>JAWZYU010000016.1:29254408-30741908 GCA_038380435.1 Ryuthela nishihirai | reverse complement strand
TTAAAATGATATTGCCTAAAAGTTCGTTTTTGTCATTTTCCCAAATAGGCAATTTCTATTTGTAATATGTTTAATATTATTAATTAGTGTTTAGATATTAATATATTTATTACTGTTTTAAATTTAGCATTAGTACCTTTTTATTTTCAATATTTGTTGCTGATACTTGAATTAGCGAAGAGAGAAAGAGTAGCTAGAGTAGGAAAATTACCTGTTGTTGCCTGAAGATTTTCCACGCATTTGCAAATATGTACATAAATTACCAGAGCAAAGATATTAAGACATTTTATATTAAGTAAATGAAAAGTCATACTGGAAACTTGTAACTTCTATTAAAAAAAAATACCTTGACGGAAAAGAAAAATTTAAATTAAACATAAATTTTGATTCTTAACAGCATTAAAATAATTTCTTTAGAATTATTACAACTGAAAAAATTCAACATTTTTATAAATTTAAGTATCGCGATTTTTTCTCTTAAAGATTTAATATTTCAAGCCGTTTTAAAACTTTCGAGAAAACCATTTATTTCGCACAAAAAGAAAATAAATTGCATCTTTTACCTATTCAGATTTAAAGCTAACGGTAATCAAAAAAAATGCACCTTTTATCTTTTCGAGATTTAAATCTAACGGTAATCAAAAGAAGACAAAATATGCTCCTTATATTTTCTCGAGATTTAAATCTAATGGTAATCAAAAGAAGACAAAATATGCACCTTATATTTTCTCGAGATTTAAATCTAACGGTAATAAAATTTTCCTAGGTTTCTGACAAAAAATTATAAATAATAATGCATTTTCGTCCACATTGCAAAATGTAAACTACATAAACATTTCAAATAAATTGAACAATTCAAGTCATTGAGAAATACAGGTAGTGGGCAGAAAAATAAAAACAGTTCCATGTTATCTCAACAGAAAATCACATTCAGACTTCAAAAATTTCTTTAATATGATTTTTTAATGAAAAATATGTCTAAAAATAAATGAAAGATCTCAATCAAATCTGTTTAAACTCGATTTTAACCAATATTTGTTCAGTATTGAAAGAGTTATTAACTCTTTAATATTTAATAGGCAACAAATATTGACCTCAACATTTAATTAAAGCATATTAAGATACCAGAACTTATACTGACTCTAGTAGAGCACCTGGTGCACCGGGTATTGTTCTTTTAATCAGTTTTAATTAAATTGTGGGAATAAATTTTTTGTAGCCTGTTAAATATTCCAGAGTTCATAACTCTTTAAATACTGAACAGATATTATGTAAAATCGAGATTTAAATAGCTTTTTTTTAATATCTTTAATTTATCTCTAGACATATTTTTCATTAAAAATCATATATAAGAAGAAAATGTTTCCATTTTTCAGTCCAGTACCTGCATATCTTCTTGTACATCACGGTTATTTGTTCCACGTTGACTATATCTTTGGCGAGAACCATCTGCAACAAGAGAAAAATCACGTTAGTTTCAGAATGCAATTCTTTTTCCTGGATCCCAGCATAGCTGGAGGCAACTACCATACACGTGTATCTGTCTGATCTTTAAAAGGCAAAGCTTCCTGGGAGGCCAAAAAGGGAGATAACGGGCCATCCTCAGGAGTGGGCTGAAAGCATGTAGAACGACAGATGTTCGACTGTCAACACAAGGGGGTGTCTTCAAAGGATGAAAAAAAGGCGATAAACCAGAAAAACGCAATTTCCCCGAATTGGGTAAGCATCCCATAATATTCTGCTTCTTTCCTAAAAACTACATTTCATTGGTTTTTCTTCATTCCTGTTTAATTTACTTTTCGTCTTGCAAATAAATGCATAGTAAACAATTTGAGTTTTCATTATTGTATTGATGCACAGATGTAATAATATTTAAAGGTTGAATATAATCTATGTTTATAAAATGCATCTGCATAGGGTTTTAACATATCACTTTTAGAATGCATGATCTTATCTTGTGATATATTATTAGAGAAATTAATAAATTTTGGACGTAATATATCACTTATAACCCTGAAGTGTTCAACTGAAAAAACTACACGATTGCCATATTTCCATACTATAAAAAAAGTTATTCTACTACAAAAAGGACGGAGATAATCCAGAAGATCTTTTGGGATTATCATGCTTTCTCATACAACATATATAGACACATAAACAAAGATTTTCCGTTATATTTTCGAAAAAATATCTAACAAACCATGGCAACATTTTTTTAAAAGTTATAAAAATTCATAATCGTTTTGTGTTAAATGCATTTCCTTTTATATATGCTTTTAAACTTAAACAAAAATTCCATACATCATCAAATTAAGAAACTTTACTCAAATTATATTGATTTAACCGACTCTCCCTCGTTGGGGCTTTCCCTACTGGTGTAAAGAGGAATTCTATCTTCCTTCCATTTTCACATGATCTGAGTAAACAATATAGAAAGAAAGTAATTTTTATTTTTTAGCGAATTTACAAAGAATATTTTCACAAAAAAATCTATCTTTCTATCATTTTGGAATTGAAGGAATTTTTATATCATTATATCTGTCAACATCTCGTAAGCTTTCTCTTGTCAAAACGGGGAGGGAATGGCTCAGTCGGTAAACGCACTAAGATCGAAATCAGCAGTTCCCAGGTCGAGTCATACCTGGTCCAAGCATTGAGATTTATCACCGCTAAACTCGATGCTCTGCATTAAGTCAGTAGGGGACACTGATGACTTAATGCAGAGCATCGAGTTTATTGGATGGCTTTGGAAAGGCCGCCGTCTGTTTGATGGGATGTTAAGCCGTGATCTATATACGTGAGAGCCACACCCTGTACACGTTAACGGACACACTGGATGGACTTGACGGGAGGCTACCATCTGTCTCTTAACAGCTGTCCACTGAGTTCTCTTTCTCCAACCTTCACTTAGCCCGTGAGGTACTTGTGACCTGACCACTTAGTCCTTTGTGTACAAAAAAGTGTCGCTCAGCGGTAAAACAAACCAGCCTGGTCCATAACTCAACAACAGGAAATTTTTTGCCCCATTTAAAGATATATATATATATTTTTTTTCAAATCCACATTTTTCTTTTAGAACAAGGGAAAGTAATGAGACTTTTCTGCTCTTCCTCACTCCCTATGTGATAAGCTATCATTTTACTGGTTTCTTATTCGTAAGATTCCCAACTGTGCTTGCGTTGATATTCTTCTTCATCAACTCCCATCCTGCCTTTGGTCAGAAATAATCAAGATAAGTTAATCATTGATAGGCTTGAAAAGGCCTTCATTAGTTGGATGTCAAGCCGTGGATTGGTGATTTGTCAAGCAGTGGTGCCGTGTGCAGAAGAGCCATATCCTGTGCAAGTTAAAGAACACTCTGGATGGCCTTGACGGGAGGCTGCCATTTGTCTCCTAATAACTGTCAACTGGATCCTCTTCTTCCAACCTTCTCTGAGCCCTTAAGATTCGTTTGAACTAGCCATTTATCCCATTGTGTGCAGAAAAGGGTAAAGCAACCAAACCAACTCAAAGGTAAAATAGCCCACAACTCGTTACTTAAGTGGCAATTAATATACACTATGTTGAAAGAAGCCACCGAACGCCAGAGTGTTTGACAAAATGTTGCATTTATTGAAATTTCAGATGTCGGCTCACCTTTGGCCGCAATTACACTCTGCACTCTTTTGAACATACTTTGATATAGTTTGATATACTTTGATATAGTCTTTTGAACATACTTTGACATAGTTTTTGATAACGTGCGACTGGTATTTTGCGCCATTCGTCCTTCAACATGGTAGTTAATGTCGACAGGGAAGTGGGACGTGTTGGTAAGGCTCGCAAACGATGTTTTAGATCATCCCAAAGGGCCTCTATTGGATTGAGGTCGGGGCTCTGAGCAGGTCAGGGTTGGGTTGTGGGTTGTTTTACCTCTGAGCGGCACTTTTTGCACACCATGGGCTAAATGGCCAGGTCGCATGGACCCCAAAGGCTCAGAGAAGGTTGGGGGAGGGGATCCACTGGAACAGCTGTTGGGAGACAGATGGTAGCCTCCCGTCAAAGCTATCCAGCGTGTTCTTTAACGTGCACAGGGTATGGCTCTCCCGCACACTGGGCCACGGCTTAACTTCCCATCTGACGGACGGCGGCCTTTCCAAGCCCATCGGTGCCTACTGACCGTGGGCAGGGCGGGGAATTTGCGGAGATAAATATCAACGCTGACCCAGCTGGGACTCAAACCTGGGAACTACAGAGCAGGCCAGGACATGTTCTCTACACCTGAGTCATGAAACCACTGCTGAACGGACCTTGCAGTATGACATGATACGTTATCATGTTGATAGACGTATGGCCCCTCTCCGTAGTACTGGAACAGTGTTGGTTGTTTACAATTGTCTAGAACGTCCAAGTACGTCTCGGCATTCATGCTACCAGCTACAGAAACCAATAGTTCAAGTCGATGCCACGATACGCAGCTTCAAACCATCACGCTACCACCACCGAATTTCACAGATGGGGCGATACACTGCGGCAGATAACGTTCACCAGGTATTCACCATACCCAGCAGCGACCATCGCATTGGAACAGCATGAAACGTGATTCGTCGCTCCATAATATTCGTTTTCATTAGTCCAGCAACCAATTCCGACGAGCTTTGCACCAGGCTAGATGTTGTTGTGCATGTTTAGGAGTTATCAGTGATTTGTATGCAACTGCTAGGACATGGAAATTCAACGTATGCAGCTCCATATGAACCGTCCTACTGCAAACACTAACGCCTGTGGACTCTTGAAACGTTTTGGTAATGGTAGCAGCAGATGAATGACGAGAAGAACGTACTACACGTTTCAGAACTCTTCGATCCCTTTCCGTCAGTTTTCGCAGTCTGCCCGACCGTTTTTTGACTGTCATGACATCTTCACGTATCTATTTAGTAATCACAACCTGCACACTTGACATAGGATGCTCTAATTTGGCCGCAATCGCACGCACAGATAAGTTAATCAAATGGCATCCTATAATGACCCCTCTCTGGAAGTCCTTTAACTCAGTACGTTCACTTATGTTTCATATCAACGTCTCCACTGAAGTCTGTTTTGTGCCAACGCTCTTCTTATACCCCCTCCTCTAGTTCCGATCACGTGAGCGGAAGTTACGTTTTCGTTTTGCCAATCAGGTGTCCGAACATTTTTTTCAACATAGTGTATTTGGCTGTGAAGAGACCTGTATTGAAATCCTGCTTGTTGTTATTTTTAGATTTACGCTTCCTTTCTGCTGAGTTTCCCTTACCTTACAGACCTTATTTATGGCATTATTATACTATTAAGTTTCTATCAGATTCTGTTAACAACCTGTCTGCTATCGGTGAGAAAAGGCAGATGAGCTTGGATATGCTTATTGGTGTCTATATCCATCGACTTACAGAAAGTAACGGCAACATTTAGCAAAAACACATCTTTTTTTAGAATCTTGTTATTGTAAGACCTTAAAAATTCTAGATTTAACCGATATGATTTGATTCAAGAAATAAATCCATTCATCTTTGTTATTTAATCAGAACCAGTTTTCCATCAGAGAGCTAACTTGTGAAAAGACCTGAGCTGGAAGACAAACACCCTTCTTTATAATTTAAACCTAGTTATCCCTGCAACTAGAAACACCATTTTGTAGTTCTGGAAATGTTTCGAAATAGGCTTAATAATGAAGGTCATTTTCATACTGAAAATGCGCTGAGATGCCAGTTTTTTAGGTATACCATTTCTCATCACATAAATGATTCTTTCCAACACGTAATACGTCATGTGATCGCGGTGTGCAGTATAAACCAAACAGGCCAACTCTTCGAGCATCAGTTAGAGTTGGATTGAGCGTCAGAATTGTCCAAACGAGCAAACTGAGCGACTTTGAATGTGCACAATAGTTGGTGCTAGGCGTGCCAGTTCTAATATCTGCCAAATGACGTCCTCATGAGCTTTTCATGCACAACAGTTTCAAAGGTTTACCGAGAATAGTGTGAAAAGCAAAACACTACCAGTGATCTGCGAACCTGTGGCCGAAAACATCTTGTGGATCAGAGGGATCAAAGGAGAGTTAAACGTCACACAGAATTAAACGTTGGTGTGCAGAAGGTCATCTAAGAATGCATCACGTATCAGACCTTGTTGTGAATGGGCTACAACACGCACTGACCGTGTCAAGTGCCAATGTTGTCAGTAAAGAACACAAAAGCGTGTCTCCAGTGGGGGCAGAAGCATCGACATTGGACCATTGAGGACTGAAAAAAAGGTAGCCTAGTCGGGCAAATCTGACTTTTGCATCATGCTGATGGAAGGATCAGAATTTGGGCAAGCAATATGAGCCATGGAGCCATCTTGTCTGGTGTCAATAGTACAGGCCAGTGGTGGGGATGCGATGATGTGGGGAATGTTTTCCTGGCACACATTATGCCACCTGATACCCATTGAAGAGCATCTGAACGCCATGGCGTATTTGAACATCATTGCTGACCAAGTTCATCCCTTTATGGCTAGTTTATCCTCACTCGGATGGACACGTTCAGCATGATAATGCACCTGCTCATAAGGCGTGTATCGTCACGAGTGATTCCAAGAACATGCCGACGAGTTTTCCTTGCTCCATTGACTGCACTGTCCCCAGTCTCCCTATAGAGCATCTTTGGGATGAGGTGATAAGACTTTTCGCAGTGAGAATGTGCCGCCATACAATATGCCGCCACACAATCATTTCAGCATGGTATAACATTCCTGCACACCGCATCCAGTATCTTGTAAGTTCCATGCCCCGAATTCGGGCTGTTCTGAAGACCAAAGGAGATAATACGCTTCTAGGAAGGTGTACCTATAAACTTGAATATTAGTGTATATGCAATACCGCTATATGACCTCCAATGAATAATGCATTCTTGCCTCATATTGTTTATAATGAAGATGAATTAGCACAGATGTCTTTCAACTGCTAAGCAGATTGCAAAAATGATTCATAAAGAAAATGGACAATTTCTGAACATTGAAGGAGAAGCTAAAAATGCGCTTCAATCCGCAGTTAATTTTATTTCTGTTACTTCCGTTGCTGCCAGGATGAGAGACGTGTGGGTGAATCCCTCCTTCGCAGCGCTAGCAAGGAGCGAGTATAGGTGGATGGTAGCAGGTCGGGTCGGGATGGGGCAGGAAGAGACAGCTGCGGCTGACCACAGCCACTCCTCCCCGGTAGCGTGAGAAATGACGGGTCAGCATCAACTTGTCATCAACAGCTGGCGTCGTAGCTAGATGGGTGTCCTCTGGGTCCAACTTGATGTGGATGTCTGGTAACAGACACAATGGCTATATATGATAGATGGGAGAATGTTAGTCACGACATGTTGAAGAGAGTTGAAGAGAACACTTAAAAAAGACTAAACATCAGAAGATAAATTTTGTGTTTATCAAACATTTCTTATTTTAATCATCACGTGTAATTATTAAAATAAATGACAATTATCTGTTTTCCCGAATATAAAAACTACACCCTTCCGGGAACAACGTTTTACACACCACGTTTCGCAAACCAAGATTTGTAAGTTTTTTACCTATCTTCCTATTGTTTTTGGCTTTGACATTTGTCGGTTCGTCAGTTTGTGGATTTGACAAAACGTGGTTCTATCATATCTTTCGAACGCGATGGAAAAACTTAATGATTTATGTGCCAAATGAAAGCTTATGATGCTGGGAGTGTCATAAATAATAAAATAAATACCTCCTCAAGCAGATGCTTGCCATATAGGTCTGACAGGAGCCTGTCAGTTTATAGGCTATAGTAGAAGGTCTGAGAGGATGGCAGGACCTCAGCAGAAAAACAACACAAACAGCCATGCCTTACCCGGGGATCGAACCCAGGTCCCTTAGATCAGTAGCCAAGCGCGCTAACCACTCGGCCATGGGATGGCGGGGAGTGTCATAGGCTATAAAAAATTGGCCACCTCCCGTGCTCTTTTCTCCCTTAAAAAAGGGAAATGTGAAAACTATTCTTAAGCTATATCTCCAGAATACGAAGACTGAAAGTAACAAGCTCTATATCAAATAAAAGCTTCTGACGGCGGGGAATGTCGTAGGCTACGAAAAATTACCCCCATGCTTTCTCTCCCCCTAAAACGAGGAGGATTTTTGGAAATGATTGTTCTCCTATATCTCCTAAACGCGAAACCTAAAGCGAAAAAACGATCTCCTAAACGCGAAAAAAACTATATGCGAAACATTTGTTTCGCTATATCTCCAGAACGCGAAGGCCGAAAGTAACAATTGGGGCGGGGGTGGCTCAGTCGGTAGCACGCCAGGTTCGTAATCTGTAGTTCCCAGGTTCGAGTCCCAGCTGGGTCAGCGTTGAGATATATCTTCGCAAAATTCCCGCCCTGCCCACGGTCAGTAGGGGACACCGATGGGCTTGGAAATGTCGCCGTCAGTCGGAAGGGACGTTTAAGCCGTGGTCCCGTGTGTGAGAGCCATACCCTGTGCACGTTAAAGAACACGCTGGATGGCCTTGACGGGAGGCTACCATCTGTATCCCAACAACTGTTCCAGTGGGTCCCCAACCTTCCCTTCCTTGTAACCTGGGATGGCCATTTAGCCCATAGTGATTGATTTAGCCCTGGCCATTTAGCCCATGGTGTGCAAAAAAGTGCCGCTCAGAGGTAAAACAACCCAACTCAACCTGAAAGTAACAAGCTATACGTATGCCGTAGGCTATAAAAAAATGACCCCCTGTGCTTTCTTTTCCCCTAAAGAGGGAGACAATGTGAAAATGATTGTTCCCATATATCTCTTGAACGCGAGTGCGGAAAGTAACGAGCTATGTGTCAAATGAAAGCGTGTGACGTGGGGAGTGTCGTAGGACTATTTATAAAAATTGATCCCCCTATGTTTTCTTCCCCCTAAAAAACGGGAAATGTGAAAGTCGTTCTACTATATATCCCGAAACGAGGGCCTACTGTTATGAGTTAGGTGTCAAATGAAAGCTCGAAAAATGACGGTCGTTAATTTTTTCGAATTTCGATCCCCCGCTATTTCCCCCTGATAAAATTTGGGGGGGGGGGATTTTTGCGGGGGTCCACTTTAACTAGTCGTATCTCATATTAAAGCTTGTGATGTCTCCAATGTTCTGGTCTACCCAAACGTGACTCCAAAAGGGAGTAAATATGTTCGATGTTTATGAGTCGTATATCAAAATTTTGTATGGTAGGTGTTTTTAGTGAAAACAAAGAAAAATATAATTAAAATTTTTAAAAATACCCATCTTCCTGTAGGGCTCTAAAAAGTTGAAAATAAACCTAAAACATATCGATGGTGCAATCAGTCACTGAGTTTGTATTCGCTTTGAAGGAAGATAAGGCGCCAATTTACCTACACGACAAGATTGCCGGTATTCTATCTATCTTTGAAGTGAATACCAACTCAGTGACTGATTGCACCATCGATACGTTTTAGATATATTTTTCTACTTTTTAGGGCCCTATAGGTAAATAGGTATTTTTTTAATTTTTTAATATATATTTTTTAAATGCAAGTTTGTTGTTTTTGAGTATATGTATACCAAGTTTGTCGAACGTCTAAAAAATACTTTCTGCAAGTTCTTTACACACAATTTGCAGGCAAAATTTATGCTTCATAGATAGAAAGTATTTAAATGCATGTTCCTCACACCATACTGGTTTGGGTTATTTAATCACTGACAGGAACTTCTTCTAAATGCAATGGATGGCTAGATGGCCTAATAACAAGGATGGCGAGTACTCTGAAAAGGGTGGAGAGTTATCCACTGGACGGCTGTTAGAAGATAGTATATATCTCCCGTTAAGACGTGTTCTCTAAGTGAACGGAGCACGACACTCCTAGGCCACGTCCATCCATATAGGATATGAAATGATTAAGGGCAGGAGATAGGGAACAAGTAACGTTTTCGCAAAATTGCTCGATATTAATTTACTTTCTTATTTACAGTAATCATTTTAAGAAAATATATTTGCAAGCAATGCATAGTCCATATATATTTATTATATTTCACCATTGTTTTCAGTTGCTAAACTAACTGGAAGGAGAAGAGCATGCTACTTGCTTCTCCCTCCCCACCTCCCAACCTTCGTTAGATCGTAATACTGTGAAATGACCTCTAGATCCGACATTGTTTATGTATACATGAATAATTCTATTTTTTATATTCAAATGGTATGATATATAGTATGTAAAGGAATTTCGTAAGGATTTCAGCATGTTTAGGTTCCCATCAGAATAATGTATTGTGTGAAAGAAAAATGGTATCCCAGTGTTTTTGTCTTTCTACTAAGGCAAGAAAAAGGAAAAACCTCGAAATAAAGGAAAGAAAAACTTCTTTCATTCGTTCAAAAGTAGTTCCGCTTTATTTAATATTATTTGTTTTTTACCACTTCTTTGTGACTCTAATGACTCTTTAGCATAAAATTCACATTCTTAACATAAAATTCACAAAAAGAACCCAACGATGTTATGTTTAATTAACACATTACATCGTTGGGGTCTTTTTCTTTTGAGCT
The DNA here is from genome assembly GCA_038380435.1 of Ryuthela nishihirai. Lineage (NCBI taxonomy): Eukaryota > Metazoa > Arthropoda > Arachnida > Araneae > Heptathelidae > Ryuthela > Ryuthela nishihirai. The sequence continues at coordinate 30,731,367 of JAWZYU010000016.1, read as the reverse complement.
TAAAATTTTCTTTTTTTTTTGGCAGGAAAAGTTTGAAATGGCAGGGCTATAAGTATAGTCTACTGTCTTCTGGATAGGAGATCCAGTACAGAAGTACTTAGGAGACATACTAAAACGTCACGTCAAAGCCTTCCAGTGTGGCCTTAACTCTTTTTGTTTTAAGCTTTCCTCACAGAACGTAGTCGTATTATAATGACATGATCCCGTCAGACATCTGTGGCAAGTTTAAGCTTTTGGTTATAGCAGATAAGTTCAACAATAATTTATGTTCGAAATGTGCTTTTATATCGTTGCCTATCTTTATCGTCATTATTACCTTCATCATGCCATGAAAAAAATAACACTTTAAAGCGAATTGAGACATGGAACAAAGAGTTATCAAAATATCATCTCTAGAATCACATTAGCATATTACACGAAACTGAAAACTTGAGGATCAGTTGTTTTACCGATAAGTTTGACACCATCACAGAGCTCGATGACAACAACGCCAAGACGTAGAGCCGCAGTGCGAGAGAGTGGGATAAGCAAGACATGACCCCCTGCGGCTCTTGGAAGCCCATGTGACCCCTACGAGCTGTTTACACTAGGCAGGGAACACTCTCCATCGCAGAGCGGCAGTTGCAGCAGGAAATGGCTGCTATTTGCCCAACTCGAGTGGAGCAGTTGACATTCTCCTTGAAGGCGGTGGAGGAAATGTCCAGAGAGTATACATAGCGAGGCTGGTGAAGTAATGGACAAATAGAGAAAGTGAGACGCACTCAACATGGCAGGTTCTTGCAGACATGTTCTGTCCGACCTCCACAGTCAAGAGGTGTACGATGAGAAACACCTTGCATCCTTCTCTCTGCTCCTCAAATGAGGGACTAACACTTTTGGAAGAGAATAGACTCGTGAAGCAAAGGAAGCATTTTTTCCCCTTTTTGTTGATAAATTCTGACACATTTTCTCTGATTGCTTTAGTATTTTTTCTTGTTCGATCATGAAGTAATAAAGTAATGTTACGACTAGAGTTTCCGGATTGTTCTTTTTTTATTAGAAGGAGTTCACTCCGAAAGTTTGCCATTCCGGTGTTAAAGCGTTTTTATTATTAAGTTCAGTAGTACTGTGCATCATTCCGGTGTTAAAGCGTTTTTATTAAGCTCAGTAATACTGTAAGGGGGCTGCACGTTTTTGGCAAGCGGGAGAGAATGAGCGAATAACATGCAGTTTTCTTCTTCTTTTTTTAAAGGAGAAAAATACGATTTTCAGTTCACAATCTAATTTTTATTGATTAAATGTGTTTTTTGTTCTTCAATTCCAGGGACATTTAATTCTTTTAATTCCGACGTCCTCCTTAAGGACGGGCTGTTACCTAAAAATACTTTAGTGTTTTTTAGGTAACAGCCCGTTCCAAGGTCGGAATTAAAACGTGTTATTCTTACAAATAACTATTATCTGCAATAAGTTTCTTTCTTTTTATCATATTAGCTGGCATAAAACCTTCAATAATGAACTGAAAGACAACAATTTTCTATGAATGATTAAGAAAATTTAACTCATTTCAAAACCGTCCAATCACTGAATCGTCATATGGTCTACAGTAAGGCTATTTATTAAAACTCTTAACGAAACCATGACAATTCAGTAATTTTTTTTTTAATTTATAAAGTTGTACAAGCCCAAAACTAATTATCACATGGCCTTTATTTTTAACTGGCATATTTATTCAGGTTTTAAACTCCATAAAATATGTAATAGATTAGACACCTTACGTTACAACATTTCATTTGACATAAAATTCATTGTGATCAGCTCCTGTAAGATTTCACTTTTTTAGAGAGGGTGAGGAGGGCAGACAGAAATTTACATAATTTGAAGTAACCCATGATACTCTCTGCACCAATATCTTTCATTTCAGATATACCACGTTAAGCTTAGCAATCCTCTACGCATTTTCCCAGAGAATTAAGGTCGGGGGACTAAATTACTAAATCCTTACGATGAAACGAAGCTGTATACCAAAGGATTCGGGAGAAAAATTCTTTCTTTATCTTACTATAAAAGGACGCTGTATAACGAGATCGGTAATAATAGCTCTGACCTTTTAAAAGAAATTTCTCTCTGTTTTTTTTTCCTGGGAGGGAGAGAACCAAAAACTTACGAGGAAGTTGCATATCAAATTTGGTGGCCCTTGCTCTTACTGTTTGGGACAAGTTCTTATACTTTATTTGGTGGAGGGAGAAGGGAAAAAATATTGAGAAATACAGAATCTGAGACCGGATAATCTGGACCAATTGACCGGAGACCAACCATATTAAATTGACCATTTTCTTTTTTTGCTCCCTGTAATCTGCAGTTTCAAGGTGTGAGTCCTATCTGTGTCAGCGTCGAGGTTTATCTCCGCTAAAAATCCACCCTGCTCTCGGTTAGAAAGGAGACACCGACACGCTAGATGGTTTTGACGTGAAGCTTCCATCTGTCTCCTAGCATCTTTCCAGTGATTACCTTACTGAGCTTTCGTGGTCCCTGACCAATTTAGCCCATTGTGTGCACAAAGCTACTGCCTAAAGTTAAACGAACAAACCTAACCTTTTACTGCCCAATTGGTTCTGATCAATAGAAAGGGACAAAGTTTCAATAAAGAGGGGTAGGGGTGACTATAAATTAAATAGCGAGAGCTATGATCTGAAATAAGAAGGTGAAAAGCTTGAAATTCAAGATACAATATTAGACCCGAAAACCAACACAAATTAGGATATCGGACCTTTGAAACTCAAAGATTAGCATTAGATCAGAACCTGAGAGCCCCGAGTTATGAGCTAGTATTTGCGAACTTAAGTTGAGAACTCAGTACAGCGAGAACTGTGAGGAACTCATATTTCCTAAACTTATTGTAAATTATCTCCCAGAATCGTCAACTAACTGCAATGCTTTTATGCACGCAGACGTTTGTCTTCTTTCTTTTACCTCACGTTCTTTCACTTCTCTAAAACAAGAAATATGAAATAATATCCATGAAGTGCTTCATTGGCATATTAAAAATGGATTAACTGTCAGTATCAATAAAACTAATATTGTTTTCTTTTCAACTTCAAATTCTCCCCTGCCTGATACAGATATTAAAGTTAATAACACTCATATTGCAATTTTCACTTCCATGAAGTATTTAAGTATGACTATAGATAATAATCTTGACTTTGGACTTCACATTAATTAAACCGTGTTTCAGCTTCTAAAAGAACTTATATATTTAATTACATTCGAAACTACTTATTCTCCTATGCCCCAATTTTCTACAAAATTTACATTCGACCGAAAATCCAATGCTGTGCTTTCAAAAAAGCAAAATCTATTTTAACAAAGGAGAATCTGCAACAATTACTGATATTCGTTCCAACTATTGAATTCATACTCTTGAATCTAAAGAAAGCTGCGGTTATTCACTGACCCTTATTCACGACACTATTTGCAACAAGTCTCACCCCCTTCATTCGATTCATACACCCTATATTCGATTACCACACCTCCACTGATTAATTATAAAAAAAAAATACATATAAATACGGAAAAAAACATATAAATATTAAAAAAATTATATATAAAAAAATTATGCATGGAACAAAAAAAAAACAGTGACTGAATGAGTCCGCATAGACCCTTTTCTATGCAGGAATATTCATTGTGTGATATGCTCATCATTATCATCACATCGCCACGTTCTGAGCTCTGATAATAAAATGTTTTCTACTCCCAATGTTTCGTGCCGTCCCGTGGCCGAGTAGTTAGCGCGCTTGGCTACTGATCTAAGGGACTTGGGTTTGAGTCCCGAGTAAGGCATGTGTCGTTTTTATGCTGAGGTCCTGCCATCCTCTCAGACCTACTACGGCATTTAAACTCACAGGCTCCTGTTAGACCTCTGTGGCAAGCAGCTGCTTGAGGGGTTATTTATTAATATTTTCAAAGCTTAACTATGGTGAAATTTCTTTTGCTTTTCAAGCAACCTCAAATTGGAACTCTCTACAGAGCGATATCACTTCTTTAAATTCTAAAGCGAAATTCAAAAACTACATTACTCCACTCCGATTAGAATAGTGAAACGTTTGACTAATGATATTCCCTCACACCCTCCCCATCTTTGCTGTTTTTCTGGATTATTCGCAATACTTTCCTTGAGCATATTTTCCTTTTTTCCTTTTTCCTTATTCCTTCCCTTTTCCGCTGTTCAATCATCTAATATTACTCTCTGTTCTTAAATTTTCTTTTTTCCCCGGTGTACGTATGTATTCCACCTTTTACTACGTTTACTATCATATTTCATACAATATATTTTTTCTTGGTCTATGCAACATCTTGTCATTTTATATATGTATCAAATAATTATGCAATTTCTGTACATATATTTGTATTTATGTACTGTCCTTAATATTTCTTTTTAAATTTACCAAATGTTTTTGAACATTTAAATCATTTTCTAAAATTGCATGTACATTGCTTTACTGCAAACTCCTGCATGGAATAAATAATAATAATAAAATCGAGCATCAAGTTAGCAGACCGAATTTATGAATATGAAAATATATTATCAGATCTGCGAATCTAATATTAGATTATCGGGGTTATGAACCTTATCTTGGATGGCGAACAACAAATTAAGAGATCGGACCAGAAAAATTTAAATGAAAAGATCAGAGCTATAAATCTTCTATTGTAAGATCAGACCTTAGAGAACAGATCTGAAAATTTAATTCGGACCAGTCAACATCAGGTAAGGAATCAGATATAGAAACCTTATATTAAAAGAACAGAACTGCGAACCTGGAATAGGAAGATCCTACCTGCGAAACTGAAATTGCAATGTGGAACCATATAACCTCAAAATAAGAGAACAGGTCTGAGAAGCGGTACCTCAGAATAATATGGGCGATCTTCAGTGCTTTTATATAGAAAAAAACTTGAATGAAATGTCATAAGTGCTTGCACTCATATTTTACCCTCTGCTCAATGGATACAGACGCCCGACGTAGTTATGATTTTATTAACTCTAACGTCTTTTGAACTTTAGATGGTACAAGAGTGAAAACGTATTGTATAATCATTGAATATCTTAAATTAGAAGGCTGGGCTAACGAACATCAACCTAGAAGATGGGCAACATGAAACTCAAGATATAAAATGGAATAAATAACTAAACTATCCACCCAAGAACCTGAAATTCCGGAGAACCGAAGATTGGAATTGCAAAATATTGAGTTATTATAGTAAGGGATCTGCGATTCGACATAATATTCTAAATCGTAAACTGGCGGAAGCTGGATTAATCCTTTGCATCCTATGGTTTAAGTTGTTGTTCCCAATTTCTACTCCCCACTGTGTTTACCCCTAGAACAGAACAACTGAGATACATGGAAGACACCCATCAAGGCAGTCCATCGTGATCTTCAGTAGACAAAATAAAGAGTTTTCTTGTACTCGGACAAGGACTTTGCGTCCCAGCCAACGTATGGACTTTTTAATGAGGTTAGTGAGTTCGGCTTTACAACCTGAGCTTCGTGTTGCCCATCTTCTAGCTTGTTGTTCGTAATCCAATCTTCTAAAGGCAGTAAGAAAGGGAACTTCAGCGCTTCTTAGGACCGTCCGTATGATAAGAAGTCCTTGTCTGTATACAAGAAAGCTATGCGCTTTGTCTATAAAGGAATAAGCTGGATGGGGCATGATGGGTAGTTTCCATCTGTCTCGTAGAAGTTGTCCAATTAATTTCTTTCTCCTACCCAGCTCTGAGAACTTGGTTCCGTGCGAACCTGGCCATTTAATCTATTGTGTGCAAAAAGGTGCAGCTCAGAAGTAAAACTATCCAACACAAAACTTTAATCTACTGAATTCCCTGGGGCCAAATTATCCAAACAACAATATCGTTAGTCAGAAGTTTAAATAATTAAAATGCACATGGTTAATGCTAATTCTGACAACTGATTAAAGACTAGTATTTCCTCATCGTCGTTGTAATATACAAATTTGTTGCAATTTGAATATTTTTTTTTTCTTTTACAAAGACCACTGGTGAATGAAACCCACAAGGAATAGGCTATTAACAGAATAGAAATAAAAATAGGAGCATTGAACCAATCCCAACGTGCTTTGAATATTCTGAGTGAATAATTAATGAATAAAGCAGACAAATTATCATAAAATAATCTAGATTGAAAAGAGATTGAGACAGCTCGGCTTTTACTTTTTTGTGACTAAAACACTATTTTCTGCAAATGTCATTCGTATCTTTCCTTCACTCATTTCTTTTCCTTTTATCTTATACTAAGAAACTGGCTTTGTTCAGTTATAACCTAAGATTTATCTTCGAAATTTATTTCTTTGTTTGTGCACTGGCTGAAATAATTCCTCATATTAGTAACTACCACATGCTATGAAATTATAAGTGTTTTTATTATTACTGACTAAACAGTTGAAACATAACACGGAATGCATTGAAGTTGACGAATGCGAAATGATATCATGTTCTGAAGTAGACAACTGGAATAAAACTAGAAATTTAACCTTCAACTTTATAATGCAATAGAGAATACGCAGATATTGGAAAACTACTCTCATATCCGATATTTCAACATTTCTGATGACTTAATAAGATTTCAATCTATAGAAGAGTTCACGTGACAGGAAAGATCATGTCATATTCTCATGCTTATTTTCGGGAGAAGCCGTTAATGCCGATTATCGTAATGACTATAATCTTATTTTTTAGTAGTGCTAAGTTCGGTTTTTATCGAAAGTAAGAAATTAAGCTCATCGGACAAAAAATTAGTCACCCCTGGCTAAATGTCACTTAATAGCGCGTAACGCCTTCGTGCGACCGAAGAACAGCCGAAATCCTGTCTGGCATGGATGCCACCAGTGTGAGGATGTCGTGCGCATCAATATTCATTCACTCTCCAATAGCAAATGCCGCAGTTCTGCCAGATTGGCTAGATGGCTGGGACGGCGCTTCACTCGTTGTCCCAAATAGTCCCGTAAGTTTTCTATGGGATTCATATCCGAGGATTTGGCGGACCAGTGGAGATGTTCGAAGGCTTCAGAATGGTCATCGTGCCAATCCTACACACTTCGAGCCCTGTGCACGCAACAATTGTCGTCTTGGAAGACTGGGGTGTTCAATGTAGAGATGCTGCACAAAGACAACACGTGGTCGTACAGCAGCTCCATATAGCCCTTATGGTTCAAGTGTGACGTCACCGCAACCAAAGGATTCATTTCCTCGTACGTGAAACACTCCCAGAACATCAGAGAGACTCCTCTAGCTTGAACTGAACCTTGCACACAGTCCGCATGGAAGGCTTCGTGCGGCTTACGTTGTACCCGTCGCCTTTCACCATTCGAGTACAAGCAAAAACGTGACTCATCCGACCAGATCACACGCTTCCAAGAGTCGACAATCCAGTCATAGTGGCGCAGCGCCCACTGCAGCCGTGTAGCCTTGTTCAGAGCTGTTAACATGGGTCTCTTCCACGGTACTCTGCTCCAGATATCCATGGCATGAAGTTCCCTTTTGGAGTGTTCATTCGGAAACAGCTTGTTGTAGGCCTGCATTGACTGACTGGAGCAATTCCTTCCTCATTGCAAAGGGGTTTGCCCTAACAGTGCATGACACCCCGTGGTAGTCCCTATTGGTGAGCATAGTCTTTCTGCCACAGTTCTGGCGACGATTAGAGGTGGACTGCGATGTACACTACTGCTGGAAGACCCTTTGGACAGTACGTTTCGACACACCTGCAAAGGCACCAACTTCTTGTACATTATGCCCTTTGGCTCGTCCAAACGCAATAACACCTTTTTGCCACTCATTCACATCTTTGGCGCGACCTATGTTTCACGCTAACACACACGTGGCACACAACCACTTCTTGTCACTGTATGAACCCTGCAGCGCACGACACAGCTCTTTGTAGGATGCGTTTATTACTGGTGCTCCCGCTGTTGCTGTCGAATGGACGTAACCCTCTTACAGCGGGAGATGACTAATTTTTTGTCCGGTGAGCTTATTTCTTAAGCAAATCATTTGCCACAGACATCTGAAAAGCACACCATAAAGATCTGTGAGGAAGGTGAAATCTCAGCTGAAAAACTACTCATAAGGATTATTTAAAACGCAAATATTAAGGCTAATTAACGGTTTATTAGGAAGAGTAAAATAATTTTGTTGGTAATACAGAATTTTTCTATAGGAAATTATCTAGAAAAGTAATAAGACATATGTTGTTAAATCCTTGAATTAACTGCTAACTTTGTAATTGAATCAGTTTCTTTAAAATACCCCAAGAAATTACTTTTTTGAAAAAAAAAAAACTTGTTCTTCAGGAAGATCTGAAAGCAGATTTCCCATACTCTGCAATAAAGTACACTAACCTCTTGACCACTAGTAAGGTAAATTTGGTTTATCTCTGAGCAGCACATTTTAGAAATCATTGTATTAAATGGACACCAAAATCTCAAAATACTCAGAACTTAAGGTGAAAGAGTTGTTTTACTTTGAACAGTACTTTCTTTTGCACACAATGGACCAGTTTACAAGGTTCCAAAGAAGGTTGGAGGAAAGGGATCCAATGGGTAGATGGTACCTCTTATCAAGGCCATCCTACATGTTCTTTAACGTGTAGAGAGTATGACTCTCTTTGACACGGGGCCAAAGTTTAAATTCCCATCTTATGTACGGCGGTCTTTACAAGTCCATCGGTGTCCCATTTCTGACCGACGGTAGGGTGGGGATTTTAGCGAAGATAAATCTCAACGTTGGCATAGTTGGTACTTGAATCTGAGTACTCTAGATTACGAGCGTGGAAGCTACAGAATGAACCAACCCTCAGAGCACTAGAAGGAGATAACTGGTAGAGACAGATGGAAATCTTATCTCAAGGGCACATAGAGTGTTCTTCATTTGTACATTTCAATGTTTTTTTAGTAGAACAGGGGATACTATATCTAAAGAATAATAAAGATAACAGATGCAACGCATCTATGATAGATACAGGTAAATCCCATTAAAACGCGATTCCGCTTATAACTCGATGCAAGCGTGGCTCCATTTTTCTGTCATATGAAACGTAATTTTTCACTCAAAGACTACATATTGGATTCCTTTATAGTACGTCAAGACATGATTGAAACAATGCAATATATCATATTAAATAATTTAATTTTATATGTAATAATATTGTTTACTTGATTTTTTCCCCATTTTTCGTGAATCCTATTGCAATTTTTAGCAAACAAAAACAACGGCAAAGACAAGTTTATGTAGCTGGCCGATGTACGAAGTTTGAGTGACGAAAATGGCTTGAATCTTTGCTAACGCAATCGCACTTATATTTCTTTGGACCCCGAGCGCGCATTATAACGGGATTTACCTGTATTAGCCATGAAAATACCTTGACTTTTTATATACATATTTAATATATTTTTGTTTAATTATCAGAATTAGAAATAAGTCCACCCTTTCTATTTCCTATGGTCTGAATCTTTTATTCTTATCTTTATTATTCTGATTCTTTGAACCCTTTTGAAATGGTCATTTAACCCATTATGTGAAAAGAAAAGTGCCGGCAAGAGTAAAAATAACAACACAATCCTTTCATTATTAAGTTCTGAGCATTTTGGGATCATGGTGCCCACTCAGTCCCTTATTTCCGTGAATGTTTCGCCACTGGTATTCTTACGAAACTGTAATTGTATCTTCTGATAAAAAAAAAATGTTTAAAAAAAACACACAGTGACATTTTGCAAAACGTATCGCATTGCAGAATTATTCTTCCTTGTCCTTCCCCTAATATTAGCAGATGAAAAGAGAAAAATATTAGCAAGCCCAGAAATAATATCTCTGTCACACAGGAGGAAATGATCTGCCGCCAGAGAAAAGAAATGGTGATCTCTTTTGTAGTAAATGTACTACTGTACTTCAGATTCTACTTAAGTAAAGTCCCGCGCGATAGGATCAGTATCTCCGACATGAGATTAGGCTGAGCAATCCGCTTATGGCTGTTCTCGACACATTGTCCTGAAGTGTTTGGCCTTGCGTCTCCTCTTAAGGCAGAACCAACAAAGGGAAAAGTGAAGTCCATGCAGGGAACTCGGATCTCGCGCCCCCGTGTCAAGCGAATTTCCCTCGAAAAGGTCAGACTGTGTGAGTTGAACCATGAAGCACCCCGCTGACGTGAACACCTGCCTACCTGACGAATTGGGCGTGATTCCCTCCCTCTCAAAATCCCCCCCCCCCTTCTTGTGAAACGGGGAGTCTCTCGCCTTCCTGGGTTTTTTTCTTTCCTTTCTTCGCCTCAAGCTTTTCTTCGTAGAATGACCCACTGAACTGAATTGAATTCCTTCTTGCTACATGCTGGGTTCTACATCTGCTTGTCTTGGATGGGAAAACTATCTTAGAATATAATTGCTTGTTGCATTTTCGTATGTTTTGCTTTTGTTGAGCAGTGGGACTAAAGAAGAAAGCAAAACGGAGAATTTGGAAGAAACACCCTAAAACGTAAAGTTAATTATAGCTAAAAAAATAAAAACATTTCAATGCAATAATTATCAAAAATGTAAAGAAATACCTTATGTGATATATTAAATAGCTGTAAATCTGCCAAAAATGATATAAAAATATTTTAGTGCTGAAAGAAATATTTAAATTTTTGTTAAAAATATTCCGGAAAAAACTCATTGAAGTATCTTATTGATATAGCAAACAAGTGGAAAATATAGGTAAAATATTTTTCATCTACATCCCACTTAAAATATATTTTTAAAACACTTCTAAAACATCAATTGACTCAAAAATAATTTTATCTTCCTCCCGTGAATCGTAAATTTATTTTTATATTGGTATGAATTTGCATTAAAGAGCATAAGCGCATCTAGGTGGTTGTAATACTTAATACAATAGGGTAGGGGTTCTCAACGTGGGGTACGCGGTAAAAATTTTTGGGGTACGCCGTGAGAGCTCAAAAGTCGCTAGATCTAGTAACAAAGTAAAAAATAACCATTGTTATACTCTAATTATAGTTTTTGTCTATCTATACAAGGGGTACGCCAGTTACATACACATTTCCAGGGGGTACAGTCGCTCAAAAAAGTATCCGAACACTATGGTTGATTGCAAAATTCAGAAAAAATATCTGGCATTGATTTTTTTAGAAATTAGTCATCTGGCAACCTAATTTCTAAAAAAATCAATGCCAGATATTTTTTCTGAATTTTGCAATCAACCATAGTGTTCGGATACTTTTTTGAGCGACTGTACGTGAAGCATAAAAGGTTGATAACCACTGCGATAGAGTATCCTTTTTAATTCAGTATCCAGCTCTCAATAAAGTCTGATCAGATTCCTTTTTTTTAATTTCGATGAAAACAAACGAGCCCTACATAATAAATTGCCTGTTTCTGCAAAGAAAAATCTGCTGTCGATGATTATCTTGACACTTAATTAATTTTGAATGCAACGTGGTCTAAGAAGAAGGAAAAAAACACCAAACTGAAAGCTATATATATATAGTGCTCTTTACGCATTTTTCATGTTTATCAAATTCAGTTGCAAAATTAAATATACGCAATACTTATTACTTCAAAATCGCGGCACATAGTTTCGTTATCCTTTAAGGTGTAAACAAACCTTTCCATTCTGTTTTATTTATCAACCATTTTCATCCCTGTACAATTGCTGAAAATTCGCAACATTCAATCTCCAAGCAACTCCGTCCCTAAGCGTAAAGATTTAATACATTTTTATAACATCCATATTATTTCATTCCTATGGAGCAAATAAAAGAAGAAACCTTCGCACACACTGAAACCAACTGCCATTAACGAAAAGATATATATATACATATAAAAAAAAAACACCGAGAAAGAAACGTATATTGATGGTGTTTATTTAATTTAGATAAGTTTCTTTTTTTTCATTCCTTCTCATCATATTCTTCTTTTATCTTATTACGGAAGGTATTATACTTGCGTCAGAGCATGCTTTCAACAGAAGCTACCCGGATTTTCCACAATAAATAAAAGATTAATTTCGAGATCTAATGAAGTTTCCGTGGAAGCCAGATGCGGCATCAGTAGCAGCAATACCATCCCCACGAGTAACGATGACTATGGAAACAAGTCTCTTCCTATTCTCTCCAACATCACCACTTAATCTGCAACCTGAACGGGTCGTAATTCCCATAATTCCATGCTGCTGTCGCAATAATGAGTCGTTTAACTGCTTCAGGTAATTACTCCAGATACCATTCTATGCAGGGATGTGTGTAGCAGCAAGCGACCTCTCATTTCTCCCCACCGTCTTGACTTTTTTTTTCCAACCTCCATCTTCTTCCTCCTTCCTCTCTTGTTCTTTTTTTCTCTCTCCCATCTTCTCTTTTGTTTTCTTCATTTTCTTCTTTCTCTCTTCATCCGTCGTACGTTCTCAGCAGCATGGCGTGTCCGGTCGGTGATGCCATCTGCCGGGCAACATCCAATCTTAACTGCTGTCACGTGACCGCTCTGCCCGTGCGACGCGGTGATAATGGCGGCTCCCGAGTCCGGCTTTCGCTACGCATTCTTTCCGGATCTCTATAGTTGGGAGAGCGGAGCTAGTACCGGGCAAACACGTACGGCGAACTGCTGTGTAAACACACCGAATCACGATACTTCCCAGAAAACTGAATGTGATCTATGGCTTTGGATAGCGCATCAGCAGACGAAGAGAATAGCTCCTTTTGCTACGTCTCTCTTTCACTTTATGTGCGAGGTACAAATATACACATCCGAAAAGAGATAACTGTGCTACGTGACCAAACCAAAGCGGCGAGAAAGTGCTCAGACTTTTGCTGCTAAGAAAAACATAATTCTTTCTTTAAATAGCATTTGATCTTTCTTTTGTTTTTAGTCTGCATCTCTCGGTAAACTAGCAAAACCCGCGAGACTCAATAGGCGTTATTAATTTAATAAGTAAAGACGAATCATCTACACTTTTAACCGAGAAGATTTAATTACCAATGTAAACCAGAGCAATAATTAAAAGTCGTATCTCATAAAAACACTTTTGGACATTATTATCTTTTCATTTTCAGATTGCTTCATGCCACATTTGTTCAGAGTCACATCTTTCTTTTTTTGTTTTCTCTATTTAAAAAAAAATAAATAAAAAATTAGAATAACGCGACGATAAAAATTATTTTCCAACAGCAAGAAATAAAAATTTAGCTTTGGCAAGGATTATTATGTTGACTTCCGAAAAGCTTCATTTCAGTTTAATATTGGCAACAACCTAGGGAATTGTCTGGGATTAAAATTTGTCTAATATACGGAAAGTCCCGAGGCTCTTAATTATGAAGTTCGTCATTTTGTATTCCTCGCACAGGCATCTCCAGTGAGGAGATGCTGAATCCTGAAAGCTCGAGAGACTTTTTGCAGCGATATTTTATTTGTTTGGTCGGGGAATTAAAACCGAATGAAAAGAATAACAATAAGTTATTCAAATCTCTCAATTCTTTCGAAATGCCACCTTTTGTGTTTAATAATCTTTCCATCCAATATTCAATTTGTTGGGAGATGGAATACATTCAACAAATTCCCCAGTGGAAAACAAACTATTCTCTACACCAACTGGTGCTTTTTTCGTTATAATTGAAGAGTAAAAAAACTATCTACTCCTGCTTCACTTTTTTTCCTGCTCTCTTGTATTTTCATCTTTGTTTTTAGAAGAATTTGGAAGAAATAACTTATTGTTACGTTTCGTAATCTCTAAGGACTCTTCGATTGGTAAAACTCGAGCAACGTAAACTTGCCTGAGCAAGTAATCAGCTTATTCCCATTATAATTACTTTAGGCACTTGTAGACATTTCTTCAAATGCTTTCAGAGAAATATGTCGATAGTATACATTTTCTAATGCTTATATTTTTCTTTTCACGGCCAACTTTGCCTTTTTCAAATGTTTAAATCGCTTATTACTTTATAGCGATAATTATTTGCGATATTTTGTTACTGTTGTTGTTTGTCTCTCTTGGGATAGACATTTTTTCAACTCTTAAAAAATAAATATCCACTTTCCTTATTATCAACGCAGGAACAAGACATAATTATTTATATTTTCATGAGAATATGCAATATGTTGTAAAATTTTCACTCTTTTGTTTCATTTCTAAAAAAAATTCCCCTATGTTTTTTTTCCTAAAATCTTTTCACTCTTATATTTTATTCCTGAAAAAAAAAACTCTCAATCGACTATTTACAACGGATCTCCTTACAAACTTTCTAGGGCGGGGTAGTTCCCAGGTTCGAGTCCCAGCTGGTCAGCGTTGAGATTTATCTCCGCAAAACTCTCCGCCCTGCCCACGGTCAGTAGGGGACACCGATGGGCTTGAAAAGGTCACCGTCCGTCGGATGGGACGTTAAGCCGTAGCCCCGTGTGAGGGAGAGTCATACCCTGTGCACGTTAAAGAACACGTTGGATGGCCTTGACGGGACGCTACCATCTGTCCCCCAACAGCTGTTCCAGTGGGTCCCCTCCCCCAACCTTCTCTGAGCCTTCGGGGTCCTTGTGATCTGGCCATTTAGGCTCATTGTGTGCAAAAAAAGTGCTGCGCAGAGGTAAAAAAAAACCAACCCTTACAAACTTTCATGGTGGAAAAAAAATTATAGCATCAATGTGTGAGGCAATTTGATGCCAGTGAAAGCTGATGCCAGAGATAATCGCCGATTGGAGAACGTTTGAGTGTACAATATTATTTCACAGTATGTGTCCATTTGGCACGCATGCCAATTATAGAAGAGAGTTTGTGGGAGTTGATTACCTAAATATGAACTTCTTCTGCATTCTCCAATATGGTGCCAAAGGTATTTAACAAAGAAAAAGCCTCAGTGTACTAACAAATACACATTAGCATTGCGAAATGCAACGTTGTACATTCACATTAGATTTCCAGTAGTATAATGGGTCAAACTCGGCGACGGTAACACCAGATATAGAAAAAGGTCTGCTCTACCAATGACTCGCATTGCCTTTTGCAGCATACAGATGGATGGCTGAGCATATTACAAAAGTAGCTTGAGGCAATGGATTCCATGCAAATTGTACAGTTAATACAGAGCGGTGATGTCAGAGACTGAGGATGCGTTGAGGGGCATTAGGGATGATAAACACTAGATTACAAAAAGTAACCTTGTTATGTGAATGGATAGAAACATTCAAAACTCCCAAACTTGGGGCGGGGATGCTTCAGATGGTAGCGCATCACACTCGTAATCTGCAGTTTCCAGGTTCGAGTCCCAGCTGGACCAGCGTTGAGATTTATCTCTTCAAAACTCCCTGCCCACGGTCAGTAGGAGACACATATAGGTTTCGAATCGCCGCTATTCGTCGGACGGGACCTTAAGCCGTGGGCCCGTGTAAGGAATGCCCTGGCACGTTAAAGAACACGCTGGATGGCTTTGAAGGGAGGCTACCATCTTTCTACCAACAGCTGTTCCAATGGGTCCCCTACCTGAACTTTCTCTGAGTCTTCCGTATCCTTGTGACGTGGCCGTTTAGCAAAACGTTTAAGCAAAAACGTTTTGCTAAACGGCCGCGTCACAAGGTTAACCACGTCACATTTTTTAAATTCAGCAAACCGTTTAGCAAAAAGTGCAGCTCAGAGGTAAAACAACCCCACCCAAACTATTAAAATAAGCTTTTCACAAAAAGGTGTCACTGAAAATAAATTGAAGATCTCAATCAAATATCTCTAAATATCAATTTTCAACAATATTCTCTTAAAATTTAAAGAATTAATGAAGCTGTAACATTTAACAGCAGGCGCTCTGTTACATTCTTCTTGAACATTTTTTTCCCAAGTTAATGAAAACTGAAAAATTCCTTACACAAACTAACAATATTACATTGATGTTAATGAACGATTTGTTATAACATCGGGGTTTATCTTTTGAAGTAAAATTTCAGAGTAACAAAAGTTACAGTTACATGTTTCAGCTTCTATAAGTCTTTAATTATTTTTAAAGAATATTGAATAGAATAGATATTTAGAGAGAGAATGGAGCGAGATCTTAAATTCATCTCCTGTAATACTTTTTCATAATAAAACTTATTTTTAACGTTAGGGAGCATTGAAAACGGCTTCCCATTCACACAATATGAAGTGTCTGGTCACGTTTTGCAACATATTGTATGTGTGATAACATATGAAGAGAATGGAGTGATTGAACATTAGTGTAAACAAGTGCACTATTCGTTGTTAATATTGCTACCCAATGTGACGGTATCTTTCACTAAGACAATGCAACTTGTCATCGGGCTCGTATTGTACAGAATTAGTTTGCAGAACTTTTCAGCCTTTTTTTTTTCTACATTTGCAAGTAAGTCTTCCTTTGAAATCTTAACAACTCTTATGAAATCTCTTTTTGCTTTATAATGCGTATAGGAAATACATCAGCTTAGGAGTCTATTGTTAATTCAAAATTATAAAAAAAAGGAAGAATTTTAGACCACAGTCATATGTGGGATGTTGTGGAATGACAAAGATGATGGACTGATATGCAAGTGGTCCACTGTTATTCAAATGTGGCCTGGTTTTTACAGATGGTTTGGCTACCCATATGCCTGGCATAATTATTATAAACGCCTTTTAATACTTCATCGTATATATCATGGCACAGTTACCAAATTTCAAAGTTTTCAATTCTCTGCACATAGTTCTCGTTTAAATGGGTTTTGAAGTATTGCCAGCGGTCATCTCTCTCGGTCGGCTGAACTGTAGCAACTCTGTTTTGCCGTACAGTTCGTGTCAACAAACGCCTATCGCTGTCTGTCAGAGCCTTTTACCCCTGCATTTGTCACGATTGGCAGACGTTTCTTGAGACGGTTGAGTTCTCCATCCACTTCAGATATTGTGTCCAGTGATTTTTCGTTCAGTTCCATCAGCTCCGTTATGGATGCTCCTGCCAATCGCTCTCCAACGATGAGCCTCCTTTCGAAGCATTAGATTACAAAATTATGGTGGAAAGTAAAGTAAAATGCGAGAAAGGTAAAAAGATCAGTCTTTTTACCTTTGTCACATTTTACTTTGCTTTCCACCATGGTTTTATAGGACTTCTCAATGAACAGAATACTAAAGAAATTTTTGCATACATTGGCCAGGTATTTTGCGCATGATGCAGCGTTCAAAATAATTTGTCCAGGCAGTGTATCTCTAAAGATTAATTTGCCCAGATAGTGTTTTTTTTTTCTAAAGGTGTTAGTTGTCCAGGCAGTGTATTTCCAATGCTGAAATTTTCCCAGACAATGTATCTCTAAAGTGTATCATACATCCGATATCGTGTTCAGAGGCTTGAGATACCTGAAGTGTCAACACATGATATCAATTTGTTGAACACTGGATCTATAAAAGGAAATTAATTTTTCAAATTAATCTGAACAATGATGAATTAAAGACATAAACGCATGTTGTTCTCTTAGTAATTCCAATTAAATTTTGCAAGTATAATTCCTACTAAAATATTTATACTGATATTCTTCATTTACAACATGAACTATATCTTATCATAATAGGTTTACACAAGACACACCCATCAAGAGGTGGGGCCCTTAATTTAATCTTATCACTAACTCACAGATTATAGCTGAAAACGACCAGCTTTGACTTCGTTCTGTATTGTGTTTCATTACAAGATTGCGGTGGTCCCCGATCTAATTCCCACAAAGTTTATATTTATGCGAATTCATACATTCACAATGCTTCATTGGATTCGTTTAGCTGCAGTATCCGTAATATTATTCCATATTAGATTCTACCGACTTCTCCACGCCGTGCTCATTTGATTCAGGCCCTAATAAGTAGCTTATCAATTGACTATTACGGTTAGAACACTGATGAAACATCTCTCTGTTTTCGTTGCTGTCGAAGGAATTGTTCATTCGCTTTACGCGAATAGAAGTTATGAAAGGAGAGTGATAATCAGATAAAGGTAATCTCCTTAATATTGTAGTTGCATGCATCGCCAGAGCTACGACGTTCGGTGAGAGGTGTCTGATACCTGATCGTATGAATCTCAAAACTGGTTCTTTTACTACATAAAATGGTAGAAAATAACTCAGGTATTTCACTAATAAATATGTTTAATGAAAATAATCGTATCAAAAGTTAATATTAAAAAATACATCGTTGATTTTCGTACAGATCTATTACAGAGTGATTTAATCACAAATCAATCCAAACCACTTTCGATCAAAAGAGACACACTAACACCTACTGCTGATGCCTTAGTGTTTGATCGGATTTTACTGCTTTATAGTAAAAGTCGATCAAGCAAGAGGATCAAGCACGTTGGATCAGTCTGTAGCACTCCAAGCTCGTACTATACATCTGCCCCACACCTAGTACTAGTTTTACTTAGTCGCAGTACATTTAACTTTGGGTTCGTTGTTTTGGAGCACTAGTACCAGATGTACTTGTCTCAGCACACCAAAGTTAATACACTTTAGTAATTAGATAAAAAAAACAAACTCTTGTACTGATATATTGAACTTCATTTTGTTATTTACTCTCATTCGTAGAATGTCGCGTAATACCAGTTGAACACTCTGTATGCATGTTTTTGAAATTCAACAAACTTATCAAAATAGCATCGTTGAATATTAAAAACAATAATGCATAATCAACAAATTTCTCTTTCTGTATTTACACCATTTGCGCTCATTTATTATTTATTTCAAGCTTTTTAATATTGCACCCGAAATAAATTCGATTGCAATGAAATTGATATTGATTTGCAACTTGTAGGACGGAGAAGTGTCTAGAAACTACTCATAGTTTGTACAGGCCGTCTCATACAAGAACACATACCCCCACTAAGACCAAAGCCACTATTGACCACTACCTCATTTATAGCTAACAGCACAAAAAACAAACAACCATACCATCCCGGGACTCGAACCCGGACCCCTATATTTGCAGTGTCTCTGCGACGTAACGCGTTACTATTGCATCACTTATTTTTTGGCGATATCTAACAATCAGATATGAAATATGAATAAAATACACTCAGGTTCAGAAACTTAGAGTGAAATAGCGTTTTTGCCTTTAAAAATCAATATATTTAAGTAAATATCTAAGAAAAAGAGAAAATTTAATATACCCCCCCCCCCCCCCCCTCCCTGATGCTCTGCTAGGGGAGAGAAAAAGAGAAGCTTGGGTCACGGATGGAGTAACTGTTTTGCTACATCTGCAAGCAAACCGAAAAAGTGACAAATTTATGAACAAATATCACTCGAAAAGTGGGGGGATGAAAAGTAGAAATAAAATCAATAAAGTAGATAAGAACATGTAGAAGAAACTTTTTTTTTATCTTTCTCTGTGAAATTTACTCGAAAAGAAAACAATCAAATATAATTTTTCAACCAATTTTCCAAACCATCGGTTGCTTTCTTCTACATCATAAGACCATATATTTATTTTTTGTGATTCTCAATTTCATTTTTTACATAGCTTGTGAAAAAAAATTATCTGTCGACATTATGTGTTCATTGAGATGAAAAATGTTTATAAACTAGCTAAATAGTGCACTTTAATTTTGCCTGTGCCATTACTACAGCAACATTAAAGTAGTGGTGATACTGAAGTCAAGGTTCTTGTTTAATATTAACACTTTGCAGACAGAAAGCTCTTCCCTTGAAGCAAGCATGTGTGTGTATAGTCTGAAAACAAAGAACGAAGTAACTAGCTCCTATGTTAAAAATGCCTAAATAAAGTAGCTATGTGTAAAATGTTTATAGCATATTAGAAAATAGAAATCAGACACGAAAAAAAATTGTTGTAATTGCATTGCTCTGGAAAGAAGATACTGCTTAAAATAAAACGAAGATGAAACTATTATTAATAACGAACAACGCAATATATGCATAAAAGTCATAAATTGAATGCAACTAGAGCACAATTCCAGAGAATGCAGATTCCTCTTATTAAAAATGAAGCATGAATATAGTAATGACTATTAGAGTAATGTAATGGATTCCATACTTTTCTTACAAAACTTCCCGCATCAGAAATATCTTTATTATGCTCAATGTTTAAACGGATCTATCTCTGAAAGCAGATGAACGCCGTCTGTTTCAAAGTGATTTTAGCTTTCAAAAGCATTAAATTGGATGTAAAAAAAGGAATGGAGGGCGTAGGGTGGGAGAGGGGGGGCAGAGAAGTGTGAAGAGAACATCCAGATAAAAGAACAGTCATCGAAACGATGCCATAATTAAAGCTCAGCATTCCTGCTCTGTTTTGTAAGCTTTCCGCATAAAGGCATTTTAAAGGTTAATACAGTGTGCTGAAACAATTAGTGAAGAATGTAAATGGACCGACCAAAGGAGAAATATGATCTTATTACAAGCGGTGACAAAATTAGATGCTGCTGGAGGAATTTCGCATCGCCGTAAATGCCTTGCGGGCGAGGGGTAAGTGACGCACGCGACAAGCTCGTGGCACGTTCATCGAGGGAGACGACGCGGCAGTTGATGCTCTCTTCGTGACTACCACATCATCCGAGCAGCATCCGGGAAGATGGAGACGACACAGAACACTTACTTAAGCATGTGCTTTCGATGGGAGAATGAAGTGATGAGGAGTGGGGAAAAGTAACACACTGCCAGAATGTTGTTCTTAAATATTTTCTATTGGGTTAAACCCATTTCGAAATAATTACCACTATTATAAAGGTTCTAAATATTTTTGCTTTTTTCCTCAGAGATGAAACAACAGAAATGCGTTTTGCACATTATGTCTATTATTATCTATATATATACATATCAATTATTATACTAATTGCAATCTGTATCGATATCATAGTTTGCAGTTTTGATTCAATTTTACTGAAAGTCAGAAAGCAATGAAATACTGAAGTAAAAAAAAATGTATATTTTGCGTAGGCAATGTCGTTTTTCTACTATAAAGACGCTCCAGCGGATATTGAAAATTGAACAGTTAAACATGCGTATCAGTAATTTTGCATATATGTTATGTACGGATCGTTTAACACGGACAAATTTTGAATTGAAATAAGGAATTTTTTTGGAATGTATTTTCCTTTTTGTTGTAGAGTGTAGTAACTTTCATTAATAATCTACTACACATCTCCTAATTAAACTGAGTTTTCTTATTTTAAAAATATGTGGAATAACTTCATGCGTGAAAAAATGTGCATTAAGAGAAAGAATTTACTGTAAGGAAAGACTGTGGATTAAAAAGAGGAATTCCATCGAGATTATAAAATTCAAATATAAGACAAGAGAATTAAGAAATAAGAGAAGAGAATTCAGAAATAAGACAAGAGATTTCAGAAATAAGAAATGAGAATTCAGAAATAAGACAAGAGAATTCAGAAATAAGACAAGAGAATTCAGAAATAATACAAGAGAATTCAGAAATAAGACAAGAAAAATTCAGAAATAAGACAAGGGAATTCAGAAATAAGACAAGAGAATTCAGAAATAAGACAAGATAATTCAGAAATAAGACAAGAGAATTCAGAAATAAGAAATGAGAATTCAGAAATAAGACAAGAGAATTCAGAAATAAGAAATGAGAATTCAGAAATAAGACAAGAGAATTCAGAAATAAGAAATGAGAATTCAGAAATAAGAAATGAGAATTCAGAAATAAGACAAGAGAATTGAGAAGCAAGACAAGATAATTCAGAAATAAGACAAGAGAATTCAGAAATAAGAGAAGAGATTTCAGAAATAAGACAAAAGAATTCAGAAATAAGACAAGAGAATTCAGAAGCAAGACAAGATAATTCAGAAATAAGACAAGATAATTCAGAAATAAGACAAGATAATTCCGAAATAAGACAAGATAATTCAGAAATAAGAAAGAGAATTCAGAAATAAGAGAAGAGAATCCAGAAATATGACAAGAGAATTCAGAAATAAGACAAGAGAATTCAGAAATAAGACAAGAGAATTCAGAAGCAAGACAAGAATATTCAGAAGCAAGACAAGAATATTCAGAAGCAAGACAAGAATATTCAGAAATAAGACAAGAGAATTCAGAAGCAAGACAAGAATATTCAGAAATAAGACAAGAGAATTCAGAAATAAGACAAGAGAATTGGGAGGAAGACAAGAGAATTCAGAAATAAGACAAAAGAATTCAGAAATAAGAAATGAGAATTCAGAAATAAGGCAAGAGAAGTCAGATTGTCAAACAGTGACTACTTTGCGGACATCTACGGCAAAAGTGATTTAAATTTAGTGATTGGGAAAGAATGAAAATCAGGACTTGAAATGTATTGCACAAAACGCAATGTCTCAGTATACATACAGAGCAGGGGCGTACCCAGGATTTAGTTTCGGAGGGCCGGAGGGTGTGTGTGTGTGAGGAATTTTGTTTCGGTGGGGGAGGGAATCCGAGGATTTAGCTTCAGGGAGTTTGAAAATTTGAGATTTTAATTTTGGGGAAAATTCAAGAATTTAGTATCGGGTATGCTCGGGTCGGGTTTCCCAATTGCAAAATATTCCACACGATAAGAAAGATTAAAATGATATTCTATATGGAATAATATCTTATTGTTGTTTTTTAATTTATTTTTAGTATCGGAAATATACTATAGTGCTAAAATAAAATTATACATCATACAAAGACACCTGTTTTGGATTTCAAAGCAGGTAGACAAGTTTGAGATTTCGCATAAGACGACCGTACCTTCGGATGGGGGAGGTCTGGATCCCCTGTTCCACCCATTTATATTAAATATAACTTTGTAGTCCCTGGTGCAGAGTGGAGCTTAATCAAAATGCAGAAGTATCCAAAGTCTCACATCACTATATTTACATTAATACTCGTATATATTAGTGAGATGGATTTTTTTTGTGTATTTTAAATATTCAAAGAGAATTAAAATATCTCGATCATATAGGAAATAAATGCATATGTACTGTTAAAATGCTTCAAATCCTTTTTTTTTTTTACAAAAAAGGAAGAAAATAGATAACTTTGAATAAGCAAAGTTTTTTCTGAACTGAGAAGATAAGCAAAAATTAACGTTATTAAATAAAAATTGTTTGTCGGATACATCAACATTTTATCGATCAACTTTGTCTTGATAATAACAAAGAGTGATACTTTGTCCAATAAAAAGCAACTCATGTCCATTACATTAAAGATGCCAAGTCATCCGTATTTCGCTTTTTCCGTATATGAATGGGCTTATTACGCTGAATTGAAACTTTAAGACATTCCAGTGCAACCACAGTTCCCCGAAGCCTCTCATTAAGCCTTTTAGATTGCATGTTTCTAGAGTTGGAATATCCGCTTCGAAAGAGGAATGGAAAGGGATGCTACCAAGATATTTGAAGCTTTTGTCCCGCCATGCGCGAAAGGGTCCCTCGAAATTCTGAGTTCCCTAACTTTGCAAATGAGGTTTTTACTGAAAAATATATCTGGATATAAATTGAAATCTCACTCAAATCTCTCTAAATCTGGTTTTTAAATAATACTCGTATAATATTTTAAAAAGTTATGGAAGCTGAAACTTTTCCCAGTAGCTTTACTCGTCATGTAAGAATTTAACTAAAAAAATTAACTTAAAAAAATTAATAATAACTTTATAACAAATCGTTCTCTAAAATCAATGGAATTTAAAAAATACTTCTCTAACGTTTCTTTTAGTTTCCATTATTTTTGAAAAACAGACATGCAGTGTGTGTATATGCCGTCCCGTGGCCGAGTGGTTAGCGCACTTGGTTGCTGATCTAAGGGACCTGGGTTCGAGCCCCGGAGTTAAGGCACGGATGTTCTTGTCGTTTTTTCTGCTGAGGACCTTCCATCCTCACAGACCTTCTACTATGGCATATAAACTGAAAGGCTCCTGTCAGACCTCTGTGGCAAGCAGCTGCTTGAGGGGGTATTTTATTTATTTATGCAGTGTATACTGTAAGTGTTCCAAATTCAACAACCCTTTAAACATTGAACAAATATTATTGAAAAATCGATAATTAGAGAGGTTGGATAACATCTTCAATTTAAATACAGGGATAATTTTTCGTAAAAAGTTTAGTTTTAATGTTAAGGGAGCTTTGAATATTTAACAAGAATTCTGAATGTGGCCTTCTATTCATATAACACGAAAGTGTATTAGTGAAAGTTGAACGGTAGTTTAGATATACCTACATCTTGCGTATAGTTCTGGTTCTCTTTATAAACGTTTATAAAAGATATTATTTATAGATACCATTTTATACACGCTTTCTTCTACATATGCTTTCTGACAGTTTACGGTTCCCATATTATACTGAAGATTTTGTCTTCTCCGCATTTTCAAAGCCAAAACCTTACAACCCTATACATAGTTCCAGGCATAGATTATAACTTGAATTATTTCAAGTAGGAATTATTTCGTTGCAATGTACAAGGTGTCTCAAAAATATAGATAAAAACTTTTAGGGGAGGCAGATAACATCTAAAGGAATGAGAATTGCATAGGAACCCATAACCGGAAAAGTCATGGGAAAGTGGTAGTAGATCTGAAAGGACACAAGACAGTGATTAATGGGAAAACATTTATTGGACATAATTATTACAAATGGCGTACTAGATGATACATTTCATAATGTTACAGCAGATGCTCGAAGTTTCCACTATGAGACGCGATGCATGCGTGACACCGACGGAGCACTGATTGCCGGACACGGTCGAACACACCTGGAGTTTCTTTGATAGTAGCAGCAGCGCAGACGAGCCTTGCCGCGAGATCCATGTCAGACTTCACAAGCGATTCATACACGGTAGCTGTGAGCGCCCCCCACAGAAAGAAATCAACGCTCTTTAAATAGGTGAGCATGGGGGGCAGGCAACTGGTCCAGCACTCCCAATCCATCGTTGCACAAAAGACATGTTCAAATGCGGACGAACACACCTTCCATAATGGGTAGGCGCCCCATCATGTTGAAACCACATGTTGCGTCTCACATTTGCTGGAACATGGACAAGTAAGCCTGGTAGAACCTGTTCCAGAAAGACCAGATACTTCGCGGAGGTCATGCGGTATGGTAGAAGATATGGCCCGACTAAGCAGTCACCGACCAAACCTGCCCACACATTTACTGCGAAACGATGTTGTGCTGCATGGGTGCGCACAACGCGGGGGTTCTCGTGAGACCACAAATGCGCATTGTGCTGATTGAATACGCCATCCTGAGTGAAACTGGCCTCATCAGTAACCAAAACATAAGCTGGGAAATTCACATCTTGGGCACTTTCTTGGAGATACTACTGCGCAAAACGCACACGTGCAGGATGATCTGTGGGGAGAAGTAACTGAACCCTTTGGAGATGAAAGGGGTGTAAGGACTCGCCGTGCAAAACACGCTGTACACTGCAACGAGACACTCCTAAGAGGCAACGGCACATGTGCTGGTACTAGGATTAGTCTCCACGGCATCCAACACACTTTCTTCCATGGCGGGATCGTGGCATGCCCTCACTTCTGCTACCTCTTAATGACCCATAATCGCACAAATTTTGATGCGTACGCGCAAACAAACGGTGGCCCGGTACATGTCTGTGTGGGAAGCGTTCTTGATACATTCGTTGAGCGGCCCGTCCGTTGTCCTCAACTATTCCATACACTAAGTGCATGTCTGCCAGCTCCCTGTTCGAATACCTTTGCATGCTCTTCGTCAGCCAACTACCGCTCGAATGAGGAAATCCGAAATTTCCCCTCTATCGCACTGATGAACAGCGCCACCTATTGATTTACGTTGACGTTTCCGGTTATGGGTTCCTATGCAATTCTTATTCCTTTAGATGTTATCTACCTCCCCTAAAAGTTTGCACCTATATTTTTGAGACTATCCTGAAAGTTTGTACCTATTCATTTGTTGTTATAATTCCTAGGATTTCAAATATATTTTATATGTTGCTTAACGTTACCGTGTCAACTACGCGGTTTCTTCTGAACTGTTTATGGGGTGTCTACCTAACTCTGAGAGACTATTTCCACCCTTGCTCTTAGATGGTTCAGTACATAACTTCTATCACAAATTTTCAACAAGCTCAAGTCAATGGGCTTGACTGGCTAATCAAAATGACTAACACTATTAGGAGGATGACAGTCTTGTATAAATCTTTCCTAAAATGCAAATATACTACTGAAAACATTTTTCAAGCTGTCAGCTGCATAATATTCTTAAACAAATGTAGATGTTCATTCAAAATTCATAGCTCCATCAACAAATAATCCATCAACTATTGGGACAGACATATAGGACGTTACCATTACAGACATCGCTTCTTCTTCATTATAGATGTGGGGCGGGGGTGGCTCAGTCGGTAGCGCGCCAGGCTCGTAATCTGTAGTTCCCAGGTTCGAGTCCCAGCTGGGTCAGAGTTGAGATTTATCTCCGCAAAATTTCCCCCACCCTGCCCACGGTCAGTAGGGGACACCGATGGGCTTGAAAAGGCCACCGTCAGTCGGATGGGACGTTAAGCCGTGGCCCCGTGTGCGGGAGAGCCATACCCTGTGCACGTTCAAGAACACGCTGGATGGCCTTGACGGGAGGCTACCATCTGTCTCCCAACAGCTGTTCCAGTGGGTCCCCTCCCCCAACCTTCTCTGAGCCTTCGGAGTCCTTGTGGCCTGGCCATTTGGCCCATGGTGTGCAAAAAAGTGCCGCTCAGAGGTAAAACAATCCAATCCAATCATTATAGATATAGGTTCTTTATTGTTCGCATTATGCACTCTGAGCTCGAATATTTCACCAAAATATCTCCTTACCTAGTCATATCTAGGAAAATAAGCGAGGAGGACAAGAGACTGGATTTTCATTGGAATGTAACAATTTCCACCTTCGTTTTAGACGTTTTTGAAAAAAAAATATTCTTGAAAAATGCTTGAAATATTCAAATATTTGCAAGTTTAATAATTTTGGCTCCGTTATCCTTACTGGCATTTTCAGGGGGAGGGAGAGGCTAGATACGGCTCTGGTCATACCTATTGTGAACAATGGTTGAAAAAAGAGGTCCATTGCCGAAAAGAACTCTCTCATTCCTGAATGATCCAATTGTGCTTTGTGCTGTGTGCTTTGCTCAGTTACAATGTCATCTACTGGATTTCAGTCAGAAGAATGTTTTCTTGACTTTGTAATCCTAAAGTCTAATATGGAATGACAGCCTATCAGATGTCACACTTCAACATGTTAAAGCATACTTTTCGCATTATCTTCGAATATATTGTGGTAAAATCAACCTACTATGTTTATGTAGTATCGTTATTACTTTTGTGTGTTGGGTTGGGTTGTTTTACCTCTCAGCGGCACTGTTTTGCACGCCATGGGCTAAATGGCACATGGACCTCGAAAGCTCAGAGAAGGTTGGGGGAGGGAACCCACTGGAATAGCTGTTGGGAGACAGATGGTTGCTTCCCGTCAAGGCCATCCAGCGTGTTCTTTAGCGTGCGCATGGTATGGCTTTCCAGCACACGGGACCATGGCTTAACGTCCCATCCGACGGACGGCGGCCTTTCCAAGCCCATCGGTGTCTCCTACTGACCGTGGGCAGGGCGGGGAATTTTGCGGAGATAAATCTCAAACCTAACCCAGCTGGGACTCGAACCTGGGAACTACAGATTACGAGTCTGGCGGGCTACTTTTGTGTGAGTATCGTTATTACTTTTGTGTGATACACCTTGGTCATCCTGTACGATGCCTGTTTTTGATACCTTCGGTTATTTACAATAAGGATTCTTACCTATCGATTGGTTACAGTTCACTTGGTAACAAATAATTCCATTAGACTGACTCTCCCTATTCAGAGAAATGATTTTATATCCTTTCGCGTCTGACAAAAATTCTAAAAAGTAATTACTACTGATGTTTCCAATAAAGGTTTTATAGTTAAAGATTTGAAGTATAAAATTACAATTAATATCTTCAATTCACTCCTAAATGCTGATTTACCGTACGAAACTATTACAACTGATTAACTAATCGGCCTACTTTTTTTTAACTAATCGTACTGCTTAGAACTGCTTTTGAGATTTTCTAACATAATTTCCGACTACATAAAATTATCTTAAAACTTTCAAATGAAAGGATGCAAAACTTTTATTTTACATGTGGATGATGCAAAACCTTTGAACATCTGTATAGGAAGTTGAATAAATGCAGTGTGTAGAGCGTAAATAGCAATGTAAATAGTGTGCATATAGCTAACAATTGGATCGTGAACTAGACTCACCTGAAAGGATCTTTGCAAAGATTTTACAAAAGGGACCATAGGAGAGGAGGAAGAAAATAATATAAAAGGGGAGGGGAGAGAAGAAGAAACTCAACGTGGAATAAATTTCTACTTCATTTTTCTTTCGAAATATATCACGCTGAACCCACGAAATATATAGCCTTAGGATGGAAATGCAACTGGTTGAATACATCTTGAATATGTGATTCAAATTCAGTAAATAGATGAATGATCTGGATAGTGATGTAACTAAATATGTTCTGGTTGAGAAGCTACAGAATGGTAGAAAGAAAAATTACATTTTTGGAAGGAATTATGAAAATATTATCAGTCAGCGTTTGAATATTTGGTCAGAACCGTTTTATTTTAAACCTAAACAACTTTTATTTACTAGCTCGGATGTGTGTCGTGGTAGGAAAGCACTTGCATGCACAAAAGTTGAATCTGCTATTTTTAGTTCCAAATGAAAACGGAAATGAAACAAGAAATTCTGGGCAAAAGTTCGATGTTTAAACTTGAATCTCCATCTTTCTAGATATTCCTTCTATATTTAAGATTATCAGTTGTGACAAAGATTCATGCATTCGTTAATGACATATTCATTTTTAACATCGCCAGTATTTGATAACAAACAGAGGAAAGTGACTAATCAGGAGACTCGGCTTTCCGTAAATGATCAAGTTGAACTTGGTTATTATATCTCTGAGTAGCATTTTTGTGCACATATGAACTAACTGGGAAGGTCACAAGGATCTATAGATCTTAGAGAATTTTGGGGCAGGGTACCCACTGGATTGCTGTTAGACGAGAGAGGGAACCTTCCGTCAAGACCATGCAGCGTGTTATTTAACTTGCACAGGATATGGTTCTCCTTCATAAGGATCCACTGCCTAACGTCATATCCAATGGACGGTGGCTATTGCATAGACTTAGAGCAGCTAAATGCTTTCAGTCTGAGAGGACTTGTAACATAAATTGGGCTCCCATTATATAATCTATGCTGTTGTGCCAATGGCTGATCGAAGTTCATTATGTACCCGGGCACTTGCTACCTTTGGAAAAATTTATTAAATTATTTATGATCATTTATTCTATTCATTCATAATGTACAACCACTTAGTATGACTGTGACGTTTTTATTATGTCCCCATTTATTCATCAAAATACGTCTATTATGTGCCCCTCCTGTCAATGTTTCCTGCATTCTCCATGCCTCCTGCATATTTGTAATGTATATCATATGTTTTGCAATCTGTTACTTTTAGTTAAAAAAAGAATTCTGTTTAAAGTACAAGAAATTAAACCTTCTTCACGGAATGCAAAAGAAAAAAAAATTGAATGATGACCGAGCTCAGATAGATTTATGTTAATTTCCTTTTGTGTGATAAAAAAAAAACTCTTGAAATTTTTAACCCTTTTCGAGATCAAAATATTTATTTCACAATGCATACAAATGCAGATAACAAAGGAGCCAATTTAAGAAGAGAAACTATCCTTCCATTCAACAGCGTGATAGAATCGTTTTATCATCCGCCGATCACGACCAGCAAAATAGCTTGTTTCCAACATTCAGCTGCAGTGGTTTACGGTAACAAGCCGGTTTCCCATGAAAATGCCGTTTACCTGCCAAGTTTAGGTGACCACACGGAGATAACCCTCTTCTCCCCTTCCTCTAATGATTGCCGTTGAACCTCCAAGATCATTGAGGATGGCTATTATATCCCCGTTAATGAGAACACAGACTGGTAATTCACATGGGCAGGCAGCTATGGACATGGAGCATGCGCATCTGCATCTCAGCTGGCCCTCACCTGCCAGAGCTTGCACAGACTGGCTAGAGGGCAGGCAAGGCTGACGTGCAGCACCTGTCCCCTTCCCTTTGACAAAAGATAGCGCTAAGATAAAGAGCGCTTTTTTTCCACTACGCTATCTCCAGGATTTTAAATCATAAAATGAAAGGACCTGCCATTAGTTATTGGTTACTCTAGAGGTCAAACAGGTTCAGATCACGCCTGTCATTCCCTAAGGCTCTTGTACATGTAGTCCAAAGTTTAATGATCAATCTTCGTAGTTAAACATAATTTTTTCTTTCGTTTTTCACTGTGCGTATTCCAGATGTTCTTACTGACCGTAATTCCCCCATTTTGTTGTTGCTTTCAGTTCTTCATTTCACTGAAAGGATTAATTGCATTACGTTCCTTTTTGCCAACTATCTTTTCTTTTATTCTTCGAGGTAATAATTTTCGACGACCTGACGCTTACTGTCTCATGTTGTTTATAGCCCAGGGCGCACCACGCTCGTAATCTAAAGTTCCCAGGTTCGAGTCGAACAAGAGCCAGCATTGATATTTATCTCTGCAAAACTCCCCCTCTGCCCTCGGTCAGTAGGGGACACCGAAGGGCTTGGAAAGGCCGCCATCCGTCGATTGGGATATTAAGCCGTGGATCCGTGTGTGGGAGAGCAATACCCTCTCCACGTTAAAGAACACGCTGTATGGCCTTGACGGGAGTCTGCCATCTGTTTCCTAACAGCTGTCCAGTGGGTTCCCTTTCCCCAATTTTCTCTGAGCTGTCGGGGTCTTTATGACTTGGCCATTTAGCACATTGTGTGCAAAAAGTGCCTCTCAGAGGTAAAACAACCCAACGCAATTATTACCCAGGAAAAACTGAACGATATATGTTTAATACTGAAGCAATGCTCTTATGAGTTATTGAAGACTTATCAGCTGTTTCTATTTGAATAAGTTATCATTGTAAACAACGAAGTAAGATTGAATCTACTTAAGATGTGAAAATTTATTCTTATAATCATGACGATTTTTAGCATTTCAGCTCCCAAGTACCTTCGCTAGATAGTTATATCAAAGGCATATTCGATTCTTTCACGCTTCATTACGCGATAGTAAAAGAACATATTAATTACCACACATTTAATATTTCGTACATATTTAGTCCATAAATATGTAAGACATTTAAAAACGTACCTTTAACTTGTTTCTCAACATGGGTTCTGCGAGCAGTCTTTGAGGATTCCGCAAAAAGTCTGGATTCTTGGGCTAAGAAGAATATCCAACTATTGCAAAAAAAAATAATTCTTTTACTTCAGTTTTTAACCACATATTTAGGTGAACCAGCTTTTCTGTCTCATAAGAATAAGCAAAGAAATTATTTATGCGCAGTCAGTGAAAGAAGAACATTGAATCTCTTTATCTAAAGTTCGCCAAAACATTCCCTAAAAAGGATTATGCAATTAAAAAAAAAAGCCGAGGTCTTTCTTTTTAAATAATTAATCATTTAAACAGCCTCCTAAAAATAGTATGATGCAATGATTAATTATAATAAATATAAAAATAAACTCTTTTTGGGGGAAGGGTGATTGAAAAAACATTTTTTAATATGTTGCGGTTCCATAGGACTTGTCAATATTGTTTAGGAGCAGGAGTTCACGATATCTTTCAAGTTTTCCGCTACGGTTCTAAGGTTAGAAAACATTGCATTAATGTAAAATAACACATTCAGTAACAAAATCCTATACGACTCTGTTTCACAGGTTTCACAGGACATTAATCTACGGATTGGTTTTTGTCGGGGGATTTAAAAAGACTAATGTTTGAAATAGATGCTTCGGACCTTGAAGATCTACAGAAACGAGCTGAAACTGACTATGAAACCTAATGGTTTCATAGTCATTTTCAACTCGTTGAAAAGAATTTCTAATTTAATTTTTAAACGTGTTCGTAGGTCATTATCATCATAACCAAGGCCTATATTTACGCTAATGACGCAATAACTTCCAATAACGCAGAACATTAGTTCTATAAATATATGTACAAATAGGGCATTTATCTGTGGGTCTTAGAGAACTTATCAACTTCTTCCTCTTCCTCGTGGGTTGGGTGAGTATGGGGGTGGGGAAGATCTTAGATCCGGTCCTCAAACTGTATTACTGTTCACTTTTCTAATGTGGTGATGAAGAATCATGTACGCTCATATTCGTTAAAAAAATCCACATTCATTGGGTAGGTTATTAAGTCATGATTATGTGTACAATTGAGCAACGATCTTTTCCTATTGAACAACAGCTGGATCGACTAGAGGAAATACTTTCATCTTGACCTGCCTAGCAATTGTATCAATAAGCCTCTATTCCCTATTCTGTCTTGATCCTTGTAATCCTGATATTTAATCCAATCAGGACTTTAAAACTTACATCCAAGTGATAACTGATAGTTCCTTAAGTATCGATTCAACAAACTAAGATACTACCAAGAATGCATGGCTACCACTGAAAAGTATCATATTCAAAATCAATGCTTAGATATTAAAGAACATCTTAATCACTTTTGAAGTTCACCATGGAAGCAATTTCTACGGAAATTAATTTATTGTGTGCTTACTCTAAAACTCTAAAGTGTAAGTCTGCAAGATAATAAATTAATCTCTGAAATTCAGAGATATTGATGTCTCCTGTCATTTCCATATTCTACTGATTGCGTGACGAGAAAGGTAACACCAGAGAAAAATCTTCCCAGCACCAAATTCCTACTTCCCATATTCGCAGATACTCACGCACTACTTGGAAGAGAAATGCATAGTCGGGAAGTTTTCTGAGAAACTAGAGATGACTCAAAGAAGGAGCTTTCCAATACTGGATAGCAAGAAAAGCATGCCTACTCTGGCCCATTATCGTAATTACTAACATGGCTCTTGGAGGACCTCTGGTTTGTGTCTAAGGCGCAGCTGCAAGATCCCACATGGAGATGTCACCTGACCCCCTATCGGAGGATTGCTGCTGACCATAGTGACGACTACTTCAAACTAATACGCAGTCGCTGCTGTTCTTATACTCAGCTCTCTTGTTTTTTGGATAAAGAGCAAGCCGAAATCTTTAGAAATCTCGCACAGTAATTTTTATCGTCCTTCTGTGAATGAAGAGAAAGAAACAATTAATTATATCTATTCCATTTCATCGCGCACATTAATATATCTTATAAAGTTATAAGGTATGGGTGCTTCCTTTCTTGTGTTGTTTTTCTGCTGAGGTCTAGCCTTCCTTACAGATCTTCTTTATGGCATATTATACCGACAGGCTCCTGTCACACCTCTGTGACGAACAGCTACTTGAGAGAGAATTTATTTTTATTTTTGTACCCTAGCCAGCAATGGGTAATAGACTGCACATGTGTAAGTGTTGATCACACTAAACTTAGCAACGATGAAGCAAAGTGTTTTGAAAATTAGAAGACTCAAATAAATAAAATAATATTTTTATATGTTGAACGTTATGTTGATAGTGTAATTTTTGTTTCAGTGGTGTAGCAGCTGTGGAAGCAATGAAATGGTTACGCTACTGCGCAGTTGACGCATAGGTTGATTTGTGTTGTTTTATCTCTGAGAAGCACGTTTTGCACACAGTGAGCTAAATGGCCGAATCGCTAGGACCCCGAGGGCTCAGAGAAGATTGCAGGAAAGGGGACCCACTGGACAGCAGTTAGGAGACAAATGGAAGCCTCTCATCAACGCCATCCAGCGTGTTCTTTAATGTGCACAGGGTACGGCTCTCCCGCACACTGGGTCACGGCTTAACGTCCCATCCGACGGACGGCGGTCTTTCCAAGCCAATTGCTGTCACCTACTGACCGCCCAGCTGGGACGCGAACCTAAGAATTGCAGATTACGAACCCCCCACAATACCGACTGAGCCACCCCCTCCCCTACGCATAGGTTGATTGGCAGGTGATTGGTAGACCTTCCTCTTCCTCTTAGGTTAGGTGAGTGTGGCGGTGGGGAAGATCTTAGATCCGGTCCTAAAACTGTATTACTGTTCACTTTTCTAATGTGGTGACGAAGAATCATATACGTTCATATTCGTTAAAAAAAATCCACATTCATTGGGTAGGTTATTAAGTCGTGATTATGTGTACAATTGAGCAACAATCTTTTCCTATTGAACAACAGCTGGATCGACTAGAGGAAATACTCTTATCTTGACCTGCCTAGCAATTGTATCAATAAGTCTCTATTCCCTATTCTGTCTTGATCATTGTAATCCTGATATTTAATCCAATCAGGACTTTAAAACTTACATCCAAGCAATATCTAATAGTTTCTTAAGTATCGATTCAACAACTTATGATATCTGTTAATTGCATAGTCTCATAATCTCCCGCATTGCTTCGTCAGCTCTTATTCATATAAGGCACTGTTTCGTTCTTTGTTCTGGTTAAAAAATTACCAATAGGTATACTTGTACCAACCCTACAATAAACCCATAATGAATCCAAGAGACAATTCATTTCTTCTCAAATTCTCCAAAAAAGAACCTGCAATACGTTTCATGCTTATATTTTCCCTCTTTCATTTTATCAGCATTTAAAAACTATTTTTTATGGCATGTGACCTATTTATGTTCATTGGTTCTTAAATTGGGTTTTTAATGTCCTTTAAAAAACCTTCACGATAATAAGGTGTTACAAATTAGACTTATGTGTAACATATCCATATTTTAGTACAGAAGAAACTTTTGAATAGATAATTATAAAGTGCATATGAAACTAAACAAAATCATTTGGTCTTTTCGTCACGCCAGTTAAATCTATTTGCTATCTCTGAGCCAAGTATTCACATTTGCTAAAAAAACTTCATAGTCATTAGGTGTTCACGCTACTCTGCAAAGACATTGAATCCACGATTCCATCTAATGTATGCCCTGTAGTTTTCTAACTTTATCCAGCGAGCGACAATCACCCTTAAAGCGATTTTTTTCTGTTTTGCGTTAATCGAATTAAATGTAAGCATGACTGAACTCTTTAGCTCCAGGCTATGATTATTTACATAAGAACTATTAAATTAGTTTCCCACAGGGGACAAAACTGGGAGTGGTAAGATTTAGGAGGACCAAATTGATTACTTTTTGACACTGGAGATTATGATTTCAGTTTATTACTCTCGGCTGTCTGTCCTCAGATACTTGGACAACCATTGAAAATTGAAGTGGCCAGCTGGCCTCTCCTCGAAATTCTTTTTTTTTTTTACATCAAATACTTTTTTTCAATAACTTATTTTTTTCGCTTTTAAAATGCACTAACAAAGGCATTCATTGCATAAATTGCTTCTGCTTCTTAGGTATAGCTTTTTTATTGTGATGTGTATTCGTTAAGAATTGAACACCGTGACTAGAGACTTGGGCTGGTCAACTCAAACATAGAGAAGAGCCACATTAAAAAAATCTCTACTTGAAAACGAAAACACACTTTTCTAATTAGTAGTGAATTGGGAAAAATATTTTTAAGTAGTCGGGAAAATAACTATACCAAAAACAAAAACAACAAAAATATGTCTTTTTAATGATTCATAGCCAGTTTTGATATCAAATGGCAAAATTGTTTACTTATGCATACAAAAATGTTTAGTCAAAAATTTTAAAGAAATGAGCCTTATTCAGTATATTGATGATTTGTTTTATGAACCACAAACTCTTTTGCAATGAGCCGCGTGTTGGACAGGTAAATAATAAGGTTGGTTTAGGTTTTCATTCGTTTTGCTAGCCCGTTTAATATTGGTCTCTTAGTTTAATATTCGTCTTCTTAATGAATTGGCAAATCATTCTTTTTTTTTTCTTTGTCTGCTAAACCTACGCAAAAATTTTAATTGAGAACCAAAGTGAAAGAGAAGATTGCAACAAAAGTTAAAATTAGACAAGCTGAAACTTTTCGAATTTTTATTGCCGAGTAACATAATTAAGTGCCCTTTTTATTTCTGTTCACTTAGGTTTTAGAAACTTTTTATTTCAAAATTCACTCTTCAAAATGATTGCGAAAGCTAAAAAGAAAGCTTTGTTGGTCATGTTTGATATTCACCAGTTGATTAATGGACATAAAGTGTACCATTTAAATAAGTCGGGGTGAACCGTACACACCAAACATTCACTAAATCTTATTCTTTACGCTTTGACGACCATTAGCAGTAAATAGAATGACGTGCTTTATGATGTCACTAAATTCAAGTGAAACGAAATCTCTGTAACAAACATTTTACGTTCCCCAGGTAATAAGCTTTAGATTCATGTTTTAACTTCTTTTATTAGCATTTTATAAGTTTTTTAGCCTACATTTTAGCGGATAAAATGGGAGCACTGTTAATAACCATTAAACAGTGGAGTACGATGGGTTGGGTTGTTTTGCCTCTGAGTGGTACTTTTTGCACACAGTGGGCTAAGTAGCCAGGTCAAAAGGATCCCAAGGACTCAAATAAAGTTAGGAAAAGGTACCCACTGGTCAGCTGTGAGGAGATAGATCGAAGCCTTCCGTCAATAGCATCCAGTGTGTTCTTTAACACGCTCAGGATATGTCTCTCCTGCACACGAGGCCACGGCTTTACGTCCCATCCGAAGGAGGGCGGCCTGTGGCCTGTCAAAGATCATTGGCTTTTCTGACCTTTCTAACCTAGGGCAGGGTGGGGTTTATCGGAAATTAATCTCAATGCTGGCCCAGGTGGGACTCGAATCTGACAACTACAGATTACTTGCCTAGTGCACTACCGACTGAGTCAACCCCGTCCCCGAAGAGAGGTGAACAAGGTGGTCAGTTACCTACCCTGAAATTTTGGGAAGTGAGTAAAGAGTATATTTTGCCCATCGACGAATTTGGATTCTATTTTAACTTTGCAAATAATACCTACAGAAAAATGGATTTCTGTATTCTATGAGTATTTCAGCTTCAATTGGGATCAGAAATGATTCATAGCTGGACTCATGAAATGGCATATGGGGTGCTCATTTGCAAAGCCCTTATTGTGGTATATGTGATTTCCCATCTGCAGCTGGCAAGCAACGAAAAGCTCCTTCGCAGACGGTTAAAAGTTGGATCCTTAGTGTTTCAATTGCTCCTTTCTCCTACCATCATTATATTGAGATTGGAAAATACGATGTGATAGTAGCTGATTTCTGGTGTGATCATGGTATCCAACTTAGCTGAAAGTTGTGATGTCACGGGCATGATGTCTATAGACTTCTGCCTATACTGAATTTTGGGACTTCACACGCCATTGCCTTTAAAGTTAATTGTGAGCTTAACGAAGATTCACTTTTAATACTTATAATGCAGCATTGTCTAGTCGGTTAGTATCAGTACATATTCCAAGTGAACCTCACTAATTAAAAACTTTAAAAGATTCTTTATATGTATTCAAACTACGAGTTTAGTACATCGGGTCTAAAAATAATGCATTTATTTCTTGTATGTGTTATTATAGATCAATAACGTTTTAAAATCCAATGAAATATCCAGTTCTTTTTTCTGACGTGTAACTCCAGTGGAAAAAAGATATTTGTTGTATGTGAAAAGCTGCAAATAAATTAATGATAGAGAAAAACCCAGAGAATTGAAGGAGAGAAAAACAACTCACAAATCTATGGCACAAACTACGTGATGCCTTTCCCAAGTATGAATTTCAAAGACTCAGGTTTGTTTTTAAACACAGAAAATTGTTGTTTATTTTCTTCTAGTTCTGTATCGGGAATTTCATTAAGAATGGCACCCAATAGTTCACCGGAGTTTTGGAAAACAGGAGCGTTAGCAGAATTTGCTCTGCGATACATTGGAATTCTCTTTTAAACAGGAACCCTTGAAGCGCAACCCACATTTCAGCATGCACAACATTTCTATTAACTCAGTGGTGAGCGAACAGGCGAAGTGCGTTTAATGTGATATAATCATCAAAGCAAAATCCATTTTCGCTGCATCTTTGTTAGGAAGCGGGAAAGGCACCGCCGCCGAGGGGAAACGCCATGACGTGATAGGAAGAAGGAAATAGCTGACGAAAAGAAAATTACCAGTAGCAATAAATAGCTGCGTGTAAACTACGAGATGGTCAATATCATCCTCTTAAAGCCTATGTAACACGGGTGAAATAATTTCCAACCTTTACCTATTTCTGCAGCTCGACACTCTAATTTCTTCGGGGCGGCAGTTAAAAATTAATGTTACAGGCACTTGCTGTGGATTCGTCTCCCCATAAGATCAAAGCGTTGTCTGGATGTTGCGTGTCATGCAAATTAAAGCAAATCAGGGAGTTCGCTTTTCGAGTGATTGAGGTTTGGTTTCAGTGGACGTTGCAGACCAATAAACAAACACCGCAAAGAAACAACTCCAAAGTGGGAGCTAAAAATTTTCCTGTAATTTTTTTTGTTCTTTATTTCTCTTAATACTATGAGGCGAAGAGAGGAGGCACGAATTCTAACAACTCTTCCGATTTGAATAAAAGCTCTCCTGTTTTTGCGTTTCCCTATCGATGAATGCGGTTCTTTGAATACATCCGAAATCTATTGATTTTGGCTAACTTTTGTAGAAGTAATGCTTAAAAGTAGAAACACAAAGGATGGACAAAAATTTTACAATATATATATATAATTAATGTTTATTTTTATCATGCTGAACAAAAGTTATATGATGTTATTAAAGACTTCTTTTCTGTATACAGAAATCCTGTTCAATGTGCTGTTTCTCTTACTTTTCCAATCTTCAACTTTTTTATTAACAGTTTTATTACGAGATGTTTTAGGAAAAACATTATTGTAAATTCAATTTGTAATCGCCATTTTTTGATTCTTAGCAAAACATTAAGTTCTTTATGCAAAATAATCAGAAATTCACCGAAAATTGAACAATGTATTGATAGGTGTAAGATTGTAATATTATTGAACGTCTTTCAGATATTTTCCTTCATGTTGGGCATCATCTGCGAACAGGACAAGATCATAGACATCTACGAACAGGATCTACGGAGAATGTGGAGTGAGAAATAGATATATAGTCACCCCTCTTGAAGAATTTGATAATGGGAAAACGGGTTGGGTTGTTTTACCTTTAAACTTAAGAATTTTTACTCAACGATCTAAATGTCGGGGGTTGGGTTGTTTTACCTTTAAACTTAAGAATTTTTACTCAACGATCTAAATGTCGAGGAGGCTAAATTGTCACAGGAACACTAGGTTAGTGAAAGGGGATCTATAATTGCTGTTAGAAAACCGATTAAGATATTCGTCAAGACTTATCCAGCGTAATCATTAACACTTTGAGCTCCGAATGCTTGAATCTTCCTTCTGAATCTTCGTTTGAATCCGGAATGTATGAATCTTCGGTTTTCGTAAATCGACAGGCTTACAGCCGAAGAAAGATATTTTAATTTATGGATAATTGAAGTTACTGGCCTCAACTGAAAATTTCGGGGTCCGAAGCTTAAAGTTCCAATCGATGAAGATCAATCTCCCCATTCCCATTGGTGTCCTCCTTCGCACTGAAGTCAAAGCGAGGACTAATGGAGAAAATCTTGGGATTCAAAACTGTTCACATTAGGATAGCTTAATGCACTACCATCGAAACTTTTTTTTACCTTCGTGAATACCATTAGAATAGGCAGGTAATAAAGTAATCATAAATGATTATAAATACTACCCATTGTTTTTTAAAGACCGCTAGAATAGAAAACAATAGCTGCTGTTGTTATGCTTATAGGCATCTTCGAGTTGTGTGGGGTTTTGTCTCATTCGCCTTGCGTATCCATTAAGAGACAAGAGAACTGTCATCTAGGTAGCCGAGTGGTTATTTAGCAAATACTATTTAGAAAGCAGTGCTTGAAAAGGATATTCATGTTTATTATTTTTAGGACGGAAAAGAAAATAACCTTTGGTGAAATCAGTTTTTGAAACTTAATATATACATTATATACTATATAGCCGTCCCGTGGCCGAGTGGTTAGCACGCTTGGCTACTGATCTAAGGGACCTAGGTTCGAGCCCCGGAATTAGGCATGGATGTGTGTATCGTTTTTCTGCTGAGGTCCTGCCATCCTCTCAGATCTCCTACTGTGGCATATAAACTGACAGGCTCCTGTCAGACCTCTGTGGCAAGCAGCTGCTTGAGGGGGTATTTATTTTATATTATATTTATACTATATATGCCACTAATTCACATAATTCGATGACATTGTTGTAAACTATATCTTATGAATTTTCATGTAACGTTATTATTCTTCTCTCCTGCAGATAAGCAGATGCTTTGCGGGTCATTTGTTTAAACTCTTGTATAACTAACATGAATATGAATAAAGATTATTCTCTTCATGATGTTGTCTCCTGTTCTTTTCAATATGCGACTTCTCTCCCATACACTAAATTTTTTATTCATCCGGGCTTGTCACCAAAAAATACAATTCATCATATTATTTTTTATGTAGTTATATGATTCTTAAAAAAGATATTTGATGGAGATTGTATACTAATTTTAAAATATTATTAGCAATTTCTTTTCAATTGGGAAAGATGATTTCTCTGTAAGGGTGATTGTCCAGCAAAGGAAAGCTACTACACAGTAAAAAAAAACGCTGCGGCATACAATGGTTCAAGGACAAGATTTTTTTTCTCATCAGAAGCTGGATTTCCCCCCCCCTCCCTCCTACACATACACACACAAAAATCAATATACTTGCCACTGTTGAATACAAAACTTGATTTAATAAAGAATTTTCTCTAAACTAGGAAAATAAAAAAAGGTAAAAGATTTCTCTATTAAAAGTAAAAAGAGAATAAGTTCAAGAATACGGGAAGCGAAATGAAAAACAAAAACTGTTTATAATAAAAAAAAGCCCCAGAGCAGTTGCTGTTCAATAACTCTTCAGAGGTTTCATAGGAGTCGTTCAGTGCAATAGGTCACAGAGAAAATCTGCGAGCAAGGGAGATGCCTCAGCAGAAAGATAATAGAAGAAGTATCCACGCCTTATTCCGGTTTCTAATCCAGATTCATATACTTCGCAGTCGAGCGCGCTAACCATTCGGATCACCAGGATGATAGGTTTAAACTCATAGAGGTCTTCAGAGGTAATAGTTGCAAAGATATTTTGTATCTTGTAAAAGTGACACAGAAAACTTTGAGAACAATTATCAACAACTTTCCGAAAAAAAAATTAAATACCCGAAAATTACGAAAGCATCGGAAAATAAATGCTTAAAATTTATGGGGCAATGGAATATAAAATATCGTCAAAATATAATTTCTGCATTTTAATGAGACTTTTTTCTGCAGAATCTTGGAGATTTTTTGTTGTTTTACCTCTTATAGCAGTTTTTGCACATAATGTGCATGTCACAAATACCCCAAGAGCTCAGAGAAAGTTGGGGGAAGGCCACCCACTGGGCAGCTACAGGGATGTAGGCATATAATTAAACCTTAGGAGACATATGTACAGCATTATTACTTATATCTCCTAAGTAAAAGGGTATATGGAGTTCAGATGAAATATATTTATTTAGTCTTAGCAAAAGGAGTATTTAACGGTAGTAATATGTGTATAACTTGGATAACGGGAGTAAGGGATAACTGGCCGCCTGATATCCAAAATATCTGTATAAAAAAGAGTATCTTTTAAATCCTCAATACTCATATGCTGTAAATTTAAATGTTGTAATTTTGTGTGCTGCAATTTTAAATTACAAGGCTAAAAATTAATATAAATATACTACTTTTTATTTTCTTCGAAAAGGGGAAATAATTTATTAATCTACAGAAAACAAAGAAGAAAACTTAGAAGCTTTATCTAGATTCTACTGTTTCTCATACAATATATCCAATAGAAATATGACATGCCAATAGAAATGCAATAATCTGATCTATTTGCATCACATGCTAAAAATTCTCTGAAAAAAACCTTTACTGCTCTAAGAATTTCGATGTTTTCTCAATCAAAGCAGAACTCCAAAAAGTGCGCTGAGGTTGATTCAAAACTTTGCCCGTAATCTGTAGTTTGTAGTTTCCAGATACCAGTCCAACCTCTGCCAGCTTTGAGATTTTTCTCCAGCATGCCCTCGGTCAGAATGGTGACACCAGTTGTTTTGAAAAGGTCGTTGTCCGTCGGATGGGACGTAAGGCTGCGGAGTCTTGTGCAGGAGAATCATACGATGTGCACGTTAAAGAACACGCTAGATGACCTTGACAAGACATTACTATCTGTCTCCTAACATCTGTTCAGTTGATATCCTTCCCTACACCTACTTTGAACTTTTGGGTTACTTGTGATCTGAATATTTAGTCCATTGTATACAAAAAAGCATCGCTTAAAGATAAATCAACATAGCTCGCAAAGAACAGACAATAACTTGCGTATGTAGTTTCCTTAAGATTTTATTTAATCAAAATGCAGAATTTTTTCCCACGATT
This sequence comes from Ryuthela nishihirai, assembly GCA_038380435.1. Classification (NCBI taxonomy): domain Eukaryota; kingdom Metazoa; phylum Arthropoda; class Arachnida; order Araneae; family Heptathelidae; genus Ryuthela; species Ryuthela nishihirai. The sequence continues at coordinate 30,688,920 of JAWZYU010000016.1, read as the reverse complement.
TCCTTCAAATATGACTATTATGCCTCTTTTTTAAACACCAACCTTTGCTCTCTCTCCAGGAGCCTCCAAATTTGTGCCGGGGCTAGCAAAGGTCGGATCGTTACTCTTTGGTTGTTGAATAATTTTAGCTTCCCCAACACCCCCCTCAACTATTTGCACAAAAGTTCCATCTTTCCCCTGCTTCGCCCCTATTCTCTCTCTTTTTTTTGACTTCTTCCATTGGCTCCATTTTACCCACGCTCTACACGCGACACAAAGGCAAAAACTGTTTCCCAGTCAACGGGAGACTAAAAGCAAACAGTATAGCCTAACTTATTCGTTTTCCGCGTGTTTACTAGGCAATCCCGCGGTGCCACAAAGAAAGGAACGAGGCAGCTACCACGTGACAAAAGGTGCAGTTGTGGCGCGCTTTGGGCTTTGTTGTTCTGCACTGGCATATGAATAGGGCCTCCTTCCTACTACACATGCATACAGGGACACGTGGAGGGGATTTGTTGCGTTGAACAGAGAAGGAAACGAAACGCGATTCGTCCTTCAGGTAATGTGGGATAAAGGATAAAAAAAGGCTTGTATTGGTGATGAAGATGTCAAACTTCCTGCAATCCATAAATTAAAATATATCAAGAAATAAGTAGTATAACAATTTAAATTTACCTCACTTTAAGTAGTTAAAATTGGTTCAAACATTAACAGCAATGTGCTTATCAGCGAAATGTATAGAAAACTAGATTTACTTCTAAGTAAATGCTATATAAATTATATGTCTGTGCAGATGAAAAAAAATATTTTAAAAAATGCAGAATAAATTGGCTCACTTTTGATAAGCTTTATTTTTTTAAAGAATTTATTTTTTCTCCATTTTATTTTTTTTACTTTTTTTTTAACCTGTAAACATAAAATGTAATATTTAAATGGTCTTGAGTTGATTCATTCGCCAATTAGTTTAAAAAAGTATAAGTCATATTCTATTGCACTTTATTTCCAACACCAGCAATATTCTTAAGGATGGAAATTAAGTTTGAAATGATTTTTTTAAAGCTTGTCAGATGTCTGACAGAATCCTGTCAGTTAATATGCTATGGTGAAGATCTGTGAGGTAGGCGATACCTCAGCAGAAAGATAACACAAACATCCATTCTTTACCAAGGACTAAAACCCTCGTCCCACTGATCAGTAGCCAACCACTCCGCCATCGGGAGAAATTATTCCTATCTTTTCTAGGTTTTCTCATGCAAGAAGATACCTACTGATGCTAAATTAAGTCATTTTCCAACCACAGAATTATTTAAAGCATGCCCACTGAAACACTAATTTGTCTCTCTAGCCACTGTCACAATTATAGATAAATTAAGTACAACTGAATTGTTTTTAGTTTGCTATTTTTAGTTCTAATTCACTAGTAAGAGTTAAATACGTAAAAAACCTTTTTGAATAAGGAGGTTGGAAATATATATGTCAACTGAAAATAGTTTCTCTTTCTTCCCTTCTTCAATGAACCAACGGACTTGCCAAGTTCATCATCCACTGGATAAGATATTTAATTGCGGGCACATACGAAGGCATGTTGGAATATATTAAATTGAAATTTCCTAACATTTATTTCTTTAAAATGTGTTGCATATTATAAAGACACCTATGACTGACCTTACGATTACAAACTATACTTCTCGAAATGTCATCTCGGTTCTTCATGACGGCAAAAGGTTCTGTTATGTTAGAAAGTAATCGGGTATAACAAGTAGATGTTATTCATTCTTTCGCATAATCTGTGCATAGGGAAATAGAGGATGAATTTTCTTCATTGCTAGCTAAACTAATGATTCTGAAGATTATAGGACCGTTTCTTGTTTCGTGGTTATATTTTTGATATCTGTGTGACTAACAGGTCGAAACAGCCTCCATGTCTTAATATCAAATTCAGAGTCAATACACACTCTCTGCGTAGGGATTAAGTTGCAAAGGGCGAAATCCTTAACATTTAAAAAACTTTACCAAATATATTTGCCATTAGTTATTATATTTTTGCGACTTCATGATAATCCAATTTATTAACAAGATGCGTTTCATGACTAAAAAGAATAAGAGGCAATGGTAACCTAATTTTCTAAACATATACACAATATCCGTAGACATTGTTTGTCTTTATGATACATTTGACCTTATATTTGCAAACTGCCTAGCAGGCCCGGATGCAGGAAAAAATTAAGTTGGGGGGGAGGGGAGGGCAAGCATTACAATCGAGCCGGAAAAAGGTAAACCATTTCAATTCTCAGGTATTCAATTTCTATTGTAATGTAATATTTTCACCCTCGTTTTATGGGTTTTTAAAATATTCCATGAAAAATACCTGAAATATGCACAAGTTTAGTAATTTCTGGGCTCAGTTACTTCTACTAGCATCTCAAAAAGGGGATGCCCCCTTAACCTTTCCCTTCCCTAGATCCGGCCCTACTATGTAGTATGTCTGTTTGGTTTTCTAACTCTATCCAAAACTGAGACTAGAGATCCTTGCTAAGCGATCATTTAATACTTCGTGAACCGTTTAAGAAAACCATCGCTTCCGTGCAAGACACCAACACAAAATGTAATGAATGATGCGATAATCGCAATGTTGGTCAGAACGGAACAAATTGAGAAATGTCTTATCGAATAAATATCAATCAGCTCTCGGTTTTCTCATTTTGCGTACTTTATATAAAAAGAAAATATTCATGATCATCATCATCCTCAAGCAGCCATGGGCTACGGAGGTCCAACCAGACCGTGCAGTTTAATTCTCCAAGCATATCTGTCCTGAGCTACATCTGCTGCATCCGGCCACTGCACACCAATTCTAACAAGGTCCTGTTTGACATTGTCTGCCCACCGCATCTTAGGTCTCCCCTTCTTTCTGAGGCCTTTAGGCACACTGTTCATAACCTTATTCGCCAATCTATAATTATCCATACGGGCAACATGGCCAAACCAACGGAGTCTCTCTCTGCACAATATGCTGCTTAAAGGAGGTTGCAGATTCCTTTGTCTAATCTCATCATTAGTTACAAAGTTGAACCACCTAATGCCCAAGATACTGCGTAAGCATCTGGAATCAAAAGCATCTTGTTTCCTGTTATCTTGTTTACAAAATGTCCAAGTTTCACTAACACAACTAACCCTAGAAAGAACCAAACTATTATACAGTCTAATTTTAGTCTTTAGGTGTATACGCCTATTTCTCCACACTCTCCACAGATTCTTAAAAGTCTCGGCAGCAATTCCTATCCGTCTGTTAATCTCATGCCGCACATCACCAGTATCTGTTACATAGCTCCCAAGATAATTAAACTGTGACATCCTTCAGATTAACTGAATCACAGAATGCCTGACCAATTTCATCACTTTATTTTCTCTCTGTTTATAACCAAACCTACTCTACTACCAGTTTCATCAACAGCTCGAATGAAAGAGTTCATCTCATCAACATCATTTGCCAAAAGGGCTAAATCATCAGCATAATCTAAATCAGAAACTTTGGATCTCTAGTCCATTTAAGGCAAAAATCTTTCCCTTGAAGTGAATTTCGCATAACATAATCAATAACCAAGCTAAAGAGAAAAGGAGACAAAATGCACCCTTGTCGAACACCAGAAGTAATGCTAAACCAATTTCTACAAGCCTTACAAACTCTCACACACGACTCAGTGTTATTATAGAGGCTTTCATTATGTTAACTAACTTGTCTGGTATACCATGTGATCACACAATCAATAACAAATTATTAGGATCAACAGAGTCGAAAGCCTTTTTGAAATCAACAAAGCTAGCAACCAAAAGTTTCTGAAACTCTAAACATTTCTCAAGAATCTGCCTAAGTGAAAATATCTGATCTACACATCCCCTACCACTTCTGAATCCACATTGCTCATCACGCAATTGCCTGTCAACCAGATTCTTAATTCTATTAAGCACAATCATGGAAAGAACTTTACCTGGAACAGAGAGTAGGCTGATACCCCTATAGTTATCACAAGAACTGTGATCACCTTTTTTGAAAATAGGGATAATAATAGCTCTGGTAAAATCTTTTGGAACCATGCCTTTATCATAAAAGATATTCAAAATTTCAGTCATACAAGTGGTAAAGGAAACATTCCCAGCTCTAAGCATTTCTGTAGTAATTTCATCTACCCGTGGGGATTTATGAAGTTTAAGTTTAGAAATAGCCAAAATAACTTCAGATTGTGTTATAGGGCCAACATTAAAACCACCAATGCATCTGTCATCATTACAGACAATGGGAGTAGAACTAACCACATTGTTTAGAACATCAGTGAAATGCTCAGCCCACCTAGCCGTGATAGAATCCTCCCCTTCTATAACCTTACCTTGTTTATCCTTCAATCCACGTATGCCTGCCAGTTTTCTACCACATAAAACATTAACTATCTGGTACAGTTCTCTGCTGTTGTGCTGCCTAACTGCTTCCTCGGCTTTGTCAGCCAAGCCATCAAGCCAAAGATTCTTATCAGTAGCTAACTGATCCCTTACACGTTTATTAAGCTCTCTGTAATCCTTTCTATTAGGACTAGTAGGGTATTGATTAAGGACATTCCTGCAGTTCCTTCTTTCTGAAATAAGCTCAAGTACCTTATCACTCAAATAATTCTGTCTCCTCTGCTCCCTTTTTCCTAAAAGTGTACTGTTAGTTTCCAAAAAAGCCTGTTTAAAACGTCTCCACTCTTCCTCAACTTCAGTATTAAGCAAACCATGACTGTCATAATGATTAAGTAACCTATTATGGTAAGCTTTAACTATAACTGGGTATTTCAGAGCTTCAGTATTAAAGGTTAATTTTTTAACTTTAGCACAACACTTTTTAAGTTTAAGTTGCAAGACACTTTTAAGAAGGTAATGGTCAGATCCAATTTCAGCTCCCCTATATGCCCTCGTATTCCTAACAGAACTAGCCCATTTGCTGTTAATTAATATGTAATCAATCATATTCTTATGCAGTCCATCAGGTGAAACCCAGGTGTACTTATGTATGTCGCGGTGTTTGTAATAAGTGTTAGTTATTCTGAAACCATTGGGTTTACTTACCTGTAGGAGACGTTGCCCACTGTCATTGCAGCTACTAGTACCAAAATGGCCTATCACCCTCCCCAAAGTTTAGAGTCACTACCAACTTTGGCATTGAAGTCACCTAGAACAAGGGTAATATCTCCTTTCTTGACAGAATTCAAAATATCCTGAAGTTGTCCGTAAAACCTATCCTTCTCATCCTCATCGGCATCCTCAGTGGGGGCATAACAGCAGATAACATTCAAGTCTTTAACGCTTGTCTGAAATTTTGCTGTAAGAAACCTTTCATTAATGCACTCATATCCTAGAAGAGCATCACTAGCATGTCTGCTGAGCAGCAGACCCACCCCTTGAATGATGCTTTCAATCCTCCCTCCCTGTAAAGAGAAATTTAAAGTTATTTTTAAGTATCTCACCTTTACTTGTCCATCTGGTCTCTTGCAAGCTTAGGATATCTAGGTTATAGCTCTGGAATTTCTGCGTGAGGACATCAAGATAATAATCTCTATATAATGTTCCACGTTCCTTCAGAAAGAAAATGATTAGTAGGATTTATAAGGAAACTAGGTTATTGAGATAGGTAGGGCCAACAATATCAAACAGCCCCCTGATCGCAGGCATGGGGCAAAGACCTGTTCGTCCTCCGCTAAAGCTGAAGTCACCGATGCTGGTAGGAACTTCAGGCACCACCTTTTCAAGTGGACTTTTTCAAGAGCCATATGGCCTGTCTGAGACACATTACTCCAGTTTAAGATTGACGATGCCCAACTAGCTAAGTGAGGTTCAGGTACCTGCGATGGCATCTGATTAGGATTATCCACCAGCTGATACAAGGTATCCCATGCCTCTGTTCACTTAGGGCTGGCAAACCAGAAGCAAACAGGAAACACAGCGGCAGATTCTCCCTCAACAGAGGCCCACCAGTGCAGCAAGTCCAGGATCAATAATCAAGCTCAAATCCATAAACAAGTCCAGTCTAGTAGGTATAGATGGTCAGCACCAGGACCCTGTGAAGTTGACCACTCCTCAGCAGGGTTGAAAAAAAAAAGAAAAAAGTGGCCATAGATGACCAGATCAGTAGGCCATACTGAACTGGAAGCCCTCCCCATTCCGTTCCCTTCCAAAAGAGAATATCTCTTTTGAAAAGTAGTAACGGCCTGCACCACCAGAAGGCGGGGTCGGACATTAGGTGCTAGACTTGGCCGGTTCTGTGCATCACCACTAGGGATTGGTACACAGCTTTCCATCCAGTTTATGCCTAGCTACCATATACAGACCAATAATAATATATCAAATAACAATATTTCAATTTTACAATGGTAAAAATGAAATATTGTCTACGGAAAAATGTTTCTAGGGGATTAATTCACAATCAATATCTGATAAACGAAATTCAGATGGCCACGATGGAAATACAGATACTGGATAGAAAAACGGAAATATTTGCATATTTAGTCAATGGAAAGTTAAATTCGGAGGTTTGACCGTCCATTGGCTAATTTTACAATGAGATTTTTATCAAGAAAATAGGACTAGATAAATTTAAATCTCATTCAAATGTATCTAAACTCGATTTCCAACAATATTTATTGTGCATTTAAAAAAGTATGGAAGCTAGAATACTTAACAGCGACAAAGTCAGACCTAAAGAAACTTGTGAAAAACTGACAATTATTGAAAGAATTATTTGCGCAAAATTCTAAAATATACACTTGCTTTGTTAAATGATTTAAAATAATACTTTTCTTTAGTTTTAATTAACTTCTGAGGTGAATTCTTTTTACCGACATCTCTATTATTCAATATTCAAACTTCTATAACTCTTTAAGTACTGAAAGGATTTGCTCAAAATTGAAATTTTAGACAGTTCAATTGACAACTTATATTTGTCTTCTGTCATATCTTTTCATAAAAATTTATTTAATCAGTTATGGAGCCTCTAGTTTAATTCTCCATTAACATAAGATGAAGATTTTTCCATTTTTCTGTCCATTGCCTGTATATTTAAATTAAGCAATACTTTCAAAAATTCAGTAGCATTAGCTGAAAAGTTTTTAAAGATCATCAAAATTCTAAAATAATTTTTTATTCCGAAAGATAATTCACGGATTTAAACATGCAAAGTGAGGATATAACCTGAAAATCACAATGCACAGTCCTTATGGAAATATGTAAAATATTCTCGTAATTTTCTGAAAAGGATCTATGTTTAATTAGGTCATGCATCTGTGAGATATAGAGGAAATTTTTCTTTCTCTTTATTACATTAAATGCAAAATATTTTTTTTTTTGAGAAGAAAAAGTTTAATTTTTATATTAAAAACTTTTTTAGAGTAATGTTTAAGTAAAAAAAAAATAGACATTAAGAATAAAGAAATTGGTACGTATCTTTAGTATTATTAATCCAAACTTAATTTTAAAAAATAACACACCTCGTCTACGAATAGCCTTAAAACAAAGAATAATATTTTTTTTGCTTCAATTAAATAAACAAAATACTGGCATAGTATTCTGGGTTTTAAACAGTTTTGATTGTCCCAGGAGTGCATGGAAAACACGAAATAAAAAAAATCATTCCACTTTATCTTAATCTTTTTTTTTTTAATTTGAGAAAAATGCAGGACAAATCTATAATTTTGATCTGTGAACAAAAACCTTTAAAAACTTTGTCTTTTAAGTCATAGATAAAAGTTTGGCATAAAAGCGAATGAAATAACCTCAAGCTGTGTAAAAGTAATGGTTGAGAAAAATATTGTTCGACAGAATGACAGAGAAGCAGTGAATTACGTACGCAATAGTTTGTAGAGAGAGACAGTCAATAAATCAATACTAGTGACGATTATGACGTCAGTGCCTGAAGTTTGAACCATTTCCCCTAATCTTTCCTATTTTGCATCTTGTAAAAGGTCACGACATCACCCTATCTTCACAGTTTCTCGCAGATCAACAAAAAAGAAAACCGGTATAAGCAGAGAAACGCAAGCACGTTTTTCGACACACCCACCAACATGCACAAAAAGAACGAAACCAGGATTGCCCGCGAACGAGAGAGAGCTCGGATGACATACGACACTACTCTTCCACGTGGGAGAACTGGTTGTCAGGTGTATCATGCGCTCGTGTTTCGTCGGTAATGCCGGCGACGTCGTCCTGTCAGAGATGTCGTTGACAGACCACCTGGAAGAAGGCAGAAACTCAACCACGTGACCGAGCGCGTTCCTCTCTCGCATGTAATTGCTGCTACTCCTCCCTTGCGCGATTTCTGCCTATATCCTTTAAATCATGTGGTATCTACGATGAATTACGAGCTATGGATTTTGGAACCAATTTTATCGTCTTTGATTAAAGGTATAAAATAGGTAGTAGAGCCTTGTTTTCAATTTTTCGATCAAGTTCCCGTGTTCATATTGCGTTATTTTCCATGTATAATTTAGTTGTATATCATAGATGTCATATTCGTCTTGTGTGGTGAGTCTCGTCTGACATACATTTGCGCATACTACATAGATATTATGATATACAAGCCAGTTACAAAGAATCCCGCTCGATGTTAATTCTATGACGCTTAATTGGAATTTTTTTTGCATAAGAAGTTCATCCAGTAGACTGCTATTGGTGTCAGAGAAGTTAAAGAAACAATCAAATATTCACTAAAAACTAAAATGGACAACGTACAACAATGTATTAAATCCTCTTTCTTCAATAACTTAAAACAAAGATTTAAAACCAAATTTTTTAAATAAAAACTATTTTTTTTGCCATTGAACTGAATATTATCAATAGCAGGAATAGATATTGTTGTTACCATTCTGATTTGATCGGATTCAAAAATGCAGTAAAAAATCGGAAGAAAAGTGAAAAAAATGAGAACTGAAGTTTGCATCTTTTGCTTCCATGGCTAATAACCAAATATTTATAATAAAAACCGTTACTTCCTTCCTTAAATATTATCAATAGCAAGTACAGATACTGCTGTCAGCATTATGATTTTATCAGATTTTACTATTGAACAACAGTTTTGTCAATTCATACACGTTAAAAAAGTAAGCTAGACCAAGATGTAAAAAAAAAGGATTTCGGCATGGAAAAAAAAGCCAGTTTTTTTTTATTGTTTAAGAAGCAACATTTTCTTTAGATATCAACTTTTGTTGTGCAATGAAGCCTACATTAGAGTATTGAGCAGGTTAAATCTCTTTGTTTTGCAAAATCGAAACATGATTAAAAAGTATAATGGACAGAAATTTAATTTAAGCAAAATTTTAATTGCTAAAAAGCAGTTTCAAAAACGCAAAAATGAAACGGAAAACGATTGTTATTTGATTAAAATAAAGCGAAATTGAAAATTTTTTAAGCTAGATAGCTGCTAAAAAAAGCTAAGTTGACAACACTGTTGAATGAAGTAAAATCCATTGAAGCACGCTGATCAATAACGTTTTTTTCTTACGAAAAATAATTTTCTTCCCCAAATTAATATTATTTTCTTATTTTTTTTTGGAGCGGTAGGTGGGAGGGTGAATGAGGAGGAATATTTGTCAAAGGGTGTATTTTTTAGCATTAATTTTAATATTCACTAACTAGAACAAATATTCTGAATTCTGTACACTCCAACCTGTTCAGTCACTAGTACACCAAACTAACCAAACCCCTTATTAAGAATCACAGGTTTTTTTGAGCCATGGATTAGCTAACGTGACTTTAAACTACTGGTCATTGTACAGGAGAACCACCTTTTTGCATGTGAAGAAAACTTAGATGACCTTGACAAAAGTTTAAATAAGTTTTTAACTGCTATCTAAAGTTTTTTTTACCCTAAGCTTACCTTGGCACGGGAGTTTTCATGATCTTTTCACAAGGAACCTGATCTGGTCCGTATAGTAACTTGGGGTGGTTCATTTCAGTTTACAGACAATTGTTTTGCGGTTTAAAACGGAAAAAATTATTTTGAGTCGAATTCCGCTGCATTAATACTTTTGACTCTTTTCATTTCCATTATTTCAAGTGAAATTTCTCAAAATTAAAATCAATTACGACCATCAACCTATGTTCTGAAAACGTTTTGCTGGGAATGTGCTATTCTCATTTAGTGAAGGAACCAAGATGATTTTGCATTTCAAAGTGTTCAATTGACTGTAAATATGATTTTCTCATCTCTGGAGGGCGAAAGTAGTTTGCGTTTTACTGTATGCTTTAATCTTTTATTTTTGTAAGAAAATACTCCCTAATGAATTTGAAATTCAGTTCGGAAATATTTTAATCTAAAATAGGTGACGAAGAAATACAAATTTCTTGGAGTAACAAAATGTCTATTAGTCCACTGAGACTAAAAAATATCTGAGAGAATTAAAGAAAATCCAATCCAAAATGCCTTATTTTTGAAGCAATATTCAGCACTTGGATCTCCTTTTCCGCAACGAGTATCTAAAATTGCGTATATATATATTCCTGACTCAAATACTGATATCAATAGAATATTAAAGCATTCTTTCTAGTAGTTAATTTCTTAAATCCATAGGGACTGTGGCCCACAAGTGGTCTACCGACCACGGGTGGTGTATTTAGCTATACATAAATTATGGAAAATGGTCTCCCACTTAGAAAAGGTTAAGAAACACAACTCTGGACGGAATAAAATACGTTACTGTTGTTGGCTCTTTAATAATGAATATTTTCAGGGCTAGAGGCAGCTTGACTAGAGGCCTTTTGTAAATATTTTTTGTTTGGTATATTATTTTGTGTCTCACCAAAGAGGCATATGCAATGTAGAGATGCCTTCAATTTCAGCAACGTCGAGCAATGCAGCGCTTGCTGGAATGTTGGTCGATGTGGCGGGTCGGTGAGAGGGGAGGGCCGCCCAGCTTGAATATCCTCTGACATTTGACCCTGCCGGAGGTCAGCGACCTACCACATGTCCGAAGTCGGAGAAGGGAGCGGAGTGTTGGCAACGACCAACGGAGGAGAAGAAAGGACGAGCGCGTTAGGACGCAAGATTTTTAGCTCGGGAAGTGCCGATTGGAACTAACGGTACTTGGATTCTCGAGAAGAGCTAAACGGGGATAGCAAGCTGCTATTATAATTCATAGCAAATGAGTTACGGGTATGTTTTTGCTCACCAGTCAGTGTTAATCTTGTCAATAAATGATTATTATTGTTTTACCAAAGACTAGAGTCAAACATTTATTTGGGAGGAGCCTCAGAGTTGAGTCCTCGCAATTGCCACAAAATCCCAAAATTTCTTTGAAAGACTCTTTCACCCGTTCGCGTATCGCGATCAGACCAGAGGGACATCCCGAGGGATCCCAATAGACAGACGACCGAGAGAAATAACATTACAAATATAATAACAATACAGATATACTCGTATTCTGAAGTAGATTATTTATGTGACGTGGTTTTATAGCTCCTCTATGAAAGTGCAAGCTACAATAGTTAAGATTACCCCAAGGAGGTAATAAAACAGCAGAGGTCCAGTTTACGCTACTTTCAACAATGAATAAAGTAAAAATCATAAAATCTCACGTGACTGGAAAGCGTGAGAACTGAATAAATGATGTAATATTTCTATCCGTAAAAGATGACATTTTAACAGCATGTAATATGGATGTAAAATCTATCGTTATAATTAATAGAACTTAAGAGAAATAATTTTCCATTTTCTTTTCGAGATGAGCTTTGAGAAAATGTTATAATCTCCTGATTATGCTTTGTTTCGAATCAAATCACGCTCTCCATTTATGTCCTACATCAGGGATGGGAAAATATTTGTTTCGTGGACAGGAAACATGTGTCAGTATTTAGGCAAGTCAGCTCTGTAAAGAATGGCTTAGGAATAGGAGAGGAAGTACCGATCAGTCATTCTAATGACTTGACTTAGAAATCTACGAAAGAATATTGCACTTTTTTTAAAAAAAATTTGATTAAAATATTTCCCAAATATTGATTTAAATAAAATTTTACTCTGAAATTTACAATAGTAATTTATGTCATAAAAATTCTAGAATATATAGACATCTGCGGAGATTCTTGGTAGCGCGGGATCTCAAAAAGTATGAATGGTACGAAGATTATTGGACCAATCATTTAAAATTTTGAATGAACTGGACTAATTATTTAAAATTTTGAATGAACTGGACCAGTAATTTAAAATTTTGAATGATTGGACCAATTATTTAAAATTTTGAATGAATTCGACTTGAATTACACTATATGGATACAAGGAACAAAAATCCGGTTTTCATGCCAAAATGTATTAGGAGAAAAAAATTATTCTGAAAACTTGAATTTATTTTAACATATAATTTCCTAATTACATATTATTTTTGAGTGTACAAAAAACTACAATATGGAATTAGCAATCGGTGGAGTTCTACAATTTTTACAGTTTATTTCCAATTCGCAACCAAAGTTAAGCTGGCACATAAATATTTGCTATTCAAATATTATTTATACTCTATCCTTCTTTCAGAATTTTAGAAAACTTCATATATATAAAACAATCATCTTTGCATGCGAAGAAAATAATGCTTTTAATACCAGACAAACTGCAGTTTTATATAAAACCATGAGCAAAAAATATTTTTCGAAGACACTTTTGTTTTTTGCACCAAAATTATTTATTTCGTTGCTTTCCGAATTGAGAGCTGAAAATATAAGAATGCTTTCAAAAAGAAACTAGTACATACACTGAGATGACAGTTTATTAAGTACACCACCCCTCGTCACATAAATGGGACGTAATAACTGAACACGTAATATGTCATGTGACCGCTGTGTGAGATATAAATCAGGCAGACCAACTCTTTGAGTATCAGTTAGAGTTAGATTGAGCATCAGAATGAGCAAAACGAGCGACCTGAACGACTTTGACATAGCATGTGCCGTGACCCTTTTTGGGATCTTGATTGACTGAGCCAGAATGTCGTGTCCCTGGGGTTCGGATCCTGTCAGGCTGTGACAGATGTGATGACCCAGTCCACACAGGAGAGAGAGAGGATGATATTGCTACTTAATTCACTTCGGTGAATTCACAGATTCGCGAGTTTTTATGCCCGTGCCACTGTATGTCTTGTTGTGCTGCGTTGAATGAAGAATAACAATGGTCCATTAATTACTGCACGAGAGTTATATGTGGACGACACGATTTTTATTTACACTATATACAGCTACGTGCTGGTAATGAACTCCACTCCGTGGGCCTTTGCTACTTCACACTGTAGTTCTTTCTGAATCCACAAAGCTACTATCAAATTCACCGCTCAACTCCGTGAGCCTTTGCTGCTTTGCTACTGCAAATATTACTAAAATGAGGTGGAGAATTGCACACTCTGCAATTTCTCACTTTATAGATCTCAAAAATTCGGCGAAAGGATCTTAGTTTGCCTACACTGTGGCTCCTCCTGAACCATAAGAATAAAGGACATGATTCTCCAAGAATCTGGATTCCCTCTTGGAATCGCACCCTGACTTCAAGGGTATTTTGAGAAAGACGGCGTCCTTTTGACGCGTGTCAACGCGACCTCTTCGCTTGACAGCTAACGCACAGACTGATACTTCCAACTCCTTCCCCTAGCCTCATGCGCGGACTTCACGCTGCAGGCTAGTTAGTCATATACTGAATAAACAACTTCTGGCATTGATTCTTTCCACAAGCAGCAAGCTTCAGAACCGAAAACAACAGTGAGTCATCCCAGCACAAACATTTCCAAGAACACATAAAATATATATACAATATAATACAGCAAAAATATACAATAAATAAATAAATATAAAATTCGAGGGACATGACAGCATGATCGCGCCAGGCTCGTAATCTGCAGTTCCCAGGTTCGAGTTGAAGCTGGCTCAGCGTTGAGATTTATCTCTGCAAACTTCCCTGCCCTGTCCACGGTCAGTATGGGACACCGATGGGCTTCGAAAGGCCGCCGTCCATCGGATGGGACGTTAAGCTGTGGCCCCGTGTGCGGGAGAGCCATACCCTGTGCACATTAAAGAAACTGGATGGCCTTGACGGGAGACTATCATCTGTCTCCCAACAGCAGTTCCATTGGGTCCACTCCCCCAACCTTCCCTGAGCCTTCGGGTCCATGTGACCTGGCCATCTAGCCCATGTTGTGCAAAAAAGTGCCGCTCAGAGGTAAAACAACCCAACCCAACATAGCATGATGGTTAGTGCTAGAAGTGCCTGTTCTAGCATCTCCCAAATCGCCGTCCTGTTGGCTTTCGCGCACAACAATTTCAAGGGTTTACCGAGAATGGTGCGAAAAGCAAAAAAATACCAGTGGTCGGCAATCCCGTGGGTGAAAACAACACTAAAACTTCTTGTTCGGATGACCATCTCCGAACGCACCACATATCAGACCTTGTCGCGAATGGGCTACTACAACCGCCAACCATGTGGAGTGCCAATGTTGTCAGGGGAGAACACGAAGTGTGTCTCCAGTGGACACAGAAGCAACGACACTGTACCATTGAGGACTGGATAAAGGTAGCCTGGTCGGACGAATCAAGGTTCTTTTTGCATCATGTTGATGGAAGGATCATTATTTCGCGCAAAACACATGAGGTCAAGGAGTGAACTTGTCTGGTGGCAACAGTATAGCCCTGTGGTGGTAGCGTGGTGGTGTGTGGAATGTTTTCCTGGCACACATTAGAACCCTTGTCATCGAGATGTCAACGAAAGACATCTTTTACACGTTTTACAGGATCGTCACCTAATGGTTCCAGGAACATGCTGGCGAGTTCTCCTTGCTTCATTGTCTTGCATAATCTCTATGTCTAAATCCTATTGAACATCTTTGGGATGAGGTTGAATGGACTATTCGTAGCGGGATTGTGTCACAGTCTAATTTGCAGCAAGTGCGCGCACAATAATTTCCACATTCGTGCACAACGCATCCAGATTTTGTTAGTTCCATGCCCCTACGAATTCGGACTGTTCTGAAGGCCAAATGAGGCGCAACACGCTACTCAATAGGTGTACCTAATAAACTGGCATCTCAGTATACATGGGATCTGGATGGGGTCTTGTATTCCTTGATTCTATATTATAGGATACATTTTAATTTCTTTGTCTTGCTTTAATCGTTTTATATTACCATTTATACACTCTTTTGTATAAAAACGATCAAAATATAAATGTTTAGCATTTAGTATTATAGTTTTCGGTTTTACAGAGAATCATGGGCTCCAAAAAATGCTCCTGTATGCCACACTGTGCCTACTCCTATATAAATGTTCGGAATGTTTGAAATTTGATGTGGGTTTATCGAAGGGATGAAATATTTAACGATACAAAAGTAAAAGATGATTGCCATCAGTGATTAAAACACCAAACTAGTGAGTATAAATGAATTTGGATTTATCTGTTAATGACAGGCAAAAGCAAGTTGTAATTGATAAATCGTAAAAAAATAAATATTCTTAATTAAACTTAATGTATCTGAAAAATTCGCGAAGAAGAAAGAGCAGTCGTTTTGAACCATTATGAAATGAAATTGTAAAGTTGGGAGTGTTTTCCACATAAGAATTTTATCTAAAAGAGTAGTTCTATTGCCACTCTTCATTGTCGTTATAAATTGACCTACTTAGATTATGTGAATTTATAAAAAATAGGTAATTAAATTCCAGATATATACACATAACTTTTTTTTAAGATTCGTGAAAATAGCAAAATATTTATTATAGCTCATGCTGTATTAAAGTAGAATTATTTATTGCACATATATCCATCATATTAACTCGTGCAACATAGATTCACAAATATTCCTTCCAAAAAGAAATCTTAAAAGCCATCAAAGTAACTTTCTCGAATGCACCTATATCTTATTTGAAATAATGAATGCCACGTATGTAATTTACTTGAAAAAATATGAGAAAAAATATCCTGTCTAGTAGTTGAGAAATACTTCCACCCCCACCCCACCCCCCAAAAAAACTAAAATTTACGGTTAAGCATAACCCAGAAGACGTCAAAGAACTTCTTTTATTCTGATCTAAGTTACCGATCGCCTGAAGCTGCACCCGTCATTCGATCCGACATGATTTACAGCAGAAGAAATAAAATCAATTCGAAGGACATATTGGCAGAAGAACGGAAGATAAGATGATAGACTTCTGCTTATCGCTTCCAGTTCCCCATCTCTTCCATCGATGGGGGTGAACGGAAACTGAAGATCTGAAGTCAGCGAGCATGTGGACATAGATCTCTGCAGTTGGCGTCCACGTGAAATACTGGAGAGATCAAAAGAGCCCGCTGCGTAGGTTACAGTACCGTGTAGCACAGTGAAGCGAGACACAGGAACACGGGTTAGGGGGTGAAATAAGCCACCCGTTTCTGTGTGTCAATTAGGTGCCGAACGACATGTAACCCAAGTTCTCTTCACCGCCCGGCCCGTTTGAATGGGTCGCCGGGCCGTCGTTACTCGCTAATGATGCCTGAGTCGATTAATCACGTGACCGGATCAATCCGTTTCAACCTCTCGTGTTTCCGGCTTCCCTCCGTGGCTTCATTATAGAAGAAAGTTTCCAACTGCATCCTTTACCTCCTATATTCTACTCTCTGCATCCCTCCTCCTCTTCCTCCCATCCCATCCCTTGAATTTCCTCCTCCCTTTTCCGTTCGCCGCTATATCGTTCCCCTGTTAGATATCCCACAGAGAAGTGAAACCCGACGTTTCTATGGTGAAGTGATGGTTTCGACAGCAAACATTGCCTCAGGAACGCTGGTTGTTGAATGGATACCAAAAGCTTTCGTGCTTAAAATTCTCATTTTAAGCTGACAGTATTGCATGCAAGAGTTTCCCTGGGTACTTCAAGTTCCTGGTTTTATTCATTGGTTATTTTTCAGTTGTTTCAGGTTGTCTTTGCTTAGTTTCCTTTGCTTTGTACCTGATGAGAGAAACTAAAGATCAGTGCAACAATTAATCTACGTTAACAGGTGAAACAACTAATTGGACTTTTTTCATCTTATTCCTTTCCATTTAATAAAACAACCTGATTTACCACAGAATTGTGTCTTAAACCTTAAAACGGTTATTTAACAATCAATGTTTCATAACTTTTTCAGTATTAAATCTACTACATTTGGTGCACAAAAGAATATTGATTTTTTTTTAAATTCAAACAACTTTGATATTGTTTTTCGAAAAAAAATTCTAATACTTCTAAAATGGAAATTTAAAAGTTTTCAAATGGTGTTCTATGAACCATTCATTGGCGTTTCTTTCACATATATTATAAATTTTTATTTAATTCAATTAAGCCACGTCTCATTTCTGTATGTACAAAGAATGCTGGTGGAAGCGTTGCTGGTTACTCAGAAATAAATCTGTAAATATGAAAGCAATATCAAATCGTAAAGGAAATTATTAAGATAATATACTTTTGGAAACCACTGATAACAATTTGGTATTTGACAATGTTTAAAAGCATCGCTTTGATTATTCACTATTGCTGTTATTTCAATATATTGCATTAATTTAACAGTATCAAGAACTGGTGGAATATCAGGAACTAGTGGAAGAAGAATACTGGTGGAAGCGTTGCTGGTTACTCAGAAATAAATCTGTAAACATGAATTGTAATATCAAATCGTAAAGGAAATTATTAAGATAAATATATTTTTGGAAACCACTGGTAACAATTCGGTATTTGACAACGTTTAACAGCTGTGCTTTGATTATTCACTATTGCTGTTATTTCAATATATTGTATTAATTTAACAATATCAGGAATATTATTCAGATCAAAAATGCTACAATAATCGAATAACTACATAACAAGTAGCTATTTCAACAATAATATAAAAAATTGTGCTTACTTATTCATAACTCATTGTCAAATTATACAGAAAGTGCAAAATTAATACTTCTGCCTTTTATTTTATTTTGTCTAATATTTAATTTCATTGTATTGGAAGTTTATTTAATTTCATTATTGATGTTATGTTCTTTAATTTTAATTTATTAATATGGAAGTTATATTATTCTTAAATGAAATTTTTGCATTTGTTTTATGTGTAGAAATTACAATTTCAATGCCTTTTCAATATATTAATTAATTATGAATAATCAAACGCACAATTTTCCAAGTGTTAATAAGTTTTCATAATTTAGTTTCATAAAATGTAAATTCGTATTACACAAATATGTAATAATAAATAAATAAAAAGTTTTTGTTGTTGTTGTTGTTGTTCTTTTTTTGCATATATATATATACACTGTTTTGCATATATACACGGTGTTTTTTTCACTTTTTCGTTTCTACTATTTTAAAGATTACTTCATTATATCGTTTTTTAGGACGAATTTCTAACAACGATACTGAACAGGTCCAGAAGGAACTTAACTAAAGCCTTTGAGGCAGCTCTACCGTGTATAAAGCAGCAACAGTATCAGCGCAGGTCGATACCCCATGGCTGGGTGTTGTTTGGCAGCCTTCTAGGGAACGGAAATTATTCCGGCCCAACTGCCCCTTTCAGGCCTAGGGGCAATAAATGTAGATCACCTCTGTGTCCCTGACAGCGGCGCAGTACGGGCACTTGGTGCCATTACTGGTGCTCCACATTTGCTGGGGTATAAGAACGGACAAGCAAAAGGAGCATAGAGCACCACGATACTAGAAGAAAAAGAACTGTTGTTAGTTTATTGTTTAGGTTATATATGTATCACGCTACCTAATCAATTTCAGATCAGTTGATTTTTAAATGATTATGTTACTCATATTACAATTATTTATCGAGTGAGAAACATTTCACTGAAGTATGTGATTAAGCAATCGATTAAAATATTTGTTCGTCATACACCCTTAGGAAATCAACAGCTTTTTAATAATTTTACATTAAGAAATCATAACTGATTTTAATTCTTTCACTTTAATAATGAAAGAACTTAACTATCTCAGCTCGGTAATTGAAATGATACAAAAATATCTAAAATTAAAATATTAACTAATAAAAGGGAATTAATTAATGTTCTATTATCTGTTATTTTATTAGAGCTGCCTCAAAGGTTCCAATGAAATTCGTCTGGGCCTGTTCAGTAATATTATTAGAAATTTTTCTTGAAAGGGTTGTGTTGGATTATTTTACTTCTGAATGGCACTTTTTGCACGCAATGGGCTAAATGGCCATATCACAAGGATCCCGAAGTCTCAGAGAAGGTTTGGGGAGGAACCCCACAGGAACCTGTTGGGAGATAGATGATAGCCTCACGTCAAGGACATCCAGAGTATTCTTTAATATGCACAGGGTATGGCTTTCCCGCACAAGAACACACAGCTTAACGTCCGATCCGACGGATGGCGGCCTTTCCAAGACATCGGTGTCCCCTATTGACCCAGGGTAGGACGGGGAGTTTTGCGGACTACCTGAAAGGAGATATAATGCAGAGATTTTAGAAGTAATAAAGATGCTATAACGCAGTAACTTTTAAACAAAAAATGGAATATATATAATGCAGTAACCTTTAAAAAAAAGACGAAAATGTAAAAAGTAAACACATATATATGCAAAAGAAGAAAAATCTTCTCTTTAGGTTTATTATTGTGTAGTTTTATAATTTGAAATATCATTCAAGCTGAAAACACCGGTTCTCGTCCGATCACCGAAGTTAAGCAGCTTTGGGTGCGGTCAGTACCTGGGAGGATGACCACCTGGGAACACCGCGTGCAGTTGGCAAAAATATCTGCTGAGGACCTGCCATCCTCACAGATCCCTCTACTATGGCGTATTAAACTGACAGGCTCCTGTCAGACCTCTGTGGCAAGCAGCTGCTTGAAGAAGTATTTGTTTTTTTTAAATCAGATTTTCAAAAAAGTTCACTAATAATTTGGGAAATATGTGTTTAATGATTGATAATTAATTATGAAAAGAAGATTAGATGACTGAAATAAATCAGATGAAAATACTAAAGACCAATGGCGGCTAGTGAGCTTCTAAACAGATGGGAGTCAGTATATTATAGAGCAGGGTTTCTCAACGTGGAGTAAGCGGTAAAATATTTTGGGGTACACCGTGAAAGCTCAAAAGTCGCTAGATCTAGTAACAAAGTCGCTAAGTTGCTATTATTATACTATAACTATAGTTTTATGTATATACAAGGGGTACGCCAGTTACATACACATTTCCAGGGGGTACGTGAAGCATAAAAGGTTGAGAACCACTGCCATAGAGTGAAACCAACTCGCAGGGACAGAGGGAGATGTGGTTTATAAGGAGTTGTTTTAAGTAACTAAATTTCTTCCACACACCCCTTCCCCCACCCACCAAAATTCCAGAATAACTAAAAAAAAATTAAGATTTTTGATACAAAAATATATTTTTGGGCATACGAATTCTTTTAACTCCTTTATTATTCTCTTTCGTGTATGTATATACTTTACCAAAATTTGAAAAACAAAATTGCAGATATATTTCATATTTTCCTTTCTTCAACATTAATTTTATTTCCCCCCAAATTTAACTTTGCCCCATCCATCCTAAAATATTTTCATACTGTGTGGATTATTCATTTCGACATGATTTTTCTTTAAAATATATAATTTTCTGCTATTAAACTCTTTCTACCCTTTTTTTTAAGTACCGAGAAAACAATGACTGTTTTCGATATTCTCTCTTTGATTTTCTCTTTCGATTAGATCACTGCTTGAAAACAATGCACTGTACAAATCATAAAACATACAATTAAATGTTACAATACGCCACTGAGACTATTAAACGTGCTCTCTCTATCCTGAACTCTTCCTAATCTTCAAGAGTAAGCCTCAGTCTTTTCATCTGAGCAGTCTTGTCCCTGGGAGTCCCTCTACACTTGTGAGGTCAATTCCGCTCAGAGGTGATTGAACGAAAATGCGATTAAAACAGCTTCTCCTGATTAAGATACTTGGTTTAGGATAGTGCTCTCCCTTTTCACTCAGCAAGTGCTCGGTGTTCTCCTCTGTCGTAATGCAATTAACTCAGCTAGTTTTAAGAACAGCTGGATAAATCACTGTTACAATTCCTAAGGATTATATACTCATTGCAATGGCGACTCTGTCAGAGAGGATGTAATACGATCATATTTGTAAATGAATGTTGGGTTTTTTCTTTATAAAGCAAAAAGCTCTTTAAAAAAATCAATGAAACAATTTCTGTAGCTCAGATAAACCTCTTCAATAAATGCATACTTTTAATCTATCAGCTCGCGAAGCAATAAGATATCTCTCGCAGGAAAACTGCGTTGAAATCCTCTTTGATTATACGCTTGTGATTACGATGTCGTTTTTATGCATAATAATGGTAACGGAATAAGCAAATTTTAAAACTTTTCATAAATATCTTGGCAAGATTTCTCATTTTTGTTTGAAAAAATAATTTACTGTAGGAAAATATTTTTCTATCTACGGTCATTTTTTGACCAAATCATGAAAGGAAATTTTAAATTTTCGCAAAGAAGTGATATGAAAAGCAAAAGGAGAAAAGGTTGCCTGCACCTGTGCTGATTTAATATGGATTAAATATATATTAGATATATATTAAAT
Organism: Ryuthela nishihirai; assembly: GCA_038380435.1. NCBI lineage: Eukaryota > Metazoa > Arthropoda > Arachnida > Araneae > Heptathelidae > Ryuthela > Ryuthela nishihirai. The sequence goes on along the minus strand of JAWZYU010000016.1, from coordinate 30,667,347 downwards.
CAACGCAACTCCAATCAACCAGCTCCAACCAAATTCAAACTCTCCAATTTTCATGAAATTTACTATACTAGTAATACTCGCAGGTAAACAAAAACGCAAGGTTTTTTTTTTTTTCCTGCCCCGTAGTTTTCAAGCTATAACATTAAGAAGTATCAAAAATTTTCAAAGTTTTAACTGATAATCTTTATATAAACGTATATAACTCATATTCTATATTTTCTATAATATTAAAATTGATTTCCTTTGAAAGGGTTTGTGGTAAGCTCTAAAGTCAGATACTCATGCTTTATAATAGAATATTAAAATTTCTAGGTATTTGTCGAAAAAGTTTGACTTTGAATATCTCGAAAAACATCCACAACTTTTTGTGACAAAATAAAATGCTCATCACATAAAATTTTATTTTGGGAATTGGACTACTACGAATCCCCAAATTTAAAATTTTGTATTAAGCAACAATGCTCAAAACAATGAATATATTTTCAAAGTCTGTCGAAAGTAGGTGTGTAAAACAGCCTTTGATACTATACGTACTTTGTTACATAATGTGAAGATAAATTGAAGAAAAAAAATGTTTGAATAAGCTTTGGAGAATATTTTACTTAATAAAATATAATGTAAGCTATTCCAAAGGCAGTTTTCAATGGCGTATAACTAGTGGCATTTTGCAGAGGATCTCAATTGGGCTCTAGATATGCCCGTAGTTAATTTTTTTATCGTCTTTTATTCAAGATCATTATTTAAACAAGAATTTCTTTTCGCTAAAAACTATTTAATATTTTTTATTGAAAATTATGTGTAATAATACTATTTAATAAGAATTGAAGCAAAAAATATGTAATATAAAAATGACATACTTTTATTCTACAAATGACTAATACAACACTTCAGTTCACTTTCACCCCAGTCATTTCTGCTTGCATATAGCGAGCTTATTGTTAAATCCTAGTAGGGAACCTGTTGTTAATTGCTTGACAGTGCATCGCTGGATATAAACTTTTATTTTGTGATAAATTTCTTCAAATGACAATGTATATTTTTCAAACAGCAAAGCGTGGTTAAATTTAAAGCTTTTTGCTTAGGTTTCGGGTGTTTTTAGGCAATAGTATTAAGTAAAAATACTAGCTCCCCGAAATGTTAGATAAAAATTCGTCTACCAAAAAATTTCAGTTGTAAAACACTGACAATATGAAAATAGCAGTTCTTCTAAAAATATTTTTTCTAAAAAATCTAAAACTCTGATTATCTTCATTATTATTATTAATTCTTTTATATCTGTTACGTAAATTTTTGCAAACAATTCTGAGAATTAACAAGAATATTATCGTCCGTGAGCTCTCCATACATTACAGATTGAAGGAATTTTATTAATGTAAATCAAATTAAAAGTGAAATTGAACAAGGAAAGATGCTTAAAAGACTATTGCGCTTGCATAAGATTTTCTACAACATGAAGTATCAGATGAGCAGTTTTCTAAATGTATGCAAAATAAATGGTAATTAGTGATAGTTTTGATGCTGTTTAAGTTAAGAAATTTTAGAGGTAAGTACAAATAGTAATGTCCGAACTTTCTTTATGGTTGACGGGATTTTGCCAATTATATTTTCTTATTGTCTTAATTCATAATAGTTGGAAGAAAGTGCAATGCAATCGCTGCATTTTGCAATTTCAAAAAAAAAAATATCTTAACGATAAAATATTATCTAGCTTAAATAGCGGAAGAGAAGGTTACATTATATTACAGATAATTACAAGACGCATAAATCTTTATTTTTGAAATACAGGAAATTCATTGAATACATTGAAATATGCTTCCCCCAGATCAGATTTTTATACTATAGATTTTCAGCATAAAATAATATGAGACTGTAATTTTACTGCATATATAAAAGGCTCTAGGCCTTTAGAGCTAAGAGTAATTTATTTCTAACTTTATTTATACAAATCTTTCATGTCAAACCATCATCAAACCAAATGGCTAAGTATTTTGAATTAGATACAAAAATTATTTACGAACAGTTGAAGTTAGGGTTTAAATTTCAGTTTAATTTGTGGTAAATTAACTTTTGATTTGCCATGGTAGTTATTATAAAATTATTTTTCTTTAAATAATAAATAATAGAATCTTTTCAGCATTTAGTGTTACTAAATTATTTATATACCATTTACGAATAACTGATAATTCATTATTTGATATGAGATCAAAAGTGCCAGAATTTCATACAAAAATATTTTAACGATATTCTGTATTTTTAAAACGAAAACTACTTTTGAAATGCGGGAATTTTCGAAAACTTCGTGCAATGCTTCCGAATTTCATTCTGTACATGTTATATGCATATAAGAATAAACGTATATTGCCTAGATGCCAATTTTTTTGTGGAAAAGATTCAGGTAAAGTTCAAAGTGTTATATTGGTATTTTCTATTTGAAGACTTTTTTTTTCATCTTACTCCTTTGGAAATAGCATTAAAAATTTAAGAAGCTATTTTCTAGAAAGACTGTTGACTCGTTCTATATTTATATGAAAAACAAATGAAAACAAAAACTGAAATATGCATTTAGAAAGTAAAAACCAGCTTCCTCTTCTTGCAAAAGCACGAAACTTTGTAATGATAAGGATATCTGTTCCTATTTATTTTTTTCTTTCTGTATATAGTATGTGTTTTGCAGCACCAGATATAGTTTCCAGCTGTAGTTAAGATTGAGAGAGGAAAAAATATGCAGTAGCAAGTATATTCGGTTATAAGTGCATGAGCAAAAAGGTAGTATGCGAATATCAGTGTGTTCTTCTGTACCGATGCACTTCGTACTTGTTTGATAATTCACATCCAAACTTGGGTTGCTTCATGATCGTTCATTTTTGCTTCTCATAAAACTTTCACCGTTGCACCAGTGGACTCTAAGATAAAGTGTTGCGTTCAACCAAGCGACATAGCCGTAAATCCCAGGCCGAGTGCAAGAGTTGGGGACGCCAGCCCTCTCTTGTGGGTCATTATTTGCAAAATTAAACGTTCACCTGTCGCAGCGAGGAGCGCTGGTTATCTGCATGTGCATGCTGAGTCTGCAATGGCGCTCAGCGAGTCACATTAAGGATGGAGAAGAAAGAGAAGGAGCACGAGCAAAGATGGGAAGAAAGAGGCTGCGCGACGGAGTGGATTAAACTCTGCGTTTGTTTCAGCAGTGGCATAGTGGATTGGACGCGAGGTAATAGAGAATTAAATATTGATCACAGAGTCTAGACGTATACTTATTCCCAGAGATTCCGTGCTTCACTATGTCTCTTTCTTCCTCTTTCTCTCTGCCTCTTCCTTGTCTTCCTATTTGAGTCGTGTGTTTCTCGTTCTTACAAATATTATTCCTTTTTTCTCACCCTGATTCACTATATCTTCCTCTTCTCTCATTCATATTTTTTAGCTGTTGATGTTTTCTTTTGACCTGTTTCTTGCAATCTTGTTTATTCTTTGTGTTTTCCAGTTTTTGTTTTTCTATAATATAGGTATGTATATGTATATGTATATGTATAATATATATATATTTTTTTTAAAAATGCATCTTCTTGTATTATGAATATTTTGGATGAAATTGGTTTATTTCTGATATAATGTTTCTTTTTGTTTTCGACAGAAAAAGGGGCGGGGGTAGCTCAGTCGGTAGCGCGCCAGGTTCGTAATTTGCAGTTCCCAGGTTTGAGTCCCAGCTGGATCTGCGTTGAGATTTATCTCCGCAAAACACACAGCCTTGCTAACAGTCAGTAGCGGACACCGATGGCTTGGAAAAGTCGCTGTCCGTCAGATGGGACGTTAAGCGGTGGCGCAGTGTGCGGGAGAGCCATACCCTGTTCACGTTAAAGAACACGCTGGATGGCCTCCATCTGTCTCCTAACAGGGGTTCTAATGGGTTCTCTCCCCCAACCTTCTCTGAGCCCTCGGGGTCCTTGTGATCTGCGTGTGCAAAAAATTGCCTTGTGATCTGTGTGTGTCCATTGTGTGCAAAAAAAGTGCCGTTGAGAGGTAAAACAACCTAATTCGATAGAAAAATGCTAGCAAATTTTTTTATTAAAAATGATTGCAAATGGCCCATATGAAAAATTATTAATTAATATTGTTAACAAAAATATGGATATATTCACGTATAGGATAGTTATGCATTTCAATCTTCTGCTTACATAATTACATATACGAATGTAGTATATATATAATAGAACGGAAAAGAAATAAAATTCCTAGAAAAATTAAACTAAGGTTTTTTTTAGAATTAAAGAGGTAAATATTTAGCTCAAAGAAATTGGTTCATATAAATTATAAACATCTTGTATTTAAATGCATTTTAATGTCACTTAAATAGTTATGTAAGCAAATTAGTTTTTTTAAAAGCAACGTTTTCTCATAAGAATGCGTCAAACGTTATGTGTCGTAAGAATTTGTCATAAAAACTAATGTCCTGAGAAGTTGCCTGAAAAGTTAATGTCATTAGAATTTGCCCCGAAAAGTTAATGTCATTAGAATTTTTCCCAAAAAGTAATGTCATAAGAATTTGTCTCAAAAGCTAATTGTTGTAAAAATTGATCTGAAAAGTTAATTGAAACAAATAATAATTGTTAGACTAAATCTTATTTTTAAAGTAAGTGTGCCCCTAAAAGTCTTCAATGGTATTATTAGTTTTCATCAGATCTGGATAAAACTTTTGGGATCATCAAAACTGATTAAATGTTTCGGCTTCTCAGTAACTCTTCAAACAGCAAATATTACTGAAAATATTGAAAATAAAGCTTTTAATACATTTTCTTCTTACAATGCTTACTTTAAATGCTATCGCGCATCGAATTACTTGATTTTACGTATAGCATAATTTGCACTTTTAGCCTTTCAGTGGCATTTGATTGAATCTGTGAATAATGATTGATGATCTAATGAAAACGCTTTCACCCATAATATTTCATCATCTTAGTTAATATATATTTTAATGAATATTTAATTAATGCGCTTTAATGCGTTTGCTCAATAGTTTGCATTTCGTCTTAGTACTATTCATAATATATATATATAAACGAAATTTATATGATCAATTGTTTTAGCCTATGCTAATCGTACGATTTAATTTTCATATATTAAAGCAATAATTTAACTTGTAGGAAAATTAGAGCATCATTAAGTGTAAAGAACATTATTAAATGCAATAACGTCATATATATATATACAGTATATTTATGTACATGACGTGGGATGTTGCATATTGACCCCATTTAAGATGATAATTGGCCAAAAATTATTTGGTGCAGTGAATGTTAAGTTATGGAAAAGAAAGAGATAATGGGTATGCCTACAAATAGTTAATCAAGGGTAGAATTTTTTGAGGCTTAAATGTAAATGGTGTTTGTTTAAAACTTATAACATTTTTGCAAGAGACGCAGACAATGAAGCTCCCGGATGCATAAACCCTACCTCCTTCAGGCTCCGTAAATAGGATAGCTCAAATATATTGCTCGCACTACTCAAAAATCTGCACGGTCATTATAAAGCTTAAAAAAGAGTTTCATAAGAATCATAATGACTCTTAAAAAAGTACAAGTTGTTAAAAATCCTTTACTTGGGAAGCTGTAATCACAGTCAAGTTCCATTCAAAGTCACACCTGGCGCAAGAACTCGCAAGGAATTTCAGTACAGCGTCAGAATTGCATGGAATCACAAAAAAAGATCAGAATCATAAGACTCAAAAGATATTGATAAGATGGCTAAACAAAACACTTGACAACTACTTCATCGGAAGTATCGGTGAAGACCGTATACATCGCAATCACTCACATGGTAGCTCAGGACAGAGATGAAAGTCTCGGTCAAATCTGTTGGTATCTAATTTTTTTTAACGTGTACAAAGCACTGGTCTTCTAAACAAAGAACACTGAATTTCTAGTAAACTTGGTTGTTTCCAATAGGTCTCTGTCAATTCAAACGCCTTCTTTTTCTGAGCTAAGTGTAGAAAATGATTGGTAAGAGCGGTTATAACAAACGTCTTCAGGAAGAGTTCAAAGTCAAATTGCTCTCTAAGGAGTTGAAAAAATAAAACTTTCCTTTTAATCAGTAAAAATCATAAGCTATGAATTTGGATATCGAGCTTTGGACACCAGAACTACCCTAGTGGCCAACATTCAGCAGACCGCATTTGCAGGTACTAACCGCTGAATTTCGTATTATGATCTGTATGGATTACTAACCAAGTCATCAACACCCTGACTAGTTTGTAGTCATGATTAACTCTCTTACTTACTAATAAATTTGTGAAAATATAGAGAAGTGTTTTCGTTCTGTTCTAACGCCTTATTGTGGAATAAACATTTGCCTGAGTTTACTACAGCTGAAATTGAATTTTTATTACTTGAAAGGGAATATTTCTTAAAAATGCTATTTTAACTTTCACCAACGAAGCATGTACTCTGTGGTAGAATTTTTTTTTGCATAATTGCTCTCCTTTGAGCGACGCCAAGCTTCATCGTACTTGAAAAAAGATAACTGATTGATTATGTAACTTTAAGTTTTAATTATTATCTTCACAATGTAAAAATATTCCATATGTGTATAAACAAATAGTTGAGGAATGTTGATAAAAATGTGAAAGAAAGCCTTCATAATTTTTAAGCTCAAGCTACGATAATCAATGATTCTTGATTAATTTCCACATATGAAACAAAAATATAAAATTTAAAAAATATATTATATTTATATTTAAAAATATTAAATTTCTCCTTATATTTACTTTAAATTTAATTTAATGCAATAAAACAATCAAGCCTTAGTATTTAGTATGATAGTAAAGATAATTATCATATGTTATATATCATTTATGAGAAATGGGGATATATTATGTATAATTTCTGTCTTTGTCCTTAAAAACAAGCAATTGCTTGTTTTTGAATTTTTGTTACATTTAGATATTTGCATTAATGATGACTGGCTTATTTATAACTCATTTCAAGTTCAAAGGAATTGTTATGGTTTTCTTTTCACTATTCATGTTTATTAAAATAGTTTTTTCCTTTTTGTTCCCGAAAGTTAGACACAGGAAAATTTAGGATTATACGACAATATTATCTTAAAACATAGACAATGAGACATATAATTCTCTTTTAAACTAGATGATGCAAATATCAACATTAGAATACCTGTTTGCTTCTGTAAAGCGGTTGCCGATCGTCATAAAATAAAACGTCAATTTTACACGATATCAGCCGAACTCCAGAAAAATCCTAAGATCTTTCAAAATTCATTAAAGCTGCAGGAACTATAAGTTATTGTTGTAAATAATCTAAAAATTTCAAAACAATTTGTATATTGGTTTCAAGAGAACTTTTTAATATGAAATAACTGATTAATTTTCAAAAATAGTTCATTCATTTAAACATAATATTACCTAACATTATAGGACTACTTTATATTGAACACTTAACACACGTTGAAACACTTAACACACGTTTTTCACACACACGTTGAAAAGACATAACAAGCCGAAAGTTTCAGAAAATATTTATATATTTATATATTATTATATGACCATATAGTATGTTAAGAACAACGATATAGTATACACTTCAGAAAATATATTCTCTGCTTTCTATATCTAAGAAATGAAATTTTTTATAGAAATATAAACGCATAGTTATCTTTAATAGATATAATACACTATTTCTCTGAGATTTTTAAAATTCACCGTCTAAACCCTGCAAACTTTGTTATTCTCTGATCAATAGCTTTCCTCTAAAATAGTAATCTAATTTTATTATATTGTTTGCTGCGATATTCCTGTAATCGACCTTTACTGAAAAATCCATACTTTGTTTAGGTTAATCCGTACTTTGTTTTTACAACATAAATAAAAATTTCCATAGAATTTATAAATGTTAAAGACATTCAACTACCATAAAAAGCCATTAGATACTCTACTGTATTTCGATAATTTAACTCTTAATACATCTCAGTATTCTCTTTCGAAAACAAAATAATAGCATTAAGTATTGTTCACTATAATATCCCAAAACACAGATAGCATAAGAAATGTATGAATATATTGAAGTGTAATCTAAATCAAGCATATCGAAAGCATAATAAAAATAAAATATTATTAGCTTAACAAATTTTCTTCTAGGATAGACTTGAAATCAAAAATTTTGCGATCTGCAAAGTGTCGAAGAGAATTTTAATATATTATTCTTCCCTTAGCATTGGTCAAATCCTGCAGCGAATAAATATCAGCGAGGTTTGCTGTCAAGCAGAAAGAAACGTTTTAAGCATAAAATGAATTCGAGAATGCCTGATTTTTATACAATGGAACGTATTTTAATTTAAACGGGGTACGGTAAATTTCTTCAAGTTTATTTCATTTTCTAATTTATGTGTTCACATAAAATATCCTTTCTGAATTTTTGAAATAACCCATTACTATTTAAGTGTCATTAAGTTCTTACGGAATGGTTTAAATTATGATATCGTGTGCCGTTCAGTGACGGAGTGGTTAGTGCGCTTGGCTACTGATCAAAGGCACCTGGTTTCGAGCACCGGATAAGTCATGGATATTAGTGTTGTCTTTCTGCTGAGGACCCGCTAAACCCACGACTGCTATCAGACCTCTGTGGGAAGCAGATCCTTGAGGGGATTTATATATCGTGTTACTCCAGCTTCTGCATCGTATATCATATAATTCAAATAACACTTCATTTTCAACAAAACTAGATGAATACCAAATCAAAATCTGGGAGTTGTTGTTTGCGTTATCTCGAAAAAAGTTTTTTATTAATATATCATGCAGTGACTAGATATTTGGTGCTTTAAACTTGATTTCTTGTTCATTACCTTTATTTTTTTTTCTTAATTCGTCTTTTGAAATGTTTTTGAATATCTAATAAAATTCCTTAATCTGAGATTAAACATTTGACGGAGACATCGCTGTCGTGTTCCTGGAATCAGTCACACACCACCTTAGCGACATGGCAGGGAGCATTGTCCTGTTGGTAGACACCATCACCACCAGGGTAAACGTCCAACATGAAGGGATGCATGTGGTCAGCGAGGATGGGACAGGTAGCCATTGGCGTTCAGGGACCCATCCAGTGGCACCAGCGGTCCCAGGTCATACCAGGAAAACATCCCCCAGACATGCATACTGCCACCGCCAGCCTGTACTTGACCGACAAGCGTGTCCGGGTGTTGGTTTTCGTGTGTCTGACCCTGTATCCGCTACTGCCCGTCACTTCTGTGCAGTAGAAACCTCGATTCGTCAGAGAAGGTAACCTTTTTCCACTCTTTCACTGTCCAATGATGGTAGTCCCGTGCGAACTGTAGGCGTCGTTGCCAATGGACCTTGGTTAATAAGGGTGCCTTTATGCAACATCGACTCTGGAGACCCATGTGTAACGGGTTCACTGTTATCTGGGTCACGTACCTGGGTGCCCCAGCATTCATTTGAGTGGTCAATTGCTGCACTGTTGTGCGTCGATTGCTCTTTACTGGTCGACGGAGGCGACGTTCTCCTCTGTGGTCGATGGCCTTTCCGGGCTCCACAGTTATGACTTCTGGAGGTACTCTGTGTGCCAGCGGTCCATTCTTGGTACACCCTTACTACAGCACCTGGCGAACAGCCCACGAAGTCTGCTGTTTCTGAGAGGCTTCCACAATTGGCGCGGTAGCCGATGATCATTCGTTTTTGAACGTCCATCAAATCAATACCTCTGCCCATTGTGCTCACGTTACGCTTAATGGCTCATCTGTCCTGGCCGGCAGCTTATATCTCCGTGTGGTCGACCTTGTCATGTGCACTCTGTGACGCGCCTGGGCGGGTACACTGTGATTCCCTGGGTGGTCATATTATTCTGATACGACTGTGTATATGTACAACTGAACAGCAAAGAATATGTATAGAAGATATAACAGTACTATGGCTTAAAATGCATTGCCAACTGTGTACCAATTCTTAGGAATGTAGGTTTCGTAGTACACTACTAGTCTAGTGATGAAAAAGGACTACGGTTTTCGCCCCTAATAAAGCATGGATGTTTCTGTCTGCTGAAGTCTTACATTCTTCGCAAAACTTCTGTACAACGTACTATACTAACAGACTCATGTGAAACCGCCATAGCAAGCAGTAACTTGCGAGATAACCTTTTTCTTTCAATAAAGTTAAACGTATTGCCAATGGTTAAATCTCATTCCATTCGTATAAATTTCAAAGGAAGCTAGGCAGGGACATACCCAGGATTATTTTATGGGAGGGGTGTGTGTCCGAGAATTTTGTTACGGGGAAGGTTTAAGAAATTTTTTTGGGGATTACGTTTTTAGTTTCGGGAGGAGGATGAGAATAAGACTTGAGTAGGGTTTGCCAATTGCTAAAATATTACACCGGACCTAAAGAAAGAAAAAATGGAAACGAAATGATTAAAATAATATTTTATATATCCTGTATTCCATATGGAATAAAATTTCACAGCTTTCAAATTTATTTTTGGTATCGGACATATTCTATGGGGCTAGAATAAAATTATACAGTGGCAACCATTTTGGATTTCAAAGTAGGTAGACAAGTTTGAGATTTCCTATAAAAGACGACCAGATTTTCAGGGGATGTCGGGATCTCCTGGTCCCCCCTCCCGGGTCCCTGAAGATATAATATTAGCCCTTGAAAATAAGATGCCAATATTTGCCTTTAAACTAGAAAGAGAAACCGTTTTGGGTCCTTTTATTTAAAGTGAATACGAATTGAGTGATTTCACCGTGGATAACATTGCTTTGCTTTTTTTGCGTTTTATTCTTTTTCTAAGGCACAATTTTTTATAACTTTACTTAATTTGTAAATTTTACTTTTTGTTTTCTGATAGCAACTTCGATGGGGACTTTGAAACTAAAAGCTTTCCCTGAATCTTTGTTCCGAATTGTTCTTCACCCTGAGGTTCTCTGCACATCATATGCTTTCATTTGACACATGGTTCGTTACAATCGATTTTAGTTAAATTTCTTTCTTCCTTTTTGGTGACGAAAGTATAGGGTATGATTTGTGGTTCCTATGACACTACCCACTTCACAAGCTGTCATTTGATATGTAGGGGCGGGGGTGGCTCAGTCGGTAGCGCGCCAGGCTCGTAATCTGTAGTTCCCAGGTCCCAGCTGGGAAATCGTTGAGATTTATCTCCGCAAAATTCCCCGCCCTTCCCACGGTCAGTAGAGGACACCGATGGGCTTGGAAAGGCCGCCGTCCGTCGAATGGGACGTTAAGCCGTGGCCCCGTGTGCGGGAGAGCCATACTATGTGCACGTTAAAGAACACGCTGGATGGCCTTGACGGGAGACTACCATCCGTCTCCCAACAGCTGTTCCAGTGGGTCCCCTCCTCCAGCCTTCTCTGAGCCTTCGGGATCCATGTGACCTGGCCATTTAGCCCATGGTGTGCAAAAAAGTGCCGCTCAGAGGTAAAACAACCCAAATTTGACATGTAACTCGTCACGATCGACTCGACCCATGTTAAATTTTCCTTCTCCCCTTAGTTTATATCTAAGGGAGAAGGAAAGGAGACTCTCTTAGTTTTTCCATATTGGGTCTATGTACAATTAGATTAGCGAAGAGGGTTATGAATAATGTGCCTGAAGACCTCAGAAAAAGGGAGAGACCTAGATACGATGGGCAGACAATGTTAAACAGAACCTAATTAGAATTGACTTCCGTGACCAAATGTTGCGCTGTAGTTTAGGATAAACGTTTTTAGGATTAAATTACACAGTTTGGCTGAATCTTCGCAATCCATTGCATCTTGAGGACTGTGTATGATGTATGTATGTAAATTTAGGCTTTCTTTGACTTCCCCTTTTGTGATATAATAAAGAATATAATTTTAAAATTTATATTTCAAACTATTTACAGCATGTGGAACATTTAGAGATATACGTAATTGAGAGGTAAAAATATTAAATATGCTAGAAAATGAAGCTCATTGGATGACTAAAAAAAATTTCATATTCCTTTCTTAGTCACTGAGCCTAAGTGTTAGTGTGGGTAGAATAACTTATGCAGCCGATAAAACGATTTAACTTCTAAAAAAAGAATAACACATTTTTCCAGATATATAAAGAGATATATAAAAATATCTCATAAAATAAAAATAGAACCTGATGCAGAACTGGAATGTAAACAAATGTTTCGCGTGGAGCTAGGAAAAAACACAGACAAAAAATATTTATGTTACGATGGAGTAGAACTTTTATATTTGCCTTTTAATGCTGATATGAATTTGTATCTAAATCAGAACTGCTTATTCTTTGGTAACTTCATGAAATATTTATTTCATTATTGGAAATAACTAAAAATAACGTTTCGCATATAAAAAAAAGCTATGTGTTAGTAAGATCGTACCTTTCATTCAATCGGGTTGGGTTGTTTTACCTCTGAGCGGCGCTTTTTTTGCACACAATGGGCTAAATGGCCAGGTCACATGGACCCCGTAGGCTCAGAGAAGGTTGGGGGAGGGGACCCACTGGAACAGCTGTTGGGAGACAGATGGTAGCCTCCCGTCAAGGCCATCCAGCGTGTTCTTTAACGTGCACAGGGTATGGCTCTCCCGCACACGGGGCCACGGCTTAACGTCCCATCCGACGGACGGCGGCCTTTCCAAGCCCATCGGTGTCCCCTACTGACCGTGGGCAGGGCGGGGAATTTTGCGGAGATAAGTCTCAACGCTGACCCAGCTGGGACTCGAACCTGGGAACTACAGATTACGAGCCTGGCGCGCTACCGACTGAGCCACCCCCGCCCCCATTCAATCGGGAACAATCATGCGAAACAATGCAATCATTATAAATAACGGAATCTAGACGCTTTTCAAATAATCATTTATCGTAAAAGAAATTCTCACTTTAGATGATGAATTCTTTATGAAAAATCTCTTAGTTACTGACTGAGTAGCAATCAGAACTTTCTCTGCTCAGCATTATAATAAACACAAATGACAAAATGAATCTATTCTTCAATGCTGTCTGGTTTTCTGATCAAATTTTTCTAGCCTAACCTTTTCTGTAATCATCAAGAGATTGACCTAATGCCATTATATTTGAAAACTAAAAGGAATTTCTCTACTGCTGCTTTTTGTTGTCTGGAATATATCGCCTTTGCATAAAAAGCTATTAATAAAAACCAGAACATTTAACAGATACTCTCTGAAAACATCAATTTCACACTGTTTTTTCTCTCATACTTAATCATTACGAATTTTCATGATTGCTGTAGATGTTATGTTACGTCTCACAATGGTTAGATACCATTAATAGGTTTTATGCAAGCAATAACTACGCGCGGTTTTTTTTTTTTCGGTAAATTTTAACACCGTAGTAAGAGAATTTTTTTAACTTTTAGTACAAGATATGTCATTTAAAAGGTTCTAAACCAATCCTAATAAGTGATTAGGAATTAAAAATGTTAAGTATGGTTTGTGGTATTGGTCTTAACCAGCCATAGAAAGTTATCTGAATTGTGTTAAGTCAATTGTAGTAAGTGATTAGAAGTTTTAAGAGTTATGTTAAGCCAGTGTGTGTGTGTGTGGAGGGGGGGGGGGGTTCTTAACCCTTGCATGTGATTAGAAGTTAGTTTAGTAAATGGTATGAGTTACTAATAAATCGTGTCAAGCGTTTTGTGTCATATGTTTACAGTTCTTAGATAACATAGTATTTTGTTTCTTTACCTACTCTCCTACATTATATATATTGCCTATTTGTGATGTTTCATGTTGATTAGATTCTTGCTGTTATATTGATCTTTGTAGTCGTTAACTAATTACTTCATCTGTTAATTAATTTTCATTATTATCTTTTAACTAATTATCATTTTTTTTCATTCTTAAAACTGATTTTTTATTTATTGTACTTTCAAATGTAATATGTACAATAACAACATAGTGAAGCTTTTGGGTTGTTTACATAATGATTGATTTTAATGAGAGTAAACTTAAACTTGATTTAAACCAAAGATTAAGAAGGAAAATGGTATTTAACCCATCGTAGCAAATCATTAGAAGTGTTAGTTTAATCTGGTGGTATGAATCTAAATCAATCATTACAAATGATTAGAAGTTGGAAGTGTTAGGTGAAGCCAGTGGTATGGTACTTAACCAATCGCAGCAAGTGATTAGAAGTGCTGTGGTTTTTAACCAATCTTAAGAAATCAGAAGCATTAGATTTAGTCAGTGATAGGCTCCTAACCAATCGCAACAATTAATTGGAAGTTGAACTGTTAAGCCAGATGGTTCCAAACATTCCCCAATTCCTCTGTAAAGTTAGGTATAAGAAAAAGTTAAAATGTACCGTGGGATTCGAACCTTTCGATTACCTCCCTCCGCCATTATCTTAAGATAATCCATTAACGCTGCAATAATTTCTTATAAAAAAAATCAGCTTTGTAAAATCCCCTTGGCCGAGTGATTAGTGTGCTTGGCTGTGGATCAAAATGATCTGGTGTTACGTGCACGGTAAAGTGTTGTTTTTCGTTTCATTGTTTTTCTGCTAAGGTTTCGCATACCTCATCAGGAAATTTTCAAATTCTAATTTGAAAATACATCTTTAATTCATCAATTTTAATCAGACAGTACTTACTTACAAACAAATGCAAAAAATCTGAAAATATGGAGGTTCCGAGACAATTTAACACTCAGAACAGAAGCATAGAAATCAAGCTAATCGGCTTAGTTTCTGTGAAAACTATATACAATACAAACTTTCGTTTCTTCAGCAGAGAGCTTTACAGTGGCTTGAAAGAGTTAGAGGGGGGGGAGGTTCATTGCAACATTTTTTTGCTGCAAAATCTCTGTATTTTGTACTGTGCAAGTTTTTTGTATGGTCAATCTTTTGTTTCATTCACTGATTGTGTATATAAAAGCAAGCATAAAGTATTTTTCTCGCCAAATTTATTGACAGTTTTTTTTACCAAGTAGCACTACACATTGTAACTGTAGGATGTGACATACCATATAAGAAGACATGCCAATTTCCTACCTTTCTTCAAACATCACTGATAACTTCTGTTTCCAAAATTCTTGCACGTAGACCATGAGGACAACGGCATTCACAACATTGCTCTTTTATAAGCATTACGGACGCCTTCGGGATTTAATGGCCGGCTACGTTGATACCTTTCGCTCTGAGAGAAAGGAAATAATAGTAAAAAACAAGATCAATGTAGTTGAGGGCAGACAACGGCTTGGGATACGGTAACACTCACAGACAACCATGTCGTTCTGGCCGTCTCTCCTTCTGATGGGATGGATTATCTGATAACGGGCGTTCTTTGCCCGTTGCGTGTCCAAATTCTTTTGAAATCCGATCAGCTAATGAGAGGCTAAGGAGGGTGGAAAGACGCCAGAGGAGTCTCCAGTTTGGCCGATGTCACATACAAGCTCGTTAAGTTGCTTGTCGGTGACCTCCCTTTAACTGGATGTCATCGGATGATTCGGAAGAATGGCTTGTCTCCGGTGATTCCAGGGTTTGGGCACCTTGAACAACGGCTACAGTGTCCTCTTCTCCTAACAGAAGTGATAACAGGAGACATTTTGTTTGGCATTAACTTTCGATCAGTTGTTGTCTTCCATATCAGATGTGTTAACGATCCTTGAAACTTCAAGACCTGGAAATAAAATGGAGCAACCTAAGAAATGGTGGCTCGTGTATAATAGTAAATACTTGCTCGCGTAGCAGCTAAAGGTATATTTGTTTTATAGAACAATCATAAAATCTGTGACATTTACATGAAAATATAAAATGCAAATTATTTTAAAATATGATAGATATATATATATATCGAATTCAACTCCTATTCGGTGGATTAGATTTTTTGTTTAGATCGAAATACTAATAAATAAATTCGACAACTTCTGCTTCAGAAGGTGTTATTCCTGTTTAAATTTTATAACGTTTGTATTATTTTTCATGCTTTCATGTTTGTCTCAAAATGAATGAGATATATTCACTTAAAACATTGGTCTACTATATAATATTTGCATTGGCTTGAACTCTTAAGAAAGGAGATTAGCTCAGTAGGTATCGCGCTAAGCTCGTAATCTGTAGTTCCCAGGCTCGAGTCCTAACTGTGCCTGTGTTAAAAAATTTCTCCTGTCACTTCCGCGCTGCTCTTGGTGAGAAAAGAGACACCGATAGGCTTACGAAGACCACCATCTATCGGATGGGACGTTAAAACCGTGGTCCCATGTGCAGCAGAGCCTATGCTGTGCACATTAAACTCGCTGGACAGTCATGACAGCAAGTTTACAACTGTCTCCTAATATCCGTTCAGTAGATCTCCTTCCCCAATCTTATCTGAGTCCTTGGAGTCCGTATAATCTGGTTACTTAGCCCATTGTGTACAAAAAGAAAGTGCAACTCAGAAGTGAAACAAGCCAACCTCGAATTCTTAAAATCGATCCTCCACAAGAACAAATCATAATCATGTTTCGCAGCCAGGAAAAAGACTCGATTGAAATAACGTATATAGCATAGTACTTATTGTTCTCTTCCTCCTAAAGTATTGCCTCCTTCAGTTGGTCCGCTATGCTGGACAATTCATTAAAATACCGTTTGTTATCATCGTACTTCGGCCAAAACGTTTTGAAATATTAATACATAAGTATAAATAAAATACCTCTTCAAGCAGCTGCTTGCCACAGAGGTCTGACAGGAGTCTGTCCGTTTATATTCCATAGTAGATGGTCTGTGAGGATGGCAGGAACCCAACCGAAAAACAACACGAACATCCATACCTTACCCGGGGCTCGAACTCAGGTAGAAATCTATAAACGAATTTTATGAAATGCAGTTTCACGGGATACCCGCGTTAAACGGTTTTTTTATTTTCTTGTTTTTTGCGCATTCAATTGATCTTTTGGATTTTATTTCTATGTATTATAATGGATTTTTTTTACAGCAAAAATAATTATAATCACAGTTTTATTTAAAAAATCTCATGAATGCATATATTATTACGCGTGTTACACATCAAATAATTATACGTGTTTATCCATGTACATGATTTTAAGATTTTTTAAAGAAGTTTTAATTAAAAAAAGGAAAGAA
The DNA here is from genome assembly GCA_038380435.1 of Ryuthela nishihirai. NCBI lineage: Eukaryota > Metazoa > Arthropoda > Arachnida > Araneae > Heptathelidae > Ryuthela > Ryuthela nishihirai. Next base: position 30,650,264 of record JAWZYU010000016.1, on the reverse strand, counting down.
ACCGATTATCAAAGTCTTTCGTTTAGTATTATCAACTATTAACTCGCACAGATGAGAGCTCCACCACCTAATGAACCACAGATATGACGACGGGAAAGAGTCTTTTGAAAAAATCAACTGATGTTTTATCTTTCATCTATAGCTCATCAAAGGAAAGGTGAGGAAATTTTGACTGCGAAGAGTCAGTGTTGGAACTTACAAATGAAGTTCAAGAATTCTACAATAGTAGGAATATGTAGCGTTTGGTTGTTTCAATATTTTGCGTATATTTATATATGTAAATTAGATACCGTATTTAGATTCTTTACATGTATAAACATCTCTTTGAATCCAATTATACAAAATTACAGTCGATAATCAAATTCGATGTAAAATTGTTTATAGAAATGTAAAAATAAATTATTATTTCTAAATAAATGTGAGATTAAAAATATATAATATACATAAAGGATAAGTACAATATATAAATTAAATATTAAAATATCAAGTGGCATTTTAGTAAATAACATTACATCATCGAAGAAAGCAGCATCTATAAACTCTACAAAGACGATAATTATTTAAGCAACTCTTTAAGTTAATTGGATTATACATTCTCATTCTTCTCATAAAGTCAATGCATTTTTATACTATCGGGAGCTACATTATTCAAATTTAAGTTTGTAGAGACGTATTCTTCATTAAAGCCGACGAGGCGAAAATGGCTTTAATCAACTGATGCCAAGATGAAATACAAGGACCCAGGAGAGCCACGTCATTCTTTACCTCACTCAGCATTTTCCAATCTTTACTTCTTCTCATCCCTTCCTTTCTCTCTTGTGATCCCCAAACTCCGAAAAGTGTCTCCGATAAATGTTCTTTGCTTCTTGCGTCAAGCGGGAAAAGAGGCTAGTCTTTCTAAACAAGTGAGAAAGAGAGGCAGCGGTGCCAGGCATTTCATCGTGACATATTATCTAAAAGATACAACAGCATTAGGAAGGACATCAAAGATGTAGGAAATGCGCAGCGAGTCGCCTGTACGATTCTCATTAGCAAGCTGGTCCCTGCCATTTGTCACATTGCTTCGCTTTGACAGTCCTCACAGCCCCAGTCGCACGATATTTAATAGTTGCTTTAATTACATTGCTCTCGATAATCGCATTTATTAATTGCACGGCAGTGGCTCCGCCGTAACAGATACATCCATTTCCTTGATGAAGTGTCGCGGGGAAACGCTCCTCTTCCCTCCTTCTGCCAGCTAATTGGATTTTCCAGCTTTTTGATTTCTGCTCTTCCTCCTCAGTGTTGCTTCTAACATTCGCGATGTTTGCCTAATGTTTACTGGGCGTTAGGCTCTAAAAGCTTGAGGTCCCATTTTCGCTTTCTCGTGTCGTCTATTGCCTGATTGCCTAGTCTTCGGTAAACGCCAAAGAATATTATATCGTTGTTACGTTGGCGTAGATAGCTAATAAAAATTTATACATAGATGCAAACGAGATGCTTTATCATTGCTTCGATACGTTTGCTGCAGAGTTTAGATGATTGTTGTGTCCGCCGGTATTGATTTTAAACAGGAAAATAAAATAAAAAATCCCTTATCTGAGTTATGATTTTTTGCATTAATATTTTGCCTTGCATATCTAACAAAAGCTTAAACGCAATATACCAGTGATTCCAATAAGACGTTACACGTTATTGATTGCACAATTGATCTATAATCTAATTATGTTATGGATTATAGATCAATTAATCTATAATATGGATTCATTTATCTGTAGGTATATCAATGTAATAAAAAGGTACATTAATTAAAAAGTAAGAAGGTACTTCCCTAAACAAAGGACGGAGATAACCTATTAGTTTCTCTTACAACACACAAACACTTACATAAAGACATGCCCCCCTGGTCTTAGTACTCAGGTAGGGCTCAAATAAAGTTTATATATCATATATCTCTTAGTTAATATACCGTTTTATTGGTTGTAGGTACTAATGCAATAAAACGGTACATAGTTAAAAATTCAAAGATCTGAACGTAAAATAAATGTATAAAAATTCAATTAAAATACAGCTTTTTATTACACAATCCAGATGAAATATTAATTATAATTTCAGATTCTAATAATATTAAATTCTTGATAATCAGTCTGTATCCATATGTATGATTTATAATGAGTAATCCTCAGATATATTCGATTCTGAAAATGATCGTGGATGAAAGATTTAGTACCACACAAAAAATATACTCTCTCATGAAATTACTATTTATTTTTATAATTCCGGCTCTTATATGTAAAAAATCTCTTGTATGTAAAAAAATGATTTCACTCATATAAAATTATAATTGAGTCCTGAATAATAACTGATACCAGAAATTTTAACATGAAGAAACGTATCGAAAGTTGTAATGGAGCTTAGTAAAATATTGTATATATGATCAGAAGTATATTGTATATATGATACAGTATTTCGATACGCTAAACCTTACTCAATACACGAAATCATGTAGTCAGTACATACAAAATAAGAAGATATTTGATCATGTAACATATCAGTCTATTAAAATTGGGAGTTTTGCAGTTAAGATTTTATATCCTTTACACACTCAGAAAATATTAAAATAACTTTTCATATTAGATAAATAGATAAAGAAACAAGATCTTTAGTTAATCTTGCCTTTACTTCAGATTATGACTTTCAGAAATTTGATAACTAAGCTTTATATTTGTTTGGATTTATATATACAAATATGTTTTTGGTTCTACTAGTAGAAATAAAAAGTGAAAATAATTTTAGATTATATTATCAAAATTAGTAGTTGAACTGGGAAATATGACATTTAAACTTAATTCTGAGTTTTATAATCAGTTTTACATGAATGATCATTCATGTAATACATAAATGATCATTGCTTAATTTGGTATTCTATTCGCTTTTATAAATGGATTTCTAGTGGATGTTTTTCTTTAAAGGTTGTATAGTTTTGATGATTGCTTTTCCCTTATTAATATAAGAAATTATTCTTTCTACATACTTTAGAATTATTGGAGAACGATATTTATTTCTGCATTCATCAAAATTTGAATTCCTCACAATTTTAGAGGAACTGCAAAATGGAAAACTGCTTTTTGTGCTCTTTACTCTTTCCAGAAACTGATTAGTTTTTACTGAGTTAGATAAGGAATGAATATTGCTGCCTCATGGTAATGAAGTGTTTATTTTTTTTCATTAAAATGTAATTTCTTTATTTTGGAATGTTTCTTGTGTTGAAGCCAGGACTTTCAAAGGATTCGTATTATTTTGGGAGATAATCAAAAATTTTCTAATAACATAAATTAATGAAATATGGACAGCTTTCTGACTTTCCGAAAAGTTCAGTTGTAGTTGGTAGGGTACACAATTGAAATTCAAAATATTTTTATGCTAAGTAGTGGTATATGTTAAACTTCTTTTCGCAAAAGTTGCTTTAGCGAAAAGGTTGTCCAGACATATTTCAATCTAGCAACGATCATCTCTAATAGGAAGTTATATATAAAAGTCACAATACTTTGTATTCTGTCGAAATGCTTAAATTATTCTATATATTTTAGAACTTGCATAACGAATTTTTAGAACTTGCATTATCGAAACACATTTTATATTATTGAAAGCCTTTCTCTTTTGACCTAATTTACCTTTTTTACTCTTGGTATTTTATAAAGTAAAAAATGACTTCCTTTACATAAAATTACTATTAACCCCTGAATTTAGCAGAATTAAGAATCTGGTTGACGGGCAATTGCGTGATGAGCACTGTGGATTCAGAAGTGGTAGAGGATGTGTAGATCAAATATTTTCACTGAGGCAGATTCTTAAGAAATGTTTAGAGTTTCAGAAACCTTTGTTGATTTCAAAAAGGCTTTTGATTCTGTTGATCGCACTAATTTGTGGTTGATTATGAGATCGTATGGAATACCAGACAAGTTAGTTAACATAATGAAAGCTCTCTATAATAACACTGAATCGTGTGTGAGAGTTGATAAGACGTAGCAATTCATTTAGCATTGCTTCTTGGGTTCGGCAAGGGTTATGCGAAATTCACTGCCAGGGAAAGATTTTGGCCTTAAGTGATCTAGAGATAAGAAAATTTCTCATTTAGATTATGCAGATGATTTGGCCCTGTTGGCTAATGATGTTGATGAGATGAATTCTTCCATTAGGGCTGTTGATGACAATAAGTTTGGTGATAAACAGAGAGAAAACTAAAGTGATGAAAATTGGTCAGGCAGGTTGTGATTCACTTAATCTGAATGGTTACAGTCTTGAGCAGATGTCCCAGTTTAATTATCTTGGGAGCTATGAAACAGATGCTAGTGATGTATGGCATGAGATTAACAGACGAATAGGGATGCTGCTGGGACTTTTAAGAATCTATGGAGAGTGTCGAGGAATAGGAGTATACATTTAAAGACTAAACTTAGACTGTATAATAGTTTGATTCTTTCCAAGGTTAGTTATGGTAGTGAAACTTGGACGATTTGTAAACGAGATAACAAGAAACTAGATGCTTTTGATTCTAGATGTTTACGCAGTATCTTGGGCATTAGGTGGTTCATCTTTGTAAATAATGATGAGGTTAGGCAAAGGTGTCGGTAACCTGCTTTAAGCAGCATATTGTGCAGAGAGAGACTCCGTTGGTTTGGTCATGTTGTCCGTATGGATAATTATAGATTAGCGAATATTATGAACAGTGTGCCTAAAGGCCTCAGAAAGAGGGGGAGACCTAAGATGCAGTGGGATGACAATGTCAAGCAGGACTTTGTTAAAATTGATGTACAGTGTCCAGATGCAGCAGGTGTAGTTTAGGACAGATATGCTTGAAGAAATAAATTGCACAATCTGGTTGGACCTCCGTAATCCATAGCTGCTTGAGGATGATGATGATGAATTTAATTTAATTATAACTGAACCAGAAATTTTAACAAGAAAAAAACTATTGAATATTGTAATGAAGCTTAGGTAAAAAAATTTCAATATGATCTGAGGCACATACAGTACTACAATTCGTTAAAACCTACTCAATACACGAAATCATGTAGTAACACTAATTATCTCTCTGAATATGAATTCATATTCTGAAAGAAAACAATATTGAAGGAATTAATAGGATGTTAGAAGACCATGCGTGATAAGAAATGTGTTTGAAAATTTTTAGTTATGCATCATGTAAAAACAGTGAAAAAGTGAATACGTCAATAATAAAATAATAAGTCACATTATCTGATAGACAGGTTATCTTGTAGTGTAGTGGTCAGCGTGTAAATGTGAAACTATAGCTGTCGTTACGGCTAAATTTTTTTTCAGCTGACTACTTCATCAGTGAATACATGTTTTAAAAATTGCAAAATTTTACTTACTATTTTTCATTCAGTAATTCACTTGAGCAAAGTAAAGTGAAATTCCACTAGACCATGCCCGTCCAACCTAAACTTAGTGAAGAGCTACTAGGACAAAAAAGCTATATTATTAAACAGCTGAAGAAAAAATTCTCTCCTTAAAAACCAAAACATACATTTCTAATGAGTAATGAATTAGGAAAACAAAACATATTTGAAGAACCCAGAAAATATTTTGGTTCTTTAAATATATATTTTGTCGAAATGCCTAAATTATTCTATGTATTTTAGAACTTGAATAACGCACGAATAGAATTATCGAAATATATTTTATATTACTAAAAACCTTCCTCTTTCAGTAATAATAAATATGATGAAATAATGAGCATAGCTAATGAGTATAGTGTGCTCATTATTAACGCTAATGAGCATAGCGTGCTCATTATTAACGTTAATGATATATAAATTATATACATTATTTTTGTATACATTATTTTTTTATACATTATATACAAATAATATACATTTTTTAGGAATACTGTTGATTAAAAATATACATTAATATACATTGATATAAAATAAACATTAAATATAATGAGGACGGTGATTTGGAGCGTCCCGTGATTAGCGTGCTTTACTACTGATCAAAAGGATCCGAGGTCCTTTTGATCAGTAGCCAAGCACGCTAATCCCTTGGCCACGGGACTCTAGTGATGTCATTCTGCTGAGGTCCCGCTATCTCCACAGACCCTCTACCTACTATGGCGTATAACCGGACAGGCTCCTGTCATACCTCTGTGGTAAGTAGCTGTTTGAGGGAGTTTTTATATGAATTGGCAAAACCGTTCAGTTATACACCTAAAAGTATTTGGTCAAAAACAGAAGCAATGAGTCAGATTCAATATATTGATTACTTGTTTTATGAGTCATAAGTTCTTTTGCAATGAGCCGCAGGTTTGACGAATCTGCACTAGACTGTTTCTTCAGTAAAATAAAAGGCATTTTCCTAGTCCGCATGGTTTTAGTTGATGGGTCACACTTTGGAATACTGGCTATAAATTTCAAATAAAAGTTTCGTTTTTTCCTTTTGCGTCATATTACAAGTGTTGTTTCTTTAAACATGTTATTTGTTCCGAGATTCTCCCCTTCGCTAGGTACAGTCCCACTACTAATGAATTTAAAAGTAGGAAATTATAATTAAATACTGTAATGCTTTGATTATCGAAACAATTCTAATAATAGTGCACGTTACACTCTATAGTTATAAACAACAATTATTTTTTTTCTCTGAAGCAACATTTTCTTTAGACAGACATTGATGTTTTTTCGTTGTCACCTATATAATAAGTCGTTGTCACCGTTATAAGAAGATTATTATAAACGTACAACAAAACATTTAATTTACCCTTTTCCACTTCTTGATTTGGAGATTGTTGACGCAAGGTGTATTTCTTTGGTACGTATCATCTTCCTCCGTAGATTAGAGTCGTGTTTGTCTGAACTACTCTGGCCGACTCCTGGGATTGGACCAGATGCCGTGTTCTTAATCATCTGCTAGTGAATGACAAGAGAAAAAGAAATGTAAGACGAACAAGAGATTAGGTAGCGGATTGTTATCTCTTTGTAGCTTTGTCTTCCGCTGTACTAATGACTCAACGGAAAACTATAAATGATTTATAAAACTGAAATCTATTAATTGAAATCTGTTATATTCTTCTAGTACAGCGGTTCTTAACGTAGAATGTCAGTATTCCCAGGGTTGTGAGTAACATTTGGATTAAGCTTATTGAAAATTTTTGTTAATATTATTGAATTATTCTGGTATCAGAATCAGTTATTTAAAATTTCATCGCATCTTGAGTTTAAAAAACTGTGTTTAAAACGTAATGCATAGCCGTAATACATATAAAATGTAACACATAACAAAAATATTCACGTTTTGAACAATTCAAATTAAATATCGATATTAAAATTTATATTTTCCAAAAACAAATTAGGATTTAAAAATATTGATGGGGTGCTAGGTTGCTAGCTTTGTTGATTTCAAAAAGGCTTTCGACTCTATTGATCGTCATAATTTGTGGTTGATTGTGAGATGGTATGGCATACCAGACAAGTTAGTTAACATAATAAAAGTTCTCTATAACAACACTGAGTCGTGTGTGAGAGTTGGTAAGGCTTGTAGCAATTGGTTTAGCATTGCTTCTGATGTTCGATAAGGGTGCATTTTGTCTCCTTTTCTCTTTAATTTTATTTTTAAATTTTCTCCTTTTTTCTTTAATTTAAATCTCTTACAATACAAAATGGCATTAGTCCATTGCAGTGATGTACATCACTGCAATGGTACTAATGCCATTTTGTATTGTAAGGGCTAAATCTTATATCTTATAAATGTTCATGTCAAAGTTCAGTTTACGCAAATCCATTTTGTGGATCAGAGGGAAAAAGGATCCCTTAATGTTGATGTTTATAAATTCCTGAAGTAAAGGAAATTATTTGATTTCATTAAACATAGGAGACAGAAGAAGGATATAGAACTTTCTTCACCAGTCTGATGAACAATAGCGTTTATTTACAAATCTTGGAAAATAAGAAACATCTTTTTTCTCCTGATATAAAAGAATAATTTCCTAATAAATGACAAGTAAGCGTATCAATACTGTTTATGTTTTAACACTCTTAACCATTTTGATAGCGTTTAAAGGGATAAAATGATCTGCCACTAATAACTACAGAAAATCGCAGATCCTGTCATTGTTAGAATTCATACAGTGCAAAAAGAAATAAAAAGAATGTATATATTTACAACATAAGGGTATATACTTTTTTTTCGTATTTCCTTTTTACAATGCATATATTTTTAGCAATATAGCAAGTCAATGGTTTCAAAATTGAGGTCTGTGATGGTGTCCTATGATATCTGTGAAATTTTTTATCAAGTAACCAAAAAACGTTCGTGCTGTTTTCGAAGATAGAATTACGTCATGCGTAAAAAGTGAATGAATATATTTTATTCAGGAAAGTAAGCACCAGCACAATCTATAACCTTTGCCCAACGAGTTGTAAGTTTGTAAATGCCACTCCAGTAGAACTCTCGAGGTTTGGAAGCGAAGAAGACAGTGAACTCCGTTTCCAGTGCTTCATCATCATCATCATCATCATCATCATCATCATCATCATCATCATCATCATCATCATCATCAAGCAGCCATGGACTATCGAGAACCAACCTGATTGGATAATTTAGTTCTCCCAACATATCTGACCTGAGCAATCTCGCCACTGCACACCAATTCTAATAAGGTCCTGTTTGATACTGTCTGTCCACCGCATCCTAGGTCTCTCCCTCTTTCTGAGGTCTTTAGGCACACTGTTCATAACCCTATTCGACAAATCTATAGTTATCCATATGGGCAACATGGCCAAACCAACGGAGTCTCTCTCTCCACAATATGCTGCTTAAAGGAGGTTGCAGACTCCTTTGTCTAATCTCATCATTAGTTACAAAGTTGAACCACCTAATGCCCAAGATACTGCGTAAACATCTAGAATCAAAAGCATCAAGCTTCCTGTTATCTTGTTTACAAAGCGTTCAAGTTTCACTACCATAACTTACCTTATAGAGAACCAAACTACTATACAGCCTAATTTTAGTCTTTCAATGTACACACCTATTTCTCCACATTCTCCATATATTCTTAAAAGTCCTGGCAGCAATCCCTATTCGTCTGTTAATCACATGCCGCATGTTTCCAGTATCTGTTACATAGTTCCCAAGATAATTAAACTGGGACACCTGCTCAAGACTGCAACCATTCAGATGAACTAAATCACAGCCAGTTGACCAATTTCCATCACTTTTCTCTCTGTTTATAAAAATACCTACTCTACTACCAGTCTCACCAACAGCTCGAATAAAAGAGCTCATCTCATCAATATCATTTGCCAAAAGGCTAAATCATCAGCGTAATCTAAATTAGAAATTATCTAATCTCCAGATCATTTAAGTCAAAATCTTTCCCTTGCAGGTAATTTCGCATAACATAATCAATAACCAAACTAAAGAGAAAAGGAGACAAAATGCACCCTTGTCGAACATCAGAAGCAATGCTAAACCAATTGCTACAAGCCTTACCAACTGTCACACACGACTCAGTGTTGCTATAGAGAGCTTTCATTATGTTAACTAACTTGTTTGGTATGCTATACCATCTCACAATCAACCACAAATTATGACGCTCAATAGAGTGGAAAGCCTTTTTGAAATCAACAAAGCTTGCCACCAAAGGTTTCTGAAACTCTAAACATTTCTCAAGAATCTGCTTGAGTAAAAATATCTGAGATACACATCTCCTACCACTTCTGAATCCACATTGCTCATCACGCAACTGATTGTCAACCAGATTCTTAATTCTATTAAGCACAATCATGGAAAGAACTTTAGCTGGAACAGAAAGTAGACTGATACCCCTATAATTATCACAAGAACTGTGATCACCTTTTTTTTTTAAATAGGGATAATAATAGCTCTGGTAAAATCTTTAGGAAGTATGCCTTTATCATAAAAGATATTCAAAATATCAGTCATCCATGTGGTAACCGAAATATTTCCAGCTCTAAGCATTTCTGTAGTAATTTCATCTGCCCCTGGGGATTTATATAGTTTAAGATTAGAAAGAGCTAAAATAACTTCAGATTGTGTTATAGGGCCAACATTAAAGCCAGTAATGCAACTATCATCATTTCAAACAATGTGGGGAAACAACCACATTATTTAGAACAGGGGTGCTCATCCATTTGGAAGTCACGGGCCAATTTGAAAATTTGGTACATGTCGCTCTATTATATATACATATATATATATATTGTTTTTAAATACGTTTTGGAAATTTTGTCATGTTCTTGGTCACAATTAAGGGTCCGCGGACTATGGTTTGAGCATCCTGGTGTAGAGCATCACTGAAATGCTCAACCCACCTTGCTATGACAAAATCCTCACCTTCTATAACCTTACCTTGTTTACCCTTCAAACCCTGTAGGTCTGTCCGCTTTCTTCCATACAAAACATTAACCATTTGGTACGGCTCTCTGCTGTTGAGCGGTTTAAGTGCTTCCTCGGCTTTGGCAGCAAAGCCATCAAGCCAAAGATTCTTATCAGCTGCTAACGGATTCTTTACACGTTTATTAAGCTCTTATGCAATACTTTCTATGAGGACTAGTAGGGTATTGATTAAGGACATTCCTACAGTTCTTTCTTCCTGAAATGAGCTCAAGTGCCTTATCACTCAAATAATTCTGTCCCCTCTGCTCCTTCTTTCCTAAAAGAGTACTGTTATTTTCCAAAAAATCCTGTGTAAAATGGTTCCACTCTTTCTCACCTTCAGTAGTAAGCAAACCATGACTGTCATAATGACTAAGTAACCTATCATGGCAAGTTTTAGCTATAACTGGGTCTTTCATAGCTTCAGAATTAAAGGTAAATTTTTTAACTTTAGCACAACACTTCTTAAGTTTAAGCGCCAAGACACTTTTAACAAGGTAGTCAGATCCAATTGTAGCTCCCCTAATGATCTGGTCCTCGATTTCGAAATTATTGGTTGGGCATATGATTATCCAGTGCCAAGAAAAGATGGTAGTCGGATGGCGCGATGTCCGAGTAATACGGAGGGAGGGGTAGAATTTCCCAGCTAAGACTGTGGAGCTTCAGCTAAGACTGTGGAGCTCAGGTCGTTCGTGCTGTGTGAGGATGAACATTGTCCTGAAGGACCACAATGCTTTTGCAACGAATCCAAAGCATGCTGTTTTTGGAGTAGTGCATCTGCAAGATGTCTGCGGTCATCGTTCGACCAGTGGCCAGAAGCTCATAATAGACGATACCAGCTGTAATCCACCAGACATACAACAAAATTTTCTATTGGTGGATCTTGGGCTTTGGTGTGTGCGGTACAGGTTTATTGGACGACAACTAATGATACGAACGTTTAGTGTTCTTATAGACAATCCATATTTCATCGCAAGTCAATTAATTGCCCAAAAATGAATCATTCTTGGCGGGAAAGCAGCGACGAGTAGATCGTAAGCCGCTGGAGTTTATTGTCGGCAGTCAATTCATGTGGAACCCATTTTCTCGTCTTCCGGACTTTTCCTAGGCGATGGAAATGAAAACCAATGGTTTCGTCTCTTACATGGAACCTTTTTCAGTTCATTGTCATCAATGATGGTCGGTCTTCCCTCACGGGATGCATATTCAAGTGTCTCATCTTCTGAGGGGAAATTTTCTGAACCACCTTTTGTTCAGAAAAGTGTCAGTAGGGGACACCGATGGGCTTGGAAATGCCATCGCCCGTAGGATGGGACGAAAATCAATTCCCCCTCTGTGTTGGAGAGCCATGCTCTGTGCAAGTTAAAGAACACGCTGGATGGACTTGACGGGAGACTTTCATCTGTCTCTCCTAACAGCTGTCCAGTGGGTCCCCTTTTCTGAGCTCTCGGAGTCCTTATGTGCAATTAGCCCATTGCGTGCAAAAAACATGCCACTCAGAGGCAAAACAATCCAACCCATTAAAAAAAACCTTTACTGGTTTAGTATTTAAAAGGCAAATATTATCATACTTCAGTGGCATAGCAAAATGAAGCCGGCTGCTGGTGCGAGACTTCGTTTCACAGGCTCCTTATCCCCTTCTACTTTAAAAAAAAAGAAACTAAAAGGATAAAAAAAGTATTCCGCATTTTTTGTCAACAGGCTACCAAAAGCCACCAACTAAAATAAAGAAACTCTGCTAAAACAGAAAAGAACTTATCGAGTACAATGTCGTGGTTCAGTGAATCATTGGAACCATTGAAACTACCTCTCTCATAATTGCTGCATATCACAAAGAAGTTCGTTGCAGCCATTTTTATTTAATTTGGAGTCAAGTTTATCTTTGAACTTCAAACATACTTTTTTTGCAAAGATGAAAATTAATATCGAAGTAGCCATTAGTGAAGTACTGTTGAGCAAATGAATGAAAAACAAACACACAATCAAACAAGTTGGGCTAGGCTCCTAATCTACAATTTCAGTATCGAGTCTCAACTGTGCTTGTTTTGAGAATTTTCTCCGATAACTCCCATTCTGCTTCGGCGAGAAAGTGGGTAACTTTGAGCTTGTAAAGACTGTCGCATGAGATGTTAAGCCGTGGTACCTACCGCATGCATGAGAGTCATAGTCTATGCACGTTAAAGAACACATTTTATGACCTTGAGAGAGGCTTATCTCCCAACAGCTGTCCAGTGGGTTCTCTTCTTCTAGCCTTCTCTGAGCCTTTTGGGGTCTTTGGGACCTGGCCATTTAGCCCGTCACGTGCAAAAAAAAGTGCAGCTCAGAGGTAAACAACCAAACCAAATCAAGGAAATATACAAACCGAGAAACGTGATGCTGAAAGATCGAATAAAATCAGAAAGCTGTGTTGTTCATGTCGATTATTTGTTTACTTATAAAAATTTCCATCGCAATCTTTAACACCTATTCCTAACGTAAAAAATGATGTAAGTTTTAAATACAACATTTCCTGACAAATCTAGAAACTTATGCTAAAGCCAAATTGTTAATTAATAGATCTGATAGTCGCAATTTCGAAAGTAATGTAAACTAATCTCTCAGAGTAATTAATGGCTGTTGTATCTAGCCAAGTCTAATTAATCTTCGCCTCTCATTAAATTTATCCACGTTACCTTCAAAGACGAAATTTCTCCTTAATGACAGAAATATATGCATGCATGAAAGGATTACTTTCCCGTTCTGTTGTATTGCTGAATTCTATTGCATTGTTTGAATGGACTTCTTCTCATCTATTCCTAATAGCCTTTTGATTTCTTCCGTGTCAAAATTTAGTGCAGTTAACATTTTATAGCAATACCTTTAGTGCTCAGGATGTGTTTCTTAAAACAGAGCAGTAACTGAAACATAGATAAACGGAGTGATACTTATACGGAGATACGTTCTGAACATCATTACTACTTACCTATGTATGACATTAGGGGATTCATTGGGAATATTGGAAGATATAAGATATTACAGTGTTATTTATTAGAACATAAACAAGAACATGAAAAGACAATGCAAAATGATAAAACTTAATTAAATGCAGCCATGGGAATATAACAATACGTACAACTGTGATTATATGAGAGAATGAACGTACTTCTGAGGGAAAATGGGGCATATAACGAAACATCTTAAAAACAATGAATGTTTTGAGGAAAATGGAAGAAATGAGTGCTAGTTCATCCGCTTCCATCAGCCACAGACCACTCATTTTTCGAAATCAAAACGATTTTTTTCTCTTTAGTTTTGACACAAGCAAGATCAACATTTGTGAGTTTCTATGAGACATTCTGGATCTAAAATGCTTCGCCAGAACACAAGAAAATGAAATAAAAACGGGATTGTGCACGAGCGAACGAAATGTACTCATGAAAGAGATGAGTGCTAATAGCTCTTAGTGCTCAGGCCACTATTCTATCTCTATAGTATAACACCAACTCTATAATAACTAAATTCTAGCTCTACAATCATCTAATGCTCAAAAATTAAAGAATCATGTCGTATCTCTAAAAATATAGAGAGAATACGTGAAATGTTTTGTACATGTAAATTTCGCAATGCACATTTAATCGACGCAACCAATAGAATCCAAATTAGGGTTACTATATAAGAGGGGGACTCAGTCGGTAGCGTGCCAGGCTCGTAATCTGCAGTTCCCGGGTTCCAGTCCTCTCTGGGTCAGTGTTAAGATTAATCACCGCAAAACTCCCCGCCATGCCTCAGTCAGTAGGGACACCGATGGTTTGGAAAAGCCGCTGTCATTCGGATGGGACGCTAAGCCGTGTCCCTTGTGGGGGAGAGCCATAACCTGTGCACGTTAAAGAACACTCTGGATGGCCTCGAGGAGTGGCTACTTTCTGGCTCTTAGCTGTCCAGTGAGTCCCCCAACCTTCTCTGAGTCCTCGAGGTCCTTGTGACCTGGCCCTTTAGCCCATTGTGACCAAAAATGTGCCTCTCAGAGGTAGATCAACCCAATCTAATACTATCTAAGAGCGCATGGCTGCAGTATCCATTCATTTTCGTTTCAGATACTAGAATAGGAATGGATTTCACCATAGGCCTCACAACACTACATGTATCTCCGCTCTACGGCAGGGGTGGGGGTGGCTCAGTCGGTAGAGCGCCAGGCTCGTAATCTGTAGTTCCAAGGTTCGAGTCCCAGCTGGGTCAGCGTTGAGATTTATCTTCGCAAAATTCCCCGCCCTTCCCACGGTTAGTAGGGGACACCGATGGGCTTGGAAAGGCCGCCGTCCGTCGGATGGGACGTTAAGCCATGGCCCGGTGTGCGGGAGAGCCATACCCTGTGCATGTTAAAGAACACGCTGGATGGCCTTGACGGGAGGCTACCATCTGTCTCCCAACAGCTGTTCCAGTGGGTCCCCTCCCCCAACCTTCTCTGAGCCTTCGGGGTCCATGTGACCTGGCCATTTAGCCCATGGTGTGCAAAAAAGTACCGCTCAGAGGTAAAACAACCCAACCCGCTCTACGGTTCTGGGGACCTCTACAAAATTTGCTTTTAACAAACTTATGAGGACACTTGATATACAACTATTTTAAAGAGTGTCCAGGAATTTTTCTCTACTCTTTGAACGAATAATAACGGATCTTGAATAATCAGTTTTGCTTTCCATATTAGAAATTCTTCTCTTTGCCCCCTATGGACCAGAACTCATTGTCTCAAAGCCTTTCCTTAGTTCTCTAAAGAATAAAATCTACACGATATGATTAACTTTTGGGTTTTTTATATGTATTTACTATAGGTATAAAATGAAGATAAATCATTTGAATCAAAACGCACACATTTGTATTTTATGCAGCAATATGAAATTTTTGGTTTTGTGTAAAATATTTGTGGATTCTAAAAATTTAAATATTAAAAACTACAAAACGAAGAACAAGGGTATTAATATGTAATCTAAATATTAAATTTCAATAACTGAAAGTTAATGGTATTTCACAAAGGACCCTCGAGACATTTCTCGAGGGGGAGAAAGATTTTTGTATCCCACTGGATAGAAGAGAATCATTCAGATCGAAGACAATTTGAAAAACAGGAGTAGTTAGTCTTACGACAGGACAAGGTCGCCCCATGGATGCAACTGCTTAGTACGACAGCTGTTAGTCGTTAACAGCAAAGAGACAATGGGAAATGACATCTAGGCAACTGTCTCGCAATATCTGAGCTGCCACAAGGACGAACCTTTCAAAACATAACATATACAGGAGATTGTATGCATGTTTTGTGCCCCTCCTCACAATCTTCAAAAGAAGAGCTCGTTTAATATGCTTCAAAAATATCATTTTCGTATCCCAAGGTAATTGTCAAATGTGCTCTTCACATATGAATCCAGATTCAGTCTGATGAGAGAATAAGGATATCACTACAACCATTGAAACCCCAGCGATAGGGATCATTTTGATTGCTGTAGTATGATAGTTTGGATTGCTATCATGATGACTGCACTCACAGAGCTTTAACTCTTTTAGGGAGGCATTCTGACTGCCCAGCGATAGAGATAAGATTCTTGAGGAAGGAAAAATGATGATTTGATCTCAACGATCAATCTCTGATAAGGAACAGAATATCCTTTTAATGTTTAAGCTTGTTTTCAACAAATCGATATATTGTTTTCGCTTTGTGGTCTGTCCATAGATACAGTCACTCGAAAAAGTATCCGAACACTATGGTTGATTACAGAATTCAGAAAAAATATCTGGCAAATATTTTTTTTAGAAATTAGTGATCTGGCAACCTTCGTATATACGCGAAGGTTTTATAAGGCGATGCCAGATCATTAATTTTTTTAAAAATCGTTGCCAGATATTTTTTTCTGAATTCTGTAATCAACCATAGTGTTCGGGTTTTTTTTTTTGAGCGACTGTACTCAGCAATTTTTTTAGTGGCGATTTGGCTCTAACCCTCTGGGGTTGTGAGAAAACGCAATTTTTTTTTGTTTCATTGTAAGAGATAGATGAAAAATTATTTTTTGGGTTGAGTATCTTTAGTACTCAATCCAAAAAATAATTTTTCAAGGTAATAATGGAGGCATTAATGAAACATTACTTTTTCCATCTTCGAATCATCCATTAGTTCTAATTCCACCGTTAGAAAGTGACAAGATAGGAAAATGGACTTCATTCTCTTTTTAAACGATCAATTACGATCAACGATCAAACGATCAAACGATAAAACGATCTAACCATTAAACGATAAAAAGATAAAACGATATAACCATCAAACGATTAATTCGTCAGTGGCGGGCCCGGATATAGAAAAAAATTAAGGAGGGAGGAACAAGAAACACAATCGAGCCGGAAAAATGTAAAAAGGGGCCAAGAGACTGGATTTTCAATGATTTCCAATGATGACCCATTTTACAGTCTTTAATAAAATCTTGAAAAATACATGAAATATAAATACGTTTTTTAAATTTTGTCACCATTAGTCTTACTAGCATTCTGAAGGGGTGGCATGCCTCCTTGTCCCCCCCCCCCCTAGATCCGGTCTTGTCAGGGGAGATATGTTGTTCTTTTACTTGATTTAATGAAAGTGGTTCCAGAGTGAAAGAGAAAAGAATTGATGCGTAATTCAGAGCAGATCGTTTTTAAGCATCAAGTGGACGTATTGACTAATTTCGGTATATATATATAAATAGTATCAGCTAGAAGTACACAATCGAAGATACGCAGGTTGCCGGAAGCTAGCGGCATCACTCTGTGCTTTCGGCAACTCGTGGATCAATCGAAGCTGATATAAATAAATGCGCACGTGACGTTTGAAAGCAATTTATCTATTTCAAGAAAGAGAAATTGTCTCTTATTTTTTCGTGGGTACAGTCTTTTGATTGTGCTTGATGAAGCTGAGCAAGAGTTATAACTTGAGTTCATGCGTAGATGTAATAAGTAGCAGCATAACAATGCTGCTACTTATTACATTCTATGCTGAGATTCAAGGAGGAGGATTTGCTGAACTTAATGAGCTCTAAGTGTGCGGCAAGAAATGACTTCAAATTTACTAGAAAAGGAGTTTTATATGTCAGTGAATATTCATAAACTATTAACTATGAAAATGCTTCAAAAGCCAGAGGAGATAGGGGCATGACCATGAGTGTGATATTAATAAAGATGAAGAAAGTCGTTGATAGTTAGCAAACTCCAAGTCATCAGTCATCAGAATTTATCGGTAATGGTAGGAGACAAATAAAATTTGTGCTAAGACTTGTGAAGGAAATTAAGCGAAAAAGAAGACAGAGCCTCGTGAAACCGTACGTCATCGGACAATAGAACAACTGGAGGAGACTTTCAATGAAGGAGAAGCTGTACCCGTTCCCAACAACAAAATACATTGCCTACGGCAGCAAAAAATCTTGTCGCAAGACAGTGATCTCCGTAACCAACATGAAAGATGCCTCGGGTGGTGTAAGAAATGCAGACATTGGGCTAATGACTGGTGGAAAGCAATGTCGTCCGATGAGTCATGTTTCATACTTTTTTGTAGGCATGAGAGATTTGGCAAATGCTACACAAAGCTATTGAATTTTATTGAATGCTTTCGATCAGAATGAAATTATGATTTCGATGATATTTTCTTATAGTATTTTCTTTTTCTTTTATAAATATTCTTTTGCAAATATATGTGGAAGTCAGAATCAGTGAAAACTAGGGACACGGTCAGTAGTGTACGAAGCTTAAGCTCGTAATGATATACCTTACAGTAATCGTGAAGATATTCGTAGGATGTAGTGGCCAATCATATATCTCTTGACTGGAATTCATTGTAATGCCTGGAAACTGCAATTCTGATAGAATTGCAGTTCCCAGGTTCGAGTCCAATCTAGGCCAGGGTGAAAATTATCTCAGCAAAACTCACCACCCTGCCTCTGCCGTCAGTAGGGTACACCGATGAGCTTGGGAAGGCTGACGTCTGACTGATGAGACGTTAAGCCGTGGCACTGTGCGCAGGAGACCCATAACCTGTGCTTGTTAAAGAACACGTTGGGTGGACTTAATGGGAGTCTACCATCTCTCTATTAATAACTGTCCCCCAACCTTCTCTGAGCCCTCGTAGAACTTGGTGACCTGGTCATTTAGCGCAATGTGTGCAAGAACTGCCGCTCAGAGGAAGAACAATCCAATGCTGACTGCTTTATGTGCTCTTGACTAATTTCGCATTTAATTTGAACCTAAGTGGGGCTTTAAGAATTATCAGGGACTATTGCAAAACGAAAAAAAAATGCCACACTGATTTGTGTTTTTTATTCATTACTTTCTTATTTATCATTAAAAATTAATTTATAATCGTAACAAAGTACACTATTTCGCTACTTTGAATTTTCAGTTAACTTGCAAGGTAGGTCACTAGGTCAGAGAAGAATCCTAGCTTCTATAAGCCTTCTCACACAATAAGTCCCAGCAGGGTCAGCGTTGAGATTTGTCTCCGCAAAATTCCCCGCCTTGCCCTCGGTCAGTAGGGGACACCGATGGGCTTGGAAAGGCCGCCGTCCGTCGGATGGGACGTTAAGCCGTGGCCCGGGAGAGCCATACCCTGTGCACGTTAAAGAACACGCTGGATGGCCTTGACGGGAGGTTACCATCTGTCTCCCAACAGCTGTTCCAGTGGGTCCCCTCCCCCAACCTTCTCTGAGCCTTCGGGGTCCTTGTGGCCTGGCCATTTAGCCCATGGTGTGCAAAAAAGTGCCGCTCAGAGGTAAAACAATCCAATACAATCCAAACTCACACAATAATATGCCCTACTAACACAGAAGTCAGGCTTAACTGACCCCAGCGTCAGTTACAGCTAACACATGCTTTTTATTGATCAATCTTCATATATGTATATTGGAATCATGTGGTTGTGTGCAAATGCCTTCTTTCTCTTTTCCACTCCAGGTCGCACTGAACGAATAGAAATATCAATCAGTACCGCTTAGTGCAAAGCAACAAAAAAAAAACAACAAACAAAAATCAAAACAATTTTTCGCGATGTTTCATCTTTTTCTTTGTCTCTCTTTTTCTTCAAGAAAAGTCGCACTGAGAAATATTTTCTAAGAAATTTGGAATCTTCCCGAAAGGAGGAAAAACAGAAACTAAAAAGAAAGAATAGAGAACTAAGAAAAAAAAAAATTATATGTGCGGCTTCATATGGGTAAGGAAAGGGAAAATGTGCAAGAAGCATGGCTGAAGATTGAACAGGGGAAATGTCTTGTGCAAAACGAGGCGTCCCTATTTTCATACAATGCACGTCTCTTTACTGCTGGATGGCTGGCAGAAGGCTGAAAAGAGAAGGCCAGAGAAAAAAAAAAGCGAAAACGAGATACAGAAATGAAAAAAAAGGAAGAAAGCGAGACAGAATCGGTCAGTTGTTGCCCTCTCATGATTTACACAGTTTTTGCAACCAGGCGCAAAGAATCGTCATCTACGGATAAAAAGTAGCTGCTGTATTCAGACGGTGGTCACAGAGCGGAACAGCGATGCGCTGGCTGATGGTTGGCCCTGTCGGCCGCTGGTTGTATCCTCGTCTGACGCCCATTTTACGCGACGACACTCCTTGCGAAGTGCTCTCCATCACTGTGTCGCTTTGTCAGCGGTATACAAGAGAACCGACACGAGGGTGCACAGTTTCCGATAAATGCACAGATACATACATAAATATACATGCTGATAACGTACAAACGTCTGAATCGATTGTTGCTAAAGTAGCTCTGCTTCAATTTATTTGTCTGTGTATATATATAAGTGAAAGCTCAGTAAACTGCAGTAGGAGTTCACGTTTCGCTGGCTATATATAAAATTCTCAGTCTTTTAACTCTGGGATTGTAGTTCCAGCTAGATAATGGGGATGCAGATGCAATAGTCTTTGTTGTGGTTTTAACCTTTTTACCGCTAATCTCATTCTTGAGCGACATTAATAGTGACCTGAACCTTTCCAACCATTAAATGTTATATAAAAAAAGTGTATAAAATACAAGAAATATTATTCACATTTTTGTCTTATCTATAATTCGAAACACTAAAAAAAAGACACTAACTAAATTTTTTCCAATCATTTTGTTTGAAAAATCTCTTTTTTCCCTCTTAGTGAAAACGAAGATCATGAATTGTGGTGTGTCCCTCTGAACGGCACTTTTATGCACACAATGGGCTAAATGGCCAGGTCATAAGGACCTCAAAGGCACAGAGAAGGTTGGTGGAAGGGACCCACTGGACAACTGTTAAGCGACAGAAGGAAGCCTCGCCTCAAGGCCATCAAGTGTGTTCTTTAACGTGCGAGGGGTATGGATCTCCAGCCCAAAGTGCCACTGCTTAACGTTCCATCCGATTGACTGCAGCCTTTCCAAGCCTATCGGTGTTCCATTTGTGATTAAGGGCAGGGATGGGGTTTAATGGGGATAATTCTCAACGCCGGTACATTTGAGACTCGAACCTGGGAACTGCAGAATACAAGCCTGGTGAGCTACCGACTGAGCCAACTCTAGCATCCAAGACCATACTGTATCCTGAGAACCTACAGGTCACCAGTAGATAACCAAGAGTGAGTGATATCACGTTTCAGAAGTATGGTTGATGATAACGACGTATAACGATATGAGTGAAGTGACCGCAATAATTAAGATACGACAACATATTGATTTAATCATTAACCTTCAACTACTACTGTCCTATTTTGGCAAAGTAATTAATGACGCAATGTTTCTCAGATAACCAGCGAAATTTTCTTTGGATTTGCTTCAAATATAATGATATTAAAACAAAAAAATACGTTGAACATGCTGACAAGATACATGAATTGCAGGAAGGGTGTGTATTTGACAATTTTCCAAAATTAGCGAATGCATTAGAGGCACTTATATTCCCATTAACAGACATTTGCTGAATTTTGGACAAAGAAATGTTTATAACAAAAATGAAGATGAGTTTCATCTCGCTTTGTATTTTTTAATTCTCATAAAAGGGGGTTCTTTCTTCTGTTTACTAATTTTTGTATGAGGGAGCTTTTAGATGCTAGTTACACTCCAGTAAAAACTGGCAATAAGAACAGTTATTATTCTTTTGCCGTTTTTGGAATACATTTTTATCATCAGAAATTCAACTGCAAACTACGAGCCCTTTTCAGATGACAATGAGAAAATTGATTGTGGATGACCCCCAACAAAATACAGGGTGGTCGAAAAAGCTTTCTTTTTTATTTAGTGTATTGAATTTTGCATCTGTAATGTAACTGGAAGAATATATTGCTTCTGGAAAATGTAGCATGATGTTTTCAAAGGGAAGGAATTTTTTTATTTTCCCTCTGTAGGGCTCTTTTACGGTGTAAATTGAAATTAAGGGATGAGTGGAGACATGCAAACAGTAATATTTTATTAGTATCTATAAGTATAAAACACAAAAATAATTTTTTATTTATCTTTTAAAAGAAAAAGTTGAATTTTCCCACTCATTTCACTGGGAGTAAGGAGGGGAGGATGGAAGAAACATTGCAACCAATGTAAAACTCCTTAGTCATCCCATACTACTACCAAAATTTCACATTTCTAGCATAAATCAATCGTTTGAAAAACTTATTTAAATTTTTGAATTTTCCAAGTTTTTCCATTGTTAGAGAGTACAGTTAAAGCTATTGGTCGATTCGAAAAATGCGAATCACAATATTTAACCCTACAAACTTATACAACTTGCGTAAACTATATACTATACCATTATACTACCAATCAATATGTATCCCAAAATTTTTATCTAAAAGAAAAACGAACGTCTACAGACGCACAGACAGACAACAAAAGACGAGAAAATGAAACCATTATTAATGAGAAAACGTAAGTAAAAAAAATTAAAAATTTGATTGTGATGTTTAAATAAAAAACTAAGTGTTATTCCCTATTTAATCTATATAGGTATTCAAATTAAGCCTATGAGGACATGGAGTAAGCGCATGGTTTAAAAATGTATTATACGAAGATAAGCCTGAAGTAAGAATCCCAGTTTGTTCCCATCTGTGAGGTGCAGAATCAGAGCGAACATGACGAAGGTACAATCGCTCAAAAAAGTATCCGAACGCTACGGTTGATTGATGAATTCAGAAAAAATATATGGCAAGGAATTTTTTAGAAATTAGTGACTGGCAACCTTCGTGTCACGTGACACGAAGGTTGCCAGTCACTAATTTCTAAAAAATTCCTTGCCATATATTTTTTCTGAATTCTGTAATCAACCGTAGCGTTCGGATACTTTTTTGAGCGACTGTACTGCACGTGTAATAAAGCTGGAGATCTGAGCAGAAATTTAGTTTTTGCGGACACAGAAGACTCAACGGAGGGTAATCCATCGGCATATTGTGGCTGTGTACGGCTCGGGTGTCTTTTCAGGGCAACATGGGGGGAAATGGTGCGTTAGAAAAATTTTCGTCTGACTGTATTGGATAAGGGTTGGGTTGTTTTACCTCTGAGCGGCACTTTTTTGCACATCATGGGCTAAATGGCCAGGTCGCATGGACCTCGAAGGCTCAGAGAAGGTTGCGGGAGGGGACCCACTGGAACAGCTGTTGGGAGACAGATGGTAGCCTCCCGTCAGGCCATCCAGCGCGTTCTTTGACGTGCACAGGGTATGGCTCTCCCGCACACGGGGCTACGGCTTAACGCCCAATTCGACGGACGACGGCCTTTCCAAGCCCATCGGTGTCCCCTACTGACCGTGGGCAGGGCGTAGAATTTTGCGGAAATGAATCTCAACGCTGACCCAGCTGGGACTCGAATCTGGGAACTACAGATTACGATCCTGGTGTGATACCGACTGAACCACCCCCGCTCCTCTATTGGATAAGGATAGAAGTGGACGCTCGTCACCAGCCATACGATTCAGACCTGGCGCTTTTAGATTTTCTCTCGTTTCGAAAACTGAAAATGCATCTCCGATGACGACAGTTTCCATCGGACGACGCCGTCAAAGTGGATGTTCCAAATTAACTTTAGGAACAAAACTCTTCCTTATATCTGCAGAGTTTCCATAAGCTAATCGATTGTTACACCTCAACTAGTCTGCTGACTATGTGGAAAAATATTGCACTTGTGTATGGAACATTATTGTGTGTTGTCTTTCGTGTAATCATTTTCTCTCTGCAAAAATTAAATAAGGAATCGTACTTTCTGACGCACCCTCGTATAACTTGGTGCGATTTATTTTTGGTACTTTTAACATACATTTTTTTTGTAGTTTTTTTTTGTAATTATCGCAACATACAATTCCACTCAGTTTAAAAACATTAAAAAATTATTAACTTTGAAATTTTCGTTAATGGTTTTTGTCCTTTTAGGACAGAAATATCTGGTTTCAATACAGCTTACTTCAGAAAATGTCAATAGATTACATGTGATTAAAAATACAGTTAGAAAAGCATTACGTATAGATTTGTGGTAATCAGTATTAACATACTCAAAAAAAATTAGAAAAAACATTCGATTCAAGTGAAATGGTGTAGAAACATCAAATTAGGTAGGACTGCAGTTCATTATGTGTAAAACAGCTGTCGACAATATGATACATCTCTTCAACTACAGAGAATCAATAATTGAACTTGATGTGCGTAGAATGTTTCTTCAAATAACACGATATCGTTTCTTTCAAGCGTCTTTTTTGCCTATATCCACTATATTAATTTTGTCACGTAAAACTTCGCTAAAATAGTTTCTTAATACTGATGAATATTATTCATAACAAAATGATATAGCATTAGAATTCTTTATTTGCATAGGGTTATTTTACCTGTGTGTTCATTGCACACAATGGGCTAAATGGCCAAGTCACAGGATTCCAAGCGCTCACAGAAGGTTGGAGGAAGGAAACCCACTGGACAGCTGTTAGGAGACAAATGGGAGCCTTCCGTCAAGGCCATTCAGAATGTTCTTTAACGTGCACCAGGGTATTGAGTCTCTCGCACACGAGATCACTGCTTAACGTCCCATCTGACGGACGGCGGCCTTTCCAAGCCCACCTGTGTCCCCTTTCTGAACAAGGCAGGGCAACGTTGGCTCAGGTGGGACTCAAACTTGTGAACTGCAGATGATGAAACTGGCTCACAACTTACTGAAGAACCTCTGTCCCCTCTATTTGCCTATAACTAATATTATATAGCCGTCCCGTGGCCGAGTGGTTAGCGCGCTTAGCTACTGATCTAAGGAACCTGGGTTCGAGCCCCGGGTAAGGCATGGACATTTGTGTTGTCTTTCTGCTGACGTCCCGCCATCCTCACAGACCTTCTATTTTGGCGTATAAACTGACAGGCTCCTGTCAGACCTCTGTGGCAAGCAGCTACTTGAGGGAGTATTTTTTTTAATATTATATATAACATACTAATATTATATATAACATACTAATATTATATATAGCATACTAATATTATATATAACATACTAATATTATATGTAACATACTAATATTATATATAACACACTAATATATAACATACTAAAGCACATACAGGCAGACAGATAATAAAGAAAAAAACGTATTTAATAACATTGTTGATGACTTTGTTTCTACAATTTCGACCCTTTTTATTTTACGCAAAATTAATGAAAGAGAAATTTTCGGAATAAAATTTCAAAGATAAGAAAGTGAAGTTAAACCTATGCCACTGGCTTATTTTCTTATGAGGAGAAACTAAAATTTAGAAAGATATCAGTTA
This sequence comes from Ryuthela nishihirai, assembly GCA_038380435.1. NCBI lineage: Eukaryota > Metazoa > Arthropoda > Arachnida > Araneae > Heptathelidae > Ryuthela > Ryuthela nishihirai. Next base: position 30,625,147 of record JAWZYU010000016.1, on the reverse strand, counting down.
TTTAAAAGTTATATCTATGCAAAAAATATATCAGGCAGTAAAATTTGACTAATGCAAGTAATCTACAGCATTAGTATTTGAATTTTGAACACTATTTTCTTATTCATTCTTCCTCTTACTAAGAAAACATGTACCTTATTTTTATGGTCCAGATCCCATGAGAACCCACTGACTTGTACTGAGCATTCTTTTACGAAAAACTTTTTCTCGAAAAGTGTTCGGTATTATATTATCGTCTGGATTAGTGCTTCTGGAGCTCCTTTAAATTGCAATCTCTCCCACCTTCATTTGATCCGGATCCTTAAAAAGATCATCACCATTTCCCCATGGAACCTCGTTAAAACAGAATTCTTAACTGAAAGCAGGTTTTGACAGCGTTTTAAATCATCAACGTGGTTCTTATTAAATAATAAATTAAATAGCAACAACCACGTGCCCACAGTAGTTTTGTCTTGTTTTTCAATTTTCTATAAAAAATATAATTTTGATAATTTTAATAGTCAAAAAGGAACTTGTTCAATCAAAGCAGTGTAGAGATTGTTAAAGATAAATTCGTAACGCAAATTTCTGACATGAAATAATTTTATGTATAGAAATATTAATGCAATAACTTAATATTATTTATATACTTAATATTATTTATTAAGTATATAAATATTTATTATATATAAATTATTTATAAATATATAAATATATTAATTTAATTATATAACTTAATATTATTTATAGCATAGAGCTTATATTATTAAATACAAGGACTTGTCAAAAGGTATTTATGATAATATAATTACCCCACATAAAGCTTATAACAACGTATTGTCTCTGGCGAATATGTAAAGCCCATTTCAAAGAGAATGAAGCTCCTCGTTTTACATCCTCTATCAGGAGAAATTTGAAATAAAGAATGGTTTAGAAATATATTTACTTAATACCTAACTAACAGAAAAATAATGTTTCATTTGACTCTTAAAATGCACTTCCCCCTCCCCTGCGGGTAAAGAAAATACGCTACCGTTAATGTAAACCCCTTGACTACTACGTTATATCACCCAGATTCGAAATCTCTAGCACGAATTTATCGTTTACTGTATTCGTTTAAAGTTTTTCATTTTCCAACTTTAAGTCCTCTAACGGTGTAAATTAAAATTGGGAAATTCCGAAAATGTAAATGTGTATTTTTCACAAGTACCTATCTAATCTAAAAATATTTTTACATTTTATATCTAAAAATAAAAAAGGAAAAACAACAGTCGCTTTTAAAAACAAAAACAAATTAAAAAGATATAGATTTGTAAACTGGTTTTAAATAAATTTACATTTGAAAATGCATTTAATTTAAATCGTCAATTTAGTTTAAGAGTTTAATCAGTACGTTCCATCTTTCAAACAGGTGTACTCTAAAATTTATGAAATATTCTGTGGAAAGCAGCTACTTTTGAGGGGTATTTATTTATTTTTTATTTATAGTTCTAAGACTATGATAAGAGTTACGAAATGAACAATACTTGGAGCTAATTGGTTTAGCTTCGGACAAACACTATGCTATGTCATATCAAATTGCATATTCTTGTTTTTTGCTCCCTGAGTGAACGAATCCTATCGTCACAATCCATATCCTTTAAAAGTTCACTTTGGTTTTGAGGACAGAGAGTGTATTTAACCACGCTTGAACAATGAATATTCGTAAGTAGTATTTTATTTTTCCAAGAATTGAAAAAAATAGAAAGAAAAAAGTTATTTTTTCTTGAAAAAAAAAAAGATGTAATACTTAGACAATAGCACCCCTGGGTAAGTGACTAACGTGCCTTGTGGGAAATCCAGCACCGAACATATTACCAGCATGAGAACTGCGAGAAGACATTGAGTCTGAAATTTGGGAGACTCTAGATACTGTTACGGTGTTGTGAGACCATTAGATAAATTTTGGCTCAAAAAGAATTTTTTTGAAACAATGGCATTTTGTTTGCTGCAGTCTCCATTATAAAACGATCGATTGAGGCAATGGCGATTAACTGAAACTACTTGATAAATTAATCAGCAATAAATTCACAGATTGCCTGTTGACATACAATTCAAGAAATAATGTGGTGGAAAAAATAATTCGCCGATGAGTGGTATTTGAACCCACGCCTCCCAATTACCTGCATAACTGGGAGGGGTGGGTTTAAATCCAACTCATCGGCGAATCATTTTTTTCCCGCAAAATTATAACTTCATAAATTCCTTATATAATAAGTATTAATCTCTTATAAGCGCTTCATTTCGCACATAAATGCACAGTTGTATGGAAAATAACGCTTCATATTTTGTTTTTCAAATTCGCTTTGTGCGTAAAATAAATGTGTGACAATGGGGAAAAAGAAGAAAAGACAATGGGGAAAAAGAATTTTAGTCGGTTAGTTACTGAATGTCTTAAAAAGCGAGGCTCCGATAAGTACGAATCAACCTTGCCTGAAGGCATGATCATGTAACAGAATATTTTTTATCATTTTATGAACTAGATTATCTAATGTGGTTATCTGCTGTATCTAAATCAGTGTTTTATAAAGTCAAGTTTGACAACCGCTGTCTAAATCAGGGATTCCCAAACTTTGTGGCATAACTCCCCTTTTTGATTTTTCAGAAACCCTCACGCCTCCCTACCTCTCATTTATCATTAGTTAACAATTCGATATTAAAAATAAAGACACAAAATTTCACAGCTTCACGTTGGAATATCTTCATACAACCCAGTTAGGGAACCACTGGTCTGAATAAAACGTTGTAGAACTTCCATTTTGGAACGTGAACTAGTTCCGAAGAATTTCGGACTAAACGTCTCTTACTGCACAAAGATAGAGTTTTTCAGGTGGGAATGAATTGTCACAAAATATCTGTTACGAGTTAGTAGATCTCGAAAGATATCTTAAACTGAAAGCCAACGAAGTTTACTTCAGCTGCTTGCTAGAGAAAGAAACAGTATGTGATCGATCATTGTAATCAACTAAACCACCATAGCTGTCTGGATGAAGACCATGGTGCAGCTTTCCGTTCATCCGTTTTCTTTACATGTCAATCCTCATCCAATACAGCAGTTCGATTGAATAGCTGTTTTAGAGCCCTGCCCGTATGCGAATATCCTTGACTTTATCCGCGGATTTCTGCATTTAATATCTCTTGGCGGATAAACATTGAAGTGAAGGCGGATAGTGGATAAAACCTTAGTAAAAATAATTATGTTAATGCGGATCTGCCGTCCCGTGGCCGAGTGGTTAGCGCGCTTGGCTACTGATTTAAGGGATCTGGGTTCGAGTTCCGGGTAAGGCACGGATGTATGTGTCGTTTTTCTGCTGAGGTCCTGCCATCCTCACAGACCTTCTACTGTGTCATACAAACTGACAGGCTCCTGCCATCCTCACAGACCTTCTACTGTGGCATACAAACTTACAGGCTCCTGCCAGACCTCTGTCGCAAGCAGCTGCTTGAGGGGGTATTTATTATTATGCAGATAGAGGATAAATCCTTAGATAAAACAATTATGAATAAAAGGATGATGTTAATGTGGATAACGGATAAAAAATTGATATTAATGCAAATAGCAGATTAAATCTGATAAGATGTACAAGAGCATGAGAAAATATTACTGCAGTGTTGGTGGCTGACATGAATAAAAAAACTTAAGTTTATATATACTCATCATATTTTATGTATATCAGCATATACTTGAGATAAAATATTTTTTATGAACTAAAACCTTTTTTTATCACAGTATATTTTTATAGTTAATATTGTCACTAAACCAAACCATTAAGTCATTTTTTTCACTGGCAAACGTACCATTAGACCTCAAGCATTTGCAAAACCTCGACGGTTATTAATAATATAAGCGAATACTGTTAACTTTTGCGGATGAGACACTACCAGCGCAGGGCTCTAGTTGATTTATCACAAATCTCCCACGGATGGCGCAAGTAGAAGTGGCACACCAACTGGTTTACCAGCTTCATTTTGCATTTGAAGTCCAAAAATGCTCTTAGATCAAGATTTTTTAAACTATAGACAGCGAAGCTTTGAAAGGGTCCCAACATATTAAATTTTAAACTTTGAATTTCTATACTATAAGAAAAAAATAAAGATTTATGTTTCGAAACCTTTATACCATAAATGAAGTGTAATAAATGAATAATTAAAAACTCGATTTAATGAAAGTTAAAGGAAACCAAAAATGCTTTATGAATTTTTGAAATCCCTACCCTTTTTAATTTCATAGACTAATTAAACTCATCACTGTGATTACCTCGTTGAAGTTTAAATCTTATTTTATCCATAGACAAGTATACTAAAATTAAACAAAATATATGAATACTATAATTTTGTTTCCGTAATAGTCCGGGTCAGACACGATCATCACCATTAAACATTTTTTTCCGTGGTCAACAGAACCTGGATTATAGTTTTTCTTCACAGTCAAAAGTCCAATTATTAATTGCTGCTTGTAATTTAAAAAAAATACATGTAAATTATTTTAAAATTATTGAATTGGCTAAAAAAAGTAAATAATAAATTTTATACAACTAAATTTTTTATGAAATTTTCATAAAATTTACGATTTAGAGAGATTTGAATGAAATTTTTATGAAACAAATATTTTATAGTTTTAAAATCCATTTTATGGTATCAAATTGACGTATCGCATTATTTCTTGTGTTCAGGACACGGTTAGTGTGTGGGGTTATTTTACCTCTCAGTGATAGCATTTGAATAATGAGGTCACAACAACCACAATGCTCATAACAGAGTAGAAAAATACGATCATATTATTAAGACCATCAAACGTATTTTTAACATATGTAGTATTCAGTTGATTTATCTCTGAGCGGAACTTTTTTTTTTTTCGAACCAAATGGCCCGATTCCAAGGAGTTCAATGGCTTAGATAAGGTTGGGGGGAAGGAGTCCCACTGGACATGTTTTAGGAGACAGATGGAAGACTTCCGTCAAGTTCATCTGGTATGTTCTTTAACGTACACAGGGTATGGGTCTCCTTCACACGGTGTCACGGCTTAACTTTCCGTTAAGCCGTGACACTGTGTGAACGGCGGTTCTCCCAAGCCCATCGGTGGACGGCGGTCTTTCCAAGCCCATCGGTGTTCCGTTTCTGACTATATGCAGGGTGGGGGTTTAGTGGAAATAAATCTGAGCGTTGGCATGAGTGAGACTCAAACCTGCGAATTGCAGTTTACGAGCCTAGATTTGCTCCTCACATATATAGGCTAAGTTTTGCTTGCGAACCGAAATATTGTTCATTTCTCTATCATATGAAAGAGCGCTTCATCATTCTTCTCACTGTTTTCACGCCTACTTTGAACTGTCATTCAAAGAACAAATTAGTGTTGAACCTGAGAGTATTAGGTTAAGATCCTGGTTTACTTTTGATTGTGGTCGCCATCCGTCTTGGTGGTTATTCTAGATTTATGAAAGAACTTTCGAAATGAGGTTTTCAAGAGTTTCATCTTGGCTTTAGTGACTATATTCTAATAAGAGAACGATATAAGCGAAGCTAGAATGAGAGCTCAACTTCCTTGAGGAAAGCAAAGGAGCATAAGAAGTCGATAATTGGGAATTTAAAACAATCTTTAGTTGATGGAAGATGGAACATTTGTTGAATGCATTTAGTTGAACATAACGAAAAATTATAGAATACACCCATCCCCCGATTTACACGGTACTCAGTTCACACAATTTTGGCTTTGCACGGTCAAAAAATGCAACCAGTTTCGATTTACACGGTACTGACTGAGACGTACATAGAAAGGAAATCTCAGTCAGTACCGTGTAAATCGAAACTGGTTGCATTTTTTGACCGTGCAAAGCCAAAATTTTGTGAACTGAGTACCGTGTAAATCGAGGGATAGGTGTAGTTGTATTTATGTGCCAAATGTCTTTAAACGGGATGACACACACTGAGTTTAATGTAACTACAATTTGATGCTACTTCGCCCTCCTATTTTTATTATATTTGATGAAATTTCAGTTATCAAATATGGGACGTCTGTACAGCGGTACTGTTTATATGGATCAAGATGGCAAAAGAAGATCACGGTAAAAATTACTCCTCAAACAAGGGCTTGCCTCAGAGGTCTGACGATAGCCTGTCAGTATAATACGCCATAGTGATGACATGTGAGGAAGATCAGACCTCAGCAGAAGGACAGCCCAAGAAAGGAAACACCTTTGCGTTATCTGGGGCTCGAACCCAAATCCATTTGATCTGTAACCAAATGTGTTACGCAATAATCTTACTACTTTTTAAACACTACAGATTGTGTCATACAGTTCAACATCCTGAAGTAATTTAGTTAAAGATTGATATCCAGTGATTTCTAAATTCGATTGCATTTCGTATTCACTAATTTATTATTTCTACGCAGTTGTTTCATTCGATTTCTGCTCTTGAAATTATTCCCAATTTCTCTGCTGTTAAGCAATTAGGGTGGGAGTGCCTCAGTCGGTAGCGTGCCAGGTTCGAAATCTGTAGTTAACAGATTCGAGTCCCAGCGTTGAAATTTATCCCCGCAAAACTCCCTGCACTCGTTCAATAAGGGACACCGTCTCGGATGGGACGTTAAGCCGTGGCGCTGCTTGCGGGAGTGCTACTTACTACCTGTGCACGTTAAAGAACACACTGGATGGCCTGGATAGGAGGCTACCATCTGTTTCCTAACAGCGGTCTAGTGGGTCCCCTCGACCTCCTCGTGGTCCTTGTCACCTGGCAATTTAGCCCATTTTGTGCAAAAAAGGAAAATGCTTTTCAGAGACAAAACAGCCCATTAAGCAATTACTTTAAATTTGAGGCTTTTTTCCCAAAAATGGAATAAATATCCATCTTACGAATGCGTCTGAATATGAAACAACGCATTTTGGTTTATTAAGAAAACATTTATTGAAAATTCTAAATTACATTTTTATTTATCATGTACAGAAATATACAATAAGTGTTAACCGAATAAATAATAAATGTTATTATAATATCTATATTGGAATGTAGCGATTTTGTTTAATTTCAGACATTCATTGTGCATTAAATAGGAAAAAAAGAACTTAAAAGCTTGTAAGTTTTTGTTTCCTAAATCTTTACTTTCATTTATCAGAAATGATGTTACACATAGAGATTCTCTTCTTGCGTGCCAACATTCCAACGACCTGAGGCCGCTATTTTTTAGCATCTGAAGGAGGTTTTTAACTTCCACACAGTTATTCATCACATCCACAGAAAAGCTACACTGAACAACTGCAATCATTTTTAAATGTTAAAGCTGAAAAGGTGAGTTAAATAGAAACGGGGTAGAAGACATTTTCCGAGAGATTAGAAACAAACTAAAGAGTTTTAGTAGATTTAAAAAAAAAAACCTTCCACACATTTTTTTACACAAATGTTGATAGTTATTTATACAGAAATAAGCTATTTTTTCCTATAACTAAAAATCCAATGTATATTTTTTTCCATGACAACCTTGGTTGCACATTTATTTTATTCCTTTGCTTCACTAAATCATAATAAACCTTCGAGCAGCAGCTTGCCACAGACGAATGACAAGAGAATGTTAGTATAATACAACATAGAGAATATCTGTGAGGGAAACAAAATCTAAGTACAAAAATCTGTGCCCTCTCGGAGACTTGAACTCGGATCTCGTTTATCTATAGGTCAGCACGCTAACCACTTAGTCACCAAGACTGTTTCCTCCATCTTAGTGATCAGAAATTTCAGAAATATCGTTTTTTTGCATGCTTACTTTTTATTTGCAGACAAGTCTTTTTTTGTAAATAATGTTAAAAAAATATTTTTCGGGAAAAAAAAAGGAATTAAACAATTTAAAACACTAAAATACGAAAATTTTCTATGATTGTTTACTGAGACTTTGGTCTTAATTATTCATAAATGAAATATCTTTCTTCCGTTCAAAAATCCAATGGAACATTTCTGTTCCATGAGGAAATCTAGTTTTCTAATCTGTTTCGTACGAAATGCAAGTAAAAAGTTTCCGTATATTATCTATGGAAAACGGTAATATATTGCTGCTCCATGTGAAACACCAGTAATATATTGCTAATCCATGTGAAACACCAATAATATATTTCTATTCCTTATTGAAAAAAATTAATAGTAGATTTCTCTTTTATATAAAAACACTTGTTTGCATGTTGCGATACGGTAATCATAAGTTTTACGAATAACATCTTGTTACATTAAGACTACTTTAAACATTATTTACAGAAATTTCCAATTTTCTGGGAGAGTAATTTTTTTTTTGATAGTGGTAAGCAACACTCTCATCACTTGAAATAAAAACTACATGTCGTTCAAACATCGAATTTAACATTAAAGTACCATGCCTTTGTTTACAAAACAACGTGTAGTAGTTCTTAGAAAATACGCGAAGTGCCAATGATTTACATACATCCCCAATCATGTCTTTTTCAACTCTTCACCGATTTTTCCTTCAGCAGCTGTCAACGATCTGTAACTCGCTGGAAAACCATTTTTTTTCTTCTTTTCTTGAACGAGCGTGAAAAAAGTGACTTTAGATGACTGTTCACAAATAACAGTAGGTGAACATACGCCAGCCGGACATATCTGTTTTTCTTTCCAGTTCTTCCATCTCTTTTTCCTTGAAGAGAACCTCGGTAAATAATATCGTCACCAAAAGTGCTGCCACGCTTCGATGGAAGATCCTCTCTCGTTGTTCCTTAAAGACGTACAGAAGGAAAACGTGGGCAGAAAAGAAAGAAATGTACATAGGTACATAACTTCAAATGCTTCCTATTTCTACAAGAAAAAAGAAAGTGTGTATATGTATTCTTTTCTAGTGTTTTGCTACTATTTGCTTAGGCTTGCCTTTACGATAGGATAATTTGCTTCTTGGTAATAAAGTGTATGTATATTGTTTACCTTTAGCCTGACAGAAGAAGTAAGCATTTATCTACTAGATAAACAGAGAGAATTAAATGATTGTTGTGTAAATAAACTCCTTACGCTTTTGATGTAAATCCTTTGTTGGTGTTTCAATTTTAAAACAACAGTTAAATTTGACGGAAGTGTTAAATATAGTCAATCTCTTTTTAATTCAATATAATATTGTTGTTTGCTGAAAGAAGTGTTACTAACACGTGATTTTATTGTCTTTAATATTTTGTCTATTCTGTAGTAATTTCAGCCATCCCGTGCCCAAGTAATTAAATTATTGCCCAAGTGGTTAGGTCGCTTAGCTACTACTAAAAGGGACCTGGGTTCGAGCTCCAGATACGATATGGAGTTTTATGTCGCTTTTTCTGCTGGGGTCCCGCTGTCCTCACAGGCATTCTACTTTGACGTATAAGCTGACAGGCTGCTGTCAGACATTTGTGGCAAGTAGCTGCTTGAGGGAACATTTACTTTTTATATAATTCTTGCACCCTGATTCCAAAACATATGTCGAAATTTTGTCATGATGAAACCATTTCTTTTTTTCACAAAATGTCATGATTGCTGTTACACAGAAGGCAACGAAACGTAGCTTTGACAATAAAAGATGTCGATTTCAGAAAGAATAGAACTAAATGGACAAGGTTAAATGTGCATTCGTTTCACATCATATTCTTTTAAACAGGCAGAATAATGGACACTGTTTATTGTGTTAAAATAAATAATAATTTGATTAGTGCTACCGTTTTCTTCTTAATTTCTAAAAATTCCCTATTTAATGGAAAAAAAATGAATACAAATAATATCCCGTTTAGTGTGGAGGATGAGTTTCTGAAAATGGGAATGCTAATTGAATCAACCCTATTAAGGGACGTTATAGTGTAACCCCTAAGGAGATGCGTTCCCGAAATCATAATTTATTACCTACGATCAACATGCTAACGATTTATTGGGTTACTTTAACAATAATACAGATGATAACATGATTTATACATGCATTATGTACTGTCAAAATAAAAAATAAATATACATTTTAGGGTGCAATAATAGAAGAAAAGGGGTAAGGCGAATTTATGCGACTAAGTTATTTAAATTGAATATCATATATATTGAACAAAAGAATTCTAAAATAGGGAAATTTAGTGACAAACTTCACTGAATTTCCCCTAAAAGATTTCCAGTATTGACTTGAGTAAGTCCCGAAAAGTGTGGTGCTAGCACTTCATGGTAAAAATAAGTTCGCCTAAAATGTCAACCGGCTTTTAGTGCATTAAACCGACAGTTGGCTGATCGAGGCTTAAATGTATAACGTAATTATTTAAATTTAATACGCATTCATTTTCCACGGTAAAACACTTGACTGCCATTGATATCTCAAAGTAAATCTGATTTTTGAAGTTGCAAATTTTCGGAAAAATTTAATGCAATTTGCATAAGTGATTAAAAAGCTTCTGAGTAGCAAATAATACTCATGAAGCACACTTAACACTCTCCAGACAATTCTTAATATATATTAATTGCGTGTATATCCACTATCTAGCATCTTAATCAAATTACATCCGAGTTTTGCATTATTTTTGATGTGCCAGTTTCCCAACATTGCGCAAAATTACACCTTGTGTATAAATTCCGGAAAGTTCTCTCTTCGCTAATGCTCATTCATGGTTAATGCTGATTCCTAGTTTAATCATCCTCTGCCTACAGGTAACACAGCTGGAGATAAATAGAAAAATGCACTAATGGATCACTAACATAAGTACTGTATTTTCTATCCCCACATATTTAATTAAATGATAGGGAATTGTTAATCCAATATTATACAGGGAAGCTCCACAAATGACCTATATTGCTCTGCTTCGCCTTTCGTTAAGCCGAAAAGTGTAAACATTCAGTGGCTTATTTCTAATTAAGCTATTATAGCAATTATTCGAGTAGTAAAGAACAAAGTTACCACCTTTTTTATATCTGTCATCGGATTTCTATGGGGTCAAGGTCCACAATTCGAAAAATGCTGATAAAACTTTTTAATGTTAATACAACTAATACACCGTATCTCTTTTCTTACCATGGCAGGGGTTGACACAGTCGGTAGCACGGCAGTCTTGTAGTCTGAAGTTCCTAGATTCGTGTCCTACCTGTGCTAGCATTGAGATTTATCTCTGCTTACCCCCTTCGCTCGGTAAGTGGAGTAGACCGATGGGCTTCGAAAGGCGCCCTCTGTCCGATGGGATGTAAAGCTATGTGTGGGGGAGTGCCAAATTTTGTGCAAGCTAAAGTACACGCTTGATGGTCTTGGAGGGACGCTACCATCTGTCCAGTGTCCCTTTTCTCCAACCTTGTCTGAGTCATTGTGATCTGCCCATTTCGTGAAAAAAAAGTGCCCCTCAGAGGTAAAACAACCAAAGAATAAAAAATACCGAAGTCATTTCAAAGAGACGAAAATCTCAACCATGAAAGAAATAAAACTCAAGTATTAGCTTCGCATTACACAAATTGATAAACTTTACACTCCAAACAGATGTAAAAATAGTTTTCCTCAGTCCAGATAAAAATTTATTTGTGGGTAGTAATTTTGGGACACTTTGTGCATAATTGCATGAGTGCATTGAACAAAAAGCAAATCATACCATCATACTTTAACTGAGCTTTGTTAAGTGTTTTTTCATTTGTCAAAATTTCTGTTATTGAATCTAAGTCATCCGTAACCATTTCTTTCTTCTTTACAAAGGTCTCAGTTGTCAACAGGTGTTTATACTGTGACGGGCTTCTTTGAATATAAGACTTGCTAAGTAGGACACTGTGTTACTTTTTTCACTGTATTTATCGTTTTTGTTCAGCAGAATGAACAATCGTAAGCATACCCTGTCAATGTTTAATCTTTGTCACTTGGTTGAGGCCTTTCATTATCAGAAGATAAAGGAAGGAAAATCGTTCGACATATCGTCTTCTTAAACGACTCTACATTTTCTTGTTTTACTTGCAAACTGATAGAGTGGCGAAACAAATCTAGAAAGAATTGCTTGTCTCAGGTAAATCAGAAGCCCTTCTCCCACAAGTAGTGAAGAATTAAACAATATTTTAAACAACATTGATTAATTTATCCTTTATATTCGTTTTTTGTGTGAAATAAATGAACCTAAGTACGCCTATTATCGAATATTGGACCTTGAATTAACAACTGATCCAAAATAAAAAAAAATGAAACTAATAATTTTTCAAGAATTAATGAAAATTCTTCCATCGTTCTCACATTTTTTTCGTTCCTTTTCATTTTTTCATGAAACATATGCAGGCTTACAGTGACTTACTTGATATTTGCATTCCCAATGGTTGTCGCGCAGCTCGCATTTTTTTTTAACAGGCGCAACTCATTTATAATCGGAGGTTCTCACTTGAATATTTTGTCTAAATTCACTTTTCTGCATGTAAATTCTATTCTGTGGCATTTTATTTTCTTTACTTACGACTAATTTTTGATCGAATTTCTGTTAATCTTTTAGTTTTAATCCTTTAAAGTTGGTTTGCAAAACATGCAACTGAAATAATTTTAATGGATTTCATTTTAGCCACTTACGGATCCTTTTTTTTTGTCTGTTTTAGAAAATTTTTTGCTATGATTCAGTCTTCACCAAACATTTAACAACGAAGCTTATCAGGATGATGTCGTACCTATCTGTAAGTTTTTTATATCAGTGTTCATGCTAAATCGCGTCAAAGAGAAATTTGCGTAAATCGGAGGAAAATCATTATATAACGAATATTTCCATAATTATTCTCGGTTCTTGTTCCTAAACTACTTTTCCAGAAAGATCGATCTTTCGAATCTCCTTTTCACAAAACTGTTTTACTTTTTAATTCTCCGACTCCATGACTCACGTTGTTATTTAGTTTACCTCTCCTCCTTCTAAACTTTGAAATCCAAGAGAAAATTGTCTATCTCTTCTTGTCTGTGTTCCTCCATCTATTCTCTGCATATGTCCATATCATACCAGCATTTTTGCCTCAGTTTCCTCAACAACATCTTTATTAACGCCATTCTTTCTAACAATTTCGTTCCTCACTCTGTCCAGTTTTGTATTTCCCTTATGAGAAGGAAAAAAAAAATATTTGTACTGTGTACTTACATTAACCTGAAAAGAATAATACAATAAACTCTCAGTTATCCGGTGTTTATGGGGGATGGGGGTTGACGGTTAAATGAATTTGCTGGTTGCATGAGAAATATTTTTAAGAAATTCAAATATAGTAGGCATACTTTTGTATTCAAGCCTTAGTTTTAATAAAAATGAAATTATAAACAATGATAATGAAATTAAAGTATAATGCCTTAATACAAATGTAAATATCTAAAATATAATTGCTTTATTACAACACTATGTTAAAAATACGCTGGATGGCCTTGACGAAAGGTTACTATCTGTCTCTTAACAGCTGTTTCAGTGGGTCCCCTCCTCAAACCTTTTCTGAGCCTTCGGGGTCCTTTTGACCTGGCCATTTAGCCCATTATGTGCAAAAAACTGCGACTCAAAGATAAAACAACCCAGCGCTAAAAACACGTTAGATGGCCTTGAAGGGAAGCTACCATCTGTCTCCTAACAGCTGTCCAGTGGGTTCCCTTCCCCCAGCCATCTCTGAAACTTTAGGGTCCTTGTCACTTGGCCATTTAACCCATTGTTAAATTTCTTTCCTTTTCTCAAGCAAAAAGTGAAAATGCAATACAGTTTGGGTAGTAAAGCAGATTTCCTGCTCAGCAAATTTCATGGCATTTTTCAAATCCTTCAGCAGTCATAGCGTGATTGTAACAATGCGTGAAAAACGACGCCAGTGGTATCCGGGAGAACTATAATGTGCATTGAAATTTACAGTACAAAGTTCAAATGTTCAATTTGAAAATTATGCCGGTTGCATGAGAATTCCTCATGCTTGAGTATCGGATAACCGGGAGTTTACTGTAATAATTATATTCTAATAATATTTACTTTTAAATTTCAGCATATCATAATATTCTATATATACACGGTCGTATCAGAATAATATGACCACATACCATAGTATATATAGGTGGTCATATTATTCTGATACGACTGTGTATACATATATTTCAAACTTTAAATTTAGTGACTGATAGCGTCTTTGGTAATGGGGAAAATGGATTAAGGTGGAGGTGTTAATGAAAAAGGTGAATTTAAGTATAACTTCAAAATAGTTTATTTCGGAAACAGGAAGATGCATTGTTTTCAATGTAACCACCTCCTATTGCGACGTATAATTCCAGTGAGTTTTAATTATTAAATAAGATAATTTATAATATAGATTATTAAATAAGATTTTTAATTAAATTAAGGCAGAAATGTTTTTTAGTTAACGAGTTTGGACAATTATGCACATCATTTAGAACATCCATGTAGTCGCTTATTGCTGCTTTGGGATTCATCTGATGACAACCTTATGATGCAGCAGCTTCTCATGTACTATAGCGTCAGCTGTCCCATGGATTAGTTCAGCACAAATTTAATCCCAGGTGATGCATCTGTCCCCTCCGGCCTATCAGGTAAATAGATGTTCGTCAGCTATATTTGTGCCACCGTTTCTGAACTGTTTATATCACTTAGATATATTCTTGAAAATAAACAATTCTCCCCACAATTGCGCCCACATTCGACGGTAAATTTCCCTTGGTTTAACATTCGACTGATATTCAAAATCTAATGATACTTCACTCCTCAACTACTGCGCAGCCTGAAGGCGGTGGCCGCCATTTGGAAATTTGATAACTTTATATTGAAACTTCGAGTATTATAAGGTACAAACATACAGCATTAGGATATATAGTAATTAGTATATAATTTGTTTTATAAATTTAAGTTTGCAAACAATATAAATTCATTTAATTTATTTACTGGTCCTTATAGTTTCGGACCTTAATAAGACATGGATATTTCTCTTTTTCTAACGAGACCTAGCCTCTGTCACAAGCCTTCTCAATGGCGAAGCTCCCCCATCGCGTGAAAACCCCATTGTCTGAAAGGAAGCTTATTTCTTATAAGGAAGCAAATTGATGGGATGAACCTGTTGCTGCTTTTCATTTCCACACTGGCGTCCAGAAGTTAAAGCATAATTCTCAAATTGTTAAATATCTCAAAAACGACTGAAATTATTAACATTATATTTTGTGTATCAAGGAAATAAACATATGCAAAATCATAGGCATCCTAAAAAATCGCACGACAAGACACAATTTCTAAATTTGACTCGAAAAGCAAACCCAGATTGCTATAAATCTCAATTCCTGTTGGTTCGTGTTGATAGAGCGTTTCGTAAGAGTGTGGCACAGAGACTTTGAATGCTTTTTCACGCCATAGAGATATTGGTATATAAGACTCCGACCGACCCAGATCCCAATAGTTAAGACTGTAAACATCCCCCAGTCAGTGTTTTCAAGACTATTGAAATGGTTCCAACTGACAGGAAATTTTAACCATTAATGAGTGCAAGGTCGTCAAAGAGTGAAATGAGCACATGGTGAACTCCTTTTGGGATAACAGCCAATGTCATAGGGCGATGTCATCCAGTCAACTCTCTCTGGAGCTTTCTACAACCATTGGGAGGACAGTTTCGAGACAAAATGTTTACAAAAGGCTTGACCCAGAGAGCGTTCTATGCCTGACAACCAATGGTTTGTACTCTCCCCTCAATCCCTATCGTGGGACAGCCGGACTAACATAATGTAGAGAACACATGAGTGGACTCCAAACCAATGGGGACATGTATTTTTTACCGACAAATCGCGATCAGTCTTAGGCTGATTCTATATCAACTGGCCTATTTTAATCTGGAGAAAGAAAGGAACTCTTGTTACATACTGTCTAGCATCAGAGAACAAGACCACTATATGGTGATGGTTTGATGGTCTGGGACGATATTAAGTCAAATGGACGCAAACAGCCCTATGCGTTTGCCAGTAGAGCTCTAATTGGTCGTAGGTATAGGAACAATATCCTTCAGCCCTATGTGAGTTTTTTCAGTGAACTGTCAGTCCCAAGTATATTTTGATAGACGACAATGTTAGTCCTCATAGGGCTGAGACAGTAGATGAATTCCTGGACTGAATATATTCAGCGGTTGGTTGGATTGTGTTGCTTTACCTCTGAGCAGCACTTTTTTGAACACCATGGGCTAAATGGCCAGGTCACAAGGACCCCGAAATCTCAGAGAAGGTTGGGGGAGGGGACCCACTGGAACAGCTGTTGGGAGACAGATGGTAGCCTCCCGTCAAGGCCATCCAGCGTGTTCTTTAACGTGCACATGGTTGGCTCTCCCAGGCCACGGCTTAACGTCCCATCCGACGACGGCGGCCTTTCCAAGCCCATCGGTGTCCCCTACTGACCGAGGGCAGGGCGGGGAATTTTGCGGAGATAAAACGCTGACCCAGCTGGGACTCGAACCTGAGCACTACAGATTACGAGCCTAGCGCATATATTCAGCGGATATAGTGGCCGACCTGAACCGCATAGAGCATGTGTGGAAAGCTCTGGGGATACATGTTGGAAGTTGCTAACTTCGTCCAAGAATCCTCCACGATTTCCTACTGCTCCCCAAGAAATGTGGAATGTACTGCCACTAGACCTCAAGGTCATCCTAATAAATAGTACGAGAAGTCATTATTGGGATCATCCTATTCCATATTAACTTCTCCGTTCTGTGAAACAAGTCCCTTAGCTATGGACATTCCTAGACTCATTTTCATAACCCATTAAATCATGCAATAGTTTGATCTGTTCCTCACCGTATATTTTGCATCCTATAACAATATTTTGTTATTCTAAATCTCATAACATTTCATTTTCATGTTTTTAAGATCTTCCAGAATTTGCATATTTAGTTTAACTTTTGGATACCAGTGTAGCAGGTAAAGCCGTCCAATGGCCGAGTGGTTATCGTGCTTGGCTACTGATTGAGGGGACTTGGGTTCGAGTCACTGGTAAAGTATGGATGTTGGTTTTTGTCTTTCTGCTCAGGTCTCACAGATCTCTTCTGTGACGTATTAAACTGATTGGCTCTTATTAGATCTCTGTGGCAATCAGCTGCTTAAGGGGAAGCAGCTATTTTGTCTTATTGCCGTTCAAAGATTAATTTTTAAAAAAAGCACTAAGAACATATATCCCAGAGAAGTAACTGCAAGGAAAGAGAAAATAATAGCTCTTAAAATGTCAGGTAGATTTAGTAAAAGATTATTTGAAGGCACTGAATACGAAACAAATGCTCCGGTATGAGAATATATAGATAACCGATTAATAAAAGAAAAGTTTTTCAGCCTGTGACAGATTTGTTTTTTCTCAAGAAATTATTTTTGAAGCTCATAAAAAAAACCTTCTTAGTAAGTTTTGTCGGAACCGACCAAAAAAAAAAGATCCCAAAACGTTTTTCAGACCACTATTTTTTTTACTGTGAGAAATTCATAGTAAAATGCTTTAGGGACTACACAACAGAACTTCATAAACAACTGATTTCTAGTCCCAAAAAAAAGTCCTTCGAAACAAGTTTCTTTTTTCATCACCAAAAAAAAAATGAACGCTTCAAAATGAGCTTTTTTTCCACCCACAAAAAAACCCTTTAATATAAATCTTTTTATCTTTCCCACTAAAAAAAAACCTTTATAACATCACATTTAATAAAAAGAAATTATCGTTTTCCGATATTCATTTGGTAACTTGAAGGATAATGTTGAGAACTGCTAATAATTACATTAAGTGTAGGCCCTACTATCATTAATGCCAGTCTTAAACATGGCTTTAATTGAAATCGATTTCAATATTTACTTCTGCATTTTAACTACCAAGCTAAAAATGTGTTAAATAGGGATTTATTACATTTCTTTACTATTTATCAGCATTAAAAGGAAAAATTAATAACCAAAATGGAAAGAAGGAAAAATAATTTTTGACATATCTTTCGCTGAACGTGAAATGTTCCTGCTGAATAGCGAATCACGGCTTAGGGGATTATATATTTCATAGCCTAATCTGAAGAATATGAAAAGGAGACATTAGTCGGAATTTAATTCTCATAACGCCCAAAAAACATGCATGCATTTGAAGCAAGATCTAAGCCTGTGAGTAGATTGCACGCCTTATATTTCGAATTTTCCAGAACAATAGTTGACACATTGGGTTTTATTCTACAAATAGAACCCATTATCTATTTTTGATTTTGATATTTGCTTCTAACTCTTTGACTCTTTGTTTAAGTTTCTTTATGTTTTACGAGTCCTGATTTGCATTTTGTATTTCACAAGTCATGATTTATATTGTATGTATTTACCAGTTAGAGGAGCTTTGCTATTATTTGTGAGAAATTTATACATTCTTTTGTTCTCTGATGGCACAAAATAATGTAGAAAATAAGTGACAGCAATTAATGTGATGAATGATGGGATAGTAATTTTGCATCTAAAAATAAAGAACGACTGGAAGGAGTACTTGCTAGATGGCATATATGTTAGTGTCTGTAGTTGTTTAGAACAAAAATACAAGTGAAAAACATAACAGAACAAAAATACAAGTGAAAAACATTACAGAACAAAAAAATTGAGTTATCTCTCTTGAAATAGCATTTATATAAATGTAAAATAATAATGTAAGAAAATATGGCCAAATGTACAGCGGATTTTGCAATTAATTTGCTATTTTATGTGCAGTATCCGTTTTGTTTTTTGACCGTTTAGTATCAAAATCTACACATCATTAGTTACTTTATCTAATTATATAATAAATGCATAAATGTCTTCATAATTTATGTGGTTTTTAATACCACGGTGTCTTTCTGCAATTGCTATATGGCATAAAGGTTTTTGAAAGCTAAACTCGAGTTAAAAAAAATGCTAAGTAGAATGGCGAATCTGTTTGCATCATTTCCGTCTTCTTTTTCAAATGGCCGGAAAAAAAAGATCTAAAAATCAGCAAAGAAGAAAATTTTGGAAAGGAATCATAGTTCAGAAAATGAATATCGTGTGAGTGATCAGCTATTTCGCATGCAACATCCAGTTGGCCTAGATTACCCTCATCACTAAACATCAGCTGAATTCAGCAGCATTTGCAACATCAGCAAGAGATCAACGAATAAATAAGGATAACTGTCAGAATAACAAGTGATTCTAATGTCGATGATGATGATGAGAAAGAGGAGGAGGGAAAAGCATCTGCATCATTAAGAGCATCCATGTTGGATCCAATTTCCTCTCTCTGACTTAGAAGGTTATACTTTTCGAGAAGCATATTTTTTTCGTCAGCTATTGAGGCAGCAGTAACTAATGTCAGGAAATGAGGATAGCGGTCGTTCGGGCTCAAGGAAATGTAAACGATGTGTGACAGACAAAAACGTTGCGTTTATGCACGGTTGGTTGACAGGCGTTAGGAGAAAAAAAATTCTTCTTTTGCGAAAGGCGTCGCTGGTAACAGAGAAGCAGGCAGAACACAACTTGTGCTTCTGTACTACGCACTATCATTCTATGTGGTTTTTGTTAGAGAACAAGCCTAGACAGATTTCAATTAAATTCAAGGATTTCTTGCTTAATTGTGGGTTATATTTCTTATTTCAGGTAGAGGTTGAATTTTCTTTGAGTGAATTGAAATACATTACTAGGCTTAACCTCTCTCAAATAATTCTTCTTTAACTTTAAGGAGTCTTTCTTTTTCGGGACAGAAGTAAATTCACATAAAAAAGCAATTAGAAGTCGTTGACCTTTTCGTTTCAAGTAAAAACAAAAATTACATCAGTATAATCAATGGTTGTCTCTATCTTCAGAAAACTTATCGATTTGTGTGCCGTAATGTTCAGTTTCATAATGTAAATATATAACAAATCTGCTTTCAACTTCAAAAGTTCTCTCAATTCGAAATGTAGCTCTTCCTAAATTAATGATATGTAAAATATCAGAAGTTTCAATTTTTTTTTTTCGTTTTCCTCGAAATTTCCAAAGAAAATCTTATTAAAACTACAGAAGCTCAAATTCTATTGGCTGCATTTTTTGATAGTTTAAATATAACGTACCAGAATTATGTTTTAAAGTCGTCACAATATCGCAATTTTTGAAACAGAATGTAGAAATATGAAGGAAATATTAAATACAATAAAACGATAAGATAGCTTTCTTTTAGCCATTTAGCTCTGTAAATGATATTTTAATAGGATATGAAATATATGAATTTGTGGAATGTATTACGCACAATGCAAAAATAATGAATGTCGAATAACCTCGGGTAAACTCTATGATGAAAGGTTTTCTATCACATTATGTGACATGTTTAATGTAACATTTCAGTATAGATGCATGCAGTGCACTATAGCATCTTTCATATGCTTCTAATGAAATATATCATTATTCTAGATTTGCAACGTTCATTTTTATGTGTAAAAACTAATGACAGAATATTTAAAATATTCTAAAGTCTATTTCGCAAAAAATCGAAAACAGTTGGAAAAGTATATCAAAAAGTGCAATATCACTCCTGAAAACTCTGCTTCATCGTATAGAAAAAAGCATTTTCTTTATGTTTTGCTGAAAATCTTCCGCTGTGTTTTCTGTTTGTTTGTGGGTTGACAGCCCCAAGTGAATAGATTTACAGTATATTTTTATCAGCTGGTGGATAATCCTGAGCAGAGGTCATCGCAGGCACCTGAACTCTTTGCCTCTATTGGCATCGTCAATTATACATTGGAGGAAGTCTTCCAGTGTAGATGGCTTCAGCCTTTAGTGGTGGGGAAACGGTCTTTGCCCCATGTCTGCGATTAGGGGGCTGTTTGATATTGTCGGCATTCCCTCTCTCAATAAACATAGTTTCTTTAAACATCACACTAACCATTTTCTCTCCATAGGTAGTTGGAATGTGAGGACTCTGCACAGAGCTTTTTCTCTTGATGTCCTCACACAAGAATTCCACCATTATAATTTAGATATTCTCGGCTTGCAAGAGACCAGATGGACAGAAAAAGGTCAGATTCTTAAAAATAATCTCAAATTTCTCTTTTCAGGGAGGGACGACAATAAGCATCTCTTCAAGGTGTGGGTCTACTTCTCAGCAGACACGCTAGTGATGCTCTTCTAGGATATGAGTGCATTAATGAAAGGTTTCTTACAGCAAAATTTCAGACAAGCGTTAAAGACTTGAATGTTATCTGCTGTTATGCCCCCACTGAGGATGCCGATGAAGATGAGAAGGATTGGTTTTACGGACAACTTCAGGATATTTTGAATTCTGTCAAGAAAGGAGATATTACCCTTGTTCTAGATGACTTCAATGCCAAAGTTGGTATTGACTCTGACCTTTTGGGAGGAGTAATAAGCCCTTTTGGTATTGGTAGCTGCAATGGCAATGGGCAACGTCTCCTACAGGTAAGTAAACTCAATCTATTCAGAATAACTAACACTTATTACAAACACCGCGACATACATAAGTACACATGGGTTTCACCCGACGGGCTGCATAAGAATATGATTGATTATATATTAATTAACAGCAAATGGGTTAGTTCTGTTAGGAATATCAGGTCATATAGGGGAGCTGAAATTGGATCTGACCATTGCCTTGTTAAAAGTGTCTTGCAACTTAAACATAAAAAGTGTTGTGCTAGGGTTAAAAAATTTACTTTTAATACTGAAGCTCTGAAAGACCCAGTTATAGCCAAAGCTTACCATGATGGGTTACTTAGTCATTATGACAGTCATGGTATGCTTACTACTGAAGTTGAGGAAGAATGGGATTTTAAACAGGCTTTTTTGGACACTAACAGTACTCGCTTAGGAAAAAAGGAGCAGAAGAGACAGAATTATCTGAGTGATAAGGCTTTAAAAGTGACAAAGTTTCAAAGATAGCACAGCTTGATATTTCTGAAACTAAAGAATTAGCAATGTGCTAAACCCTACATAAATATTTAACAGTAAAAATCATGTTTTTTTGCATTAGAAAATATTTTATAAGCAGTATGTAATAACATTTTGCTTTTATTAACAAGTATTGTTGAAATCTTTATAAAGAAGAGGGGTAAAGTCTGTCGAAAATGTAGTTGCCAGATAACATCAGGATTTTGCTAGAAATGGCCTTTAATGATATTCTGTTGTAACCTTAGCGAGGAGGTTTTTAATTTACTTATTTTTTTTTTGGGGGGGAGAAGGGTAGAGGGAAGGAAATAAGTTTCATAATCTAATTGGATCAATAGCCTTGGACTATTTCAGGATTTTAGTGCATTTGCACATAACGCATATATTCCTTTCATTAACCATCGTTTAACTAATGGGTTCTAAGTAGCTGAATCAGTGCTGAGAGAAGAATCTGATTATCTCAACTTCCCGCTATGATTGAGTGTTGACTTTTTGACACACTTTCAGATTTTAGTATCTTGATTCCAAAGCTTACACGACCTTTGATTCTGCAAGTAATAATAGGCTAGCTAAATGTAGATGCTGTTCAAGATTTCTCTGGTTTTGATACGATAAACAGCTAATTATTGGCACAATAATAAATCTCCTAACATTCTAATGACGTGTGAACTTCAATATTGACCCCAATATAAGAATTATAATGGCTTCGTGACTAGACTGTGCTAAATGATTGTTGGATAGGCTAACGTAGAGATCTTATTGATGCCTCGCACAAAAGAGAATTAATTAGTCACAGGCCGAAGAGATCGCAAACGCCTGATTACAGTAAAAACGTCCTACTAGTCAAAACACGCAAAGAGCTACTTTGACGTTAATGCAGATTTTTCGAAATACTGAAGTTCGACCGTTATAATTATTATGAAGAAAATCACTTAAAAGCACTAAACGAATATTATTTAAAGTAAAAATTTTTGGAAATTTGGTAGTGTTATTTTTACGTGTCTTCTTAGGGCATAATTTGAAATGAAATCTTTATTTTATTTGTTAACTATCAGAAGCAACGCTAGTTAAATGTCTTAAGAGGGAAATTATGTAATGTTTCTTTGTAAAGTTATTATTTATTGCCTTTTATTTAGTTCCATTCCACGTTTTTTAAGGGGTGGGAGTTGAATGAGTCGATAGATAGAATAAAATATTTATAAAAAATTCGGGCTTTGGGTTGGGTTGTTTTACCTCTGAGCGGCACTTTTTTGCACACCGTGGCCTAAATGGCCAGTGTCACATGGACCCCGAAGGCTCAGAGAAGGTTGGGGGAGGGGACCCACTGGAACTGCTGTTGGGAGATAGATGGTAGCCTCCCGTCAAGGCCATCCAGCGTGTTCTTTAACGTGCACAGGGTATGGCTCTCCCGCACACGGGGCCACGGCTTAACGTCCCATCCGACGGACGGCGGTCTTTCCAAGCCCATCGGTGTCCCCTACTGACCGTGGGCAGGACGGGGAATTTTGCGGAGATAAATCTCAACGCTCACCCAGCTGGGACTCGAACCTGGGAACTACAGAAAAATTCGGGCAACAAACCAAGCTCATAATCTAATGTTTCTAATTCCGAGTCCATTTCTGCCGCAACTGATATTTATTTCCGCTAACTCACACTCTGCCTTTGGCGAGAAAGGAGACAATGATGAATTTCCAAAGGTCATCGTCTACCAGATGCAACGTTAAACCTTAACCTGGTGTGCGGGAGAGCTATACACTGTTCATGTTGAGGGACATGTTGAATGGTCTTGAAGAAGGTTTCCATCTGTTACCAAATAGGTGTCTGGTGACTCCCTTTTCTAATCTTCTTTTAGCGGTTAGAGTCCTTGTGACCTTGGACGCTTAGTCCATTGTATGAGCAAAAGTAATGTTCATAGGAAAACAAACAACTGTTTTTATACATAATATTATTTATGCTTTTTTAGTGTAAAAGAGCTTTAGGAAAGCAAATTAGTATAATAAATTAGTTTACGATTAAATAGAAAAATGACTTCTGTAAAATTCTGAATCTTTTATTTGGCTGTACCTCAGATTAGACTTTCATGACATATAACTTCAGAACGTATCCAATGATAATATCTTGCAGACATATCCTAATAAGTTATATAAAATTCAAGATTTTAACCGAAAGACGCTTAGTTCTCTTTAAAAGACAATTGAACATACACTGTGGGCAGGTTGTGCTTCAGTTGTTTTTAATGGATGCAATCTTGAACAAATGTCTCAGCTTAATTATTTTGAGGCAATACAACAGATACTTGTGAAATCAGGATCGGGTCTAGGAAGAATCGAGTTGGGGGAGGGATAAGAAATGCAATCGACTCTGAAAAATGTGAAAAAAAAAGAGGGGGCAAGACATTGGATTTACAATGCAATATTATTATTTCCCCCTCTGTTTTACAGGTTTAAAAAAAAACTTTAAAAATGCATGAAATGTAAAAACGTTTAATAATTTTTTGCCTCTATTACCCTTGCTAGAATTTTGTAAAGGGGAGGGAGAGGGTTTGGAAACCCTTGACTCCACCCACTTCTAGATCCAACCCTGCTGGTGATGTACGACATGAGATAAACAGAAGATTGGGTATTGCTGCTGGGATTTTAAGAATTTAAGGCGTATACACCTAAAGATTAAAATTAGGCTATACAATAGTTTGTCCTCTCGATAGTTATGGTAGTCTTCTTCTTCAACATAAGCTATTATACCGGAAATCACTCGGGGCATTTCGCTCCTCTCGTCCGGAAATTCTTTTAAGAAAGGTCCGTGCACTAAGTCGGAGAGTTCTCCCAACTGAGTCTGGAAAACCGAAATTTCAAAAGCAAAATCATAAAATTGCCAGTAGTCTTAGATTGGCGGTCAAATAAACATTCTATAAACATTTCAGAGTTTTCTGAAGGAAGGAGGTAATTCAGTAGAAACTGAAAGTTCTTGATTAGCATCATTAAAATTTTAAGAACGTTCAATCTCCTAATGTAGAAACATCATGGAAGTATTTGGGCACTAAATCAAATTCTGTCAATCAATTTAGAATCCTTTAAAAATTGTAAAATTAATTTAAAAGTATATTTTCTTTTATCAAATTCTGGTGTCCGAGTAGATCTTTGAGTGTAAATTCCTTAATTCCAATTTCTTCCAGTGAGTGAAACATTTGATCTCTATGAGTATCAAATTTGCTGCAATTAAGTAACACATGAGAGACTGTTTCTTTTGTTTTACATATATCACAGGCAGATGACTCAGCTCTGTTCATCTTATGCATTTGATCATTCAGTCTTGCGGTCCCTGTTCTTAGCCTGGTTATGGTCACCATCTCCTTTTTGAACATGAACAATTTATAAACAAAATAACAGTAAACTTGATAACTTTGATATCATCTAGATGTTTAAGCAGTTATCATTCTAGAGGCATTAGGGGATTTAACTTTGTAAGTATTGACGAGATTGGGCAAAGGAGTTGGCAATCTCCTTTGAGCAACATATTATATAAAGATAGACTTCGTTGGTTTGGACATGTTGCTCGTATGCATAATATATATTAAAAAATAGGGTTATGAACATTGTTCCTAGAGACCTCAGAAAAAGGAGGGAGATCCTTATCTCTCTGCTTTTTCTGAGGCATGACCTGCTTCTGGGAGACCTGGGTTCGAATTCCAGTCAGGACAACCATTTTTTTTCAACTGATTTTTTTCAAGCGTTCCTTGTCTACATGACTTTTCCTGTGATAATTTATTACTGAAGAATCGGTAGAATTGCCTACAGTGACCAGATGCATCAGCTGTATCTCACGACAGACATGTTTGGAGAATTAATCCCTCTGTGCACTGTCCTGCACAGGGGGATCACAGCTTAACGGCCCATCCGAAGAAACGGCGGCCTTTCCAAACACATCGATGTTCCCTACTGAACGAAGGGAGGGCGTTTTGCGGAGATAAATCTCAATGCTGGCTCAGGCCGGACACGAACCTGGGAACTGCAGATTACCCGTCTAGCTCGTGACCGACTAAGCCACCCCGCCCACAAATCTGTTGAGAACCACTGATCTAATGGATCTCCTTCGCATATACAACTCGAAATCTTTGGAGTCTTTGTGATTTGGTCATTTAGCACATTGTGAACAAAAAATAATATGTTCAGAGGTGAAACAATTCTAACCAACTTAGTAAACAAAGACGAAATATTGATATTTTGTTCATGTAATTGTATTGTGCCATATTATTCCGAACATTTTACACCTCTTTTTACTTATATTCCTACTGCTTTTCGCTCATTGTGTATTGGTTTGTTTATTCATTCTTTTTTTTTGTCGAAACAGTTGTTTCCTTATATCATTCGAAATCGAATTGCCGAGAGTAACGAAATAATCAAATTACTGCTTGTGAGTTTGGAAGTATTGCAAGTAATAAAATAACTATCAGTTATGTTTTTTCTCTCTCTCCCCTCCTCCCACCAAAAAAGGTGGGAATTGTGTATACGTTGTTCTAATAAATCTTTCGAACGCGAAGTTTGAGAGAAATGAGTTAAGCGCAAAAGATGCTTGTGATGTGGAGTGTCATAAGCTACAAGTTCTATTCCCCACCAAATAAAGGGGTAGATAATTTTTCGAAAGTCGATCTCAACGAGTAATGTCGCAAATGAAAACTTCTGTAGTCGAGAATGTCTTGAGCTATCTCTAATTATGAATAATATATTTATGACTTTTAGTAAATATATTTATATTAAGTGTTTTGAGAATACACTTTGTACCAAAACCTCTTGGTGCAAAATGAATCTGTTCCTAATACTCTTTCTACCCCTCAAAAAGGAGAAGGGAAATTTAACTGCGGTTGGTCATTATGAATGATATGCAAAATGAAAGCTTGACACGTACAGAGTAGCATAGCGAATGTAGAAATTTCCTCCTACGAAGCAGGGGGAATATACACAGTCGTATCAGAATAAACGACCACAAACGGAATCACAGTGTACCCGCCCAGACGCGTCACAGAATGTAAATGACAAGGTAGACCACATGGAGTAATAAGCGGCCGGCCAGGACAGATGAGGCTTAGTGCGTAACATGAGCACAATGGGCAGAGGTATTGATTTGATGAATGTTCAAAAAGGAATGGCCTCTCAGAAACAGCAGACTTCGTGGGCTGTTCACCAGGTGCTGTAGTAAGGGTGTACCAAGAATGGACCGCTGGCACACAGAGTACCTCCGGAAGTCATAACTGTGGAGATCCAAAGGCCATCGACCCCAGAGGAGAACGTCGCCTCCGTCCACTGGTAAAGGGCAATCGACACGCAACAGTTCAGCAATTGACCACTCAAATGAACGCTGGGGCACCCAGGTACGTGTCCCCGATAACTGTAGAATGAATCCTGTTAGGCATGAGTCTCTGCAGTCGATGCTGTGTAAAGGCGCCCATGTTAACCAAGGTCCATCGGCAACGACGTTTGCAGTTCACACAGGACTACGGTTATTGGACAGTGGAAGAGTGGAAAAAGGTTACCTTCTCCGACGAATCGAGGTTTCTACTCCACAGAAGTGACGGGCGGAGGCGAATATGGCGTCAGATACACGAGAACCAACACCGGGACACACTTGTAGGTCAAGTACAGGCCAGCAGTGGAGTGTGCATGTTTAGGGGATGTTTTCCTGGTATGACCTGGGACTGCTGGTACTACTGGATGGGTCCCTGAATGCCAATGGCCACCTGTCCATCCTCGATGACCCCATGCATCCTTTCATGTTGGACGTTTACCCTGGTGGTGATGGTGTCTACCAACAGGACAATGCTCCCTGCCATGTCGCTAAGGTGGTGGTTCCAGAAGCACGACAGCGATGTCTCCGCTCTCCCTTGGCAAGCGAAATCGCCCTACTTCAATCCCATAGAGCACTTGTGGGACCATTTGGATCGACAGGTTCGGCGTGCGGACCCACAACCACGTCATCTCCGGAACCTCCGTGCTCTGCTGGAGTCCGAATGGGCACGTGTACCCCTTGGCAACCTTCCAGGGCCTCATTGCGTCCATGCCACGCCGTCTCGCCGCTGTCATCCGGGACAAGGGTGGTTATTCCCATTATTAGGTAGATGTCATATTATTCTGATACGACTGTGTATATATGCAGTTGTTTTAGTGGCGAGTTTCCCCGAAGTTATTACTAAAAAGTAAAATATATGAATTAAAGAAATCGAAAAGTATCTATCTTCTAAAATCGCCTTAAAAAGTTAAAAAAGAAAGCTATGCCTATCTTGAAATTATTCATCGAATGATATCAACTTCAAAGAAAGGTGTCAAAACTGATATATCTTACCGATTGAAAAAAATTTGCGGTACTCTGAACTTTTTAATTTTTATTGACTTTTATTTGTAGATAATAGGAATTCAGCAAACTATCTTCTGAAATTTTGCTTTTTTAAGACTTTAAAACTTTTAATTCTTTGCTTTTTTAATTTTTTAGGAGATTAAACCTCCCTGCAAAGCTGCAGCTGAAAAGCGGAAACAAAAACATTTAAGTTAAAAATAAAAGTATAATATACTAAAAATTAAATAAATGAACTAATGATGACTTTTTTAATTTTTTGCGATTTAAATATTTTTAACATCGTGAACATAAATGACATTGAGCTATTGTAAAAATTCGCATAAAATTATTGTGCTAATCGATATTTTTATATATTTGATGTAACGATTTAAGACGATTGGAAAAGACAAAGGAAGGAATTCATGAGTGATAGATCAGACAGGCATGCCTCGGAACTAACAACGTCCCCTTCCATAAGCGGTGTTTTTCAGCAGGAAAATTCTGTGCTTGGGTACACGTAGAGAGCGATCTTTGATATGCATGGCTCCATGCATTAGTGAAAACAAGCTCTTTTCAATGCAAGGAGAGTCAGAGGGGATGTCGAGAGAAGGAGGAAGAGGATGTAGATGGTTCTGGCTGGGAGATACGAAAAGCGGAGACTCCGTTCATCAGTTGGAGGTTGGAAACAGGAGCAGGAGGAGCAGATTCAGGAAGTTTAGGATAAAGTGAAAGAAGTTCCAATCACGTCTGAGAAAAGTACAATAAAAAAATGTTTGGCTTTTTTGATATAACAGTTGAGAAAGATAAAAGAACCTCAAACAGCCCTTTGGAAAGTAATGGTTGTGACGGGAAGTTGTTGGGAGGTGGGAAGAGAAAATAGTATCTATCTTGTCTGCAATCGATTTCTGCTTCCTTTTCTCTGCTGAAGGAAATGTTTTCCGTAGAAAATCAAACAGACTGCATTGCATAAGAGGCTGAATTTGCTGAAATATAAAGTAAAATGAAGAGTGACAGAGAGATTGCAAACCGGCTATCCACAATGTTTCCAGTACAAGTGAACTCAAAGGAGCTTAAATGTTTCTTTCACTTTTGTTTTCTTGGTTTTTCGAGAGAAAGGATGCTGTTATTTTGTCGCAAGAGAAAGAAAAATGAAAGAAATCTGAATAAATTGACTAAATATGTCGTGGTTTTAAATGCTGCTATCGTGAAGTAATTCTTTATTTTAGTTTTTTAGTTTTCTTGCATTGTTTTGGAAAATTGAATAGAAAATGAATTCCTTATTCTTAAATATTAAAGCCATACGTAGGAAATGAAAATTGTCTACCGTGCAATTTGATTCTGCGGAAAGGGATTTCTTAATGGTATTCAGAATATTTAAATATATGTTAAAGAAGATGTGTATGCATACAAACTAAAATGCACCATGAAATTTAAATTAAAATTCCCTTTTAACTAAGATTCTTATTTTGATTCTTTTACTCTAGTTGCTATTTTCAATCAAACTATCAAATCGAATCTTGAAACGTTGATAACATTAATTTTTAATTTGTGTTTTGAATAACTGATTACATAAAAATGGATATGACTTGATCCCATCGAATAGTAAGCAGATAGGATCAGTAAATTCTTGCTGTTCTAATATTAGTAAGCTTTCTTTGACCAGAATAATTTTGCTCAAAACGAAACTTTATATTTCACTAAAATATAACAGCGTTTAACTACGCAGATTGTTTTGTAAGCTTCACAATATGAAACAAAAGAAATTCAGGTAAATTATGAAATATTACCTTCAGATATTTTCCCTATTTAGAAATTTCCCTGGAATTGGTAAAAACTATATTAAGGAGCAATGTACTCTGTTCTTAACAAACATACAGTGGACCTTCGTTATAGCGCTGCTCGCTATACCGCGCACTCGGTTATAGCGCGGGCGATTCTCGCGATAAGTTCAAACATGTTTATACAGGTCCGTGCGGCGTTAGTGAGTATCGCATTTTATTGTTACTGCGTATTGAGTAATTGTGTATGTATTGAGTTCCTGCATGTATTTTGAATAGTGTTTAATTATTGTATGCATGATGAGTAAAAGAAAAGCTTAGTATTAAAGAAAAGCTTGACATTATTGCTAAAGAGCGGAGTTTCGAAATCAAACATAAGAAGAGAATACGGCATACCTGAAGGAACTGTAAGGGGTTGGATGGCAGAGGAGACAAAAATATATATAATATATATATAAATACATAATATATATATAGTTGATGGGATGTTTCAGTATATAGCTCAAATCGTTCTGAGTAAATTTATTGTGTCGCCACCACGCCGCTCGGTATAACGCGGTTCACCTTATAACGCGGGTGTTGTTTCCCGTCCGACATGCGCGTTATATCGGGGGTCCACTGTATTAGGACACTCCCATGTTATTTGAATGAAAAGCTGCATTCAAAGTTTATTTACTTAAAATGAAGTGTTTTACGGGAGAATATCACTAGAGTAGATTAAGAATCTCTCACAAATTCCTCTACATTGTGATTTTCAAAAAAAAGAAACACTTAAAAAAAAAACATATTTGAAAAATTATTGACTTTGGAACATTTAACTGTTGACGGCACTTTTAACGCATGAAGCATGCATATATAATTTACCTCTATGCTACAGAATGTAAATAGTACTTAATTGTAATGTTCTGTTAATTTTTTGATATTTTACAAATTCTATAATTTTTTTCGTATAGATTTTTTATTTATATTTAATAATTTTGTTTAAGAGAAATATCAAACGCTTTCATTTTTGATTATATTTTTATAAAGTGATAGGGTGAAAGATTAAAATTAAAATTTAATTGAATAACTGGCAGAAGTAATATAATACATTTGGTTTTGGCTTGAAATTCATCAAAATATTGAAAAACATCATAAAATTGCTTATGGAAAGGTTCTTTCATAAAATGCGTAAAGAGAGAGTCTTTTTACTCTGAAGATGTTAGCAGAAATGAAATTACGCGTAGGATCTAAAAATTGAATGGGCCACTGAAGTTGCTAATAGAAATTAAGAATAATACATCTCCGTTTGTCGTTAGACTATGTACGATGAGAGTCCATAATTCCTGTTTGATTCCAAACGAGCAAACATACTTGGTCAGTAGAGATTATGCAGCTCAATAGGCCCAGAGCAAGAACCAGAGTTAATACAAGTGTTCATAATGGGATCGTCGATGGTCTAACATCATAGAGATCAAGGCAATGCATACATGCAATATGGTTCCGTGCTTGCTGTCGAGACAGCGTGGGGATAGAGTTGCACGACACTTCTGCTCCCATTTACGTAGCATTCTCTGAAAGCTCAATTTGCATGGATTGTAATATTGACCCTGGATATTTGACTCTACGCCAGCTGAGAGTAGATTCTGCTTCGTGCAGATAGGATGTTTATGAGAACGTTCATCTGCAGTTCGGAATGCAGAATGGTCATCACATATTGATCCATATAACAAACGCTTAAAATCTAGATACATCCCTATAGGATAAATATGAGAGTTATACAGGGTGTCCATAAAGTCTCTTTACAATTTAAAAAAATTATTGCAAAGGCAATTGATGAGATATCTTAATCAAATTTGTTCTATGTACTAAGTGGTTATCAAAGTTTTTAATCACATTGCATTTGTGTATTTCAGGTACCATGTTGATGAAAGAGGTATTTTTTAAAGAAACTCTAAAAAATGGCTACTCCTCAAGAGAAGGCACAATGTGTGTCATGGTTTATTGAATCGAAATCGGATACGCAGACTCAGCGAAACTAGAGAACTAAGTATGGAAGAGATTCACCATCACGTCCGTCAATTCTTGCATGGCACAAGAAATTTATGGAGACAGAGACAGCGTTGGATAAAGGGAGGAGTGGATGACCAAGAACATCTGAGGAAAACATCGATCATGTAAGACAAGCCTTTAGTCGATCTCCCACAACGTCCATCCGTACTGCTGCCAGACAGTTACAGCTACCACGTTCAACAGTGCACAAAGTCCTACACAAGAACTTTCGATTGTACGCTTACAAAATGCAATTCTTACAGGCACTCGAGCCAAATGATAAACCAAGACGAAAAGAGTTTGCAGTTAACATGCTGGAATGAATTTCTGATGATGAAACGTTCTTCACCCAAGTTTGGTTTAGTGATGAGGCAACCTCTCATGTCTCAGGGAAACTGAACACACATAATGTGAGAATCTGGGGATCAGAACACCCCCATGTGACTAGTGAACTTCACCGAGATAGTCCAAAGGTTAATGTGTAGTATGGGATCATGTGCAATCGAATCCTTGGTCCATTTTTCTTCAACGAGGCATCAATTACTGCAAATGTTTACTTTGACCTTTTGACTGAATATGTGACACCACAACTAGATCACCTTCAACCAACCGTCATTTTCCAGCAAGATGGTGCACCACCACATTGGGGACTGCAAGTCCGTGGGTTCCTAAATCAAACATTTCCAGACCGGTGGATTGGAAGGTATGGCCCAATTCCCTGGCCACTTCGTTCACCAGATATCACTCCCCTGGACTTCTTTCTATGGGGTTATGTTAAAGATATCGTGTATCGAACAAAGATACGGGACATCACTGACCTAAAGCAAAAGTTCAGATGCCATTGTCACCATCGATGAGGATATGCTATAGCGAACATGGCAAGAAATCGAGTACCGGCTTCGTGCAATCGAATACCAGCTTCGAGCCAGTTTCGAGCTTCGTGCAACTAATGGTGCCCATATAGAGGTGTATTAAATGATGGAAAAAAACTTCGATATCTACTTCTCATTTTGTAATAATTTCCAAATATTTATATTTTCATTTGATTTTAATAAATTTTTAAAACTGTAAAGAGATTTTATGAACACCCTGTATATCAAATATGACATTCATTGGAGCGATAAATCAGGTTAATATATTTCATTTCTATGTTCTGTTAACGAAAATGGATCCTCAAAAAGTCAGTGTTAAAAAAACAGTTGCTTTGTAAAAATTTGTTCAACTTGGTGTACAGTTTAAAAGTGTCGTTAAAATCTCCTAGGCAATGAAGTTCAAAAATAGAATAGAGATCAATGATAAAAATTGTTCTTGGATAGTTTAAAAAAACCTAATTATCTCTGAAATCTTAACTGACGAAATCTACGGTATTGCGTTTCAGAAGTTTTCAAACTGTCGTACACCGAAAACTTTCATGTTATACAAAAACTAAATGTTTCCTCATGAAATAACTGAAAACATTTAGTTTCTTTCATGAATGGGATTCGAGCCCATGTCTCCCAGTAACATTTCAGGAAATTCCTCTCATGACAAACTTAAACTTTCCGTATCACCAGTTGCTTTACCATTTGAGCTAAGCTGCAACAATTCATACTTGCTTAAGAAAGGTTGTGTGGTTGTCCTATGAAGCTTTACTCTGATACTAAGTGTCAGAGCACTCATGAGCTATTTATACTGATTGTATTGAATTGTTTTACCTCTGAGCGGCACTTTTTTGCACACAATGGGCTAAATGGCCAGGTCACATGGACCCCAAAGGCTCAGAGAAGGTTGGGGGAGGGGACCCACTGGAACAGCTGTTGGGAGACAGATGGTAGCCTCCCATCAATGACATCGTATATAACCCCACCAACAAAATCATCCTAGAGTTCAATGCTGACACTTTGCCACAATTTGTTGGCTTTAATAGACATCGTGTACGTACATATAATTATCCTCCAAATCTTTTCTTGAAGTGCTACTTATTTGGACACACGTGACAGTGTGTTGCAACGGTCGACTGACTTGAAAACGCTGCAGTGGCTCACATCATCACAGTGACTGTAAGAGTAAAACATTAAAATGTCCCAATTGTGCTAGGGGACATCCAGCGACTTGGTCGACGTGCCCAATTAAACTTATTGCTTGTCGAGCTAAAGCCCTTCAATATGAAAGCAACTTAAATTGGAACCAAACCTTTCAGATGGCAAAAAAACTTTATGAGGATGAAAGATCTCTCTCTAAGAATGAATTATCTAATTTGAGATTTTTGGAAACTAAAAACTAGCCTTTTACTTCTACTATTATCCAGATGCCTATAATCCTACGGACTCTAACTTATTTCCTCTTATCGAAGAAAATACCTCTTCTCGTAACAATAAGAACTCTTTGCAGGAAATAAAATAGTCCCCAATCACTGATACAACAACTTACGCCAATACAGTCAAAAAGCACCACACAGGGAGCAAATCGTCTATAAATGTTCCATCTGGATCTGCTAACTTTGTCAATGCATCTTCACATAAATGCCCACAACTTATACCAGAAGAAGGGATTGCTTTCAACTTTGGCTCTAAAGGGCAGATCATAAGTCTTATTCTGAAGTTACTTAACCTATACTGCCCAGCAGTCCTCATCTTAACCTCATTAACGATATTTTACTCTCTTCAATCAACTGTGTTGCATGAGTGAAAAAGAAGTAATTTTTTCAGTGGAACCTACGAGGTATTTCTACAAAACTTCATTTTCTAAAACATTTGATAAAAGTGCACAACATTTTAATTTTAAACTTACAAGAAATAATTTCTGATAATATTCCTAATCTTCCAAACTATATTACACATTTTTTTTAAATTCTAATAACTCACGAGGCATAGCCACATACATTAAAAAATATTCCACATAGCAGAGTTAATATTCCTATCATACACCATGCACTGAAATGTATTATACTAAAGATAAACTTAAATAAAAAACAAATTTTTTTTATAAACTGTTATAATTCAGGTGATTTTATACCTGAATTAAACTATTCTACTATTCTTGATTTTTGCCAAGGGGATATCCTATTATGTGGAGACTTTAACTCCCATCACATTTATTGGCACTCTTACAAAACAGACAATAAAGGCATTCAACTTCTTAAAGTTATTGAAAAATATAATTTAGTTATACTTAATGATAAAAATAAAACCATTCAAAATAGACAAATACACATTCTATCATTGACCTAACTCTAATATCAACAACTTTATCAAATCAATTTTAATGGAAAATTTCTCATGACACCTTAAATATTGATCATTACCCCATATTTATTTACATTTCAACCTACAAAAAACGCAACCACACATTTCTTTAACAAACTGGTCCAGCTTCCATAATCAACTTCTGAATGAAAATAACATATATTCCTTTTTAGAATATAATACATTCATAGATGTCCTCATTCAACACAAAACAATAATACAAAAATAGCTTTTAGAAAAATTCCGTATAATAATTCCCATATTATTTTTATTAATAAACTTATTGCCTTAAGAGTAAAGCGGAAAGAACAATGAACAGAAACAAATCTTTCAGAGACTATGAAAACTTCAACAGGTTCTCAACAGCTATTTCTAAAAAAATTAAAACTATTCAAAAGAACATTTGGCACACCTTTACTGAAACCCTATCTCCTAATTGCTCCACAACTAATATTTGGAAATTTACAAAAAAATTACATAACAACCTAAACCCTCCAGCTCTTTCTCAACGTATGCTTTCTTTTGCTCTCAATAATAATGAAGATTTATCAGTAACTGCTGAAAAATTTGCACAATTTCACTCCAACAAAGTAAAGACTCCTCATACCCCAATAAAAATTTGACAGTGAAACTTTCATACATCAATTTTATAATAGCCCAAACAATTTCATAAATTTTCCCTTCACATATTTTGAACTCTAAAATGCAATAAAAAACTTTAAACCAAAAACTGCAGCTGTACCAGATAAAATATCCAATAAATTTTTAAAAAATATTCCATATAATTGGGAAATAACTTTATTAAAAATTGTCAATAAAATTTGAAAATCAGGAAATATCCTTCACCAATGGCTTGAAAACCATTTAATTTTTATTCATAAAAGTAAAAAAGATATATACAATTTTAACTCTTACCGTCCCATGTGTCTATCATCAAATATGTTTAAATTATATGAACGTCTGGTAAACAATCGACTTAACTAGTTCCTTGAACACTAAAATATTTTAACTGAAAACATATATGGATACAGAGCAGGAAATTCTACCAAAGATTTACTCTTACACCTAATTACAGATATTGAATTTGTCCTTTCAAACAATTATTACTTAGTTGCTATCATAATTGATTTATAGAATGCTTTGGATTCTGTAAATCACTCTGCCTTACTACATAAAATTAAAAAAATCGGAATTACAGGAAATCTTTACAAAACCTTATTTTCTATTATCACAAAAAAATTTTAAGGTTAAATTAAACAAAACATTCTCAAATGCCTATTCATGCTTTGTGGGAGTTACCCAAGGAGATATATTATCCCCCACACTATTTAATATCTACCTATCAGATATTTCTGAATCATTTACATCTAAAATTCAATACGGAGTTTACGCTGATGATATAATTTTGTGGTCCTACCATAAAAACCCTTATGTCATTCAACACTTTCTTCAACAAAATCTTAACAACCTAAATTCCTATTGTAAATAATGGAATCTCGCAATTTCCTCAGAAAAAACTTGTATTATCCCATTTTATAAATAAAAAAATGTACCTAAAGACTAATATTTTATTAAATAATCACACCCTAACAATTGCAAGGGGGAAAAAGTTTTAGGTCTTATTTTAGATTAAAAACTTACCTGGAAAAATCACATAAATAAAGCACTTTCCACTGGCAATAAATTATTTAATTTTCTCAAATACTTAGGCCATGTCAAATGGGGCTGTAATTCACAATACATGCTTCTCATTTACAACAGTATTATTGCACCCAAATATTAATATGGCATAGAGCTTATGATAAACTTAGCACCATATAAAGGAAAACAATTAGAACAGCCACAAACTAAAATTATCAGATATACCTTAGGATTACCTCCAGGAAGCAACAATTTAGATCTATACGCAGAAACTGCAATTCCTCCCATAAATCTAAAGAAAAAATATTTGTTCCAAACTTAATTTATAGAATTGTGTTAAAAAACCATACTCATCCATTGCTTGATAAACTTCTTACCAACTTTAATAATCCATCCTTAAAAAAATTACTGAAAATCAAATACTAAATAAAATTATCTGTCAAAACCTAAGTGGAGATTTACCTACAAATTTTCCTAGTTGGATCAGTAGCCTCTCAATTCTAAATATTAATTATCGCAGGAATTTACAACAAACAACAACATAATCCTACTTCTCTTAATACAATTTACAAATCTAGATATAAATTCCAAGTTTAATAAGTACATTAAAATATACACCGATGGCTCTCAAAGCTCTGATCTTAAACATTCATCTGGAACATTTCTTTGCCCAGAAAAAAATGCATCCTACTCTTTTAAATTTAACAACCATCATAATAGCTGAAAGAACCGCAATAACCTTAGCCATCAACTGGGTCTTAAAATTCAAAAACTCTCACCTAGTAATTTTTTCTGACTGTAAATCTGCCATAGAACGTCTTTATAAAAACCCACATAAATCCCACTTCCCTATATTTATCAATGATATCTTCATATTAACATTTAAACATATTTCAAATAACAACTACCTACAAATTCAATGGATCCCCTTTCATGTGGGGATCACCGGCAATGAAAAAGCGTATGAACTTGCCAAAAATGCTTTAACAGATCAAAACCCAATTCCTACCCCTATTTTTTCATTCTTACACAAGCAAAACAACAAAAAATTACTTCATAACAATATTCGAACATTTTATGAAGATAACGCAATAAATACACAGATATTTGATATCCAATAAAATACTAAATAAAATTATCTACCAAAAATTTAAAACTTTTGGCTTTTGCAAAAAAAGACATCAATTTAATTTCTAAATTAAAAACAAACAGAGCCTTTCTAGGTTTGGGATGTTTTACCACTCAGCGGTTCTTTTGTGCACACAAATCTCTAATGACGGACGGACATCTTCCCTCAAAGTTGAATTTTCTATAACCTGCAAAAAAGAAAGTTCTAACTCATTCAGTAAACAATTTACATCTAAGAAAAATTTATGATAGAATTTAGGGCATAATAAAAGGAAATAATTTATAGAGTTTAAGTGAATTGATGGGTGTGTAGTCTTCATGTTGTTTTGAATATGGATTTTTTTGTTATTTATTCTTCATGTTGTTTATATATTTGACATTCATGTTTTAGGGAATGTTATCTCCATATTGTTATTGTTTGTTTGTGTCTCTAAATAGAGTCTATTAAATTACAGTTGCGAAAAAAAGAAATAATTAGTTTGTATAATACTAACATGATTTTATGATTATCATGATATAAAATGCTTTTGAAATTATAATTGTGAATTTTTCGTCGGACACCCTGTATTTACATAACTCTCTAATAGATAGGTAAATTGTAGTTCATACATATTTGGACGATTGTAATCATAGTTGAAAATCTCTTATAATGATAAACATATTATGAATCGTAGATCGTATAATCATATTCGATGTACCAGGTAATAATTTTACCCCCAACCATCTCCATCATAAAGATATGCCTATTTGGCATGAGTAAGAACAAAATATATAAGTAAACCACCCTTAGATGGGTCCCTAAGGGTAAACATAAGAAAAGCTAAAAATAGCAGTAAAATTGCATGAGAAACCTAAAACGGGTAGGACTCCTCAGAGAACGCTACCGTTTTAGGCCTCTTGTACTTGTTCAAAACAGTATGATCGTAAAGAATCAGAGAAGAAATAATCTCATTGGGATTATTGCTTACAGCCTCAAAAAATCTTTTTGAGGTGCGTTTTATATGTATATATATATATGGTCGATGTCCAGGTCTTTATGGAGTTGTCTGTTAGTGAGAAACCAAGGGGCATCGACCGCAGTTCTCAAAATCTTGTTCTGTAAGACCTGAATCTTACGAATATTGGTAGTTGTAGTATTCGCCCATATGGGTGAAGCACAGAGAATCACCGGTCTGATGATCATATCATAGAGTAAAAGCTTATGATCAATCATTAAAATGGAATTTCTCCTAAGGAGTGGGCCAAGCTGGCCCCTCAATGAACTGACTTTGGAGATTATATTTCTTATGTGATAGTCCCACTTTAACCTCTTATGTATAACAACCCCAAGATATTTGACTGAATCATCCCAATCAAATGGGAATGTCTTGTAAATGGAGGAAAGTGGGATTCATATATTACGAATCTTTAATAGATAAAAAAATTCATATATTAATAATGAAAAAAAAATAAAGTGGCTAGGTTAGTAAAAATATTAAATAAAATTATATCAATCGTTGCGCGAAGGATTTTTTTCCCCTTGAAAAGTTTCACGAGGTTATATGAAAGGTAAGTTTTGTATAAATTATTAATTATTAAATAAACATTGTTGAATACGTAATTAAATATTTAAATATTAAATATTATTGTCCTTCTAATATCTCATAAAAAGAAATTTCGTCATTTTCTGTCCACATGGATTCGCTTTGTATCTTGACCTACACTTAATTAAATTTAGCAGGAATCTGTTGAAGAACACGTTTAGAATTGAAAATTCATTTGGAGCTAAAACGTGATAATGAAACGTATGGCTCCTTGACAGATAAATGCTGAGCACTTCATACTTCAGTTCTTTGTTATCGCTTTTAATTCTCACTTTCTCACATTGTTACATGCCGCCTATGGATTATTTGAAAGCAATAACACTTTCTATTTAATACGTTAAAATTAACGAAAAAAGAATCTTACATCTCAACATAGACACAAAGCTCTTTATTCTCTTACAATCTTCCCTTCTTAAATTTTCTGCACATTTTTTTTTTTCGTTTTCTTCCTTTCTGTTTTTATCTCACTCTCTCGGCTCCCGCAGTAAATAGGCAGTTTCATTTATGTTGAAGAACTCACTGTCACATATGGTTGACAAGGCTGTCTTTTGTCAAGTGACGGCCAATTAGATTAGAAAGGAAAGTTCTAGAAAAAAAAAACTTTTTACCTAAAGAAGCTTTAAGGCGCTTAGTTTGATGCGCATAAATAAAATCAGAACTGCGCTTGCCAGGTCCAGAGAAAAAGAGGTTTTGCTCTTTATTAAAAACCCATTAACTCCTGAATGCTCGAAAAGTGGACTGCACAAGACGTCTTGGATGAATTGGATTAGGAAAGCCAGAAGAAAAGGAGAAATAAGTGTGTTTCTGACAAAGTCTTGAAAGCTGTTTTATTGCGTCTGGTGCGAAATTCTCTAAATCTTTAAACATTTCCAAAAAACGAAGATGTACGAAAACGGTTGTTTATGAGTTTTACGATGCGGTGTGTTTGCATTACTTCATTTCAGTATCTCTTCAGGGATTCCATAAAATAGTTGAGGACATCATGGTTAGTAGTTATGTTTTTTGAAACAGTTTCTAATTTCTAGGTATTCATCATGATTAAAAAACATCTTTTTGAAAGCAGTTTATTTTTCGTTTAAAGATAAAAAAAATTAACGTTTTTATTTATTTATTAATTCTTTTTTGCATTCATTGTTCTACGTATTGAATTTTACTACTTCTGTTGCTATTGGTTGAAATGCAAATTGCAAAGCATTTTTGTTTTCAATTTTACAATTTTTTAAAATTATTTTTAATATGTATTGAATATTATCCAAATCTTTGCTATACATTAGTGGTCGTATTTAGACATCACTGTAACCTATCTTTAACATACATAGATTGCTTCAATATTATGGCTATTCTAAAGTTACAAACAGAGCAAATTGAGGTGATGAGCAAGTCAACGTGACAAAATGCTAACTCCACAAACAATCATATGTTTGTTGTCATTAATGTATATCGGAGAGGTGAAGGAACAACAAACTAACAATTATCTGGTTTAAACCTTCCGACTTTTGGCAACAAAAGAAAATAACAGGATACGTAAAAATGCTTAATAAATTAATGCTAGTTAAATCTTAAATGCTTTTGTAGGCAGTAATAGGTTAGTCATTTGAGATTCCAATGCACGTACTGAAATAATACATTCCAGCCATATTTTCCATACTGTTGAACTTGCGACCCTCCTCGCAAACTTGTATGGGTATGATTTCCATCATATTTTCCATGAAGTTGAGATCTGGGAAGAACGTTGAATAAGAACAATTTACAAGAGGAGGTTGAATTATGAATAGTAGATTAGTCCTGTTCAAATCGACGGGACACACCTCTCAATAATGTTCGGAATAAGCTCGCAAACACCTGCATTCTTGCATATCTATTTCAAACTCCAACTATGTTGCCAACCCCATTGACTCTTCTCCAGACCATCACACTGGCCAGTAAAGAATTTAGAGATCCTGGAGCGCTAAGGAGGAATAACATTTAGGAGCCCTATTTATTTGTAAGAAACAAATAGGTATAAATTCACAGAACGATTAAGGGCCCCTTGGTAGCGGGACCCTAAGCGGTAGTTCGCTTATTAGTAAATCCACCCGTGACAGTGATATATCTTGCTGACGTCTGTAAAATGCAAAATCTTCCTTCCAAATGTCACCGAGCAATAGCTCGTCCAAATTTAATCTTTCTGTCACTTCATGTCATCTGCTCCCATTTCCCACCCCACGTCGTATGGTAGTGTGTCTATGGTATTCGCCCTTCCTTGTGCCAAATAGCGTAGCTAGGACCGGAAGGGATCGTGCAATACTTTTGGGGCCCCTACTTCCACTGCTTTTAGATGATTTGGAGATCAAAATTTTTTTTGGAAATAAATAACTTTTTTTTCCTTGAGAGTATAGTAATTTATTATTTAAACGCATAAAATCAATATTACTAACTATAAATATAAAATAAAACTAATATAATATTTAGAA
This sequence comes from Ryuthela nishihirai, assembly GCA_038380435.1. Lineage (NCBI taxonomy): Eukaryota > Metazoa > Arthropoda > Arachnida > Araneae > Heptathelidae > Ryuthela > Ryuthela nishihirai. Next base: position 30,583,165 of record JAWZYU010000016.1, on the reverse strand, counting down.
AAGCTGATAAAAATATATCTTCTTTGCTTTCGCTTCCTTAAAAAGATCAATGCTTTCTTTGGATCATAGAGAGACATTGGATCATGATTTTATTGGAGTGCGTCATAATTGGATCAAAAGATAGACATTATCACAATCATAATAATGTCTATCTTTTTTATTTTGAGCAGCCCTAGAAACCCTGGGTTAATAGCATTTTGCCAACCATGTCACCCTATTGCTACATCACTGCTTATGCCTTTTATTGAGTTGAGATGTAGACATCATTTTCCTGAAGCACAGCTGGCCATGTGACAGAATCAGCTGATGAACTGCTGATTTCTATACGTTTGAGTTTCAGTTGCTACTGGTTGGGAACTCGCCGTAGAGATGATAATTTGTCTCACCACCACTCTTTCTTGACTGGTAGACAATATGGGATACACACATATACAGGGTGATTGTAAACTCTTTCAACAAAAAAGAGCGAGATAGTACACATCAAGACGACCAGTTTTTCCAATGGAACCTAGGGTCGCATTCTACTCCTTCCGTCAGAAAAGAGTACTCTCGAAAAACGCCACACATGCACAAGTATTTACAACCGGTGCATGAAAATCACAATACGACGATTCGAATGTCTCTCACGGTCCAATCTTTGTGCTTCACGTCCATTACCACCTGCTTGACCATACATCAGATGCATATCCGCCAATTCCTCGTATGTGTAGTCTTCCATGTCCTTCACGAATATGTCACTTATCATGTGACGTTATCACGGTAATGTCGATGAACGAGTTCGGCTGCGTTTTTAAATGTTTGTTCTTAATCGTCTACGCACTTGTTCAGCGCACCTGATTTACATCTTGTGATTTTCATGCACCGCTTGTAAATACTTGTGCATGCGTGGCGTTTTTCGAAAGTACTCTTTTCTGGCGGAAGGAGTGGAATGCGACCCTAGGTTCCATTGCAAAAACTGGTCGTCTTGATGTGTACTATCCCCATCTTTTTTTGTTGAAAGAGTTTACAATAACCCTGTATATAGCATATTGCGGTATTTACCATCAGATTTAATGCAGTTCGTTACCACATGATGAAAATGGTGTAACTGTCGCATTAAACTTCATGAAATGCTTGGTTTGTAGAGCTTTGTAATATATACAGTCAGTTATGAAGCGAGATTGCTTTAACGCGTCAGGTAAGGTGCGTATAGCAATCTCGCTTCGGCTGCAGGCTGGATCGTAGATCGTATAATCATATCGATGCACTGGGTAATAATTCCACCCCCAAACATCTCCATCACAAAAACATGCCTACCTGGCATGAGCAAGAACAAAATATACAAGTAAACCACCCTTAGGCGGGCCCCTAAGGGAAAACACAAGAAAAGCTAAAAATAGCAGTAAAATTGAATAAGAAATCTAAAACGGGTAGGTCTCCTCAGAGAACACTACCGTTTTAGGTCTCTTGTACTTGTTCAAAACAGTATGATCGTAAGGAATCAGAGGAGAAATAATCTCATTGGGATTATTGCTTACAGTCTCAAAAAATCTTTTTGAGGTGCGTTTTATATGTATATATATATATGGTCGATGTCCAGGTCTTTATGGAGTTGTCTGTTAGTGAGAAACCAAGGGGCATCGACCGCAGTTCTCAAAATCTTGTTCTGTAAGCCCTGAATCTTACGAATATTGGTAGTTGTAGTATTCGCCCATATGGGTGAAGCACAGAGAATCACCGGTCTGATGATCATATCATAGAGTAAAAGCTTATGATCAATTATTAAAATGGAATTTCTCATAAGGAGTGGGCCATGCTGGCCCCTCAATGAATTGACTTTGGAGATTATATTTCTTATGTGATAGTCCCACTTTAACCTCTTATGTATAACAACCCCAAGATATCTGACTGGATCACTCCAGCCAATGGGAATATCTTATAAATGGAGGCATGTGGGACTCGTAATACGCTTTCCAGTAAAAAAGATGGCAGAACTCTTGCTAGAGTTAATCTTTATCTTCCATTTTTCGTACCATGTGCCCAGCTCGGTCAAGCTATGCTGCAGCCTCTTCACAGCGATAGCAGGACAGAGTGAGGGAGATAGTAAGGCAAAGTCATCTGCGTAAAGTTCAAGATGAATGCGATCAAAGGAAGGTAAATCGTATAAGAATAAAGAGAAGAATGTAGGACCCAAAAGGTGCTCTGAGGCACACCTGCAGAGATGACTCCTCTTGTAGACATGGCAGATTTAATTTGGGCTTGATATGTCCTATTGAAGAGAATAATTGGATCAAACAGATGAGTCCAGATGCACTTCGGCTTGTATAAGCTTGTGTAAAATGCTGTCCAACCAGACGCGATCAAAGGCTTTGGCCACATCCAGGAAGACAGCTGCAATGGACTCCTTTTTGTTAAGGGATTTGGCGACTTTCTCCATCACCCTAAGGATCTGGTGTTCGGTAGATCGATTCCTCCTGAAACCAAACTGGATCTCAGGCAGAATAGGGTGGCGGCCAAGAAAGTCGCTAATACGATTGAGCAAAATTTTTCAAAAAACTTACTAATTGTAGACAGCAAGCTGATAGGACGGTAGCTGGATGGAATAGCGGAGTCTTTGCCTGGTTTATGTAAAACCTTGACGATAGCATTTTTCCAGACATCAGGAAATATGAGATTTCGAAGTAAATAATTAAATATCGAACAGAAATGCACAATGGCTTTCTTTGGAAGATGCTTGAGCATCCTGTTCGATATTTTTTGTCTTGACCTGAGGCCTTATTCAATTTTAGGCATTTGATTGCCAGCTGAATTTCCAGCGGTGATGTAAAAGTCACCCTGGACAGATCCACCTGATCGAAATGGAGAAGGGATTCCCTCACCAATCCACATGTATGATGATCAGAGAGATCAAACTTCTCACGGAATTGCAATTCGAAGGCATCCTCAAAGTCTCGGATTTATCTTCATCACTGAAATTTAAACCAGTTTCTCCATGTATAGGTGGGAAACTGATAAATGGTTTCTTTAAAGCTTTAGTCATCTTCCAAATGGAATTATCGGTTGTAGACAATGATTCAACTTTCATATTCCATTGTTCACTTCTAAACGTTTTGAGGCTGGATTTAACTTTGAGTTTTAAAGAGTTGTAAAGCCTCTTATCAGATGTAAATCCATGTCTCTGCCATGCATGTTTTATCTTGTTTTTCTCCTTAATGAGGCAAGAGAGATGCGATGGCAGGACATAAAAATCTCGCTTTCGTGTACTGCAGGCTGGATGATGCTAAACATTTCTATTTTATTCTGTTTCACATAAGAATGTAGCGGTAAGTCCCATTCATACTTGTCCAATCGTCGCTTATTACTCTTAACCACGATAACCACGAAAACCAATAAGGAACAACATGTGAAGCTTAATCATCATCATCATCATCATCATCATCATCATCATCATCATCATCATCATCATCATCATCATCATCAACAACAACAACAACAACAACAACAACAACAACAACAACAACAACAACAACAACAACAACAACCAGCCATGGGCTACGGAGGTCCAACCAGGCAGTACAATTTAGTTCTCCTAGCAAGTCTGTCCTGAGCTACATCTACTGCATCTGGCTACTGCACACCAATTCTAATAAGGTCCTGTTTGACATTGCCCACCGTATCCTAGGTCTCCCCCTCTTTCTGAGGCCTTTAGGCACACTGTTCATAACCCTATTCGCCAATCAATAATTATTCATACGGGCAACATGGCCAAACCAACGGAATCTCTCTCTGCACAATATGCTGCTTAAAGGAGGTTGCAGACTCCTTTGCCTAACCTCATCATTAGTTACAAAGTTGAACCACCTAATGCCCAAGATACTGCGTAAGCATCTGGAATCAAAAGCATCTAGTTTCCTGTTATCTTGTTCACAAAGGGTCCACGTTTCACTACCATAACTAACCCTAGAAAGAACCAAACTGTTATACAGTCTAATTTTAGTCTTTAGGTGTATACACCTATTTCTCCACACTCTCCATAGATTCTTAAAAGTCCCGGCAGCAATCCCTATTCGTCTGTTAATCTCATGCCACACATCACCATTATCTGTTACATAGCTCCCAAGATAATTAAACTGTGACACCTGCTCAAGACTGCAACCATTCAGATGAACTGAATCACAGCCTGCCTGACCAATTTTCATCACTTTAGTTTTCTCTCTGCTTATAACCAAACCTACTCTACTACCAGTTTCATCAACAGCTCGAATGAAAGAGTTCATCTCATCAACATCATTTGCCAAAAGGGCTAAATCATCAGCCTAATCTAAATCAGAAATTTTCGTATCTCCAGTCCATTTAAGGCCAAAATCTTTCCCTTGAAGTGAATTTCGCATAACATAATCAATAACCAAACTAAAGAGAAAAGGAGACAAAATGCACCTTTGTCGAACACCAGAAGTAATGGTAAACCAATTGCTACAAGCCTTACCAACTCTCACACAGGACTCAGTGTTATTATAGAGAGCTTTCATTATGTTAACTAACTTGTCTGGTATACCATATGATCTCACAATCAACCACAAATTATGACGATCAACAGAGTCGAAAGCCTTTTAACATTTCTCAAGAATCTGCCTAAGTGAAAATATCTGATCCACACATCCCCTACCACTTCTGAATCCACATTGCTCATCACGCAATTGACTGTCAACCAGATTCTTAATTCTATTAAGCACAACCATGCAAAGAACTTTCCCTGGAACAGAGAGTAGGCTGATACCCCTATAGTTATCACAAGAACTGCGATCACCTTTTTCAAAATAGGGATAACAATAGCTCTGGTAAAATCCTTAGGAACCATGCCTTTATCATAAAAGATATTCAGAATTTCAGTCATCCAAGTGGTAACCGAAACATTCCCAGCTCTAAGCATTTCCGTAGTAATTTCATCTACGCCTGGGGATTTATGAAGTTTAAGTTTAGAAATAGCCAAACTAACTTCAGATTGTGTTATAGGGCCAACATTAAAGCCACCAATGCATCTATCATCATTGCAAACAATTGTAATAAAACTAACCACATTGTTTAGAACATCACTGAAATGTTCAGCCCGCCTAGCCATGACAGAATCCTCACCTTCTATAACCTTACCTTGTTTATCCTTCAATCCCTGTATACATGTTCGACCCGTTCCCCCACCACTAAAGGCTGAAGCCATCTACACTAGAAGACTTCCTCCAATGCAGAATTTGAAATGCCCGAAGAAGCAAGAGTTCAGGTTCCTGCGATGACCTCTGCTCAGGATTATCCACCTGCTGATAAACATATCCTGTGAATTTATTCACTTGGGGCTGTCAACCCACAAACAAACAGAAACACAGCGGAAGATTTTCCTTCCACAGGAGCCCACCAGTGCAGCAAATTCAGGATCCATAATCAAGCTCAGAGCCTTAATTCAGTCCAGTCCAGTGGGTTTATATGGTCAGCACCAGGACCCTGTGTGGTTGACCACTCCTCAGCAGGGTAGAAAAATAAGAAAAGTAGCCATAGTTGTCCAGATTAGTAGGTCACACTAATCTGGCAGCCATCCCCTTCCGTTCACTTTCACAAGAGAGTATCTCTTTTGAAAGGTACTAACGGTCTGCACTACGAGAAGGCGGGATCGGACATTAGGTGCTAGGCCTGGCCAGTTCTATGCATCATCACAGGGGATTGGTGCATAGCTCTCCTTCCAGTGACTACCTAGCTACCATTTACAGACCGTGAAGCTTAAAGATTGGATCGATACAACTCTTAGGTTGTTTCTACCTCAAGTCATTTACACAACACGAAATAATTCTATGTAAAAGAATTATAATACATTTTGTGAGTGTATTAAGTGTTAAAAATCATTTTCTATATTTATTTACAATTCATAAAACATTTTCATGGTTGAAAATTATTTAATTAAAAACAATAATTTTTTTAAATCGTGCTAAATCAGATCCTTCATCGGTTTCTAAATTTACCTTTGTACACGGCTATAATTTCTGCCATTTAGGAATAACACTATGGCTTCTTTTTTCATTCTTTTTCCATGCTTTTTATTTCAATATTTAATAATATTTTTATGATGAACCGTAATAAATAAAGTATAAAATAAAGAGCAAGTCTAATATGGCAAAAATATTAGGGAGCAATGCTCTTCCATTAGTTTTTTTTAATTATTTTACAGCCGCCCGTGACTGATTGGTTAGCGTGTTTGGCTATTTATCTACGGGACCTGGGTTCGTGCCGCGGGTAAAGCATGGATATGTGTGTTGTGTTTCTGCTGAGGTCCCGCCATCCTCATAGACCTGTTATGGCGTATAAACTGACAGGCTCCTGTCAGACCTCTGTAGCAAGCAGCTGCTTGAGAGGATATTTTATTTTGTCCCCAACCTATATTTCCCCATTGAGTCAATGTATATTACAACGCCATTTTCCAATAATAGTGTTCTTCAGGAACCTAACTATGGCGTTTCAGCAGAATTGACCGTACTTGTTCAAACACGGTGAATGATTTGCATCTATTCCATTTCGCTCTCCGTTCTCTACACTCACAATTGCCACCATCACTAATCTTTGAGGCATTCATTCGATTTCGCACATTTCATAGGATTTTCATTGCTTCATTCATTTGCATCGTAAACAGCAGAGGTGGCTCTTTCATTACAATAAAAGTTCAATATTCAGGAAACTCTTGCGTCGACGTTAAATTTCCACTGTTTGTTCTTTTCTGTGATATAGATCATTTTAATCAGCATTTATTGTTTGTGGAATTGCGTTTTGTGACGAGATTCATTGAATTCTGCTGGGTATTTCACATTTCCCCTGACTCTATCTTTTTGGGACAAACCTTAGGGTGAATGTTCAGTGACAGTGGTTACTAAATATTTTGATTTAATATTTTCGAAGAAACTAATAAGAATAATTGAAAAGATTACTTTTGTTCGTTTTAAGTGCATAATTTTCCTCACCTCAAGAAGCTGCTTGCCACGAGGTCTGACAGGAGCATGTCGCTTTATACGCCAGAGCAGATGTTCTGTGAGGAAGGCGAGACCTCAACAGCAAAACAACACAAATATTCATGCCTTACCTGGGGCTCGAACCCAGATCCCTTTCATCAGTAGTCAAGCTCTCTAACCACTCGGCTACCGGGAATGTTTTTTAGTGATTTAAAGCAGCAATATTAACCTTTTGTTTTTTCCTAGCTGAAAGTTCCATTTATAACGATTACAATTATCATTATCATATATTTGATAAAATAGTCAAAAATTTTATTATCTCTTTCCAGCCGAAAAAAAAGTGGTTTCTCAGTGCTTAAAATATTCGTTTTAGACTCGAAGCAACTAGTATTGCAAATAACTGGAGTTTTAATCTTTGCAGATAAATCACTCGAAAATGTCTTTAGAATTAGAATAAACCAAGTCACATGAAAAGCAATCTAAATACACTGCTTGCATAATGTGGATATTTTAAAGCATTATTTGGGGACGATGTCATTTTAGATAGGTTCTACTAATCAATGTACGTAAGTGGTTCTCAAGATATAAACAGTATATCATTGGTCATGCATTTATTAATAAAATTGTTATCTTTATCAATGCACGTAAGTGGTTTAAATATATTAGTCTTAGGAAGCAGTGAAACAGAGGTCTGTAAATCCCACTCTATAAGAGCATCTCATGAAGGGTCGTTGCAACTCGGCTTCCGAAAACATCTCATGCAAGTTTAATGGGATTCAGCTCTGGGGATATTGCTGGCCAATCCATTTTCTGGATATCTTTACTCTCAAGGTATTCCTCCACTATCTGAGTTCTATGTGGACGAGCGTTTACAACTATAAAAATGAATTCTGACCTACTGTCACCTCTAAAAAGTCCCATAATCCTCTAGGATCTCGTGCCTGTATCTTAGGGCACTTAAGAGTCTCTCCTGGGAAGACATGCAGGTCAGTTTGGCCATTGATAGTGATACCTCTCCAGACAAACAAACCATTCCCACCAAAATGGTTACTTTCCACGATATTCATGGAGTGATAAATGTGTCCCACGCTCTCTCCAGCTGCATTGGCACCGAAAATAACTGTTTACGTTATGTCTGATTCATGAGAAAAGAGAACCTGTCCCCATTGATCAGTACTTATTACATACTTACAATTGATGTACTGCCTGCTCCATTCCAGTCATGCCCTCCGATGAGCGGAGGTTAGTGGTATGCACACTGCATGTCTTTTTGAGCATTTCGTCTCAAATGTTTTCATGTGGCGGACTGGCATTTTGTTTTTACAGTGTGTCAGGGACTGGCATTTTTATTTTCACTGTTCAGGGAACGGTGTAGTTGCCAACTTGGGCGGTATTTAAAAACATTTGAAATAAAAAATTATATATTTTATATTGGAAAATATTATAACAAGTTAAGAAATTCAGTCAGTTAAGATAAAACTATGGCATGAGAATTTTATGTTTTTGAAAAGATATTTCTTTATTTCCTGGCTGCTTCCTGCGGACCGGCAACTGATGGCTCACGGAACGGCACTGGTCCGCGGACCACCACTTTGAGAAGCACTGTTATAGGATATAAAACTCTTTCATGAAGTCGTCGGGACACAGTTACTTTGTATACTGTCCTTCCTGTGGCAGATGACAGCTCCTATGCAAGTTGGAGAGCTGACATCATTCTATTGCGCCTTGCAGTTAGATACATTAAACGACCCTCTTCAAATGTTGTTGCTCTGAACCTACCGTGGCTCATTCTTCTAGAGAATGTTCAAGTCTTGAAAATTTCTGTAGAATCTGAAAATTGCATTTTCCGACACAGTCATGAATCTGACAAGTCATTCCATCTGTCATTTTACTCCCCACCTCTGACCATCATCTAAATGGTTTCCTTTGCATTTTAACAAAACTACAATTCGAAACTTCGATAAAGCTACTCTTAATCCGAAATGAGAAGCGTTAGTTTCTTAAATTGCTTTTATCGCCAGCTTAATTTGCATATCGGAGTCTTTCGCATTCAGAAATGTAAATTTAATAACTGATAAATATTCTCTGAAATTTTCGTTAAATTTCAAAAAGTATTTCTGAGATATTTGTAATTTTGTTTAAATTCCTTAAAATGTGAACAACGGTGTATTTTTGACAAACCGCTCACGAATGCGATGTGAGAAAACATTTAAATGCACATATAAATATAGTGATATAAGTTTAATAAGCACTTTACTATTAATATAAATTATCACTAATAGTAAAGTATTTATTAAAATTTTAACAACTCACCACTTTTTTTCTAATAACAGATTAAACACTAATTTAAGATTTACTTCGGTAGGTTACTTTAGAACAAAACATAGCACCAACTTCTGTGGAAAACATAACTTAGATGAGAAATTATATAATTATAAGCTTCTTGGGAAGCACCAAGATTTATATAGTTTAAAAATTAATATGAAGACAAAAGTACATGGAAATATATTTTCAGCTGTTTTGTAAATTGTCAGTTCTGCAGTGCCTGTAAAGTTAATTCATGTTATTATTCCAATTCATTTATAGATAACGACTGATATCAAAAAATCATAATTATGTATAATAATGATGGAGGTAATAATAGAAGGGGCATGATAAATTCCGCAAATGGTAAGGAAGTTTGAGAACTTCCGAGGAGTAGCGTATAAAAATATTTCCACAGTTTCTATGATTTTGGCTTCCTTTCTCTTTAAATGCTGCCCAAATATTTCAAATTCGACATTTAAAAAGATTTGATTGAGGTGTTTCAACCATCATCAGCAGTGGCGGCTCGTGATTAAGAATTTTGTTGGGACACTTTGACTGCTACAGGGAGCACCTGGGTGAAGGGAAAAAAATGGGGAGATGCCTGATGTTGAATTGAACCAATAGAACCGAAAATACCTTTTTCTTTTTTCAGCTATTTTCAAAGCGCATTATTTAATAATACTTTTTTTGGGGAAAAAAACTCGAAAAAAAAAAGTGTTTTTGTCCTTTCTACTTCAATTCAGTATTTGCCCTTCCCCTGTACTAATTATCTATATATACGTATTCTTCTTCTCCGTTCTACGGTTATCTTAAAAACTATTCTTGAAAATTATGTCTAATATATAGATTTACGTTTTCTGACTCGGTTCAGATTATAAATTGATATTTATTATTTCCAACTGAATTACGCGTCGTAAATTATCACTTGAAAAGGGTTGACGAGTTCTAATGTTAAAAGATACTCTAAGCATTCTCTTTAGACTTCCATACCTAATATTGTTCTTAAATTCTTCATACATAAGTATCCTTCCTTGGCAAAATTAAAAGTTGGCAACCCAGTTCAAACACATCTTATCAAGAAAGTTTAGGCTCATTGAGCATGCCACAATCAAATGAAGATTTTTGCCAAATAGCAAGATCTCTGACTGTTGGTTGCTTTCGTAGAATGAGTCAATAAACAATGAGCCCAAAAAAATTAATAGAATGAGCATCAATTATATAATGTCATGGGCCACTACAAAATAGTAACCTGGCTACTGCAGTTCTTCGGTATTGTATTTCAGCAACTGCGCATTTGTGACATTGCTGTAATAGACATTGATAAGATTCCTGACCGTGTTCCTCATGTTAAAATTCGTATTGACAATACGAAAATAGGCGAAGTAGTCCTGATTCGCAAAGTAAATGCTGTGATTGTCTAAGTAACACGGCAAATTATGATATTAAAATCGAAAAAAGAACCGATATTATATTAATTTAGATATGATATATAATAAATTCTAAATTTAAAATTCGTTTATTGTTTTTTTTTTGTGTGTGTGTAGCAGTGCCCCAGGTAACCTAATAGACGAGGAAACGAAACGAAAAGACAAAACAAAAAAAATCGTTTAGTAGTTGTGAAACATCGACTTTTATCCTTCCATGGACATCATCATCATCATCATCCTCAAGCAGCCATGGGCTACGGAGGTCCAACCAGACCGTGCAATTTAGTTCTCCAAGCAAGTCTATCCTGAGCTACATCTACTGCATCTGGCCACTGCACACCAATTCTAACAAGGTCCTGTTTGACATTGTCTGCCCACCGCATCCTAGGTCTCCCCTTCTTTCTGAGGCCTTTAGGCACACTGTTCATAACCCTATTCGCCAATCTATAATTATTCATACGGGCAACATGGCCAAACCAACGGAGTCTCTCTCTGCACAATATGCTGCTTAAAGGAGGTTGCAAACTCCTTTTCCTAATCTCATCATTAGTTACAAAGTTGAACCACCTAATGCCCAAGATACTGCGTAAGCATCTGGAATCAAAAGCATCTAGTTTCCTGTTATCTTGTTTACAAAGTGTCCAAGTTTCACTACCATAACTAACCCTAGAAAGAACCAAACTATTATACAGTCTAATTTTAGTCTTTAGGTGTATACGCCTATTTCTCCACACTCTCCATAGATTCTTAAAAGTCCCAGCAGCAATCCCTATTCGTCTGTTAATCTCATGCCGCACATCACCATTATCTGTTACATAGCTCCCAAGATAATTAAACTGTGACACCTGCTCAAGACTGCAACCATTCAGATTAACTGAATCACAGCCTGCCTGACCAATTTTCATCACTTTAGTTTTCTCTCTGTTTATAACCAAACCTACTCTACTACCAGTCTCATCAACGGCTCGAATGAAAGAGTTCATCTCATCAACATCATTTGCCAGAAGGGCTAAATCATCAGCATAATCTAAATCAGAAATTTTCCTATCTCCAGCCCATTTAAGGCCAAAATCTTTCCCTTGAAGTGAATTTCGCATAACATAATCAATAACCAAGCTAAAGAGAAAAGGAGACAAAATGCACCCTTGTCGAACACCAGAAGTAATGCTAAACCAATTGCTACAAGCCTTACCAACTCTCACACACGACTCAGTGTTATTATAGAGAGCTTTCATAATGTTAACTAACTTGTCTGGTATACCATATGATCTCACAATCAACCACAAATTATGACGATCAACAGAGTCGAAAGCCTTTTTGAAATCAACAAAGCTAGCAACCAAAGGTTTCTGAAACTCTAAACATTTCTCAAGAATCTGCCTAAGTGAAAATATCTGATCCACACATCCCCTACCACTTCTGAATCCACATTGCTCATCCCGCAATTGCCTGTCAACCAGATTCTTAATTCTATTAAGCACAATCATGGAAAGAACTTTACCTGGAACAGAGAGTAGGCTGATACCCCTATAGTTATCACAAGAACTGCGATCACCTTTTTTGAAAATAGGGATAACAATAGCTCTGGTAAAATCCTTAGGAACCATGCCTTTATCATAAAAGAGATTCAGAATTTCAGTCATCCAAGTGGTAACCGAAACATTCCCAGCTCTAAGCATTTCCGTAGTAATTTCATCTACCCCTGGGGATTTATGAAGTTTAAGTTTAGAAACAGCCAAACTAACTTCAGATTGTGTTATAGGGCCAACATTGAAGCCACCAATGCATCTATCATCATTGCAAACAATGGGAGTAGAACTAACTACATTGTTTAGAACATCACTGAAATGCTCAGCCCACCTAGCCATGACAGAATCCTCCCCTTCTATAACCTTACCTTGTTTATCCTTCAATTCTTGTATGCCTGTCTGTTTTCTACCACACAAAACATTAACTATCTGGTACAGCTCTCTGCTGTTGTGCTGTCTAACTGCTTCCTCGGCTTTGTCAGCCAAACCATCAAGCCAAAAATTTTTATCAGGAGCTAACTGATCCTTTACAAGTTTATTAAGGTCTCTGTAATGCTTTCTATTAGGACTAGTAGGGTATTGATTAAGGGCATTCCTGCAGTTCTTTCTTTCCGAAATAAGCTCAAGTGCCTTATCACTCAGATAATTTTGCCTCTTCTGCTCCTTTTTTCCTAAAAGAGTACTGTTAGTGTCCAAAAAAGCCTGTTTAAAATGATCCCATTCTTCCTCAACATCAGTAGTAAGCATACCATGATTGTCATAATGACTAAGTAACCTATCATGGTAAGCTCTAGCTATAACTGGGTCTTTCATAGCATCAGTATTAAAGGTAAATTTTTTAACCCTAGCACAACACTTTTTAAGTTTAAGTTGCAAGACACTTTTAACAAGGTAATGGTCAGATCCAATTTCAGCTCCCCTATATGACCTGGTATTTCTAACAGAACTAGCCCATTTGCTGTTAATTAATATATAATCAATCATATTCCTATGCAGCCCATCAGGTGAAACCCATGTGTATTTATGTATGTCGCGATGTTTGTAATATGTGTTAGTTATTCTGAAACCATTGAGTTTACTTACCTGTAGGAGACGTTGCCCATTGCCATTGCAGCTACCAATACAAAAAGGGCCTATCACCCCTCCCCAAAGATCAGAGTCAGTACGAACTTTGGCATTGAAGTCACCTAGAACAAGGGTAATATCTCCTTTCTTGACTGAATTCAAAATATCCTGAAGTTGTCCGTAAAACCTATCCTTCTGATCCTCATCAGCATCCTCAGTGGGGGCATAACAGCAGATAACATTCAAGTCTTTAACGCTTGTCTGAAATTTTGCTGTAAGAAACCTTTCATTAATGCAGTCATATCCTAGAAGAGCATCACTAGCGTGTCTGCTGAGAAGCAGACCCACACCTTGGTGATGCTTTTTGTCGTCCCTCCCTGAAAAGAGAAATTTAAAATTATTTTTAAGAATCTGACCTTTATCTGTCCATCTGGTCTCTTGCAAGCCGAGAATATCTAAATTATAACGGTGGAATTCTTGTGTGAGGACATCAAGAGAAAAAGCTCTGTGCAGAGTCCTCACATTCCAACTACCTATGGAGAGAAAATGGTTAGTGGGATGTTTAAAGAAACTATGTTTATTGAGAGAGGGAATGCCGACAATATCAAACAGCCCCCTAATCGCAGACATGGGGCAAAGACCCGTTCCCCCACTACTAAAGGCTGAAGCCATCTACACTGGAAGACTTCCTCCAATGTAGAATTTGACGATGCCAATAGAAGCAAAGAGTTCAGGTGCCTGCGATGACTTCATATGAGAGTCTTCTAGAAGTCCATTAAAATTGATTAGTGTTCTCGTAGCCAAGATATGCACCTGTTTGCTCGTGACTTAAAGTAGCATTTTTTGACTTCATCTAACTCGCAAGTAAATGTCCTGCGGAACTTAGACTTTCTCTTTAACGCCTGTTATGAAGCAGGCAAGATGATTGAGATTGGCGTCATGCCATTGTTTCTCTATCTTCAAAAGAAAAGGAGATCTTACATAAATAAAAATAAATAAATACCCCCTCAAGCAGCTGCTTGCCACAGAGGTCTGACAGGAGCCTGTCAGTTTATATGCCACAATAGGAGATCTGAGAGGATGGCAAGACCTCAGCAGAAAAACGACACACACATCCATGCAGGATCCGGGGCTCGAACCCAGGTCCCTTAGATCAGTAGCCAAGCGTGCTAACCACTTGGCCACGAGAAGATAATAAATAATAATAATAATCCACATAGTTATTGACTGATCTCTTTTACCAGCGGCACCAAAATAATATGTAATGCTCCATAACTTTAGATGGAGCATTGCATATTATTTGTTACTTTGCTCTCTATTATGCGATAACATAATTTCCAATGAGCAATTTGGATTTGTACCTGGTCGATCAACAACAGTTCAGATCTTACACTTCCTAAATTCATGAACATGACCACTTGAAGAAGGCAAATCAATTGGCATTATCTTCATTCACTATGAAAAAGACTTCGACAAGCTAAATATATCAATCTTGTTTGAAAAACTGGCAAATTATGGTATCCCCAGTAAAACACTTCAATTTTTCTCACCTTATTTTCAACTCGCACTCAAAAGATTAAAGTCGTAACACATTGTCACCGTTAAACGTATCACTACTATCGTGCAAAGCCCTATTTTAGATGCATTGTTTTTCGCTCTATTAATTAACCAGTGAAATTCCCTCGATTTGAAGGCCTGTTGACATTTTTGTCTACGCTGATAATGTCAAATTCTAGACTACTCTTTCCAACTCTGAGAACCATCACTCACTTCAGGAAGCATGCGATAAAACTTCACGGTGGATCCCACTTAATACTCTACCTATCTCTAAGGGTAAAACTATAGTCTATAATACAGGCCAAAATAATATACAACTCACCTACTCTATTGATTCTTCTGACATTTAAAAAAGTGAAAGACACACAGACATTTGGGCATCATCCTAACTATCAACTTATCCTTTTCACAGCACTGTAATTTCTTCGCTGTAATGGGCAACTGTGTTGGGCACATGATTTTGAAATGCTACAGCAAATGTAACACAAGCATTCTTGTTAAAGCATTCATCACATACACCGAAGAGCCAAAACAGTATGGCCAGCACGTCTTTATGCAAATCGAAGCAACCTCAGGTAAACGACGGCGCGTGTGAAAGTCATGAAACGGTATAAATAATGCCTGATACTGAACTCTGTTAATCAGTGTTATTCTTGTTCTTCAGATGGAAAAGGCAGCGGACTTAAATGAGTTTGACAAAGGCCAAATTGTAATTGCCAGACGACTGAGTCAGAGCCGTCAAGATGTGAACAGATCATGGCTCATCAATGCTAGAGGCGAGCAAAGGCTATCCCGTACGGTACGAGTCAACAGAAGGGATACTGTGACGTAACTCGCCCGTAATTTGAATGTTGATGACGGGAGTAATGTGTCACAACACACAGTACATCGAACCCTGTTGAAAATGGGGCTGCGTAGCCGCAGGGCGCTCCGAGTGCTCATGCTAACCTTGGTTCACCGTCGAAAGCGCCTACAATGGCCACGCGAGCATCAAAACTGGACCTTGGATGATTAGAAGAAAGTCGTCTGGTCCGATGAATCTCGTTTCCTGTTGCACTAAGTGGACGGCCGGGTACGTGTTCGTCGTTTACCTGAGGAAGTGTTGGCACCAGTATGCACCGTGTGATGCAAACAAGCCGGTGGAGGAAGTTTAATGCTTTGGGCAATGTTCTGCTTGGAAATCCTGCGTCCAATCATTCATTTGCAGGAAGCTATGACGTCTACCACCTACCTAAACATCATTGCAGACCAGATACCACCTTTCACGGCAACGGTGTATCCCTCTATTAGTATCTTCTTCCAGCAGGATTATGCACCATGCCATACTGCCCAGATTGTTCGAGAATGGTTCGCGGAATACGAGGAAGACTTCCAAGTAATGCCCTTGCCTCCAAATTCCTCTGACATAAGACAGAGGCACCTTTAGAAATCTTGAAGCGTCCATGCCTCGCCGGGTAAGAGCTGTTTTAGAGGCACGTGGAGGACCAACATCATATTAGGCAGGTGGTCATAATGTTTTGGCTTTCGGTGTATGTTCGACCCATTCTGGAATACGCATCTCCGTATGATCTATATATGGTGTGTCTGATATTGAAACTGTTGAAAAAAAAACAGAAATCTTTTACAAAAAAAAGCTAATGGAATTTCTCACCAAATCGCATCAACAGAGACTAAAAGAACTTCACTCCCTGGAGTGGAGGCGACTTGAGTACGATTTCATTATATAGTATAAAATGATCCGTGGACTTTTGTATTTTAATCCCGAACAACCATTCTTTCACACAATCAATAGCAGGACTAGACAACACCCGCTGTGTATTAACATCCCATTTACAAAAAGAAATTCCAGAAAATATTTCTTTATTTGTAAGAAAGAGTAGGGAATGATCTTCCGGAGTATGTTGTCATCTCTCCTACCATGACCATTTTAAAAGGCATTTACCAAGCATGAACCTATGTAAACATCTCAAATGCTATCCCTTTCAGATCTTCAAATTCTCAAGATTGCGAAAAGATTCATTCATCTGTAGTCCACTTCTTACATGTGATGTTGTATATAACTTATTCAATTCATTTCATGTTTGTAATGATATTCGCTTTCAATATGGATTTCATATGGATATCAATATGGATATTCTCATAATAATAGCAAGATGACGAATGTACAAAATGAAATATCAGTTCCAGGTTCCTTTACGGAGTGTGAGATCTGGGTCAGTGTACACCGTTATTCTCTCTAAATTATAAATAATAGAAAATACAATTCCCATTGACAAATGTATAATTTGACACATAGTGTGTCACTCCATTTGTCTCTGAGTGCCTTCTACCGTTAATTGTGAGCCATATTTGCAACACAATTTTTCTCATCAGTCATGACAATAAGAATTGACCAATTTCTTTTTTTCTTTTTATGTGTTTAAAAAGTCTTCCTATTTGTTGTGCTCAAATTTCTTATTAGACGATTATGTTTCAAAAATCGCATCGCTTCTTTGTGGCAAATATCAGTTTTAAAAATTATTCGGTATTATAGGCTTTGCCTCTTTACTTACAAGATGACGCGCCCTTGCTGAAATTCCTTTGACTGTTGAGAAGGTTTAGCAAAAATATTGAGATTTAAAGCGTAATATGTAAAGCACGTAGTTGCCTTCGAGCATGACAGCAATACAAATGTTTTCTTCAAGCTTGCCACTGTTACCTTTGACAGCAATGACAATACTTTTTAAATCACAGGCAATTAAAAACAAAACTCGTATGCTTTAAATCACTGAGTCCTGTTTCAAAACTGTCGGCCTCACAAATGGAGCCTCTAGAAATTGAACAGAATGATTTATCTGTTATGCCAAAGCATCCATTCGTTTTCCCAAAGCTACCTGTCTCTGCTGGTCGTTAACTACACGAAACATAACTCTTAGGAAATCTGTTTTAAACCATGAGTCAGAAAATTATCCATGCCATGAACTGCATACGATAATATAGTAACGAAACTAACAGATATGCAGGTAAATTCTGAGTTTTAAGAAGACTGTCTTTTTGTTTACAGAAAATAGTTTTCTATAAGCTAGAAGCTATTTATCATCTTGCTAAACGAGAACAGTGGCTATAGTATAAAATGAATAGTTATTATTCGAAAACTCGTAATAACAAGAATCAAGACAAAAGAGCTTTATTTCTATCTCAAAGAGATTCGCCTAATTTAATTACTAGCTTACTAGGCTCCTAAAGGATCGAGCTTTACCGGTTTTTCCGCTAACTGGTGTCTAACTTTTGTGAGAAGGAAGATATGAATAAATTTAAAAAGACCATTATTTGTTTAAACGATGATTAGTGTCTCCATCTGCGTGGAGAGGCATACCATACACAAGTTAAATATCATAAGCACTAGAATGAGCCGTACCGGCTTGAACGCGATAAACGTTGTGTGTAAGTGTCAGACAAACCCTACGTAGAAGTACCACAGTTGAAATATAAGTATACTGGCTCTTTCTATGACTGTCAGCGTGTGCTGTTGATTGAGATTTCAGACCAATTTGCAATGATGTTTCGAAACTTTAGGCCTTTTCAGGGAATAAAGTCAAAGCCAGCAGAATTCGTAAGCAAGAAGTTTCTTTCGATACATGACAATATCAGCATCCCATACTTCTAATTAACAGTATCAACGCTGAACAGATGTCGTTGGGAGAGTCTGGAGCACCATTCGTATAATCTTGACCCCTCTCAACGTTAATTTCATAATTTCGATCCTCTAAAGAAGACATGAAAGGACAGAAATTTGATTTGAAGAAGTGAGTGGACGAAGAGGTGCAGCGCATGGTCACAGAATTCCAAGATTCCACAAAGACGCAGAATTCCAAGATTGACAAAGTCGTTTTGTGAACAGTGCTAACTTGTGAACAGTGCTAACCTTTTGCTAACTTTTCGTTGAGTCAAATGTCTCATCAGGCACAGATAGTGTCTATAGATAAATATATCCTTTCAGCTTTGTTTCCGTTTGCTCACTTTTCATTTGAACGACATTTATATGTATATGACAGTAACGATATCCTCCCTTTGTATCTTTTAGTAGATCTAGAGAAACGTACTGGATTTTCTTTCGAAGATCTTTTTGTTTCGAAGCTTTGGGGTATTTCTAACCTTAGCATTAATCGCAAGGTGGCAAAAATGACGCTCAGAAGAAATGCAACCCAACTATGCAGGGGGAAAACATTTTGGTGCAACTAATAAGAAAGGAGTAAACAGGTCTGCTCTTTAAGATTGCTTTTCTATATATGGAGAAAAACCTTACTAATTCAAAATAAAGGGAGCTGGGAAATGCTATCCAAAGAATATTTTAAGAGATTCAATTATCTTTTACTTCAAAGCATTACAGAACAAGATGTGAATGGGTATTAGTAAGTAAATTGATAGAAATTAAATTGAAAATATGTAATTCATAAAAGTCCTACTTTGCGAAAAATGCATCACAAATATAAAAGTCCTTTAATATGTGGGGTAGAAGTTGGCTCACTCAGTAGTGCACCAGAATTATAATCTGCAGTTTTCAGGTTCGAGTCCCACAAGCGTTGAGCTTTAGCTTCGAAAACCCCACACTGCGCTATGCCCCTGGTGAGAAATGAGTTGTAAAAGCCATCCAACAGATAGAACGTTAAGCCGCGGCCTGTTCTGGTTAAAGAACACCCTGGGTGGTCTTGACGGAAGGTTACATATGTCTCTTAACAACTGTCCAGTGGAATTCCTTTCCTTAACCTTATCTGAGCCTTGGGGTCCTTGTGACCTGAATATTTGGTCCATTGTGTGGAATAAAAGCGCCACTCAGTAGTACAATCCAACCCTTTGATATCAAATTATTTCTAAACTCAGAACAAATTATTGCTAGACCGGAATTTGAAAGAATCTTAAGTTATCTTTCAGCCTTTGATTTAAAAAAATTAGAGATTTAAACTAAATTCCTCTCAAAATATTTCTTCAATGTTTCTTGGTGAATCTCTTTTAATGTGAAATAAAAATACTTCAGAACAGTCTGTGTCAATCACGAAAGACGACTGAGTGAGACTCTCCAAAAGAACAGCTGTGATTAAATCCTCAAATGCCTCCTTTTTTGAAATGGTTTGGGTTGTTTTACCTCTCAGTTTCACTTTTGTGCAAAAAAATGGACTAAATGGCCAGATCGTAAAGTTCTCAAGGGCTCAGAGATGGTTGGGGGAAGTGGACCCATTGACAGCTGTTAGGAGACAGATGGTAACCTCCTGTCAAGGCCATCTGACGTGTTTTTCAAAGTGCACAGGATATGACACTCCGGCACACAGGATAACAGTTTACGTCCCATCAGATTGACGACGCCTTTTCAACCTATCGAAATCCTCTACTGACTGAGGGCATGGTGGCGATTTAGTGGAGATAAAACTGAACGCTGGCACAGGTGGGACTCGAACATGGGAACTGCAGTAACGAGAATTTCGAAATAGTGATTTTGAAATTAATAAAAGTTTAGTGTACATTAATTTCGAAATTTTAGAAATATTTACTTAGTGGTTAGATATTAAATTTAAAATATCCATTAAATGAAATCCTTCTCTTTGGACAGAACACTTTTTAATAAACATATAAATTTTCCTCTTATGTAGAAGCAGGTTTTAATAAAGAAACATGTAAACTGCTCACTCCTGTTGGCTTGCAGAGAAAAATATTCTAAACAATCCAAGGTATGGATTGTATCATGAAGAGATGAAGCACTCTTGATGATTCATTCATCACCTTAGCATTTAAATACTGCGAATAATCTTAAAGAACTATGAGAACAAAAGTCATTGTTTTTTGCGAAATTTCTAGTTTGTTTGTTATTTATCATAGGCTTAATACTTAATACATTTTGCAATTCTCGTATTCTGAGTATTACCTTTTAAATATTTTAATCGGAAGCAAAGTGAAATCCAAAATAACTCATCTGAAAACTCCCTGAGTCTATTTCCTTGAAATTCGGTTACACTGCTAAATCAGTTAAGCTTTTATCCATTGTGAAAAAGTTCTTGCAAAGAAATAACTTCATTTTAACTTCATCGTTTCATGGGGGGAGAACGTTTCATCTTATCAACGTTTTCATTTTGAATATTTCAACTTCACTTTCTCGTTCTCGCCCACGACATTATGTGCAGAGCTTCAAATCAGAGCTATGATTATATTTCCCAACGTTCGCTTTTGTGTTCCAAAGATGATTACTCAAACTACAACTATCATCAGAAAATGAACAAAGATATGGATGAAGACATTTAAACCTGTAATTTCAAAGCATTAAGCTGCTCAGCGTCTTTTTTTTTGCTCCTCTTTTGCTATTTGATCGCTATCATTTTAATGTGTAATAAGATAAAAAGAAATGACATTTCTTTTTTTTTATAATAAAGCAAGGCTATGAAAGCGAGAATATTAAAAGTAATGGCTTAAATCATCCAACCACTTCTAGCAGAGACATCGAAAATAATTCAAACATTGGACATGTTCTAATGCATTTTAAACATCTTTTTATAACAAAACTGAAGAAATTTTCGCCATACCTTATAAAGCAATAAAATTTGGTTAAGCTAAAAATTATCTAGAAAAACATTTGTCCAAAATTGCGCGTTTCGTTGAGGATGCATGAGCTATTTTTTCATTTCGTTTAACATCAAAGCTGAACATTTTTAAAATGTTCGTTAGATTTTCAGATATATGAAGGAAAATTTAACAAACTAGGTTTCTTCAAACAAGTTTTTTTGGCATTTCTCTTCCGATCTCGTAATTTTTCATTTGTAATCGATTCTTTGCTATAAATCCGATTGAGTGACAAATAAATTTTAACGATGAGTTATGAATTATGGGGCTATTGTCCTCCCCTAAAAGATTTACAAAGATTTTCATAGCAAAATTATCCAAAAGATAACGCGTGGGCCCATCCGAGACATTGAGGCTGGTGATTCAGTCGATAGCGTTCCAAATATAATCATATCATAATTCATAATCTGCAGTTTCGAGTCCCACCTGAGAAAGCGTTGAGATTTATCTTCTCAAAACATTTTCTCTGCTCTCGATCAGTAGGGGACACCGATGAACTTGGAAAGGCTGTCATCTGTAGGATGAGAAGGTAAGTCGTGACTCTGTGAGAGAGAAATACTTATCCTGTGTACGTTAAAGAACACATCGGATGGCCTTGAGAGGAGGCTACTCTATTTCTCCTAATACCTGTCCTGTTGGTGACCTTCCACCAACTTTCTCCATATCCTCGGAGTCCTCTGACCTGACCATTTAACCCATTGTGTGCAAAAGTGCCGCTCAGAGGCAAAACAGCCTATCCCACACGTGAAAGTAATTTTGGGGAATCTACGAATAAAATTAAGGATTATTTAAATAAAAAAAAACATATTCGCGCTGAAAAAAACGTGAAGGAACGAAATAAAAACTTAAAATATACTATATAAAATTATGAGGTTTTTATTTTTTGCACTTCTGGCCAAAAATGTTGAGAAATTGAAAAACAAAAGAACAAACAAATAGTTTAACATGGTAAAAAAACTAATTAAATGTTCTGTTCTTGAGGATATTTCAGAAGCGTTGAGTGTTCTTAGTGGGACATCATACAGAACAGAGCATAGAGATCTTGTAACTTGTTAAAGCACCAGCCATCATCAGAGTCCAATTTAATCTGGTATCACGGAAAGTGAAATGTTGTAAAGTTGTCAAGAATGCAGCGAGATAAATAAATGCTCAGGTAGTGTATTATCATAGAGGAACTTTTCTGTAAAATTAGAAATTTCCCTCAAATTACACGCCTCACAAAATGCTCACCATTTGGTAAATTATTATTGAAGTTATTACTAAAAGAATTAATTTTAATAGGTCGTTTAAGAGGAGACAAATCAAATTCAAACCTGACATTGGCATGAAAGACAACATTTATACTTGCCAATGGTTAGTTTCTATTTCTAGAAAATTTGAAAAAAAAATAAAAGGAGAAAAGAATAAGTAATTGGAATAAGCCCGAAAACGGTTCCAATACTATTTTTTATCAGAAATTATTATTGAAGAACATCGCAATATGTGATTCCCTCCCCCCCCCACACACACACTTGTTCCGGTTATAAAAATTCTCCAAATGAAAGACATGATCCCCTTTTCCCCAGTAAATACGGATCTGAGAGGAATAATAAGAATATTTAATTTCACCACTAACTAATAAACGAAATCAATGCAATTAATTCTAGCGTTTTGTCGCTTTAATTGTTCAATAAATAGAACCATCAAGTTCAGTATATTTTAAGCACTGCAATTAATTTTAACTTCGCAGTAACCTGTTCACAATTAGGCGATTTCTTACAAAATTGTAATTATCATTGCACAACCTTTTCGCGCATAAGAGATCATCACTGAAAAGATTTCTTCTTCGCAAAGCAGATCAGTTGTTTTCAATGTGGTGGTAATAATTCTGTTTATTTCGGAGATAATAATCAATAGCTACTGTTTACAAAAATAACTGGTTTATAGTTCTACAAGGTGGCTTCAGTCCATTTAATAACAACAGTTCTCCTCAGTTTTTATTTTGCCACTGTTTTTGGCATACAACGATCGAAACACAATAAAGAGAATTGTATTTTTAAGAATCAACAGCAGAATGAGCAACAAACTAAAATGGTTCAGTGTTAAAATTTGTTGATTATTTGTATTGTAATTTTTTTAAATATTTTAAACTATCTGAACTATACCTACCCGGGTCTCACCTTTAAGATGCAGTCTATATATTCTTTTTTTTTTTTACTGCATTAAAGATTAGTTTTCAATTTACCACCCCCTGACCCTCCAAACCCTTAGCATAGATTCAACGTTGGTGTTGCAACAAGGAAAAAAATGATTAAATGCAGTGTTGACAATTTAGAAAGATGAAATCACGCTTAAAAGTACAAATGAATAAAATAAATATCCCCTCAAGCAGCTGCTTGCCACAGAGGTCTGGCACGGAACGTACCAGTTTATACGCCATAGTAGAAGGTCTGCGAGGATGGCGGGTCCTCAGAAGTATGGCAATAATCTATTTGGCAGCGATTTTCGTTTTCCGTAGGAATAGCGTGATAAATAGCTTTGCTTCTTGCATGCCCCGTTTTTGGACTTGAAACTGACCATTTTTTTCGACTTGAAACTGACCATTGCAGCTTGGACGACAATCATAAACACTCTGTCAAATTTTGAAACTTTTACCATGATTTCACAATTAGTTATAGTTGCCACAAACACGCAAACAAACAGAAGCACAGACATGTCCTTCTTTATTATAGATTATATTTTTGCAGTTTGATTTCTTTATCAACCAGTTCAGCGATCGGTAGCATTTTGAACCACGGTTCTACCAACTGGATGAATGATACCACCGGTTCTGCTAAGCCAGACTCAGATGAAAAAAGCAACATTTTTATGCACTCTATTATTATTCTGTAATGTCGGAATAAATGTTGAAAATATTATCTCTAAAATGTCACAATAGATGGTGAAAAAACTCACACAATAACACATTAAGCCTTCTTTTAACAATAAAGCCTTCTTATTAATTCTACCATTGAAGCTACATTCAATATTAACATTTATCTCAAACGAATCAACAGTTTAGTAATAAATATTTGGAAAGAAATCAATGAATCTGTCCAAGTGTTTAGATACATGAACTATCATTCGCGTCTTTATGTGCACACTGAACAAATATTGGCTTAAAATTTGCATGAGAAAGAACTTTTGCCATAATTCGATACAGATTTATTAAAACACAAGTTTCCATTCTTTACGTCGACTGACTCAACTTTTATCACGTGAAAAGGAAAGTCTTGCCCAGGAGCTATTCCGGATAACACGGTTGAAAAACGCTTCCTTCGACTGCAACAGAAAAATAAAAATTATTTGCATATCATTGTTTTTTTTTAGCCTTTAGGTAACGTGTGCAAATTTTCTTAGTTACAATCGAAGGAAGACTGCGAGGTAAACTAATCAGTTTCCGCATTCTGGTGGTTAAACATCAGGCAATTAAACAAATGACTCTGCATTCGATTAATTTACAAGGGTTGAGAGTTTCAGAGCTGTTGGGTGCATTTAAATCGATCCTACAGAAGTGTGCTCTTCAAGTTGGTTTGGATTATATAAGCAAAGGCAAATGCCTTTGCTTCTCTAATTCTTTTTGGCCACAAAGAGGGAGTGAATAATAATACATCTGTTAAGAACAGATGTGTGTGTGTCCTCAAGACAACTGAACGCGATTTTAATGTGCGCAGAGCATCCCGAATCGAGAAACAAGTCGAGGGAAGGGGCAAGAAGTGCAATAGAGCCTAAAAATAGTAAAATAAAGGTGGGGGAAATGGAAGAAGATAGTTTACAAGTCTTTGAATTTTTTTTTAAATGCTTGAAACATAAATAAGTTTTATAATTTCTTTGCCTCTATACCTTGTTATTATTTTGAAAGGGGGCAAGGGGAATGGCCCCCTTGCTTCTCCCCTAGATCCGGCTCTGGCGCAGAGTATGACATTCCTTAACACGGGAGGCTAGGGCTTACTCAGTCGGCAGCACACCAAACTCATTACTTGGCGCTCCCAGGTCAGAATCTCTTTCTTCCCCCATTATTGAGATTTTCTCCATTAACATTTGTTTTTCCCTCTGTGATAAAGGTAACATCGATGGACTTGGAAAGACCTCCGTCCATAGCATGAGATGTTAAACCGTATCCCTATGAGAATACGAGTCATCTCGTATTCACATTAAAGAAACACAATGTAACCTAGATGAATCTCCTGACAGTTTTCTTGCCTATCATTCGCATCTTTATGTACATATTGGATAAATATTACTCTAAAATTTTCATTTGGTTTCTTTGCCGTAATTGGGCATAGAACATTAAAAGCATGTTTACATTCTTTACATCATCTGGCTATTATCTAATTAGGTCAAAAAATTAACTTTTAAAGCAATTTTTTTAATCTGAGGTACTTAGTACATAACCACATTTTCTTCTATTTCCATTGTTTGCAATAGAAATAGATGCATTACTGGTTTTAATATTGGCCGAATATCACATTTTGAAGTCTCTTTGGGTATCTCTAAATTAAAATTGCATAAATCTCGTGGAATGAATGAAATCGCCGCATAAATGCTTGGAGATGGGAATGTTTATGTTGTCACATGGCTGACTGAACATTTTTTCGATAAAGGTGTTGTTCCTAAAGATTTTCTAGAGCTGTTAAAATACCATTTTTGTTAAAAAGTTGATAGTAATTCTTGTGATAATTATAGAGGAATTAGTCTTCTTTCTATTCCAGGTAAAGTTATTTATATAGTTGTGCTTAATGGAATTTAGAATATGGTTGATGGGCAATTGCGTAATGAACAGTGTAGATTTAGAAGTGGTAAGGGATGTATAGATCAAATATTTTCACAGGCAGATTCTTAAGAAATATTTAGTTTCAGAAACCTGTGGTTTCTAGCTTTATAGATTTCAAAAAGGATTTGGCTATGTTGATTGCCATAATTTGTGGTTGATCATTAGATCATGTGGAATACCTGATAAGTTAGTTTAGCATAATGAAAGCTCTCTATAATAACACTGAATAGCGTGTGAGAGTTGGTAAGCCTTGTAGCAATTGGTTTAGTATGGTTAATGGAGTTCGACAAGAGTTCAGTTTGTCTCCATTTCTCTTTTCTTTGGTTATTGATTATATATGCGGAATTTTTTGCAAGGGGAAACTTTTAGCCTCGAATGGTCTAGAGCAGTGTTTCCCAACCTTTTTTGTGCTATGCCCCACTTAAGCCTTTCTAAAATTCTTATGTCACCCCCCTATGTAAAATTTAACCGCCATACGGTTAAACTCTGAACGATTCCATTTTCGAATTGCCCCCCTTGACAATCAAATTGCCCCCCTGTGGGGCGTGGGCCCCAAGTTGGGAAACACGGGTCTAGAGATTTCAAAATTTCTGATTTAAATTATGCGGATGTTTGCTAATGATGTTGATGAGATGAATTATTTCATTAAGTCTGTTGATGAGAATGGTAATAGATTAGGTTTGGTGATAACAGAAACAAAACTAAAGTGATGAAAATTGGTCAGGAAGATAGTGCTTTAGTTGTTTTGAACGGCTGTACTCTTGAGCAAGTGTCTCAGTTTAATTATCTCGGGAACTATGTGGCACATTCTGGTGATGTGCAGCATGAGATAAACAGAAGAATAGGGATTGATGCTGGGTCTTTTAAGAATCTGTGGAGAGTGTGGCAAAAGAGGCGTATACACCTAAAGACTAAAATTCGGCTATAAAATAGTTTGGTTCTTTCTAGGGTTAGTTATGATAGCGAAATTTAGACCCTGTAAACAACAGGAAACCAAATGCATTTAATTCCAGATGTTTATGCAGTATCTTGAGCATTAGGTGGTTCACTTTTGTAAATAATGATGAGGTTAGGCAACAGAGTCGGCAACCTCCTTTCAACAGCATATTGTGCAGAGAGAGACGCATTGGTTTGGCCATGTTGCTTGTATGCATAGCTGCAATTTGGCGAATATAATTATGAACAGTCCACACAATATCCATAAAATATGCATTTAGATATCTGAAATAACCAGTAGATATCATTTTTTTTTATCTTATATGCCTTCTGGATATTTTCTGGATATTGTGGTTGTATGGGAGGGTACCAAAAGGCCTCAGAAAATAGGGGAGACCTAGAATGCCATGGTCAGACAATGCCAAATAGGACCTTGCCAGAATTGGTAAACAGTGGTCAAATGCAGCAGCTGTAGCTCGGGACAGACATGACTAGAAAACAAAATTGCGCAGTCTGGTAGGATCTCCGTAACCCATTGCTGCAGAAGTATTTTGTTTTTATGTAGGTACGTACATATGTATGTAAGTAAATATATATGCTTAGGAAAGAGAACAGTATTGCACTCTTTAAAAAGTATTCCAGGGAGGGACTCTTCTAACAAAAGAGAAAGCGTGGATAAACATTTGAGCGTGGAAAGGAATTCTGTACTTTCTGCTTTTCACTCAATTAAAAATTAGTTCTTGTGAGTACAACCCACTGTCTCACAAACCCTAAGGACAGATTCAATGCGTTTATATGCTGGTGTTGTTATAAAGAAACACTATTAAATGCAATGTTATAAGGAAACACGATTAAATGCAATGTTGCTAACTCCAAAAGATGAAATTCCACTAATTGATTCACGCAGAAAACGTTAAAAACCGAGAACAGTTAATAAAAACCACCGAAAACAAACCAGCTAAAGTAATTTACATCTTTTAGGTCTTGCCTTTAACTGAGAAAGAATTATATACATTTATTTCCCTAGTTACTTTTCAACATATTACATAATGTGAACAAATGAAATGAACGGAAATAGAAGAAAGTAGAGTATTACGTCTAAAATTCAGAAAATTAAATCGATGTGTTTGGAAACGATTGCAATTTCCTCTAGAAATAGCACGAAGAAGAATTCGCTTTTAGAAAGCACCCCTTTTAGAATTTCGGCTTGAAATTGGCCGTTGCAACTTGGACGGCAACCAAAAACACTCTATTGAATTTAAAGCTTATGCACGATTTTCCGATGAGTGCTGTCTGCCACAGAATCACAAACAAACATCTCATTTTATCATTATTATAGATTTTTCGCTTTTTTATCAGAATTAAAGGGAAATGATTTCTTCCCTTACACTTACTATTGTTCCTCTTTCATTCATAAAAGCTTCCTCATTTAATAACTACAAATTTTCAGACTCCTCTGAGTCAGAAAATTGTATCTTTCATTTCTCGAAAGCATTCTCCTGTGCAAGCATGCGCACCGGTCCAGTAGTGTCGTAAATTTTCTTGATTTGTCATGTATCTATTGCGAACATACCTTCGCATTACAGACAATTCATTTCCATTAATTTCGTAGGCGAAACTGAGAACGCCTGAAACTAACTACTGTTTTTGGTGTCAATTTATTCCTTATCTAAAGACAGCAATGATTACAGATGTATTGACTCATCTGAGATAACATAGTGGTTGAAGTGTTTCATTCCATCCCTTTTATTGCTCTTAAGACAGATAATAGCTACTAAGAAACAGTTCCTTGACCTACAGCCCGACTTCGGGCTTCAGACCTTCCCTTATCTGATAGCCGACTCCGACATAGCTGCATGGCAAGGGGCAATTATTTGTGATGTCTCTATTGCATCCTGCAGTGGCAAACACAAATCAAATCATTGTACATCAAATATTTATCCACGCTTCACTTTAGCGAAAAAAAGATAAATGAAGAGAATGCATGCCTATTTCAAAAATCCAACGTGCATCTAAAGTCGTCGTTAATGTTCCAAGGTCATATATATTTATTAGAAGATGAGAGAGAAACGATTGCAATGACTACAAATAGGTATGTTCAAGTTCTTAAGGAAAGTCTACTGAGGCACCTTGAAATGCAAGAGGATAACAGATATGGATTAAGATCCATAGATTCTTAACAGTAAAATAATCTGCTTTGTGTATTTAAACCCGTATGAGACAGCGAAAAATAGTTATGCAGATAAAAGGACAGACAATGAGCTAAATGTACAGGTCACAAGAGCCCCAAACGTTAAGAGAAGGTTAAGGGAAGATTACTCACTGGGTAACAGTTATGAAAGAGATGGAAGTCTCCAGTCGAGGACATCCTGCATGTTCTTTAACGTACACAATACATGACTCATCAGCACACGGAACCACGGCTTTACATCCCACATGATGGACGATTTCCTTTTCAATTCCGATGTTGTGTACTTTCTCACCGAGGGCAGAATGGGAGTGAGAGGAAATAAATTTCAACGCGGACATAGTTGCAACTCGAACCTGGGAACTGTTGGATCGAGAACGCCATTAGTTTGTCTTTTACAACGAAAAACATATTTTTTTCTAGCAGACAGATCTCTAAACTTCCGGTACTACAAGAATTCATTGTTGTACCTCCCTGGTAATTAAGTGTTGAAATTAATGTGCAAATCTGGTCAAGTGTCTTGAAAAAATCATTGATTACATATTTATAGATCCAATTAGTTTCCTTTAGTTCTCCTTCTTTTTTTAAATAAATTGATAAATACATAATCTTATACAAATGCGATATACAAAGCAATGGGAAAATCATTATCATCATGAACAACATCACTGAACCTAGATACACTAAAAAAAACAGCGATGGTAATCTAACAAATACGTCCAGTTTCGTGGTTTAATTCTGTTTCGTAAGTATTAAGATCACCAGATTCCTCATAATCCATATTCTCCAAATTTTTTATTATTATTATTATTTAGAGCTTTTAAAATGTTAATATGTGGGATGGTACTTAACCTTTTGCTTTTGGGATGATAAGTAGACACGCCGATGCCATGTAAGCAGCATTGTGCGAAATGTCATGTACCAAGCCGTTGGTTCAACTCGCATCATTTCTACATCACCTGAGATGAAATTTCCCGATTAAGCTACACCCGAAACACTTTTCATTCATTACCTTTCTCTAAAGATAAGTGGCAGAATACGATAAGATCTTCATCCTGTTTTTCCCGGTGTGTTTTTTTAATAGACCATTATCGTGTGCTGGTCGCATGTCAGGCGTTACAAACCTCCCTTTCAAGACATGAAGTTTATCACAACTTCAAAGAAACTTCAACCCAGTTTTGCCATCGGGTATGAAGTTAAATACTAATAACTGATCCTCCGCACAATGCAAAAGCAAACAAGATATTTAAAAAACATTTTCACGCAAACTAAACGTTAAGTTCAACTTCCCCACTTTTCTAAACTGGGAGCTAATTTCTTTTTTTTATCCTTTTTTTCGATCTATACACCTAGATGCTTACCTAGATCTTATGAAGATGAAACCTATAATTTACCGCTTCACACGGCTCTCAAAAGAGGCAGTCTTCTGCGTTTTGTAACGAGCCATCTTAGAGCTTCAACCTGGCATGGATTTAGGCACGCAAAACGCCCCTCCCCGAAGAGCCTATACACCTGACTGCACAATTGTTTGCCTGTAAGAAATTGCACAATGCGCCTATCAACGATATATACCCGATGGCCTTCATGACAGGCTTCACAAACAGACTATTATCATGTGAGCCAGTTTCACCCTTCTTTTACGATGCTGCATATCACGCCTACTTTACTTCAGATCATTAGCTCGCTCATAGTCTTCTTGTTTCTACAGATTCGAATTTTCTTCTATGGCTTTTTCTTATTTCTGTTTATTTCACATTGAATTATCAAAAAAAGTATAACCAGCATATTATCCACGATAATCTCTGTATTAACTACATGTAGATCTCAGTTCGTTACCGAATGCACACATTATTTTTAAGATGTTTAAATTTATTAGTGCTGTCGCCGGATTTGTTGTAGCCGTTACATCGTCCATTGTTGTAGTTGTTTTTTTTGCATCATCCATTACTGTAGGTGTTTCTGGCATCATTGTTTTCTGTTATTTTTTCCATTGACTTTGTCGTCGTTGCTCGTATTGCCATTTGTTCTGGGTTTGGACATGATCATCGTTTTTGTTGTCAGTGTTGTTTTGGTTGTTGTAGCTGATGCTTCTTGTTAATGATGCTAGTCATCGTTGTTCTATTTAAAAAACCATTTGTTGTTGCTACTGACCTCATCATTTGTTGTAGTTATTCAAATCGTATTTGCTATACTATCGATTGTGCTTATGGTTTTTCTACATCTACTCTAAATCTATATTTTAAAGAATGTTTGTCAGTTATATAAATAAAAAGTAAATAAATACCCCTCAAGCAGCTGCTTGCCACAGAGGTCTTACAGGAGCCTGTCAGTTTATATGCCACAGTAGAAGATCTGAGAGGATGGCAGGACCTCAGCAGAAAACAACACTAACATCCATTCTTTACCCGGGGCTCGAACCCAGGTCCCGTAGATACCTGATGATTATACTAAGATAAAATCTAAGTTATAGCACAAAACTCCTTTTAAAAGATGTGCTAATACAAACTAGAAAACACTTGCTGAAATTTAAAAAAAATTTTATCTTTAGTAATATACTGAAAGTTTGAACTAATTGTGAAACATAGCAAAAAAAAAAATAACACTTTGTGTTAACAATTACATTACCAAGAATTCAGGATATCTTAATCAGAATTCCATCATTGAAATATGGATGTATTTATAAATAATTCAATCATCAAGAATGCCGCATGCGTTTATGAACATTTTACAATTAAGAATGTGACATGTATTTATATAATCTGATCACAAGACCGTGTTTCGTACTTGCAAATAATTTGCATCATTAAAAATTAATTATACCATCAAAAATGCCGCATGTGTTTTTTCAAAATTATCTAACTAATAATGTGTAAAATATTAATAAGAAATTGTTTCATATATAACGCAGGATGCATTTTACAAACATTTGCATTATCAAGAATATGAATTGTGCTTATAAGCAATTTGAGCCATTAAGAATGTGGGGAAAATGCTCTTACATAATAATATATTATACTTAAAGGATGTTACTTAAGGGATATATATCAACTTAAAAGATTATTATACTTAAGGGATTTATATCAACTTAAACGATGTGTTTTTAAAGTGGAGAAATCGATCAATTTATATTTGTTTTGTTTTAATTCCAAAACTTATTTTATGACACAGTTTCTATAAACAATCATTGCATAAAAATTCGCGGATATCATTCACTATTATTTCATACTATGCTGTGTCAACGTAGAGTATACACAGTTTTCCTGTGTTATGAAATAAGTCTGGTAGCCATGTCTCACACGTGTTTAATTGATGACAAACATGAGATTCTGATTTGGTAGGGAAAAATGTTCATATCAAAAAGAAACGACACCTGGTGTTAGAGGTTTATGCATATTTTTATTTATTGTATTATGCCAAGTATACACCAAGGTCTAATTACAAGATCCACTGCAAGAAAATTAATACAGTAAAACAATACACGAAACACGACAAAAATACATCAAATAATAATATCAATGAGAAAACATGCGCAAAATAATTGATTATTGATTAATCAATCATTTATTCAATAATTCCTATGCGTTTAAGTTAAATTACTGAATGATATCCCTTCCTGGAATGTTTCGGGAAAATGGGCGAGTAGCATGTAACAAAGACCCGGCTCAATATATTGCTATTACCATCACACCTGCTGTTTTAAGAAGTGTACTTCAGCTCATGGCACCTGGGATTGACCACCTATGGTTCTGTGATATCGGATGGGCGGGGTTTATCAGCAGCATGATGCCTGAAACTATTTTGTCTATCGTGGCTTCATATACGAAAGTGGGATTCATTATCGAGTGTTGCAATATTCCACTCATAATTCAAATCCTATCCGTTGGCGGAGCCTCATTGATCTAGCTCATTGCTTCTCTGATAGTCATAACAATGATGGTAATGAGTAGAATACAGTTTACCTTAATTTTCTACTAATGATGCACACTAAAATCCGTTGATGGATAATTAAACCTGCAACAATTGTAATTAAGTAATACTCATTCTTTTATCGGTTGTGAGTAATCCTCTTGCATTTAGGACATTTTCCATTGCTGTACAGCAAAGAGTTCCCGATCCACTACGATTTTCATTGCCATTCCGATCCTTTCTGATTCGTGTTCTTCGTTCTTTGCCTTGTTCATATCACAGCCAATATTTTGTGTCTCTGATTAACAGCTTAATCATCTACAGTTGTATTTCAGAGTCGCGAAACACTGATAATTCGATCTCTCTCTAAATACGACCACTAGGTGTCTTAAATCAATCCTTTGAATAAGGCGGCTCAGCGCAGCTAGCAAGTCCATGAGCTTCCTCCCCCTCTTCTCAAGCTTTTCATTCTGTTTGAATTTACAAGTATTACTTTATATTTGGGATGACAATATAAAAATGTATGACTGTTCACAGTTTGTTATAGTCTCTCATTTACAGTTCTTATGTTATAAAAATTCTTTGGTCACTTCCCCCTTGAAATGCTAAAGCCCAACCCTATTGATTTGAGCTGCTTACTGGTTTGACTCAAGGTATTGCTGGGGAATATGTCTTGAACTGTTGTCCAAAAATTATCTCTTTTGAAAACAGCAGATTTTAAACTATGCTACAATTGTGCATCCGATATATACTTTTTTATTACCCAAGTACTTTTCCGAAATCATGAATTGATTTGCACCTTATAAGTACTTACAAACGTTTATATCTCAAGTTTCATGTAAATCCCATAGTGTTTTCTTTATGGTGCAATTTTTTCCCGCAATGAAGAAAATATAATGCACGAAATGTGCTTCGATATCATTTATTTGTTTTAAAAAAATGGAATGACAATTACTTTGCGAAGGCAAAATGTTCACCTATGTCAAATAAACTAAATTATTTCATTCTTAAGCTAATCGTGTTTTTACCTGTTTCTGCTAAGTTTGGATAATTTAACGAAAATAGTTTTCTTAGATTGAAACATGGCGATCAGATAGAATGGCGAATCAAAGTGCATAATTTGAGCAAATGGGAATCAAATCGTAAACCATAATTCGATAACTTGAGCAATGAACAAAAGTTTCCCGTTGTTATTTGTTCAGAATCTTCAAATAATTCCCACAGACTGTATAGTTTGTTGATAAAATGATACACAATTGTAATAAATTTGTCTGAAAACGCTTTACAAGAATTTTAGATTACTACGCATGTTTAATCTTGTGTATTTATTTTATGGCGCAGTTTCGGTGAACAGTGACTAACTGAGGAACATGTATGTAAACTCATTTATATGCATATTGTTAAATAGAATATATCTGATTATTTATTTATCAATTTTAACATTTTTTTATTTTTCTGTGTGTGTGTGTGCGTGCTATAAATTAACAATACTTTTTTTTTTGTTCTTTATTTTTGCCAAACAAATGGCGTCTAAAGACGTATACGGTTATTGATGGAGCACCAGCGATGTCTATGAGTTATTTTTACGATGATGACTATCGGTTTTTGATTAGACCCATTGATAAACTACGATTTATTTAACGACGAAAGTCTTGAATGGCGTCACAAAAATATATTTATCAACGAAATAGTGTTTTTTTTATTTATGACTCAGCAGCGTCGAAAAGTAACGAAGATCCTTTTTTCTAGAGTCATAAATCTCACTTCGATTAAGCTGAAACCTGCCCTTTTTAATATTAAGTAACGAGTAATTTCAATAGGCGAAATGTTATACTACCGAGAATATTAGATAGAAATTAAGTGGATGCAAAAGTGAATTAATAATTGAAACGTCAAGAAACGTTAGACAGGTTGTTTACATATATTACATACATCTCATTTATTATTATATTATTTTCAAGAGATAATCCACTGGATGCCATTGAGTTTTATGTTCATTCTATCATCGTCTTTCTGTTTAAACAAGCTACGTACGCACAACCTGATCACGATTATATTCCATTTATTATGAAGTTTGACTTCATTTCAAAAGTGAATAGACCCATCGATAAATAATAAATTAAATAATAAAAATAAAAAAAATATATATATAAAATATATATATAATATATATATAAAATATATAAATAAATATATATATAAAATAAATAAAATAATTAAATTTCAGAACTACTTTAGATTATATCATATTCGTTTAGTAAAAACTCATCCTACTGATACCATTTATTTTTTAGCTCTGACACATTTCAGGAACGGCAATTCATTGTGAATTTCAAACAATGATTTGCCGTGAATTGAACAAACAATTACTTTAAACCAAATTTCAAAGGTGATAATTCTTGTGAATATTGTTTTTGAAAACATCTTTAATATTTTGGAAACTTTAGAGAAACTGGAACTGTTTAGTGAAGTATTGTTTCTCTTATAACCAAATAATTAACTTTGTAACAAAAACTAATAATAATAATATAAAATTAATAAAAATTGATAAATGTTGCAGGTTAGATATCTTTCCATTTAAGCATTTCTAGTTTAAAAATTTCTTTACACTAATAATTTAATGACGACTGTAAAAGCGTTCTAACTGTAAATTTTGGCTTTAAAATATGAAATTTCAATTGAAAAAACATAATAAACACTTCAATTTCCGTGGAACAATAATTTTTAATTCATTGCCACGAAATGTCAAAAAAAATAAATTTTCTATCAATTAAATGTGGATTAATTAAAGTTTTAAATAATATTAGTAATGTGGAGCATCGGACGATTGTAATGAAATGCGTTAAGATTAAGCAATTTTAAAATTTCCTCTTTTTATCAGTAAATTACTTTTAAAATCCTTTCCACTCTCGCTTTCATGATAGAAAAAAATTAATGCTACTTTTTAACATATATGAGCAGTTGCCCTTGAGTTATTAATAGCATTTCATGAGCAAATTGTATTTTTTTTTATTTGCTTGGGTAAAATATGCAAACAAGTAAGTGCATCATTATTATAATTAATAATAAAGAACATAATTATTACGGTTAGGCGATGTGTTAGTTTTTAGAAAGATGTCCAAGGAAATCAATGTCTGCAGAAAAGTGGATAAAGAGGATCAATATTCGCAGAAAGAGAGTTTAAAGCCGATCAATGTGTTCAGCAAAGTGACTAAAAGAGATCAGTGTTTACAGTAAAGTGGCTGAAGGAGATCAATGTTTATAGCAAAGTAGCTAAAGGTGGTATACTGAACTCTCCTAAAATAGAGAAAAATCTTCCATCAAGTCTACTCAGAGTTTTTCAAAGTGTACAGCGGATGGCTGTCTTTGAACATGAAACTGAGCCTTAGCATTCCATTGCAAGGGATGTCGGATTTAAACAACACTTCTAATGACTTGTAACAGATTCCCTTTGCGAAGATCGGAATGCATCCGATCTTAACGTAAATAGGTCCTTACTCTCGATATTTTGTCGCAATTGGATAAGCATCATTAGCTTTGCTCTCCTGATTCTCGACGTTGCCTGTTACATTCTTTCTTCAACAGAGTTGCGATGTCTGGTTTCGTACAGAATTGATGTCCAGGGATCACGTTAAAATTTCTGTCATATTTATTATGAATAAATGAAAATATATAAATGAATATATTTATAATAAATAAATGAATCAAACTGCTGCTTGCCACAGAGGTCTGACAGGAGCCTGCCAATTTATTTGCCATAGTAGAAGGTCTGTGACGATGGCGAGACCTCAGCAGAAAAAGAACACAGGTCCCTTTGATCAGTAGCCAAGTGCGCGAATCACTCAGACAAGGGACGGTATCATATTTATTAAATGAATTAATTTAAGAATTGAGTTTCGGTGAATATAGCTGTTGTTATGTTAATATAGCTGGACAATCAAGAATCAAGGAGATAAATGGAGAATTAAAGACAGGTGATACTCTCTTGTGGAAGTGAACGGAAGGAGAGGGCTGCCAGATTAGTGTGGCCTACTAATCTGGACAACTATGGCTATTTTTCTTTTTTTTCTACCCTGCTGAGGAGTGGTCAACCACACAGGGTCCTGGTGCTGACCATATATACCATCCTGAACGGATTATTATCATCCTGAACGGAATTATGGCTCTGAGCTTGATTATGGATCCTGATTTTGCTGCAGTGGTGGGCTTCTGTGGAGGGAAAATCTTCCGTTGTGTTTCTGTTTATTTGTGGGTTGACAGCCCCAAGTGAATTGATTCACAGGATATGTTTATCAGCTGGTGGATAATCCTGAGCAGAAGTCATCGCAGGCACCTGAACTCTTTGCTTCTATTGGCATCGTCAAATTCTACATTGGAGGAAGTCTTCCAGTGTAGATGGCTTCAGCCTTTAGTAGTGGGGGAACGGGTCTTTGCCCCATGTCTGCGATTAGGGGGCTGTTTGATATTGTCGGCATTCCCTCTCTCAATAAACATAGTTTCTTTAAACATCCCACTAACCATTTTCTCTCTATAGGTAGTTGGAATGTGAGGACTCTATACAGAGCTTTTTCTCTTGATGTCCTCACACAGAATTCCACCATTATAATTTAGATATTCTCGGCTTGCAAGAGACCAGATGGACAGATAAAGGTCAGATTCTTAAAACTAATTTTAAATTTCTCTTTTCAGGGAGGGACGACAATAAGCATCACCAAGGTGTGGGTCTGCTTATCAGCAGACACGCTAGTGATGCTTTTCTAGGATAAGAATGCATTAATGAAAGATTTCTTACAGCAAAATTTCAGACAAGCGTTAAAGACTTGAATGTTATCTGCTGCTATGCCCCCACTGAGGATGCCGATGAAGATGAGAAGGATTGGTTTTACGGACAACTTCGGGATATTTTGAATTCTGTCAAGAAAGGAGATATTACCCTTGTTCTAGATGACTTCAATGCCAAAGTTGGTATTGACTCTGACCTTTTGGGAGGAGTAATAAGCCCTTTTGGTATTGGTAGCTGCAATGGCAATTGGCAACGTCTCCTACAGGTAAATAAACTCAATGGATTCAGAATAACTAACACTTATTACAAACACCGCGACATACATAAGTACACATGGGTTTCACCCGACGGGCTGCATAAGAATATGATTGATTATATATTAATTAACAGCAAATGGGCTAGTTCTGTTAGGAATATCAGGTCATATAGGGGAGCTGAAATTGGATCTGACCATTACCTTCTTAAAAGTGTCTTGCAACTTAAACTTCAAAAGTGTTGTGCTAAAGTTAAAAAAATTACCTTTAATACTGAAGCTCTGAAAGACCCAGTTATGGCTAAAGCTTACCATGATAGGTTACTTAGTCATTATGACAGTCGTGGTTTGCGTACTGCTGAAGTTGAGGAAGAATGTGGCCGTTTTAAACAGGCGTTTTTGGAAACTAACAGTACTCTTCTTTCAGGAAAAGAGGAACAGAGGAGGCAATTATCTGAGTGATAAGGCACTTGAGCTTATTTCGGAAAGAAAGAACTGCAGGAATGCCCTTAATCAATACCCTACTAATCCTGATAGAAAGCATTACAGAGAACTTAATAAACGTGTAAAAGATCAGTTTGCCGCTGATAAGAATCTTTGGCTTGATGGTTTGGCTGACAAAGCCGAGGAAGCATTTAGACAGCACAACAGCAGAGAGCTGTACCAGTACTTAATGTTTTGTGTGGTAGAAAACGGACAGGTATGCAGGGATTGAAGGATAAACAAAGTAAGGTTATAGAAGGTGAGGATTCTGTCATGGCTAGGTGGGCTGAGCATTTCAGTGATGCTCTAAACAACGGCTTTAATGTTGGCCCTATAACACAATCTGAAGTAATTTTGGCTATTTCTAAACTTAAACTTCATAAATCCCCAGGGGTAGATGAAATTACTACGGAAATGCTTAGAGCTGGAAATATTTCCGTTACCACTTGGATGACTGAAATTCTGAATATCTTTTATGATAAAGGCATGGTTCCTAAGGATTTTACCAGAGCTATTGTTATTTCTATTTTCAAAAAAGGTGATCGCATTTCGTGTGATAACTATAGGGGTATCAGCCTACTCTCTGTTGCAGGTAAAGTTCTTTCCATGATTGTGCTTAATAGAATTAATAATCTGGTTGACAGTCAATTGCGTGATGAGCAATGTGGATTCAGAAGTGGTAGGGGATGTGTGGATCAGATATTTTCACTTAGACAGATTCTTTAATGTTTAGTGTTTCAGAAACCTTTGGTTGCTAGCTTTGTTGATTTCAAAAAGGCTTTCGACTCTGTTGATCGTCATAATTTGTGGTTGATTGTGAAATCATATGGTATACCAGACAAGTTACTTAACATAATGAAAGCTCTCTATAATAACACTGAGTCATGTGTGAGAGTTGGTAAGTCTTGTAGCAATTGGTTTAGCATTACTTCTGGTGTTCGACAAGGGTGCATTTTGTCTCCTTTTCTCTTTAGCTTGCTTATTGATTATGGTATGCGAAATTCACTTCAAGGTAAAGATTTTGGCCTTAAATTGGCTGGGATACGAAAATTTCTGATTTAGATTATGCTGATGATTTACACCTTTTGGCAAATAATGTTGATGAGATGAACTCTTTCATTCGTGCTGTTGATGAAACTGGTAGTAGAGTAGGTTTGGTTATAAACAGAGAGAAAACTAAAGTGATGAAAATTGGTCAGGCAGGCTGTGATTCAGTTAATCTGAATGGTTGCAGTCTTGAGCAGGTATTACAGTTTAATTACCTTGGGAGCTATGTAACAGATAATGGTGATGTGTGGCATGAGATTAACAGACGAATAGGGATTGCTGCCGGGACTTTTAAGAATCTATGGGGAGTGTGGAAAAATAGGCGTATACACCTAAAGACTAAAATTAGACTGTATAATAGTTTAGTTCTTTCTAGGGTTAGTTATGGCAGTGAAACTTGGACACTTTGTAAACAGGATAACAGGAAACTAGAGGCTTTTGATACCAGATGCTTACGCAGTATCTTGGGCATTAGGTGGTTCAACTTTGTAACTAATGATGAGGTTAGGCAAAGGAGTTTGCAACCTCCTTTAAGCAGCATATTGTGCAGAGAGAGACTCCGTTGGTTTGGCCATGTTGCCCGTATGAATAATTATAGATTGGCGAATAAGGTTATGAACAGTGTGCCTAAAGGCCTCAGAAAGAAGGGGAGACCTAGGATGCGGTGGGCAGACAATGTCAAACAGGACCTTGTTAGAATTGGTGTGCAGTGGTCAGATGCAGTAGATGTAGCTCAGGATAGACTTGCTTGGAGAACTAAATTGCACGGTCTGGTTGGACCTCCGTAGCCCATAGTTGCTTGACGACGACGACGACGACGACGACGACGACGACGACGACGACGACGACGACGACGACGACGATGATGATGATGATGATGATGATGATGATGATGATGATGATAAACAAGAAGGTTTGATGATGATGATGATGATGATGATAAACAAGAAGGTTTGATGAGGATTAGATAGAGATGAAGATGCTGAATTCGCGGCATGGGGTTAGGTGATGCAGCACGTGACGATCTTAACGAAAGGTCTGCAGATCCCTGGTATGCAAAGATGGAATTATCTTCCGCAGAACTCTCCTAAGTTCATTTCGGCGGAAAAGAAAATGTTACAAAGGCATCAAGACAAGTGCGATAACAAGCATGAATAATTTCTCTAAGCTAGCAATTGGATTGCAGGGATGACCTTTGAACTTCAAGCACGTATTGCAATCCCAATATTTTGATGAGTGCATTTCGATATCATACTCTTTCAGAAAGTTGTATAATCAAGCATCACTAAATTCGACGTTGCCGTCTACGTTCCTTCTTCGACAGATTCGATTTAAATTGCGTTGAATACTTTGAAAAGCCAATCATTAAAACGTTTTCGTTTTCATCACCGTTTTTCGTCATGATCATCGTTATTCTTTTTAAAACGATGATAATTTTATCTTTCTCCCACCAATCAATGTACATTATATGAACCAAAAGTTGTTTCAAATCCTTTTTGTAGTAAAAACCATGGGAAGTATTTATTTCCAGTCTATTATTTCACGATTATCACTTCAAAAGTAGAATGTGATATAACGATGATCTTTAACCCACTTGCAATCTCGATGTATCATATTCGAAAACCGTCTAACGACCAAAATAATGCCAAAGAGTTGCCCATTACAGCGAAGTTTATGCAGCACATTAAAGGAGACCCAAACATCTCATCTTTCAACAGGGACGAAATCGAACAACTAGCCTCTTTAGAAGCTCAGCCTTTTAAAGTTTAAACATAATAAGCCAATTATACTCTAAAAGATAATGGTGAAAACGATCGCCTTAAGAGGGAAACAAGTAGGGGGAAAAGCAAACAATCAATACAGCATGTCTCCCATTTATGACGAGAAGAGGCAAAAAAAATACCCGCATTATTAATATATGAAACATTGGCACTCCCCTGAAGATCTTGATTTCTCAGGGACAAAGGTGTGCTTCGAGAAATGAAAATGATGAGAGAGAACGAGGAAAGACTGAAGAAAACAGAATGCGGTTTCATCAAGCATCTTATCCGGTTTGGGAGTTCCCTGAGTTTACATGACTGTGAGCCGTTGTCGTTAGAACAATTCAGAAATCGAAGAGAAACATTCTCGAGACAGGACCTGCTCAACATCGCTTCAGGGCATTTCAAGAATGACCGTGGCGCACGCACTAGTCAGCCCTGCCCTTCAGCAATCTTCCTGTCCACACGACGACGTAGAAAGTGATTCCATTCCACCCTTCTCCTTATCCCCCTCCCCTCACAATCTCAGGTCTCTATCTCCTCCCTATGTTAGATTTTTTTTATTCCTTTCAACGAACTACCAAAAAACTTAAGACGGCATTCTTATACACTCGTTGGCACCTCCTTGTTTGACGCAATAGCCTCAAATATTTCAGCAATGTCTAAGGCGTTTGGCTGTGATTGGTTAGGAGGGAAACTGTTAGTACTTGCCGTCGATCCAATATCAAACTTTATATGCCACTAAACGTCATCTAGTGGTACTTACTTTGTAATTATTTAGCAGTCCTAGGAACATAAATGCCATTCTCAGAAAGTGGTATTGCAGTCTTAATGACGTATAAGTCTTCTGTGAACTCTGTTTTTAGAGTGTTGTTTTCGAAAGCATTAATTCTGATTTTAGCAATAAGCAGTAGGCCGAAAACAAATCGTTATTGGGTGAAAAGATGTTTTTAACGATATAATACGAAATTTACAATTGCTGAAGGAATAGCAATCGATATGTTTATAATAAAGCAAATAAAACTTGGTTGTTTAAAGTTTCGAGTTTTTATTTCAATTTCGTTAATGCTTATTGCATAAATATTCAAGTAGACGTAATTGAATCATAAGAATGTCACCCTTCAAAGTTTGACATTTTAAAAATAAAAACAGAATTTTTTCCGCATTAACCTTTTTATAAATAATTTTTTACTAAACAGAGTACGAAACCTGCCTAGTTTTTATGCGCTGATCATTTTATCTATCAAGATAATAGGCTAGTACATTTAGTCCTCAAATCGGTCTTTAGTATCTACTACTAAAATCTAGATAAGTACGCGTATACTGACTACTGGCCAGAACGGTTAGTATAACTATAGACTGAAGCAGAAGTGTCATTTTCCTCTTCAGAATCTCGTGGCAGTTGCAAATAAAGTTAGCTTGGTTCCTGTTGGAGGATTTTTTTTCTTCACTTGTAATAGAATCCTCTTAGGATACCAAAGTTCAATGAGACTAGGCAATTTAGGTTTTCATATCTAGGTAACTGCTACTCCATTTATTTGTAACTCGATTCACCAACCTACTATTCTGTCTGAGGATATTTAACATGGGCAAATCAACGCATTTCTCTCTGTGTAAACTGCTGCTTATAGAGATTAATAACTTTTGCCTAACCTGTTCAGTATTTGTTCAATCAAACAATCTAATACTCAAGATGCTGTGCAAGCTTCCTGTTATCTGGGTTACAAAGTGTTGGAATTTTATTATCAAAACAACCTTTAAAAAGAACTAAACAATTATATAACCTAAGTTTAGTTTCTCATGTATTCGCCAATTTTTCTCCACTTCTCCACAGAATCTTAAAAGTTCCAGAAGCAATGCCTATTCACCTATTTATCTTGCATTGCCCATTACCAGTATCTGTTACACAACTCCCGTGATGAGTACTCTGAGAAATTTCTCTTTGTCATATTGTACTGACAGGTTCCTGTCAGATCTCTGTGGCAAACAGCTGTTTCTTTTAATTTTAACCTTTACATGTCACAAGAATATTTAACATTATGACACAAGGAAAAAACTTATCTCTGCAGCCCCTAATCTTTCTGAAGCCACTGTTCGCACTTCACCAAGTTAACCACTTCATCAACCAAAGGTTGAATTCTATTGAGCAAAATTTGGCAAAGAACTTTGCTTGCAAAGTACACTGATGCCTCTGCAATTATTCAAGTACTGCATTTTTAAAATGGCGAATAATAATACCTGTAGTAAAATTCTTTTACATCAGGCATTATTACTTGTTATTTTTACCTTTTCCAACAACACCATTTCCATGGAAAATATTCAAGCTTCAGTGTAATTCATGTGACAACATAAACAGCCCAAATCTTGCATATTAGCAATAATTTCTTCTATCCTTGACAACTTATGGAGCTTTAACACTGTAATAACCAAAGTAATTATAGATAGTGATATAGGGCCAACGTAAAAGCCAGTAGGTCTATCTTCATTACAAGAAGTTAAGACTGAAACTAACCATATAGTTTAGAACCTTTCTGAAATTCACAGCCAATTTAGCTATAATAGAAGCATCTTTTTCATTAATATTACTATATTTATCCCTCAATACCTATAATATAATTTGTTTCTTCTCACAAAAAAA
The DNA here is from genome assembly GCA_038380435.1 of Ryuthela nishihirai. Lineage (NCBI taxonomy): Eukaryota > Metazoa > Arthropoda > Arachnida > Araneae > Heptathelidae > Ryuthela > Ryuthela nishihirai. The sequence continues at coordinate 30,538,947 of JAWZYU010000016.1, read as the reverse complement.
CTCCATTTTCTGGTAGAAAGAACTCTCTGTTGTTGTCGAACTACTTTAAGTGTTTTGCTAGCCAAGGAGTCAAGCCATTTTAATCAGCTTTCAATTGATTCTTTAGATCATGAACGAGCAAGCTATGGCTGGCAAAGAAGGTTGGCCAGCTCGATCAGTGAATGTAGAATAGTTAATATTTTCGCTCAGTCGAGCATCGACCTTCGATTAAGAGCAGCTTATATTAACCTCACAGAAAAACTGTAGGAGATTTCAGAATTCCCTCAGCACATTACAGATACAAGCAGATGCGCTCATAATTCATGACAACTGTAATCAGAAAACGGAGTTGCGCTGTTGTTTCGAAAATTTTAAACCACTTAATTAGTATTAATGTTCTGACACGTCAAATGACTCTTTCATTGAAAAATGACCATTCTGTTGTTTCCATTACTCAAAAAATGGTCCACTAACAAAAGATGTTAGAAGAGTCTTTTTTAGCTGTTTATTAAGCTCTCTATAATGCTGCCTGTGAAAAACAGGAGATCATTGATTCAGCACTTTTCTGCACTCATTTATTTCAATAGTAAGCTGCATTGAGTTATCAATAAATCTCCTAGGTTCCATTTTATCCAGAACAGTACTGTTGGTTTCAAGAAAAGCCTTTACAAATGGTTACATTCATATCCAACCTCAGTTGTAAACAAACCACAAACGCTAAACATCGCATTATGGTCAACTTTGGTTCTTAATGAGTCATTCCGAATTTCATTGTTAATAATAATTTTTTCTTGACTTGGCACATTTCTAAACGTCAATTCAAGACACGTTTAACAGACCTGATGCCAACTTTGCTCCATGATGCATGATTTAGTGTTGGGAATTGCTAATTCATTTCCTATTAATTAATATATAATCAATCACATTTCTATGCAATTCTTTGTAATTAGAGTCAACTAGTACGAGGGTAATATCTTTCTTGAATTCAAATTCGAACTAACTTGAGATTATCCATAAACCATGTCGTTCTCATTTACATCAGTTCTCGATTGTGCATTAGCAACGTATAACATTTTCAGCACGTTAATCTTTGCTATAAAATTAGCTGAAGAAATATTTCATTAATACAATATTACCCTAAAAACATCACTGGCATTTATATTTAGAAACAAACTTATATCATCAAACGTTTACCATCATCTCGACTTTAAAAAAAATTAAAACTATATTTTCTATTTGACCTTCACCTGCTACTTGTCACCAAAAACCTTAAATGTCCAGATTATGCCTATGTACACAGGAATTCCTGTATGATGGCATCATAAGAATAATCTCCCTGTTTTATTTATTTTTTTATTTATATTTCTTTGAAGTTGTTCTTCTATACGCAAAGGATGTAGATAATCTAAAAGCTACATCTGGCTTGTCCTGGTTTCTCGTACAACATACACAAGGCACATCCTCTGGTTTCTCATACAACATATATGTGGACACATCCTCTGGTTTCTCATACAACATATATAAGGACACATCCTCTGGTTTAGCACTCAGGTACGTTAACCCCTAAACTGGATAGAGCTTTAGAAATCTTATTCTCTATAACTGGGGGAAGAAATATTTAGTAGGTTTTTTTAAAGAAACTAGGTTTATTGTAAGAGGAAGGGCCATCAATATGAACAATCCCTAATCACTGGTCATGGTCAAAAGCTCATTTCTCATCCGCTAGAAATAGTTAGGTCATTATTCAAACAGGCACATTAGAGAACCAAAGAACCCATTACCATCAAAGCCCATTACACTCTTTCGAGCACCAGCAAATTGGCGTTTAAAACCAATTAGTACAGTTTAAGATGTTAATATTTGTCAGTAGTAGTGCCTAGGGTTCAGGGTACCTACGATGGCTTCTCATCAGATCACCTATCAGCTGATATAAAATATCCGGCTTATCTGTTGCCCTGGTGCCAACAAACGACAAACAAACAGGAGAATCAACGGTAGACAGGAAGGCCCAGCCAATGCAGTACGTTCAGGATCCAAATTTCGAAATCATAGCCTGTATACAGTCCAGGCGGTTTAGATGGCCATATATATATGTATGGATATATATTTTCTTAATATGAATGCTATTTACTGGCTCATTTCCTTCAGTATAAGTAAGCTTTAATATTTTTGAGGGCTGGGTTATGGATTGTTTGATCTCTGTGCGGCGCTTTTTTTTCAGCACACAATAAGCTAAAAATGGGGAAAGGGGACCCACTGGACAACTGTTAAGAGACACAGAAGGTATACTTCCTTCAAGGCCATTCAAATTGTTATTTAACACACACAGTGTATTGCTGTCATGCACACGAAGCCTCGACTTAAAGTCCCATCCAACGGACGGTGGCCTTTCCAAGCCCATCGGTGTCCCCTTTCTGACCAAGGACAGAACAGGAATTTATGAAGATAAATCTCAATGCAGGTACAGGTGGGACTCGAACCTGTGAAAAGCAGATTGTCAACCTGGCACCCTACCGTGAAAAACGATGTTCAGCTTTGCGGTGATCTTTGCTGAACAAATTAAATATTGCTATATCTATCATCATACATCAACTCAACAAACAAATCTATCTTGACTCCGGTTGCAATGGCTCGGAACTATCCACGGCTCCGAATTAAGTGATCCCAATGGGGAAGTATACATGGAAGCTAAGGAAGCAATCAGAAAAATAAGAAAGGAAATGCTTATTTTATAATTCTCGATAATCAAAAAAATATTAACTCTATTCGTAACAACGTGAAATATAATCCTATTAGCATTAATGGATTTTCACAACAAATATTGGAACGGCGTTCGGATTCATTATTCGCGTTTTTTATGTTTTGCTTTCCCCATTTGATAAGTCACGGTTCCATTATTAAACAAATATCAATCCATCTTATTCAACATCGAATCATCTAAGTCGAGCAGTGGAAAAAAGATGGAGACTTAATATTAATTTTATCTGTGTTATTGTTTAACTGGATCAGCATTCAACGATCATCATAAACAGCTTCAAGCTCAGGACCTATAAATCGGTCTAAATAATAAAAAACCGAGTAATCCTCTCTTCGAAGCAATGTATTGTTTTGCATAATTCCAATATGGTTTGCTGTGTTTTTCTTCATCTCATCCTGAATATGTTAAAACTAGTGTTCACCAATTTACAACCTTATCAGCGTGAACAATTTAGATATTCTCTGATAAGTGGAATTATTCCTCCCTTCGTTATGTATTTTTCCAAGAAGGTTTAACAAAGAATTTCGGTAAAGCTCAACACCTAGGTGAGTTTCATTAATACGTTCGCCAACTTTTTTGTTGCAAATGTATATATCAAAATTAAAGAAGAAAAATTCATAAATGCATTCTGCACTAAAGGTAATGAATGCATCCTTTGTTGAAAAGGATGCATTACCTTTTTGCTAATCCTTTATTGAAAAGGATGCACTTACCAAACAGTACTATCGGCAGACTAAATTCGGTATTCTATCAGCAGAATGAGGAAGTAAAAAGAGGGTCTGAAGCACTGCATCAATAAAATGCCCTTGATGCTGTAGGTGGTCCCTGAGGTTCATGGCAACAAAGTGGTTCAGTATGCAAATGACTACACATTTGCAGGCATAATATCATTATGTCTCAATTTGCTTGCTTCTCGATAAAACCTCGAAATGAAAGTCCTTATTTGATTTTTTTTCGCTCAAGTTGAATTAGAAAGAGGTTAATTACTACTTACTACTCCTTCCAGATTTTTATATTAATAGAATCGAAGCGAAAACTTGAATTTTGTATCCATTATTTTTTTTTCTTTTGTAGTAGTCATCAATTCAGCTGATGTTGCTTAGAGGACATGCAGTGTTGGGAATTGTTTTCAGCATCGACTGATCGATCATATTCACGCTTTGAAATAAGTCACTGCTATATTTTCATTCTCATTAGGAGCAACTCAGTGCATAGGTCGATTCTGTAAATAATATTTTTAATGTGAGAAATAGCATTTAGGTTTAGAAATAACGGCGGTTTGAGCTCAAAAATTTCTTTAGCTTCCGAAGATTATCGGAGTTAAATATTGGTTTATTGAATGGCTAACTAGCAGCCGCCATGCTACATCAGCGATGCGGTTTCGACAAGTTCTAGCACGTTCTACGTGAGACTGAATGATTAAGAAATTTAAAATTCCGTGAAACCTGCTTGAAACACAGAACTAAAATTTAAAAATAAATCATACCAATGCTGTGGCTTTTTAACATCTGCTGGCTAAACGAGTGGGTTACTTGTGTTTTCATTACGGAAAGAGTTCCTTTTTTTAATATGTTCTTTTTTTTTTCAAGGAATTGTCTACTTTTTAATTAAAATGCCACTTTCTCTGCTATTTTTTAATTTATATTTTTCTTATATTTTTTATGTGTGATCTGTTCTATCATTTTATGCTCCTATTCTTGGGGTAGGTATTGGCTCAGGTGGTAGCGCGACAGGCTCATTATTCTGCAGTTCCCAGGTTCGAGTCCTACCTGTACCAACTTCGAGATTTATCTCTGTTAAACCCACATCCTGTTCTCTGTCAATAGGGGATACCTATGGACTTGGAAAGGCCCTCGTCCATCAGATGAGGCGTTAAACCATGGTTCCGTGTGAGGGAGAGTCATACTCTGTACACGTTAAAGAACACGCTGGGTGGCCTTGACCCGAGGCTTCAATCTGTTTATTATCAGTTGTTTAGTTGCTCCTAACCCAATATTTCATGTGCCCCCGGGGTGCTTGTGACCTGCCTGCCCTTTTAGCCCATTGTGGGAAAAAAAGTGCCGTTCAGAGGTAAAATAACCCAACGGAAAGAGTTCGAAAGTTTCTTATGCAATAAGTTTTGGTTAATTTTGCTCTGCTTTGCGTAATTTTGCTAAAAATCCAGCAATACGAATGTTCGCTTTTCTAAGTCTATAATTATTTAGAACAGAAAGCATTATTACTTACAGATAATTAAAAAAACATATTTTTTTATCTGATATCTAATTATTATAGAAATTAAATTCTTAAAATTTAAATAAAAAGACTAAAAATTCTATATTTTTTCTTGAAGAAGGTACTCCCTTATAGGAAAGCGGTAGGTGATAACCTAATAACTCTACTGGGTTTGTCTCAGTTTTTCACACAACCATGAGACATGCTAGCTGGTTTTGTAGTTAGGTGCACTAACCACTAGATCAGATATAGGTTAGTTCATGCAATCTTGTTTACGAAATGACAATCACAAAAAAATTGTGAGCTAATGCAGATTTTATAAATGAAATGAGCTCATGAAAATTTATTCAAAAATACAGACTTTTATCTGTTATCTGAAATTAACAATTTCAATATATATTATTTCAAAACAATACATTATCGATTATCAGTAAATAACATATACATAGTCTGACTAGTGCTGCCACACTGCATACACATAAAACAGTGTCATCGCCAGATAATACGTACCTAGAACTAAGTCCCATTGCCTCTTAGACTAAGCAGGTTGCAGCTTAGAGCGCCAAACTTTTTCTGGAGCGCCATATATTGTCTAAGACAAAATGATGTGTGAAATTTACTGTTTTTAGTGTATACAGTAGAATCTCGATTATCCGAGGTTATTCGACATTCCTTGTTATCCGACCTGAATTGAGCTTCTGCGAAAAACGCTTAGGGTCCCGTTTTGAAACTGGACACAACGATGTGCTCACGCTTCTCTGGAGTGCAATATGCATGCGCACACACTCCTGCACATTTCCTTTCTTTCTCATTAATTTTTGATATTTTTGTTAAAAACTAACCATTGCATGCTATTGTTTAAAAATATAGTTTGAAATAAACCGTGCTGTGTAGATATTTGCTCCGTGTTTTCGACGTCATTTGTATTATTCTACATTTTTAGTTATTAACGTCCCTTCGGTCCAGTTTAGATCGGATAATCAGGATTTTACTCCGATTACCGACAAACTATAACTTAAAAATATAGAAAAATAATATCGTATTTGGATTCGAACTTTTGCTCCGAATAATAAGTTTTCTGCAGAAAACATAAATTGCTTGTTACCTATTAAATATAATTTTCAGTTCCATTTTTTTCTTTTTTAAAACAAAAATTTGGGTCTTTATTTATTAATAACTTTACAAAACCTGTAATTTCGAACTTTTCTTTTCCTTTAAATATTTTTTTCTTTTTTAAAACAAAAATTTGGGTCTTTATTTATTAATAACTTTACGAAACCTGTAAGTTCGAACTTTCTTTTCCTTTCAATATTTTTTCTTTTTTAAAACAAAAATTTGGGTCTTTATTTATTAATAACTTTGAAAAACCTGTAAGTTCGAACTTTTCTTTTCCTTTCAATGTTTCTTTCTTTTTTAAAACAAAAATTTGGGTCTTTATTTATTAATAACTTTACAAAACCTGTAAGTTCGAACTTTTCTTTTCCTTTCAATATCTTAAAATATCTTTTTATCTTCTTTTCCTTTCAATATCTTTCTTCTCTTAAAATAATTCAATACTTGATTTTCTGAGTCTTGCATTTTCGTCCAAATTCTAACTTACATTAATGATTATGTTGGATATCGACTGCTTGGATTTTTCTTAACTTAGAGAACCAACAACACTTAATTCGGTGATGCTGATATGTCACACAAACGTGAACAAAAAGAAATGACCTCAATCGTTTTACGTTTTTCCACTCAGTGTGGGTAAAGATTTTTTCTCCGGCTACACTAATTTGGACGAATTACTCTCTGAACAACTTTCATTAGTCCTAGGCTTCACTTGCAAAAGCTTCTTTGACTGTTTAATGACCCCAAGATTTAGTCACAGTTAAATTACCAAAACAGCTCTGTACTTAATACGCATTTCATGAAAAAAATAGCGGTGAGTACCCCCACTGCGCTGGCGCATACTTAAACAAATCTATTATCCTTATTCAGCATTATAGAAGGCTGGAGTAACGTAAATAGCGTATTTACGAGTATCGGAGGTAGGGTGAGGGGATGAGGTATTTGATTGCTGAAGTAAACACTTATTACAGCTTGGATTTGGGTTGTTTTATCTCTGAATGACACTTTTAAACAAACTATAAATCACAGGCGTCTAATATGTTCATCACTCGCCACATGTGGCGAATGCATAAATGACAAAGAACAATAATAGATTAATAACAATTTATAATAATTTTTAGAACAACAGATATATCTATCTAATTACTAATTATTTATAATTTACCTCATTTATATTAATATTATATAATTATAAACTACCTAATTTATAATTATTAACCATATGTCAAATATGGTAATACAGTACGGTAATCACAAGTGTGGCTAACTTCGAATTTCTATTGGATAATGCTGCTATAGAACCAAATGTCCAGGTTAAAAAGATATTTAGCCATCATAGAAGGTTGTTTTATTACTGGAAAGCTGTTAGAAAGCAGATGTTTGAAACAGAGAAATTGAAGAGCTGTTTAGAGACGTATGGATTCTTCAATGTGCGTCTCTGGTACACAATTACTGTTAAGTTTTGTTTTTGAGAAAAACAAAATGGCGACGATAAATGACCGAATGAAACATAAAAATAAAATTTGTCGTTCTAAATCAAATTGAGATATTTGAAACCCGGTTTTCATTGTCATATATATAAATTTTCGTTATTATTTAGAAGATGCAATTTATGAACGTGTAGAAAATTGCGTTTTGAAACTGGACACAAATTGTTGTGACTAGCCGCAATTTTTTTTTTGGGTAATTTTCGACGGTCATTTAAGTTAAGGATGCTTAAATGGTTGCAAATATTACGGATAGAATTGGATAAATTGGAAATAAATTGCGAATAAATCACCACAAACCGATGCTTGAAAAATCATAATTTGTGAGGCAATGATATGATAGCATGTGCAGAGGTATTTCTAGTAATCTTAGTGTCGTAGTAATCATTTAACTAAACAATACAATACAATGTTGAGTAATGTTAAGCGGTGTTTTCCTGTACTGAAAAACAATATCTTTTTCAACACTAAAATAAATAAAATGTTTACACTTGAATTAGCTAAAATCCACTGACTGTTATATTTTAATGCATCTTAATTCAAAGGTAACGTTTTGTTCTACAGTTCCATTTATTAAATTATATCTTTCTTACCAAAAGTAATTTAATAATTCATTACAACACTGTCTAACTCCAAATTAGAAGTTCCGAAGTTAATGCGTATTCCTTACCACACCTTCGTCTATTTAAATCCGTATTTTGCTTTGCCCCTATAACAAGCAGTTTGTTCACATTTTGCTTAATTGTCTACTAACTTTCTAGTCGCTTTCCCACTTTAATAATTATATGGAAAGAATATTCCATCAGAGCTATCCTGCTACTTTACTATTTGAAGCTGGAGGTTTAAAAACAACATTAAGTCGCATTTCTATTTTTGTATTGCCTGCTAATTGCGAAGAAAGCTAGTAGCCAACGCTCACATGAATACAGATTGGTGTATCGGTATTCAGTACGTACTCTGAGGAATGAACGGAATCATTAAATTTGTGGCACCTGGTAAAAATTGCTGATGGCTTTTCCCATCCATTCAGCTTTCTATTCTACCGAAACAAATTGTCTGCAGCGTTGTTGATTCTAATGAGTTTCTCAGCACATCTAATGCCACATGGAATCGAAATGGATCCTTCTACCTCTGAATATGGCGCACAATTTCAGTGCGAAATCGTCGTGAGGGATTATGTTTTTACTTCTTCATTAATGCCTCTGCTCAGACTCATGGTGTTTCAACATATTTGTTAACGGTGTCTAAAATGGGTATCTGTTTTCTCAGTGACATTATAATTTGGATGCAACTCCCTATCTTACAATCACATCTCTATCCTCTATTCCCAAATTCCTCGTTCTCTCTTTCAAACATTGAACAGAACCGTGTTCATCGCATCAGATGAACGATGGATGCGAGTTCATTTCGTAACAATTTCCGAGTATTTCCCCCGGTGTATCCTTGGTTACTAGAATTATGTGCAAGGTTGTGAATGAATTTAATTGCGCTGCGGTTATGCTGATAATTAGGAAGACAGATCTGTTGATGAAGTGAGAGTAGTTGAAGTGAATTTTAAAACTTCATTTATTCTAGCAAAGATATGCATGAATGAGACAGAATGTTACGAAATTTATTTATCTGTTGTGCTTGCAGTATTTGTTCACTAAATGGTAGATATAAATGTAATTCTAAAGAGAAGTTATGAGATTATTTTTCATAGTTATGAGATTATTTTTAAAAAAATGATTTGCTAGAAATATGCCAGAAAATCGAATTTTGTAGCTACCGCAGTAAAATATTCGTATTTCCATTCCTTTATTCTACATGAAAATACGTTTGTAAATGAGGTATATCGTGTACAGAATGAGGTATTGGTTAATAATCCAAGATATTTTTACTTCCTATTCTATTCCTTTTTTTCTTGTTGTTTATAAATGATAGGCATAAACAGCAAAAAGAGATATACCCTGATATGATGAGTGAAATTAACTAGTTAATTATTAATCAAACGGAAGAATCAGTTAGCAAACATTTAGTCTTTAAGAAAATTGATCAGACGATGGAAGAAGATCAAAGAAAATTGATCAGACGTTTAGAAAATTGATCAAACATTTAGTCTTTAAGAAAATTGATCAGACGAAGGAAGAAGATCAAAGAAAATTGATCAGACGATGGATATTTCGATAATTTCAAATGATTGCGTTTTCGAACAACAAAGTTGTGTGACGAAGGTAATGGAAATGTTAAAGTGAACAGAAGTATTTGATTTGCTGGTTTAAAAAGATTTACGTAGTGATGTGGAGAAATAAACGAATATAGCGTACTTAAAGACTAAATGTTTGCTTTGACTGAATTTCAACCTTTCCTTAGTTACGACTCAAGAAAACGTTCCCCCTACACTTACGATTGTTCCATACCCTGCATTAATTAGTTTGTCACTTTTAACTGTTGATGGACCACGGTTGACTATAAAATGCTATTAGTTACAATAAACATATGTTCTGCTGGTCTAGGCGAAACTATTATACTAGGATATTACTGTCGGCCACAATCTGCAATCCCAATAAATTTTGCTGACTGACTACATTATCTCTTAGCTTTTAATAGCAGAAATCTGGATTATTGGTCTGTAGATCATCACATAATACTTCACATGTTATCAGGAGGTCATTAGTTTGGATTTCACCAGGAAGAAAACAGTTTTTTTTTCATATTTATGATTATATATTTTCATGATAATACTTAAAGTTATGTAAACTAAATAGCAAAATATTTGATGCTTTAATTCCTGATTCTTACGAAATATTTTAAGTGTAGTTTGAAAATATTAATAATAATTTTAATTCTTTCTTATTCGCGTCAGTTACTCAAGGATTATTTATAAAAAAATGCCATTATCTGTTTATCTGCAGGAAAGAAGAGGAAAATTCCTGGAAAATCAGTGAAATTTGGAACAATGTAGTGGATTAATTACATGTACATCGCTGTGAATAATGAAGGTCAAGGAAGGTTGCAGTCCTTAACAAATGTTTTATACGGCTAGAGTACATTTGCTCGTCATTGTTGACAATATTCAGTGCAAAAAATAACAATTAAAATAAAGAACAGGTTTTAAAAGTGAAGAAGCAGAATTACCAATTGAAAAATAAATTATCCCTCAAGCAGCTGCTTTCCAAAGACATCTGATAGGAGTTTGTCTGTTTATATGCCATAGAGAAAGTCTCTGAGAAAGGCGAGACTTCAGCAGAAAAACAACACAAACATCCATTCCTTAGCCCGGGGTACAAACCCATGTCCCTTTGATAAGTAGCGAAGCACGCTAACCACTCGGCCACGGGACGGCTAGGATTACCATAATGCACATTGTTACAAGCAACCGACAAATTAATCAACTGTTACTTATTACAGAATTATTTCAAGAAAAATGAAACTGTCTACTTGAATCTCCATATCCTCTGCTGTTAAGTTTTTTACTTATGCATGCTGTTTGACAATACTGCATGCATATATAAAATTATATATTATTTCTTCCAAGCTTATAATTGAGAAACATAAAAGCGTCTTTTTTTATTTTTTTCGTTTAAAATATCATTCATTTGAATCGATTATGTGTGGAATACTGTTGCATTTTTTTTTTATCAAAGTTTCATGCATTATCGTTCTCCTTTAAGTTGCTTTCGAGGGCCCCAAGTGGAATATTCTCAAATATTTGCTTTTCATACGCATCCTGACGCCACCTCATCTTTTCGGCATGCCAAAGTTCGGCCATCGCAGCTGCTTAGAGTCCCATTTCGTCCCCCATGATGGGGCGGAAAGAGAAGCAGCGTCATCCCCATCGGATGTCTGACTCGGTAACGTCGCTCTCTCCCGAAGTCTGCAAAACAGATTTGAAATATGCATGAGGGTGAGGGAGACTCCAATACCTACCCTATCGAGTTGCTCTGGATCACATGATTCACGGGAGTTTCTACCCTCCTGGGAGCTTCTCAGAGTTAGAAGCTGTAGACAGAATAAGTACTTACATCCTGCAGAAGTGAGACAAAATGTGCAGTGACTGATTGCAATCAGGTCGACTTGTGCCTCCGCTAAATATTAAATGAGTACGGATATCTGTTTATAACTGCAACGAAAGGAAATTCAGAAACATTTGAACAGCAACTGAAATTCAAAGTAACAAAGTCATTATTGTAAACAAAGCTATGCAATTTCACTGAAGTTTATATGAAACCAGAAATTAGTGACAATGTTTAAATTTAATTTCACAGTTTTAGGCAAATTAATGAGCAATGAGAAATATTTTGTAACATCATAAACGGATAAAACGTTTAGTTTCTGTAATGTCTCAGGTTTGCGACGCTCATAGGGATGGCTGGCATTTTTCCATCCATGCTGTAAGTTATGAAATCCAATATTTTTCCGGAAATTGGAACTATATTTTGTAAACTTTTCTTTTGTAGAAAGTGTGTTCCCTGAAATTTTAAAAACTGCCTTAATTATTCCAGTGTTTAAAAATGGTGATACTAAGGCAATTAAAAATTACAAACCGATTTCGCTTCAATCAACTTTTTCTAAGATTCTTGAAAATATTGTTAAAAAAATTGTTAACTTTTGGGATATGCACAATTTATTTGCCCAAACCAATTTGGATTTCGAAAACGTTTGAATACGTAAATTTACAGAAATTTAAATCAAAATGTTAAAACAGTTATTTTTTTGGATTTGAAAAAAGATTTTGATTCAGTGAATCATGATATATTATTAGAAAAGTTAAAAACCAGTGGTGTTAGGGGAAATTTACTTTCATGAATTAAGAGCTATTTAATGAATAGGAAGCAAAAAGTAAAAATTGGAAAATATATTAGTGAAGAAATAAATGTACAAGTTGGTGTCCCTCAGGGTTCTGTTTTGGGACCTTTATTTTTTTTTTACTTTATATAAATAACTTCTGTACATTGGATTTGAATAGTAAAATAATTTCATTTGCAGATGATGCTTCACTAATATATTCTGGAGAGGAAAAGCAAATTTTAGAGAATATAAACAGTGACTGGATAGAAATAAGAACGTGGCTAAAATTTAATTAACTCTTTTTAAATACAAAGAAGACGAAATATATTTTTATTAGACCAAGAGAAAATGAGATTGATTTTTTTCGTGACAGGATCATTTTCCACTCTGAAGTTTGTGCTGGAAAAAATTGCAATTGTGACAAAATTGAGGGGGTTGAATGCTATAAATATTTGGGTACTTTTATTGACAGAAAGATGTCCTGGAAAATGCAAATATCTGATGTTGTTAAAAAAAAGATTCACTGCAATATACCTAAAATTTATTATTTCGGGAAATTCGTAAATTTATTTTTATTGAAAATTATTTACTATTCTTGGATTAAATCTTATTTGCTCTATGGTTTATTATCGTGGGGTGGAGTCTATTCGACAACAATCAAACCGTTACACTATGTGCAGAATCACATAATTAGATGCATGATGAAACTATGAATATTTGAAAGTGTTGCAAATGTATACAATGAATTAGATATTTTACAAATAAGGAAATTATATGTATTTCAGGTACTGAAATACATAAGGATGAATTTTAATGTTCAAACTTTACGGACATTTGAAAAGATTACTCGACTGTCAAAAAACCTCTTCTTACTTGATTTAAAAGCGAACAAACCTGTTGTTAAAAACATTATGTTTATTTGGCGCCAAAGTTTTTTAACTGCTTACCACCAGAGTACATCAAAGTATAAGGAATGATAGCTTTTTCTATAAGGAATTAAGAAATGTATTTTAAATGTGGTAAATATTGAGACTATGTTTTAGAAATAAAAGAGATTTAAATGTAATATAATTTCATTTGATGCTGAGTTGCCCTTAAGGTGCTCAACTGAACCACTTACTAAGGCACAATTCAATGTAGATTTTTATATTTTTTTTCCTGTTTTCTACCCAGTAAATTTTTTTTTAATTTCATTTATTCTTAATGATAATTTTCAAACTTATAAATTGGTTAAATATTTACTTAGATTTTTTGATCAAGGTAGCAAAATGTGAGGAAATGTGAAACTGAAGCATGTTGCCTTTTCATTTGTATTACAACATAACTATTAAATTTCTTCCACAAGCGATTTTTTACTCTCGTGGAAGACTCAACAATTTTTCTCAGACTTTTACTGAAAAATGTAGGTAAAATTATAAAACACTAATGAAATATGATATTAAAATTTTCCATATATATGTTATGAATAAATATATGATTTTTATTGGACAAACTATGTATAAAGAAGAATATATATTAGAAAATGAAATACTTTAAAATTGTGTATCTGAGATATACAACGTTATATATATTTCATTATAATTTCAATTCTAAGGTAAAAAAAAAAACATGTAAATGTAAAGTACTGCATATTCTGAGAATAAATTATCTATCTAAATCTATCTATCTAGTTTAGCTGTAGGTCGTTTATTAGAATAACTAGAGATTTTGTATTATGCTTGCCAGAGAGAGAGATTACAAATAGGAAAATTTTATTTCCTTCTTGAGTGTTGCTTTTTTAGGGCAACATTTGCAAACTTAAGTGAAGAAGGTATTTTACAGGTAGATATTTAATATTGTCAAAATGCAAAAATATCGTCTATAATAAGAAATATTAATTGAAACGCTTAAAATAAAAAAAATGTTTATCTTGAAATATTCAGTGTCCTAAAGTTGAAGGCATTGTGCACTTCGTTAAACACATGACTAATAATTAAAATAAGCATTGATTTATAAATCATTTGTTTTGACACATGAAGGAGCATATTATATTTCTTGTTAAAATACAATAGAGTGCTATTGATTTGTATTAACATCTGCATTTGTATTAAATATTTAGTACAGGATTAAAGTTTCTACTTGATATTTGAATATTGCAAAGATATGTTATCCACATAACAAATGATTTCTGCATCCGATATATATATACTCTCCCTGAATTGACTTCTTTCCTCACCTTTGGTAATTTGGTAAAACAGCTGTTCATACAACTAGTTAGTTGTATAAACAATTGTTAGAAATTTGTAAACTGTATTTTTACCTTAAAAAATCCTAAAATCTTCGAAATTATCATTTAATCCAATTTCTAGGGCTTCCCACAAAGAAATTATAGTATCGGTATACAATAAATAGACCTCTCACAAGCTATCGAGTTTTACACTTATATGTTGTTAAAAATTTCACGACACAATGTTTTTTTTACAGTTATTGTCAAGATATTAAATAGGGCGTGAAAATAATAATTTACATTCATCCAAGACAACGATTTTGTTTTACAGCTCTTTCATTTTTCTACCGTTGTTGCTGATAAACTTCGCCCTATTCTGAACTCACAAAAGGTCATTGATATGAAATGTGATCTGTATTTTGATCATTCCATCGTTTATTGTATATATATATAAAAAAAAGTTCCATTCTGTCAGTTTGTTTTCTCTTCTTACATTGCAAAGCAGATATAGTGAGTTACGTACACTAGAAGCAGTTCACGCGAAAATAAAAAGGAACAATAGCTCGGCAGCAAAACCATTGTTTTTTAAAACTTACAATCAGTAGAAAATATCTGAATACCGCTGCAAAGGAAATAGTTATTGAAATGACAACAAACTAAACATGAAACAAGCACAAATAATGGCTAATGGCAACTGATCATTTAAAACGACTAGATGAACAGATGTAGCACAATTTTGTTGTCATTTCGTTTCTCAACGAAGATAACGAACTCCGTCATTAAACATAACCCTACAGTCATCTCGTCGAGCTAGTACTTGTATTTTTTTTGTTCTTTTTGCTGAAACTCCCCCTAATTACCTAGAGAGCATTATTTCATAGAGGATTTAGTGCAATAACTTTCTCTGTCATTTTTTTCTTATGTGAACAGACAGCATTAAATCATAAGCTGCACTGTTCTTCCGAAAACATCAGCTTTTTTCCCCTCCTTGTTCTGTTCTGTTTCTCCATTAACAAAGATCAGGCGCTGCTTGCTTGGCTGCATGGCACTGCTAATTATTACAACTAATTAAGACAATTAGATAATTAAAGTTGGACTGACTGTGCTCATTATGAAATAAGCACGAGCTGAAAATAAGATAGAATTCAATGGAAAGCGACATAGCTCATCACTATTAGGAAATATTTTCATAGGTCAAGCGGTAGTTTTCTGAGTTGTGTTGTTTTATCTCTAAGCGGCACTTTTTTTGCACGCAACGGGCTAAATCGCGAATTACAAGGGCCCCGAAGGCTCAGACGAAGTTCGGGAAGGGGACCTACTGAACAACTGTTGAAAAATAGATAGTAGCCTCCCGTCAAGGCCATCCAGCGTGTTGTTTAAATTCCACAGGATATGACTTTCCCGCACAAGGTATCACGACTTAATGTCCCATCCGATGGGTGACGACCTTTCCAAGCCCATCGGTGTCCTAATTTTCGTCGAAAATAATATTCAGTGATTCGTAATAAAGTTTCCTTTTTTAATTTTTCCTTTCGTTTCTATTTTTTTCGTTACAGCTGATTATTTTTTTTTTAATCAAAAAGTTGTTTTCATTTTAAGGAAATGCTTACTTTGTTTCCATTAACATTGTTTAAAAATAATATTAATTCAAATAGAATTCCCATTTATCATGAGCTCAAAGATCGGTTATGTAATTAAGAGGGACTCAGTTGGCAATGTGCCACGCTCGTAATCTGTAGTTCCCAGGTTCGAGTTCCAACTGTGCCAGCGTTGAGATTTTTCTCCGTTAATCCTACTTGTCTTTGGTCAGGAAGGAGACACCAATGGTCAACGAAAGGCCCCCAGTAATCAAATGAGATGTTAAGCCGTGTCACCGTGTGCAGGAGAGCCACACTCTGTGCACGTTAAAGAACACACTGGATTTCTTGACAGTAGGCTTCTATTTGTCTCCAAAATTCTTCGGTGGGTTTCTCTGAAGCCACTGGGGGTTCTTGTGACATAGTTATTTAACCAACTGTGCGCAAAAAAAGTACCGCTCAGAGCTAAAACAACCAACACAATTTAGTTAAGATATACATTATTGAAAAGCCGTCCCATGGCCGAGTGGTTAGCGCGCTTGTCTACTGATCTAAGGGACCTGGGTTCGAGCCCCGGATAAGGCATGGTTGTATGTGTTGTTTTTCTGCTGAGGTCCTGCCATCCTCTCAGATCTTCTACTTTGGCATATAAACTGACAGGCTCCTGTCAGACCTCTGTGGCGAGCAGCTGCTTGAGGGGGTATTTATTTATTTTTTATACTTTATTATATGGTTTTTTCATGCTATATCAATTATGTCATACTTGAGATAATCAACTTTCAACATCGATGATCATTTTCCTCTGTATTTCAGCATCCTGTTCTTAGTGAAAACGAATTCACCGATATCTTTGGATCTCGATATCTCACCGTTGGTCACCATGTGTTATATGATCTTATAAATAGTAATAATCCAAAAGCATTTATCAGTTATTCACCATTATCAAAGAGTAACAAAATATTTTTCTCATTGTTCCCATGTTGTCGTTGTTATTGTTACTTTTTTTTTCCGTCGTTATTATTATGTTTCATTTTTTGTGATAGAGTTACAATTTTAAGAAAAACAACGAGACAGAAAGGTTTTATCAATAACTAAAACAATAAAGGGTATCTTGATATCCCAGTGTAGGTCACTTTGTTGATCGCTCTTGATTCCGCAAAATTTTATGGTTATTCAAAGATCCAATTACACTTTTATAGCATGACGTTTCTTATTTTTATTATAATACCCGCCTTGATTTCTTATAATGACTAAAACTGGCATAAGTAAAAGTAAAATAATAACATATCGGTGTAAAATACTCGGCACATTAAAAAATGATAATAGCGTGAATATTTAAATTATTATATAACTGATTTCGCCAAAGAATCAAACAAAGTGAAAATAAGCTTAAATGTTCAACAAAGTTAAAAATGCTATTTGTATGTTCAATCTAAATATTAAAAATTGTTTCGTTTTTTTTTATTTATTTTCAGATTATTTGAAGTTCAATTACAAATTTGATTCGTCGAAATAGATGTTAAGAATAGAATAGTTGAAAGGTAAAATTTAAATGTAGCCTAAAAACTTACTTTATTTTGTATATTATCTAGATTGCTGCATGATATATGATATGTATAAAATGAATATGATTCGTCAAAGATCTATACTGAGAAGGCGACTGTTAATCAGAGAAAGGCAAGGGAAAATTATCAAAATAGGAGACAAGAAGACATGATTGAGAAAAGCAAAAAGAGTCAGAGAAAGGCAAGTGAAAATTATCAAAACGAGAGACAAGAAGACATGATTGAAAGTTGCGAAAGAAATGCAAGAACAAACTAAAATAAGGAAACGTGTTAACGCTGAGCGATAATCAAGATTCTGAGAAAACAAAAATACTAGAAATGATATAAAAATGAAAATACTAGAAAAAAATTTAAATGGATAGAAAATATAAATGCTAGAAGTGGAATGAAAAGGAAAATATTAGAAATTAAATAAAAATAATAGAAATTAAATCAAAATACCAGAAATGAAATGAAAATATAAATACTTGAAATGAAAATGAAAATACTAGAAATGAAAATGAAAATACTAGAAATGAATGAAAAGGATAATATTAGAAATTAAATAAAAATAATAGAAATTAAATGAAAATACCAGAAATGAAATGAAAATATAAATACTTGAAATGAAAATAAAAATACTAGAAATGAAAATGAAAATACTAGAAATGAATTAAAATGAAAATAATAGAAATGAATGAAAATGAAAATAATAGAAATGAAATGAAATACTAGAAATCGAAATAATGCAGAAATTTTTCTTTTTTTTTTCATTTTTGGCGGGCTTTAATGTCGAAAACAAAAACTTTTTACATCGGTTTCATAAAACCAATTTAATACCAAATAACCAAAATAAAAACCAATTTAAAAAAGAATATAATTTATATGTTTCAAATCAAAAAACAAATTTCAAAATAAGAAAATTTACAGATGTATTTCTTATTTTAAATATCTAAAGTGCAAAGCAGAAAAATATAAAAATATAATTGTTCAAAAAAAAAAAAACAATAATTTGTATTTCCAAAGTTAACAGCTACGAATCGTATAAAAAAAGTTTTTGTTTCACGAGAGGTTCAAACAAAAAATTGTCAGCAGAAACATCTCATCTTTTATATAATCAGTTAATACCTCCGGAAGGTAAAAATATTCACATTTTTTATTCAAATAAATTCTCTTGTACAGATTAATTGTGGCTGCATTTAGTTAAACTACATTTATTTTTATTGGACTGACATTTAAATTTAACTGTTTTCAAACGTCTTTATCCGATGTGAATAAACTTTAAGCAAAAAACGCCAAATGAAATTTTTATTTTTCACTGTTTCAAAATAGGAACTATAGTCTAGTCATTTAAGGAAAATTTACTCTACAACAGAAGCATTAATAACAAATAGAACTGTACCATGTTCCCTTCTGCACTGCACATTTCACCTGTTACCTCCTGTTTGTTGATATTTGGTTCGGCTTAACTTCAAATATGTATGTGAGGATTGGAAGACTTGTGTTGACTCAAATCTAGCAATGGGCAAATATGCATTTTAATTAGTTCCGGCAATTCAGCGTCTGACGGATGGAATCCTACCAACAAACGCCAACACCTGTCGGAAACGGAAATACAGAGCACTTCCGAGTGGCAAAGATTTCAATGCATTAATCGGATTATCACCGTGAATGGTCAACAGATGTGCATAACCTTCAGCTGGAGAGGACAAAGGCACTAAATTGGTAAGGCAATTGGAATACAAACGATGGGCCGAACGTGTTAATGTGGTCGAACAGCTGGCATTTATAAAATGGATAAGAAAGCTTTTCCAATACTTCGCATCAACGCTCCATTACCTGCATTCATTGATGGTACAAATAATCATAAAAATCTCATTTTAAAGTTAGAATAACAACTGGTGAATGCTTCTGGCAGTAACGATGGACTTCTAGATAGTAAAATGTAAAGATAAAATATCAATAGAAGAATAATCATTCCAACAAATTCTCTCTTAACAATCATCCTTATTCATTCTGCTCTTTGCCGATATCTAATTTCCTATATATTTTTCTGTTTCGAGATATTTTCGCATCACCATATTCACGGTAATTATACTTTCATACATTGAACATATGAAAGGTTTAAATTCAATAATTCCTTTTCTCTTTTTAGAGGTAAATAATACATCCAAAGCGTTTTGAGGGGAAAGAAGTGATTAATCAAGAAACGATTTCAAGGCATCATTATTAGGTATCTAGTCTAATATCTTCTCTACCAAGGATTTATTTTAAGCTTCTTCAAGTGATAGCTAACAAATCCAGAAAGAAATTCTGATTCCCCACACAATTTATGAGATATTATTTTAGGGATAAATATTTATTTATTATTTTTATTTAAATTGAGGAAGAAAGAAAAGAGAGGCAAGGGAATGGGCAGAGGAATGGGAAGTCTATAAGAAAGAACAACGCTTTTTTTTTTCGTTAGATTTATTAGCACATGTATATAGGTGAGGGCCTGCCATCCTCACAGACCTTCTACTCTGGCATATAAACTGACAGGCTCCTGTCAGACCACTGTGGCAAGCAGCTGCTTGAGGGGGTATTTATTTATATAGGTTAGGCACTGAAATGTGCTACTTACATAATTGTAGAAGCAGAATACTTCGACTGTACTCAACAGTCATCAACAGGGTGGCGCAAAGTTCCTTGAGGAAGCTGTTCGTTGGTGAAACGTTGCATAGGTAAACGTAATATCTTATCTTGAAGATATTTTCAGCTGGAAAAAAGTCATACAGCGAAAGTAGGTTTCAGCATTATTTTACTGGAGGAAAAGTCACTGAGTAGTAAGTGACTTTTGCTCCAGGACAAGAATGGTGAAACTTACCTTCCGCTGCAGGATTTTCAGCTGAAAATGTCTCCAAATAAAAGGCATTACTTCTGCATATGTGACGCTTTACCAATTAACAGCTTCCCCAAGGAACTTTGCGCCTCCCTGATGATGACTGCTGAGTACAGTCGAAGAGTTCATCATCAATTGTTTTATATTTAATAATTGGTTATATATTAACCAATTGTTAAATAAAAAGTGTTTTTTTCATTTAACAATTTGTTAATCACATCATAAATTTATGTTTTCTTTAGTATTCTCTTTCCTTGCGTACAATAATAGTGCCATAAGTAAGGCTCTATGAGTTTGCCTTATTGCACGATTATTATACGCGATGGAAAAAGATTTGTCCGTGCGGGATAACAAGGAATTTATTAGTTTGTTTCTTAAAAACCACGTATTTTAATGGAAGAAAATAAAATCATACGTTTGAAAGCATTTAAATCGTCACCAAACTACAAATTAATTTCAAACATTCATATCATGGTAGCGGTAAAATTCCGGAAAATAATTACACCACATCATCGATAAAAAAAACTTACGCTATAATTATTTGCATTTTAATTACATGATTAGGAAATCCAAATAAAGTTGTCTAATTCGCTACCCGTTGTTGATAAACATAACACGAAAAAAAAATAATAATTTCGAAATGTTTTAGTAGAAATGAACTACTGAATGCAACCAAAGTTTTCCCACTGATTGAAGGAAAGAAAAAAATATTCACCATTTAATTTTCTTAACTAGCCAAATAATTAAATTTATTATTTTTCTGTAGCAAATATTTCGATAAAAATATTCTATATATTTTAATAAGTTTTAGACCCCATTATCGTCCAGCTAATGAACATAAATAGCATAAAATGTTTACTAATGAAGGACTTTTTAAAGTTTAACAAATAGTCGAGCCTAATTACTTTTATTATTCATGCAATTATCTACAGTTCTACGGCATAATAACAGCCAACAAATAATGTACTAACAAGCATGCTCAATTCCTTAAGAACTATAATAATCAAGAAGATTTTTCACAATGTTCCTGCAATTACATTTCCAATATTGGACCTCTTTATTCGTTACTTCTTCATCAGAAACATCTTCAGAGTTTCATAAATTTTAATACATTTTTATTTCTCATTGATTTCCCACATTGTATTCGACAGCATATAGAATAAATGGAAAGCATTAATGATTCAGATATTTCTTCGTTTTCTTTTGATGTCAGTAAATATAAACACTTTCCTTTTAGTGTTAATTTTTCTTGAATATAGAGCAAGATAATTTTATTCATAACAAACGACCGACGCCTAAGCTTTGAGATTTTATTGTTTCACTTTCGCCTCGTTCAAACAGAGGCAACGACGAGCTTACAAAATCACCTATAGATCTAATTAAGCCGTTACTTAAAACGTGGTGTCTTATGCTGAAGAGTTAGAAGGAGTATATTTTCGAGAATTAGAAAAATATCTGAGCTGTCTTCAAGGCTGTTGCAATTGGACAAGTATGCAAAATATCCATCCATCAACCTCCCTTACTCGAAATCTCCAGCTTACGCGTTACAGTTGCTCTACCATTTGAGCTAAGACGGGGACAGTTCAATTTGCTTAAGAAAGGTTTTGATGGCTGTGCTATGAAGTTTACAAAGCGATTCTGCGTCGGGCAGCTCATGTGTATAAATATAAAAAACTTGGTTCTCGTAGGTATAAATAGGGCATGAGTGCTCCGACACTTAGTAAAGCTCCACAACACAAACATCAAAACCTTTCTTAATCAAGGGTAAATTGCCACCGCCTTATCTCAAATGGTAGAGCAACCGGCGCATAACGAGGAAATCGCAACATGAAGGCGAACTGGTGGATATTTTCACCCTTGCCTAATTACTACAAATGATAATCACTGCAGTGTGATTGAAACCTTTCTATTAAGAAGACTTCTTTTCAAAATAAAGTCCATTATCTGGATTACTTTTTGATATTTCAACCACCTTTGTTCAGTAGTGTAGATGTTCTACAGAAGTTGCTACAAGGTTTTAAGATCACGAACACTTTGATATCCAAAGATCTTCAGAAAGAATCGTCAAACTTAAGAAGACTGTAGTAATGGGAAAAAGTGAAAAAAATCCACCCTTTCGACTTCCGGACTCGACCTCGGGATCTCTGGTTACGCGCCAGTTGCTCTACTATTTGAACTAAGGGCGGGAGGAATTCAGATTTGCTCAAGAAAAGTTATGATGGTTGTGCTATGAAGCTTTACCATGTGATTCAAGCTGTCGGGACGTTCACGCACTATTTCTGACGATGAGAATCAAGCTTTTATAACCACATATCAAATAATATACTTTGGATTATCCAGGTACACAGCATCGAAGTTTTGAATGAAAATAACATCTTCGCCGTAGGCTGGCAACCAATTTGATAGGCAGGTGTGAATCTTTCTACAGTGATAATCATCTCTAGTAATCACGCAAGTGAGAAAACACTAGCTTAATACTACAGTATTAAGTTAAAGAACAGATAGTGTGGTCTTTTTTTTTTTCGGTATGATGGTACCGTAGACACCTCGTCATCCTCAGTTATTACAGTGGATCATTTTAATAAGCTTTAAGAAAAAAAATAGTTCAGTTTTTGACGATAGGTTCTCATCATCTTCAAAACGTTATCAGGGTTGATCACTTTACTGCAATTTAAAAATAAATATTCTGTGGTTTGGCAATGTTTTCATCATTATCAAAGATTTGGTCGCTTTAACGCGATTTAAAATAATAGTATGGGCGAAGGCTTGGAAATTTTAAAAAATTTAACCATCCTCGAGGACGAGCAACAAAAAATTTAACCCGTCTTCTCAACATTTACAGTCCGTACAGAACAATGCGTTTACCTGCATGATACCTATATTTTAATGAGTCACTTATTTATTACTCAATTAAAATCTACACAGAATTCTTCATTATTCACTCATTTAAATGATAATGCAAATTAAATTCCATACAAATAATCAATACATCTCAAAAAGTACGCTTATATCATTTCACTTAAAGTACTATCCTTAACATCGCATAATGTATATTAATTTATGTCCGTTAATGTGACGAGTTGCTACTCCAGCATCAAGGTAGTAATTCTTAGCCGTATTTGGATCCAAGTTATTCATAGGTACGCCATTCAAATTTATTTCTATAATTACGTTCATCGTTTCTTTTGTCATAGAATAAGGATTGACTTCAGTGAGAACATAATCAAAGCCGCAACTCGAGTGGTGAAAACAAGTAGTCTCCCCCTTTCTTTAGGGGTGAATCTACTCTGTAAATAGATCCTGCTCACTTGTTTTATAAGAAGATGACAGTTTTCAAACACGTTTCAGGGGGTGTTAGCGGTTTCATCTCACGTTACGATTAAAGTCTTATTACTTTCGCTAAAAGTGAATAAAAGAAAGAATGCAAATAAATATTTAAGAAAAAGGAAAAAAATAAGGAAAGTTTCTGAAGAAAAAAATTATCCACTAGTCAGCGCGGACGTCAATATTTAATTTTCAGTCGTTCTTTACTAAAATGTAATCGTCGCGCAATGAGAGGGTTGGCGATTTTCCAAGCCCTGGTCAATCTTGACGTTAAATTCAACCGATCTTAAGAATTCTCAGACTGGATGACATTGGCGCACTGTGGCTGTCTCAGAGGTGTACTAAACATGCATGTGAGTTCACTCTGGCTCATGGTACAAATGTGCTTACTGTACCATAGAATATTTCACATTTTAGTCACGTAGTTCACAAGCACATAACGTTATTTTTCCTTGCTCTTGCATTTATTTCTCTCTCTTAAATTTAATCAGCAATATAGAGGTGTTTATTTGAAGATTAACTTAGCTCCTTAGACTGCACTTGTAGTTTTTTGCAATGTTTTCCTGAGTTTGGCTGTTTTATGATATAGTCTGTATACAACAGCTAATGTATCACGGGCAACTGTATCTTGAGAAATTTGATTAATTTATATAAAATACTTTACTTTTGAGACTCTTTTTTTGATAATAATAGTAGGGTTGTATGATCTTATCACCTTCCTCTATCCCAATTAATCATCGAAGATGTACGAGAGTAGTTTATCTCTTTTACAAACTGAGAACTGTTTTTGAGACCTGGTTTATGTCTTTCTTTGTAAGAATATTTTTTCATTGTAATGGATAAGAAGTTGTGTTTAGGCACGAGAAAGTCCTATCCTGAAAGGTGGATCTTTGTGATTTCACCATTTATAACTCTTCGCAGCAAAAGCAACTGGATAAGATACGATACAAGATGCTCCAAGCCCACCTATTCCTTCAACTCTAGATCAGAATAGCTTAAATTTTGACATTTGCGAGTTTCAGCAATGTTCACAGCTAAACTAAAAATAAAAATTCCTTCAAGCAGCTACTTTCCACAGAGGTGTGATAAGAGCCTGTCAGTTTATATGTCGTAGTAGAGGTCTGTGATATCTTAGCAGGAAAACAACACGAACAACATGCCTTACCCAGGGCTCTAACCCAGGCCCCTTTGATCAGTAGCCAAGCACCGTAACCACCCGGTCAGGGTACGGCTTTCATCATCCTCAAAGAAGATTATATTGTAGACACTGTGACAAATCAACTCATTTTTCAGCAAATTTAATTCAGACTGATTTATCTCCGTGGTTATAAGGTTCTTCTAAAATTTAAATACGTTGACTAACAGCATTGAAAACAAATTGGTATGGAGGTATGAAATATTAATTTTAGATATTCGCTTGGTCCTATTCAAAAGAACATTAATCACTCAATCGGTCAATGGTAACAATAAACTGAAGACCTCGTCTAGCTAATCTATTCATCTCTTTATTAAAATCGACAACTTCCAGTTTAGCATATTATGTTTAAAAAACTCATAACGACAGAAGGTTGTTTAGCATTCAAATTTTTAATACTTAACCTAATGTATCGACATCCATTACACATTTTAGCTCCGTGATATGAAACATGGTACAAATATCCATCACATATCTTTCAGTTCAACGAACGTTATTTTGTCAATTTGGAACAAGCATCCTTGGTTTTTGATTCGGTAGAGAATGATCGCTGAGTTTATCTATCGAAATATGCAGTATTTGTCACATCCGTGATATATTTGGAACGTTCATGTGCTGCGAACTTTATGAACTTTTACTATTTATTTTTCACGAGCTTCTTCTATTTTAATATTAGTAGAACTGAAAGAACTGTGATAGATATTATTATGATACTTTACATCTGTAAACTGAAATGGGCAATGGTTGTACGCACCTAAGCACTATGGATAAATACAAGCAATTATAATGATAAACAGCCTTATGATAGAGGCGAGGATTGGCTCAGTTGGTAACACGCCAGGCTTGTAATCTGTTGTTCCCAAGTTCGAATCCGATTTGTGCCAGCGTTGAGATTGATCTCCACTAAATCCTCATCTTTCCCTCGGACAGAAAGGGGACACAGAAGTGCTTGGAAAACACCGTCCTTAGGATGATTCGTTAAAGCATGGCTCCATGTACAGGAGAGCCATATCCTGTGCACGCTAAATGGCCTTAACGGGAGACTTCCTCCTGTCTGCTAGCATCTGTCTCGTGAGTTCCCTTTCACCAAACTTCTCTATGAGCCCTTGTGGTCTTTTTGACTTGATGATTTAGCCCATTGTGTGCAAAGACATACCACTAAGAGGTAAATCAATCCAAAGCCGTACAGTATGAATTTGTGTATCTTTGTCATCTGGCCATTTAGCCCATCTAAGACAGTACCTGACTAAAACAGTACCGATCAGAAATGAAAAAACTCAACACATTCTTTTCTCCATTCATTGCGATTTCATAAGCTAACAAAACCTGAAAATCTCAAAGTGAATTAAAATAAATGTAAATGTAAGGAAGAATTATCGGAGACTGAATTCACTTCAGAATGAATAAACATAGTTCTGGAATGCAATTCATATTAACAATGATTTAATTTTAATTAAAAACTATTTGCGGTTGAAATTACACTTTCTGTTTAATGCATCGACGAAAAATATTCCAATGCGATTAATATTAACAATAATTTCATCTTGATTAAAAACTGTTTGCGGTTAAATTTATACTTTCTATTGATAATTCAGCAGTGAAAAACATCCCATTGTGTTTTCCTAAGTAATCCTTGCCTTTTTGAATTTGATTATATAACTTTTTTGTGTTTATAAAACTTTTGTGGCATGTGATTAATTAAGAATATATTTTGCTTTTTATGTCTCATTTTATATATTCAGGATACTACGCCATTGAAATATAAATTTTGAAACTATAATAATTTTTATTTTGTACGGATTAAAAAGAGGAAACGGAATTCTAAAATGCGACTGAAAAATTTATAAAGCTATATGTCTCAATTATTGTCACATTTGTTGTTGTTGATCGTCTCTATATATTCATTTCGCAAAGTTTTAAGTTCAATTTTTTAGTTCAATTTCGTTTTTGTGATTTATTTCTTAAATTTAATTAAGATTTTTGTTTCTTTATCAAATAATGTAAAATCTGCCAGTCTCAAAAATTCAATTTTGAGACTAGCAGGTTTTATATTTTGTGTATGTCATTTCCATAATTCTATGGCATTTCCTTTATGTGCTCTAAAAATTTAGTATTAAAAAATGGAACTTATTTTTCCGCTTAGTCAAAGGTTATTAACTACAATTGAAATGACGATCGGTAGTTTTGCTTTGTTTTGTTTATTCTTCAATAGAAATTCATATAGTCAACATATTTTTGAATAAAAATTATTTGGGTAAATCATGTAATAACTGACAATTATTTTCTCTAAGGAAACAAACAAGCAATAAATTTCTTATTACTTTTTACATTTTAGTGACAACTTCACAAAGGATGCTAACACTAAAAAATTATATATTTTTTTTGTTATTTTAAACGAGCGATTTTTACATACCTGTCACCTCTAAAGTCATAAGCTTCAACATAATATAGATTCTCTTAAGACTGACCCCCGAGTTGAAAAAGTAATGGCGGAACATCTGTTTTGACAAATACACAAACTGAGAAATTGACAAACAATATATGTTTATAAATGTAAAAAGATGAAAAACATATGTTACTTTCTTCTTTTCAGTGTTATCAAAATAAAAATTTTCACTGTAATCTGTACCACAATTTTAAAACTAAAGAAACTATTAGGTTGATTGGGTACATTGCGAAAACTCAATATTGTAATGTGCTCGAATTACAATTTCAAAATCTTTGTTCAAAAATTGTTTCAGAATCTGAATTTGGCAGCATGGTATCATTCGTGAAATTCGAAGAAAACCACTGGCTGACAAACCGACTTTTCAAGAGGAGTCCATATAAAAAAAAAAGTTTAATGAAACACACTAAAATATCTAGAAAGGCTAAAATGTTTATCATTCAATTGTAAAAATATATTTATTGCCCTTTACTAGTTTACGTACCCTGCGATATCAGAGGATGATATCGTTTTTTTTTATCTTTTCGACTAGCTTTATTCACGTCTTTGTTCGAGAGTCAGATATTATTGCTTCAGCGAATGGTTATGGTTTCCGTTACATGATCGTAAGTCAAATATTTGAACCATTCTCTGTGTTTCGTCAACCGTTTATTCGTGCTCTATTACAAAACGATAGCTTTAAAATCCATATAAATTTCCCATTTTTTCCCGGAATTAATGTTTAACTATCTCCACAGGTGGAAATCTGCAGAAAGGAAATCTTATCATGAGCTCCACTTTCATTTCGTTGGAAGACTACCATCAAGATACGGGTAAGGAACAACACACTGAGTTTTTCTTCTCTTTTTTTCACTCCGAGATACATCTGGAACTTTATCATCCCCGCGTCGATAATAAAACAGGGAAAGGATAGAATTTCTTTTCTACACTCCTTTGGGAAGTCTAGGGTTAAGGATATATCTTGACGTTCAAGGAAGAACAACGAGAATTGGGAACAAATCTTGCCTCCGAGACCAGTGAAGCCCGAGAGCGGAAGATGAGGGGGGAAGATGGGGGATGGGAGGAAAAAGAGACGAAGAGGCAAGGGATTGGTAAAAACATCTGTCTCCATATGAGAACCTGAAGTTGCGCACAACGTACGCCATCGTAGCTAAAACGGATTCCATTTGTAAGCAAATGAGATCTGGGAGGATGTGTTGTGATAACAACGGTGCACCAGACGTGTGAGTTAGGGAAGAAGCCACGGGGACGAGCATCACAAGGAATGAGTGTTTGAAATCGCCATGCACGGTTTCCTTTCGTGGTATGTTGGTTTTGGCTTTGTAATCATCTCTTCTGCGCATTAGATAACAGACAACTGAGATTAGAAATGTACACTTGGATGTTTTCTGAAACGCGAAAAAGGGAATTTTTTTAAATAGTATTTTGTGTTAGGGAAAAATTTTGCAGTGCTTAATTTTATTCCATTGCAGGCGACTGACAAAAAAAATTTCCAGAATCTATCAGAAGTTATCAAGACAGAATGCAAAACCTTTTGAGTGAGGCACATAATAATAGTCACCTAACCCCACTGAAATTTGAGAACTCAGATGTCTAGTAAAAAATATAAAATATGCCAAAAACGCAAAAGTATTGCTCGAAAATATTGATTTGACTCATGTTCCGATGTACTTTATAATGCGATATGTTCCCAGGAAACAGAAGCCGAACTGCCTGTTAAGTCTAATATTAAGATTACATCGTAATTCAAACCACAAATTTCGTCTTTACGCTGTTCAGTTGGATTTGTAGTAGAAAGAAATCGTCTCCCAGAAACTTCTTTTGATACAAATCACAGTAATGTAGAATGCTCGTTTACAATAAACCTTTTCCCGATCTTCTGGCCATGTATGGGATGGGTAGAGTAGAGGATAAGTTACCACTCTCAAGTAAAACTTTGTCCATCACACTCTGTCTCGTCGATATCAGGTAATACTCTGTCTCGTCGATATCATCGTAAGAGATAATTATCTCTTACGATGTTAGTTTCAAGTTTTGTCATTTTCCATATTTCCCTTCAACGAGTAGAATTCAAATTGATGGAAGACTGATTGCGAAGGCTGAATGCGAATAGTAATATTCGGTCTGCACTTATCCAATTAAAATGGAGGGGTTTGGCTCAGTCGGAAGCTCGCCAGACTTGTAATCATCTGCAGTTGCAGGTTGGAATTCCAATTACGCAAGTTTTGTGCTTTATCTCCGCTTATCATCACCTTGCACTCGGTAAAAAAGGGAACACCGATGTATTTAAAAAGGCCGCCATCATCGAATATCCATTAAACCATGGTTCCGTGTGCAGGAGAGCCATATCCTCTGCACATTAAAGAACTGCTGGATGGGCTTGACTGGAGACTTACATTTGTCTCCTAATGGGTCCTTATGACCTTGCTTTTTATCCCATTTTGTGTGTAAATGTACCACTGAGCAACACTATTCGGCACACAAACCAACCCAATCCAACAAAAATAATTTCATTTATCTCACAAAACAAAAAATTCAATGTCTACAGACAGACAGACTACAAAGTGAAAATAATAGCCAATTTTCTTCCTCAAAACGACCTAAATATTATATTTAAAGTTATTTTTTCTTCCCCCTCCTCTCCAGCATTCAACCTTTCTTCCTTATGACACTACTATAGGAATTTAACCTTGAGCCCCATCCACTACATTTACTGCCTCCTTCTCTCCCATTTCCCAAGAAATTTTTCTCTATACATCCCTATTCTAAGTAATGTAGTATGTCTCAATTTTTCATGTCGCACTCTGTGATAACATCCGAGTGAATTTCCCTGCTTACACCATAAAAATTGTTTTCGTTCTTCGTTTTCGAAACGCAGCAAGGGTGTGTTTTAGACTGGCTGAACACTTTTTTTCTGGCTACAAAATTGGGTAAATGGCCAAGTCACATTAGTTCCAAGGCTCAAGTCATGACGGATAAAGAAAAAAAAAGATTAGACGGTTGCTAAAGACAGAGGGAAGTTTGTTTTGAAAACAACCCCAATGTTTTAAACGTGCATGAGTTATGGCTCTCGTTTCTTAAGGAGGAGTCTGCAAGCTCTCAATACTTTTGTACTCAACAAGGGCAGATCGTGAGCCTAAGGAAAACCTTCTTCCAGACTGGAACAAGAGATATCTGGTCAGTTAAAAATTCAGTATTAAAAATTCACAATGTGCAATTGTGCATGAAAAATATAAATTTTGCTTGAAATGCTGTTTTAAACTTTTATAATAGTTAAATGTTTTGCGGATATAAAAATATCGATTTTGTTTGTTTTTTTTTCTTTCGCAAATGTTTCTCCTCAGGTAGCTAGCTCGCAAATGTTTCTCCTCAGGTAGCTCGCAAATGTTTCTCCTCAGGTAGTCTTTCTCGCAAATGTTTCTCCTCAGGTAGCTAGCTTCTCTGGAGATCTCACAGAATCAAATCATTACAAGCTATCGTAGAGAGGAGTTATTGTTCCCAACAGAAAATGATATTTGTTGCTTTGAGACAAAAACTACTTTTGCTGAGGTTTTGTATTATTTTCAGCAATCTTCGTATGGAGAAAGAAGAATCGTTCTGCTTGGAAACCCACAATTAGCAGACGGGAGGTTTGCGGGAGGTTTGTTCAGTTAGCAGCGCGCCAGGCTTGTAATTTGCAGTTCCCAAGTCCGAGTCCTCAGGTGTATCCGTTGAGCTTTATATCCTCCAACCGCCACCTCGGTGAGAAAGAGAACAGTGATGAGTTTGGAAACGCCGCCGTTCTTCGGATGGGACGCTATGCCGTATCACCATGTGCATGAAAGTCATACCCAGCGTAAGCACCTTGATGGAATTGACTGACAGAAGGCTCCCATCTGTTTCCTAACAGCTGTTCAGTGGAATCCCTTTCCCAATCTTCTCTGAGCCCGTTAGACTCAAACTATGAACTTTAAGAATTATTATTTAATCTACACTGAACCCATACTTTGCAAACGTTAAGAAACAAAATGGAGGCATGTTTTGTGCGCATCGAAGAACGTGTTTGATACATGTTCTGCACGCATCAAAGAACGTTGGATACATGTCCTGTACACGCTAAAGAACACCCTGGATCTATTCTTTATTAAACATGCTTGATGAATGATCTGTGCACGCTGAGAAATACCTTTGTTCATTGTTTTGTGCACATTAAAAAACATCTGTATATGTCCTGTACATCCATCCGAAGAAAGGACACTATAAATCTATACACATATTTAAAAACACTCTGGGTTTTTTTGTTTTGATTTTAAGATCTTAAGAACCGTCTGGACTTGGATGTATGATTTTTTGAATATGGAGAGTCGACTAGTTTGCTATAAAGTTTTACTTAAATAATCAAGTCATTTACACACTGTAGCAGGAGTTTCAAATAACTTCATCAGAAATAAAGCTGTATGTAATATTATACAATTATAATTATTCAGTATCTTATATAAACTTTAACACTTTTTGACCACTGTAAAGTAATAAAAATTGCTAAAATAACGATTAAATAAAAACATAAAAAATTTAAAGTACATAACTGAAAAATTAAAGAAAGTTGACTTTGCTTCAAATTATTAATATTCGAAAATATTTTTAATCATTAAGCTTATATCTTACTATATATGCTTCCTTTCTAGAGCCAGTATCGATGAATTTTTATAAAACATGCCTGGTCTAAAATGCCATTTAAAGATTCATGTTACATCTAGCTAGAGTAACCGTCCATAGGCTACCATTTCCAGTGTGCCATCAATATATTGGCAAGAACATCTACTTCTCTAACCGGAGCTCAGTGTAATAGATTGATAGAATTGCTCATGGGAGAAATAGAACAAGAGCAGCTTTGCTGACGCTATGAACCTTCATCAACGTCTTCGTATGATCACATGTATAAACTGCAGCGAATATCTCTACCTATGTCGTCTGTCTCCATCAATTAACAGTACACAAACGCGTTGGTATGGCAACTTGATGCGATCCGGTCATTTGCTAGTGTGGGCGTATGAAGCTGAGAATAAGAACACACCTGCTGGTCTCTAAAGCGCCTACCTAGGAAACTTAACACCATCAGAATTCAACGTGTGCAGTAGCAAAATATCCTCTTGTTCCCTCCCATTTCTCCACGTACGGACGGACAAACGGAGAAGGTAAGAGGGGAGGGGGGCAAAGGCTGGGTGGATTAGCAGCACGGATGACCTACCATGTGCGAGAAAATAACGTGATTATTCTTCTTTGTCAGAGCATGGGGCTTGAGGGAGCTCTTCCACGGAAACGATGGAACGTGTAGCTCCGTAATTACACGCCGGTGTGGCTATAGGGTTCCGCTTCGCCGTTGCGGGTAAGTTACAGATACAATTAATTCTATTAAAACTGCTGAATAATTAAGCAGTGCTGGAATCCTTATGAATACGTTACCAGTGAGTGAATTATTTATTGAGAATGGTACGTGAAGCTCCTCCGGACCCTATTGCTTCATTGCAGCTTTTGCATACACCTCCCCGTGTATGCTTGGGACGATATAAAAGCATCTAGGTACATGTCCGAAGAGCGCATAGGATGGCGTCAAGAAGAGAGAAACGAAAAGGCTGTCAGAAAATCAAAATCTTTCCAACGTATAGTTCTCTTACGTTGAGTGTGCCGAAACTTTGATAGAGTGTAAATATTAAAGGCATGGAATAGGTTCTACAGTGTAAATATTAAAGACATTGAATATGTCCTACAGTGCATAATTTATCATTTAGATATTTGCTTCTCTGTTTAAATTTGCTAGACGAAGCTCTGATAGTTTAGATTAGCTGCTTTTAACCTTTTTCTCTTTCAGCTGTTATTAGGTATTGCTATCTGGCCTCAAATAGACTTTTGCAGCTTTTGCAGGGGAAAATATGAAAATAGTAATGAAAATTAAAAAAATTAAATAAAATAAAATGAGAAAAAAGACAACATTTTTTTATTGATTATAAATCTATGGTATGGACTCATATTGAGAAAATGCTTCGAAAAAAATGCATTTTATTTGACAGTATCGATTAAAAAATTGTTTTACAGCTAGTATTCACATATAGGCACACAGGGACTGTAAAAGTTAAAGAACGCTTCGGTAACCATGGTTACTTACATGTCACCTCTCAAGGGTATTTCTTTCCTTATTGAAGTTGAAATCTCTCAGCAAAGTGGTGGTGTTCTGGAAATAATTTTAATCATGTTAAAACCAGGTCAAAGATAATTAACCCTAATTTTGGAATTAGAATAAACTAAAACTCAGAAATCAGGTCTGTTCACGAGAATAAAGAGGAAGAACAGAGAGAAACGCTTCAAACAACATGCAATAATGATATTTTATAAACTTTATCATTTTTTCAAGTTTTGATATGATCTTATGCACGAAGCATTTAGAAAATAAAGTATTGAAGTACAGTCGCTCAAAAGAGTATCCGAACACTATGGTTGATTACAAAATTCAGAAAAAATACCTGGCAACGATTTTTTTAGAAATTAGTGATCTGGCAACCTTCGTGTCACGTGACACGAAGGTTGCCAGATCACTAATTTCTAAAAAAAAATCGTTGCCAGATATTTTTTCTTAATTCTGTAATCAACGTGGTGTTCGGATACTTTTTTGAGCGACTGTACTTTATTTTCCTTTATTGAGAGTATAATTATGTATGATTGTTCTATAAGGTTCGTATCGTTATTGAAACTCGGAAAGCTAAATCTATCTCTGAAAATGTCTGAAGGAATAGGAGATTATTTATAAAAGATACCTTTAAATTAAGGATCTATGAGATTCGAAATTTCGAGTCAAACTATTCAACATGTTAGGAAGAGTTACTTTTATAGATAACATTTTAGCAGGAAAAATTACCTTAAACTTTTCGTCAGCGGTTTCATTTATCTCTTTGTCAAACAGATCCAAAATAAAAGTATGAAAAGGAGTGTCTCTAAAGCAAATGCAGCATATAGAAACAGTAACTCTTAAAATAATTATGTTCCAATTTTATAGCTTGTTTTTAATCTACGCTCAATTGCAATGAATAATATCTGCTTCATTGTGCCAAAAAAAGAGAATGGACCTTAAAATCATTATAAAGTGAAAGAGTAGTTCTTAACGTTTTTATACCTTCCAATTATTGCTCAACATTGCTCACAATTAAAGCATTATAGTCAAATAAACACTCTGATATCACCTTAATCATGAAGCAACCTTTTAAAAAAAGACTTAATCATTCTGTTAGAGGAAATATCATCCCTGTGTTAAATCATCTAACGTTAATTTCAGTAAAGAGATGAGGTAGTCATGATTTCCTCATCAGACATCTTTGATAAAGTATTAAAGAAGCCATGTTTTCTGCTTCATCTTGATGATAGCAAGCCAAAAAAGGTCACGTTTCTGTATCATCTAGAGCCTCCTTTTCTCAATCTTTCTATCTGTGGTTCATTGGGGCAGGCTTCATTCAAACAACTTCATACTCTTCCTATCCAAGTGCATGAGCGGGTAACAAAGGAGGTACCCTTAGGGTTGACCGTCCCATCACTGGAGGTAACAAGCAGCAACTTGTATTATCGTTATATCATTTTCTTCTACTCTCTTTCCTTCCATGACTGCCGCTGCTTATCCCCAGGCTAAAAGAAGGCTGCACGCGACTTAGCCACCTAATGTCTATAATAGGCCTCCTGTCCGCTAAGTGTCGGGAACTTTGCACTCCAAGGCCACCGAGTTCTACTTCTAGGCACACGAAACTGGTTCCTGAGAAGAAGAGACACACACCTGTGTTTATGTCGAAAAATCTCAGCACTATAGCAATGCCAGGGAGCTTGTTCTAACAAATGGCTGACAGACAGTAAGCTAGTAGGCAGGTGGCCGACATGTTACATGTTCGACGGTCCGTTGGCTGTGTGTCGCGGCCGACAGGATTCTTCTAGGAGGTTGTGAAAGGGTCAGGTGTTCCCTAGAGGTGAATAGCTTGCAGCTACGTGATTATCAGCTTCGTTAAATAGCTTATACGATCGATATATATAACTGGCAAATTAACCTGCTTTATTAAAAAGGAAAAGCGTGTAAATGGCCTAACTAGGATTTCATACCGTGTGCTCATAAAGCCTTCTTAGCAGTTTTGATTTTAGTTGATATTTAAATATTAACACACGGTGAAAATTTTAATTATTAGAATAATGCAAGAAATTTAACATTAAAGTTTTCGATTATGAACTTTACCCATCGTTACTTCTTAATAATTAGTTTAAGCGTTAGACGAAAATAAGTATTAAACCCAAACATGTGCAACGCGATTTATTCATTGGTTTTAATTTACATAAGAATAGAGGTGACGTAATCTACTGAAAGCAGGACTCGTCACTGATGTTTCCAGATTGGAGTTCCAACAGTTGGATGCCTACAGACGAATAGATAAAACAAACAACAAAGTGAAAACTTTATTTCGCTTTCAAAGAAGAACTAGATAACAACAAAAATTGCAGTTGGCGAGAAGCAATTATGACTCTGGCTAGCATGAGCATAAATCAAAGTCATTGGTAATATTTCTGGGCTCTCAAATAGATTTAAAAATACAATACAAGCGCAAACACCAAAACTGTCAAATGAACGTTAATAGTCAACTGTAGTGGTCGGATGGTTAAAGTTCTCGGCTTCAGATCAAAGGGAACTGGGATCGAACATCGGAAAAAGACATCGAAATTTTATTTCCTTGTAGTGTCCTGTTGAAATCTCATCTTCTCTATAGTGTATTTACTGACAGGCTACTATCATACCTCTTTGGCGGCTTCTTAAGGTGTCATTCATTTTTTACTTTTTATTAGACGTAGGTGTTGTTTCACTTATACACTTAGTGGACTAATTATGCAAGAAAAAGACGAGAAACAAATAATGGAGAAAAAATAGTAAAAATGTTCCTAATTAACGTTTTCCGTTGTAACACTTCTGTCGATCTTCCATATACAGTCAGTTTATAAAAATAAGAGAATTATATTTTAAATAACCTTTCCTTTATTCTGTATGTACCCTATGACAAAATTACATTTTTAATTTGGTATATTAGAAAAACTACATAGACATATTTGATCAAAGAATTTCTTTACCACAGCCATTTGAACAAAATTTAACATAGAAGCAATTCAATTTGATACAGACCTTCTACTATGGCATATAAACTGACAGGCTCCTTTCAGACCTCTATGGCAAGCAGCTGCTTGAGGGGGTATATTATATATATATATATCTGACCACAGTTATGAGAATATATTGATTATGACCATAGACATAATTTAAATTTCTTTAAATTCAAAAGAAGTTAGATATTTGGATTTTAAATCTTTTAATTGAAATTACTTTATACTCATTCTAAAATTGAATGGAAATAAAATTGGATGCACAATTCAAAGCTGTTTTCGATGTGTTTTTAAATATCTAGTGCATATTCATAAAAGGAAAATATTTATTTTGTTGTGTCATTAGAACTTAAAAAATGAAAATTTTAAAATATTTTACAGCCCTGCGCCGATAACCAAAGTTCTATCTGTATCCAAAGATAGAATTCTATCTGGAACCGCAATCCCAAATCTTTATAAATATCCGCGTACATTGAGTGCTTAATGTCCGTCGAGGCTTTACAAAAGCTTGAGATCCGATATATAATTGCGAGTAAAATAATCCAGATTAATGGTTTATTAATGACAAATAATTAACCGAAAAAATATGTTGTGATAAATTAACTTAATAATAACGCCAAAAAAGCCTTTATTTCAGAAATATATGCCTTATTTGAAAAAAAAAAACCTAAATCTAACTTTGGAAATTCTTCTGTGTTAATTTTTTTAAATGCAGTTTATCTGTGATTATAAGACACTCCATTTTATTACCCAGTACCCCCTCTCTACATTTCACTATGTACTTTGTTATCTATAAGACTGAAATTTTCCCAAATTTAATTCCAATTTTCTAAGCAACACTTGATTAATTTTTTATCTTAAATTCCTCTTTGTCAAGAAAAATATTGCTTCTTTCATACAGGGTAAGTTTCTGAAATTTGTTGTTTTATCTCAATGTCTTTTTTAAAGTGAATATCATCTCTGAATTTCAAATCGCTTTTTTTTTCTCATTATCTCAAGTAAATAGTATTTTTTACTCATGTCAGTCATAAACAATGCAGTCAATTATTTGATCATGTTCCTGCTATTCTTATCAAATATAATGATTTTATCTGCTATCCGCATTAGCATCGTTTCTTTATCCACAGCTTTATCCGTTATCCTATTTAACGTAAATAAATCTTTTATCCGCCGAAAGTTTTCAAATGCCAATATCCGAGGATAAAATTGCGGATATCTGCATCTACGCAGGGCTCCAAATGTTTTATTTGAAAAACGGTAGACAATGTTCTCCTTTGAACACCGACAATTATTCATTTGCGTAAAGAATCTATACAGCGTTATATATATGTACATAATTATTTAATGGAAAATTATTGAACGAGAACAAGCTCAAAAGATTAATTGTTACGACTCTTTTATTTTTGTATAAATATAAACATACACAGACAAAACGTTTTCCCTTTTTTGTCTTTCTCTTAACTGTAATATTATCCCGGATAAACTACTGCTGTGTTTTAACACAGTTTCATTAAGGGCCTTTTTTCTCTTAGGTCCCTTTTTTTTTCATATGCATCATTATGGAGAAAGTTTTCTTAATTCAGCCCCTTTTTTAACAATTCACGCTGTGATTTTGGCTGTCGTTTATTTCCTATAGAACTCGGAAGAACGGCGAATCTTAAATGAAATATCTTAGGAAAACGCCAATTAAGTTTTATTCAATCAGTTTCAGGGCTGATATTTATAGAACGGCTGCTTTATCTTGCTCCTCGAGGTTTTTTTTTTCACTTTTCTTCTTATTTTCCGTTAAAATTAATGAAGTTTAGTTTTTGCTTATTATAAAAAAAGAGCGAAAGAAATGCTTAAATCCGTACCATGTCGTTTAATCGAAATTCACTTCCATTAGCAGGATGTCTTCGATAAAGACCCTTTCATTTAGAAAAGACGACCTTCAAAATATTTTCTTTGTGAACATTAAAGACATAAATCATAGATATTTGCGTTCTTTATTTCGGTTGTTTTTCATTTCAGAAATATATTCATCTAATTATTAACATTTATTGCGAGTTACAGTTGTAAAAACTTCAAGGTCGTAGCAGTTTTTTAATTATTACTCGTATTTACATTAGCTAGGAATTTATGATTTCAGAATCACTATTTATAAACTAGACTTCTTTGTTACCTTTACTCTAAAGATGCAAATTATTTCCTGTCTTTCTACAGTAACAATAATAATAACGATAAGACGTTAGTTAAAACTAAGATAAGCGCTTACTTCCCGAATGGAAGATTTGTGGTTACCACTTTCTTAGTCTCGACTTAAAAATAAACAAACAATCACGATTTGAATGAGTAATCATTTTTCCTTACGTAGCTTAAAGGGTGTATCTCATGAACTTTGCTCCGCTAAAACTGATCTATTGAGTTCATAAATCCGGTGTGGCTGAATTGATTCAGCCATGAGGCGCTTCAGGCTCGCAATCTTCAGTGTTCAGGTTCGACTCCCTCCTGTGCCAGCGTTGAGATTTATCTCCACTAACTTCGAACCTGCCATCACTCATAAAAGAGAGATCATGGGCTAGGAAAGGCCGCTGTCCGTTGGATGGGACCTAAAACCGTGATTCCGTGCGCATGATATTCATACCGTATGCACGTTAAAGAACACACTGGATGGCGATGACGGGAGGTTTCCATCTATCTCCTAACAGCTGTCCAGTGGGTCCCCTTTCCCAACCTTCATTGAGCGCTTGGGGTTTTTTGACCTGGACCTTTAGCCATTGTGTGCAGAGAAGTGCCACTCAGAGGTCAAACAACATAACCCGTAAATCCCGTTTCATCTCCCTTCCCCCTTTTGTTTTCATTCATTTGCAGAAGTTAGAACCTAGAAGAATAATAAAAGCTACTCCTACCCTTTTTTACATACCTGCCAGTGCAATGACATGAACTAAGAACAAAGCCAAGTTAACTGACTCCTGCCTAAGTTAGAACTACG
Source organism: Ryuthela nishihirai (assembly GCA_038380435.1). Classification (NCBI taxonomy): domain Eukaryota; kingdom Metazoa; phylum Arthropoda; class Arachnida; order Araneae; family Heptathelidae; genus Ryuthela; species Ryuthela nishihirai. The sequence continues at coordinate 30,499,335 of JAWZYU010000016.1, read as the reverse complement.
ACAACAGACAGAGTACAGGTAACTCCCGTTTAACGCTCCCCTGTCCAACGCAGATTCGTTTCAAACGCGGTGTTAACACATTCATTTTCCCCTAATCAAATTCTTAAAAAAGTATCCGAAGAATTCCTTACGCACAGCTAAAACATCACAGCTGGAAAGCCCTTATGTGTATTGTCTTAACGACAGATGTCATCAATGAGTTGACTATTGAAGAGGTACTTCATTTCTGTAATCAGTGCATGACTTTGTCGGAGGGACACAACTATGAATTCTCATGAGAAAGTGCCGCGAAATGTAGCTCTATAAACATATATATAATTAGAGTGAAAAAAAACCTAGCAAGTAATTGATCTGATACCTTTTTTCTTATGAGAGCCATGCCCAGGGCGTTAATTAGATTAAGCTGCGAACATCGAGAGTTCCATGGTGTTACAATTTTATGTTAAATTTCTATTTTACTTATAAATAGGGCGGGGATAGCTCAATCAGTAGCACGCCACGCTCGTAATCTGCAGTTCCCAGGTTCGAGTCCCACCTACGCTAGCCTTGAGATTTATCTCCGCAAACTTCCCCACCATCCTTCGATCAGTAGGAGGGGACACCGATTGCCTTGGAAAGGCTGCTGTGCGTAGGATGGAACGTTAAGTCGTGGCTCCCTGTATACCTTAAAGAATACGCTGGATGGCCTTGATGGGAGGCTACCATCTGACTCCCAACAGTTGTCTAATGGGTCCTTTTCCTTCAACCTCCAAGAATTCAGTTTCGAGGAGGCTCCGAAAATTTAACTTCCGGGGGGGTGGACGTCTGAGAATAAGACTTGAGTAGGATTTCCAAATTACTAAAAATTATACAAAGACAATTGTTCGGATTTCAAAGCAGGTAGACAAGACGACAGGATTTTCGGGGAGGGTAATTCCCAGACAGTCCCCCCTTCTGGGTACGTCCCTGACCTATATTTTTCAAGAATAGTTCAGTAGTAGTAGTCTTTATTTCCATTCATATTATATATGATAAAATATAACTATTTACAATATATTTTTGGAAATACACAACACCACAATAGTTCAAAGACTCGCAGGCGGGTTAAAAAGTTGTTAAAGATCACTTAAACGGAGAGAAAACCTCTCCGTTTAAGTGATCGTTCCGGGAGTGGCGTTCCGGTTCGTTCCAACTTGATGTCGTTCCCCCTCATCATTCATATCACTTCCCTCCCCGCTATTTATTTATATATCTGGACCTGCTTTGGATTACAAAAAAAAACGTAATAAGCAATACTTCAAATCAAACAAACTCGAATTATCCAAGTTCCACTAGATATTGCAAAAACAGCTGCAATAATAACGTTCAGGTGTTTAAAAAGGCAAACAATTTATCATTTAATTAAAATGTATGTAATTAGCATTTTCATTCCGCAATCAATATCTTCTCTTCCAAAGCATATGTCTTTGAAACATCTGTTTAATCGCAAATCGATTAGAGTTACCAAATCGTTTAAACATTAAAGTTTGGACTTACCTGACATTAGCAGAAGGCTTAATTACAAACTTCAATGTACGTTAATGAATTGAGGAAATAGAGTGTGTATAGATATAGAACATGTGACTTTCATTAAGTACACGGAATTACTTCGCAAGAACTGGCTTTTAGATATTTTCTCAATGAGTTCATGTGCAATATCTGATAACAGGTCGGCTATAAAACTATTATAAAATTGATGACACCCCTTATGATTAGAAGCAAATGCTTCATTTTCGGTAATTATAAAAAAAACAGCAATTATATTCCTGAATCACGTTGGGCCGGGTGACTCAGCGGTAGCACGCCATGCTCTCAATCTGCCGGTCCCAGGTTCGAGTCTCAGCTGGGCCAGCGTTGACATTTATATCCGTAAAACTCCCTGCCCACGGTCAGTAGGGGACACCGATGGGCTTGAAAAGACCGCCTGCCGTCGTATGAGACGCTAAGCCGTGGAACGTATGCGGGATAGACATATCCTGTGCACGTTAAAGAACACACTGGAATGCCTTGACGGGAGGATATCATCTGTCTCCCAACAGCTGTTCTAGTGGGTCCCTTCTCCCAACCTTCTCTGAGTCTTCGGGATCCTTGTGACCTGACCATTTAGCCCACTGTGTGCAAAAAAAGTGCCGATCAGAGGTAAACAACCCAATCTAAATCATTTCGGTATTAAACTACAGGTGCTATGAGTTTGAACGCTTGAAAAAAAAATCCCTGCTTGGAATCGGTTGTGAGCCAATAGTATTGATTACTATACATGATTTCATGTGTCATTTTATTGCAAACAAAATTTTCTATCAAGTGATCCGTAAAATTTTGCATGATAATGAATAATAATAACTCATTAATGTTTCTAAGCAAGAAAAAAAATACCTTTTGTAAAAGTGTCCGAGCTTTTACACATATTACAATCTTTTGAGAGTTATTAAAAACAGACTCTTTAGTATGATAAAAAATACCGTTTGAAAGGTAGGTTTATAAGAAATTGAAAACATTAAAATGCTAAAAATCGTATGATTAGTCCGGAGACAGAAAGTTAAATATAAGAATAATTTCGAAACAACAGAGAAATGTAAAAAAAACAAACTGCGCAACAATTTTTTTTAACATCCTTTATAACTTGGCTGTCCCGTGGCCGAATGGTTAGCGCGCTTGGCTACTGATCTACGGGACCTGGGATCGAGCCCCGGGTAAGGCATGGCTGTTTGTGTCGTTTTTCTGCTGAGGTCCTGCCATCCTCTCAGACCTTCTACTGTGGCATATAAACTGACAGGCTCCTGTCAGACCTCTGTGGCAAGCAGCTGCTTGAGGGGTTATTTATTTATTTATAACTTGAAAAATTAAATATCTCTAAAATATTTAAATTCATCACTAAACTTCCATTCAGGACATATACATATTGCTTTGCGTTATCAGCCACGAAACACAAAAATAGTTCATTTGTAAACGTTTGGTTCCACAACATTTTCGTCTAGGATAAATATTCATTACATTAGCAGAATAATTAGCAATATAAATATTTATTACATTAGCACAATGTTTTAGCTGCAGCATTTAGCAATAGTTTAAAAACATATACTTCAGCGGTGTTCATACACAATGTTTAATTTCAACAAATACGGATTATTTATTCACCAGCGAATAATAATTTATGTGCAAACACATTTTAAACTAATATTTCTAAAATAATACATAATCTTGCCTTTTTGCAACTCTAAAGTTTTAACGCCATTGCGAGTATCAGCGGTTGAATACTACGTTTCGTGATAGCAGAATTCTTTCTTTTCATAATGATAGTTTTCAAATTACCATCAGGAGAAGCTGATTTTTTAACTTTTCCACTACAGAAACGATTAGCCAGCTTTCTTTTCCCCCTTTGAATGTTTTGCCGAGACGTCGCCTGGAAGTCAAAAATTTTAACCTTCGATCGAAATAAAATTCCATCAAACGTCCACATTACTACTAGATAATGATTTCTTTTTTTTTCTCCAACGGTCTAAAAGATCTATGTCATCTTTTATTGTCAGTGGCTTCTTATAACAGAATGACGGAGCCGATTGAAATAGCGACGACATCTAAAGTAGCTACTAAAAATGAGCTTCTATGATGATTTCATTGTATGCTGTGATGATGTCCCATGGAAAGAGTGCCAGGATGGTAACCTAATTTTCTCAACTTCGATATTTCCATGGAAACGTTGAGCTTTCCTCGATTTATTCTGAGCTAGAAAGATCACACCGATAGATTACTGATGGCGGCCTTTCGGACTTTAGCCATGGTCCGTGCATGATAACACTTTCAATCAAAAATAATTTTAGCAGTTGGATTTTATTTCCTTGTGTAGAAATAAAAATTTAAAGAATTAAGATAAAAATATTCTATGATAAATTAATTTATTAATATTTCGAGCAGCTTGTTAGTGCTATTTAATAATGGATTTGTATTTTTATCATCATTGTCATCACCATCATCAACATCATTAGCATCTTTTTAAAGGTCTTAAAATATTCTCTAAAACAAAATATTGCATTATATTTAAAAGTAAATTAAAATTTCGAAGTTTTTTCCCAAAGAGTTTGATCTTGAATCTATCAAACATTTCCCCTCCACACCTAATTCATTTGTTCAAAAATAGCGCTGAAAATTATTTTAATGAAGAGCATATTAGTATATTTTTTTATTGAGAACATCATAGATTTCTAATTATAAATTTTACAAATACATAAGTTTATTCAAAACCATGGATTTATTACAAACTAGTCTAATAGAGTGAATATATAGTAACTTATTAAAATAATGCAAAACGTAAGTTTCAGGAATTTTTATTTGAATAACCTTTGAGAATTTTATTTATTTAATAAAATATATCTGTAAACTACCCACAGTATCAGTTTGAATGAGACATAAACTTCTGATTCGCAGCATTAGTTTCTTCAATTGATAATGCCCATGTTAAACTTTAAACTTTTGTCTTTTAATTTTTGTTCTAAAAAACATCAAATTTTGCTGCATAACTGTTAGAAGTGGATCGGAAATAAAGGAATAAAAATGTACCCCAAAATGTCTTTTTCACAATCAACTTCTCTCTATCAATTAGTGGTGGGTGTATGAAACAAAGCCTGGAGATGTAATTAACTTTTTCTCGAAGATAAGGTACCCTTCTCTATTCTCCGTGTCTGCACTAACAATTTCTGAAGAACAAATTACCTTTTAATGATATATTTCTCAGTAAATATTCAAGAATAGAGAACAATTGCTGCAACCCAATTAGAGAAACAAACCATAAAGTAAGAAAAATAAGGCCAGTCTCACAATAGATAGTGACCAGAAATAAAAAATACAAAGCGAAATCTGTGACAAGTGAAGAAAAAATGCATTATAGAACAAGATGTTTTATGAAAGTGATGTGGTGTCAAAAAATTGGAGCTCTCAATCTTGGTAAGTATCTCAGAATTTCAGGAAGTAGAACGGATGATGCAGAATTTAAATTCTGTTCTGGTTCAGCTCTGATAATTTAAACCTGAAATATTATAAACCAATTGATGAAGCATTATAAGGAATAAACGTTTGAGTTGAATAAAATATTCTAAGCATTTCATAAAGGTTTTTGACTCTGTTGATCGACATAATTTGTGGTTGATTGTTAGATCATATGGAATACCTGATAAGTTAGTTAGTGTAATGAGAGCTCTCAAATAATAACACTGAGTAGTGTGTGAGAGTTGGTACGTCTTGCAATGATTGGTTTAGCATTGCTAGTGGAGTTAGATAGGGGTGCATTTTGTCCCATTTCTCTTTTGTTATTGATTATGTAATGCGAAATTCCTTGCAAGGGAACGATTTTGTCCTTAAATGATCTAGAGATTACAAAATTTCTGATTTAGATTATGCAGATGATTTGGCCCTGTTGACTACTGATATTGATGAGATGAATTGTTTCATTAGGGTTGTTCATGAGAATGGTAATAGAGTAGGTTTGGTGATAAAGAGAGAAAAATCTAAAGTGATGAAAATTGGTCAGGCAGATAGTGCTTCAGTTGCTTTGAATGGATGCCCTCTTGAGCAAGTGTCTCAGTTTAATTATCTTGGGAGCAATGTAACAGATACTGGTGATGTGCGGCATGAGATAAATAGAAATATTAGAAGAATAGGGATTGCTGCTGGGACTTTTAAGAATTTGTGGAGAGTATGGAAAAATAGGCATATACACCTAAAAATTAAAATTAGGCTGTATAATAGTTTGGCTCTTTCTAAGATTAGTTATGGTAGCGAAACATGGACCCTTTGTAAGCAGGATAACAAGAAACTTGATGCCTTTTATTCTAGATGCTTACGCAGTGTCTTGGACATTAGGTGGTTTGAATTTGTAAGTAATGATGAGGTTAGAAGAAGGAGTCATCAACCTCCTTTGAGCAGCATATTGTGCAGAGAGAAACTGCGTTGATTTGGCCATGCGTAGCTGCAGATTGGCAAAGAGGATTATGAACAGTGTGCCTAAGAGTATCAGAAAAAGGGGGAGACCTAGGATGCGATGGGCCAACAATGTCAAACAGGACCTTGCTAGAATTGGCCGAGAGTGGTCAAATGCAGCAGCTGTAGCTGAAAAGAGACACGTCTGGAGAGGAAAATTATACTGTCTGGTTGGACCTCCGTAGCCAATGGCTGCATGAGGATTTGTATTGTATGTATGTATGTATGTATGTATGTATGTATGTATGTATGTAAGCTTCAAATATATGCAATGAAGAAAAAAGTCCTGGGTACTCAACCCAACAAATCTTCTGAAAACCAAGATAGCGTAGCATTCAAAATAGTCGAACAACTTAAAGAAGAATTTAATAAAAACCAAAAACAGAGAGGAGAAAGCATAAATTTTTAATTATTTTACCAAAGAATTGGAATGCAAGAAAAATTGAAGATAAACTTGAAACCTCTAATTCTATGGTGAGAAAACAAAGACTTTGTAAAAGGGAAAGGGATGATGTCCCCAACAAATTCTAAGCCTGAAGAATCTCTACTCCAAGAAATCGCTAATTTTGTTCAAAGCTTCTGCAGCAATAATGAAGTTAGCAAGGTAATGCCTGAGAAAAATGACTTTGTGTCTATTAGAAAAGAAGGTAAAACACGGGAAATTCAGAAAAAAACTTAGTTTTAAATAACCAAAAAAAAATATGCACTCTTTACAGAACAAAATCTAGAATCTGTACACTCGTCTTTCGTTAAACGAGCGAATTCGTTGCAAAATTTCAGTTCGTAGTCAACTCGTAAGAGAGACTCTGAATTCTCATTAAAATACGTATAAAAGCTTCAGATTCGTTCCATGTGGCTGGTAACCTGACATTAACTGGTTTTGTTATATTTTTCTTATGCATTTTAATAGAATTACGAAACATATGGCGTATAGCAAAGAAAACGCTTTTTGTGGAGTAGATTTATTAATACATATATGCAAGCTAGGCACTAACATGTGCTAGGTACAGTCGCTCAAAAAAGTATCCGAACACTATGGTTGATTACAGAATTCAGAAAAAGTATCGCAACGATTTTTTTTAGAAATTAGTGATCTGGCAACTTTCGTGTCCACGTGACACGAAGGTTGCCAGATCACTAATTTCTAAAAAAAATCGTTGCCAGATATTTTTTCTGAATTCTGTAATCAACCATAGTGTTCGGATACTTTTTTGAGCGACTGTACGTGATTGTTGAAGCCAAGCTCTTTCGACTGTACTTGGCAGTCATCATCAGGGCGGGGAAAGTTCCTCGGGAAAGCAGTTCATTGGTGAAGCGTTAAACAGAGAAAAGTTATACCTTTTTGAAGAAACTTGGAGTTGAGAAAAGTCCTGCAGCGGAAGTAAATTTCAGCATCATTCAGGAAGCAGTCCTTGCTAAGCTGAGATCTTCAGTCAGTTGCCAGGATCACTTGGCTGTTCAAGCTACTCAAGTCAAGCTCCACTACATGAATGCTGAAATGTACTTCCGCTGCAGGGCTTTTCACAGCTGCAAGAATCCACTAAAAGATATAACTTTTCTCTGTTTAACGCTTCACCAGCGAACTGCTTCCCCAAGGAACTGTATGCCTCCCTGATGATGACTGTCATCTCACGCTGTGATTTCATTAAGTGCATGGCTCAAATAGAGTTACTATTTTCACTTTGGGCTCTCTTCCTGTGCCAAAACCCGTCATTACTCTATTTCGCCAAAGTTTCTTGCGAGAACACAGCTACACGGAGAATGCATATTATTGCACAAACATCTTTTAATTTTTATGAATAAGCTCTATATTGGCCTCCTTGGGCACACACTCTCTAATTTACAGGCTCGGCTGCTCTTTGGCCTCAAAGAAAGCATGGAAATGGCGCCTTCAATCCTCTAGATTAGTATTCCCCGCCCTGCCCACGGTCAGTGGGGGGGAAAGCCGATGGGTTTGGAAAGGCCCACGGCCGATGGGTTTGAAAAGGCCGCCGTCCGTCGGATGGGACGTTAAGCCGTGGCTCCGTGTGCGGGAGAGCCATACCCTGTGCACGTTAAAGAACACGCTGGATGGCCTTGACGGGAGACTACCATCTGTCTCCCAACAGCTGTTCCAGTGGGTCCCCTCCCCCAACCTTCTCTGAGCCTTCGGGGTCCATGTGACCTGGCCATTTAGCCCATGGTGTGCAAAAAAGTGCCGCTCAGAGGTAAAACAACCCAACCCAACCCTCTAGATTAGGGGTTCTCAACGTGGGGTACGCCGTAAGAGCTCAAAAGTCGCTAGATCTAGTAACAAAATCAGTGTTTTCTTTTATTCCCATTGTTATACTATAACTATAGTTTTATCTATCTATACAAGGGGTACGCCAGTTACATACACATTTCCAGGGGGTACGTGAAGTATAAAAGGTTGAGAACCACTGCTGTAGATTCAACATAGATAGGCAGTATTTGAAATTATAAGGCTCGTGCACTTGGGCGCAATTGAGGATATAGGAGGGAGATGGGGAGAAGAGAGAGAATAGTAGGAAAAGGTTTCCGACCTTCTTCCAAAACTGGCCACAAAGCAGCTTGGCGGTGACTTCTTTCGTTTGTTCTGACGAGCGTGCTTTGTCAGTCCATTCAAGTGTCGTTCTTTCGAATGTTTCTGTTCATTTACAGATTTACACTGGCTACCAAAAGGACAGGGCCAACGCAAAAGTCGTGGCTCGTACTCCCGTGTCATTGAAAGTGGCTTAGCTCTGTCTGAGCCACTGTCTCCTTTTGTGTGGATTATGCGCACGCAGACCAAGGCGTTTTCATGTTCGGATCGAAGACATGAGGAGAATGATCGCTCCTCACCAAGGTCTAAAAATATCAAAATATATATAGTTTATTATTTGCTTTGATGTTTTTGGGCTTTTTTACTCAATCATTTATTAGTTCAAAATTCCACTGTTAGGGAGGATTAAAGGGGGGGAAATTCAATACTTCTCTTTGAAAGTTGGGTTGGGTTGTTTTACCTCTGAGCGGCACTTTTTTGCACACCATGGGCTAAATGGCCAGGTCACATGAACCCCGAAGGCTCAGAGAAGGTTGGGGGAGGGGACCCACTGGAACAGTTGCTGGGAGACAGATGGTAGCCTCCCGTCAAGGCCATCCAGCGTGTTCTTTAACGTGCACAGGATATGGTTCTCCCGCACACGGGGCCACGGCTTAACGTCCCATCCGACGGACGGCGGCCTTTCCAAGCCCATCGGTGTCCCCTTCTGACCGTGGGCAGGGCGGGGAATTTTGCGGAGATAAATCTCAACGCTGACCCAGCTGGGACTCGAACCTGGGAACTACAGATTACGAGCCTGGCACGCTACCGACTAAGCCACCCCCGCCCCTTCTCTTTGAAAGTGAGCAAATAATGTTCGCCAGAGGCAATAAGTTGATCCATCCCAGATATTGGTATAACCCCACCCCCAGACGACCCAAAATTTTGCACTTAGTTCGTCATATAAATATCTTTGAAAATAAGAGTAGTCAGTCCTATGAATGTCTTTAAGAATAGGAGTAGTTGTACGAATGTCTTTGAGAATAAAATAAAATAAATAAAATAAATACCCCCTCAAGCAGCTGCTTGCCACAGAGGTCTGACAGGAGCCTGTCAGTTTATATGCCAAAGTAGATCTGAGAGGATGGCAGGACCTCAGCAGAAAAACAACACATACATCCATGCCTTACCCGGGGCTCGAACCCAGGTCCCGTAGATCAGTAGCCAAGCGTGCTAACCACTCGGCCACGGGACGGCATCTTTGAGAATAGGTGTCTTAAAAATTTACATAATAAATACAATCCCATAAGTTGCCCTAACTCTGTATTTAACCTTATCCTACAGGTTTTGAGAATAGTGATAAAGCGACATGCATGTCATTCAACCAGTTTCTCGCATGAAATTGTTTCTTTTGGGTCACAAATATCTTTGTGATTGATCCATCATGAAAGACTCGTTTTACTTGTTGAGACGCAAGACTCTTCATCAGTAAGGTGATTAAAACTGATTAAAACAATATCTTGTTCGTAACAACGACCAGATTGTCGGATTTCAAGCTGTATATATTTTGTATTCATGAGTTGACCGAAGGCGAACGAGTTTTTCTTAATAAAAATATTGAAAAAAGTGCGTGCTATCAATCAGAAATTTCAAAACGGAAATAAAGAAAAACCATGTCAGTATTTCTAATCGCCAATCATTCGGTTAAGGTGTTCAGTTAATAGCATAGTTATCACGTCCCAACTGATAAAGCACCACACAATAATAAGAAGCATCGGTACTGCATTCAACATCATGAATAAATTTGTGATTTCGTGTGCGATCATTTCCATATAAGATATCTAATTGCCTTATTTACACTTTCAGTCATTCAAGCCCCACAGAAGTTGCTTACAAGGTTTTAAGATCGCGAACATTTTGATATTCAAAGATCTTCAGAAAGAATCCTCAAATTTAAGAAGACTGTAATAATTGGCTAGGTGTGAAAAAAATTCACCCCTTTGCCACCCTGACTCAATCTCGGGATCCCCGGATTACGCGCGAGTTGCTGTACCATTTGAGTTAAGACGCGGGAAATTCACCCTTGGTTCAGAAAGGTTTTGATGGTTGTGGTACGAAGCTTTACCATGTGATTCTAAGTGTCGGGTATGTACATCTATATATATATAAACGCTTGGTTCTCCTCTGTATAAATAGCGCATACTTAGTAAAGCTCCATAGCACAAACATCAAAACCTTTCTTAATCAAGGGTGAATAGCCATCGCCTTAGCTCAAATGGTAAAACAACAGCCACATTAACCAGGAGATCACAAGTTCGTGTAGGCGGACAGTTGGATTTTTTTCACCCTTGCCTAATTACTATAAATGATAATCACTGTAGTGAGATTGACCCCTTTCTATTAAGGAGAATGCTTTTCAATATAAAGTCATGATCTGGATTACTTGTTTGTTTTCAGATTTTTCAACCACCGTTGTTATTGTAGTGATCCTCAGTTGGCTAAATACAGTCTTAATGAAACAATGCATTTTTAAATCTTTATTATTCACAATTTTTATCGATATACTTATACGTTTTTGTTTTGTTTTTTTGCTGGAAAAGCAGATGGATTCATTCATGGAATTTTTTACTCTTTGAATAATACGGAAAATGTTCGAATAGTAGCCCGGCCTATAATTTTCCATTTCTTGCTTGTATCCTGCTACAGCTTGAATCCAGGCTACTGCAAAAGCCAAGGCGACAAATGAAATTAAAACTTGTTGAGAAACGCACAATTATTTCTCAGTGTTTTTCAATTGATTTCTGAAAATGTGATAATGTAAAGCATGTACACAAAACTCTTTTAGTGTTTTTGCATAAAAATTGCAGAAATCTTTCTTGTCAAATCACTCTCCTAATGTAACTGCACATTTTCGTTTTCAAAAAAAGAGAATCTACCCATCCCTGGTGTTTAATACGTCATATACGGTATATATATATAATACTAGATGTATCCAACCGAATGTTTAGTGCGAAACGTCTAGCCATTGATAACGTTTTGCATTTGCCGCATATATCTCCGTTGATAACATAATAACATTCATAACTTTTAAGGTAGTGGAGGTGACGGCAGTGCTGCCAGAGATTTCGGACTTTCGCAACGAATTAATCCCAACCAACGACAGCTAGTAAGGGGAATTAAGGGAGATTATTTCTAAACACAGGGACAGGAATCACAAAAAGGACCACCGCACCAAGTCTGCGAAACCACAAGGCGCCAAAAACTTCAGCCAGTCAATGACGTCACCACGGACGTACGAAACACAAGTGTCCCCTCACATATCCCCTCGGAATACGCTTACTTTTTATGTATATAAGATACTGTGAGCAATTTCTATTTATGATTAAACAAATTGAAGTCTGACAAAACAGATATCCATATTGCAAAAAGCAAAGGAAATATGTATTACAACTTTTTCGATAATCTTGATTAATTTTGACGTTTAGAATACTTCAGGAGTGCATATTCCTTTTCAATCAAAAATACTGATGTTTCGTCCAGTTTTGAACTTAATAAGAAAAATACAGAAACTGAAAAATCGTTGCTGCAGCAAAATATATTGCACAGCAATAATAATTGGACTATAGAATCATACTTATTTACCAACGGGAGCGACAGGGGCGGGCTGGACACAGCATCTAGAAGGAATGTGGGGAAAGTTAGTGATTATTTTACACCGAGTGTAAAGTGACCTTTTCTTTCGATACAACTAAAACTTGGTACTTGTGTAAGTATCTGCATATTGTATGAGAAACCAGGACAAGCCTAATATACCTTCTAGATTATCTACGTCTTTTGTGTAGAAAAGTGCCTTCTTCTTTTTTAAAAAAAGTAATCCGAACCTTTGAATTATCTGTAAAATTGTGTCTAGGAGCACTGACCTCATCTACCATTTTCACAATGGAATAAATCAATTAATGAAGCATTGATAAGATTTCGAAGCATATATCTTTTCTACGAATAAAACTGCTGTAAATTTAAGCATTAGTCTTTGGGCAAGAGTGAAAATCTTAAAAAAGTGTTTTTATTATAATAACAAGCAACAGAAAATGCAGAACGCTCTCAAAGAATCAGCTGTTAATAGAACCTTTTGTGTACATTTTCATTATGCAATGAATGGACTGCAGAGCGCATACGTCTGTGTTTTAAACCCTATGGGAAAAGGTGAAGCCTGTTCTTATAATTTATTTCTTTAGGAAAAGTATTTACCTAATAGTTTATTAAGCTTGCATGGTCGTAACAGTTAGGAATTATGTTTAAGGAAAGAGAAAATTACTTCAAATCGCTTCGAAGTTGATTTTCGAAAAGATGAAAAATCAGGCAGTTGTTTCTACGCTTCTTCATATGTGGCCAAAGAGATAATATATATCTATGTTTGAGTTTGAACTCAGTATTACTTCATTTGTCGACTCTTAAAGCGATTCTGCTGAAATGTAAAAAAACAGATCCAAATTAGTCTCAATCAATTACACCGAATGTGAGTTTGATTTCAAGAGTAACTTGTCACTATTCTGAATTTATTTTTAAAAAAATGAACTATATACAGGCATCTTTCGAGAGAAAATATATTTTCCTTTATTGAGCATAAAACGATTTATATAAATGTGATAAAGTTCCTGAAACTTGCACAGAGTTGGTACATTTTGAAAAGTTCGAAGCAAAAAGGGGAGACAAATCAGACAGAAGAAAAAAACAGTCGACACCGTCTTTGTCTTGTAAGATCATACCACAAAGGTATTGCACCAGATAGCAAACACGACCTACAAGAAGTAAAAATCAGTAAAAGAATTCTTGCTGCATCAGCTCCGACAAAGAAGAATCTGAGAAAAAGAAACATCCTCACTGTCCAAAGTCCCATGGTATCAGATCATCAAAGTTTGCGCACTGCATGGGAGAAGTATTTGCTGTACCAAAATACAGTGCATTTCCCAGCGGGGTTCTCCGAAAACAAAAGAATTGCTGTATCTTAAGGATCATTCTCTCCATTTCCAATGGAAGGGCGCAAAACAAACTTTTGTCCATTCCTTTGTGAATAATCTGTAGGGATTTTAGACAGTGAATTTTTGTTTTATTAACAAAGTAATCCTGCTAATAAAACAAATGCAAAACTAAGACGTAGCGATTGTGAAAACTTGAAGCTAAGCTCCCTAATCCCCTGCTTGAAATGTAACACCAACAAAAAAGCAGTTTTTGAAGCTCTTTTTAAACGTGTTTGTTAGCTCACAAAAAAAAGTGGTAAAGTCTTTGGAGATGCAATAGGGTATTATAATGGCGCTCAGAATAAATATGGGTTTTGCATACTTTTAATCTTTACATTGTCCACAGATCTATCGGAATTTATGAAACTCGATAAAATTGTTGAAAAAGAAAAATCCGAGTTTAATTTGTTCAAGCTGCATTCCTGATGCAGTTTTTATCTCCGGTGGATACCATTGTTTCTTTTCTTCTTCCGAATTTTGAAACAGAAGAACTACGTAAAAATTTGATTATGAAGACTCTTTCTTCCCATCCAAAAGTTTGCAACTCTATTCTTAAATTTGCACTATCCTTGTTCACGAGTTTTTCTCTCATTACTCTTTTTATGTTTTTTGTTTCCTGCAAATATGTGAATACGAAATATATTGTAATTTCTTCCTGTTTTTGAATTCGCGATTTCAATTTTTTTATCGTAATTGCATAAATCTTTTGATAAATATGCATTTTTTGCCGGGCAAGAAAAATAGCGGAAAATGTGTGCCTTAGAGGTATTTATGCCATACTAAAAAACAAAAGTAAGCAATGAAAAAGGAAAGAGTTGTAGTTCCGAATAAATTATAGCAGTGATGTGCCTATTTTGATATTTTTTATGTATGAGGCATTTGTTGCTGCGGGGTTGGAGTGGTTCGTCTGTAGCGCGTCACGCTAGTGATATGCAGTTCCCAGGTTCGAGTCACAATTGTGCCAGCATTGAAATTTATCTTTATTAAGCCCACCCTGGCAAAAAGGGGGACACAGATGAGAATGAAAAGACCCCCGCCGTCCGTCGGATGGGACGTAAATCCGTGAGGCTCAGAGGTAACACAAGTCAGCGGTCTTCAACTTTCTTAATAGAAAATAGCATCCAGGAACGGACTTACCGAGCACCAAACATTTTCTATGACCTCCTCCACCTCTGTCCTATCCTCATCGAAATGAAAGTTGAGGAATACATTTATTTTTTTTTTTCCTGTTCGACTGTTTATTTCAGCATTACCAATCGGTATGCCGCGATATTTTTATTAAAAACTTTTTGTACTCAAAATATTTTTAAACATCATTATAGAAATGTGGAATGCAAACTACGCTGTTTTAATAAATAACATATATTATATGTTTTTTATTTACTTCACACTGATTGCTATTAACACTGCCTATTAGTAATGGTTGTAAGAAATTTCGTTAGCACTTCTACCACCAAATACAGTGCAACAGACCAATGGTTCTCAACCTTTTATGCTTCACGTACCCCCTGGAAATGCGTATGTAACTGGCGTACCCCTTGTATAGATAGATAAAACTATAGTTATAGTATAACAATGGGAATAAAACATATATATATACACAATAAATTTTGTATTCATAAATTACATTTATCAATAAACACAAAAAAACAAACAATTTAACAAATCTTACAAAATTATGAACATTTTACTGGGTAATTAGTGAAACAGCTCTCCTGGCGTACCCCCAAAATATTTTACCGCATACTCCACGTTGAGAACCCCTACTGTAGACAATAGAATAAAGTTTTGCGTCAAAATCGGTCTCGCAAGCACTAATGAAAGTTGTACTATCGAGCAATTCAATAGCTCCGCGAGTCGAGTTCGCCTTACTCAACTTGTGGTGAATACATAAGTGTAATACGTTACATGGTAAATAAATTTAAAAGAACAAAAAAACATTTACTATGATTTCCGTAGTCCTTGGCTGCCTGAGAATTATGTCTGTGTCCATGGATGTGCTGAAAGATAACAATTATTTATATTTTTAGTACGATGACTGGGTATTTCGGATCGTACTAGTGTAGATTTTCAAAATATTTTTTTCAAAAACTTTGTAAATCATGTCCACTTGAGATTTCCTTATTGTGTAAAGATATTGACTCCTCGCAATTATTTTATTGTTCACGATACCTTAAATTAAGCCAGAGATTTTATATTAAATTTAGTTCTAACATTTATTTAAATTCAGGTTAATAAGCGTTAACTGGAATATTGGCTAGGGAACTAGCTACTATTACAACTGGTCAAACTTTGTGTATTGTGTTAATGCTAGCTTTGACTGAGGCAGTGTTGACTTCGGTCGTAGTAGGACAGGTTCTATTATGAGAAGGCCTGTAAAAGCTTCTAGGATTCTTCTCTGTCCTGAATATTTAAACAAAAAATCCCTAGTATGGTAAAATTCCTTTTTAGCAAAGTGTGTTCTGCTTAGTGGTTAAAACTACAACAGTGCGGTTATTAGTAGATAATAACAAACAACATACACAGATAATTAGTTAACCATAACATCACAGATAAGCAACTATAGGCTGTGAACAATGTTGGGGATAGGAAAAAGAAACGTATTGAGGCAGAAAGAATACGAACCCACATGATATCAGAAATTCGCGAATTTCGTATTGAAGACAAAACATCAGGCTCAAGACAAATTTTCATCTCTATTCTAGATGGTGCATAATTTGCTAGACGGGAAATTGGTATGTCACTATTGGCACATGACTACAAAATAAATTTGAAACCGCTGCTCTAAGGCTGCTTCGAGTAATTCCTCTCGTAATAAATATCGTTATATTATATAATATCCGTAACTCTGAACTAACGAGCGGGCGGACAAATATAACGACGTGGCAGAAATTGTTGGATTCCATGTGATTACTCGAGTACTTGAGTGATTGTTCCCAAATCTGGTGAGATGGTTCCACTTAATCATATCCCTGTTCGATTAACATATCGGGTTCCTAGCTGGCATGGGTCGGGAGTTATCCCTCGAAAAGTGTTCGGAATTTTTGGGGCGCTCCTGTCGCTTCCCTGGGAATGGGGTAGAACCTTGTCACTACAGTTGTAACACGAGTAGTATGTTAACGGTGGAAAGCTGTGAACGAACTTATAAATGGGAAGAGTTATCGATAGAAATGCGTATCGCACCAAACATTTTTGGTGCGAGTTAAACTAGTAATAGCATATTTTAATCAGTTATTAATTTAAATATTAATATCAGATTCACGTATTTTAAAAGTGAATAAGTTTACAAAATTACGCTGACATTATGCAAAAGAAGTAAAAAAAACTTCGCAATGGTTATAAAATTAAGTTCAACGAATAACCTTATAAAGACCATTAACAAAAAATATTTGTTGTGTTATTGGCCAAAACCTTTTAGATGGAAAATAAAAGATGAGACTGATTTTTCTGACGTTCGAAACTTGTTAACACGCACATCAGCAACAATATTAGACGTCGAGTTAGGCTGTTCCCAACAGAGTTCCAGGTTCTGTTCTTGTTCGCTTTTTCTGTGATTACTAAAATCTAAAGTTCTTGTAATTGGTGACAATAATTCTCCCAGAATCTTTATCCAAATAAATCCGACAAAGTGACAGTAATTCCGTGAATGTTGGTAATTCCTGTCCACTAGAGATTTCCTTCATCACGAAATGACAGAGCTAAAACCTTCACAGTGCTCATTAACTCTGTCAAAATGTTGATTTCTTTCACTTATTTGCTCTTTTTTTCGTTAAGATACTACAAGTATGTTTCGGTAAAGCTACGTTAGCTTCAATTTTATTTAAGCAACTATTTTAAATAATCTATGTTGTCATTAGACGTTACTGAAAAAAGAAATATTTTAAACACTTTGAGAAAATATTAATATGTTTTGATTTCAGCATTTCGAATTTTCTTTTTAAGTAATGCATCGAAAAACAATACTAAAAATGCATTATGTATAATAGACCTTCATTTTAGAAAGATTTTATTTCTAAATATTTTATGGGACTTCTCGCAGTTACCAAAAGAATGATTCACGATAGTAAAAAAGAATTTTAAATGTTCTGTCTTTTCTACTTTTTTTTAACTCTTCCGTCGATGAAAACTCTTTCCATGTCAAATTAAACACTTTCTTAAAAGTAACTGTACAATCAAATTTTCATGAAAAGGGAATCTGAACATCCAAACAAACATCTCGCATCCCTATCTGAGACAGGGGTACTATTTACAAATTCTGCTCTATTACCCTTCTATAATTCAAGCACAGGCTATTATTTTGGCCCGGCACTTAATATGTCGCATGTGATATTCATAATATGCTCAGTCAAAAGCACAGAGCAATAACTAATGTTCTTCCAGATAAAAAAAATCATATTTTTCTCGAATTATGGAACAATCTTGATGACTTTGAAGTAAGGCTTAATCTTCCTAAAGAACTGCGCAATGCGAATTCTCTATTAAAACCAAGGAGATTATTTCATTTTTTAAGCAGATGAAAATTTTAAATGTTTGAATTGAAAACATTTCCTATAGTAAGTTGATCATTAAGGTGGTGTTATGATAATTTCAGTGAAACGTAACAGTAGTACTGCTATGTTTTCACACAGTGACTTATTTTTCATACAGTTTCACTTAGTGACTACCGTTCTACATAACGTTAGTCACTAAGTGAAACGTAGTAGGGTGAAGGGAATAGATATATTTACCTCCTTATCCGACATTTGTGATTTTTGTAACATTGTTATTTGGTTCAATGCATCAATAGAAGGTTCTTCTCAAAAGTAAAATAATCTATCTAAAGACCTTTTGTTTCATAGGTTTAAAGCATTATTTGATTCAATGGTAATCTCGGGAAATATTCTGTACACATGGGCCTCATGGAAGAGTTAACTAAAATGATTGATTTCGCCTTGAGTGGGATTCGAACTCATGCCTCCCAGTTATATGTCCGGTGTTCTTCACCACTAAACTATCAGCGGTTAACTGCTTCTTCAGGTAATGCGACTTATATATTTTCCCGATTATTGTTGGGTACGCTTTGATTTAAAGCACGGAAGAGCCATTTCTGTTTTTAGCAGTTCATTTCTAAAACATCATCTCCATCAGGTTTCGATAACATACCTGGTGTCTTTATTGATTTGTCTGATGAAAATAAAACTTGGGATGTGATTTCTTATACCTACATTATTTCTTACGATGCCCTAATTTCTTAAGAAATATTTTACTGTTTTTACCACCAAAGAACTTTAATAATGTTTGTAAATCATTTCGTCTCCTAAAAAAGTTATTTGAACTTTAGCATATCATTTTCTCTTTCTATCTCAAATATTAAAAATCTGCTCTCAATGAGAAAGTTGCATTCTCATTAAGATATGTTCACATTATTTATTAGCGATCACTCAGCAACTTCAAATGTGAGCGTTTTTTCTGCAAAATTTAATTGTGTGAGTTTAGCACTTCAAAATCTTATTCACTTTTATTATCCTAAAAGTAGTAGGTTAGGATAAAAAAATACTTTAATAGTGAAATCCCTGTAGTCCAAGAATAAGAGAGTTGGTTAAAATGTTAAATTAAAAACTGAATGTGAAGCTAATAACATTCCTTAAAATGAGGCACTGTCTAAACTTATGAGTAAAACTCGAATTAAAAAAAAACACAGCTTTGCTTAAATCACAGTATCAGTATAAATACCATCTCTACAAAGGAAAACCTAAATCACAAGCAGAAAAACCACAGTCTAAGGAAATACTACAAGAAACTGTTTTTTCAGATAAATATTTCATTCGCGAGCCTTCTAATAAAGAGTCCTTAAGATGCGTGCATCTTCTTTAGAGTTCATAAGCGTTTAAAACTTTTTTTGCAAATTTAATGAGTACATTCTCCACCAACTCGGCCCTTCTCCCAGCAAGCAACGGTCTTCGCGAAAACTACTGCACTTAGTTTCATCTCAGTGATGTGTGACGGGCGTATTTCTAGGTTCACCTTGGTTCGCTAGGCCTTAGCTACGATACCATTGGGACTTGTCCACCAAGGAATGGTGGTTGGAACCGTATCATTATCACACCCGCGACTGAGGCTTTCTTAATAATATATTCGTATATCGTGAGCGGTAACGGAGGTATTAAGTCATCAACGTGCACGCGTTATTATCTTCAGACGGATCAATAAAGACACCAGGCATGTTATCAAATCCTGATGGAGATGATGTCTCGGAAATGTGCAGTCAGAAACAGAAATGTCTCTTTCGTTCTCTAGCCAACGCATTACTTATATCGATGAAAAGAATGCAAGAGAGCGCAGAAATAGGAAAGAAGGAAGGAGAGCAGGAGAATCGCTCTCAAGAACGAGTGTAAGAGAGAATCTTAAATTATTCAGCTATGAATAACTATTTAAGGTATAGAACTATTTTTATAAGTTCTGAATAAAATTTTGAAAGAAATTTGTCGATCATTGTTACATAATACGGTAAAATCTTATCTGTAGTTTTCGATGGTACTGTTGAATATTTTTACAAAGCCGACGTTCGGGATTCGATTTTTTCGCCGACGTGCGGGATTCGAACCCATGTCTCTCCAGATACATGCAAGAGTGTTCTAAGACCACTAAATTAACGTCGACTCAATCTTTTTTCCACTAATATGACTTATCAATCTTCCAGTGATTTCTGCATTGTCAAACGTGTAAACAAATGCATAGATTGAATTGGGCTGTTTTTTCCTCTGAGCGACACGTTTTTTGAACTCTGTGGATGAAATGGGCAGGTTACAAGGACCTCAACGTCTCAGAAAAGACTGAGGGAGGATACCCAATGGACAGCTGTTAGGAGACAGATAAAAGCCTTTCGTCAAGCATCACGTTAAAGAATTCATTGTGTTCTTTAACGTGAACAAAGTATGGCTCTCCTGTACCCTGAGCCAAGATTTTACATCCCATCGGATGGATGGTGGCCTTTCTAAGAACATCTGTGTCCCCTTTCTGACCTAGGACGGGGTACGTGTTCAGCGGAGCTAAATCTCAACGCTTGCCCAGGTGGGACTCGAACCTGGAACCTACAGATTATGAGTCAGGGTCACTAACAACTCAGTCGAACTCTTCTCCCATTTGCTTAGATAAAAACTAGTATACACAGAGGTAAAATTATGAATTAATCTAGAGTTAGATTAGAGAAAACATACAGGAGACAAATAGACTTAGTTATATACCAGCCAAAGGCTTTACTAAATAGTTGATTAAATATCAGGCAGCAAAGACCCCAAGGCTCAGGGAATGACCAGGGAAAGAGTACACTCAATATCTAGGTAAGTTAGCTAGTCAGTATAACGTGTTCGTTATGCATATCGATGTTCCGCACTTTAGAATACATTTTAATATTTCTCACGATGGGTTGAATTATTTTGTCCAGAGTGGAATAAATGGAAAGGTCACAAAGTCCCCAGAGCTAAGTAGGTGAAGCGGATTTATTGGACAGTTGTTAGATGGAAGCTTATAGCCAAAGCCATCCAGCGTGTTCTTTTAAGTGTTTAAAGTATATGAGTGATCAAGGTGTGTGACTAGGCAAGGGCTTAACGTCCCATCCGATGATGATAATCAAGTTATATTATCTCTCTCACTCTGCGAATCTGAGGTTGTGTTTCTGTAACGCTATCGATTGAGCCACAAATGCCCTCGAAAGATTCACTTGTAAACACGATATGACATCAGATGAAGGAATGTGTCGGAGAGGTTGACGGATAATAAACTACACAAACTGTAAAAAAAGAGATGAAAAATTGCAAGATATTTATTCGTTTATGTTCTAGAACAATTGCTCCAACTTCCTAGCCATTGGATTCAATTATGAAATAAATTGGAATTCAAATGAAAAATATTGTTTCATTTTGTAGCGCGTATATTTGTCTAGTTCCATTAATTGAAAAATCAATAGTCAAATTTTTCACTTTTATTGACATTTTTCACCTTTTTTTCTTGTAAAATTTTACGTTATGTCGATTTATAACAATTCAAGTTCAAATTATAAAGATTTAAAAATATTGAATAACGATATAATTATTGAAAATGTTATTTTGAAATATCCAGGCAAAACCTCATTTTAGAGCTAACTCTTACATGACTCAATTCTCCCAGTTCCCACGGGGTGGCTCAGTCGGTGGAGCGCCAGGCTCATAATCTGTAGTTCCCAGGTTCGAGTCCCAGCTGGGTTAGCGTTGAGATTTATCTCCGCAAAATTTCCTGCCCACGGTCAGTAGGGGAAAACCGATTGACTTGGAAAGGCCGTCGTCCGTCGGATGGGACTTCAAGCCGTGCCCCGTATGCGTGAGAGCCATACCCTGTGCACATTAAAAAACATGCTGGATGGCCTTGATCGGAGGCTACCATCTATCTCCCAGCAGTTGTTCCAGTGGGTCCCCAACCTTCTCTGAGCCTTCGGGGTACTTGTGATCTGGTCATTTAGCCCATAGTGTGCAAAAAAGTGCCACTCAGAGGTAAAACAACACAACAACCCAGTTTCCACGCTCTACCGTTTTTTCCCACAGTAGTTTTTGCCAAATATATTTCGCTAATTGAAATTTTTCGCTTATTGTTTCTGCAAAAATTTATCAGTGATATTAATTAACATATACTAAAAAGATAATATATTAGAAAATAAAAGTTATTCCTAATCGGACAATTTACTCAATAATTTATTTTGTCGTCATCATTGCTGTCTTGAGAGAAATTATTTTACATTTTTTGGCGAAAGTTTTGAACAAAATCTTTTTTTTTATCCTGAGCTGTTTGGTTTTGTGTAATAACAAGAGATAATTAAAAAAACATGACAGACGTTTATTTTTTACCGTTCACGATTTTACATCCGAGCCCCTTACACTCGGACATCTTTTATGTGATGACTTGCTTTTAACTCCTGTTTTCGAATTTTTACGATTTACTGGTTATTTTACTCGTACACGATTTTTACATTTTTTCCTAGATTTTATACCTGTTTTTGATGTTACATGGGTCCTATCACCCATTGTTATTGTTGACTTATACATTTATTGGTTCTTATTCTTTCTACTGTTTATACCATTTTTATTCTACCCTTTTGTTTCTGTGTCCTTGTTTACCGTTTTTGTGTTATTTTAACTTTGATTATAGGTTGAACGTCTTTTAGCTCTTTATTTATCTATGTTTGGTGTATTATAGCCCTCGTTTCTCTTGCGCCATTAAACCTCAAACAAACAAACAAACAACTACGAATTCTTGGGACAAAGTTTATAAAATTTCTACAAATTTGATAGTTAAAAAATCAGCACATGTCGCTACTAAGTCATTTGTTCTTGCTCGAATATTCTTCAAACTTCTAGTTTAAAGGACATTATCCATTGCTGCTCACGTATTCAGCACCACAGTGCCTCAACGATAAAGATTCGTTATTGATTTATTTCAATGATTTGGTTATTGAAATGTACATAACAGTATATCTCCTAATCTATGACGAGTCCAAAATTTGTGCCGGAGTCTATGCCGAATTCGTGATATGAGCTTAATATGTCGAATTCGAGTTTGAGTCCAAATGTAGGTCAAGTAACTGATATTGATTCAAGTGTGGAGCGAAGCAAATTCTAAGGTAAGTTCAATATATGAATCCGAACTGAATGTATGAGGGTGATTCAAAAGAAAAGTCGACAATCTCTGCATCGCGTAATAGAATAAAGTTTATGCCTTCACAAAGAGAAACGGGTTACATAGAAGGAACTCATTGTTCGTTTGGTTTTGTTCGTTTAGTTTTGTTCGTTCGTTTAGTTGTTCGTTTAGTTTCTGAACTGATGAGGCCTTCAACCGAAAACGATATTACGAAACTAAGGGCATTTGAAGGCGGAAACAAAATCGAAGCGACCAGAACTTTTGAGTAAAACTACTGCTTTGTTGCATGACAACGTTCTCTCTCATACTGCCCAAGTAGTATTAACAACGTTGAACTGTTACTGTTCGAATTGACTGAAACATCATCCCTATAATCCAGGTAATTCCATATTAGATTTTCTCATTTCTGGACCTCTATAGACAGCCAAAAAAAGAAGAAAATTGGTCGGACAAAGAAGTGCACTGCATTGCCACAGACTTCTTCATATAACAGCCAGAGTAGTTTTAGGAAAGAGGATATAATGTAGCCAATTTCTTGTTGTGATAAATGTCTCGATAAGCTGGGCGAATTTGAACAGACCAATAAATGATTTACTCTTCATTTCCCACTTGTCAACTTCTAATTTGAACGACCCTTATACATATATATATATACACCGAAGAGCCAAAGCATTGTGACCACCTGTCTAATATGATGTTGGTTCTCTACGTGCCGCCAAAACAGCTTTTACCCAGCGAGCATGGACGCTACAAGATTTCTGAAGGTGTCTTGTGGTATCTGGTACCAACACATTACTAGCAGAGCCTTTAACTCTAATAAGTTACGTGGTTCAGCCGCCGCAGATCGGATATGCTGTTCCAACAAAAACCACAGATGCTCGATTGGATTGATGTTTGCGGAATTTGGAGGCCAGGGCAATACCTGGAAGTCTTCCTCATGTTCCACGAACCATTCTCGAACAATCTGGGCAGTGTGACATGGCGTATTATCCTACTGAAAGAAGGGACTACTAGAGGGGAATACTGTTGTCATGAAAGGATGCACCTGGTTTGCAATGATGTTTAGGTAGGTGGTATACGTCATAGTTTCCTACACTTGAATGACTGGACCCAAGGTTTTCCAGCAGAACATTGGCCAAAGCATTACACTTCCTCCACCAGCTTGTTTTCGTCCCACGGTGCATCCTGTTGCCAACACTTCCTCAGGTAAACGACGAACACATACCAAGCCATCCACATTGTGCAACAGGAAACGAGATTCATAGGACCAGACGACGTTCTTCCAATCATTCAAGGTCCAGTTTTGATGCTCGCATGCCCACTGAAGGTGCTTTCGACGGTGAACCAAAGTTAGCATGAGTACTCGGAGCAGCCTGCGGCTATGCAGCCCCATTTTCAGCAGGGTTCATGTCTCTGTGTTGTGACACATTACTCCCGTCACCAACATTCAAATTACGGGGGAGATACGTTACAGTATCTCTTCTGTTGACTCGTACCGTACGGGATAGCCTTCGCTCACCTATGGCATCGATGAGTCATGGTCGGCCCACACCTTGCCGGCGGTTCATGGTTTTTCCCTCCTCGTACCACTTTTTGAACGTACTAACCACGGCTGACCATGAGCACCTCACAAGCCATACAGTCTCGGAAATACTCTGACCCAGTCGTCTGATCATTATAATTTGGCCTTTGCCAAACTCACTTAATCGTTACCTTTCCCATCTGAAGAACAAAAATAACACGGATTAGCAGAGCTCAGTATCAGGTGTTATTTATACCGTTTCATGACCTTCACACGCGCCGTCGTTTACCTGCAGTTGTTTCGATTTGCATAAAGATACGCTGGTCATAATGTTTTGGCTCTTCTGTGTATACATATTCTGTTCGAGATGTGAAAACGAGTATAGTTTAAGTTCGAGATATGAGTCCGATTGCAGATCGAATTCGAGGTTTCAGAGTCTTTCGACAAATCGTCTCTTGCTGCTAATGGTAACTCTATTTCGAATTTCATCATAAATCGACTTCTAAACATCTGATACTATCGAGGACGAAAATACTTCTCAAGAAAATTTAGAAATAAATTTTGAATTACTTTCTTGTCGAGTGATATCCAAACCATCATTACTATTTCCAAAACAAGTGAAATGTTTTGTATAGTAAAGGTTTTTCATTCGTGTTGTTTTAGCTCAGTAGTGTTTAATTTTGTTCAGTAATGTTACACTTGTTATATTAATAATCAATATTCATATCATCAATCTACATTAATAATTCAACAATATTCACTTAATTGATACATACTATTAACCTTGAAATTTGTCTGCATTTTACCCATGTATATACTACAAAAGCTTAAAGCACTCTATTGAAGTAAAGTTCTAGCATTCAGTTATAAACAACTATAGGTAAATCCCCTGTAGAATCTTTCGAAAAATGAAGAGGAAGAAAAAAATCAATTTGGTCTAAGTAGAAATCATGATATTTAATGATACCTGGTGTTCTTGTGTGTTAGATTATCACTCAGTTATTTTTATACTCACTAGAGTTATGTAATTAATTCCTACTTAGTAAAATAATAACTCTGAGTGATAGGTCAGTGGGGAAAGACCACCTGGTGCATACGAGTAATGAGAAAATCATAAGTGTGGGTTTTTAGATTAAAAAATTCAAACTCATTTTTTCTGCTGATTTTTCATTTATACTAAAAATTTAATCAATCGAATTTCATGGATCTTAGAAAATATTTTAATATTACGTCAAGATTTTATGAACAATACATGTTAAAGAATACCTTGGTGCTCCTTTTAAGTTATTTATCCTCTGGTTTAAATAATCTCGTTTTAAGCTGTGAAGGCATAAATGAGGAACCTTTCTCTTGCATCCTAAATGTTACACAAATTGTTTCGATTCCTAGAGTGGGTAGATTACCACTTAACCCCGTATGGATTTCCATCATGTTGTGATCTATTCATTAATTTATTTGTGCTCGAATTTTGCTTCCATTTCTGAAACGAGTGAAATGTTTGGTAAAGATTTTTTGTTTCGTTTTACATCGGTATTTTTCTTCTCTGTTCGGAAATGCAAACTTTGTGACTTTAAACGTTATCATGCACTTTCACCTTATACTATGCACGCAGTAACCACATAAAAATGTTGCTCAGAGATAAAACAATCCAATATATGATATATCACACAAGTACACGTACACCACACCACAAGAATGTTCCTAAAAATATATGCTCACTTCGAAAATTCATAAAACAAATAAATGCACAAATAGAGGAATGGAATATTGAAGAAGATGATGATGAAAATATATGACGATGGTTCAAATTATCACAATAATGTGGAAGAGGCTTTCAATGCTCATTTACCTGGAAAATGGATATGAAAAAAGTGTAATATGCAGTATCCACCCAGTTCTCATTTAACACTACTAGATATTCTAGAGAACACTATATAACCTCGGAACCATCTACTTAGAAGGAGCTGAAGTTTTAGATGGAATTTTATCGATGCTTAGCCAACAACATGCCTTAGTCTGTGTTAACTGTTGTGAGTCATTATCGACGACACATGTGGCTGATGACGTCCTTTTTTGAACATTTGATACTAAAAAAAGTAAACGAACAAGACACTCAAGTTACTGTGTATGCTTTACAATCTCATACACAGATGAAACAGATTAATAAAATTTATGTATATGTAAATTTTTGAGAGGGAAGTTAATATATGTATATGTGTATATACTGTATATTTATATATATATACAGTATATATGCTGCAAGGGGGCAAGGTGGTGATGACTCCCCAACTCTTTGAGAATGCTAGTAAGGGTAATGGGAGCAAACAATTACTCAATGTCTGCATATTTCACACGATTTTCAAAAAATGAAATTAAGGACCTAAAATAGAAGGTGAAATTTTATAGTGCAATATAAATACAGTCTCTTGCTACCCCCTTTTAATTTTTCCGGATCGATTGCGTTACTTCCCCCCACCATTTATATATTTTTAGATCCGGACCTGTATATATATATATACAAAATAGCACATCACACCCTCGACTCATAACAACATACAAATCGTATTTGAGCTTCAGTTTTTTTTAGGAAACATAAAGACCTTATTCGTCCAGCATTAAAATGATTCAACTGTCGCAAAACCACTTCTCGTTTACTTATAAAATAAGTAATTACGTGAAAAACGTATTGAAAACGTTAAGTAGCTAACATTCTATTATCTTTTATCCTTCCTAAATGCATTCATTGAAAGGAAACATTCTGTGAGACAGAAACAGTTTTCCATTTTATTCCCAATATTTTTACGGTATAATTACAGATAACCTTGAACGCAGTTCAAGCTGACAAGTACAGACTAAAGTAGACTTCAGAATAGCATTCCCATGCACGAACTGTTTTTATTCACCTCATTAAATTTCATCGTTCACCTTACAAATAAGATTTACAAATCGAGAAGTAAGTGCTCATTAATAAGAATCTTATGTGCCGGTGTTTATTTTTCATGCATTCATCTAAATCATGCTTATGGTTTCTCTTGAAAATTGATAATAACAAATATTTCTTTCAATTATCTAGTACCCGAGGCATATTTTAACTCAATTATAAATGATAAGATTAATGGAGTTTGTCAACTAATTAACAAACGAAAATTTTGAAACATAAATTGGATTGTGTTTTTCTGACTTTAAATAAATAGTTTTTCTTAACAATTTATTCCATTTTGGTGCTTATTATAAAGGATAACTGATTGATCTGCGTTTTTTGCTACCAATGGTTAATATATTCGTTCTGTCAGCTACATTTTACATAACTGCATATCTTCCATGTTTTATCTGGTAACTTATTTTAAAATCAATATTTTGCAGTAATCTTGGGATGTACTTCCCTTTGTCGTTCATCTGCTACACATTGAATTCACTCTCATATATACTCAAACCTAAATTATTCTAACCATCATGAACTGAACTGATTTTGAGAAAAATGTTAACGGAAAGTAATGTTTCCTCTCTAGACTTAATCTTATAAATGGCTGCAGCTAGCCTAAACTACATTATCAGATTTGGTAGTATTTAAAACCAAATTTAAATTCACAGTTACTAACAATATTGCAGTTCTTATTTGCCAGTGAAGTGAGTTTATGTGTGGCACGAGACAGAACACGTTTTTTTGGGGGCGGGGGGGGGGCTCAGTCGGTAGCGCGCCAGGCTCGTAATCTGTGGTTTCCAGGTTCGAGTCCCAGCTGGGTCAGCGTTGAGATTTATCTCCGCAAAATTCCCCGCCCTGCCCACGGTCAGTACGGGACACCGATGGGCTTGGAAGGCCGCCGTCCGTCGGATGGGACGTTAAGCCGTGGCCCCGTGTGCGGGAGAGCCACACCCTGTGCACGTTAAAGAACACGCTGGATGGCCTAGACGGGAGGCTACCATCTGTCTCCCAACAGCTGTTCCAGTGGGTCCCCTCTCCCAACCTTCTCTGAGCCTTCGGGGTCCATGTGACCTGGCCATTTAGCCCATGGTGTGCAAAAAAGTGCCGCTCAGAGGTAAAACAACCCAACCTTATGCAAGTATTTCACAGTTACTAACAATATTGCAAGTGGTTTTGAACCTAAAAATACTTTTTTTACTTTTCAAAAAACAAATATTATGAATCAATAATTTCAACAATCAGTGTGTTTTAACCAGACAAACTATTGATATGTTCTTCCCACCTTTATCATTATGCGTTATTTTTAAAATATGTGAGTTTCTAGCTTAATTTTCGAACATTAAAATCTATCTTGTAAATGGTAGCTAGGTGTAAACTGGAAGGAGAGCTGTGTACCAATCCCTAGTGATGATGCACAGAACCGGCCAGGTCTAGCACCTAATGTCCGACCCCGCCTTCTCGTGGTGCAGGCCGTTAGTACCTTTCAAAAGAGATATTCTCTTTTGGAAGCGAACGGAAGGGGAGGGCTGCCAGTTCACTATGGCCTGCTGATCTGGTCATCTACGGCCACTTTTTTCAACCCTGCTGAGGAGTGGTCAGCTTCACAGGGTCCTGGTGCTGACCATTTATACCTACTAGACTGGACTTGTTTATGGATTTGAGCTTGATTATTGATCCTGGACTTGCTGCACTGGTGGGCCTCTGTTGAGGGAGAGTCTGCCGCTGTGTTTTCTGTTTGCTTCTGGGTTGCCAGCTCTAAGTGAACAGAGGCATGGGATACCTTATATCAGCTGGTGGATAATCCTAATCAGAGGCCATCGCAGGTACCTGAACCTTACTTAGCTAGTTGGGCATCGTCAAGCCTAAACTGGAGTAATGCGTCTCAGGCAGGCCATGTAGCTCTTGAAAACGTCCACTTGAAAAGGTGGTGCCTGAAGTTCCTACCAGCATCGGTGACTTCAGCCTTTAGCGGAGGAGGAACGGGTCTTTGCCCCATGCCTGCGATCAGGGGGCTGTTTGATATTGTTGGCCCTACCAATCTCAATAAACCTAATTTCTTTAAAACTCCTATTAATCATTTTCTCTCTGCAGGAACGTGGAACGTGAGGACATTACATAGAGATTATTCTCTTGATGTCCTCACACAAGAATTCCACCATTATAATTTAAATATTCTCGGTTTGCAAGAGACCAGATGGACAGATAAAGGTCAGATTCTTAAAAATAATCTTAAATTTCTCTTTTCAGGGAGGGACGACAATAAGCATCACCAAGGCGTGGGTCTGCTTCTCAGCAGACACACTAGTGATGCTCTTCTAGGATATGAGTGCATTAATGAAAGGTTTCTTACAGAAAGTTTCAGACAAGCATTAAAAACTTGAATGTTATCTGCTGTTATGCCCCCACTGAGGATGCTGATGAGGATGAGAAGGATAGGTTTTACGGACAACTTCAGGATATTTTGAATTCTGTCAAGAAAGGAGATATTACCCTTGTTCTTGGTGACTTCATTGCCAAAGTTCGTACTGACTCTGATCTTTGGGGAGGGGTGATAGGCCCTTTTGGTATTGGTAGCTGCAATGGCAATGGGCAACGTCTCCTACAGGTAAGTAAACTCAATGGTTTCAGAATAACTAACACATATTACAAACACCGCGACATACATAAATACACATGGGTTTCACCTGATGGGCTGCATAGGAATATGATTGATTATATATTAATTAACAGCAAATGGGCTAGTTCTGTTAGAAATATCAGGGCATATAGGGGAGCTGAAATTGGATCTGACCATTACCTTGTTAAAAGTGTCTTGCAACTTAAACTTAAAAAGTGTTGTGCTAGGGTTTAAAAATTTACCTTTAACACTGATACTATGAAAGACCCAGTTATAGCTAGAGCTTACCATGATAGGTTACTTAGTCATTATGACAATCATGGTATGCTTACTACTGATGTTGAGGAAGAATGGGATCATTTTAAACAGGCTTTTTTGGACAATAACAGTACTCTTTAGGAAAAAAGGAGCAGAAGAGACAGAATTATCTGAGTGATAAGGCACTTGAGCTTATCTCGGAACGAAAGAACTACAGGAATGTCCTTAATCAATACCCTACTAGTCCTAATAGAAAGCATTACAGAGAGCTTAATAAACGCGTAAACGATCGGTTAGCTGCTGATAATAATCTTTGGCTTGATGGTTTGGCTGACAAAGCCGAGGAAGCAGTTAGACAGCACAACAGCAGAGAGCTGTACCAGATAGTTAATGTTTTGTGTGGTAGAAAACGGACAGGCATACAGGGATTGAAGGATAAACAAGGTAAGGTTATAGAAGGTGAGGATTCTGCCATGGCTAGGTGGGCTGAGCATTTCAGTGATGTTCTAAACAATGTGGTTAGTTCTACTCCCATTGTTTGTAATGATGATAGATGCATTGGTGGCTTTAATGTTGGCCCTATAACACAATCTGGAGTTATTTTGGCTATTTCTAAACTTAAACTTCATAAATCCCCAGGTGTAGATGAAATTACTACAGAAATGCTCAGAGCTGGGAATGTTTCAATTACCACTTGGATGACTGAAATTTTGAATAACTTTTATGATAAAGGCATGATTCCTAAAGATTTTACCAGAGCTATTATTATCCTTATTTTCAAAAAAGGTGATCGCAGTTCTTGTGATAACTATAGGGGTATCAGCCTACTCTCTGTTCCTGGTAAAGTTCTTTCCATGATTGTGCTTAATAGAATTAAGTATCTGGTTGACAGGCAATTGCGTGATGAGCAATGTGGATTCATAAGTGGTAGGGAATGTGTGGATCAGATATGTTCACTTAGGCAGATTCTTGAGAAATGTTTAGAGTTTCAGAAACCTTTGGTTGCTAGCTTTGTTGATTTCAAAAAGGCTTTCGACTCTGTTGATCGTCATAATTTGTGGTTGATTGTGAGATCATATGGTATACCAAACAAGTTAGTTAACATAATGAAAGCTCTCTATAATAACACTGAGTCATGTGTGAGAGTTGGTAAGTCTTGTAGCAATTGGTTTAGCATTACTTCTGGTGTTCGACAAGGGTGCATTTTGTCTCCTTTTCTATTTAGTGTGGTTGTTGATTATGTTATGCGAAATTCACTTCAAGGGAAAGATTTTGGCCTTAAATGGGCTGGAGATACAAAAATTTCTGATTTAGATTATGCTGATGATTTAGCCCTTTTGGCAAATGATGTTGATGAGATGAACTCTTTCATTCAAGCTGTTGATGAGACTGGTAGTAGAGTAGGTTTGGTTATAAACAGAGAGAAAACTAAAGTGATGAAAATTGGTCAGGCAGGCTGTGAATCAGTTAATCTGAATGGTTGCAGTCTTGAGCAGGTGTCACAGTTTAATTACCTTGGGAGCTATGCAACAGATACTGGTGATGTGCGGCATGAGATTAACAGACGAATAGGTATTGCTGCCTGGACTTTTAAGAATCTATGGAGAGTGTGGAGAAATAGGCGTATACACCTAAAGACTAAAATTAGACTGTATAATAGTTTGGTTCTTTCTAGGGTTAGTTATGGTAGTGAAACTTGGACGTTGTGTAAACAAGATAACAGGAAACTAGATGCTTTTGATTCTAGATGCTTACGCAGTATCTTGGGTATTAGGTGGTTTAACTTTGTAACTAATAATGAGGTTAGGCAAAGGAGTCTGCAACCTCCTTTAAGCAGCATATTGTGCAGAGAGAGACTCCGCTGGTTTGGCCATGTTGCCCGTATGGATAATTATAGATTGGCGAATAGGGTTATGAACAGTGTGCCTAGAGACCTCAGAAGGAGGGGGAGACCTAGGATGCGGTGGGCAGACAATGTCAAACAGGACCTTGTTAGAATTGGTGTGCAGTGGCCAGATGCAGCAGATGTAGCTCAGGACAGATATGCTTGGAGAATTAAACTGCATGGTCTGGTTGGACCTCCGTAGCCCATGGCTGCTTGAGGATGATGATGATGATGAAAATTTGTCTTAAAGCGTCACTTGTTATAATTTCTAAGTACCAAATATGGAAGTAAACAATGAAACTTAAAAACGCACTGCTCATTTCACATTAGATATCATAGAAAGCCACAAATATATATGACGAACGAAAGCTACGTAACAACCTTTTTTATTGAGTTCAAATTTTCCCCACGCCTTCGCCATTTTTTCTATTATACGATACGTGTTTACTTCCAGTCACGATAATGATCATTGTCTCACATTCATCGAAATTCAAGTATAATATCAGATTTAAATACTGCATTTTACCTCAGTTGTTATTGCAAAATAGGATAAAATAACTAGGTCACAGAGACACTACGGAAAGCATTTTGTAATGATAGCAGTCTTCCATCAGAAGGTGTTCTATAATGTGCCCAATACTTGAATTTGTCCACAGTTTGATATTTTAATGATTGGGTTGTGTCTTTATTCTCACCAAGAGCAAAACATCAAAAAACTGAGAATAGGGAAGTTCCTTACGTTAGAAGCTGAAACATAAGCAAAATTGGAAAAAAAAAGGCTAATAATTCTCCTAAAATGGCGTTATATAATTGTTTGTATACATGAGGGCGACTAGACGGAAGGAGAGGGCCATCCACCCATTTCAGAATGCTAGTAGCGGTACAGAGAGAAAATGATATTAATCATATAATAATATAAATTCATCCGTATTTTCTTTTCAAAAATTTTTTTAAAAATAACTAAATTGGAAGGAAAATTTTCTCCTCCCATTTTTTAATTTTTTCTAAATCCAGGTCTATCTGAATACCATTCATTTTTTTTCAAATGTCGGTATTGTTGACAAAAAATGCAATCAAACGAATTATTCTTTTAAAACGCTAGAATTAATTCTTTTACCCCATGTAGATACTCTAGACGCTTTTAGAAACATCCGTTTTTTCCCTTCCCAAACTCGAAATCTCAGAGTTTCAGTTCTCAAACCGCATTCCATTTTTTTTTTTGTTAAAATTGAATCCATTTCATATATTTATTAATTATTTTCGCAAAATTCGGCGTTTCTTTGCGGCTTTACGAAGAAAATGAAGCCGGAGATGTTGGCTTACTATGGCTTACTATAATCATCAACATAAATCGTGACACTACTGACTGACATTAAATGGCTATAAATCAGACTTAATGGATGTATCTAGTTCGCATCCTTCCATAAAATATCTATATATTTTAATTAAAAAATTTCATTCCAACATTTTTTCTAGCATTTTAAAATGATAGTTAAAATTTTTGTGATCGCATTATGAAAATTACAAAAAAAATTATTATTCAAACAATAAATAAATACCCCCTCAAGGAGCTGCTTGACCACAGAGTTCTGACAGGAGCCTGTCAGTTTATATGCCAGAGTAGAAGGTCTGTGAGGATGGGAGGCCCTCAGCAGAAAAACGACACAACAGCCACGCCTTACCCGGGGCTCGAACCCAGGTCCCTTAGATCAGCGACCAAGCGCGCTAACCACTCGGCCATGGGACGGCTATTCGAACAATACTGTACGTAATGTTTAATGGCAGGTACAATACTGTACCCGCCATTTAAGGAAAATTATTAGTTTTTTTTTTAATTTAATGAATTAATTTAACGTAAAGAACCTTATCCACAATTTCTCCGCCAAAAAATCCCATTCCTCAAACACTCTTAAGCTGAAGTGTTTAACACATTCCAAACTGCTCTATTATCCTACAAGTTCATAAGGCGGAACATCATAAACGAGCTTCATAGCCCCTAACCATTTCTACGGTGAATACGCCAAATAATGTATGGTTCTGCGCAAAACGGGGCTCATTTTGATTCTCATATTGCATTCTGACAACTCTACGGATGGCTCCGAATCCGTGCCGCAAAAATAATAAAAACCCGAGCACGAGTCACGTGCGATGATCCTGAAGAAGCCCAGAGGAATGGTTAGCGGAGTGAGACGGTTGGCGGCAGTACACTCAGTTCCACGTGTCCCACTGCCACTAAGTGATTTTTGTCTCTGGTTCCACGTGGCTAAGAGTAGCAGCCATGTGCATCCTGAGACTGCTAGTAAACGGGCCCTGATGGCCAATCTTGCAGGTGTTCAGCCAGGTATGACCTCTCTGTCGGTTCACTAGCGGTAATTGATGTTAATGGTAGCCGGAGAACGGGGTATCTATCGTCTCCGAGATCGTACTGACCGCGCCTCTCTCCACGTCCACCAGATCATGTGCTACTAACATCAGTGCAGTGGTGCTGGGGCTCGATTTTTCGAACAGTTTAACTTCTTTGCGCGAGTCGCTTTACACTTAGCCATCAATTGGGAGAATGCTGCACAGAACTTTCTTTCTTTGATTTCGTTGCGCATTCTCACAATTGTAAAAAAAAATATTACCCTTCTTTTTTTCTCCTTTGCGCTGTCATACAACTAACTACAAAAAAAAAGTATGGTTTTCAATTTTTTTCATTTGAATTATCACCGGCAGGGTAATTTGATAAATATTTTTCAATCGAACTGCGCATCTGTGATGCAGTGTATCACGTAAGTTGGAACTGACATTGCAACTGCTAGGGTCTGGGGTTGAGTTCCTGGCTAACATGATTGTTTGCTTGAGCGCTGTTCATTCTAACTGATGCAGTGTCCAGGAGTGACTTTGGTTTCAGTGGGACGTACTCTAATATAAGAAGACCTATACAAACTAGGAGTAGTTTCTAGGACCTTTCACAGTCCTATACGTTAAAAGAAAAACGTGTTTTTTTTTAATTATCGCGTATAAATCTCTCATTTTGCGAGAAAGAGTTTTTCACCTTATAATAATACGTCTCAGGTTCAGAGATGAACTGAATCGGAATCTTAGAACAGAAATGACATTTCGCGCACAACACCCAGTCAACAAATAATATGTAAATTCGATAACTATTTTTGATTATATTTTTAGTGCATCTATCTGCTTTGGAAGTATTTATTTTAGATATCACTTTCACCGAATATAGCCAGTAAAATTTTTGGGAAAGCATTAATAGTCCCCATATCCTCAAAACTTCTGTACTGATGCAAATAAAACAACTTTGTACTTAACCTCTATATGGTTAAGTAGCTAATTAACATTTCCAACAAGCTTTCTTTTCAATTTTTCTTCTCAAGCTCACCTCCTGGACATTGCATCAGTTAGCTCTAACTGAGGCACTGGTCAGAAACCTGACTTCGGCGTTAGGAGTCATGTGCTCGTTTGAGAAGATCTGTGCAAGCTAAGAGTAGTTCTTGGTATCCTCCTCTGATCTGTCAGATTGCAAATAAAAATTTCCGTGGAGTAATTTGCCTGTTACTCACTTGTAGTTAATAGCTTTCTATTATTCTTCTTTAATGAAGGAAAAAAGCGAACCGTTGTTCCAGGATAGTGATTCTCAATTGTTTTTTTTCTGTTCACCGCACACTATTTTTCGCCAGGAAAAATAAATATCGCTAAAAATTTAAGTTGGCAATACTACAGGAAACTCTGGCATGTGCAGTTTGTCTTCAATAATAGTCGTTTGTAAACGCATAGCTATTCTGTTCAAGCTCTGTCATACGTTGAGGTAAGTGCATACTCCGTACGTGCTACGGGCATGTTTTGTGTTAATTTTGGCTTTAACATTAAGATTTAATATGGATAAGTTTTGATTAAACAGAAAATGTTAAATGAAGAATCATTGGAAGTAAGTAACAACAACAAAAAAAAATACCCCCTCAAGCAGCTGCTTGCCACAGAGGTCTGACAGGAGCCTGTCAGTTTATATGCCACAGTAGAAGGTCTGTGAGAATGGCAGGACCTCAGCAGAAAAACGACACATACATCCATACCTTACCCGGGGCTCGAACCCAGGTCCCTTAGATCAATAGCCAAGTGCGCTGACCACTCGGCCATGGGACAATGGGCAAATGATTTATAAATTTCATTTTATCTGCAATATCATCCGAAATTTCGTGGCATATCCTTTGAGAGCTACAAGTCTAGGAACGTATGTATTTTTCGACCAGAACAAATAAATATGTTAATATATATACACACTGTTCGACATTGAAAGTGCCCCAATCCAGAAGGACATGTCGTACAAACATGCAAATAGACGGGTGGGTGTGCGTAGTTGAGATATGCAAATGATGATAATCCGGAGCCAATGACATGTGTGGTCCAAGAGATAAAAAGTGCAAGAAAGAACAGGGATGGTTTGTGTTTATGCAGGTGGAAGTCGTGCGAACGGTTGAGATTAGGTGGTTCTGATTGGAAATTGTTCAGTGAAGACAGAAAATGCCTGGTACTAGCCGTCGGCAGGTTTATCGCCATTTGGATGCTTTTGAGAGAGGAAGAATTATAGGCCTATGTGACGCTGGATGGATTACACGTTGTGTCGCTGCCCATGTTCATCGGGATGCACAAAATATTGGCGCTGTTGGCAACAGTGGCGAAATGAAGGTTATAGCGTGCATCGCAGAAGGAATGGTGCTGTCCGACAGACGTCAGCATGGTTTGATAGATGCATTGTTCGACATGTTCATTCGTCGCCACAGAGCACTGCAGGCGATATTCGATGGGATGTGTCAGTAGCCATGGACTTCCCCATAACA
Organism: Ryuthela nishihirai; assembly: GCA_038380435.1. Taxonomy (NCBI): domain Eukaryota; kingdom Metazoa; phylum Arthropoda; class Arachnida; order Araneae; family Heptathelidae; genus Ryuthela; species Ryuthela nishihirai. The sequence continues at coordinate 30,462,123 of JAWZYU010000016.1, read as the reverse complement.
ACCAGAACGGTAAACCGAAGGTTGCTGGAGGCACACCTGCACTCTAGGCAACCATTACGTTAACTGCCATTTTCTGCAAACCTCGTAGCGCTCGTCCAGCTTCGTGCTGAAGTCGTGCGAACTGGGGTCACGTATGGAACACTGTTGTGTTTAGTGATGAATCCCGTTTCTGTCTGGGTGCTGACGATCGACGGGTCCATGTATGGCAACAATCTGGTGAGAGGACGGATTCAGCTTTTGTTTGCATCCTGCCCACCGCCTGTCAGCAAGGCATAATGATATGAGGTGCTATTGGATACGACATCAGGTCACCTCTTGTCCGCATCACGGGAACACTGACAGCTGCATGATATGTTAGCATAGTTCTGCAGCCCGTTTTGTTACCGTTCCTGGGAGGCATGCAGCAACCCATTTTCCAGCATGACAACGCCTGTGTACACACTGCTAGGGTCTCCAGACAATATTTGCAACATGTTCAAGTATTGCCATGGACAGCACGATCTCCAGATTTATCCCCAATAGAAAATCTGTGGGACCATATTGGACAACATGTGCAATCCTCTCCCCGGCCGGCACGTCATATTGATGAATTTTGGGAGCAAATCAACCCTTCTTGGTGTGCAATTCGTCAGGACCATATCCGTCGACTGTATGACTCCATGCCACGCCGTATTACTACTTGTATTGCCGTTCACAGCGGTGCAACCACCTACTGAAGCAGTCACAATATGCTGCACTATCTCATCTTCTAAGTGCTGTAAATGGCTGCAAAATAAATCATGGTATGTCAATATGTATTGCTATGTGTGTCCACATTTCACCCCTATTTCCTCCCTCCTTCTGGGTAAGGCAACTTCAATGTCTTGCGGTGTACCTAAGGTAACGGTACTTTATTTCTATTATGGATTTACAAGGTTCTGTTGCTCTTTTTGATACTTCTGTAAACAGGCAATATTTACCAGCATTACTTACTACCAGGTCCGGAAAGAAAATAATCAAGAGGGAGGGGTGGCAAGACACACAATCGAGCAGAAAAAACGCGAAGGTTGAGGGGGAAGAAACTGGATTTTCAATGCAGTATAACTTTTCCCCCCTCTCCGTTTTACAGGTCTTTAAAAAATGTCTTGAAAAATGTATGAAATACAAATAACTTTCATATTTTTTTTGCATTTTTATCACTATTAGCATTCTGAAAGGAGGGGAGACATGTCCACGTACCCCTCCCACTCTAGATCCGGCCCTGCTTACCACCAATTACGTATAATAGATGTGCTAATTCAATTTCGCGCCAGGAGCAACATAGTTATTTTGCTCCCTATGAAATAAGTGACGCATTTCATGTTGGAATAACGATTTATGTGACAAGGGGTGGTTACCTAATTAACTGGCATCTCGGTGTATCTGCTTGTATTTGCATTGAACTGATACATTTAAAAAACGCTTTTAAAATTGAAACTACTTCCTCCTAACAGATATTGTTTTTTCTTTTCTGTTTTCCAACGCCTTTTCTTCGCTTTAAAAGAGGGTAAAGTTGGTCCTTGAATAACAATATCCATGATGAATCAGAACAGGACCGATCTAGGAAGAAGAACGTGGGCCCTACTTCCTCCCCCCATTTCCTTTTTTGGTATGTTATTAACCGAAACGGAGTAAAAAAAAATTAAACATATAATATCGCATACATTTTGTGAGTAATTTTTGTAAATACACCAAAACGACGGGGAAATTTATATATCGTTCTGGCATGAGCTAGTCACTCCCTCGACCTTAATTTGATGCTGCGTCTGGGCCTGAATCTATTTTATGCATTATACGAAATAAATAATAATTCTCTCTTCTTTGAATAGAGAGAAATAAATATAATACTTTCATGTATATAAATATTATGCAAAAAAGCTGTATTTTAATTCTAGGCTACATCACTGACTAGATGAAATTTAAAAATAGCTGACAAGACATCTGGGAAACTTGCATCAAATCCTGTGTTATGTGGGTTCGACCAACAGTTTCTGTTCCCGTTGGCCACTGTTGTTTCCATAGTTGTGTAGCCATTAATGTGGTCACGTCGCTACTAACCACGACCGCATATCTGTCGCCACGTGCCTAGCATGGCGACAGACGCCTTCTGAGCCCTGCGTGCTCAGTGAAGCGACAGATATGGCGGCTTCGTTGGCTCGTGACTATGATTTGTGTTCGTGATTTGTGCTTCTCTTCAAGTTCGCAGCGCCACCGACGGAGAGAAACGGAAATATTTATAAGATATTCAACGTTACATCTGGTATCTAAGTTTAAACAATCTCTGAGTTTGGTAGATATGGAAATATTTCGTAAAAACTTGGGAAATCATTATCGGCATCGCATTAGAGAGTGAAAGCTTTATAAACTATTCTTTTGCTTTTTTCATATATTATTCATAATTTACATCATAAATTTTAATTCTCTTCGTATTATTATGGTCTTAAATTTTGCGCAAAGTAGAATGCGAAAGTGAAATATAATTTGGAAAAACGAAGTTTCCGATCACATATATTTAAAATTTATAAGGATGATAATAATAAATATAAATAATAAATACCCCCTCAAGCAGCTGCTTGCCACAGAGGTCTGACAGGAGCCTGTCAGATTATATGCCAAAGTAAAAGATCTGAGAGGATGGCAGGACCTCAGCAGAAAAACGACACATACATCCATGCCTTACCCGGGGCTCGATAAAATTGAAGAAATATTTCGACGTTTTTGTTCAATTACCAGAGAAGTATTTACTCTTCAGTTTAAGGTCGTTATCAAATATACAAGAAAAATTGTCTTGAACCGTGTTGGATATGAACCGACGAGCTCCTGATAATATGTCAGGTGCTCTGACAGCTGAGCTACGGTAGCTATTCAAACATTCCTCTAATTAATGTCATGAACTTTCCTACGACACTGCCTACAAGAGACAGAATTGCGCACTGCAGTTGGGAAAGTTCATAACACCAATTAGATGAAATCTTGATCGGCGGCTAATGGCTCAGCGGTCCATTTCACATGTTTACAGGAGGTCCTAGGTTCATAGGCACCTAGTTCAAGACAATTTTTTCCACTATATTTGATAAACTAAGAGTGAATATTTCCTTTATAGGTGATTAATATTTCACATCATATAAGGTTGACCAAATTTACTTCGTTTTCTAAAGGGATTCAAAATTACAATCAGAACTAGTTGCTTAATTAAATGGTTCAGGATTTTATTAGAACATTAAATTACTCCTGAGTTAACCATTCGATTAAAAAAATTGCGAATCAGGGCGTCCACAGCATATTTTACTTTTGTTTAGCTGAAGAAATGATACAAGAGGGAGGGCAAGAACAGTTCCCATAATTTTGAGTGAATGGGAGAAAAAAAAATAAATCTATTCATATTTCATATTGGTATTCTTATTTAACATTAAATTTAAAAGGCAATGATTCCATCACAAGATTAAAGTTCGCAATGTGTTCTTTATCGAAGAATGAACGTCTAAAAGGCTTTTTACGAATTCCAGAGAGGAAATTCTCCTTTTGCTCACATCAAGCGAAGATGAATTAATGTAAAAAATGAGTACTCTCCTAAGACAAATGCTTTATTTTCACGATAGATTTCATTGGCATATCTCAGGCTTAAGATACACTTAATTATTTAAACGCAAATGGTGTTTCCGACTGAAACTCGGGAAAAAGAGACACACCAAAATTTTTGTTGTTTGTAAAACAGCAACCACATCTGATTTTTTAATGGAATATTGGTATATTGCTTTCAATCTCTTGTCACAAAGTTAGTGTAGATATGATTTTTAAAAAAAGGTTTTCCTTTCATCACATGTGCATTGAGATATATAGCATTTCTTGCAAATGAAATTGCAGACAGTGATGACAAGGGGCAAAGTTGGAACTTCTATGTCTTGATTTGTGTGAGTTTTTCCTTCTTTCTTTATCTTAAAAAAGCTTGTTCGTTTACCTTTGAAACTAGGAAGGAAGTTCCTGTTACTCCAGTGAACTTGCCCGGTGTAGAGAATTTACGTAATTTAATAACATTTATGGCAGGAGGAGCTTTGCAGAGAGAGAAGAGAGAGCATTCGTTTGTTTATTTATGAGCACCACTCATTTTGATTGACTGGAAACCAAAAGAAACCAGAAGGTAAACCGCAGCAGAAGGTAAAAAAAAAAGAGGATGACCGAGGAAGAAGCTTGTAATGAAAGAAAACTAAAACAGATACCCAAGCTCCTTCAATCAGAAAGATTAGTCTTAAAAAATGCAAGCCACATTTAATCAACAAATTGAAATATATATTTTTACTTATAATGGAAATTTTGGAGAAGAGCAGAAAAGAAAATATTCAGTGAAATTGTTTTTATCTTAAACATAAATGTCTTGAAAAGATTTTTTTTTTTTACTTTCAAATATGTAGCTTTGTAAAAAACGTGTGGGAGCAGTTCCTTTTAATTTTTTTCGTGTCTTTTTCATTTTATGTAAAGATAACCTTTGAAGACACATCAGATTTAAGTTACGCGTAACAGCTTTCAGGGTTTTTTTTCATGCTGTTGAAGTTGGGGTTGTTGGGTGACCCATGGGTGCCTTTTAACTTGGTATTTAATTAATGATGCAGAAAAAAAAAGTGTTCCTCTTTGGTAAAAATGCTAAAATATACAAAGTGCTGAACAACCGTATTATTGTAAGTTCCATCATTAGAGGAATGTATAAAGTCTGACCTGTTAAAAGTCGAATTCAGAAGAAAGTTCATTTTAAGAAATGCTGTTTTTAACAAAATGTATTCTGATCGACTACTAAGTCACTTTCCTGAATTTTCAATTCAATAACGGTTTTGCCACACAATAACTTCTAAGAAATTACGCAACCCATGTTTTATGAAAGGAAATCATTCTTTATGTGAAAATATTTCGTTCAGTTAGCAAACAAAACGAGAATTTATGAACTTTTTTACTAGTGAAACCAGATATTCTCTTTCGATTTTCACCGATCTTCCGTTGCTTGTGTCTCGTCATTTGTTTGTTCATCGATTTGTTTGTGTGTTTATTAAAAAACGATGTTCCATCATATCTTTCCAACCAGTTGTTATTATGTGAATTACATATTAAATGAAAGTTTGTGAAGTTCAGAGTGTCATAGTACATAAAAATTTACCTCATACTATTCCCTCATAATAAAGGGGAATGTGAAAATCGTTTATGCCCTGTATCTTCAGAATGCGAGGGGCCACAATTCAAGTTTGCTATAAACAAAAAAACCTTGTAACACAAGACTGAGCCTGAAGTCGTTTCGATATAAAATTTCCCTCTGTTTCAGTAGCCTTTAAAGAATGAAATTTGTGAGAAATGCGTGTTTTAAATTGAATATTTTTCTTCTCCTTCTTAGTTGCTATATATCTCAAAGAAGGAAGTGGGCCATGGCCACCTTTCCCCTCCTAAATTCCGCCCTGTGTTTAAACAAAGGACTTTGAAATACGTAAAAAAACCAAAGTGCAGTTTCTGTAAGAAATTTTGCTTTTTAGAATGAAGTAAAAAAAATAAATACCCCCTCAAGCAGCTGCTTGCCACAGAGGTCTGACAGGAGCCTTTCAGTTTATATGCCGTAGTAGAAGGTCTGTGAGGATGGCAGGACCTCAGCAGAAAAATAACACTAACGTCGATGCCTTATCCGGGGCTCGAACTCAGGTCCCTCAGATCAGTAGCCAGGCGCGCTAACCACTGGGCCACGCGACGGAAGAGTGAAGTCGAACAATGCTTTTTATTCGACTGATTCAGTTCTTCAATCAATTCAATAAAAACAGCAATAGCAGAAAAATGTTTCTATGATGTTAATAACATTTTTTCTTTTCTTTTCCCATTAGTTCTCACCGCCCGATCTACGTCTTGTGGGAAACATTGGATGAGACCATCTCTAGTATAACTTCAGTAAAAAATATTAATTACTAAAACTAGTTTTCAGAAGCATTACTAGGTACAGTTTAGTTCCGATTTGGAATATTACAGGACAACTAGTAGAAATGAATAAATAAAAAATTCTTTAAAGCATATTTAAAATTACAGTCTGTAAAATGTGGTAAATAACATATCCTACTATTTTGCGTAGCTTGCGCATTGGCATTATGTAGACAGCTGCTCTGTGATTGGGGCGGGGATGGCTCAGTCGGTAGCGCGCCAGGCTCGTAATCTGCAGTTCCCAGGTTCGAGTCCCAGCTGGGTCGGCGTTGGGTAGGGGGCACCGATGGGCTTGGAAAAGCCGCCGTCCGTCGGATGGGACGTTAAGCCGTGGCCCCGTGTGCGGGAGAGTCATACCCTGTGCACGTTAAAGAACACGCTGGATGGCCTTGACGGCAGGCTACCATCTGTCTCCCAACAGCTGTTCCGGTGGGTCCCCTCCCCCAACCTTCTCTGAGCCTTCGGGGTCCATGTGACCTGGCCATTTAGCCCACGGTGTGCAAAAAAAGTACCGCTCAGAGGTAAAACAACCAATGCTCTGTGATTGATCAGTGTTTGAGAATGAAATCGTGCCCACTGAAAAAATAGTTTAGTTTGTCATTGCATCCAACAAACTAAGGTAAGAATAAAAGTTTAGTGCAACCAGTTGGCGGAAAACTAGGGAACCCGATATAAGATAATCAGCAAACGTCAAAAGTAATAAAAGTATCTTGCAACAAAAATTTATTAACGAATAGAAGAAATGAATGAAAAGAACCACAAAGAGTTACATTGTAATAAAATCTACTTGCATTTGTGGAGTCACGTTTTGTGGATCCAAAGTTACCCACATTGACGTAATAAATATGGCAATCAGTGGTCGAAGCCCTCTACTTCAACTTGAAAGAACAACTTTCCTCACGGCAGACAACCATCCCCTATGACTTCTTGGCCTCCCACATGCCTTTAGCACGTGCTAGTAGCAGTTTCGTCATAATTGCTAAGCGTGCTATCATGCTATTAGCATGACTGATGATACACATCCCTAAATTCCACTGGGTTAACATTTCGTCATTGGTATGCGTTGAGCAGTACTTAGATGAATCATACCAAGTTTTCATCGACATCAATCAATCCACGTAGAAAGCGTGAAAAATAATATCTCAACATGACAAATGGATGTCAGATGTATTTGCAAGCGTTGGTTAGACGAGACTTGGCCAATGTCAACTATGGAAATGAGCCTCTTCATCGTAGCATTAAATTCGAAACTAATCGTTCAACAATTGTAATTCCAACAACATGTTGTTAGGAAACAAGTTTTTAGGCTAGTGTTTTCAACCGAAGTCCATTTGAAATTGAGATTTGATTTCATTAAAAGCTTTTGAAAGCAGTCTCAAAGCAGCCAATACGTTTACAACGCAGATTGTTACGAACTGTAAGATGTATTCAATAACATTTCTTCTCTGATTAATTGTTGCGATTTGAGAAATTCGCTAGTGAAATTTGCATGCACTTTAGGAAAAAAAGAGCCAAATCATAGACCTCTTGCCCTATATGATTAATCATAAAAAGGTATCAATGAAAAATATACTTCCCCAATAGCTTTATGAATGGACAAGGTCAACAACTGGTAAAATCACTAAACTCAATAGCTTACAAATGCTAATATTTAGGGCTTGTCCAATAGGTAGAAAAGACATAGAACCTACGATTTTTGTTTTGTTTTTATCTTTCTGCAATAAAAATTGTAACAAAGGTCTCTTCTTGAAAAAATAAAGATTAAATCAGCTGTTAAAGCCTGTCCATCACCGAAAAATTATTCTATAATTTTAATCACACAACTGCAGATCGAAATCGATGCAATAATAAAAATGCATCAGTAAATGTTCAACATCCCTACCAGTGTTATAAGTTCTACCGTACAGTTATTACAGATAAAATGTGACCCTACAGTTATGTGTGTACCCTACAGTTATTACAGATAAAATGTGAGCAAACCTAAATTTTGTGCATGCAATAAGGTATTTATAGCAAAATATTTTCGTTACCTGAATCAGATTGGATATGACAGCACAAAATGAGCGTAACGAAATGTGTAGAATCTCTACAGCGGAAATTAATGGATTGACTGAAAAGAGGAGAAGGATAGATAGGATTGAGATGATCTCCCCAAAAGACAACAGATAAAGGGCAACATGAAAGAAATAAATGTATTTATGTAGATGAGTGGGAACTTGGAGGCAAATGATTTGAGGGATAAAGGCAAATATAAGCCAAAGCGGACAATAATTTAAATAGAGAATAAAAACCAGAGAAAGATCGGGAATGGAAAATAACAGGATTAAAATGAAGTCAGAGAAAGAATAAAGTACAAGAAATGATTAAAATGACAAATATTTATATAGAACGAGATGAGAGGAATCGAATCATGAACAGAATTTGGTAGATTAGCTCATGATTAAGAAGTAAATTGATTTTGAGCACAAGATTAAATTGAATTACAAATTTAAGAACAGTATAAAATCTTGAAGACGACACCACATAGAATAGGACTGAATTTGGCTCAGTCAGTAGAGCGACAGGCTCGTCGTAATCTGCAGTTCCTAGGTTCGAGCCCCAATTATGCATGAGTTTATAATGTTCTCCGCTAACACCAATTCTGTCCTTGGTCAGAAAGGGAATGTCGATGGGCTTGAAAATACTGCCGTTCATCAGATGGAGCATTAACCAGTTGTTCCGTGTGCGAGAGAGCTCCTACCTTGTGCACGTTAAATAACACGTTGGATGACCTTGATGGGATGATACTATCTGCCTCCTAACAGCTACTTTGTGGATATCCCTCCCCAACCTTCTCTGAGCTCTTGGGGTCTTTCTGGACTGGCCATTTAGCTGATTGTTTGGAAAAAAGTGCCCGTCAAAGATAAAACAAACCACATACGGTACTCTTTAGTATTCAAACGTGTAAGGTGATATGGTTATAGAAACATTAGTTCTTTGACCTGGTTAGTGATTACACATATATAAAACAGGGGCAGGGGTGGCCCGTAATCTGCAGTTCCCAGGTTCGAGTCCTAGCTGGATCAGCGTTGATATTTATCTCCTAAAACTCTCCCGCCCTGCTCACGGTCAGTAGGGCCGCCGTCCGTCGGATGAGACGCTAAACCGTGGCACCGAGTGTGGGATATCCATACCCTGCGCACGTTATAGAACATGCTGGATGATCTTGATGGGACCATCTGTATCCATCTGTCTCCTATATCATGGTCATACCATCTGTCTCCTAAAAGCTGTTCCAGTGAGTCTCCTCCCCCAACCTTCTTTGAGCCTTCGGGGGCCATGTCATCTGATCATTTTGCGCATTGTGTGTAAAAAGTTCCGCTCAGAGGTAAAACAACCCAACATATGTATAAAAAATAGAGCAGGGCTTATATCAAAAAGAGTTGTTATTTTGCATGATAATGCCAGTCTCGTGAAGCTCAATTCTTGGTAGCTTTGTTGGAAGACGCCATAGAAGATAGAAGGTTACAGTTATATGTTCCTAATTTTGATTCTTTCTACCAATAAAGCTAGCAGCTATGTTAGTAGAAATAATCCAAATTTTGCAAAATGTATTCTTAAATTTGCAACTTAAAATAATGTTTTTTGTCTTTAAAGGTTGTGTGACTTTGCATTTGGTACGATGCAATTTGCAAATTAATAATACTTTTTGCGATGACGTCGCACATCGATTAGTTACGGGTAAGTCAAATTTGTTTTATGTTTCTACTTAAAAATATTCGCGATTAAATACTCCCTGACAAAGCAAGTGACGTCAAACCAAGGAATCTTTTCTCCCGCTGCCCAAAGTTAGCCATCGTCCTCTTCATTTCCTACTTCCCCATCAAAGATTAAATATTTGACAATACCAGTGCCCTGCAGCTCAATAAATAACATTGGCATTGAATGTCAAGTGCCCAAAAAAACAATGTATTTTATGTAAATTTGACAATTTTATAGATGCATTTATTTATTTATTCATTTTTATATCAATGTACATATATTTTTTCTGCGAAAGCGTTTTAGCTTCTCTGCTAGCAGAATTTCTCGTATTCTAAGCAAAATGGTAATATTAAGCTAAACTTTGTCTTTAAACGCAAAGTCTTGAGGTTGAACTTGGAAACATCATGTTATTAGACTAACTCGTTACAGACTATACTCTTCATAAACGAAGTAATAAAAGAAGTGAGATAAGCAAATCTTTATGTTTTTGAAAAACTGAGTCTTTAAGTTCCCTTATGGTTTACCAGTCTGTTCATGGGGTCTGGTGGTATACATGCCCTTTTCCACGAGAGAGATCGGAGCTCGTGAATGGTTTTTGAAAGAAGTTGACGACCTCCAATGCCCAGCGCATCCCACGCAAGCTCTATAGCAGGGATGCCCAAACTTTCTCACATTGGGGACTACATTTAATTTAGGATTTCTTTGGAAGACTCTTAATGTCTTATTTACGTTTGAATATAAAGCAATGAAGGGTTATTATTTTGAAGTTACACCCTCAGAGAAAGGCGTCTGACAGAAATGTTTGAAAATAAGTGAATAATCTAGCGTGTTTTTAGACAAATTTGATAACATCTGAATTTAATATTGCTAATTGTTTTTTGTTCCACAACTCACGGGAACGTCGATGAGTCCTTGCCGTAGGCAACTCTTACTTTGCTAAAAGAGGACCGGTATCCCGCGGGCACCGTAATCGGTATCCCTGCTCTACAGAGTTAAGGCCCGTAGAATAGCCTGCCCATTCCATCCGCTGACTAGCCTTACTTTCAAGGAATTCATCAACTGAACCCTATGAGGGCGGCATTATCGTCCATCAAAATAAATTGGGACCAACAGCGCCCCTGAGCACAAAGGGTTGAAGAATATCATCCCTATACCTTCGACCTATCAGGATACCTCCAGCGGTGTGCGCCTATTTAATATAATGTCTTCTCAGCCCATCTAACCACCACCATCATAGTGGTATCGTTCTCTGATGTTAGAGGGTTGGTAACGAGTTGTTTGCTCTCCTCACGATCAAAAAAAGTCGTGAATGAATCTGAAGATCGAATAGAAAATCTTAGATGAAATGTAACTGACTTCTACGAAAAAAATTTTTTTTATAAATATAATAATAATTTTCTTTGGATTTGAAAGCATCTACAATTTGATTGCCTGCGGATTTTTCTCTATCATCCATATGGGCATATATCCCTGTCTCTCTTCTTATACATATATGTATTTATATTGTCAAAATATTACATTTATTATATAAAACCATAGCAGTATTTCATTCAGCAAATTTATTTCACAGCATAAACCGAAGTGTCTATTGTTCAACTTAAAACGTTATTTCTGGAGATTCAAAAGCGAGAGCATTTCTATATTTGAGATTTCAAATATAATGTAACCAAACCAGTTAGCTCTCCTTATACCAGGGATATCACTTTATAAGAATCAACAGGAGATGAATATACATAAACAGAAATGGAAGAAGTCAAAGTTTTAAACTAAATGAAAAAGAAAAAAAATAAATTATTGGACCTTCAATGATATGTTAAAATTAAAAAGAAATAACCAAAGTTTTTTGCTTCAGTGCCATTAAATTGAAAATGCATAATATATATTACAAAAAAACCAAGTAAATTTGAATAATTATTTGACGGTTTTAAAGAATAATTTCCAGGCAATTATAATCTGAATTCACACCAAGAAAAGAGAGCTTTCCCCACTTCAAAAACTGTGAATTTTGATTTTAAAAGTTTGCAAGAAGCAGAGTTTCATACCGCAACTACTTCAAGAAACCAATTATTGATCCATGTGATTCACTTCCTTTTTCATACTGACGTGCACTCACCCCAGCGTAGAAAAACCCTAAATCATTGTCCCTTAACAATACTCAACGACATCTGCACATTGTAATACAATTCTTAACAAGCATTCGATTTGTTACACTCAAGAGTAATGGCAACAATTGCGGAGAAGACATTTGTACGAATAAATAGAATTGCTCCAATTCTCGTTTTCGCGTCACAAACTCAGTTCAGTTATCCAAATTAAGACAACAGTTGTATCTTTCCTGTTTCACATTTGTGTTATTAAGCCAAACATACTGCAGAGTAGCGTATATTCGACCTTGCACTGATGTGGTTAATGCGCTTTGCTGGTCAAGCATTGAAAAGTAAGGAAGGCGTACACCTCTGCGTGCCTGAAGCTCACCTCATTGTTTGCTCCTCATTAAAACGCCTCGTTTTTCTTTTTCATTATAATTTCTTTACACTCGTCTCTGTGTCTGGTAAAAATAAGTGCTGCATGTAATAAAGCCTGTTTGTATGCAACTCCTGTCGCTGAAGTGCAGCAGCCAGCGGAAAGAGAAAATTCATTAACTGTAACTCCGTGCTTCTATTTGTGTGTGGAGCCAAGAATACCTGAAGATTGAAGAAAAGAAAAAAGAGAATGAACAATAAGATGCAAAACGATTAATGTAAAAACATTATTCTCATTATTTTATGTGTATAACGTGTCCTCACGTGAATATTTTTTCTGAAAGGAAAACTAATGGAGATAAGATTAAAGCCACGAAGTAAGACAATAAAAAAATAATGTCTTTAAGGATTTCAGTTCAAACACTTTTTTTTTTCATTTTCTTTTTGATAATGCTGTTAATATTTGAAGAATACGCGATTCATATTGATCATATTACAAGGATGATTTAGTCTTTTTCTTCTTTGCTTTTGGGAGAGCGTCTTTTGGAGGCGATTCAAGAAAAGACTAAATGGAATGATTAATCTTTAAAACGGTAATCTAAAGAGATTAACGCATTCAACGAACAATGTGGTGGCTTCCTTTCAAACAGCGAAGATTATTTTAAGCTGAAGATTAAAAATTCGTAGAGCAGTTAAATCGGAGACGCATTAGGTGTAGTTTACGTGCGTATAAGTTTAATGTAGAGGTTAATTAAGTAAGAAATGAATCATATGACTAAAAAGTGACGTATAGTAGGAAACTATAAAATATATTTTTCGACACCCTTGACAACAGAAGCAATAAAGCAGACACAATAAATAGCAGTGAATATATTTCAACGAGTTGGGGTTTTTTACTGTGAGCTGACGTTTTTTCACAGAATGGACTAAAGGACTGGGTCACAAGAGCCCCAAGGGCTCAGAGAAGGTTGAGAATGGGGGTCCAATAGACATTTTTAGGAGACAGATGGAAGCCTCCAGTCAAGCCATTCAGCGAGTTAATTAATGTGCAGAGAGGCACGGCTTTTGGTCCATTCGTCGGACGGTGGCATTTCCAAGTCCGTCGGTGTCCCCAGAAGAGTTAGAAAACGAGAGTGGCAGAAGATAAATCTCAACGCAGACACAATTGGAACTCGAACCTGGGAACTACAGAATAGGAGCTTGGTGCTCTACCGACTGAGTCAACACCCTCCCCGAATATATTTCAACAAAAAAGTGCTAAAATAACAAGCGATGTCAATGAAATTTTATCCTTCATTAAATTACATTAATTTACCACATATCTCTTCCTAATATAAATCATGTGTCAAAATAAATCATCACATATTCTGAATCACATCCGAAAATCATTTCCCCGTCTAAATTTTGTATTGAACTTTCATAATAATTTGTGCCGTTTTCCTTTACCTGTGCTCGTTTCAAATGCATAGGTTGTCAAAAACAATAATGCCTTTCGTCTGATTTTATTGCTCGTTTAGTTTCCTTTGGTGAAGACTTCTCGCTTACCACTGATTTAAATAATAATAATAATTATTTATTTCCTTTGAACATTTTTATACAAAATTACAAAACACTACATTGATGGAAACACAAAATAATCAAACAAATTGAAAAGTACACCTAATATAGAATCAAGGGGTATAAAAACCCGTCCAGATTCTATGTGAATTTTCCACGTGAACTTGGTAACAATAATCAGAGTAAATAGGTAAGCATATTTAGAAAGAGAAAAACACAGCTGAATAGAAACATCATTTAAACAGTATTTCAAAATTGGTGAACATAAGTACGTAGTTTTTTTAAGGTATTAGGATTTTTTCATCTCTCAACTGTGAAGGCAATGAATTAAATAATTTTCGTGCAAGGAACAACGTTTGCAAAATATTACTTTTTGTTACTAGTACATTGTATAAAAGTGCACTTTGCCTGGTATTGAAAGCATTAGAGTTTTTGAAGCATTCTTTATATAAAATGACAATTATTTTAAAAATATAAATTTGTCTAATATTATGAAAAAATGAGAATGAATGAAAATATTATGAAATAATATTTGAATAACTAATGTTAAATACCAACTTAACAATTTTTCTGTGAATCGAAAATGAATTGATTAAATTGTTCAAATAATCTCCATCCCAAATGTTAATTCCATATCATATATTTGAGTATACCCAAAAATAATATAACATGATTATGAAATGGCTTAAATATTCTAGGGAAAGCTCTCCGTTCATCTACATTCAGAACATCAGGCATGAAATGCTTTCTTGAACTATAAACTAAAAATTTTCAGCTGGCTATTCATAAATCCCACTTTTACAGGATATTTTTTGTGCTGCTCTGCTATTAAATACATTCTTGTTTGAAAACTTGGCTTCATAATTTTAAATTTACACTTTGACCAATATGTTCGATTTCTAAACGGTAAAACCAAGAGGATTTCAATATCAAGAGTAGTAACTAGCTGAAATCTGCCAATGGGTTTACATTTGATAAAGTATTCTTCGTTCTTTAGCCATAACTGAAAAGCACTCATTTTAGCATCAGTTCTTGATATTCAAATATCGCTTCAAGTAGCTGATTAGCACGGAAATTCTGCTTTTCTCCCTACAAGGCAATTTCCTAATTATTATTTTTTGCGCGTTTCTGCTGTTAACGAGGCTTATAAAGCACAGGGACTTATCTTTCCTTCTCTATTGTTCAAACAGAAAGCGGTTTGTTTGGCTTATACTTGTCGGAATTAATATAATTCCTTAAGATTTTGTTCGCACTTCTTAATTTGAAAGATATACCAAAGAAACTTTGGTAGCGCATCGTTGCGTTTTCGGGAATCTGTGCCTTGTTGAATTGCATTAATTTGCATGACAAACAGACAGCAGAGGCATGGATGTGTCAACCATAGGCTTACTGAAGGTCTTCGACGACATTTTCCCAGTGACAAAGATTATATCTGCAAGTGGAAACGGTGACAAAAGCAGTTTTGCCTCTTTGCCTTATCAGATAAGAGTTGACATTCAGTATTTTATATTAAGTTTTGTCTTTTCAGAATATACTTCAGCCAGTAATGACCTTTCGTAACGAGATGCTATTGAATTAAGAGCATTGCAGTCAGCAAAACAATTTTAATTCTTGATTTCATAACAGGTTTCGGTATAATAACTCTTGAAACACGCAAATCCATGTTATCTTTCAATTACGAAATAACGAAAGACGGGAAGAAAATCAACGAGCATCTTTAACGTAAACAACTAGACACGTTATGAATAATTAAATTCTACTAAAATAAAGCGTGTTTTTCATTTCGTTTTGTTTCAGGAGAATAAATCTTAATCCATATGATTCATATATGATTGCTTATTTCATTTGGATATATTTTAATAATTCATATATATATATAACAATTATATACATAGATATGTATTAAGAATCTAAATAATTATATTTCTTAACCATATTTCTCAATCAAAAGGACAAACAAGTACAACTAAACAACAAACAAAGCAAGCATGCAAAAGTATTTCAAGATCGGTCGTTTCGTAACTTATTATAATTATCGAGATATGATACGTTTATTTTCTTTAAAAAATTTACTTCTGCAAAGTAATCTAAATCGTAAAATATAATTAAAAATCTAAGCAACTGGTTTTCTTAAACTGATTTTCTCTTTAAATATGCATTTTTTTTCCGTTTATAACCTTTTAGATTCTCTCTCTTTTCTCTTCAATACCGAGGCTCTTTCTGTGCTCCTATTTCTAAATTTCATTATGTTGCTACTATGGTTAGGAATCTGAAGTAATTTCGAACGAAATGTTAAGCGATGGATGAATAGGAAAGCAATTTCCTGATGTTGAAAAAAAAAAAGATTTGTGGGGGAAGATTTTTAAGCTGATTGCATAGTAAACATAAGTAAAAAACAAACTATATGCATCAAGCTATTCATTTTAGGCGTATCTTAAGTGGAAGCCGTAGTTGTTCATTTTATTTACATAATTAACCAAAATTTAATTACCTAAACCTTTTTCGTGGTAATATCTTTTTTTAATACAAAATATATATATATAACTGTTACGGGCAGGGGTGGCTCAGTTCGTAGGTTGCCAAGCTCGTAATCTGCAGTTCCCAGTTTCGAGGCCAGCTTGGCCAGCGTGAGAATTATCTCCGCAAGACTCATCGCCGTACCCTCTGTCAGCAGAGGACACCGTTGGGCTTGGAAAGGCCTCCATCCGTAGTATGGTCTTAAAGACATGGCCCTGAGTGCGGGAGAGCCATACCCTGTGCACGTTAAAGAACACGCTGGATGGCCTTGACGAAAAGCTGCCATCTGTCTCCCAACAGTGGGTCCTTTCCCAATATTCTCTGAGCTTCGGAGTGTTTGTGATCTCGCCAATTAGCCCATTGTGTTAATAAAAAGTGCCCTCAGAAGTAAACCAATCCAACCTAACATATACCAGTCCAATTTGAAATCGATTATTCGGACTACCCACATCCCCAATTAATCGAGTTTTTACCGAACGATAAAGGATTTTCACCTCTCATCTTGAAATTCTGCTTGGTCAAGGCGGAGTTCAAACAGAGTATTCATAAAAGTTTCCTTTCATCTTAGATTTTATTCCTGGAAGCTATTCGGTAACGAACAAAGAAGCGTTTTTTGTATATTTCTCTTGACTTCAATCTCATTCCTCCTAAATATATGGAGAGTTGGGAAATAATAACTAAAAACTGACAGAACTGATCTAATATGGTGAACTAAACAAAAATGTTCAGTGACAAAAGTTCGTTATGTCTCTGCTACCAAGTTACTGAACAAAACGTTTCAGGGATCAAATGTCCGTTAGGTTGTTGGGTTGTTTTACCTCTGAGCGGCACTTTTTTGCACACCATGGGCTAAATGACCAGGTCACATGAACCCCGAAGGCTCAGAGAAGGTTGGGGGAGGGGACCCACTGGAACAGCTGTTGGGAGACAGAGGGTAGCCTCCCGTCAAGGCCATCCAGCGTGTTCTTTAACGTGCACAGGGTATGGCTCTCCCGTACACGGGGCCACGGCTTAACGTCCCATCCGACGGACGGCGGCCTTTCCAAGCCCATCGGTGTCCCCTACTGACCGTGGGCAGGGCGGGGAATTTTGCGGAAATAAATCTCAACGCTGACACTCGAACCTGGGAACTACAGATTACGAGTCTGGCGCGCTACCGACTGAGCCACCCCCGCCCCATGTCCGTTAGGTCGCCGCTATCGTTTTACTAAATAAGAATGTTCAAAATCCAAAGTCCATTGGATTTCAACCATCAAATTATTAAAAGAGAGAAAGACAGAGTTATCGAACTCTGGTGATAACAGATGATTAACAGTGTCGTGATTTTTTTAAAAGCAACTCTTCTTATCCTTAGCCGAATAGTCTGAATTAGAAATTATCTGTAAGTTTGGAAATTTTATCTTGTGGTACTCTTTCTTCAACAAGTGAGTGTCTGCCTAATTTCTGGGCAAAAAGCACTTCTTCATCTTTTCCTGATATTTTGGACTGTCCATTACCGTCCAAATCCTTTACTTTCACTGCCATGCATCAGTGTTCTTCAGTCTCATTATGTGACCCAGTTTTCTGTGTGCATCAGGATCTAATCTATAGTTTCCAGGTTCAAGTTCCACCCGTGCCAGCATTCAGATTAATCTCCTTTAAACCACCAATGCCCTCTAAGAAAGGCACACCGATGGCTTGAAAAGGCCTCCGTCTATCGGATGGAATATTAAGCCGTGACCATGGTACGAGAGCTGTCCCATGGCCGAGTGGTTAGCGCGCTTGGCTGCTGATCTAAAGGACCTGGATTTGAGTCCAGGGTAAGACATGGATGTATGTGTCGTTTTTCTGCTGAGGTCCTGCCATCCTCTCAGACCTTCTACTATGGCATATAAACTGACAGGCTCCTGTCAGACCTCTGTGGCAAGCAGCTGCTTGAGGGGGTATTTTTATTTTATTTATGGTAGGAGAGTCATACACTATGCAAAATAAAGAACACGTTGGATGGCCTTCTGGAAAGCTTCCATCTGTCTGCAAACAGCTGTTCCTTGGATCCTCTTCCACCACCTTCTCTGAGCCTTGGGGTCCTGTTAACCTGGGCATTTAGCCCATTGTGTGCACAAAAATGCCACTCAGAGGTAAAACAACTCTACCCAAATCATTTAGGAACATGCTAACACTACCGACATACTCTGATGTAAGAAAATAAGAAAATAAATGACCATATGTTACAGCGAAATGCGAATAGAACGAAATCGAGCGGGTTACCAAAATATATTCGTCATTCTGAAATTTCGGTATACTGAAATGCAATAAAAAAAGTATTAGAATAATACACACTGCAACATAATCGTTATGAAAAAAATTTACCGTGTGTTAGAGTGTCGAAGAAATATTCCACATAAAGTATTACACAGAGCATTGCGATATTACATTAGACAGATGACTCATATAGAAGCAAGTAGCTAGATCACAGAATACTGTGATCTGAATGTTTGTCCGCAAATAATGGCAATGTGTAAGGACATTTGCTACTTTGATCTTCGAGAATATTTAAAATTTTCTCCAACAAATCGAAGGATTATGATCAACTCATAGTTTGACAATGTATTACACAGTAAAATGTCAGTATAGCGAAATCGGGCGGATGACCAAAATATATTCGTTATGCAAAAATTTCATATACTGAAATGCAATAAAAAAAGTGCTATGATAGTTGCATACTATAAAATAATCACTATGAAAGCAATTTCTGTGTATTAGATTTTACTTCTTAAAAAAGTCGGTAATATTTTTAACTGTCTGTTCCAACAAGAATCTCTCAGAGAATTCTTAAATGATTTCCCAAGTATCGAACACATGTCCGGAAATCTTTCCGTGTGATTAAAAACGGCGAAGACTGCGCGCCATATTGGAAGCTAATATAGAAACTAAACTAATTAACGAACTTATTACAACAATAATAACAGCGAACAAATATAACAATAGCTTAAATGTAACGAATGATAACGAAACGCGTGGATTGGAAGTTCTTTGCTCTTTAATGCTAGGAAAATGTGTCAAAGTCGCTTTAACGCATTAATCGGCGATAGAGATGATCTACACCATGCAGTGAGACGTGAAAAAATGCTTGCCCGGCGATATACAATAGCACGTGATTCATAGCGCTGTGATTGATTAGATATTTCACAGCTTTTAAATTATTGTAGCGGTTGGCAGATGCTAAACTGTAAATAAAAAAATATATATATACCCCCTCAAGCATCTGCTTGCCACAGAGGTCTGACAGGAGCCTGTCAGTTTATATGCCATAGTAGAAGATCTGAAAGGATGGCAGGCCCTCAGCAGAAAACAACACGAACATCCATGCCTTACCCGGGGCTCTTACCCAGGTCCCGTAGATCAGTAGCCAAGCGTGCCATGCACATATTGTTTAAGTATATTCTTTTCTTTTAAATTTCGTCTTTGTCTTTTGTTATATCGGGATTAATTTTTATTTCGTTAAAGTGATATTTTTATTTTACAGGTATTCATTAAAATGAAACATTCTTACATAGAGATATATAGTAAATTGGCCGTGGTTGGGGGAAAAATTATTTATGCTGAATATTTCGTTATTCTGACCTTCGTTATACTGACAATTCATTGCATTATCGAGTGAAAGATCTATTTTTAGTGAAAAAAATGCATTGATGATATTTAGTTATATTTAGATGATAGATTTAGATGACCCCCATTAGATGATATTTAGTCTCGAATCTTATATTTAAAAGTATTTAATTTTCATTTTCTTAAGATTTATACTTTTCGAATGATTCGTTTACGATTCATGTCGTCTTCCCGTTGAAGTCTCGCTTTTCTCAGCAATATATATTATCGTTAATGTAGAAGTAAATTAGTGAATTTCAAGATTAAATTTTAGATATAGATATCTATGAACTTAATATAAATTAGAACGATAGTGAATCTATTGCGTATTATATTGAAAGATGCCTGTTAAACCACCTTGGCGAGATAACAACCTGATAGGAAATTTATTTTCATATTTCTCGTATTTTGACCAGTTTCGAAGAAAATTTCATGGATCGACGTTGCAGTTAAATACTTTAGAATTTCTGAAAAGTTTAAATGCTTGACCAACATGAATGGTTAAAATTCAGATAGGTTTTATATAAATTTTCTTGCCATAATATGTTTTCAGAAAAATTGTATTTTAGAAGTTGTGGAGCTACGAGTTAGATTTAACTTAACATATCCTGAAAATGTTTTATTACTTTTTTCCATGATATGAAAAGACAAAGGATAAAAGAAAGCTCGACGCAATAAAAACACTTGTTTTTTGCTACCAGACAACTATCATCGTCATAATATATATAATAGACGTAATTCCGGGCGGTCGAACGAACGGGTCAGCTGACACGTCTGACGTCGTCGGTGGCAAAAAATTTAGTTTCTCCGTGGTTCGGCGGCTACATTAGCGATCGGTCCCAAATTTGGTGGGCTGGTCCCACTTTGTTCTAACCCCCTTGGAGTTACAGATCGAGTTCCTAGCTGTCGTGGGTCGGGAGAGATCCTTCGAAAGGCGTCCAAACTTTCTGGGGCGCTGCTGTCGCTTGCTTTAAGAATAGGTTTGTGAGCAATATGGAGCAAAGCTGTGAATAAAGTTATCAATGGACATACGTTTGGTGCCAAACTTTTTGTCTGGATTTAATTGAGATTTGAGAGTGGTGAAAACCTGTGAATGAACTATCGACGGCAAGAGTTATCAATGTTTCGCGCCAAACTTTTGGCGCAGATTTAACTAATAACTAATATTACTAAACAAGCTATGTACTTCCTTTTTCATCAATTTATGCTACACGAACTATTAGGCATATACTTCCAATAATTCTTTTACATATATACACCCATCCCTTGATTTACACAGCAGATAAGTTGGGAAAATCACGGTGTAAATCGAAACCATGCAAAAATAAAATCCTTGTTAATAATAAAATGGATATTGAAAGTTTTATTTATACTTATTTATCTAAAATTTTCAATCAGCAGTAGCAAAAATATTAAAGTAAGTTTATTTTGTCTATATTTGCACTAATTCAGAAAAGCTTAATTTTTCATACATTTCTTTTTTGAAGCCGTCCCGATGGCCGAATGGTTAGCGTGCTTGGTTACTGATCAAAGAGACCTGGGTTCGAGCTCCGGATAAGTATGGATATATGTGCTGTTTTTCTGCTGAGGTCCCGCCAGCGTCACAGACCTACTATGGCAAACTGACAGCCTCCTGTCAGTCCTCTGTGGCAAGCAGCTGCTTGAGGGATATTTATTTTATTTTTGGTCACGAAAAATACTTATCGTTAATGTACACTAACCAATTTGAAATGAAATTTGAGAAAAACCTAATTTTTAGCTTAATATAAATTTCAAATTAAATACTTGTACCAACATTTAATGCATTATTTTGTAAAGTAAGTATTTAATTGATTATTGTGAAACAGTGTACTTACGATTCAGCTGTATTTAACCTATATATATATAGTTTAAAAAGTTTAGCTTGCTGCTAAAAATGAGATAAATATGGTTACAACAGATGAATGTACTACAATGAATTTGTGATTTGATGTATCATATTAACGCTCGCATGTGCTTCAGCGTGCGAATTACGTCACTAACCCCTTCGAGCGTTGAATCAAGTTAAAATTAAGGAATAAGAGAGTTGTAATTAGGAAGAATTTGTGTGAAGGAAAACGTAGTTGTTTTAGTCTGTGCGCTACAGTATAAAGAAGAAATGTTTTTATTTGGTGTGTTCGCGCGAGGTTAAATAAGTTTATTAGTGTTATATTGTTAGTGAACGAGAAAGAAAAAGAAAGAAATTCATCGTCTTCTGCATGGTGATCAACGTTCTATTGTTCTGTGTACCACAGCTGATTTTAAGGATTCACCTTCCAAACATCCTCATGGATTGTTGAGTCTCAGTATCGGCAATAGCATCAATAAATTGTAGTTGAGCTAAGTTATCCTGAATATCTGGTGGACAGTTATTATAAGCCAATTTAGTAGGTGCTCATATCACTGGCAAGTTCTTGCAAAGTTTCACCACTCTTCCGCATAATAATATAAATAAATACCCCCTCAGGCAGCTGCTTGACCACAGAGGTATGACAGGAGCCTGTAAGTTTATATGCCACAGTAGAAGGTCTGAGAGGATGGCAGAACCTCAGCAGAAAAACGACACAAACAGCCATGCCTTACCCGGGGCTCGAACCCAGGTCCCGTAGATCAGTAGCCAAGCGCGCTAACCACTCGGCCACACGATGTTTAAATTGAGTCATACAGTATTGTTTTAAATAACTATCACCAAATCTGGGTTCTAATGTAGATACCAAACTTTTATAATCAAGTCGTTTTTCTTCTGGAACAGACGGTAAAACTTCCGAAGCAGAATTCCTTAAGGAAGCTGCAAGAAAACTGGTTTTTTGAAACTCATTCCACTCATTAAGTTTAGCGATGACTTCATATTGTGTTTTAAATACTGTCCACGATGATTGACCATCGTATTGAAAGGTTTAGTTACATTTCTAGCGATATGTGAAAAAGCATTATTGTCACTAAAATTACCATTATGGCAAGAAGGAGGTAACATTTCATTTTTTAAAATCTGAAACTTACGTTCACAATCAGTTTTTACACTATCAATTTGATGCTTATAATCTATCTTAACACTATCAAGTTTGGTGTTAAAATCACAAGTGATTTCGTTTACATTACACTTTATACTATGAATTCATTTTTTTACAATATCAATTTCAACCTTTAAACCGTCACATTGTCTGTTAAATTCGGTCTTAATGTCTTTACGCTGTGTATTAGTGATTTCACTAATATTTTCTGTTCAGATCTTTTTCTGCTCTGACAGATCATTATTCTGATTAGTAATCTTACTGATTTGAGAACCCACTTCAGCTCACAATTCGTTATTTTGTGTATCGATTTCGGCCTTCAAGTCATCGTTTTGAGAGGCTTTTTCCATACTTCTAGTGAAAGGTATTCAAATAAAACCAATGTTAATAAAACCAATGACATTCAATAAAACCTGAACCTATTGTTACGAATTAAACGGAAGGAAACTGGGCTTGAGTTCAAAAATAATAATTAGTAACGATAATTCAAAAATAATGACTGATCCATAGTTTTGTAATAAATTAAATTATTTTAGAATTATTGTTACTAATTATTATTTTTTAACTAACGCTCAATTTCCATCCGTTAAATTCATAACAATGTGTTTTTCACTAGCCTGAAAGAATTTAGTCTAAAAAAAAATCAGATGTCGCTGCCGATTCAAAACAGGTTTTATTTTATTAAGATATCGCCAGATAGGTTGCATTATAATGGCAAGAATACAATTTCAGCTAAAGAATATAAATCTATATTGTTACAGATGACGATTTGTTAATCTTGAAGACATATGATATCAACTTAAAACCATTAGATGTTTTTCACTTTGATATTAAAGTCTAATAATCTCCCTTGACGCTATGCCACTGCTACTTCACAATATGTGTTATATCTACAAAAATGGAAAAAAAAAACTAAAATCATACCGCGTAAAACAGAGTCTATAATCGTGTAAAACGAAACTGGTTGCAGGTAAAAGGTGTAAATCGAGAAATTGGTGTATGTAAAAGAAGTAAATATTTGCTTCCGTTACAACAGAAAAAATTCTCCTCAATCTTCTTCTGCGATGAGTAACAACAGCAAAAATAAAGAAAGATGGATAGAAGTTGAGATCGAGAAATGAAAAATACTAAAGGAAAGCTCTAAAACTCAACCATCTTTATTGGATGGATTCGAGGTTTCTGTCTTTTCTTCTTCTTTTCCTGTCAGTCCGAAACAAAACCTAATAGTCGCCAAAGCCTTGCATTAAGGTTAAAAGCAATACAACAACTAGACAAACATGCTTCCACCTGCGCCTTTTGAGAGGAGAAAGCGAATAAGGATTACCGTAACGGCCGTAGACTAAAACGCTGGTTGACCATATGTCACGGTATTACGCAAGTTTGGGTGAAACGAATCGACAACACTGGAAGATGGCACACATTGATGCTCTCCAGGTGAAGGAAAAATGATAAATACAGAGTGCCCGAGTGACGGTTTGCACAATATGAATTTCTTCGTGACTTATGTTGGTTTCTTTAGTGTAATCAATATACTGGATTCAAGGATCATATACTTTTTTCTCTCGTTTAGAAAAACAAGTAAACGAGAAAAATGTTTTCTCTTTTTCTTCTGTCTGCCCGTCTCTAAACATTCAACTTCTTTTATTTTTAGAAATAAATTAAAAATTATATTTGGTTTGGATAGGTATTGAAATATTACATTTCGCAATTTACGAATCTCCTAAATGTTTTAACTGCGCCCTCTAACTGTGAAAAAAAGTTGCAAAATTTTAAACAACTATTGCAAACAATGTATTTATGCTAAAACTTCAAATTTTAGCATCTGAATGTGAAGATCTTGGGGTTTGCATTGGCAATAACGATTTGCTTCCTTTTCCCAGGGTGGTTGGTAAAACGCAATTCTTTTTGCTTGAAGATATATTTTTTAGCTTTTAGAGATAAATTAAAAACTGTTTTTCATTTACATAGGTATTGACGAAAAATTACGATTCGCACTTTCCGAATCTCCCAAAAGTTTTAATTGCACCCTCTAACGTGGAAATATTTCAAAATCTCAAAACTTGAAACGATTGTTGCATATGTTATATATTTGGCTAGAAATGTGATAATTGGTGGTGGATTGTAAAGGTCATCAGCTATCAATTGACAACAATAAGTTGGTTCTTTACACCCAAGGGTGTTGGGAAACGAAACTTTTGTTTCAATAGATGATTGATAATTCTTTTATAGGGCGCTAAATATGCAAATGCGAAACTTTTGACAAATCATCATCATCATCCTCAAGCAGCCATGTGCTACGGAGGTCAAACCAGATCATGCAATTTAGTTTTCCAAGCAAGTCTGTCCTGAGCTACATCTGCTGCATCTGGCCACTGCACACCAATTCTAACAAGGTCCTCTTTGACATTGTCTGTCCACCGCATCCTAGGTCTCGCCCTCTTTCTGAGGCCTTTAGGCACAGTGTTCATAACCTTAAAAAGTAATATATTTAAGGTAAAAATTTAAAATTTCGATGGTACAATGTCAGAAATATTCCACTGATAGCAAAAATCTGTCTCTTTTTTCCGAGTGGTGTGAGAAAAAAAACCTTTTCCATTTTAGGAATAAAATAGAAACTACATTATTCATTTATGTTGTATGAGTACTACTAAATATATTACCATTTGCATTTTCCCAATCATGCATTAGTTCTAATTTAAAAAGAGTGCAAATATGGGAACCTCATTTTCAAAGAGAATGATCTTTTCACTGATAATCAGTGAAAAGTTCATTCTCTTTGAAAATGAGGTTCCCATATTTGTCAAAGTCGATAAATTTTCTTGTTTGTTTTTGCTTTTTTGCCAGTTTCGAGTAATTTTAAGTCGATTCTACTTATTATCGTTATCGTATTATCGTTTCTACTTTCAGCGATTTTTATTTTGCAAACATCAATCTGATGTGTTGAAATTTACGTAAAGAATATACGATTTCTATACCGCATTTACAACTCCTTTAAATGGGTAATATGTAAACAGTATCATACTAATTACCAAAGCCTGCTAATGGCTTCTGTGTTTAAGCAGAAAATGGAAATCCGGGAGCAGGCTCGAAATTAGGCAGGTGCCAGATGTCACCACAGCGGACTCCAGTTTTGAAGGGTGCCATTAACGATTTAAAAACGTGATATTTGCATTATACATATTTAAAAATTATCCTCATCTTACACATTTTTAAGGCGACTATGCCAACATACTAAAATACTACTTGGACAAAAATTGATGCAAAATTGATAAAAGTTTATCTAAATTCAGAAAAAAATACATTATTGAAAGGAGCAGGGTTGGAATTGGCTCAGTCTGGAGCGCTCCAGTCTCATAATCTGTAGATCCCAGTTTCGAGTTCCAACAGTGTCAGCGTTAGAGTGGCAATGGGCTTGTAAAATACTATCTTCGGGTGGGAAGTTAAGACGTGTGCAGGAGAGCCCTTGTACATATCCTGTGAACGTTAAAGAATACGCTGGGTGGTCTTGACGAGAGGTTTCCATCTGTCTCCTAACAGCTGTCGAGTGGGCCCCTTTCCTTATACTTCTTCTGAGTACTCGGAGTCCTTGTGACTTTTCCATTATCCAATTGTTGCAAAAAGTACCGCTCGGAGGTACAGTCGCTCAAAAAAGTATCCGAACACTGTGGGTGATTACAGAATTCAGAAAAAATATCTGGCAACGATTTTTTTAGAAATTAGTGATCTGGCAACCTTCGTGTCACGTGACACGAAGGTTGCCAGATCACTAATTTCTAAAAAAATCGTTGCCAGATATTTTTTCTGAATTCTGTAATCACCCACAGTGTTCGGATACTTTTTTGAGCGACTGTACAACAACCCAACTCATTATTGGCATTTATTAGATTAACTTATGTCATTTCGACGCCAAGTACTGTCAAAGAAATAAGACGGTCATGACTATTTAGGGTTATCATTGTTCTTCTCGCATCAGGATAAATAAAGGCTGTTTTCATCCTGCCAGAGATTATTCAATCCATTAAAACGAATGATACAATCAGAGCCGGTTTAAGGAATTCTCGGACACTTAAGATTCTCCACCCTTTCTTGTTATCGAAATAAAACATTAATAAATGAGCAAATAGATAAGAACACTGATCTGTAACACTTTTCTTTGAATGTAATATTGCCCGAGTTAAAAGAATTAAAAAATTAAAATTATTAAAAATTTTGCCCGAGTTAAAAGAATGTTAATTTTATTTAAAATAATGTTGGTATTAGTAACAAAAATGAAAAGAGACTCTCCTTTTGTCCCTTGGGGCCCGGGGAACTTGCATCTTCCCTCCCCTTTAATCCGGCCCTTGATAAAATAAGTTCATCAAGCATGGGAAACAATTGCTCTTGTTGTGTCCATAGAATTTCATGTCTTTTTAAACATACTGGAAATACGAAGAAAACATTCTACAAAACAAAACTTTTGCACAATATTTTATCTGAAAAAATTGCAACGGGAATGCCTATGTATAAAGTTGATAGTCAAATATTACTCGAGTAGTGCAGACCTATTTCATATGATTGTATATGTACATATAAAGAGTGTAACTGAAATATCACTTTACGATAGTTAGTTTAGTAGTCAACTGATTGATGTTGAAAATCATTTCCATCAAAGTGGATTTATCGCATGAATTAAAAGCAGACATTATTCTAATTACTTATTTCAATTTGCACAATCACTGTAACTCCCTAAATGGAATTGATAGATTATTCTGAAGATAGCTAACCACACTGATTATGCTCCTAAGAACCGAACCTAATAAAAAAGAACAACAAATCAGTTTAATTGATGTGTAACAGTAAAATGCTTTAGAAATCCATCTATATTTTAAAAATTCAAACCTTTGTGCACTTCTCCATGAATAAATTAAAAATAAAAAATACTTTATACTTTAAAGATTCCATCATAAGAAAAAAAAAGTCTAATGCGCACGTATTATGCCCATGGTCAAATACAATTCTCTCATATCGGTTATTAAGATGAAGAGCAATTCTGAAGTCAACATTGCAGAGTGGTAAGAAATCAGTAAGGCATCGCTTCTCCATCAAGCAAAGCTTCCCTACCCTGAAGCCATTTAGACCCACATTGCTTAGAACTGCAAATACATCAGAGAGCATCTAGTTCAGATAAGAAGTACTATACAGAATAACCCCATTATTGATTATTAGCTGCAGAAGGGGTTTACTAATGAGAGCGATATAGAAAACAAAAAGGACAAGAAGAAGGAAAAAAATCATGTTGTTAGAACAACTGATTATCTCAAGATATTCAACCAATATGCGTCTTTTTTTTTGCAATTTCGAAGAACCAGAGCAAGCTAAAAAAAAATAATTACATGTACCAAGGTATCGGTTGGGCTTCAGGCACACCTTCAGGCAAATAAATCGAGCCAGACTGTTGCCAAACATGTTAATAAAGTGCGCACAGTAAGGAGCTGAAAAAAGTAAGTTATGAGTTAGATAGAAAGGGATATATTGATAGAGTAGCACTCGACAGTGTAGGAAATTATTGACCTGTAAGTCTGTCATTCTCTCACCCTGAAGCTAAGTTTCAGTAAGAGTCCGTCCGCCTTTATCCAACTAGCAGCATTAAATCAACGTTGTTGCAATAGTTGCAACTTCTGTTTTAATAGGGACATTAAACGAGTTTGAGGACGAAACCTCTGTTCATCCATGGCCACTCCTTTTTTCGCGTCTGGCAATCTCACTTCACTCACCCATCACACACAACACGCGCGCATTCCTCTCTGTATCCTCTCTAACGCTCATCCCTCCCGCACGTTACATCCCCCTCTCCATCCTCTGATCTACGATAGGCATGACTGTTCACTTCCTGTCAGAGATTTGCCTACAAGAACAGATATTTGTTGACTACTATGTTGAACCATTAATCAAATAAACCGGTTGTTAGGCGACAGGAACTTACAAAGCGCATAATTACGGTATCTGATCGCCAGTATTACGAACCTTTACTTTATGCCGTGGCGGGGGAGCGCCAAAATGTGTGTTTCTCTTTCTATCTGTATATATATATGTGTGTATTTCATAGATGAAAGAATCGCTTTTGACAAAACAATCAGACAGAGGGTATCTCGGCACAGCGCGAGCAGATTGATTGTATTTTTCTGGCAAAACGTGAGGAACCCAACAATGAGCACATATCTCTGTTTTGCTCTGCTCATGCATCTCTATACAAATGTACAGTATGGTACAAATCATCTATTTCGGTTAGAATGTATGATAAACCAGGCGAACACAAATGGGTTGCTCACGTTTTTCCAAATGGATTGTTTCCGTTGTTATCTTCCGATACTGAAGCGGAGGAGAGCGGGATACTTCCGCAGAAAGTGCGATGAACGAAAGAAAAACAGGAGCTCACGAGAAAGAGGAAGAGACAAGACGAGATTGATTTTAGCTATGCAAAGTTTCGTGATATAAATGAATCTGTCTCATTGGCCTCAGTTGGTTTCTAGATGTTTGAATGAATAACTCGCCGGACGTTGGACTGAGTTTCTGTCTGTTTAATAAGTTCCAGACTGTCGGGAAGGATGTCGTGTCTTCACTTTTCTTTGCCGAATTTCTCTGTTTCTTTTTATATCATCAGGAAATGTTTTCTTTACTGGAACAACCAAACTTTTCCAACAAGTTACATTTATTATATGAGAAGTCTGCGAAGCTCATCTACTGTGCAGCGGGATTGTAAATCTCAGTCAAAATGACATCATTTTCGAATGCCGTTCGAGGTTTACTCACGTGGTTTCTGTCGGTAGATGAAAAAGAAAGATTGCTATATTTGGCGTATTATTATTTTCTGTTTGCCACTGAGTGTGTGTTATTGAATGGAAATATGTTTTTGAAAATAATAGCACTAGTAGTAATTACGCTAATTATAAATATTTTCAATCAATGTTAAAAAGGAAAATGGACAGAAATCATATCAGAGATAGTGCAGATTTTAGATTATTAATACGGATTTTTAACGTCTTGTTTTTCTCTAGAATCTTATTAAATATAGATGTCCCAAAATTAATTTCTAAATTTTAATTAGTTATTTCATTTAACACTCATAAATACATAATAAAGTATCTGATAATTATGTATAGCACCAGGTTGGTTTCTTGTTTTATTCATGAACAGATCTTTTCTTGGATTACTTCAAATTGAACAACTTTGTATTGGGAAAGGGATTGGAGTTGTCGTCTTCCTCGAAGATATATTTTTAAGAGAGGGGTTGCTTTACTTCGGAACATTGAAATCAGGTTAATTTTCACCTAAGACAATCCACTCCAGTTCGAGCAGTTAGTGCATAATGATGGAGAATATGTTAAAAAAAGTTTATGTGGAATTCTTGAGTAAATGTACGACAGTACCAAAGTTATGGGACACATCTGGTCGGAAAACTATGTAGTAATTATTCGCCATAATTCGAGATGAATTCTAGTTCAATTTTTCGAGCCCGAACCACAGGCCCGATTAGTGATAAAAAATTAATCTGACGCATCATATACAGAAATGCATGTCACTAATATTTTTTTCTCATTCTTATATTATGAATTTTAATCATTTTATGATAAAATTAAAATAATACTATTTGGAACGAAAGTTATCAGAAATACTAGTAGAAAGTGAAAGTTCTCAGTTAACATATCAATATGTAATATCTAAATCAATATTATTAAAATAAAATTTTCAGTAAATGCAAAGAGCCATTCATTTATTAAAGATAGAGAACACTTAAAAAAATCAAGAGCCTCATGTTATTTTTTATGTACCAAAGACTTATTAAATGGCTGAAGTTATAGTAAAGATGTTTTATATTTTTACTTCTTCTTTTCGCAATTACAAGAAATATTTAAAATTTAAAATATTCTGAGCGCGAACCCATTCGAGCCTGAAGTCGGAAATGCAATTTTTTGAGCCGGAGCCTGCCCGGGCTCCGACGGACAAAGTTCGAATTTATCTCTAGTCGTAATGCCTACTAAACTATTGCTATAATTATAGTATACTTCTTCCCGTGGAAATTTCGAATAGATATTCAGTGGTACAGTTATAGTTGCAACATTCTGTTGTAAACATTGTAACACGTTAATAGAACAAAATCTTAATAAAATTATTAACAAAAACTACGAAATCGATAACAACGTGTACATTATCTATTATAGTGCTCCATTTGCATGTCACGTGTTCATTTTAACCATCATATTCACATTATCAGTGTATGAAATTTAGCAAGTATGAATATTTGAAATTTATTTTGCCATCAGCTACACTTTTCAGCCAAACACTATTTAACATCGTAATACATCAAACCAAATTTTTAAAGAAATGAACAAGGGAATATTCATATATATATATTAAGTTACAGAACACTTTTGTTTAAATGTTCTATCGATTCCAATATTGCATTTTGGAGTTGATATTGGTCACCACTGTTGCAAAACACTTATGCACATGAAACTGTGAAATAGATATTCATTGCTATGGATGCATAAGAAATTTGTATCTGAAATTCTGATATGGATATTCTTCTGCACAATTAAGTCCGTCCCTAGACTTCTGCATAATCAAGTCCCAGTGTAAAACTGTTTTGATCGCCCTGATCATGACCTTTTTTTTTTCCTCTCGCTATTGACTGATACATTTGCATTGCTATTATAATATTTATTTCAGTTGCTTCAATCGAAGAGCCATAGTTGATAGCTGAAACTTTGAACTTTACCAGTGGCTTTAATGACGCTTACAGAACACTTAGAACAGACATAGCCAATCCTCTCTCAGAAAGCTAATCGTAACTATATTGGATCTAGATAATTTCTTTAAGAGATTTGACCAATTATTTTCATGTATTTCATACTATTTTGTCAATTAATATTACTCATTAGAATATAGACTTTTTTAATATATTTTCTTGATTTCTTCAAAATATTTTTTCCCAATTCTCTACTCATTACAAAGGTATGGTTTCGTTTTAAATAAAGAAATTTTATTCTGACTTTAAAAATACAGCTTTTTTTTAAAGACTTTACTAAGTTTGGGTTGACCAGTTGAGATTTGGACATTAGAACAAATGTAAATGATTGGCATTTTTACTCTAAAGTAGGGGTTCTCAACGTGGGGCATGCGTATCCCTTGGGGGTACGCAGTAAATTTTTTTGGGGTACGCCGTGAGAGCTCAAAAGTTGCTAGATCTAGTAACAAAGTCAGTGTTTTATTTTATTCCCATTGTTTTACTATAACTATAGTTTTATCTATCTATGCAAGGGGTACGCCAGTTACATACACATTTACAGGGAAGCATAAAAAGTTTGAGAACCACTGCTCTGAAGCAAAATGCATGATGGGTTGACTAACACGGTAAATCATCTATCTTTCTGACCATCCGCTTACGGTGGCTGTACTTATGCTCGTTTGGCTTATTCCTGACTATGGCACTGAACACTTCTGTTCATTAAACTACAAAGTAGACAAATACGCAACTACTGTTACAGAAGCTTTTGTTTACGAAATTTTACAGTGGTATTTCGCGATTTCATGAACCCATCTCTCGACATTTTAATTCTAAGGCCACAGCTCTCCAGGTAAACAGGCACAAAATACACAAAAATATTAAAATTCTACACATTTCTTGATTTTAAAAATTGACTGTTCATAAACGATTGATCAGATCAATCGCTCGAAAAATCATTCCTTTTGTCTTGGATAAAAAGTAAACAAACGAAATGTTTGTTTACTTTTTCCTTTGAAATTATTCCTTTGAAACAGGAGAGACGAAAGCAAGGAAAAATCACTCACCCTTTACATTGTTAGATTTAAAAACTTACAGTCAGATAAATAAACGACGAGACCTTACAGCATTGCTTAGTTTTCCATTTATCGTAAGCTTGTTTATGTTGTTCGGGCCGATTCGAATAGAAAAATAAATATTTCCGCATTGCTCGGCGGTGCCTTTATTTCTTTGTCAAGTAATACGTTTGCATTTTAAATCCTTGCAATATTTTCCGTTGTTGCAAAGCAGTAAAAAGCATGTCTCTTCCTCGAGCATCTGTGAAGCAGGTCTCAACCACAAGGGCATCAGATATATGTTGGGAACCGAAGAAGATCCGTCCTAGGAATACGAATGAAGAGGGGATGGACGTGCCCAGGAACGAAGAGCAGCAATGCTCAGAACGGTGGTCTGTGCAAACAAATGTATGACTTAGGTGGGCAAACCGCATAACCGAGACAGTAGGTTGGATATTTTACCTTACAGACCGCTAGTTTTTTTACGTTTTTTTTTTTTGTTAAGAAAGGGAAAAGGAAAATTTCAAACTAGAGAGAAAGAACAAAGTTACCGAGAAGTTTAACGAAAACTTTTTTCAGTTTGTATTTTGACAATAGTAAAGTGTTTCTGACAATATCTTGAGCTCTGCACCAGTAGACAATTATTTATAAAAAATATTTTCATCATGATGTTACTAGAGAATAAATAATTAATATCTTTTAACAATTAATTTAAGTTCTTTTTTTAAAATCAGATTACACTCATGGGAATATTTTTTCATTATCCGAAATTTGTTAATGTCTTGCAATCATTAATCTTTATTCTCAGATTGTGAAATGAATCGTTATTTTTTCTTAGTTATATTTCCATGCTGATCAAAATTATGTATTATTTATTACTTTTCTTAATTTATTTCTTTTTTTATTATTATTTTTTACTGTTTTCGGATTGCTTTTAGAGCTTCTCTTAAGTTGCAAATATTCTCTCTTATTATGATTAAAATTAATTAGTTTTGATGTGTGAGATTCAAGCAAAGCAAATTGCTAACATCATTAGTAGTTTTCTTCATAAGCGCAGTAATTAGTTAATTGATACTTATGTTGGAATCATATGTAACTATTATTGATTTTTTTCCCTTTTCTCAAAGAAGAGCATAAGTATCCTTATTGTTTAAACTACCACCATATTTCTGAATTCTGGATAACATGGAGTGTGTGTATCTGGTCTGATTAGCATGAAAACTTAATAACAACAATTTGCTAAAAACTAGGATCATTCTGATTTATGGGCTTATCCACGAGAAAGATGTAACAGCGATGATTCTTTTGAGTGAAAACTAGATTGTTTAATTATCTGTAAAAACATCTCACTCTTTTTTTAATCGCATGGAGATTAATATTAATTATCGGGCACTCAATACCTGCCTCAACTAACACGAAATGTTATCAGCAAATGGAAATGAAAAAAGTTGATTCCATGATCTGCGAATCGATAAAGCTTAAAACAATATAAAATAACAGAACTCAAAAATTTATTTATGATTCAGTACAAAAATTGTTACAAAGGATGAAAGAAGACAATTTCTTTGAATGTCAGAATCCAAATTTTGAGATTATAGGCTGTGTTCCACTTGTCGTATAGTCGAGATTTTCCCCACGTTTTCCCTTCATGAGAAGATGTCACTGTGGTTTCGAAAGGCACAGTCCAATGGTGACTCTGGGGTTGATATGGGTTAAACTAGCTGAAAAAATAATTTAATTAAATAAAAAAATTCTAAATTACTGGCAGTTATATAAAATATCAATATATAATTAATATATATATTGATAATTCAGTATGTTGATAAGAAAATATTTCCATAACTATAGGTAATTTAGTAATCACAGATAATTAAGTATTTTCGAATTTATCTTTTCAAACTATATGTATATATAGCTGACCTGTGCATGTTAAAACTACGGTGGATGTCTCTGTGAGACGTTTCCTCTGATAGTCGTTCATTTTCCAGAATTTTGTTCTGATCTTTGACATGAAAATTAGATTATTTTGCTTCATATTATTGATTGTTCAAAGTCAAACAAACTAATATTTAACCGCCTCAAGCAGTTGCTTACCACAGAGGTTTAATAGAGGTCTAATCACTATAATATTTCAATGGACAAGAATTGGAAGGAAGGCGAGACCTTAGCAAAAGGACACACAATAAAGAAAACATGCAAACCTTTATCAGGTCTCGAACCTTGTTCCCTTCGACAGTATGGAATAGTAGACATGACAGTAGTCACGCTAACCACGCGGCCATAGGGACAACATTTAAGAAAAACAATTTCAGTAAAATTTTTAGACCGTTCTTTATTAATTAATAATTATGCATTTACACTTGTACATTAAGGTACTGAGCTTAAACATAATGGGGGAATAATCAGTTATTATGTTGCTCTTAAAGCAAAGTACTTTTTGCTGACATAAGAAAAATCAGCTAAGGAAAAGACTAATATCCTATAAGTCCTTAATTTCCTTAATATAATAGTAATCGAATGAATTAAAATAAAGGAATATTTATATATTCGTAAATCTATAACAATAAAAGATGTCTGCCTGTAACTGCCATTTCTCATCGCGAAATCGTGGAAGACGCTTCAGAATTTCACAGAGTGTCTGTGGTTGTCGTCCGAGACGCAGTGCCGAAAATCAAGTCGAAAATCCCAAAGGGAGGCTTGTTAGAAGCAAAATTATTTACTCTGTAGTTCCTATGGGAAACCGAATTCGCTGCAAAATCCGTTGTTGCTAGAATTTACTCTTCCATAGCTATGAACGTAAGAGGCCATAACAACGTGTAAATCTGCTACATTTGTGAAATCCACCACATTCCCAAAGGCATTATTATATTAATATGTCCCATTTCAGATAGGAATAGGTGCGGGGGGTAGCTCAGTCGGTAGCGTGCTAGGCTCCAATTCTGCAGTTCATAGGTTGGAGTCCCAGCTGGGCCAGAGTTGAGATTTATCTCCGCAAAACTCCTCGCTCTGCCCAAGGTCAGTAAGGGACACAGAAGCTTTGCAAAGGCCACCGTCAGTCGGATGGGACTCTAAGGCGTGGCCTGTGTGCGGGAGAGCTATACTCTGTGCGCGTTAAAGAACACGCTGGATGACTTCGTCGGGAGGCTACCTTCTGTCTACAAACAGCTGTTCCAGTGGGTCTCCACCTCCAACCTTCTCTGAGCCTTCAGGGTTCTTGTGATCTGTCCATTTAGCCCGTTGTGTGCAAAAAAAGTGCCGCTCAGAGGTAAAACAACCCAAATCAACAGATTCCTACCTAAAATCCTAACCTATGGTGCAAAACAAGATACAGATTAAAATTGAGATCCGGGCAGGGCCGAGTGCCGTTCAGCTAGTGTTAAATATAAAAAACTCGAACATCGTGAATAAAAGACACGATAATTTTAAAATGTGTAAAAATGAACTCATATTTCGAAAATAATGCATAAACACCCTTTTAAGTAGCAAGAGAGATAAAAAGAGAATTTCCAATGAATTCTGGCAATGTAAGTGTTTGCAAAAAGATTTATGATGCAGATCATTCCAGAAAAATATTACACTTAGATCTTGTAGATACTATTTTATTGCTAGCGAGATATGCGAATCAAAATTTGTTTATATGTGATACAAGAACTCGTTATTGTTTTGATATTTTTGGATACTACTCTAACGAAGGTTTATTCCACCACCCCAGCTCTCAATTTACTATATATGTATGTCTACGTAAAAATGATTCACTGTAACGAATATTAATTTAACCTAATAAAAATTATCCCGGTACGAAAACATACGATCACTATAATGAAATTTTCAAAAATAAAATCGTTACATAATATATACAACGTACGGTTTTAGATATTTACCTGTTTTGGATTTTAGTATCTAGCAAAGGTGAATTGATTTAAACGCTGTAAAATGTCAATCCAATCACAAAGTTATGCATCACATGCTATTATATATCTCCCTGCACACTTTTTTGTCGATCTCATTTCTTTCAGCATGGCTCTCTCTGTTCGCTTCGTGCCGTCATAATGCTTTAAAATGGTGCTGCCATATTGCACTACCATAAAATGGAATTTTGAAACTTTTTTTTTTACCTGATTCTGATTGCATTGTAAGTAACTGTAGCGTCCAGAAAAAAAAGCTCTTTCAATGCAGCTCCAATTCACGCTTTATATTTTATCATTTTGTTAAATTCCAGTTATTGTTCCGTTTTATTGCATTATCGTTTGTATTAAGTTTGTTAATTAGTTGTGTGGCCATTTAATTACTTACCGATTTTTTTAAAAAAGTTAACACTGACACAAAGTAAATCTCTTTCATTATGATTATTTTGTAGTATGTAATTATCATTTTCACTTTTCTCCGCTGCATTTCACTAAAGCGAAATTTCAGTATAACGAATATGTTTTGATCACCTGCATGACTTCGCTGTACTGACATTTTACTATATTCCATTTCAATATATGTTCATCCCATTTCTATATGCTCAGTGCACTATTTATATTTGGTGCACTGCAGCATATAAACTAAAAATACGTTTATATGCTGCAGGGCATTTCATGTTATAAAGTGAAATGCAACACATTTGCTTATTCAATGGACCGCGTTTGTATATGTATTCGATTTCATTTGCACATTCCATACATCATAGCGTTATGTATTATATATATATATAATTCCATATATTTTGGATTTCAGTATACTACATTTCTGCATTCTTCTGTAAAGAAAATGAACCACTTTTACTGAGCTTTATTTGCATATCCAATGCATCATGATTTTCTGTGAAATATGTCACTTCTTAGCAGCAGTATGAGAACTACATTATACTACTTTAAAAGGTGCATTGAACTTTTTCTGCATATGTCATGCTCCGCATTTGTATATCTAGTTCAGGTGTAATGGAAATTTCAATACTTCACAGATAATGCATAAGCAAGGAACCCTTGCCTTTCTTGAAAAGACCGCGATTGCCAGACTCGTGAATCGTAAATCCACACCTTACAAAAAATTGAAAATGAGGTACATGACCACGAAATATAGCATAAACACAAGTAGAATTCTTTTCGCAATAAATGTCTTAGAATAAACGGCTGTACGTATGTAAGTAACTATGGATAAAGCAATAAAAAAAAACATAGAGTAAAATTCATATACTGTACAGTATATTCGATAGAAAAATAATATAATCATTTTTTATTATACACTTTATTCATTACATTCATAATCTTGTTTCATTACTGCATTGCCTCTTAAAAAGGCTTTACGTTTAGGAGCAGTAGTTCAATTAAGTTTTGACAAAAAAAAGTAAATTAAAATAGAAATTTTACAAGGATTTTTTCGAAGGAAAGAGAATTTCACATTTTTTTCATTCAGTGAAATGCAAAATAACTAACTGACAGCAAGAGCGCACAGGAAGTTGGGTTGCCTCTGAGCGGCACTGTTTTGCACACTATGTGTTAAATGATCAAGTCACGAGGACCCGAAGGCTCAGAAAAGGTTGGTGGAGGGGACCCACTGGAACAGTTGTTTAGAGACAGATGGTAACCTCCCGTCAAGGCCATTCAGAGTGTTCTTTAACGTGCACAGGGTATGTCTCTCACTGGCACACGGTACAACGGCTTAACGTCCCATCCGACGGGCGGCGGTCTTTCCAAGCCCACCGGTGTCCCCTACTGACTGTGGACAGGGAGTTTTGAGGAGATAAATCTCAACACTGACGCAGCTGGGACTCGAACCTGGGAGCTACAGATTTCGAGCCTGGCGCGGTACCGACTGAGCCACCCCACAGACAGGGAGAGTTGAGGTCGCTTGAAACATGAAATCCATGCTCACGTGTAACAAATTAGGTGCACACCCAATTCATAATTTACGTTTATGTCATAAAGCACAAGACATGCAAGTATCAGCCATTTGAGAGATCTAAGAAATACACGTCAAAGTCGCTCGTTTTCTGCCATATTTTGAATTTAAATTGTTATTTTAATATCCGCATTGAGTGTGAGATTAAAGACGCCGCATAATCAAAATTTTTGAGCATTAGCCAAAGAGTGTGACAGTTATTTATGGTCTGGGTTGTTTTACCTCTGAGAACTACTTTTTTGCACACAATGAGCGAAATGACCAGGTCACAAGGACTCTAAAGGTTCAGATAAGTTTGAGGGAAGGACACCCACCGGACAACTGTTAGGAGAGAAATAGCCATTCAGTTTATTTTGTAACATTCACAAGGTTCACTCTCCTGCACACGGGGCCACGGCTCTATGTCCCATTCTGCGGACGGCGACCTTTCCAAGTTCATCTTTGTCCCCTTTCTCACTGAGGACAGGATGGGGATTTAGAGAAGATAAATCTCAATGCTGGCATAGGTGAGATTCGAACCTGAGAACTGCAGATTACGAGCTGGTGTGCTAATGACTGAGCCAACCCTTCCGTTATTTATTTATGAGTGTATAATCAAATCGGCTCTAGACAAAAGTTTCCTGTATAAAAAGCATTATATACATAGAAGTAGATTATAAAAGATATTTAATTCAAGTTCTTAAAGTTTTGATCATTCATTCATCATGCAATTAGACTTTTGCTTTTTTTTTTTGGCTTCTTGGAAAATTCGGGTCAAATATATTCATTTTTAAATATATATTAATATATGAAAAAAATTAATATAATTTTAAGATCGCATGACACGATATTGCTTGATTGGAAATGAAAAGGAGAATATCAAATGAATTAAAAATATCTCTGAACCATTTTAGCTCGTATTTTTCAATTTTAGATTTAGATTTTTTTCTTCATTTCAGGGATAAATTAAAAATTATTTTTGATTTGGATATACAACATATTGATAAAATATTAATATTCACGTTGTCCAAATCGTCCAATAGCGTTCACAGGGCCCCCTAACGGTGAAAAGGTCAGAAAAATGAAGAAATTTAACGAATATTTCGAATTATCTGTTTTCGCTTGAAATTTCAAATTTTGGTAGTGAAGTGTGATGTTAAAGATTTTGCGTTGACAGTAACGGGGCTGAGTGGGGAAAAACGCAGCATTTTTCTTTAAAGAAATATATCAAAAATTCTCTTTGCGTTGGAGGGGCGGGGGCGGCTCAGTCGGTAGCGCGTCACGATCGTAATCTGTGTTCCAATGTTCGAGTCCCAGCTGGGTTAGCGTTGAGATTTATCTCCGCAAAATGCCCTGCCCACGGTCAGTAGGCGACACCGAAGGGCTTGGAAAGACCGCCATCCGTCGGATGGGACCTTAAGCCGGGCCCCGTGTGTGGGAGAGCCATAACCTGTGCACGTTAAAGAAGACGCTGGATGGCCTTGACGGGAAGCTACCATCTGTTTCCCAACAGCTGTTCCAGTGGGTCGCCTTCGGGATCTTTGTGACCTATCCATTTAGTCCATTGTGCACAAAAAAGTGCCGCTCAGAGGTAAAACAACACAACTCTTTCCGTTGGATAGGTACAAATGGACTGTTATGATTCTCATTTTTCCAAACTTTCAACAGTTTAAATTTTTATCTTCAGATAGCTTAAATTTGGAAAATGTTACAACATTACATGAATATTGTAAACGATTTATTTATGCTAGAAATCTGTAATTTTGGTTGTAGAGTGCGATGGTCAAGGGTTTGAAACTGAGAGCAGTGATAGACCCAGACAGATAAGAAAAGCAACTTTTTAATTTTTTAGACTTAAAAGGAAATTGTTTTTCTAACGTATGTGTTGCGTAAACAATATTACTATTTACAATTACCCAACCATCCATTAGTTCGTATTTGAATTATTATAGAAAGTTCAACACTCGGAAAATAAAAAAAAACCTACATTCTTTTTGAAAATAAGCATCTCATTTTCTATAGAGGCTATAGAGGTTACATTTCTAGTCTACAGTTTGTTTCAATCTCATAATTTATATCATATTTTATACCTCATTTTATTCTCAATGGATAGTTTTATATAACGTTTTCATCTGTATATATATATTTTCTATTGCGATGTCAGGAATTACTTCAAACTTTAGGAAACCAATGGAAAAATGCTCCACTATGTGTGTAGCTTGGAAATTGTGAACTGATTTCAAACTTTTATTTGTTACCTATCAACTCCAAGCAATAAAAGCATTTCAGTTAGAGTAGAAGTTAATTTACTTCAAATTATTTTATTCGCCTACTCGCGCTGGTCGCATTCATTAGGAATTCAAGAG
This sequence comes from Ryuthela nishihirai, assembly GCA_038380435.1. NCBI lineage: Eukaryota > Metazoa > Arthropoda > Arachnida > Araneae > Heptathelidae > Ryuthela > Ryuthela nishihirai. The sequence goes on along the minus strand of JAWZYU010000016.1, from coordinate 30,421,188 downwards.
ATAAAACACAAAAGTGTTTATTTGATGATACATAACCAGGCCCTGATCTAGAAAAAAAAATTAAGAGGGGGTGGGTGAGGGACAAGTGGCTCATAGATCAGGGAAAACGTAAAAGGGAGGAGGGGGGGACAAGAGACAGGATTTCCATTGCATTAAAACTTTCTTGAAAAATGCATGAAACATGAACAAGTTTAATAACTTTTTGTCTCCATTTCTATTCCCAGCATTTTCATAGGGGTTGGGGGGCAGGCACCGTGTTCTTCCCCTGCTAGATAACCGTTTAAACAAAAACAATTAAATAGCCTCTCAAGCCATAGTAGAAGGTCTGTGAGGAAGGCGAGACCTCAGTAGAAAGACAATACAAACACCTGTGCCTTTACCCAAGACTCGAACTCATGTCCCATTGAGTTCGAGCATCGGGTAAAAATAAATTTTAAGTGTCAAAATCATATTCATTGATAAGTAGCCAAGCACTATAACCAATCAGGCATTGCATTTCATAAATGATATGCAATATATCAGGTGCAATTCTGTGGAGATCAAATAGGCTAATTTTATTATTACTCTCTTTACTTTGAAGTTAGCTCAATTGTATTTCAGGTGTTAAAATTATAAATGTTCCTAAGCAATCATGGACGCCTCTTAAGGATACATTTTATGGAAATTGATTTTTCTCTATGAAACTTACATTTATGTGGTAACCAACAAAAACATAACCCGTAAAATTTGAAAACGTGTGTGTTTGCAAGCGATTCCTTTAGACAAAATCTTGCGAAATCTTTCATATGTAAGGCAAATATTTGCAAACCTCGCACATTTTCAATTTTACCGAAAGGAGTAATGTTAATTTAATAGTCTAAAAACAATAGATATGATAATATAAAACGGAATTTTAACACGTTTCACATGAGGATAATAATTACCAGCTTTGATATCCTTTCTGCCTCCCCTATATGCAATTTACTTCCAGAGATAATGGCTATTAAATTCTGATGTCTCCTTCCACCTTAATAACCCCTCCAGAGCTTCCTTACCAATAACGGCATTACCTTCCCAAGTTCGAAAAATATTATCATCTTCCCTAGTGCATCCCTCCCAGCATGCACACCACTCTTCAGCTATGTCACTCAGTTTCACACAGTTCCACACATGCACCAACACACACACTCCTCTCACATATATTTCATCAGAAAAGTGAGTGCGATTTTATACAGTTCATTTCCATGAAATGAGCCCTATAAATTGCCAACTCTTTTACCACAGCGCCAGGCGTGTTCCTGCAGAGATTCCCCGTCAGTCTACGCTGGCTCGCTCGGTGGGTGACACCTCCCACAACTCAGCTTGTCAGTAATAAAGATCCCCGAGGAACAGTTGGCTAGCGAGGACGGCGACATCAATATGCACGCCGCATGCTGAGGTAGGGTTCTCCTTCCTAGCGGGGTCCAACTCTTTGCTTTGCCACCCCAAGTTGCCGTATTCACGAAGGACGGCCTGATATTCCTATGCCCGGAAAGCCAGGCCGTGGGAACGAGGTTGGCAAACATAACAACATAAAATGCTTCCTTCTCGTAGATCTTCACGTTGGCCTCTCCTTTTCTTTAGTCTTCTCCGCGTTATTTTTTTTTCGTGTGATAAATATTCCAATGCGTCACTTTTACCTTAGCATTTTTCAGCTTTTTCTGATATTTTCTTAGATAAATTTGATTTATATGAATGCTAAACAACAAGAGCAAAAAAACGTGAGGTATGAACTAAACGTTGACAATTATTTGTTTTAGATAGGAAGAATGCAAAATTCGTGGGTAAAATATTCAAGAAAAAAACTCGTCATATTCCTAGGGGATGGGAACACGTATGCAGTAAATGTTCAGAATTGTCCCTTGCGACAGAATTTATATGCTGCTGACATAGAATAGAAGCTGGAAAGGTCTCATAAATGTATACAAGCAGAGCGAGTTTGCGACATTGGTAAATAATAATTTAGAAATAAAACATTTTAGAGCTTCAGTTATTTGGTTGTGTAACTGCAGAACGAAAATAAAAAACATGCATTATTTTAATTTTATGTTGAAACAACGTTGTTTTTCCGTTTTATTGATACTTTAACATCTTTTTGATTCAAACTCGGAACATTGCGTGTTACGGATATTAGCCGTGATGAAAAAAGAAATTTCTTTTTAAGTGTTAAAATCAAATTTATGAAATGAATCTTGCAGAAGCTAGTACTAAAGATGCAGCAAATATAAGAAAAATCGAGATGTCTGTTAGATTCAGTCTTCTGTTTTCAACTTTTTTTCACAGAATCCCCTGAGTAAAAAGAACTTTTACGTTTTTAGTTTTGTTTGTTTGCAAAAAAAAACCTCTGTCTGACTATTATCATCTTTCAGAAATATTTTTAAAAATGAATCGCACAAAGCTGATTTTAAGTTAGAAGGTTTTAATTAGATAATTTTTTCATTATTTATTTATTTTGATTACTCAAGGAAAGAATGAAATTCCATATGAAATAAGGCTACCTTTCTTGTTGTGGTTTCTGAGAGAAGTGATTATTGAAGAGAATATTTTTTTGCCGAATATCTCATTGAAATTTATCTTTCTAAAATTTCTAATTAATTAATGATAACAGCAAAATAATCCCCCTTTGCAGTTTAATTTTTTCCCAAAAAAATTTCGTAAAATTACTGAAAGGAAAAGTAGAGAAAACCGTAGTTAAATTACTTTGTTAAACTATGCCAAATGGCATACTTATAATGGCAATCAAACAATAAAATATTACTCACAAATATTTTTAAATAAATTGTGGTAATGTAGCTTTTTAGCTTGCTCTATTTTAAAAATATTTAGTAAAATTAATAAAAAAAAAAGATATCGATTATATTTCACCACTACTACATCACTTAAAAATGTCTTACTTTTTTATTATGCTGTCTTCTATAGTCGTGTTCGATAAGCACAATACAAGTGACTACTAAATCGAGCAGCATTCAACTTCACAGTATATCGAGCATAAAGATTCTTTCAATTCGTAACAACATTTTACCTATATCAAACAATAATTAAATTTATTTGTAATCTTGGATTTTTGTTCATACCTACCGATATTTAAAAACAAAAATGAAGAAGACAAACATTAAAACACTTTGCATGTTAACATCTTGCTCTTATACTTTCGCATAATTCTTTTCTATTTTAAACATGGTCTGTAAATGGTAGCTAGGCATAAACTGGAAGGAGAGCTGTGTTCCAATCCCCAGTGATGATGCACAGAACCAGTCAAGTCTAGCACCAATGTCCGACCCCGCCTTCTCGTGGTGCACGCCGTTCAACATCATAATCATTATCATCCTCAAGCAGCCATGGGCTACGGAGGTCCAACCAGACCATGCAATTTGGTTCTCCAAGCAAGTCTGTCCTGAGCTACATCTACTGCATCTGGCCACTGCACACCAATTCTAATAAGGTCCTGTTTGACATTGTCTGCCCACCGCATCCTAGGTCTTCCCCTCTTTCTAAAGCCTTTAGCTACACTGTTCATAACCTTATTCGCCAATCTATAATTATCCATACGGGCAGCATGGCCAAACCAACGGAGCCTCTCTCTGCACAATATGCTGCTTAAAGGAGGTTGCCAACTCCTTTTGCCTAACCTCATCATTAGTTACAAAGTTGAACCATCTAATGCCCAAGATACTGCGTAAGCATCTGGAATCAAAATCATCTAGTTTCCTGTTATCTTGTTTACAAATTGTCCAAGTTTCACTACCATAATTATCCCTAGAAAGAACCAAACTATTATACAGTCTAATTTTAGTCTTTAGGTGTATACGCCTATTTCTACACACTATCCATAGAAACTGGAAAAGTCCAGGCAGCAATCCCTTCTTGTCTGTTAATCTCATGCCGCACATCACCAGTATCAGTTACATAGCCCCCAAGGTAATTAAACTGTGACACCTGCTCAAGACTGCAACCATTCAGATTAATTGAATCACAGCCTGCCTGACCAATTTTAATCATTTTAGTTTTCTCTCTGTTTATAACCAAACCTACTCTACTACCAGTTTCATCAACAGCTCGAATGAAAGAGTTCATCTCATCAACATCATTTGCCAAAAGGGCTAAATCATCAGCATAATCTAAATCAGAAACTTTCGTATCTCCAGCCAATTTAAGGCCCAAATCTTTCCGTTGAAGTGAATTTCGCATAACATAATCAATAACCAAACTAAAGAGAAAAGGAGACAAGATGCACCCTTGTCGAACACCAGAAGTAATGCTAAACCAATTGCTACAAGACTTACCAATTCTCACACAAGACTCAGTGTTATTATAGAGCGCTTTCATTATGTTAACTAACTTGTCAGGTATACCATATGATTTCACAATCAACACAAATTATGACGATCAACAGAGTCGAAAGCCTTTTTGAAATCAACAAAGCTAGCAACCAAAGGTTTCTGAAACTCTAAATATTTCTCAAGAATCTGCCGAAGTGAAAATATCTTATCTACACATCCCCTACCACTTCTGAATCCACATTGCTCATCACGCAAATGCCTGTCAACCAGATTCTTAATTCTATTAAGCACAGTCATGGAAAGAACTTTACCTGGAACAGAGAGTAGGCTGATACCCCTATAGTTATCACAAGAACTGCGATCACCTTTTTTGAAAATAGGGATAATAATAACTCTTAGTAAAATATTTAGTAACCGTGCCTTTATCATAAAAGTTATTCAAAATTTCAGTCATCCAAATGGTAACCGAAACATTCCCAGATCTGAGCATTTCTGTAGTAATTTCATCTACTCCTGGGGATTTATGAAGTTTAAGTTTAGAAATAGCCAAAATAACTCCAGATTGTGTTATAGGGCCAACATTAAAGTCACCAATGCATCTATCATCATTGCAAACAATAGGAGTAGAACTAACTACATTGTTTAGAACATCACTGAAATGCTCAGCCCACCTAGCCATGTCAGAATCCTCCCCTTCTATAACCTTACCTTGTTTATCCTTCAATACCTGTATACCTGTCCGTTTCCTACCGCACAAAACATTAACTATCTGGCACAGCTCTCTGCTGTTGTGCTGTCTAACTGTTTCCTCGGCTTTGTCAGCCAAGCCATCAAGCCAAAAATTCTTATCAGCAGATAACTGATCTTTTACACGCTTATTAAGTTCTCTGTAATGCTTTCTATTAGGACTAGTAGGGTATTGAGTAAGGACATTCCTGCAGTTCTTTCTTTCTGAAATAGGCTCAAGTGCCCTATCAATCAAATAATTCTGTCTCCTCTGCTCCTTTTTTCCTAAAAGAGTACTGTTTGTTTCCAAAAAAGCCTGTTTAAAACTGTCCCATTCTTCCTCAACTTCAGTAGTAAGCAAACCATGACTGCCATAACGACTACGTAACCTATCATGGTAAGCTTTGGCTATTACTGGGGCTTTCAGAGCTTCAGTATTAAAAGTAAAATTTTTAACCCTAGCACAACACTTTTTAAGTTTAAGTTGCAAGATACTTTTAACAAGGTAATGGTCAGACCCAATTTCAGCTCCCCTATAGACCTGGTATTCCTAACAGAACTAGCCCATTTGCTGTTAATTAATATACAATCAATAATATTCTTATGCAGCCCATCGGGTGAAACCCATGTGTACTTATGTATGTCGCGGTGTTTGTAATAAGTGTTAGTTATTCTGAATCCATTGAGTTTACTTACCTGTAGGAGACTTTGCCCATTGCCATTGCGGCTACCAATACCAAAAGGGCCTATCACCCCTCCCCAAACGTCAGAGTCAGTACCAACTTTGGCATTGAAGTCACCTAGAAGAAGGGTGATATCTGCTTTCTTGACAGAAATCAAAATATCCTGAAGTTGTCCTTAAAACCTATCCTTCTCATCCTCATCGGCATCCTCAGTGGGGGCATAACAGCAGATAACATTCAAGTCTTTAAAGCTGTCTGAAATTTTGCTGTAAGAAACCTTTCATTAATGCACTCATATCCTAGAAGAGCATCACTGGCGTGTCTGCTGAGAAGCAGACCCACGCCTTGGTGATGCTTTTTGTCGTCCCTCCCTGAAAAGAGAAATTTAAGATTATTTTTAAGAATCTGACCTTTATCTGTCCATCTGGTCTCTTGCAAACCGAGAATATCTAAATTATAATGGTGAAATTCTTGTGTGAGGACATCAAGAGAAAAAGCTCTGTGCAGAGTCCTCACATTCCAACTACCTATGGAGAGAAAATGGTTAATGGGATGTTTAACGAAACAATGTTTATTGAGAGAGGAAATGCCGACAATATCAAACAGCCCCCTAATCGCAGACATGGGGCAAAGATCCGTTCCCCCACTACTAAAGGCTGAAGCCATCTACACAGGAAGACTTCCTCCAATGTAGAATTTGACGATGCCAATAGAAGCAAAGAGTTCAGGTGCCTGCGATGACCTCTGCTCAGGATTATCCACCAGCTGATAAACATATTCTATGAATCTATTCACTTGGGGCTGTCAACCCACAAACAAACAGAAAACACAGCGGAAAATTTTCCCTCCACGGAAGCTCCCCAGTGCAGCAAATTCGAGATCCTTAATCAAGCTCGGAGCCTTAATTCAGTCCAGTCCAGTTGGTTTATGTGGTCAGCATCAGGACCCTGTGTGGTTGACCACTCCTCAGCAGGGTAGAAAAGAAAAAGGAAAGTATCTAGAGTTGTCCAGATCAGTAGGCCACACTAATCTGGCAGCCCTCTTCTTCCGTTCACTTCCACAAGAGAGTATCTCTTTTGAAAGGTACTAACGGTCTGCACCACGAGAAAGCGGGGTCGGACATTAGTGCTTGGCGTGGCCGGTTCTATGCATCATCACAGGGGACTGGTTTCAAAAACGATATTTTCTTTTGGAAGAGAACGGATGGGGAGGGCTGCCAGCTCAGTGTAGCCTACTGATCTGGTGATCGATGGCAACTTTTTTTTTTTCAACCCTGCTGAGGAGTAGTCAACTTCACAGGACCCTGGTGCTGACCATTTATTCTCACTAGATTGGACTGGTTTATGGATTTGAGCTTGATTATGGATCCTGGATTTGCTGCACTGGTAGGCATCTGTTAAGGGAGAATCTGCCGCTGTGTTTTCTGTTTGCTTGTGCGTTGCCAGGCCTAAGTAAACAGAGACACGGTATACCTTATATCAGCTGGTGGATAATTCTGATCAGAGGCATCGCAGGTACCTGAACCCTCACTTAGCAAGATGGGCATCGTCAATCGTAAACTGGAGTAATGTGTCTCACAGGCAGGCCATATGGCTCTTGAAAAGGTGGTGCCTGAAGTTATTACCAGCGTCGGTGACTTCAGCCTTTAGCGGAGGAGGGACAGGACTTTGCCCATATCTGCGATCAGGAGGCTGTTTGGTATTGTTGCCCTACCTCTCTCAATAAACCTAGTTTCTTTAAAAATCCTACTAATCATTTTCCCTCTGCAGGCACGTGACTTGGGGACGTTATATAGAGATTATTCTCTTGATATCTTCACGCAGGAATTCCAGCGTTATAACCTAGATATTCTAGGTTTGTAAGAGATAGGTAAACGGACAACAATGCAATTACAACAATTACAATGGACAGGTAAAAGTGAGATACTTAAAAATAACTTTAAATTTCTCTCTTCAGGCAGGGAGGATAGAAAGCATCTCCAAGGTGTAAGTTTGATTCTCAGCAGACATGACAGTGAAGCTCTTCTAGGATATGACTGCATTAATGAAAGATTTCTTACAGCAAGATTTAAACTAAATTAAGGACTTGAATGTCATTTGTTGTTATGCCCCCACAAAGGACTCTAATGAGAGCGAGAAGGATAAATTTTACAACCAGCTTCAGTATATTTTGAATCTATGAAGAAAGGAAATATTTCTCTTGTGCTACGTGACTTCAATGCTGAAGTTGGTACTGATTCTAATTTTTGGACAGGAGTTTTAGGTCCCTTTGGCATTGGCTCTTTCAATGACAATGGGGAACGTCTCCTACAGGCAAGTAAACCTAATGGTTTGCAAATAACTAGCACATACTACAAACACCGGGACATTTATAAATATACGTGGGTTTCCCCTAATGAGTTGCATAGGAATATGATAGATGATATTTTAATTAACAGCAAATGGGCTAGTATGTACAATTAGGAATACCAGATAACAAAGGGGAGCCCAAATTGGGCCTGGCCATTACCTGGTCAAAAGTGTTTTGCAGCTTAAGCTTAAGAAATGTTGCACTAAGGTTAAAAAATTAGTATAACACTGAATACCTGAAAGATCCAGATTTGGCCAAAGCATACCATGATACGTTACTTATTAATTATGACAATCGTGGTTTGGTTACTGCTAAAGTTGAGAAAGAATGGAAACAGTTTAAATATGCGTTTCTTGAAACCAACAGTACTCTTTTGGGTAAAAGGGAATAGAGGAAACAAAATTATTTGAGTGATAAGGTTATGGAACTTATTTCTGAAAGAAGGAAGTGCAGGATTAATATATGAATCAACACCCTACTAGTCATAACAGAAGGCATTACAATGAGCCTAATAAACGTGCAAACGATTAGTTAACAGCTGATAAGAATCTTTGGCTTGATAGCTTGGCGGACAAAGCTGAGAAAGCAGTTAGATAGCACAACAGTAGGGGGTTGTACCAGATTATTAATGTTTTAAGTGGGAAGAAACAGACAGGTACACAGAGATTAAGGGATAAACATGGCAAGATGGCTAGGTGGACTGAACATTTCAGAGAAGTTCTAAGTAATATGGTTATTTCTACTCCCATTGTTTGTAATAAGGATAGATGCATTACTGACTTTAATAATGGCTCTATACCACATTCCGAAGTCACTTTGGCTATCTCTAAATTAAAACTGCATAAATCCTCAAGGGTGGAGGAAATCACCACTGAAATGCTTAGAGCTGGGAACATTTGTGTTGTGATATGGCTGACTGAAATTTTGAATATTTTTTATGATAAATTGTTGTTCCTAAGGAATTTACTAGAGCTCTTATTGTCCCGATTTTTTAAAAAAGTGATCACAGTTCTTGTGATAATTATAGGGGAATTAGTTTACTTTCTGTTCCAGGTAAAGTTCTTTACATGATTATACTTAATAGAATTAAGAATTTGGTTGAGTGACAACTGTGTGATGAACAGTGTGTATTCAGAAGTCGTAGGGGATATTATTGTTTATTCAGAAGAGGTAGGGTATTGATCAAATATTTTCACCTTAGGCAGATTCTTGAGAAATGTTTAGAGTTTCAGAAACTTGTGGTTACTAGTTTTAGAGATTTAAAAATGCTTTTGACTCTTTTGGTCGACATAATTTTTGGTTGATTGTTAGATCATATGGAATGCCTGATAAGTTAGTTAGTGTAATGAGAGCTCCCTTTAATAACACTGAGTCGTGTGGGAGAGTTGGTAAGTCTTGTAGCAATTGGTTTAGCATTACTTCTGGTATTCGACAAGGGTGCATCTTGTCTCCTTTTCTCTTTAGCTTGGTTATTGATTATGTTATGCAAAATTCACTTCAAGGGAAAGATTTTGGGCTTAAATGGTCTCGAGATTTCAAAATTTGTGATTTGGATTATGCAGATGGTTTGGCCCTGTTGGCTACTGATTTTGATGAGATGAATTCGTTCATTAGGGTTGTTGATGAGACTGGTAATAGAGTAGATTTGGTGATAATCACAGAAAAAACTAAAGTGATGAAAATTGATCAGGCAGATGGTGCTTCAGTTGCTTTGAATGGCTGTACTATTGAGCAAGGGTCTCAGTTTAATTATCTTCGGAGCTATGTAACAGATCCTGGTGAAGTGCCGCATGAGATAAATAGAAGAATAAGGATTGCCACTGGGACTTTTAAGAATCTATGCGGAGTGTGAAAAAATAGGCGTGCACACCTAAAGACTAAAATTAGGCTGTATAATTGTTTGGTTCTTTCTAAGTTTAGTTATGGTAGCGAAACATGGACCCTTTGTAAGCAGGATAACAAGAAACTTTATGCCTTTGATTCTAGATGCTTACGTTGTATCTTGGGCAATAGATGGTTTGAATTTGTAAGTTATGATGAGGATAAAAGAAGGAGTCATTAACCTCCTTTGAGCAGCATATTATGCAGAGAGAGACTGCGTTGGTTTAGCCATGTTGCCAGTATGCATAGCTGCAGATTAGCAAACATTATTATGAGCAGTGTGCCTAAGGATTTCATAAAAAAAGGGGGAGACCTAGGAAGCGAAGGGCAGACAATGTCAAACAGGACATTGCTAAAATTGGCCTAGAGTGGCGAAAAGCAGCAGCAGTCGCTCAGAACAGAGACGTCTGGAGAGGAAAAATTGCATAGTCTGATTGGAACTCCGTAGCCCATGGCTGCATAAGGATTTTGTATATTTAAATGCAATATAGATAAATACAATGCAATTTAAAAAATAGTGTCTAAAAATTGCTAGAAAGAAAACGCTGACAAAAACACTACATTATTTACAACAAGTTGGAGAAGTGTAAAGAGAAATAGTCACTTTTTTTCTCTTTTTATCAGAGAGTTTTTTTTTTCTTTCTGTTGCAAAGAGCATCTTCTCTATATTCCAAACTACGAGCCTGGCTTATACTGCCACAAAATATACAAAGAGAGGAAACAGAGGAAGAAGAACAAAAATTGCAAAGACGAAAGAAAACTGAGTCCGACATTATCTCTGCGTTTTCCTATCGCACTGTAAAGAGACAGGAGCAAAGAGGAGCACAGCACTCCACGGAGCAGCTCGTCTTTTCCAGGTTCTCCGTGGCATCCTTATTGCAACTTGGTGCAAGAAAACAAATAGGAGGCAGCAGGAAAAGTCTTGTAGTGTGTGGCCAGTTATATTCCTCTCCATGTTTCTTCAAGGTGAACTAAGCTTCACGTACAACAAACAGAAAAGCCTCCGTATGCAGCTGGCGTCTTCCTGATAACTCAGAAAAAAAGTCTTCGGTTTCTGAGCAACAACGATATGTGAGATGCAAATGTTATGACATATTTCTGCTTGCCGTTTTTGTCTAAATGTCTCTAATTTTGTCACAAAAATTAGATGGCTGAAATCGTTAGGAGTGTAAAGTTTAGTTGTACCATATCAATTTCTAGTTGTTTTTTTTTGTTAATAATTGCACTGAAACAATTTTCTAGCTGAAAATATTCGAAAATAATTATTGAGATATGTGAATATCGTGTATTCAACATGGAATAACTTCCATAATTTATTCCTAAATAATAACAGAAATATTTTTACGATATTAAGGTGTTTCAAATTTGTTCAGTTCTTTTTCCATTGAATAACAATACTGATAAGGATGATGATAATGAATGTATATGAATGCCAAAGGGGCAGGTTGGTTTACCTCTGAACGGCACTTTTTTGCACACAGTGGGCTAAATGGTCAGGTCAAAAATACCCCGAGAACTCAGAGAAGGTTGGGAGAGGGGGCCATGCTGTCGGACAGCTATTAGAAGAAGATGATAGCCTCCTATCAAGGCCATCCCACGTGTTCTTTAACGTACATAGGGTATAGCTCTCCTGCACTCGGGGCAACGGCCTAACGTCCCATGTGACAGACATACCCTTTTCAAGCCCATCAGTGTCCCCTAATAACCGAGGGCAGACGGGGAGTTTGCGAAGATAAATCTCAACGCTAGCCCAGCTGGCATTCAAACCTGGGAACTGCAAATTATGAGTCTGGGTTGCTACCGACTGAGCCACCCCAGCTTCCAATGGGGGGGGGGGGGCAGGCTCGTAATACGCATTATCAAGATTCGGGTCCCAAATGTACCAGTGTTGAGATATATCCATCTCCGCTAACATCCACCTTGCGCTCTGTGAGAAAGGGGATGCCGATGGTTTTGAAAAAGGTAGCCATCAATCGGATGGCACTTAAGCTTTGACCCCGTATGCAGGAGAGCCATACCTTGTGCTCGTTGGGTTGGGTTGTTTTACCTCTGAGCGGCACTTTTTTGCACACCATGGACTAAATGGCCAGGTCACATGGACCCCGAAGGCTCAGAAAAGGTTGGGGGAGGGGACCCATTGGAACAGCTGTTGGGAGACAGATGGTAGCCTCCCGTCAAGGCCATCCAGCGTGTTCTTTAACGTGCACAGGGTGTGGCTCTCCCGCACAGGGGGCCACGGCTTAACGTCCCATCCGACGGACGGCGGCCTTTCCAAGCCCATCGGTGTCCCCTACTGACCGTGGGCAGGGTGGGGGTTTTTTGCGGAGATAAATCTCAACGTTGACCCAGCTGGGACTCGAACCTGGGAACTACAGATTACGAGCCTGGCGCGCTACCGACTGAGCCACCCCGCCACCCTTGTGCTCGTTAAAGAACACGTTAGTTGGCTTTGAAGGGAGGCTACCACGTGTCTCCTAACAACTGTCCAGTGGATCCTCTTCCCTAATCATTTCTGAGGCCTTGGGATCATGAGAACTTGATCATTTAGTCCATTGTGTGCGAAAAAAAATAGACATCGCTAAAGGTATAACAGCCCAAACGTCAACAATTCATTCTTACAGGTTGATTTACTTTTTAAATGAAAAAGAGTTGACTAGGATTCGAACCCAAGATCTCCTGATGACATTATAGGTATTCTCTTGCTGAGCTCCATGGGGATATCGGTGGAACGCCTGACGTAACATGAAAAAATGATGTGATCGCATCCGTTTCGAAACAATATTTTTTTCTCTAAAACTGATATAGTTGGGTAAAATATAATTATTGAAATTTGAATCCAGATCATCGAGTATTCTCTTTTTTTTAAGTTTATCATGATTATAAACCTATAATATCATGTTAATCAAACGTGTTTAATAAAACGCTTAATTTAGATTAAATATCATTTTATTTTCAACAGCATTAACACTACAAAACATGCTTTAATAATAGCAATTCTTTCAAAAAAAGTGTTTATAAACACCAAATCTATTTGCAGTCTTTTAACAAAGCAAACAAGAAGAATTCATTCCACTAATGTCTCGATCTGTAGGCTTTCGGATCGAACTTCCTTCGTGTGAAAGGGAGTAAAAAGACGCATAAGACCCAGTCTGGCTCCTCTGTCTGCATTTTACCGTTACGGTTCTGAACAGCTGAGCACAGCCTGTGAATTTCAAATCATGTGGATCAACTGCTTCGGTCACTGCCCTGAACCAAACTCTACAGGAAGTCTGCTACATCTTCCTAGTTGTAAAAGAAAAAAAATATATATATAAACGATAACATTTTTTTGTCGCTAATGAGACGTTTGTTTCAGGGCATACAGAAAAGTTCCCATCTACTTTAACGCAGGAAATCATGTCCAAGTAACTCGTCCAACAGGTACGGAGCGTGGGATACGCGGGAAAAGGGGACGGAGGCTCGCTGCAAACGAAATGCTGGCTAATAGAAGGTAAAGAGAAAATTGATTGCGCAGTCGATAACTGCGTGAATTTCACCTCTGAGAGCAGAAGCCGATCATCAATAACTCGTTGTTGATAAATAGAAAGAAAAATTCATGAAGCAGAAATTTCAATTGAATATTTCGATCGGTCAAACCTCAGGATGCTAAAAAAACAGAAGACCCAATTAATAGTTGTTTCGTATTTTTTTTTTTATTTGCTTATACTTTTAACTGTTTATAACGCACTGTCTTCGTAGTTTCCTTCATATTATTTCAAGGAGTGGGAGGGAAAATGTTAGTATTGGTTCTGTGTAATCGGCGAGTTGGAAACAATGCCGTCTCGCTGGCAAAATGGTGTCACATTACTTCGCAGTGACATTGCGACTGTCGGCAGGTAAAATGTAAAAGTAGAGGACCAAGCAGGGACATATTCACAGAGGGAACCGGCGGTAAAATGTAAAATGAAATTTATTTACTGAAAATATATGAAATAAAAACAACTATAAAATCTCACTCCATGCAGAATATGATTTTAACATTTCCTGTTCGGTGAAATATTTCAGTACTTGAGAAACCCTATTAAATTATTATTCGCAGTTCTTTTATAATTTTCAGTTCTTATTCATTTTATTTCTCAGTCTTATTCTTCATCACCCCCTCCTCCCGGAAGTTAAACTATCGGAGTCTCCCGAAACTCAATTCTTGGACCCCCCCCCCCCAAAAAAAAAAAAAAAAAAAAAAAAACTTAGAACTTCTGTGTATATGTCTGGGACCAAGAGAATGAATTTACAATGCTATATAACATTCTCACGTACGTTTTACAGGTCTTTAAAATTTTTCTTGAAAAATTCGTGAAATATAAATAAGTTTAATAAAATATATATAATAGTCCCTTTGTTTGTTTCACTATAGTTGGTTTATCTAGCGATGCTGCACAGTCTCTTGTTGAATAATGCAGTAGGTGGATTAATAGGAAGACTAAACAACTTTTTTAAGTTTATACTTATTTTTGTACACTAATCTTGAAGATGTCTGAAATTAAAACATGAGTTGTTTGTCAAATAGTTCAATATAATATATAAAAGATGAGTTGATTGTCAAACAGTTCAACATAATATATAAAACATGTGATCGATTTCGTCCTAACTATTAGGACTTCATCAGACATACAATGACTAGAAATTACATTACAAAAACATAGGTAAATTTCAAAAAAAATTTAAAAATAATTAAAAATTGCCAAGTTTAATAATTTTTGTCTCTATTATCCTTACTGCAGTCCCGTGTCTAAGTGATTAGCGTACTTCGTTACTAAACAATGGGACCTGAGTATTGTCTTTCTGCTGAGGTCTCACAGATCCTATCTATGGCGTGTAAACTGACAGGCACCTCTGAGGCAAGCAACTACTTGAGGGGATATTTATTTTTTTACATTATTACCCTTATTCCTTACTGGCTTTCTGAAAGGGAGAATGGTCCATTGCTCCTCTCCCAGATCCGACCCTGCTCTTATCAGACCTCTGTGGCAAAAAGCTGCTTAAGGGGTAATTTTTTTACGTATATGAAAGAAGTATAAGTACTTTCAACATTTAAATATTTATTATAAAAGTACATACAGTGGACCCCCGATATAACGCGCATGTCGGGCGGGAAACAACACCCGCGTTATAAGGTGAACCGCGTTATACCGAGCGGCGCGGTGGCGACACAATAAATTTCACACTGTAAGCTTTTGTTTTACTCATCATGCATACATTAATTAAAAACTATTCAAAATACATGCAGGAATTCAATACATACACAATTACTCAATACGCAGTAACAATAAAATGCGATACTCACTAACGCCGCAGGGACCTGTATAAACATATTTGAACTTATCGCGAACATCGCCCGCGCTATAACCGAGTGCGCGGTATAGCGAGCAGCGCTATAACGAAGGTCCACTGTATTACAATGCATTAATCAAGAAAATTACATCATTTTAATTAAGTAACCAATAAAATGAAAATAAATTAATTCAGTAGTTAAAACAGTGCATGCGAATGTACATAAAAGACAATGCGTTAAAATGTAAAATGAAATTTATTTAAAACTGAAACTGAGTGCTTGATAGATGGTTTACAGAATACATTTGTTTTTGCAGCTAAATCACACACTATTTTAAAACATTATCTAATTTCATTGCTGTTGTCCATTTGAGTCTAATGGCAATAATCATCATCTTGTTTTCTTTTTAAATATCTTCCTATTGTACAGTCTGGATGATTTCCTCTTCTGAGACGACGGCCGGTGACAAGGGTAATTAGCGTCACGTTATTCATTCTGTGACACCTAAATCCCATTCGGAGCATCGGGAATTTTCTTTTTTTCAGTGAGACTACTTAATGTCTACATCCTCCGCTGCATTTTTTTTTAAATTTTATTCTGTGCTTCAAGAGAGATGTTTTTTAGGGAATTCCAAGAATCAGCCCGAGGTATCAGTATTCTTTAGGGTTAAATTTACGTTATACTTAACAATGACTTTTTATGTCGTTGTCAAAGTCCAATTTTATTCCGGAGAATCATCATTCTTCGATACATTTTAAAATCAGCCGAATGTTTTTAATTTTTTGAATTTCGCATCTTTTTACGGCCACAGATAAAGACAAAAGGTTACGATAAAAAAAAAACACCGGTTATAGATGAAGATACAAAAAAAAAACACAATTACATTGACCTAGTGTGTTTCATGTTTTTCATCCTTCCTTTGTTTTTTATATTTCTTTTGAGAAAACAAATATGTTTCTTGTCTTATTTTCATTTTTCGTATTTTTCATTCATTTCGGCACCGCAAAATTTATTTCGCTGTCCTGAAATGTCTCCCAGGCCATCGTTTGAGTAGTACTGATTTAGAATAGCGACAAACAGCTGTTTCGTTCTCTATTCTTTGTTAAATAAGGAAAAAAATCAGATTTCTTTCAGCGAGAACAACTACAGCTTTCATGCACATTTTTTTCCACCAGCCGCTCGGGGATAAATGGTTGATTTTAGAGCAGTCTTCGGCATGTGCCACTTTTATCAGCGAAAATAGTTGAAGTGAAGGTTGTACAGAACGTATCAAGCAAGACTCACAACGTGATGTTCCCGCGTTCCATTTCACACTGTGCTTATATTGAGATTTTCTTCTCTAATCCCCACTCTGCCTCCCAAAGGCTCAGAGAAGGTTGGGGACGGGAATCCACTGGGCAGCTGTTAAGAGACGGAAGCCTCCCGTTAAGGCCTTCCATCGTATCTTTTAAGGGTTGGGTTGTTTTACCTCTGAGCGGCACTTTTTTTGCACACCATGGGCTAAATGGCCAGGTCACATGGACCCCGAAGGCTCAGAGAAGGTTGGGGGAGGGGACCCACTGGAACAGCTGTTGGGAGACAGATGGTAGCCTCCCGTCAAGGCCATCCAGCGTGTTCTTTAACGTGCACAGGGTATGGCTCTCCCGCACACGGGGCCACGGATTAACGTCCCATCCGACGGACGGCGGCCTTTCCAAACCCATCGGTGTCCCCTACTGACCGTGGGCAGGGCGGGGAATTTTGCGGAGATAAATCTCAACGCTGACCCAGCTGGGACTCGAACCTGGGAACTACAGATTACGAGCCTGGCGCGCTACCGACTGAGCCACCCCCGCCCCTCGTATCTTTTAACTTCACAGGGTATGACTGTGACAGGGTATGACCCATCCAACCGATATTCTTCCCTTCAGTGAACTTTAGAAGACAACTGATCCCTTTATTGCCGAAAACACGCTGGATATCCTTAACGGGATGCTTCCGTCTCCTAAACAGTTATCCACTGGATCCCCTTTCCCAACTTTCTCTGAGCTTTTGGGTCATTGTGACCTAGCCATTTAGCCCATTGTGTGTATAAAATTGTCGCTTGGAGGTGAAACAACCCAATCTAACACTTACTCTACCCACCATTGAGCCCTTAGAGTGCTTGTGACCTGGCCATTTAGATTACTGAGTGCCCCTCAGAGGTAAAACAGTCCAACTCTGAAAAAAAAAATGAATTCAGCTGCTGTAGGTTATAAGAGCTAAGGCGAATTCGCAGCAATTAATATAAATTTAAACTTTATCAATTGCCATTCCTGTTTAAATGTTTCGTTCATATAATGTTTTTAATTAATCTAACAGACAAATTATGATGAAACTTCGATCTCAGATGTTGATAGTTCTCTAAACAACGATACTCAATGGTTTCTTCAACCTGCCTTTTGTTTCATTTTTCGATATTTTTTAGCCATAAAAAAAGATAGTCACAATTGCATTCACACAATATGTTTCTTTTTTTTAATCGTCTGTTCGTCTTTCACATTTCCTTTACAAAAACAAATACTTCTTTTAGTTTCATATCTGAATTTTGCTCCCATTCTCCACGGGCCGCAAAACTTAGTTTCGCAAATCTCCATTTGAAATCCTTTTGAGTAAAGAGAGAACCAAGGCGACGAAAGGTTTTCTACGACTATTTTTCTGCATCCAAATAGATAGAGTGTAATGAAACATTTTGAAATTTATTTAATCATTCCATTGTTTATCAACGGGATTCAATGACATACTAATTAAAAGCATTTTTTTTTTGTTTTACAAAACATAGGATAGAAAAGAAACTACACCTAGCTATTACAGACCTTCTCACACAAGTACAGTCGCTCAAAAAAGTATCCGAACACCATGGTTGATTACAGACTTCAGAAAAAATATCTGGCAACAATTTTTTTCGAAATTAGTGATCTGGCAACCTTCGTGTCACGTGACACGAAGGTTGCCAGATCACTAATTTCGAAAAAAATTGTTGCCAGATATTTTTTCTGAAGTCTGTAATCAACCATGGTGTTCGGATACTTTTTTGAGCCACTGTACATGCCCTACTGAGACCGAAGACACTACTGACCACTGTCTCATTAGAGTTGACACAGAACATAAAGTTTGCCTAGCTCATGTAATCGCTACCTCCCTAACCACTATGCTAGTTAAGGCTGATAATTATCACCCCAGAGGCTCGATTATCCAGAACGAATGGGAAGAAAACAATCCCGGTTAAAATAAAAATTCAAAATTTTCAGAAAATATCGTAGCGTCGACTTACTTTATTCATTTAAAACAGGACAGCAAGGAAGTTTGCTTACTAACAGACAATACAGGCAAGCACCTATAGGATGAAGAATCTCAAATATAGAGATTCGCCTTTCGGCAAATGTTTTTCTACAAAAATCAACTATACAGAAAAAATTGTGCTGAACCGGCTGGGATTTTGGATCCCACCCGATTGAAGACAATTTTTCCTCTCTATCTAAGGACACCTGCTTATTTTCTTCGTTCCCTTTTCGGCAAATGTTTTTCTGCATGAAACCTTTTACTGTCGCATCGTTTTATAGGGGTCGCTTTCTCGTATCCCATATTATTTTCGGGTATACATTTCTTTTCGACATCCCGGTTAATCCGACCCCGGATAATCGAATACAGTAAGCATTTTTCAAACAGTGTTATAAAAGCATGGAGTATGAACTAAGTGGTTTAATAAGTACTGTAAAACATTTGTGTCTTACTTGTTTTTAAAAACTAATTTAGAGCATCAACAATAACTTTTAGTCGCTGTCATTAAACCTTTTATTTTTATTTTTGGCAGGGGTACTTCAAATCTGAAAAAAAAAATCGAGAAAATAGATAATTTCATTAGAAATTTATAGATTATTGATCTTGATATTTAAAAAACAACTAAATAATATGGAACATAATCCATAAAAGAAAATAATACTCTTCAGATTCTTATATTTTAATATTAAGTTTACATTTTAATAGAAATGTCGAAATGTAAAGAATAAATTAACCAATAGGTACAGAAGTGCGAACTCACAGACGACTGTAAAACTTCTTTTAGTCAATAAATTACAAAGTTTTTGTACCAGCCGCTCAAAACACATTTGCTATATAACATATTAGTTTATATAACAGGCAAAGATAAAATTCTCATTAGTTTTTAAGTAAAGCGACTCACAGAGCCTACACTTTAAGCAATTCGGAAGAAAACTGCCAGAGGTCATACAGATTGCACCTCCGTACTTTAAGGTTACTGTGATTGAAAATGTTTACTGGATTGAATTTTTTTATGGATGGAAAAATGTTTACTGGAAATGTTACTGGGATTGAAAGGCTTTAGTTCCTTAAAATATAATGACTATATTTATGATCTTTTTATTTAGAGCTCGCGAGAACTAATTAAGAATGCATAAGCGAACACTCTTTACAGTTCGTTGTGTTATGAGACAAAGTCAGCCAATCCTTTTTGTCAAAGGTTTGCTGCTGAAGTCAGGATGCTGACTCTCAGTGCAAATGGCAATCGAAATTTCTGCTGAGGATAAAGAAAAAGTAGAACTCTGAAGACAGACTCATTGTATTAGCAAATGCATCTGCACGTTTGCTTGTTTTACTAACGGAAAGGCAGATATGATGCTTCGTAAGTATTAAGGCTTTTTTTCTTAAAGGAGCCTTGGCGTCATTAAATAACTTAGTCAATCCTATCTGAAGCTTGATTTTTCAGTAAAATTCATAAAACACTTAAAGAAATGTATACTGTAGATATCGAAATATTTAACGTGTCATTTCCCACATATAGCGATTTTTTCTATCATGTTAATTAAAATATAAGCAAAATTCTTATACCAGATAGTTTAGTTTTAAACAAGTATAGTTTTTAAACAAATTGGGTGTTTGAGAAAGAAAGAAATATTTTAGTTTCAACAATACTTCAAATGCAGAGAAATTTCACTGAAAATCGAGAACTTAAACTGCACAAGCACATATATCAGCTCCTACCAATTATTGTTATTTTTTTAATTAAAAGCTTGATTTAGTAGTTGGCTATTCATTCACACGATTGCGCCAATACTTTGATAACATAGTGCAGCGCAAGTGCATTCCTGAGCCGAAGAGACAGAAATTGTTCAATGGATAATGAGCCCGATTTGAGTTACCACGATGTGTTGATATTTTCTCCTCTTATCTCCACCCTACCCGAAATGAAATAGGGTGCACCGATGGGCTTAGAAAAGCCATCCGACGGATGGGACGTTTTATTATGGAGATGTACAAAAAGAATCCATACCTTATGAACGTTAAAGGAAAAGCTGGATGGGCCTGAAATGAAGCTTCATTTAATTATTTAACAGCTGCCCAAAGGATCCACTTCACCCTAGCAATCAATGAGCACTTAGAGTCCTTGTGACCTGACTATTATGTGCAAAAAAAACACTGCTCAGCGCTAAATCAACAAAACCCAAATACCTTAATCAAAATAACATGCGTTCTTTATCATTACTACCGCTGATATGTTAAAAGCACGAACATTACATTCTGTCAAACTGATTCAATCTTCTCAATTTCCCATATGAAATAACAGCAAACAGTATTTTATTTTTAAGCATTCCGATATTTTTTTTTTGTATTTGCAATTTGCTACTTATGATTTATATCGTTTCCACATTTTTATTGCAAGTTGAAAAATACTGAATATTGAACTAGCGCTATCTAATTGGCGCCGTGGCTCTCAATTCAATGCTGTGGTGCTACACTTCACAGTCTCAAAATAACTTACCGCTT
The DNA here is from genome assembly GCA_038380435.1 of Ryuthela nishihirai. Classification (NCBI taxonomy): domain Eukaryota; kingdom Metazoa; phylum Arthropoda; class Arachnida; order Araneae; family Heptathelidae; genus Ryuthela; species Ryuthela nishihirai. The sequence continues at coordinate 30,400,138 of JAWZYU010000016.1, read as the reverse complement.
TCTAAGCTTTATCGAAAAGCCCACGTGTAAGCTGATATCGCTTTCAAATATCGGATTTAAACTTGGGCGAGTGACTCGTCGCACTTCGGCAGAGCTGCGAGGAAACCTAAATGTAGCCAAACAGATCGTGAGATTAAATCAGTTTTGAATCTTCCGTTCGAATTCCTATAGTGCTCTGAAAGCTGATTCTGCTGAAACTCCAGCGATAGAGTCCAGATACAGAGCCAACGGGGGAAAAGGCGAAAACGTCACCTTCATCGAAACGAGCGAGGATTGCTGACCGAGTTGCTCCATCTCTCAACAGCGCTATTTGGCTTCACACTGAACTAAATAGCTACCTAATAATAATCATGAGTTAAAGGGGCCTACACACTAATGCGACCTAATGCAGACGGTTTAACTACTCGTTTCTTCTAGATCGAGTGATGCATTGTGCCCACAAATATAGCGATGAAACAAGACGGATCGTGAACAATCAATTTCGTTTCCCCTACTAGGAATTTCCTTCCTTGCTAGCTGTCCTGAATTCGTTGTCTCAAAGACTTAGTTTCGCACTCCCACTCTTTGATCAATAAGAGGAATTAATGTCTCATCTCTACACCTGCAGCGCATAATGAAAGGAATGACTGGTGGGGGAAAAAATGCTCATGCGTCTTTTCAGTAAATCGTAGTTAGATGATCGGGTTGTGTCTACTAACAAAACGATTTGTTCTCTGACCAATTCTGATTTTCTGTTTTGTCAGATGGAAATAGATGATGGGCTTTCCCAAGGCATAGATTGTTCCCACAAGCACAGAGATTAGTAATGAATCTTAGTTGTGTACGATCAGTTAAGCCATGTCAGTCTGTCGCATCGGTGTGTTTATTTGTAAGCTTCTTAAGGGATGGTTTTGTGAAGATGCCTACAACAAGGAGTGTAGGAAGCTTCTCGCCAAAGATATCCGGAATATTCTTTAAGATTTCATTATACGCAGCGCAACAGCTTAACGTTCAGTTCGACGTTAGTGACATTTTTAACTCCAACGTTCTCTCAATGGCCGTCATAATGATGCCTCTATTGGCTCCCTACAAGAGACTTTGGAAAGTTTTTTTTTTTATCAATTCGTCCAACAGGCAGCTACTTTTGTTTCGAGGAGTTTTGCCGTCCTTTCTTTTTTCAGGAAGGAAAACACATAAGGCACTCAGTAACCAGAGGTCAAATGGCAAGCTGCTGAAAAGATTATCGATTGCTATTATTAAAATTAAGAATCTGATTTCTGGACTACAAAATCTTTCATATGTTCCTAAAGACTTAAGACTTATGCCTATCCCTACTATCGTCCTTCTAAAGAAACCAGTAGGCAGAAAAAAACGCAACAATGCTAGCAAATAGATAGTTGATTCTCGAACTTCAAACTTTAAAATATGAACCGACTCTATACCGACTAGTACCATGATGTAAAATATACGAGGAAATTTCAAAATAGCTTTAAAATCTGAAATATATTCGGTTGTTTGCCACACGAACGGAAAACAAATAGCGTTGCATTTCAAGAGTTGTGCATCAAATTGACATTTCATCACATACAATTGGAAATCTGAAATGACGGATTACACAGGTATCGAGAAAGCGCAAAACTCGTTTCAGGAAACGTTTGAGGAAAGTAAATCAACAACTTAAGCACAGGGTGTTCTTTCAATAACAAGCAGAACGGTCGTATGCAAAATTTTTGCAGTGTTTAAGAGAATAAGGAACACACACACTTTGTAAGAGATTGCTAGAGTTTTTTTAAATCAGCAATTACCAGACACTGGACTGGTCATGGAGATCCATTCGAGTGGTCTCCTCGAACCTAAATCCCACTCAATTTCTTTCTGTGTTTCATCAAAGTTGCAATTTTTTCTGAGACTTTAAAGTACATTGTTCATTACATTATCCGTGTACCGTTGGTAAAAGTAGATTAGGAAGAGCTCCATTTTTTGCATAAGTCATGGTGGTCCGAGTACAAGAGATCCAAGAAGGGATACCGAGTGCAAGAGAGAGAGAGAGAAATTGGTGAATGAGATCTACGAAGTGATACCGAGTGCAAGAGCGAGAGAAAGTGGTACCAGGGCAAGAGCGAGAAAGTGGTAGTGAGAGCAACAGCGAGAGAAAGTGGTACCGAGAGCAACAGCGAGAGAAAGTGGTACCGAGAGCAACAGCGAGAGAAAATGATACCGAGTGCAAAAAGCTAGAAAGTGGTACCGAGAGCAACAGCGAGAGAAAGTGATACCAAAAGAGCTAGAAAGTGGCACCGAGCTCAAGAGAGCGATAAAGTGATCAATAGATCCAGAAAGTGTACTCAATGCAAGAGAAATAGGACATAGTGTCAACTGCAATAGAAACAGAAAGAAGTATGGAGAGCAAGAGAACCAGAAATTTTTGCCCAGTGCAAGAGAGAAGGAGTGTGGTGTCCAATGAACAGATCCAGGAAATTGTGGCGAATGAAGGATTCTATTTGCCTCTAATAGCTGTTTAGTGGATCTTCCTCATAAATTGAATTCTGAATCCAAAATATTTTGGCTACTTTGCATTTTAAACCCGATATGGAGTAAAAGCTGCTGATTAGGAGTGTGATACTTCAACTAGTCTTTTAAATAAAGGTGACTCTTCCATATAAGACAGATAAAATTCCCCTATTGTAGAATTTTAATCGTAAAAGCAATAAATCAATATAAATTTAACAAAAATTATATTTTTGAAAGAATCAAAAGGAAATTGTATCAAAAAAGATATTCTGAACATGATCTGGAGACATGTTAGATACGAATTTGTGACTCTTAATCAACTCCATTAAATCTTCACTTCTTATTGTAAAAGCAATTCGCTGAGAAAGTGTTGTGTGTAATGTGTATTCCTTATTCTCTTAAACACTGCAAAAATTTTGCATACGACCGTTCTGCTTGTTATTTCGCATATTACTATTTCCTCATCCTTTTTATTAATGATACACGTGTTACATGCAACCAGCAATGACTACATTGGAAACATAATATTTGTATCGTTCTCTAGGTAATATTATTTTTTTCCAAAATAATTCTCGAAATCTCTGTACGTTCATTTCTTTTTATTAACATACTAAATCTGATTGCTATTTCATTTTCGCCTTTAATTTATCCATTTACTTCGTTCCTAAATTAATCATTAATCAATTTTAATAATTGCCTTCAAAATGTGGAAACTTCAAACTAAATAGATTTGAAAATCTTATAAATCTCTTATTTTACTAATCAACCTCCAGTGGGAATAGTGGATATTTCAGCAGTTAATCAGTTATTTAAACGCAATGTCTTTAAAGTTTCATCTCTCAGTTGCCGTTAAATGGAAATTTTGCCAGGAGAATATGTTTTTTTTCCCCCTCAAATGGGCGTTGTTGATCTTTCAACGAACAAATGAAAATTTACCTTCAACAACTCAAAAGAAAATAAACGAGGTGGCTTTTAAAAATCAAAAACGTCGCTTTGCTTAATTTAAAATTCAGGGAATCGGCTATCAAATAAAGGATTTGTTGATTCACTGTGTGGTACTAAGTTAATTTATTAGTGCACCATGCTTTTCGGCGTTCTCTAAAAAACAAATATTTTAAGTGCATTAGCTAACATAAATATACAACTTAGCAGATTAATTGCTAATAAATAACCTGAGAAAATTCAGAGACATAGTAGATCTCCAAATAAAATTCCTTATGATTATTGCAAAGAAACTAAATTTCAGTCATTATGGTATAGAACTAAAGAGCAGGTGAATATATACTCTCAAAAGATCAAGAAACAAACTCCAACCAAACTGATGTTATATGCAAATGGGCTTAAGGTTTATATTACGTTACACTCTTGATCAATGGCTTATATAAGAAGGAGAGAGACAGAGATTATAGCCCCCCCATGGAAGTTTCTGGGACTTCTCTCGATAATTCCGATTAACTATAGGTAAAAGTATTGTGAATAATTCGAAAATCATTTGAATTTAGCTTTGATTTTCATTTTAGTACTTAAATTCGAAAATGGATGGGTGTGTATTATTCTGAGAATTCAAATAAATTTAAATAAATCAAATTGATGTCACTTATTGAATCTCCTTTTGATTCATGTTGTTTCCTTATATATTCCAATGAGTTAAGGCCTCATACAAATAAGTAAACTAAGCATGAGGTTAAAGATGGTATGGTAGAGAATAAATCAATTAATTAGTTGATTACTCTCTACCAAATCCATTTTTGACTTCATGTTTATGTTACTTATTTACAGAATGAAATAATAATGTCACGACCGGCAAAATAGTGGTGGAAATGTTCAGTCAGTTAACTGAGACTTTTTCACGTTGATAGAAATTGCATCGATGAATGAAATTTTCAGCTTGATGTATCGGCAATGCTACGATTTTACTATTCTGATGGAAGCCGAAATCGATGAAATGAAGATATTCTTCCGCATCCATTTTCTCCAGTGGCTGTCATAAGGAGAGGGCCACGGGGGCTATGGTCTTCTCCAAGAGACCCACAAGTGTTTAATTTTTTTCATTTCAACAGCCAACCAATTTGTTTTCCAAGAAGGCAAACCCCTGACGCTTTCAGTAGCCCATATGAAGGCAAATGTATGGACATATAATGGAGTTTGTCCTCCAGAAATGCCACTTTTAACTACAAAATTCTTCGTGTGCCCCTAAATGACCCCCTCCAGGACTGAGACTTATGGCTGTCCCTGATTTGCCCAATAGGTGAACTTCGAAGTATTGCAAAAAATTATTTTCCGGTTGTTTAAACCTGCTGAGACCGCGTGATGTATAAAACATTATTTCGAATTAATAGTATTAGATCATGTTGTCTAAACAATTACCATATTTAAAAAAAATCTACAACCACAATGAACTTGGCAACCAACACATAAACACTTCTTTTTAATCAACAAAAAGGCAAAAGTAGATTAATGCATGCTGTTTTCTGTCGGGTATTTGAAAATTGATTTGCTCTGGATGAATTAAAGTTTGTTCGCCATAATTCATATAAGGGTTGGGTTGTTTTACCTCTGAGCGGCACTTTTTTGCACACCATGGACTAAATGGCCAGGTCACATGGACCCCGAAGGCTCAGAGAAGGTTGGGGGAGGGGACCCACTGGAACAGCTGTTGGGAGACAGATGGTAGCCCTCCGTCAAGGCCATCCAGCGTGTTCTTTAACGTGCACAGGGTATGTCTCTCCCACACACGGGGCCACGGCTTAACGTCCCATCCGACGGACGGCGGCCTTTCCAAGCCCATCGGTGTCCCCTACTGACCGTGGGCAGGGCGGGGAATTTTGCGGAGATAAATCTCAACGCTGACCCAGCTGGGACTCGAACCTGGGAACTACAGATTATGAGCCTGGCGCGCTACCGACTGAGCCACCCCCTCCCCTCCCCTCATATTAGGGAGATGATTGCATATCTTGAGTTCGATTACATAGAAAAGCTTAAAGTCTACATAAATCGACTTACTTTTTTTTTCAGATCTCAATAGATATTCGTATTAGGTATCTGAAGTCATAATACCTTAGTCTTAAAGCTTAAATTGTAACCTATTTTAATTAATGACAAGTCAAAAATTGGTCATCATTTTAACTAAAATTGTTAAACAGCCTAATACCTAAGTTATGCAACGAAGCCTAAATTTTTAAGAAAGGGAAATATCGAACATATCAAAATCATTATACATGACACGGCGGATCTACAATAAAAATAAATGGGGGAAAAGAGTTCCATTGCAGTATAACACTTCCCTTTCAATTTAGAGGTGTTTAGAATATTTCTTGTAAAACGCATAAATTATACATAAGTTTGTTTGCTTTTTATCCTTGCTGGTATTTCTCAAGGGGGGATCTGTACCTGTACATGACGTTCCTGAAAAATAAAGCAAGATTTAAAAAATTGCAATAAAAAGATAAGTATATATAGGGTGTGTCAAAAGCTCGTAGACAATTTGGAAATTGAATTAAAACAAGAACACTTGTTGCATAGACATATGGTGTACTACATTTGATAGTCCAACTCCAGTGTTTTTTTTTCTGTTACTTTATATATGGTGAAAATTCCATGAAAACGGATCAAATTTTAAAATGACGTTTAGAAAAAAAAATATCTACATGGGTTTGTTTTTTTTACCAAATCAGAATCAATTTCCGTATACAGTTCAACAAGGATCCACCATACCGTAGCAGCATCAGAGCATGTCACAAGAAATTTTTGGAAACTGACAGGGTTCTTGATCGAAATGGAACGGACAGACTAGGCACGTCTCACTATATGCCACATCTGACAATGATGTCGAGCTTATCCTCCAAGCTTATCTGCAGAGTCCCAGCAAATCAACTGAACTGCCGCTAGAGAATTAGAAGTTCCTCGCATAACGTTGCATCGAGTGCTGCATAAAAGCCTTAGCTTGTATGTCTATAAGCTGTATATGTTGCAGGCTCTGAAGTCCAATGACAAACCACGTCGTTTCACGTTTTCTGTGGAAATGTTTGATTGCTTGGTCGGAGATGATGGCTACTTATGTCGAATTTCGTTTATAGAAGAAACCACTTTCGGAGTTTCAGGAAAAGTCAATCAGCATAGCGTAGGGATATAGGGTTTGGAGAACCCATATCATGTTATTAAGGACATTTGTGATATTCCTAGACGTGAAGTGAGAATTACTATTTGATAACATTATCGGACCTTTCTTTTTTCGAATCTACAATCCGAAAGAGGTTTGCATGGATATGGTTTAGTTTTTTGCTGCCCCTAAGATTTCCCATATCATATGCATCCCATATTCATTTGGCAGCAAGATGATTGCCATATTAGGGAAAATCATGCGCGACTATCTAAATACAGAATTTCAGAATAAATGACTGGCTGAGATGTATCAATCGCATGGACTTCATGTTTTCCAGATATTATATCCTTGATATTTCTTTCGTTGGGATATGTCAAAGACAAAGTGTTCACGTACAAGTGTGAAGTCTTGAAGTCTTGGAAATTGGTATCACTGATGCAATTACATAACGAAGGCATGTTGGAAAGCACATGGCTTGAATTTGAACATCCGTTATATGTGCTCCCGGCCACAAAGGATGCTCACACTAAAGTATTACAGAAAAAGAGATATTGAATTAAACTATCGAATTTAGCATACTGCATGTCTCTGCAATAAGTAGTTTTTTTTTAACTAAATTTTTAAATCGCCCAAGGAAGAGCTGCACAAATTCCGCCCAGCGTGAAACTTTGAAAATATAAGCCAATTTTTTGCAATCTGGCTCTAATAAAGCGAATAGTGTTTAATAAGAGGACAGACAAACATTTAAATAACGTCATGCAAGTAGCTACAACGTCACTGAAGTCGAATGTTCAGCAGCTCATTTCTGGGATCCAGCCCAATCCTTCACGTAGTGCTTCGAAAAGCAAACTCAAATTTTGGCGTTAAAATAAATTTTTATCAATATTTAATTTTTTCTTTATTTTGCACCTATACATTCGACAAGTAAAACGTAATAAAGTTAAAAATTTTCTTTTTTCATTTCATTGCACCCTCCTCTGAACTACTGGTCCAAATAAAATTCAATATATTTTTCTGTTTGCCCGATGCCAAAAAGCTCATGCACTCCCAGTCTAAAGACTTTTGCTGACCCTATATAGCTAAAATATGTCATAGATATGCTACGAGCCACAAAGGGTGCTACACTAAAATGTATTTAAGTGAGGAAAAAGTATTTCTTGAGTTTATTTATCAAATTCATCATACTGTATGCCACTGCAGTAAATATTTTTTTAATTAATTTTTCGAATTGTCTAATAACTTCTGTAACGTTGCTTTGTCTTTTCCTGGTCGAAAAAGGGTAGTGCTAATCCGAAACGTTAGTAACCATGCCCTAATTCAATATAGGACTATCCATTTCTGAAACACAATTTTATTTCCTTGTGGTTTGGATCATACGAGTGATAACTAATGGATTTTATCAATTAGTTACTAATGATAACTAATTTGATTTTATCCATTTCAGAAGTAGCAACACTGTCTATAGTTTAAACCGTGGTAAATATGATGTGTGGACGGCACACTCGTATTACCACGTTGGGTTGTATTCTGCGCATTTTTAATAAAAAGGATGATTTCTAATTGGAAAGTCTGGCTGCTATACGAGATGACTAGAATCGTCTTTTACATCTTCATCTAGTTTCCCTTGATAGTCAGTGTCAACTTTAAAGCAGTCATCAAGATCAACGTAAAAATGTAGCACTATAGGTGGTTCGATATTATCCTTAAATCCATATTAGTAGATTGGGGCTCTTTCAGTCGTATTCTATGCAATCCATTTGTACAAACATTTATCAGGTCATTACTCCACTAAAGCCTCTTATACAGTACAGATGTATCATATAATGTTTAGTACTTCATTTGATTGGCGCTATTCAACACCATTGCCATCTGTATGGGACAATGTAAACCTAGATCCATCCGAGAACTTTAAACAGATTCAATGACAACAGCACTATGCTTCTGTTTCCCATTTTGGAGAGGAACAATAATATTTTGAATGAAGCAACTTCAGAATAATTGAAAATAATTAAAATTGGAATATCGGAGCTAAAAGTTGAATAATATTTCTGTTCTGACTAGTTTATGTCTGCCATAAAAACTCTTTTCAGAAAGCTGTTTCCCTCCTTTAGATCACTTTTGATAAACATTTGAGATGGTGTTCCAGATAATTTAGCAATTTTCGTGGATTTTTGCCTGGATGATCTAATTTATATGGAGCAAATGTTTTTTACTGATGATATGTACAGAGTGTGATATCAATCATTGGAGGAGCTAGTCTACTTCTTTAGAGAGGAGAGGATGATAACCTTATTCTTGGGTGACTGTACATGATTGGCACATTTTTCGTAAAGTTAAATCTCAGTTTTTTGTTTCAATTTACTGCGGCGATAGTGGGAGCGGGCGATCAATCAATCGTCCCCTATCCATGAACTTCATGAAGCCGTGAATCCTATTTGAACCATTATCGTATAGGCAGTAAGAAGTGAAGTAAAGTTTGAATAATGTTTACATTTAAGGAATGTGGAGTAATAAAACTGGAAGAGCAACAATCTGTCAACATAGATTGAAGCAACACATTGGACAATTCTCACCTTATAAAGTTCCATTTCTACGCTGATGGTGATGCTATAAAAGTAGAAAAGGGATGATGCCATTGATCATTGGAATAGACATGTTTGTCACTGATTTGAAGAAATGGAAAGCGACTTTGTCATCCCGGAAGAGAATGTCTTCGTATGTTAATAGAATTGTCTTACCAATCGAAGATAGAAAGGATATCGGGATTTTAGGAGAATTTAAAATACTTTGGGAACACGATTAGATCACGTGACATCAGCTTTGCACGAATTACTTCGTAACGTGCGAATGCAAATCAAGTGAGAGTTTATAACATTTTGACCTAGTCTAATAACTGGCTGTGGTTATGCTGTGGTAATACATATTTTATTGTAACCGCAGAATAAAACGCAATTGCTGAACTACAGCAGATCATAAAATCGCAATCGTTTACTTAGTTCACCATTCAGTGTCAGAAACTAGCATCGTAAAGGAGGGAATCTTTTTATATCTGCTTCTCTTTAGAAATAAAACTGGGGCCGATATTTGACCGTGAAACTAAAGCCACCGGGTCATAAAGAAAAGTTTAACATCCTCTAAGCGTATGACTGGTGCAGAGAGGACACGGCTTATCAGAAGTTTCTTTAATGCACATTCGTAGTGCATAAACACGACAACTTTAACCCAATGTAATAATTAATTTAAATCGAAGTAACTTACTTTGATGTATGTTTTACACCACATGATGTAATACATAAAACATAAATTGAATGAACGTGCTTCAAACACAACTATCCTCATTATTCAAATTGTAGTGATACGACATTTAAATAAAGCACTACTTCCCAGATTTGACACACTTCTTTTTCGTCCCTAATGGATAACGTTGAGGTAATATCTCCCATTTCCTGCAATAAACTTAATTGTACTGTTCAAAAATGTCAACAGATGTTTACGCAGTCGGAAAGAAGAACCAAAGGTTCAGATCTGACTCAAACACCTTTCATTACTAGCCAAGCCTTCAAGACCAACCTAGCTAACCCTAGCATTCGTTGCTTGTTAAGAGAAGAGGGCAACAGGTCCGGGCCAAGGTAGGGGCGGTTGCCGCCAAGTCAGCTGGGAGGGGACCCTTACACGCTTCTGCCGACAGCTGTACACAATAGCAATAGACTCAGTGGAACCGGACCTTGGGCGAAAGGGGAATATATATAAAAAGCCGCTTGGCGACGGGCCACAGGAATGCTGGCTGACCCGTCGGATAAAAAGCAAATCCAGCAAGGGCAAGGTTGCGTCACAAGAGTAATGACATGCATCAAGCATACATACACATACATGCGCACTTTCACGCACATCGAAACCAGATGGTAATTAAGCTCCGCGTTTTTTTATACCTTTCTCCGGGAAAGGCTTTGCAATTTGGGATCTACATCGCTATATAGGCCAAACAATGTGTTTGGGCATTGGGGGTGAAATGGGGAAAAGGATAAAGAAGGAAAGGAGTAAACGTGTCGGCAGCTTCACTCTGGGCGTCTATTGGACCGAAAGGTCACGTGATGAGGTCATTTCTCTTTGGAATCAGGGTACCAGATGGAGTGACTGGCTGAGTGGCTGGATGTGTGTCTCAACGGCTGGTAACGCGTGCTGCCTGTGGTGATGGCGTTCTTACCTCAGGTGTCAGACATGAGCAATAATAAGGTTATCTTACAGGTCAACTCTCCATCTCGCCGGTCCAATTACGTGATTCTCTCGCAGTGCGACATAGTAACTGCGGGGTTAGGGTGTAGCTGAGATTGTAGGAAAAAACAAGATAGAAGAGTCTGTTGTCTGTGATCTCTAGTTCAGTTTATCATTAACGGATCTACCTGTAGCGTCACCGCAATTTTTGTTTCTAATGTATGTGTGTTTATAATAGTTTTAAATATCTTACAGCTCTGTTAATTGTTTTTCTCACTTTTACAGTGCTATTCTCTGAGTGAATTTAATGATATACGATTAATTAATTCCACATGCTAAATAATAACGTTTTATTGTAGGTGTTGAAAACTTGTGAGGTCCATGATGATGCTGATGACAATGAAGACAACAACGACAATTAGTTTTCAGTCATAGAATAATGAAGTCAAAACAACAATATCTATGACTTAGGAGGCTCAACAGAAGACTAATGATGATGGGATGATGATCTGCATAATTTTGTTAATTAAAAAATCGCAGAATCTTAAATAGGCTATAGGTTATTAGACTGTTATTGATTACTCATGATTACTGATAATAGTAAAAATGATTGTAGTCTTCTCGTAATTATAGTGGGGCTAGAATGATGATGATTTTGACGACAGTAGAAGAAAAGCAACGGCAATGATGATGAGGAAGAGGAGAAGAATAATGCAATCAGTTAATCGATTAAATAAATTAAGGTATTTTACCGATTAGATTCATTCTGTTACTCGTGAATAAAATTGTTACCCGCAACATTTTGAGACATGCGGTATGAACTATGATCCACGTTAACTAAAATAATAAACCATTCAGAATATCAAAACTACATATCAGTACTTATTGCTTTCTGACTTCGAAAATTGCTTTCTAACAAATTGTTTTGAAAGAGTCGCCAAAAGAGGATTTAGACTCGAAGTCCGTATTTCCTAACTGTAGTTGAGACGAGTAGAGGTTTTAAATAATTGACCAATACAGATTTCGATTTTAAAACTAACAAAAAAAATTATATTTATTGAAATTTCAAAGTGAACAAAATTCCACCGTAGGCTTAGAGAGGTGGATGGTTTTTACATTACAATCATATTTTAGTACACCAACTCCACTTAAATAATCTAAATAAAGGTTAAAGTGGCAACAGTCACTTTAACCTTAGGTACTAACTGTTGCCATTTTAACCTTTATTACCTTCGTCATCATAAAGCAACGGCAATGATGATGAGGAAGAGGAGAAGATTAATGCAATCAGTTAATCGATTAACTGATTGCATTAAGAAAAATAGGCATTAAAGAAAGCATTTAGCATTAAATTATTATTTTAGCATTTAAAGTAGCTAGTATTTTAGCATTAAAGAAATTTAGGTATTTTACCGATTAGATTCATTCTGTTACTCGTGAATAGAATTGTTACCCGCAACATTTAAATTTACCCAACTTTTACACAGTAAGTGGCAACAGTCAGTACTCTAAGTGAAGGCTCTTCCCAGGAACGAGGATTGAATTCTGCTAAGTGCATTCGGAAACAAAAAAATGTACCTACGTCAGATTTTCGTGTTCGTGGTTTTTCCCAAGCAATGCAAAATTTTGGTAAATTTGGCCTAGTTACAGTTTAAGCACAAGTTTAATATCTCTCTACTTTAGAGATATCCATCGGAACTCCCCCCCCCCCCCCCCACAAATCCGGCCTAAATTAGTACAGTGGTCTCCCACTAAATCTGGACAGCGAAGAAAGCAAGATTGTACGACCAAACCCTAGTCCAGTAAGTGCGATCATCCCACACCGACTATTTCCTCTGGTTGAAACGTGGCTAATATCATTCATGCAACCCTGGGAATCCTCTAACCCAATGGGCCAATCAGACGCAATCCCCGGGAAAAAGACAACGTCTACTGCCATATTTGGTGAGTGGAACTGAGTCCTGGTGCAAAGAAAATTACACTCCATCCGAAGATTAATGCTCTGTCTTGTGAAAGACGAAGTTATGCCCTACAAGAGATAGAAGCTAGCTACCTGCTGTGTTCTAAGCACCACCTAACGATTTCACGGAACATCGAAACAGATGAATCCGAATATCACAGAATGATATACATAAATACACACGGGGTCTGACTAACATCAGCTACGTGGGACGTCTCTGTCAGACACTAAAGTAGTTGCACTAGAATAGTGTATCAAAAATGACAAGACCTATCAGAATGATGATAAGGCCTTGATTTTATCCAGATCTTGGGGGCCAATAAACAATCTAATTAAATGGATCGATCATCCATCGGATCATTTTGCTCCATTGTGGTCTCTAACAACAGGATAAGATCAAATATTATGTTGTAAATATAAAGGTATCCTTTGGAATAATTTTTAGTAGTGCAAGGATTTGAAATCAATTCAATTTAACAGTTTTTGGAGTTACCTTAATATTATAAGTCAGCACTTGGGGTATATTTTATGCATATTTGGTATCCTTTTTTACAGCCAGAGCTTGTGGTAATATTTGAACATTAAATCGAGCATTTTTTAAAGCACACGAAAATAGTATCACTCTAAGAAAATTAAAACGATTATACAAATTTTTAAAACAAATGCTGAAACAAAATGTGATAATTTTAGTTTTTCGAATTAGATTGCATATTAGTAGTTCAATTTGCTGAAAAAAATAGCGTGATATAATAAAATTGAAAAAAAAATTCGGCTCTGTGAATGGTAGCTAGGTAGTCACTGGAAGGAGAACTATGCACCAATAAAGGTCAGATTCTTAAAAATAATCTTAAATTTCTCTTTTCAGGGAGGGACGACAATAAGCATCACCAAGGCGTGGGTCTGCTTCTCAGCAGACACGCTAGTGATGCTCTTCTAGGATACGAGTGCATTAATGAAAGGTTTCTTACAGCAAAATTTCAGACAGCTTTAAAGACTTGAATGTTATCTGCTGTTATGCCCCCACTGAGGATGCCGATGAGGATGAGAAGGATAGGTTTTAAGGACAACTTCAGGATATTTTGAATTCTGTCAAGAAAGCAGATATCACCCTTGTTCTAGGTGACTTCAATGCTAAAGTTGGTACTGACTCTGACGTTTGGGGAGGGGTGATAGGCCCTTTTGGTATTGGTAGCTGCAATGGCAATGGGCAACGTCTCCTACAGGTAAGTAAACTCAATGGATTCAGAATAACTAACACTTATTACAAACACCGCGACATACATAAGTACACATGGAATACGTATGAATAATTATAGATTGGCGAATAGGATTATGAACAGTGTGCCTAAAGGTCTCAGAAAGAAGGGGAGACCTAGGATGCGGTGGGAGGACAATGTCAAACAGGACCTTGTTAGAATTGGTGTGCAGTGGCCTGATGCAGTAGATGTACCTAAGGATAGACTTGCTTGGAGAACTAAATTGCACGGTCTGGTTGGACCTCCGTAGTCCATGATTGCTTGAGGATGATGATGATTATGATGATGAATAAAATTCCAAGACATTTTTCGTAGTCAGCATTAGAAAAAAAGGTGAAATAATAGCATAACTGTTTCACCTTTTTTCAGACCATGAGACAAATCTATCACACAAACTATCGCAGTGTCAATTGAGCACTATCATGGTCTCCCAGTTACCACTCATTCTACCTCCATTGCTCTGAAGATGGACTGTTTTAAAGCAATTCCTTTTCATCAAAGAATAAAAAATCAATGCTGAACAATGATATTAATAGTCATTTCAGAATTACTATTTAAATAATCATTCGGCATGTGACTGATGACAGATTAAAATTGGAACAGTAATTTGAATATCAAGGAAGATATCACTCTGAATGTAACGTCGATTAATTTTAGAGGAAAAATTGTTATGAGCCGGGTGGAATACGAGCTCACGATTTCCTGATAACATGTCAGGTGCTCTGAAGAGAAGTTTATGCATCAATTAGAGGAGAACTTGATCGGCGGCAGGTATCTCAGAGGTCAGAGCACCTGATATGTTATCAGAAGGTCGTGGTTCGTAACCCACTCGTCTCAAGACAATGTTTCCTCTAAAATTGATCGACGTTAAATTCAGAGTGATATCTTCACTGATAATTGAACACAAACGTCGAAATTCTCTTCAATTTGAACAGTAATTTGAAGATATGACAGAAAATACAATAAAAAAAGCTGAAAATATAGATTCCTTCCATATGTCATGTTGATTAACGCACACAATGTACATCTCTCCTGCACATGGAACCACGACTTTACATTCCATCCGACGGACGGTGGACTTTACAACCCCACCCTTCCCTTTCTGACTGAAGGTCGGGTGAGTGGTTTTGAGGAGAAAAATCTAAAACCTGGCACAGGTGGGACTCGAACTTGGGAACAACAGACTGCAAACCTAGGGCGCTAGCGGCTGCGCCACCCCCGCCCTACAAAATATGCTAAATATGGTTACTATGGAATGAGTGCATTGGATTGATACCTCTTTTGAGCTCTAAGAATAATTTTTTCACTCCCTTCATTTAATTATCTTGGATAGTTTTATATGTTCCTTTCAATAATAACCAAAGTGGGGCCGAGTGAACAACATACACTGAACCCTCTTCCAAACCGTGTTCATCTTCCTTTAAATTAAATGATACACGATAATCTGAGAAAATACGACAATTTGCGAAATATATGTGTCCGCGTTCTTTTTATTTTTGAACTTCTGTTTTGTATAATAGATTCCGTAATGCATAGTTTTAACATTCTTTTTTCCTAAACAACCATGATACGTCTTTGAAATTTCATCACCAAACATTTCGGGCAATTAATTTAGCAACAATTGAAATTAGCATGTTTGCAAAACCATCAAAATCATCACTGAAAATATTCTTGCAAAACAATGACTAGCATGAATAAGCGTCACTAATCGATGTAGCTGACAGAAAAAGCCTCTCTCGCTAATGTTACAGAAGTCATTGTTCATGACTACCGTTCTCTAACGAAGCATCACCTTAAACAAATAAGAAACGCAAAAAAAACTTTATTGACAAAAGCTTGCTAATTTAATTATGTTTGAGTAAATCGAAACCAATTAAGAATTTTTAGAAGCAGGCGAATATAATACCAGTGAGCAAGAAACAACGAAAACGCTGATATGTTTGTACATTGTTAAAAGCATTTAGTTCAGAATGTTAAGCACAATACAAATATATATGTTTTTTTGGAAGCGTTCGATGAACCTAAGACGAGAAATCTGGTAAAAGAAGATGAAAATGTCTACGAGCATTTGTTAATCGATTTCCATTACTCACTATGATAAATGATTTCCCTATGTCATCTGTTCTGTTAATCCATCTTTCCTAGAGGAACGGAAAGATTGCGGAGTTTTCTGGGGGGTTTTTTATCCAAAGAATACTTCGTGTCTCAAATACATTGGTTCTGTAAGCAGACGTCGAATGCACTTCCCGAAATTGAATTTAGGGTGAAAATCACTGCCATGCCAAATGGTTTCAGAATTGTTTTTTGTGGAAAGTTACAAAATAATTTCGTGAGGCCGTGCTTTTCAACAGAAGCAAGTCTCCATGTATCAAATAGAACACAACGTTTTTTGTTTTGCTTTTCTAAAAAAGCTCATGCGAAAAGTCAATGCTATAAAAGCGCAATACGCTTCATCTGAAATATATGTATCGTAGCATTAACGACAAAGTAAAAGCTCTGTATTTGTTCTTCGCAATATTTTATCGAAAACGTTTACATGATTTTGCTGTTTAGAGCAAAACGTTTCGATCATTTTCCTGCCGTAAAACTGGCTTCATGCATTTTGACATAAAACGTTGAATATAGTAATAATAAAATTATTTACGATACATAATAATTCAAAAATATTCCTCTTTAATTTTATTTGACATAAATCGTTTTGCTTCTTTTTTTTCCCTGTGTAGAAACAGAAACAGATCTGTTCAGTTGTTATAATAATTTTAAATATATTTATATGTGAAAACAAGGTTGGATCTAGGAGGGGTGACCTCCCCTCCCGCCTAGAGAACTGTAATAAAAGTAATGTTGGCAAAAAAAAATTATAAAACGTGTTCATATTTCACGTATTTTCAAGGAATTTGTAAAATTCTCTAATCCCGTGGCCGAGTGGTTAGCGCACTTGGCTACTGATCTAAGGGACCTGGGTTCGAGCCCCGGATAAGGCATGGACACTAGTGTTGTTTTTCTACTGAGGTCCTGCCATCCTCACAGACCTTCTACTATGCCGTATAAACTGACAGGCTCCTGTCAGACCTCTGCGACAAGCAGCGGCTTGAGGGGGTATTTATTACTTTTATTTATTAAAACCGAGGGCAAAATATTATACTATATATTGCAATGCAAATCTAGTCTCTTGCGGACCTACTTTTTCTTCAACTCGATTGTGTCTCTTCTTCCCCCCCCCTACATTTATTTCTTCCCTCCAGCATTTATTTTTTTCTCTATACGGGCCTGTATCGAAATATAATGATTTGCAACATATTGCGTCAATAGTGTAAAAAGATATACTACACAAACCCTTTTAGCGTCCACCTAAACATGGAGTGTAATTTTAACGGCTCCTGTTATAAGAAGAAACAGTAGCATTTTTGGGTTTCGGTCTCCAGTAATGAGTAAAAAGAACAAGAAGTCCTACTGTATATATAGTAGCATATAAGCACACATCATATACACCGAAGAGCCAAAACATTATGACCACCTGCTTCGTATGATGTTGGTCCTCCACATGCCGCCAAAACAGCTCTTACCCGGCGAGACATTGACGCTACAAGATTTCTAAAGGTATCTTGAGGTATCTGGTACCAATACATTATCAGCAGAGCCTTTAACTCTTGTAAGTTACATGGTTGACCCGCAATAGATCGCATATGCTGTTCAAACACAAACCACAGATCCACGATTGGATTGATGTCTGGGAAATTTGGAGGCTAGGGCAAAACCAGAAGTCTTCCTCATGTTCCGCAACTATTCTCGAACAATCCGGGCAGTGTGGCATGGCGCATTATCCTGCTGAAAGAATGTACTACTACAGAGATATACCATTGCCATGAAAGGATGTACCTAGTCTGCAATGATGTTTGGGTAGGTAGTAGACATCACAGTTTCCTGCACATGAATGACTTGACCCAGAATTTTTCAGCAGAACATTGCCCAAAGCATTACACTTCCTCCACCGACTTCTTTTCGTCCCATGGTGCATCCTGGTGCCAACACTTCTCTAGGTAAACAACGCACATGTACCCTGCCATCCACATGAGGCAACAGGAAACGAGATTCATCAGACCAGACGACCTTCTTCCAATCATTCAAAGTCCAGTTTTGATGCTCGCGTGCCCATTATAGGTGCTTTCGACGATGAACCAAGGTTAGCATGGGCACTCGGAGACTCCTGCAGCTACACAGACCAATTTTCAGCAGGGTTCGATGTACTGTGTGTTGTGACACATTACTCCAGTCATCAGCATTCAAATTACAGACGAGTTGCACCCCAGTATCCCTCCTGTTTCTCGTATCACCCGGGATATCCATCGCTCACTTCTAGCATCCATAAGCGTGATCGGCTCACACTTTGCCGCCGGATTGTGGTTTTTCCCTCTTCGGACCACCTTATGAAGGTACTAACCATGGCTGACCGTGAGCACCCCATAAACCTTGCCATCTCGGAAATGCTCTGCCCAGTCTGGCCATTACAATTTGGCCTTTGTCAAACTCCTTTAAGTCCGCTGCCTTTCCCATCGAAGAACAAGAATAACACTGATTAACAGAGCTCAGTATCAGGTTTATTTATACCGTTTCATGGCCTTCACACGCGCCGTCGTTTACCTGCAGTTGCTTCGATTTGTATAAATACACGCTGGTCATAATATTTTGGCCCTTCTGTGTACGTTCCACTGGTCTTTAGCGATGCTTTTAGTCATTGGACTTAGATGAGTCATTAGACTCGATGTTTATGTCGTATATCAAAGTTTATGAAGGTAGGTGTTTTTAGCGACAACAAAAAAATATAAATTAAAATATTTAAAAAATACTTATCTTCCTATAGGGCCTTAAAAAGTTGAAAATAACCATAAAGCATATCGATGGTGTAATCAGTCACTGAGTTCGTAATCTCTTCAAAGAAAGATAGGGCACCCGGCAATCTTGTCGAGTAGGTAAATCGGCGCCCTATCTTCCTTTGAAGCGAATACGAACTCAGTGACTGATTGCACCATCGATATGCTTTATGGTTATTTTCTACTTTTTATGGCCCTATAGAAAGATAGGTATTTTTTATTTTTTTTAATTTTAACTTTTCATAACACATGTCGAATACGTACAATGTTAAGTATTTATGAGTGATTGAATTTGTGCATTGTAGTGTGATAGGCAACTGCGAAGACTATGAGACTGCCCAGTACTCAAGTCTACAGTTCTCATAGATCACGGTTGCCCGACAAATCACAGGTACGCCATTGATCTATAATTTAGTGAAATTGTCGAAGAGAAGCGTCAAATGCATAGGATCAGAGTTAGCTCAGCGTGCGGGGCTTGTATTCAGATGTTCTCCGGCTTGAGTCTCAGAATTTTTTAAGTCTTTCACCACTAATACCCATTCTGCCCTCGGTGAGAAAGAGGCCTTGGAAAAACCGTTGTTTATGTGGCGTTAAGCTGAAGCCCCGTGTGAAGGAGAGTCACACCCTCTGCCTCTTTCCATCTGACTTGTAGCAGCCGTCAGTAAATCCACTTCGCCAATCTTCTCTGGACCACTGGGGGTCCTTG
Organism: Ryuthela nishihirai; assembly: GCA_038380435.1. Taxonomy (NCBI): domain Eukaryota; kingdom Metazoa; phylum Arthropoda; class Arachnida; order Araneae; family Heptathelidae; genus Ryuthela; species Ryuthela nishihirai. The sequence goes on along the minus strand of JAWZYU010000016.1, from coordinate 30,380,544 downwards.
GAACCTGGCCATTTAGCTCAGTGTATACGAAAACGCATCCCTCAAAGGGCATTAAGTGCAAAATCTTATAGTCTCCATATAACCTTTCCAGTCGTCACTCTGTAAAGTCTGATATATAAAAGCATCTTTCAATGTTTATGACATATTTCTTTCTCGTCATCGCGATATTAAGACCTGTGAGAGTTGGACCGCAAAACAGAGGATTTGTCAGGAAATCAACTTATCATATTTCAGTTGTGAGATATGCATCCAGCGGCGTAATCGGGTTGGCCATCCCGGTAGTCACCGTGGATGCGAGAATCCAGAGAGCTTCAAAACAGTCTTTAAGGCAGAAGATTTCAAATATTTTATCATTTCACCCATTTTGGGGGTTTTGCGATTTTTTTTCCTGTTTGCTGCCCTCAGTTTAGAGGGCGGAAAAACTTATTCACTGCACAAAAGAGTCACTTGCTCAGGGCGGTAAGTTATCTAGTTACGCCGCTGTGCATCACACAGATGAAACATGATGTATTAAAAGTTTAAGTGGCATAAATATCTTTGATTTCAAAATATTAAAACAAATATGCTTTTTTTTAAACCTGACAATGGAGCAACATGACTTTATAGGGGCTCTAATGAATATTGAAACTTTTTTTTTTATGAAAGCGGAAAAGAAAGTGCATTTATGCTTTAATATGTACGTTGTTCACAGTGGAAATCACAACACCAAAAAGGATTGAAAAGAGAGATATGTAAATCGCAGGAGGCAATCGGTCATTGGAGATTGCAAATGATCAATGTTCCTCAGCGAATGGACAGCTGACACCCGGCTAAGCCTGGATAAATACCGGAGCGCCCACGAACTAGTATCACAGCGCGACCGACATTGAGGTTGGAGTGCATGTTGCAAAAATTCTCGGAACATGCCTTGGAGATGCCGCGGGACCCTTATGCACAATTGATGCCTTCTAAGAGAAACGAATTGAGCCTTCGAGCGATCATCCCAAGCATAGGGTGCAATGTGAGCAGAGTGCAACGGTACATTTCACACAGCATCATGGAGCACCAAAATACATGAAGAACAAGTAAGAGACCAGCACGCCACACCACAGAATGCGAAAATTGCATGCTTCATAGGTAGGCCATTCACGATCCTTTCACCACAGCGACTGTACTGCATAATGATTTGCAGACTGCTACGAGTACTGTGGTCTTCACACAAACCATTAGACAATTATTTCATGACGCAGGATCTGGCATCTGCCGTTGCAGCGACATCACCGGTTACACCGTCTGCACTAATATAGAGCGAGGCAACATTGGAATATGTAATGGACGAGAATGTTGTTCACAGATGAGTTCCAATTCTGTTTCAGCATGCCAGACTCCCATTTGTTGCATGGCGTCGTTGTCGTCAATCACATTCACATGAGGAAGCTCAGCATTCCATTAGCTGCCATACGGTTCCCCCACCGTAGTACAATGGTATGGGGTGGTATCACATATGGTGGCAGGACGCCTCTGCTCCATGTTTCTGGTGCGCTAACTGTGTGACATAACATCGATAATCCTGTGGCACGACCTTCCCTTCCCACCATGCCTTGACTGATTCTGCATCATAACAACGCCACCCCATACACTGTACGTGAAACGATGGATAGTCTACAAGGTGTGAAGATTTTCCCATGGCCACCATTCTCCCGGACTTGTCGCTCATTGAGCATGTGTGGGATCTTATGGGTTGCCACCTTCGCTATCTCCTTTTGGTGAATGGGGGCGAACTTGGTACAGTTGCCTGCCCAATTGGATGCTGTTTGGAACGCGATACCTCAAGACACTATTAACCATCTTATAGATGGAATGCCGAGACATCTACAGGCTTGTATACCTTCTGGGGCTGAGTCGGGTACTCATGAAGCTACAATAAACACATGTACCTTGCATTATCACGTTCCGCTTTTTTTTTATCTTATGCACATCTACCGTCATTGCTTTTATCCTATCAGTTTCGGGCGTATACATTACTTCCTTCGCTGTATTGTGATTTCCACTTTGAGCAGTGTATAAATAAATACCCCCTCAAGCAGCTGCTTGCCACAGAGGTCTGGCAGGAGCCTGCCAGTTTATATGCCATAGTAGAAGGTCTGAGAGGATGGCAGAACCTCAGCAGAAAAACGACACATAAATCTATGCCGTATCCGGGGCTCGAACCCAGGTCCCGTAGATCAGTAGCCAAGCGTGCTAACCACTCGGCCACGGGACGGCTTATAGTAACACAAAAATCTTCGATTTTTAATGCACGATGTAGTAAAGAATTACTTCCAAGAAAACTTTGCGTACACATTGCGTTGCATATATAAAGATTCAGAGGCAACTGGAAGCTTTCAGCGAAGAACTAGCTTATTTTCAATGGAAACAGCGTATGGTTTTCCCGAACACGAAACCACGGTCAAATCTCCGTTCTTAGGCCAGTAGTCTTCTCACAAGAGGGTTTTTCATTTTGGTTTCTACTGAGAGTCTCTATGGACCGAAGTTTGTTCAATCTGCCGCTCGTCAGTCTCACCTAATGTCTCAAGTTGGAGCTCTCTCTGCTCCTGCGTTGATATTTTCTCCGATATGTTGCCGGTAAGAAAGATAACACCAATGGGTTCGGAAAATCCGCCGTCCGTTGGATGGAAGGTTAAGATGAAACCGCATGTTCTGAAAGCCAATCTCTGTGTATCCTAAAGTAGTGCCTTGACGAGAAACTTCCATGTGTCGCTTAACCGTTCAGGAGGTCCCCCAACACTTACACTGTTTTGACCCCTTAAGATCCTTGTGACTTAATAGTTTATTTCGACTGTAAACAGAAAAGAAAAAGTGAAGATGAATGGATAATCAACTAGCTCAACTGAAAGTTTTCCTGTCAGACCTGAAGGACAAGTTGATGACTAAAGGAAGTTTTTTTATTATATATTACTACTATTTCTAACACCGCGGTATTTCCACGAAGTTTTTTTTATTCCCAAAACATATTTTCTCTGTCGTAAGAACTAAACGAAGAAGAGATTAAAGGTTTTATATAACCTATTTCGCTGTTTGTTTGTTTCGTTTTCTTCGACGTCTGCTAGCTGTCTCGTGTTGACGTTAATTTTGTTTCCCAGCTAAAACTTTGAAGAAGTTTCTGGACTTCAATAAGCAGTGGATGGAAAAAGAGTAGTAAACAGTGTCTGTCTCCTAACTTTGAAGTACTAAACTGGCGAATATACCAAGAAACCTTCACACTAGAGACAAACACAGGTCCAATTTTAAACATTATACATCTCAGCAGTAATTTCCAGATTTGTTTATAATTGTGAAAAAAATTAAATTAAGTTCACTAAAAATAAATAAATGATTTAATTTAACGCTATTTCAATTTTTCAATAAGCATATAATAAACAAAATTGTTAATATAATTAAAAATACTATAAGCCTATTCAGCTTTTGATCATTTTTTAAGGATACCACCCTTCTCATATATGAATCGCCCTTGGAGTTTACAATAATGTCACTCAAGAATTTTCAATATTTATAAATATTTTTAATAGTTATAAACAAAACTGAGAATTTTCCTTAAAATAACTGTTTTTAAAAGCAGTTTTAGTCGCTTGCATTTCTGTGTATATACCTTTTTTATGATTTTGTCTGAATAATTTTTCTCTAACTTGGTTCGAGCTCAATAATTACACTAGACAACAAATGTAAACTTTTTTTATAACATTGGTGAAACAGGATGTTTTAACTAATTTTGGATTGCTGAATTGAAATATGGCTGTGAAAAATCTGCAGCACTTACGGTTTTTTAAATTACGGATTGATGTATTTTAAATTTCAATGAATACGCATATCTGGGAAACGAAAATAAATGCGACTAATATATTAAATTGCAACTTAAAATTCATTAATTAATTATGTGATTGTAGAGAAAAAATAAGAAACATCATAGTTATAGACCACTGAATATAAAGTAACAAATGAAATAATATTGAAATGCAAAATAAGAAAACATGAATAAGGATCTTTTATACTTACAAGAAGTTCATTTTTGTCTTTTAAGTGCTGAGGTATCTTCCTTCCGCAAGAACCAGCAGTAGTCACCCATCATTGCTGGGTCCCATCTGCCTCTGTATATCTCGTCCATGGTTCGGATATCCTGGTGAAATATTTGCCTTTGTTCATCTCTGACAGCTCCTAAATTCTTGGGAAAGAAGTCGGGATGCGAGTGCAAAAAATGGATCTTCAAACACATTCTGCATCCATGATTTTCATAGTTTTTGTAAAGAGCTTGAATGAGCTGATGGTAGTTTTCCTCTTTGTGATATCCGAGAAAACCCTGAACCACAGACGTGAAGTATTTCCATACAGCGCACTCCTTCATATTCAATTTTTCTTCAAAGACAGAATCATTCAGTAACTTCCTGATCTGAGGACCAAAAAAATCCCTTCTTTGAGTTTGGAATCACTTAGTTTTGGAAATTTTTCTTTCAAGTGCAAAAACCCTTTTCCATTTTCTTCCATAGCTTTTACAAAGTTTTTTATAAGCTCCAGTTTGATGTGTAGTGGTGGGAGCAGAACATCAGAGGGGTCAACTAGAGGCTTACACCTCACATTACTCTTTCCAGGAATAAAAAATTCTCTTTTGGACCAGTATTTTGTTTTGTAGTGTTCCTTTCTGGCCCTACTGTCCCACAAACCCAGAAAATAGCAATATTTTGTGGTCTCTTTGAAGTCCGAGCAAGAGAGATATAACTTTTAGGTCACCACATATTGTCCATTTAAACTGGTCACATTTTATAGTAGTGAGTATATTTTCCATGCTTCCATAAGTTTCCATCATTCCCACAGCTTATGTCACTGGAATGGAAGTTCTTTATGGTTTCTTTTATGCAAAAGGATAGCTTTAAGATGAATTTTGACGAATCTATAAATAGACGCCATTCCTTAGGGTCGTGAGTTGTTCCAATTTCTTCTATCAGCCTGAAATATCTGTGCAGAAATACAAACCTTGGTACCTTTGGCCAGAATATTCCACACTTGAAGTCTTGAACCTAAAACCTCAGCTTGTTGTTTGGAAAGTCCTAGGTCTCGAACAAGATCATTTAGTTCGTTTTGCTGAATCAGAAAAGGTTTGTCTAACTTTTTAGAGTATTGTGCAGATCAGGAACTGTATGTGCCCCAAAGTCTTTCTCTGATGAATGTGAATCCACCTTCTCTCAGTTGGTTGGAGGTGTTGGTACAGGAAGATCTTCTCCACGAGGAACTGGCCTTATGGCTGAAGGCACATTTGGATATTGCATTTTGCTTTTGTCCTTTTTTTGGAAAGCCCGACACTTTAGTTAAAGAAAAATAACAATCATGCAAGTGACTAGTTGGCTCACGCCAAACCATTTGAACTGCAAAGGGCATGGATTTTATCTTACCTTTCAACCGTTCACTCAGGCCAACTAAGCACGAAATGCAGCACACATGTGGAGCCCATGTTTTGTCTTGATCTCTAACATCATATAAAATACAAGTTAGGCTTTCTACACAATCTTTGTCAAAGAACGACCCTGGGATTTTAAAATATAATTTCCACACACATAACAAAACTTATCTGGCACATTAACACACTCGGAGACACTGCGTTTGTGCCCTTTAAACGCCAAAATTCACTCTTCAACGTATAGCACGTGTTCTTCCTACAGTGAATACAACAAGAATGGCGGTCTGAGGTTAAGTTACTGTTACATATTTTCTCCCACTTGGTAATCAATGTTGCTAGCCACAAAAAGTAAAATATCTGGTATCTTCCCAGTTGCCTGGAGGTGTTGGTATAGGAAGATCTTAATAAGAGTCAAAATGACCGATAACATAAAAACGTGACCTGCTAGTCATTTTTTTAAAGCCAGATCTGAAATCAGCACTTGAAAAATAGTTAAAAGCAGCTACAATTGTTCATGTTATAAAATCCTTGTAAACCAGTGTTATCGAAATAGCTTGGGCTCGAAAATCTGAGCCCGAAACTCATCTCCACGCTCATATAAGATGGATTAACAAAGAACTACTCTGTCGATGCACAACATTGGAATAACTATTTTCACATTTTAATTCAAGTAATTCAATATAAATAATAATATAAAATAATATAATAATAATATAAATTATAAATAAATCCTTTTTCAAGGATTTCAATATAAAAATAATATTATTTAAATATATTTATGTTTTCAATATAAATATATACACTGCTTTGGCAAATTGTTATGCACACCTACTTAATACTTCGTCGTACGTATCATGGTAAAGTTCACAAATTTCGAAGTTTTCATTTCACTGTTCACAGTTTTCGTTGAAATGGGTTTTGAAATATTGATAGCGGTCACCTCTCTTAGCTGATTAATTGTAGGAGCTCTTGTTTTGCCGTACAGTTTGTGCCAACAAACGGCTGTTCATGTCTGTCAGAGATTTTTTTTTCCTTTTCGCATGTGACACGATGACGGAACGTTTTAGAGATCGTTGTCATTATCCATATATTTGGGATATTATGTCCCGCACTTTTTCGCTGAGTTCCATCACCTCCATTACGATGCTCCTATCCATCACGATGAACCCCTTTCGAAGTTAGTTGAGCGTTTCTATCCATATCCCGCTTGACTTTGCTTTCCACCATGCTTTTAGGCTTTTGCAGGACTTCGTAGTATGTAGAATACTAACTAACATCAGTAAGAAATTTTGGGGCGGGGGTGGCTCAGTCGGTAGCGCGTCAGGCTCGTAATCTGTAGTTCCCAGATTCGAGTCCCAGCTGGGTCAGCGTTGAGATTTATCTCCGCAAAATTCCCTGCCTGCCCACTGTCAGTAGGGGACACTGATGGGCTTGGAAAGGCCGCCGTCCGTCGGATGGGACGTTAAGCCGTGGCCCCGTGTGCGGGAGAGCCATACCCTGTGCACGTTAAAGAACACGCTGGATGGCCTTGACGGGAGGCTATCATCTGTCTCCCAACAGCTGTTCCAGTGGGTCCCCTCCCCCAACCTTCTCTGAGCCTTCGGGTTCCATGTGACCTGGCCATTTAGCCCATTGTATGCAAAAAAGTGCCGATCAGAGGTAAAACAACCCAACCCAGTAAGAAATTTCGCATATATTGACATATTTCATGGTACTTATATATGTATCAGACAGTCTATATATTAATTCATAATTTATCCGTCTTTCATTTGCATTATCATTTCCCAGTTTGGTTATATATTATTTTGTGATCGTCTGGTTGTATTTGTCAAAGACATTTGTTCCACCATATCTCTCCAAGCTGGGAAATATCCTAAATTAAATAGTACCTTTTTCCGTTGTATAGGAACAGTGGATATATAATTTTTTCTCTTCCTTTTTCCCCATAAACAGAAAGAATGTTTATAGATCAATTTTCTATCAACAGCGGAAACTATGAGTAAAAAATTATACTATATCAAATGAAGAGAACTTTTAATGAAAATTACTCTCGATGAAAATTAAAAGAGGAAAAGAATTCTTATCCGCTTGATATAGCAAATCGGGTGCGTAAAGTGTAAACAAAAACGATTACAACTGACATTATCATTTACTCAAATCAAACATTTTATTATATTCATAAAAATGTTTTGGCACATTTACTTTCTGTAAATCAATTTGAGTAAAAAATAAAATCATCTTTCCTTTTTCGAAATTTTAACGTTTTAAAACGCATAAAAATGGGTATTTTGAAATGGTTTAGAACTTAATTTTACTTTGCAGTATTTCCATCACGAAACTGATACTTGAAATAAATGACACCCATTATTTCCAAAGCAGTTTGCATTGTTTGAACAATTGAATTACCAGTTTATGAAGAAAAAAAATCTGAAAACTATACCACTGCTGTCTGTTATAAGTAAATGATGATGTATTGCTAAATGTCCATTCGTGAGAATTTTTATAACACCAAAACCGGATGAAGAGTTTACTTCTGACATGCTGGCCTCAGGTCGTATCAAGGAGAAAAATAAGCCTGAAACTCTGACGGAATTTTAAAGTGATCTGGAGTTTAATCAATCACCTGCAAACCTTATATAGAGTGTTGACCCAGCGATGTTTGATCAAGTTCGAATAAGGGGTCAGGAATGGAGTTCAACTCGTGATATCTAAAATTACGCCCACCTCAATTTCGGTCTTATTCTGTGTTTGTTTGTTTTTTTCTTAGTTTTGAGAATTGCATTTTCCGTCTGCACGCGCTAAATGGCCAAGTCACAGAAAGTTCAAGGTTCAAGAAGGATTTGGGAAAGGTGACTCAAAGGGCAGCTTTTAGAAACAAATCAAAAGTGTGTGATCGGGAGTAGCCACTACATTACTTATCGTAATGAGTAGAACTCTCGTAAACAAAGGGCATATCTTGACATCCTCTCCTTCCCAATAATAGAAACATTTCAAATCACTGTCTTTTCAGTGATTTTGTAACTTGCATTTAGTAACTTTTTTTGCATGCAAAGTGTACAATAAAATGAAGTCACCGACGAGGATTTGGTCTTCCCAGATTGATGTGTTTGTTAAAAGATATGAGTCTTGAAAGAGAAATCCGTGAACCTCAGTTTTTGAGCCATGCTCAAAATCATCTGAGCAGTTTCCATCTTGCATGAATGTATTGGATTAGTGCAGAGATTTTCAACTAGTGGTATGAATGTATTGGAGTAGTACAGAGATTTTCAACTAGTGGTATGACGCAGTTGAAAAAATATCCTCTGCGAATGAAGATGAATAACAAAACGAAGATAATTCGTTTTATCAATACAAAAGTTTTTTAATTGCTAAAATGCTTTAATTTTGGTAAGTCCCGACGAAGTGAACCTAATACTAGGTGTGACATGATTAAGTGAACCTAATACTAGGTGTCACATGATTAAGTGAACCTAATACTAGGTGTGGCATGGTTAAGTGAACTTAATACTAGGTGTGACATGATTAAGTGAACCTAATACTAGGTGTGATGTAACGAAGTGAATCTAGTATTAGGTGTGACGTGACGAAGTGGAGAACCCAATATTACGTGTTCTGCGATGAACTGAATCCAGTGCTAGTTGTACCCCGAAGAAGTGAACCCAGTACTAGGTGTACAGTGATGATGTGAATCCAGCAGTAAGTGTACAGCAACGAAGCAAATACAGCACCAGTGGCAATCATAAGAACGGGCCAGAGGGGTCATAGCCCCTCCAAGACCTCTGCGACATAATGTATGTTTCGATCCACATTTTCTTTTTCAGGAAGAAAAACCCCTAAAACGCTCGCTATCTCACACCAAATGACAAGCTGTTAAAAATGATATCCATTGCTAAATAATCCATTAATAAAGTTAAGAATGTCATTTCTGGGCTACAAAATCTTCCTTACTTCTCTAAATGTCCCCCTCCAGGCTTGAGACTTATGACCGCCCTGTAGAGCACTAGGTGTGCCGCCACGAAGTATACCTAATACTAGGTATGCTGTGATGGAATGAACCCAGTACTAGGTGTGCAGCGACGAAGTAGACCCAGTATTAAGTGTAATATCCCAGTAATGCCCACACAACTGCAATCTCCAGAAAATACACAAAAGATATGTAAGAAGAGCAATCATTGTTCATCTTATGTGTCTTCTGGATAGTATAGATAGGTGATTTTCTATTTTCGTTGCTAAATATAAATAGTTGAGTCGATTTTTGAGCGACAAATGCAACTGTAGCAGCAAAACATTTTGAGAAAAATTGTCTTAAATACACTGCTCTCCACTGAAATTGCCTCACCAGGAAAGATAGGCGGAAAAAGCTGAAAGTTTTTATACATGAGAACTTACACCTTTGTCACAGATTTGCCTATGACTGAGAGGCACACTGGGGCGGGGGTGGCTCAGTCGGTAGTGCGCCAGGCTGGTAATGTGTAGTTCCCAAGTTCGAGTCCCAGCTGGGTCAGCGTTGAGATTTATCTCCGCAAAATTCCCCGCCCTGCCCACTGTCAGTAGGGGACACTGATGGGCTTGGAAAGGCCGCCGTCCGTCGGATGGGACGTTAAGCCGTGGCCCCGTGTGCGGGAGAGCCATACCCTGTGCACGTTAAAGAACACGCTGGATGGCCTTGACGGGAAGCTACCATCTGTCTCCCAACAACTCTTCCAGTGGGTCCCCTCCCCCAACCTTTTCTGAGCCTTCGGGGTCCATGTGACCTGGCCATTTAGGCCATGGTGTGCAAAAAAGTGCCGCTCAGAGGTAAAACAACCCAATCCAACTGAGAGGCACAAAAACACTGCCAGTTGTTCCCGTGACGTAAGTATTGCCAGGAGCTATTAAAAATGGCCTGAAGATTGCTAGCAAACAGAAATGTGTGGGGCAGACCTCTTTGAAATAGCCATGCCCTTACAATGGCAAGATGATGATATGTGCATCTCACGGACATTGAAAGAGGCTGGATTATTGGAATGGAAGCAGCTGAGTTGTCATAAGATAAAAGAAGGTTCTGCAAAAGCAGCTGAATAATCAAAAGATAAAATAAGGTTCTGCAACACGGCAGACAGGTTCAAGTACTCGTAGGAAAACGTCAGAGAGGACAGACCGACGTATCTGGCAACAAGCTATACATGACAGAACTGAGAACGGTAAGGCAGATTACTAGTCTCATAATGCTATCCCTACCTTTTCCCGTATCTTCCAGCACAATCTTACGACGACTATGAGACGTGGGCCTGTATGTGTGCCATCCCTTGGCTTGTCTTCCTCTGACTCCATCACATCATGTGCATCTCTGCAGTGATGCAGGAAGAGAAGTGGCATCATGTCTTCTTCAGTGACAATCCCATTTTGTGTGTGTGGAGATACCCAGGTGACAGACGTCATACAGCATGTATCTGGAAGCTGCATACAGGATCGGAACACAGCATCGTAGTGTGGACAGCCATTAGTTACAACAGCTGGTCGTCTCTGGTTGTTATTAATATCACTTTGATGTGATACGGCATGTTGAAACTGCTCTATGACCTCTGCTGCTGTCATATCGCAGTACATGCCTAACAACATTTTCAACAGGATAACACGCTGCCACATTCCTTTCAAGTCTCCCTTCAGTGTTTCTGCGATGTGGTTCTGTTTCCTTGGCCCACGTATTCTCAAAACCTGTCGCGTATCAAATACATATGGATTCAGACATACAATACATGGGTCATGATGAGGTGGTATGTCAAATCCAGCGTTCGCCCATCATCAACTGCCACCGAACTGACAGCAAGGGTACACGAAGCATTGCTATTTATAACACAGGATTACATTCGCCACCTGCTTAGCTCACTCCTGCGACATCTTCCGTCATGTATTGCGGCTCATGGCAGCCATACCATATACCTCTCGTTTTGCCATTAAACATTGGTAGAGCTGTTTGTCTCTGTAAATGTTTCTTATTTATGTATATAGCTACCACCACAACTAATTTGCTTCACATGCAAGGATTCCTTCTAGCTAGGAACAATTTTAATGCAGGGCAGAGTATGTATACAGGCCTATACTGTATGTACTATTTATAATTATTGAGTGTTATATTTTCTTAGTTTTTTCCTTGTAATATACATATGGTGTTCTTTCCGGGTTTTATTAATGTTTTAAAGGATTCTCCAATGACTGCTTATTTAATCGATCTATGTAAAGGAAATTTCTTATGGACAAATTGTGAGTGAAAAGCTAAAATCCCCAAAATGTATTCGATCAGAAAAATCCACCTCGATTTACACTGTGGCTTTGCTTTGACGATTTCTACGAACTCAATTAAGATGAAAAGCGAAGAATAAGTGCATTTTGAATGAATTACTGGAAATTGCAGAATACCGCTTGAGCATTTAGTTCTATAAAACTACATTGTTATCTGATATTTATTGTTTAGACTTATATCCTAATTCATTTGATCAAAAGTTATCACATTTACAAATAATTATAAATAATACTAAATGCAATATTGAGTTGTAAAAAGAGAACTAATACATTTTTAAAGGTTATTAACGATGAAAATAACAAGAGCTATCATCTGCTTTTAATAGATAAGTGAATTTACTTACCAAGATCCTAAAGTTTATTCTGAAGTCTTTACTATGCAGCAAAATAATCACCTCAGATATAAGTAGTTCCTCAGATATAAGTAGTTCCTCAGTATAAGAAGTTCCACAGCGACTTCATGATGCACAATCCTCTGATTAAATAAGTAACTATCCCCTCCAGCAGCTGCTTTCCAAAGAGGTCTGACAAAAGGGTGTCAGTTTAATACGTCATAAAGATCTGTGTGGAAGGCGGTACCTCAACAGAAGACAATACAAATATTCATGCCTTACCAGAGTCTCGAACCCATGTCTCTTTGATTAGTTGCCATGGACGCTAACCATTTTACAACAGGACGGTTTCTTTGATTATAATCTATAGAAAATCATTGATTATAGTGAATCATGATGATTCTGTTAGACTACTATTTTACAATATTCACTCTTTATAATTTGAGATTTAAAAAACAGAGATCTAAGGAAAATAGGTCAGAATCATTTATCTGGGAAGCTATATTTGTTATGAAAAGTTTCAAGTTTAATTTGCCACAATACGTTGCCTATTAGCGGCTCTATACATAGCCTTCATTAACAACGTCAACAGAAATGTCTGCTTTTGTTGCAGACAGAGATAAACAGTTGGAAACCAGTAATACTGAATGCTACACGTGACATATTGAACGATCGAATGGTATGAGAAACCTTGAAGCTAATGTCAAACTCGTTCGTTATCAGCTACGCTTGTCACGAAGACAGATGGTTTAAGAGCAAAATTAAAAGAAGAAAATGATTAAGTCTGTGTTTTTCATCCTGTGTTCCGTGAGCAATTTGTAGTTGTTCCGTGAACACTTCTCCCAAAAAAGGATGTAAATTTTTCGACTGTTCTAAAAAATAATAAAATATGTTTAAAAAGACCTCTATCTCTTATATTATTTAAAAATGCACAGTTGATTAAATTAAATAACTTCCTTACATTATAGGAAAATATCTTAAATTTGCTATTGCACGATGTTTTTCACTATTTATCAAAATTTCCTTTACTGAAAATGGAGGTGGTTGATTCAGTGTGTTTCGTACCTGGCTCGTAATCTGATGCTCCCAGGTTTGCGTCACAATTGTGTTGGTGTTCAGAAATTTCTTCTCTATCTACCCTTGGTGAGAAAAGGGAACACCAAAAAGCTTGGAAAAGCCGTTGTCCGTCGGGTGAAAAGTTAAGTCGTGACCCAGAGCATATATAATACGTTCGATGTCTATGTACGATGTCAAAACTTCGAGAATGCAACCACCATTCTCCAAAGCAGGAAAGCCATACCAGGTGCACTTTGCAGAAAAGGTTGGGTGGCCTTGACGGGAAGCTTCCATCTGCCTTCTAACAGCTATCCAGTGGATCCTTTCCCCAATTTTCTTGGAGTCCTGGGATCCTTGTGACCTGTAACATTTTGTAGGTACATACTAGTACATTTTGTGCATAAAAGTGCTGCTCAGAGATAAGACAACTCATCCCTACTCTTCAAGGGAAAAAAATTAAAAAATACTGGAATAAGTGACGTATCGTTCTTTAAGCAATGTATGTATGTAGTTTTCACTGATAGGATGAAATTGATTGTTTTGATTTATAACAGAGATTTTTCTTTGCCTGAATAATGAGAGAAATAGCCAAGTAGCAAAGACTACAAGGCTGAGAACAATGCAATGAAAACATAACTACTGAACGCGGCTAGTAAAAAATAGAAACCCTTAACAACTCTCTAAAAAGCACTGTTACTAAAAATAACCTTTCAACTGCAAATATAAATAAAGAGAAAGCTGAGAGAATTAATTGATTTTGTAATATAAAAGTATATCTGGCAGATGGATTAGCTAAATATCAATTAAGACATCATCGACGTCAGAGAGATTTTGTTCCATTCCACTTCCGAGATAATACCACTCTGAAGCAGGGAACTTGAAACGAATTTATTATTCGTTAAAGAGAAAATATTCTCTTTACCAGTTTAAATATTTGCTTCATTAACCCTTTCGGTACTACGACTGTATAATTGTATTTCATTAATTTGCAAATTAGGTGCTTGGAGGCCATATTCTCTGATTTCATCACTGGGTTTCATCACTGATGACCATAAACTGCCATTCTTCCCTCCAATGAACTCGTTCTTGACACCACTGCAAACGTGCTCGATAGTGACGAGGTGACAGTGGTAATCATGCCAGCGGCATGTGTGCCGTAGTCCTGCTTCCAAAAGACGATTACATATCGTTCTTCTACACACCCTTGGTACGACAGCGGATCGAATTTGTGACGCCGTAGCCATCCACTCTACAACTGCCGCCCTCCTGATATGCTGATCCTTTCGTGCGTTCGTAACCATTTGCCCGGAACTACGTCTACGAGTGTGCGAATGCTCGTACCACTTGCCGATATCTCTCGTCCAAAGGTGTGCAATTTGACGAAAAGACCAACCTGCTTCCCGAAGACCCACTAGACGACCTCGCTCAAACTCCGCTAACTGAGCAAATGTTGTACGCCTGCGTCGTCCAGGCATGGTAGCTTCTTCGAAGAGCACTGAACAACACTACACAAGACGAATAACTTCTTTCTTCAAGCTCTAGTCCTTAAATACACGCTGCGTACATTTGCATGTTGTCATCCTCAGTAACGTCATTATTTAATCCAATGACTTTCAATCTCGGATCACGGTTTCTGCCGCCCTTAACTATTAACATATTATAATATGACGTTCCTAAAGGAATTCCTTCTGGGTATTCTTTTTCAATTTCCGCCAGTGTATATTATCATTTACATTTTCCAATCGTCTAGATTAAGGGTTTTTAACGTGGGGTACGCGGTAAAATGTTTTGGGGTACGCCGTGAGAGCTCAAAATTCGCTAGATCTGGTAACAAAATTTTATTCCCATTGTTATACTATAACTATAATTTTATCTATCTATACAAGGGGTAAGCCAGTTACATACACATTTCCAGAGGGTCTAGATCAGTGGTTCTCAATATTTTATACTTCACGTACCCCGCTGGAAATGGTGTATGTAACTGGCGTACTTCTTGTATAGATAGATAAAACTATAGTTATAGTATAACAATGGGAATAAAATAAAACATATATGTATATAACATATATCTAGAGACTTTTGAGCTCTCACGGCGTACCCCAAAAAATTTTACCGCGTACCCCACGTTAAGAACCTTTAGCCCAGATTATTACTGTTAAAAAAGTGCAAAATTCGACAAATGGAAAACTTTATTTTCTCTGGAAACGGGCATTCCTTATTCGACAGAGGCGATATGTTATCCTTCAATTTGTTTGGTGATTCTTCTTATTTCAATCCTAGGCAGAGCTTTTACAGTCTGATACTCAACAATGAATTACGCAGTGAATTAATGTTTAATATAACTAGTCTCCACTTTAGAATATTTAAAGAGAATTTTTATTAAGTAACGTCACCTTTAAGCCGTCCCGTAACCGAGTGGTTAGCGCGCTTGGCTACTTATCTACGGGACCTGGGTTCGAGACCCGGATAAGGCATGGATGTGTGTGTTGTTTTTCTGCTGAGGTCCTTCCATCCTCTCAGACCTTCTACTGTGTCATATAAACTGACAGGCTCCTGTCAGACCTCTGTGGCAAGCAGCTGCTTGAGGGAGTGTTTATTTTATTTAACGTCACCTTTAGCGTCGTTCCACTGAAACAGTTAAATTTTTTTAAAATAATTACTGTAAGAAAGTGAAACTGTCCAATACAAAAGACTAAGAACATTATTATTATATTTATTACATTTATTTATTGAGAAGAAGGTACAAAAATATGCGCTAACACCGTTGAAGACATGGTAAAAATAACAAAATATTTACAATATGGTTAACACTTTAACAATATATAATTACATACATAAGGTTAAAATTTAAAATTTTTTAGAAATTTGGCTGTTGACTTGAGGAGTTTGTATACTCAGAGGATGCCTCCTTGTTCTAAAATCCAAAACATGAATTAATGGCTCAGGTTGATTTGAAAAGAGGAGGTCGTTAATACCTTAGGTAGATTATGTCATCTTTTTCACATGACCTAAACTTTGAACATTAACGCGTAAAACTCTCTATATCTTGTATGTAAATCAAATAACTATCAAGAAATTAAAAGTAGGATATAAATCTTATTTCGAATATTAAACACTGGAGCGAGAGCAGATTTTACAGAATTGTAACTCCGGTGTTTCAGTATTCTAATTTTCTTCACTTCTCATCAGCTTTGAATGTTTATCACAACCAGAATAATTTATATCTACAGATGTAGCGAACTTCATAAAGTGAATACAAGTATAAAACTTTTGACATTAATAAAAGTTTCATTTCTAGTAGGAATTTAATAAATGAACTGGAAAGGAACCAGTCCTGTCAATTTCTTGACCTTGATCGCTTGCGTAAAAGGATTAAACTCATCTCAGCAAACATCCGTCGCCCTTGTCTCTGCTTTCTAATGTAAATAAGCAACCTAATTGCATTTTTCAGCACACCTACGAAACAGAACTTGTTAGACAACCTATAATTTCGCGAAGCATTTAGTTCAAGATTGCCACAAAATAAGCAGTGCAAACCACACTGCGATGGGCGCATGAGTTATAAATAGAAGCTGATCCGCGGCGATTCCAAGCGTCATGAAAAGGGATGATAGTATATATTTAACATCAAGTCCGATTGGCAGCAAAGAGTTATGATCCATTGGAATTGATGTATGATGCCATTCATCTGGCTAATCCAAACAACTGCCTTCCCATTTCATGCAAATGTGTGTATCACGCCGCTAGCTTAAGTAGCTCGGAATGTTTTAAAGCGATTTTCCTTTCATTCTTATTATCCATTTTTGAAACACAATCGTGCAGAAAATATATGCATGTGCTATTCATATTTTTTTTTCTAGGCGTACATTCCTGAGCATTCGATATCCTTTAATCACTCGAAAGTTTTTTTTCCCTTCTAAACTCTAAACTATAGGTGGACAAGAAAGCAAGCTGATCCGGGATCCATTGCCGAAGATTTCATTTCTTCCAATGAGTTATGATAGTAATATAAAAAAAAACAACGCAAGTAGCACTCTAATAAATTACAGTGCACTCTGAAATAAAAAAAAAGGCAGCTTGCTAGCTTTTGAAATGAGTTTCTTTGATTTTCTTCACTTTAGTTTCAAATACGTCGTTAACGAATACGATTATTCAGCCTATCGTAGGCGATTCACTCCTACTTTTGATTTGTCGTAATATCGCCGCAGAAAGGATTTCATAGAGAAAAGTAGCAAAATAACTTTACCCCTGGTGTTTATTTCCCTTATATGGCTAGAAATTGAAAATTCTTCTGTACCATATAATACAATCATGAACTATATTTGGGTAATCAAAAAACAAGTGCATTCTTTTAAGAAATATATCTTTGTGCTGTTAATTTTTCACCCTTTTATTCTCTTTCCATGAAGCCCTGGAGTTCATTCCTTTCTTTGACCATTTGTAGAGAATTATTATTTAAATAAGCAGAATGCATTTTAGATCACTCAAAAAGATTTATTTTTGAAACGTAACTTTTAGCAGCCATTCTTTTCCATTTCGTTTACGCCAATGAAACACTCTGACCACATATAGGTGTACTTCACGCATCATCGCTTCGAACAATGTCGTTTCGAACTACCATCGTTTTTATAGATGTCTCCATGCAGTAGCATCAGTTTTCCCACAGCGTAATCTTGCATATAAATCTGACTCAGCGTCGGACATGCAATAACAGTATCACCATTTTAGATGTGCGTCTACTTTGGTTATGGTTCTCATGCATATTTTTTAAAAAATTCTTGCAATTTTGTTCCTTTTGATCCATTCGATATGAGAAAAAAAGAAGAAAAAGTATTACTTCAAATTAAAAAATAAAGAGTATGTGATCCAAAGCGGAAAACGTTTTCTGAATTTGTTTTTGCAGAAAAAAACTAATGCTTCAAAACTGTCAATGGCGTTTGTTTTCCACTTTTTAATAAGTTTCAATCTATAGGTTACCTATTTATCCATTTCTATATTGTCAATTCAAATTAAAAAAATAAGAGTATATGATTCAAAGCGGAAAAGGTTTTCTGAATTTGTTTTTTCAGAAAAACCTAATGCTTCAGAACCGTCAATGGCGTTTATTTTCCACTTTTTAATAAGTTTCAATCTATAGGTTACCTATTTATCCATTTCTTTATTCTGAAAAAAAAGACATGTTTTGGGCACTCTTCAAATAGTAAAATACTTTCCCAAAGGAAAAATAAAAATATACCTCAAACACCGCCGTTTCTCATATCATCGCCATTTTAAAGACTACGTAACGAAATTATAAATACGAATGTAGAAATATTTTCGTTACGTACCATTTACATAAGAATTGCATTATCTGAAAAATATTTGCAGTAATGTTATTACCGGCATTTTCTATTGTACTGTTATTTGACATTATGTTATAAATTACAAAGCACGATAAATATTTTCCTTTCAAACAAAAATAATTGGCTATCGTCCTCTCTCTCTGTAACATCTGAAGGCATCCTGCAGATACTACTCTTTCAAATCACCAGAAACGTTCGCACTTGATTGCCTAATTCACCATATCGTTAAATATTCTTTCATTCTGACATTGGTTAGAATTTAAAAATGACAGTACTCTGAATATCTACTCTCATCTCAAACTATGTAACATCCCTATATCCATTCTAAAGAGAGGAAGCAGTAGCAGGACTTTTTTTTATCCCCGCTCTTACCCCGACGAAAACAAGCATACAGACAGAGCCAAGCGCTCACATTCATACACCTAATCCCAGTCTTCTCTAGCGGCTCGTCCCCTGGGAAAGAAAGAGGGTCTGCTAGGAGTGCCGGAGGGATCGGTCCGCTCCGAACCTTGACGAGCGGTCAAATATTTGAGAGGGACGTGTAAGTCTGTATCTCTCAACACAGGAGCTGTTGTTGAAAGGTTTCTGCTCTCTTCATTAGGTCGTCCCTTATGGATTCTACATCTTGGCTGCTGTTTGGAACCTTTCCCTAGCGTACAAAAACACTCGAATTCGGAGCTGGAACACGAAATACAAAAGAAGTAAAAACGAAATAAATCGAAAAGAAAGCTGGAAAATCATGCACGTTCATGACTTTTCCAGCCGATTTTTCCATGATCAAGAACCAATATTGAGATCTGTAGTCCGTGGTAAACTGAGTCTTGGAAAGCGATGAAGGCTTCAAAAGCATATATGCTCGTGCAAGAGTAACTTCGAAAATCTATTCGTCTAACGTACAGAGTGCTATTTTTAAGTTGTGAATATTTCGATTCTGGATATTGAAATGTGAGAATCTTTAGTGTCTTTAGTATTGTTTTCCTCTTCGTTATGCAGACAGAAAATTGTTAATCATGAGGGAATTATATTCCGTTTTGATCAGTTTATAACGCGTTCCAGCCACAAGACGTTATATCTAATGTTCATTGCATTTTTATCATGTCGTTAGCTTATTTAAAGAATTTTGAGTCATCTGTCAACTAAGTGAAATTTATCTTGCAAATTTTTTTTCCCTTTTAGAATTGGTTTCTAATTAAACAATATTTTAAACATGATATACGAATGTATACGATAAATTCATTCCCTCGTAAAAGATACACGTGCATTAATCGTTTGTAAAAATAACAAAAGAAGCTGTTTGTAACAGTACGCAATTTACAGCTGATTCTTTCGAAATTATTAAGAGATATCTAGAAGCGAGAAATCTATCACCTTTCTGTGAAATGATGAAGTCTGCTTCTAGAATTCTGCAGAGGGATTGAAAAGTCATTCATTTCATTAGACAGGCAGGACCTACTGGGTGGGGGAGGGCAAGGAAGCCTTACCCCCCCCCCCCCCCTCTTTGAGAATGCAAGTAAGGGTAATGTAGGTAAAAAATGATTAAATTTTATATTTGATTCATTTTTCACGAAATTTTGTAGGACTCAAAGACAGAGGAGAAAATGTTACACTGCAATAAAATTCCAGTCTCTTACACCCATTTTTACCCTTTTTAACGATCTATCGAGTCAGTTGGCCTCCCCTTTTACTATTTTCTAGATATGGGCCTTCAATTACATATATAGATTTTATATTTAATACACAATTAAAATTATAAAAGACGTTGCAATTGATCGTTTTCGAAAGTGACTCCGTGAAACAGGCATTAATTCTTTTTCAGTGAAACACACGGCAAAGTTGTTCATGTTTAAAATGCACTTCTCAGTATTTCTCTTCAGTTCTTATATCATTTAAGAAACACTTTTTTTACATATTTATGAAGGTTTTAATTTCGCATCTTTTATTCTTTATCACATGACAAGGAGGCCCCGTGATGGCAAGTTACAACCGCCCCCGCAAAAATACGCGTCATCTCTACTTGTGTGAATACTAATCATGATTATGCAATATTCAATCATTTGAAAATTCATTTACATTAGTGATATAAAAGACAATTCTTTTATACCGATTTAACAGAAATTTTTGTTAATTGATTGATGTCTGAGGAACCAACACTTTGCTCCAAGATACATTTTGAACATCCGTCGTATAGATAATGTCCAATAATCTGAGAAAAGAGTTAACTTTGCAAAGCGAAAAACACGTGTTATATAAAACGACACGTGTACTTTTTACCAATTCATACCCACCTTCAGCAATAAAAGAGAAACAGATGAACCAATAAACAGATAAAAACATTTATATATATCTCTCGTTACATAATGGAATGGGCAGAAAGACCAGCAGGAGATTGGTTCTTCTTAGCAAAAGAAAAAACACAACAGAAAACTGCTGTCGTTATGCAGGTAGCTTGAAACGAGACGAGGCAGAGAAAAATCGAAACCTCCGTTATTTCTCGGTAACATAGTAGCTAATTACAGGTTTCAGTCTTTCAGTCTTTTATTCTCTGGTTTCTTGCATCTTTTGTTGCTGATTTGGTTGCGCTATCTGAATAGAAGTCCTCAAGGGATAATTAGAGACGATGCTGGATATAGAAAGAGATGTAGAAAAACAGCGATATGCCTAAAAGGTAAAAAGAAAAGCTGAATAAACAGAATGAAAAGGAATAATACAGATGGGAAAAAAAGGGTAAATAAGAAACAGGAACACAAAAATGAAACATTCGTAAGAAAGACAAAAGACGCTCTCAAGTGTTGGCATATGAAATGAAAAAGTGAAAAACAAACGTCGGATTTTTTTACGCATTTTTCTTCTGTTGAAGACATTAAACACAGCTTAAAATAACACATTAATGATTTTTTTTCTCCTATTACTATACTTTTTAGCCTAACAATGGAGTCTTATGAATGTTGCGTAGAAAGTAATTTTACGGATACAGAAGTTTAATCTGCATGCATCTTATATTTCTGCTAAAGTATGTTTCTTTATTTTTCTTTAAAACTCTTCTTAGGGTTTCGTTTAGTTTTTTTTCTTTGCATTCGTGTTTAGTATTGCCTTTATCAACCACTTGTTATAACTGCAATATTCTAAAAGCATCATAAGATGAGAATCATTTTTAATTTACGTAAATAAAAAAGGAGATCAAATGGGAATGACGTAGCCACATCATGTTAGATTTAAGATTTTAAAATTGCTTTCAATGAAAGAATAGATTTGGTTTGGGTTTACGATGCATAAGAATGGTTGTTTTATTATAGGGTATGGAAATAATTTTATGCTACGGTGATCGGACGAGAACCGATGTTTTCAGCTTCGTACTGCTGAGGACCCGCCATCCTCCCAGATACCCCTACTGTGGCGTATTAAACTGATATGCTCCTGTCAGACCTCTGTGGCAGGCAGCTGCTTGAGGAGGTATTTATTATTTATTATTATGATAAAGTACATTATTAATACTAATACAAGATATAATGGTCATTTTACACAGTGCATTGAACAGAGACTACTTAATACATATTAATTTTATTTTTAAACTGAATGCTCGTTTCAAATGCCAAATGGAAATATTAATACTCATCTACTTGGCGTAGATAAACTTGCTTTTCGGGCAGAGGTTGCATATCTCTGTTATAAACTTTTTCATGAAGTTTACATTGCCAATGTAACGTCCATCCGTCAGAGAGTAAGTTAACGTCGTAATCATTTGCGTCATGAAGATCATTTTTTGCACACAAACACTAAATAAAAAATATTCCTTCAAATAGCTGTTTACCACAGTAGTCTGACAGTTGCCTTTCAGTTCATCCTAGTAGTATGAATATAAAATGTCAAAACATAGAACTTAAATTTATATTTTGAATGGTTAGAGCCCTACACCGACAGATCGACATTCAGAGAGACGGAATTGCGAAAACTGTTTTTTTTTTCAACTTCCGTGCTACTTAAACAGTAATCCTGATCGAGAAATTGGAAATCGATTTGTTTTTTACGATTGCAATACTTACTCCACATTTGGTATAAGAGAAAGGAATTGGAAAGTTCAACTACTTTTAGTGAACAGAGAATTCTCTCTTTCGAAGAAAAATATTTTATTCGGTTTCAAATTCAGCGCCTTCTAACGGTGGAAATTTAAATTAAAAGTAAAACTGCGAATGGTAATATTTTATTAGTCTAATATTTCTTACACCTTGTTTCATTTTTATCTAAAACAGAAAAAAAAAAGTGTTTCCCTAACAACCTGGAATGGTTTTTATCAGAATAAATTCCATCAGTAGCGCCAAAATTTAAGCTTTCCCGGATAAATATACTGTGGTTATATGCTTTCATTTAAGCTTTGCCATTATAGTGGAAACATTCAGTAAAGGAAAATCAAAATATCTTATTCATATATATTCGAGAAAAAATAAGGAAATTTTCATCAAATTTTTTTTCGAAACAAATTGAATCTCTACAAACGAAAAGGGTACAAAGTGGAAGCAGGAGCTCGCTTTTAGCTCGTTTTCAAAAGACGAGCTTTGCTTTTGTTATTTCTGTGTGGCCGTTTATCCGTCCATTTATCTGGTGGATTGGATTGAATGGTTTTACATCTGAGAGGCATTTTATTTTCACTCAATGAGCTAAATAGCCAGGTTACAAGTACTCCAAGGGCTCAAAGCAGTTTAGAGGGTGAAGATCCATTTGGCAGCTATTAAGTTGGGTTGGGTTGTTTTACCTCTGAGCGGCACTTTTTTGCACACCATGGGCTAAATGGCCAGGTCACATGGACCCCGAAGGCTCAGAGAAGGTTGGGGGAGGGGCCCACTGGAACAGCTGTTGGGAGACAGATGGTAGCCTCCCGTCAAGGCCATCCAGCGTGTTCTTTAACGTGCACAGGGTATGGCTCTCCCGCACACGAGGCCACGGCTTAACGTCCCATCCGACGGACGACGGCTTTTCCAAGCCCATTGGTGTCCCCTACTGACCGTGGGCAGGGCGGGGAATTTTGTGGAGATAAATCTCAACGCTGACCCAGCTGGGACTCGAACCTGGGAACTACAGATTACGAGCCTGGCGCGCTACCGACTGAGCCACCCCCGCCCCTGGCAGCTATTAAGAGATGGACAGAAGCTTATTATCAAGATCATTTATATTGTTCTTTAAAGTACACAGGGTATATCTCTCCTGCACATGGGGCCACGACTTCCAAAACAGTATCCCCAAATCACGCAGAGTATATCCAAGTTGATAAATAGATATCCATTATCATCTTTGATATCTTCTGAATATTGTGTGGATATTACGGTTGTGTGGGTTAATGTTCAGTGCGACGGACGGCTGCCTTTTCAAGCCCAACGGTGACCTCTTTCACAGCGAGGGTTGAACGGTGAATAGCGGAGAAAGTTCTCAATGCACGCCCAGCTGGGGCACGAACCTGAGAACATATAAATCAGATTACGTGGCTGGAGAGCTACCGACTGAACTAACCACAGCAATGGGGTGATTCAAATCAGATAGATGCTAATAAAATATTCGCAGTTTCCAATCCTCGATTAGTTCCAATTTCTAATGATAGAGATCACTAAATTTGGAAAGTAACAGATTTCATTCTCTTTCGAAACGGGCGTTTCCATATTCGAAAAAGGTAATTTTCTATCCGCTTAGGCGTTTTCTGAAACGAATTAAAAGTGATAATATATTCTCAGTCACCATTACTTGATTTATGCACTTGTCACAATAAGATCTTGCCACTTTCGCAAGGTCTTCTTTCGTTGTCCTATTGAAACTAAATCTGTGATTTAGGAATTTTCTGACAATTTTACTCTTTCCAATAAACAGCTGCGTACTGCAATCATAACTAACACTAGCATACGCTTGATAATTTATTTTAAAAAATCTTCAGTTGTTCTGTGACTAAACTTTAACTGGTATCCGAGTGTTCATAATGATTGGCTACTGAACAAAGAGACTTGTATTCGATCCCCGGATAAGCCATGTGTATTTCCTTTCTTGTGTTTAACTGTTCTGATGTCTCACCTTCCTAGCTGATCTTCTCTGTGGCTTTTTACACTGACAAGTTCCTATTAGATCTCTGTACCAAGCAGCAGCTTGAGGGGTTGGGTTGTTTTACTTCTGAGAGGAACCTTTAGGCACACAATGGACTAAACGACCAGGCCACAAGGACTCCAAAGGCTAAGAGTTTGGTCGAAGAAAGAGATTAGTTGGACTGCTGTTAGGATACGGAAGCTTCTCGTAAAAATCATCCAGCGTGTTTTTTAACGTGCACAGGGTATAGCTATCCTGTTTGAGGAGTAAACACTATTTATTGTTACAGGAACAACCGTAGCAGTTTTCAGTTCATATAGTGGCTACATAAGTACATAAAGCAAGTTTTCTTAGGTTCGCTTTCTGTTCAAAATCGTTATTTTGATGCATTTTTCAAATCGAGTACATTTTTCCTAATAACTTTCTAATAAAGAATATTCAAATATATATTGATATCCAATGTACATAAATTAAAATTTACTTATTCCCTTAGAAAAAGAGGAAACACGATCTCAAGGATCGTTTGAAAAGGCTAGATACAGAAGTTAACTTTATTCCTTTCAAAACATCAGAAGGGAGAAACGCATGATTCTAAAGATTTGTTTTACAACTAATGTAAACTGAAAGCAAAAGGTTAAATAGTTTTCTTAAAATAAAAAAGCGTGGTCCTAAAGGCTTGTTTGAAATGTATATAAACTGAATAATAAAGTTCACCTAGTCCTCTTCAAAGGATTTTGGGTTGGGTTGTTTTACCTCTGAGCGGCACTTTTTTGCACACCATGGGCTAAATGGCCAGGTCACATGGACCCCGAAGGCTCAGAGAAGGTTGGGGAAGGGGACCCACTGGAAGAGCTGTTGGGAGACGGATGGTAGCCTCCCGTCAAGGCCATCCAGCGTGTTCTTTAACGGCACAGGGTATGGCTCTCCCGCACACGGGACCACGGCTTAACGTCCCATCCGACGGACGGCGGCCGTTCCAAGCCCATCGGTCTCCCCTACTGACCGTGGGCAGGGCGGGGAATTTTGCGGAGATAAATCTCAACGCTGATCCAGCTGGGACTCGAACCTGGGAACTACAGATTACGAGCCTGGAGCGCTACCGACTGAGCCACCCTCGCCCCTCTCTTCAAAGGAGGGAGAACGCATAATCCTAGAGATTCGTTTTCAAATGTACATAATGGAGGACATTCAAAAGGTTATTGACACGTGTCTGTATATTTGCACTCGCTCCTATGAAATTAACAAGCTACGACTTATTTGAAAGCTTGTCTGAACTTGTTTTAGGTGTTAAAAAACAAAGGTCGTATCATCATTTTTCTCTTCGCTGGCGGCACGCAAAATTCGATCTGCGAAATCTGTGCTTTGTTGCTACGGAGCGTACTAAAGATGGAGAAAAATTTTACATTTTCTCAACGATGCTGCTTGGAGACAACACAAAAAAATGTCGATTTATCACAGGTATATGGGGATCATGCTTGTTCATATGGCATTATTACGGGGGGGAGAGGTGGAGAGAAAGATGGAAGAGCTTCATAAACCTCCCTCTTGCAGGAAGATCGAAGGAGGCCGTGAATGAGAGTACAGTCGCTCAAAAAAGTATCCGAACACTATGGTTGATTACAGAATTCAGAAAAATATCTGTCAAAGATTTTTTTTTAGAAATTAGTGATCTGGCAACCTTCGTGTCACGTGACACGAAGGAAATTAGAAATTAGTGATCAAATTAGTGATGAAAATTAGAAATTAGTGATCTGGCAACCTTCGTGTCACGTGACACGAAGGTTGCCAGATCACTAATTTCTAAAAAAAATCTTTGCCAGATATTTTTCTGAATTCTGTAATCAACCATAGTGTTCGGATACTTTTTTGAGCGACTGTACCATCACTACTGTTCGTGAACTCATTAAGGAAATCCCTCATATCACCGTTCAGGTAAATAAGTTTAAATGTCAGTGTATCGATTGGCAGTGTGGAAATAATTATTCATTAACATTTAAAGTTCCGAAAGATCTGTGCCACATGGGTACCTCACAATCTGACAAATTAGTAAAAGAGGTCCAGAGTCGACTCGTGCAAGGAGATGCTGGCAATGATCGAACTTAATGTCTCAAACGGTTAATAGATATTGTCACAGACGATGCTTACTATACAACTTATTACTATTGCAACTTACAACTTATTACTATACAACTTCCAGAAAGATCGACAGCTATGTTTGGGTTGCGGGTAGGTGAACCGCGCCCCCAAATTCTCCAACAAGACTTTCGCTCAAGGAAGAGGACATTCATATTTTTTTCCATTCACAAGGAGTGGTAGCTGTGGACACCTTACCTGAAAATATGACTATAAATGGCTAATACTACACCAACATTGTTTTGCCCAAAATGGTTAAGGAGATGAAGGAGCAAAGTCCAACAACAGGCGTGTCAAGTGTACCCCTTCTTCATGACAATGTCAGTGCTCACAAAATCCGGTAAGTTACGGCCTATCAG
This sequence comes from Ryuthela nishihirai, assembly GCA_038380435.1. Taxonomy (NCBI): domain Eukaryota; kingdom Metazoa; phylum Arthropoda; class Arachnida; order Araneae; family Heptathelidae; genus Ryuthela; species Ryuthela nishihirai. The sequence goes on along the minus strand of JAWZYU010000016.1, from coordinate 30,353,558 downwards.
AAGTAGGAAAAAACAAACAAACAGCGACTCCATCCGGCATATGGATAACTTGCTTTATTGCACCATGCGATTTTTGGGTGTTTCCCACAATTAAAAAGGAGCTTGCTGGGAAGCCTTTTTCAGTGGATAATTCTCCAGCAGGAGTACCACCAAGCGTTCCAGAATTGGCGTAGACGTTTTCAACTTTGCATAGGGGCTGGAAGGGAGTACTATGAAGGGCAGTGAAAGGTTTATTGAGGTAAGTGCAATGGATTTTCTTCTGCAGATGCAAGTCAACAACTTTTTGAATGCTCCTGATATATTGAATGCCTAAGTTTACCCTTAAAAAGATGGGAAACGCATGACTCCAAAGGGTCGTTTGGAAATGATGCTTATATGTAATATATGTATAATGATAAATATGTACTGAATACCAAAGCTTACCTTCCTTTCCAATGTGATTCCAAAGAGGAAAGGGCATGGTCCGAAAGGATCGCGTTAAAATTACCACTTTGTTGTTTTTTTTTTCGTTTCGGAAAGTGCTTCGCTGCAAATATTGTTAGCCTACACATTTAGGATGTTAGATCAGAAGAACTTTTAATTTTATTGGAAGGGTATGAAAATCAACAGAATGAAAGATTAACTGAAACTATTCGTGAACAGCTTTTAAGAGAGGTTGTGCGACTTACAATCAACAAATCGCAGACCACATTCATCCCAAGGTGTGATTAAAGCAGGCCCTTGAGCAATTGTAAGCGACACGAAGTCCCAAATGTCTCGGTAAATGTATCTCATCTTTCTCTGAATTTGATTTAATTGCAGTCAGTTAATATTTTAAAACTTTTTATCCATTAAATTAAACGTTTAACAGCTGAATAAGATTCTCATTAAATGTATTCTACTGTTTCACTACTTATACTTTTTATATTAATAACTGAAGATTTGATTGCTAAGTCAACTTCAGCACTTTTAAATTTTACATTTACATAGCAAGGTGTGGCCCAAGGATACATTTAAAATTCTGTATCCGACCAGTGCTTTGGAGGAAACTGCACTTGTAAGGTTTAATATGACTTCATTCCAGCCGCCAAGTAGTTTTTCTTTATATCTTCCTTTTCTTCCTTTTCCCAACCTATTACAGATTTCCCTAATCCCTATCCTGCATGTTTTTCCTCCATATGCATATCTCTCTGCAGCGCATAAGTTCAAGCATGAATCACAACACACACGAACTGGTGCATGCTGCACGCACACTGATACTCATGATTGCAGTAACTGGTATCAACGCTCGCGTAATTTAAAAAATGGAGCAAACAATTTGAATCTTATTAAAGCAGTATTTGCATTTTTAAAACGCGCTGATTCATGGATGAGTAATAAACATCGAAACAAAGAAATTGCAATGTGGACCAGAAGAAATAACTGGTTTAAATTCTCTGAAGTGCTGAAATTTGGCCCGATTTACTTTCCAGAAATTATTGCATAAGAAAAGCTGGACATACTATATTGCTAAAAGTAAATCCGAAGTTCAGTAATTTCTAATGTGGGCTAAAGATTAATCTGATACAGTATATTATTTTAAAATATTGGAGATGCATTCCTGGAAAGTTGCATATAAGAAGTTGTGACATGTTATTTTATCTCTGAGATACATTATTTGCACTCAACGGTCTAAATGGCCAGATCACAAGAACGCCCAAGAGCTCAGAGATTGGGGAAGAAAATCCATTGTAGAGATGTTCGGAGACAAACAGAAACCTCCAGTCAAGGTTATACCAAATATGTTCTTTAACGTTCACGGAGTCAGAGCTTAACGTCTCATCCGACGGACGGTATCCTTTCCAAGCCAGTTAGTGCCCTCTGTCTTACCCAGGGGAGAACGGGAGTTATCGAGAAAATTCTGAATTTAAACACAGTTGGGACTCGAATCTGGAAAAGGAGAGGTAGGGCAAGTGATCCGTAAGCCAGAACGGAACCCGGTTGAGGTATAAAATGTTTAGTAAGATTCAAATCAGGGAAGAGAGCTTAGCACAATATTTCTTCAACACCAGTGGTTCTAGGTAACCGTTAATGATCCTTATCTTAAGTGATGTGTCATTATCATCTATTAGGACGAATGAATTGTCAGTTCTTCCAGCATATGGTCTCCCATAATGGTTATCATCCTGATATCTGATGTAATCACAACACCAATCTATACAACATATAAGGCTGTCTGTCCAATGATGAGGATGTCACTCCAGACCTCGATTTCTCCTCTTCCATATGTGGACTTTTCATCAATGCATCATCACTCCAAAAAACTTTCTCGTAAGATTCTCCAAACTCTAAGTCACCGGTAATCAATCTATAAATTCATCGGGGATCAGTCTACCCTCTCATCGGACCTTGTGCTATAGATTTCTAACCAATCGTGTTGAGATCTGAACACCAGACAGTTGTCTGGTCTATCAATCACTTGTCTATTTAAGCCGATATAGTAGCCCTAGTAATATGTGGTAATAATAGATGTTTTGCTGGGATCTTTTTCCAGTATCCCTTGAAACCAGTTCCAGAGTCTGGAGACACAGAGCCATGATGCTACTGGCGTTTCACTATATCATCCTTTAATTCTAACAATTGCTTTCCATATAGTTTTATAGTTTAAATGCCTTCTAGTATCAATTTATTTATGAAATTAATTTTTTTTCTTTACAACTAAAATTTGATGAAACGAGATTACAGAAAACATCAATTGGTAGCAAAACGTTAGTTTTAAGGCAGTTTTGGACGACAAATAATGATTTTGAATCTTTAATACTTTTACGTTGGTTTTATAGATAAATTTCATATATGTATTATATTATTTTAAACATTTTATATATATTTTATTTACAAAACATTGGATGATCCCAAAAGGTGTTTGATGTATGCATTTTAAACTTGGCGTCAATCTCATTTTTCTGATGGAATTCGTCCATTTTATTCTTATTCTATCTTATCTCTATTTAGAGCGATTGTCCTAAAGTTCACATAAAGTATAACATATTTCTTAATTATACATTAGGCCAAATTTGTGTATAATGTACTTATTATCTTCCTGACGTGCAAAAAGTTCACAACAAAAAAAATCAGGACAGAGTAATTGCTTGCAAAACGGTTTAGACTATCCTTAGCAGTATTTTACGGGCATTTTAGCCCCATTAATCTTTAAAGCGAAAGCACGCCTTCCCTTACACTCTCTCGCCCACTCTCCAATACTTTGAACTGTTCCAACATGCAACTCCAGCAACGAAATTTCCCCCACGTGAAGAGAGATGTGTTGTCTCGTGCTTGCTGCCATTATTGTGGTAACATTACGCAAACAAGCGGTATGTGATCGATGTCATCTTGATAGCCACCCACCGTCTAGCCTTACTTCGTACATCTCATACACTGTCATCTATGACGTGGCCAAAGGGGGAAACAGAGAGGGAGACGATCATCAATTTCTCATCGCTCCATCCCGATTGGTTGCCAGCTATGTCTACTGGGAGCCTCGTGCAGCACGCAGGGAGAAAATCCACCACCTCTTCACATCCCACCCACTCCCACAGCACCGCTCTTAAGTGTTCCCTGTCAGACAAGCTAGCAATGATGCGGTGAAGCAAAGAGGGGACTAGGTAATGATAACGTTGACGTTCAGTCCATCCGTAATTTAATGCAGTTCCCCTCTTTACTTAGAGAACATTTGGATCCCCAGAATAGAGAGAGCCGTGGAAATAACAATTCACGAAGCGTTTGTTGGACACAGCGAAAGGCGGAGATTTATGGAAGATAATTGATTTAAGTTTGCTCTCCAAGTCCCTTTTGATTGCGCTTCAGCATCGATGAATTAAAGACGGCGTCTAGCCTTTAATTTATTGTCCAAAGACGAGAAAGTTCACGCTTAACGATTATTGTGCAGAGAATTGAGGTGAAAGAACTTAATTCTGTTAGAAGATACGTAAGAATGAATGCATATAGCATGGAAGATGAAAAAGAATATGTTTTGTATTAGTTTACGTCAAAGGATCTTAAATCCAACCTTCTCTTAAGAATTTCTTAAAAGATTCTAAATGATTTTTTTTACTTTCATATTAAGAGAAAAAAATTTTTTTTTTGCAGTGACGAATCGTTTTACGACAAATGAAAGCACGTGTAAATATTTAAATAGAGAGTTCCTTAGTAATATTGAATCCAAGACAGAGACTTATCTTATGTTTGCCTTCTCAAGTCACCTCCATACGATGTGATTGTGTCTATCACAGATGTTTAAGTTCTACTATCAATATAAAAAAACGATCACTTGATTGATTAGTATCTTCTGTCAAATCAGTTAACGTGCGACAGTATCTCCTATTCCTTGACTATTTTATGATTCATCTTTGCTTCAATATAAATAAACTTAAAACAGATGGAAAAAAATTATTTTCTTTACGTCTCGTTAAACAGTCTCTTTCCCCTAACACAAAATTGTAAACTTCATGGTACCTGTAAAAATGTAACACTTCCAATACAGATAACTCTGTATATACAGTATATAGTCAATATATTATGCTTTTAAAACTGAAGCTTATATAATGGATTAAATCTATACTGTATCCGTAGGCGTCGGCAGGAAACTTTTCAGGAGGGAAAAAATGTTTCAGCAGGAGGGGGGGGGGATTTTCCAAGAGAGTGGAAAAAAGCAAATAGCTTCCGGAAACAGAAGGAAACGTAAAAATAAACTCAATATTACATTTCGTTAAGGAAAAAAAATACATTAATCTTTGGTACATCTAATATTATTCAACATAAATTAATTTTCCGATCAATTTTTACATAGGGGGAGGGCAACTGACCCTCTAGATCCTTCTGACGTCCATGACAGTGTCATTAATTCTAGCAGAAAAAGTGATCGCAGAAAGCAGTGCCTGTCAACCGATAAAGAGTAACGTTAATTTCCGATGCCAATTTTCTAGTTCGAATTTTTTATTCTATGATGGAACTTAAACAGATGAACGCACTTATATGCAACTAAACAACACAGAAAAAAATTAAATTTGATCTACATTTTTTGTATGTTTGTTATACTTTTGAAATGGGCTGCCGGTGTCGGTCTTCAGAGTCGGTCTTCATCCTTTTTTTTTGCACTTTGCACTGATCATGAGATTGCATTGTATAGAGATATTTTTCAGCCTGTAAAGCTAGCTTGTGAGTTTCTAAATTTAGTTTTTTGCTAATTTATTTAGTTTTGATGGCTTTTTTTAATTGGAGAGTGAAATTTCCATATTTGGCGATATATGTGTTATCTCAAAAAATATTATCTTTAATATTGTTGCGGATTACAAAAATGGATAGCCACTGAGCGTGAGTATTAAAAGCTATATTTCAAAACCAAATTCAATACAAGGTAAATTGTTACAAAGGAAATATGGATGAAGTATCTTATTAACAAATCAACTATTAACATGCACAAGTCATCAATCTTCCTGCATGAGCACACATCAGCTCTGTGTATTTTACTAAATACTACCTTTTACTTGATTTACCAGGTCACCCGAAGATCTTCACTCGTAAACCAATTCTCGTCCTGTGCTAATAACTTTTCACACACTAGCCGAACAAAAAGACAGTCCGTGTAGACATTCGAAGTTAGCCATAAAAGTTCCCACTTTTATACTTCCGCGTATACACAACACATCAAGTTACTTCTTGATACTTAACGATAAAAGATCCCACTTTTATCCTTCCGCGTATACACAACACATCAAGTTACTTCTTGATACTTAACGCGCACTGTCTCAGAACAGCCCACCGGCCATTTTCGAACTCTTCGACCGTTACAACACAACGACCGTTACAACACAACGACCGTTACTGCTCCACTCACTCAAATTCTCCCAACGTTCTTATTCGTTGGCTGAAACTTTGCTTTTCGGTTGCCAGATTCTTCTGTCGTAACACTGCCCCCTTCCTAGGTCTTGTTCGTCCCGAACAATTCTGGATTCCAAAGCTTCTTCAGTTCTTCGATGAAACGGGGCCAAATGATCCACGTGAACCACCTTGCACTTTGTAGCTGGACATCGACGAATGCGATATACCACGTCTGTGTCAAAATGAAAGCGAATCTCATTATGACGTAGATTTCTTTTCTGACTGAAGCCTCGTCCACAAACATAATACGTGTAAGGCCTATAGCCCTTGTGAACACGTTTATGTCTCCGCAGGGGGAAGAATCGACTAAGAGTTTTCGTGCAAAACCTGTAAAAAGTTTTCTTCTTTGTCGAAAGTTTTCTTCTTTGGATTTTTACTTCTATCAACAGTAACAAGGAATGAAAGTCATTAGTGACATAAAATCTAGGGAGGAGTTTCATCCTCCAGTCTGACCCTTTTGTCAGTTGACTTTCCCTTAATTCAGAACTGTCGTGATGAACCTTCAGCCATATTTCACCTGATTCCATTTGATCCCCAAGGTGCTTCACAATTATATCAGCTCCATAATTCTTTTTAGCGCTTCGGTCCATCTCCTCCTTCCATACTCTTGCTGGGACTGCAGCTTCTAATCCGACAACCTTACCTGTTTCTCCTGTATAAGTGAAATCAGTGATGTGTCGGGCTGCTAGCAATATTTTTTCTGTTTTACCTTCACATAGCCAGCTTGCAACATCTTCAGATACTCCTTGTTCTATTAACATGTTACGAAACTTGTTCAAAGCATTGCCGTTATGCAGAACCTTACGGACACGTGATGCTTCATCTACCCTATTATCCACAATGTTCACAAAACGCAGAAGTTCTCCTAACTCTTCGACGAGCTCTTGCAGTTCCAAGGATCCGTTACCAAGGAAACACTGAACAGCTTCCATCACTTCCAGAGAGTTGTCAACAGAGTTTTCAAGAGGTGAATCCATGTTGCTGATAACAGCTGAACAACTCAAACTCTTCATTCCACGAGCTTGTGATGCTGCAACCACTTTCTTAACTAAATCAACAGCAACATCTTCTGTACTGATGAGATCAATAGCTCCTTTTCCGAATTCAACATCATAAACCAAAGCACACACTCCTTCAGCCAGCTTTTTGGACACAATTGAGCATATCATTAGAGGAACGCTATCTATGGTAGCCATCAGATCCTTGCAGCGGTAAATCTCCTTATCTGTTGGCACCAGCTCCTCTGTCTGTCCTACGATGCAGCATCCGACGTCTTCCATCATCTGCTCGATTTTATCTTTAGTGCAGTCGACTGTGAAGCCAGGGATGGATTCCAATTTGTCCAGAGTATCTCCTGTCAATTGGAGAGCACGACCGGAGATCATAGGGACCTTGAGACCTAAAGCAGCAAGTGCAGGAGCCAAGACAAGACTCACTTTGTTGCCGACACCTCCTGTGCTGTTTTCATCTACCATCCGATGGCGCCACTCGGGTCTCCAGCAAAACACATGACCCGAGGAGGTCATATTTGCTGTTTCTTCCGAATTCACTTTCTTGGAGCTCTCATTGTAATTAGCCAGGGAAATATCAGTCATGATTGCCAAATTGTTCATTCTGGAGATCAGCGACGAGTTCTGTAACATGATATTGTCCACTTTAGAGTTCTTGTAATCGTGATAAAACTTTTCTATATCCTTATAATCTAAATGGTTATAATGTCCAAATCTGCGCATTGACTGTTCAGAAAAGAAATTCAGCATGGTTTCGTTGAGATTGTCTGAGAGCTTTACTTCTCTCTGATCGTAACTCTGAGGCTTAGTTTCATCCAGAAAGTTAGTCTTTGAAGTACCGTCTCTGCCTGAAGCTCTTTTACTAGCATCACCTGTTATGCTTCTAAGCATTCCTTCGGAATTCCTCTTCCTTAAATCCCCACTTTCTATAAACGATTCGAGTGTGGCTATATGCTTCCGAAAAATCTCTCCGACTTCCGCGGTAAAGTCGAATGGCACTTTGTATCTATGATGAATGGACGCCTCTTCTTTTCTCGGACCACTCTGCGAAACGTAAACTCTGTTTCGTTCCCCCTCATTACCACTCGTTACTCTGCCTTTGCGATAATTGTCCATGACGCATTTTGCTGACGGCGAGGAATAGAATACCTTTCGTGTGGATCTATCTTCAGATCGTGCCAGACTTGTATACCTAGGTATTTTGAAGTGCAAAGCGTACTGTATAGTCTCACAGCTCTCTGATCTGTGTGATTGTTCTTCACAGTTCCTAGACATGTCACCAGCGACATAGACACTCTGCCATGCATCACCAGTAGTTGCGTGGTCAAAGGCATTATCTGCGCTATCTCTACGATTCTTGATTTCCAGTAGCAGATCCACATTTTTATATGCGTTGCCTTTCTCTTTTTCTTTTCCATGTTTACAATCTAACTTAACACTATCAAGATCATCTTTTTCACTGACAAATTCAACATTTAAACTATTGCATTGTCTATTGAGTTCGGTTTTATGATCCTTGAAGTGATCAATAATCTTACCAACTCGAGAAGCCACTTCAGCTCTCAACTCAGTATTTTGTGCGGCCATTTCGGCTTTCAAATCATCTTTTCGAGAAACTATCTCCGTTCTCAACTCATTATTTTGTGCGGCCATTTCGGCTTTCAAATCATCTTCTTGAGAAACTATCTCAGTCCTCAACTCATTATTTCGTGCGGCCATTTCGGCTTTCAAATCATCTATTTTATCGCTTAGGGCGGCCAGATCACCTTTAATATCGGCCTTTTGTGCGGCCAGGTCACCTATTTTATTATTTATGTCACTAGAAAGTTCACCTATTTTATTAGCCATATCGGCTTTCATATCAGTCATCTGCGTAGTCATATCGGCTTTGAAGCTATTTATCAACTTTACTAATTCATCCATACTTCTAGTTAACGGCATTCAATTAATAATTATAATCCCACTTCTGACACCAAATGTTGCGGATTACAAAAATGGATAGCCACTGAGCGTGAGTATTAAAAGCTATATTTCAAAACCAAATTCAATACAAGGTAAATTGTTACAAAGGAAATATGGATGAAGTATCTTATTAACAAATCAACTATTAACATGCACAAGTCATCAATCTTCCTGCATGAGCACACATCAGCTCTGTGTATTTTACTAAATACTACCTTTTACTTGATTTACCAGGTCACCCGAAGATCTTCACTCGTAAACCAATTCTCGTCCTGTGCTAATAACTTTTCACACACTAGCCGAACAAAAAGACAGTCCGTGTAGACATTCGAAGTTAGCCATAAAAGTTCCCACTTTTATACTTCCGCGTATACACAACACATCAAGTTACTTCTTGATACTTAACGATAAAAGATCCCACTTTTATCCTTCCGCGTATACACAACACATCAAGTTACTTCTTGATACTTAACGCGCACTGTCTCAGAACAGCCCACCGGCCATTTTCGAACTCTTCGACCGTTACAACACAACGACCGTTACTGCTCCACTCACTCAAATTCTCCCAACGTTCTTATTCGTTGGCTGAAACTTTGCTTTTCGGTTGCCAGATTCTTCTGTCGTAACAATATGTTCGTTTATTTTACTGGATATTTTGAAGTGTGGAACCAAATTTTCATATGAAGAGTATACAATGTATAAACAAATGTTGCCTTTATTTTTATTGTGTGCCTTAGTTTACTTGTAATTTTTTGTTTTGTTTTTTCATGTGCTTAATTTTTATTTTATGCTATTTTTCAGGTTCAGAGTCAAATTTCCATGTTCAATGGTGAATTGTTTAAAAAAAACAACTGTCTTTCAGACGTATATTTATTTCATTTTTTTTCCTATGAATAATCAACTTTCCACATTTACTTATATGCTTTGCCTAAAAGTATCTTATGGTGGAATCGAAAGAGACTACTTTTACCTATCACTTAATAAACAAAGATAAAAATGGAAGCAAATAGCTTTCGTAGAATTAAAGGATTTTATTATTCGTTGACGGATTTATACAGTTATGGAACGAAACTTCCATTGCTAACGATTTTGCTTTATCAAATCTCTATTGATAGCTTTATAAAAGTATATGAATTTGTTTCTTTGAAGAAAATTCTATGTAAAAAAACAAAATGAGAACGAGGACCGTAAACAACACTTCTAACTACTTCTTGAATTTCATTGCAACTGTCTACTAGTTTAGAGACGGAATTTATTTTTAATTTACTATACTTGAAGAAAGCAGTTACTTCAACATTCCACTCTTTCCAAACGCGTATGAAACCTATGCATAATATAACATGTATGACACCCATCCAGATATTCGAGTCATGACATTGCGTGGGAAGAGAAAGATCAGCATCTCTGCTTTACGACTCACTCTTTTCCTCTGAAGAAGAACGTGTTCAAAATTTCAGGTATTTACGTCATCCCAAACTATATAAATTGTAAATTGCTGGAACAAAAATTTGACGTTTTTTATAATGAGATTAAAAAAATATATTTTCTTTCAGTGGTGAAGCCAGATATTTTGAAAGCACGGTGATGAAAATTTTTATTATTTTAATGTAAATTATGAATAATATATTTAAATACCTACCCACCAAAGACATCGGTGGATAAGCTACTGAAAATCAGTGAAGTCTTTCCAAATATTCAACGAAAGGATCTCTTGAACCGTAATTATCATTTTATTTTAAATTTTTAGCATAAGTGATACGAAACGTGTTTAGAAAAATCACGTTTAATGGTCACAGAAAAGAAGTAATCACAACGGTTTTTTTTACATATATATATATGCATATTTGTTTTGTTTCTTTTACAATTTCTCCATATTTTTTAACACTCGCTTCTGCGACTGATCATATTTTACTTTTTCCTTTCGGTAACTTGTTCGGTGATTAATAGCATTTTTAATGACGGTGCTAATCTTCTCGATCATACCACTGTTTATAATCCCCTCATACAAATTTCAATACCGTAGAGTAGGGATTCTCAACGTGGGGTACGCCGTGAGAGTTCAAGAGTCGCTAGATTTTTATTCCCATTGTTTACTCTCATTGTTATACTATAACTATAGTTTTATCTATCTATACAAGGGTACGCCAGTTACATACACATTTACACGGACTGCGTGAAGCATAAAAGGTTGAGAACCACTGCCATAGAGAAATAATAGTTGAAAACAAGGCGGAATCTTGGGGGATAGGAAGCCAAGAAAGTGTTCTCCCCCTCTTTTTTTTAGAATACCTGGGTTCAAGTCCCGGGTAAGGCATGGATGTATGTGTCGTTTTTCTGCTGAGGTCCTGTCATCCTCTCAGACCTTCTACTATGGTATATAAACTGACTGGCTCCTGTCAGACTTCTGTGGCAAGCAGCTGCTTGAGGGAGTATAAGGGTAATGGAGGCAAAAATTATTAAACTTATATTTGTAGATATATTTCATGCATTTTCCAATATTTATAAAGACTTCTAAAGCGGAGGGTATAACGCTATACTACAAAGGAAATCCAGCCCCCTTTCTCCTTATTTTTTATAGATCAGGGCTTGGTTGTAATTTGTTATAGTACAAAATGAAGATTTCGAAGAGCAAATTGTTGTGAGCAATTTCAATTGGTAGCGCGGCGGACTGTAATTCAGAATTAACGGTTTCATGCTTTAATTCGAGAGTGGAATATATTTTATTTACTGATCTATTCACTGCCAAAGCTAACTAAGAGACAACATTAGACGATTACGATTATTGGATCGAAGTTTTAGGCGTAATCTTAATAAGATACTCAAGGAAATGTCCTATTAAGAATTCCTTTGCACTCTCAGTTTTAAGCTTGTGATCCTTGTGATATGCTATTTAACCTCATCATCATCATCCTCAAGGCTACGGAGGTCAAACCAGACCGTGCAGTTTAATTCTCCAAGCATATTTTTCCTGAGCTACATCTTCTTCATCCGGCCACTGCACACCAATTCTAACAAGGTCCTGTTTGACATTTTCTGCCCACCGCATCCTAGGTTTGCCCCTCTTTCTGAAGTCTTTAGGTACACTGTTCATAACCCTATTCGCCAATCTATAATTATCCATACGAGCAACATGACCAAACCAACTGAGTCTCTCTCTGCACAATATGCTGCTTAAAGGAGGTTGACAACTCCTTTGTCTAACCTCATCATTAGTTGCAAAGTTGAACCACTTAATGCCCAAGATACTGCATAAGCATCTAGAATCAAAAACATCTAGTTTCCTGTTATCTTGTTTACACAGCATCCAAGTTTTACTACCATAACTAACCCTAGAAAGAACCAAACTATTATGCAGTCTAATTTTAGTCTTTAGGTGTATACGCCTATTTCTCCACAATCTCCATAGATTCTTAAAAGTCCCGGCAGCAATCCCTATTCGTCTGTTAATTTCATGCCGCACGTCACCTATGCCGCACGTCACGTATCTGTTACGTAGCTCCCAAGATAATTAAACTGTGACACCTGCTCAAGACTGCAACCATTCAGATTAACTGAATCACAGCCTGCCTGACCAATTTTCATCACTTTAGTTTTCTCTCTGTTTATTTAACCTATCGTGAATGAAAAATGTGTCATCTAGAAATTTAAAAAAACAATTCATGACTTTAAGAATCCGCTAAAATTAAGCAGAGCTTCCGATAGCAATTTATTTAGAAATTTATACTGAATATTACAGCACAGGTGCAGTGTTTTATGGGTCTGAAACAACCCTTACCAACGCGGGTCTTTGGCGATCGACCAGGTTGTCGGGTTGCCGCCCGACCATTATTACTCTAAGCGGCAATTTTTTGCACACCATGGGTAAATGGCCAGGTCACATGGACCCCGAAGGCTCATAGAATGTTGGGAGAGGGGACCCACTAAAACGGCTGTTGGGAGACATATGGTAGCCTCCCGTCAAGGCCATTCAGCATGTTCTTTAACGTGCACAGGATATGGCTCTCTCCCACATACTTAGCGTCCCATCCGACTGACAGCGGCCTTTCCAAGCCCATCGGTGTACCCTACTGACCGTGGGCAGGGCGGGGAATTTTGCGGAGATAAATCTCAACGCTGACCCAGCTGTGACTCGAACCTGGGAACTGCAGATTACGAGACTGGAGCGCTACCGACTGAGCTACCTCCACCCCAAGGACAGAAAGGAAACCTTCAAAAAACGGCAAAGGTAATGTAAAAAAATTAAAGTAAAATATGATAAATTTTGCACTAAAATAATTTTTTTGCTATTAACTTACTGTTATCAACAACGTTTTGCTTTAAATGCCATAGAGTACCTTTTTGTTATACTTTGGTTGACCATGTTCTAATAATCGTTAAATGGGATTCGGTTCAAAGCATTCATATGCAAATTGATAACATGATATCAACACCGTTAATGTCTTTCACGAACTCCAAATATCTGAGTCGTTTAATAGTTTAACATTCAACGTTTATTGTTAAACGAGAGTTCACCGCCTCTAATGGATATTTCCCTCAGATTCATCGTGCCACACCCCACATTATGAGAGGGCGACACAGATACGAGTAATTTGCTAAAATCGTCAGGTCTGAAAACGTGGTTTTTAAGGTCTCAATGGAATTTATTTCACTACTTCCTTTTCCCAAAATCTGACGATTGCAGATTACGATTTACTTTCAACCTGTGCTAAATAGAGTTTAAAAAACTGTGAGATTAATTTCGTAAGAAAAGTGAATAGTTTTAAAAATTCTAATTAATCACATATTCCTTCAATTCTATTTAATACAAGATTGTTTTCCTTTCTGATAAAGCCTGACGGAACGGATCCAAAACATTTTTTAAGGGAAAAAAAATTGAAAAAAAAAAACCTTTTCTGACAAAATCTGTAAAAAATCATATGCACAAATTGCGTCTTTTTATCCCAATTGCAAAAACGAAGAATGAAAACCAAAAAATTATTAAAAAACTACGCTATGACACAATTAATTTCATTTTCACACAAATTTCTCTTTTTGCTTTTAACATTTTTATCAATAGCAACACGCACAAAATATATCGTTAATCGTGGCACAAATTAAAATGTGTGTAAGAAGTTGTGTTTTTGCCACCTTTGTTTTAATAAAAATCAACCCTCATTTAATCATAAGAATTTTTACATGAGGGTTGGGTTGTTCTACCTCTGAGAGGCATTTTTGTTCACACAATAGGCTAAATGATCAGGTTAGAAGAACCCTAAGAGCTTAGAGTGGGTTGAATGGAGAGGACCCACTGAACAGTTGTTGGGAGACAGATGGTAGCCTCCTGTTAAGGATATCAAGTGTGCTCTTTAACGTGAACAGGATAGGCTTTCTTGCACTGGGGATCACGGCTTAACGTCCCCATTCGACGGACGGCGGCCTTTTCAATCTTATCTTCGCCTTCTACTGACCGAGGGCATAGGTGGGGAGCCATTATATTGTACGACTGAAAAGCTTTCTGCTCGGAATATCATTAAAAGACAAAAAGAGTATTAATAGGATTGAAAAGAAAGAGGATATGTCGACTTCCATTTTATTAGAGCAGAAACAGAACCGACTTGTGAGACTTCAGAGATGTGTGTTCATCGCTTCAAAATGAACACCAAGAGATGGAAACGAAAGAAAGAGAGGAAGACCAAGATCACGTTGGGAAGATGACAAGATTTTCTGATTTCATTTGGAGAGGTTAGGTGCAAATTCATGAACAATGGCGTCAGTTGAAGAACGGCTTTGACGAGAGAGGTAGAGAGAGAGGTTTGTAGAGAGAGGTTTCTGCTGCTGCTAATGTGTTATGATCTTCTAAAGGCCACTGCTTTAAAACTGGTGGAAGTGGAATGAAATAGCTTTATCTGCACCAATAAGCGTGTCTCACTAAAGCTGAAGGCTTAAAGAAGGGAATAAAATGGGTGTGTCACATTGAGCGACAGTCATTGAGAGTTGGGTGGAAGGAATGAGTCACAACCCATTGGTGCATTTTACTCTTTCCAGAGTTCTGAAGAGTGTAAGGTGCCACGAGTCAATAGTATGTCTCACTGAGGCCAAAGTCGTGTAGAATAGGATTGCAAGGGTGTACTATGACCAGTGGTGTGTCATGTGTCTATCAGAATCATGTTGAAAAAAGGTGAAATAAGTGTGTCTCATTGCCTCCGCCAGTCATGCAGAAGAAGGGTGCAATGATGCGTCGTGACCCAATATTTTGTCTCACTCAGTGAGACAAAATGAGGGGAGGGTCCTAAAGGGAGAGTCCTGTAGAAGGAAGACGTGCATCACGATTCAATGTGTGTCTCACTGAGGATAGAGTCGCACAAAAGTGGAGTAAACGTCCTGCATAATAACCCAATGGTGTGTCTTACTTGAGGTAAAGTTGTGCAAACGGTGTGGAATGGATGCATCGCAGCCAAATGTTATTTCAATCATATAGATGAGGGCTGCAATAGATATATAGTACAGAATTGATTTTTAAATGCCACTACGCTTTGAATATTATAAATTACATGTTATGTATAATATTAATTAGTACGTTGATTTTTAAAGTATCTGGTTACAAATTTGCATTCCTTATCATTAAAATTCCCACACCCATTTCGATTGCGTTACTTCCCCTCTTTACGGTTGTCAAATTACATTTTTTAACAAAAAATTCGACCAAACATAGTGCTGACTATCACTTCTTGTGTCTAGGGTACCGTGAGGTATAAAACCAGCTCTGTTGCACCTGTGTAGAGACATGAATCAAGGGGAAAGCTTGACCTGAACATGAAAACTTCGCATTACGATTGTGAAGTTCTACGAAAGGTTATAAGGAAAATTATAGCATTTCCCTTAGAATAAATGCATGAATGAATGAATGAAGAAATGCTTGATACTGATTGTTTTGGTCATGCGAATTTACAGTTAAATAATATTTGTACTATTGTGGTCGTGTGAATTCTTAAAAAAATCCCCTTATTCATATACGAAAGTAAACCCTTATCTTTTGATCTAATACAAGCATACAGTGAACTCGTAACGTTACTGTTTCGCCTGGAATCGGAAGATATTGTAACTTTGTCTGATCTTTTACAGATGGCCACATTTCCGAATCATTCGCTTCCTTGGGTCCACTCTGTTTGCTGAGACCACAGTTGTGGTTTCCTGGGTCATTCGGAAATCAATACTAATCTTGTTAACGACGTATTCTGGATGTTTCTGCCCTTATCTTTGATCAGATTTTGTTAACAGCACGTTCTAATAAAAACAAACTTTTTTTACATATGCATTTTTTTCACCATTCTTTAATTTATCTAATTTTAATTGGTAAACACTACTTGGTAAAGTAATATCCTGAAGATTTATTTTTAAAAATTCACTAAAAATGTTCATAAAAATATATTTAATTAGCGATGTACTAAATAGTTAGACGCAATGAATTCTTCTGCACGTTTTCTTCATTATATATTAAAAAAGAGGCTTATTAATATCATGTTTTTTGTAAGACAATCACTTAATTGCTTCTTGTAATTATTCATGCTCTGATAGAATGTTTTTTGTAAGGTGTTATTCTTCACGTTAGAAAGAAGACCTGATTTTGGAAATGTGATTACTTTGGTTACTTCCATTAAGTTATTCAATTTTTAGAAACAGTTCGATGCTCATTATCTAATTGAATAGCTCAAATACCGGGAAACACCGTAAAGGAAAAAAAGACTTCTAGTTCTACAAAAAAAAAAAACTACTCATGACATTAAGACCGAAACAATTCACTCAAAGTCGCTAACCGCAGAAAAGGTGGAAATAAAATTATTTTTTCAAGCAAGTCTAGTTATTTCTAAGTCGATTGGGAAGCATTTATTTTCTAATCATATAAAATGATTTCGGGTTTTATTTCTGTGGCTTTTCTCTGTCGCAGAAATTTATAAACTGAATAACACTGCAAAGGATAGCATGAACAATAAGGCAGTAGGGCTTGCTTTTTAGCTACTAACTGTATAGCCGCCAGTTTTTTTCCCCCCATCCAGTGATGCACGTAGGCTACGCTTGGATTATTCTCCATCAACAAATCCCTATTATTTCCTCACTTTTGAGTTTTTCTCTAGTTTGGCCATGAATCCCTCTGGCTATTTGTTCTTGGAAACTGTTTTCTCAATATTCTGATCCAGAAATGCCAGTTTGGAGCAAGATATAATGGAAATATAGTGTCTTAACTACAGTGACCGTTTGTATGTATGCACAATAGACATCAATGTCTGAAAATAGACATCAGTCCTTGGCTAAACGTTTAATATTAAACTTATTGCAAAGCTGAAAAATAGGAAAGGATACTTGTTTTCATAGATAAAATATTTATAGCTATATTATTTTTATCAGTTATTTATGAGTCGAGATATAATTTAAAGATAGAAGCTGAGAATCAATCGTGATATTTGTATGAAGCTTAATATCGCCTGAAATCTTTTGTGGAATGAATTACAAGAGAGAGAAAAAAAACATGTAACATGTTTGAAAATGACCAGCCAAAGATTTAAAACGAATTTTTAGTTCCAAGGTCGCTTTGATGAATTTGAATATCGAATCATGACCTGACAGATTTATCCATGTCTTTAATTTTATATATATATGCGTGTGTATACTTTTTGAGAACATGCTTTGCTATCAATATGATTTCTACTATATTTAATTATTTTTATCTCTCTTTCTACGCTTGACTGCCTGACACAATCTAGTTATAAAAATTGTAATTAAATAAATATTAAATAAAATAGCTCTGTCACTATCTTTAAAAATACCATTTTAAACTAAATGAGATGATAATTCCACCGAGTTCTCTTTTGCTGATTTTTAGTGAGCACATTATCAAAAACTAGTAACTTTTTTGGTTCAGTTATTTATATGTAAAGTCATAAATTAGTTATAGTGTGGCTCCGATATCTTAATAATTACAGTTATCTCTGCACGATATTTCTTAAACCTTTACAGACTTGCTTCTCAACACCGAAAACAGAGAAAGATACCCAAAATCTGATGTTGATTTCTTTCGACCTAAAGACATTCATTTTCGATCATAATTATAGTATTAATATTTACATTAATTTTATGTTAACAGAAGACATATTTTTTACTCTATCTGAAGAACGGGAATAAATCGTTATATTTCAGGAGTAGATCGTGACACTTCATGCTACACTCTTCCACCTAAAATTTTGATTGATTCTTTTCAATTCTTATTTTTTAAAAGTTGGTAGTGATCCGATTTTAATAAAGTTTTGAAAAATCCGAGAGCTAATAAACTCAAACTCTATTTTACGATTAAAAATCTACAGGTTGTCTTGCGTATTAAAGGGAGTCGCCATTTAATCTAAACTTGAAATTTACAAGCGTTTTACGAATCGCCAAAATTCCAATCCTGATTTTGCCTCATCACTTCCTTAATGTTACAGTATCAATGACTTTTATTTAAATATTTAATGTTGTTGCCGGGTGAAACGAAAATAGCGGTTTTTAATTCGAAGTGTTTAATATAATGCAAGTAAAAATAAACAAAAATTGGATTTTAAAGCTGCCATTTTTCGTACAGATCTAAAACATCTTCACAATATAAATCGTCATAATAAAAACCTACGATAAAAAAGATGCCTGAAAAAACTGACATCAGACAGGTGCGTTTATCCTACAGACGGGAGAAAAAATTTCTGTAAGAAAAAAGAAAAACTGATGCAGTATTAAAAATGGATTATTTGTGAAATAGTAAGAAATCCGTCAGTCATGCACATTTAAGTCGGTTGAGTTTCTGAGTCAAATCCAAACATATCCTAGGATTAAATTGAAGAGATTTTTCGAGGTATTTGTTCAACAATCAAGGAAGATATCACTTGGACTTTAACGTCCTAGGATGTTGAAAAATATTTAAAACAAATTTTTAAAAAAATACTTATCTTCTTATATGCGTTCTAAAAAATAAAAAAATAAGAGTAAAACATACCGATCGTGAAAGCACTTACTAAATTTCTATTAACTTCGAAGGAAGACAGGGTACCGGCAATACACAATGGACATCTGGTAAGAGATATAAGTAATTACGCCTTTGAAATCAGTTTTTTTCCTCTGAAATTAACTTATTAACTTAATTGCCGGCACCTAGTCTTCTTTTAAAGTAAATAGCAATTCAGTAAGTGATTTCATGATCGGTATGCTTTACTTTTATCTCTTTCTTTTTAAAACTCATATAAGAAGATGTGCACTATTCCAGTATCCCTTATAGGTATTTTGATATCGGACAAAACTGATGTTGGCAATAAATGACGGGTGAATATAGAATGAAGTCATCCTTCTTCCATCTCTCCTCAAATACACAAACTGGCTGTTGTTGTCAATGCATCAGCCGTCGACAACACCGCCAAAGAGGCAACTTTCATTCATCAGAGAAACGAAGCAGTCAAGCCACGAGGTGGAGGTGTCGGCTTGAGGTCAGGGTGAGTGGCGTGCTGCAGTGACGCGTCATTAGTACGGTGGCAGTAGGCAACAGCTGTTGGACGCCTGCCTGACAGCACAGGGGACGGGATTACACACCGCCCCGGCTGGATACTTTTCTCTTAGTGAACTTGGAACTGGTAGGTCTAGGGGTTAGGTTCTTTTCCTTCACAGGGCAGCTCATCTTCCACCAAGGCTTGTCATTCGGACAATGGTCCATCTATCAGCCTGTTTTCTTCAAGTCTTAGAAGTTTTATAGTTCAGTAAAAGCAGTAAATGTGGCTCATCATAAGAGCCAGGATTCTTTTTATTGTTGCACTCATTGCGAAAAGGGGAGTACTGACCTTTTGAAATTGTAGAAATTGTGTTCTGACGTAGAGGAAAGTAACAAAAGACAAAGAATATAAATCTACCATCTGTGTCTCTCTAAAAATTTGGGTACGTTGCCGCTGCAAATTTATGTAATTTCTGAATTTTCAAAAAAAAATTTTGTTTGCAAATATGTAAAAAAAAAATCAAACATGAATTTTGTTTTCCTGTATATTAGATAAATTCCGACCGATACATTGCTTTCTGTTTATCTAAGAGCAAAAAAGCATCTGTTTACCTAAATGCGAAAGGCATTTTTTATATATGTAAGAAAAAGGAAATATTTGTTATTTGGTTTTGATAAATCAGTCTTTGTTGTCTCGAGCAGAGGGTTCGATTCAGAAATATGTTTAGAAAACAGTAACTTTCGAATCATTTTTGAGTCATTTTAAAGTTTTAATGAGGGCAGTAAAAAATTTTGTTTACGACTCCATCGAAATACCCATTATTATTATTATAGTGATGATATTAAAAAGCAGTCTGTGTTGTATATAATACCTTCAAAACACGATGGAAAATTATTTATCATAAGAAAGGGTATATTTTAATATATTTATTTTACGTTTTTTAAATATAAAGAGCCGTCCCGTGGCCGAGTGGTTAGCACGCTTGGCTACTGATCTAAGGAACCTGGGTTCGAGTCTCGGATTAGGGATGTGTGTGTCATTTTTCGGCTGAGGTCTTGCCATCCTCTCAGATCTCCTACTGTGGCATATAAACTGTCAGACCTCTGTGGCAAGCAGCTGCTTGAGGGGGTATTCATTTTATTTAAATATAAAGAGCGTGACATATAATTGCTATCTGGGAAAAAGATAATAAATTTAAAAGTTTTTTTAGGATTTGGCACTTACGCTGCAGTTTGGAAGCGTTTGTAATTGTTATTGAATTTTCGTTTTTAACTTCAAAACAAAATCTAAAACCATGGTCCTAATTGGCGGAAGATATTTACAAATTTAGTTTTGTGGTTACGTACTGCTGTAACGAGATTGCTACGATGCCAGAAACATTGGAAACTGATGAAGACTCTCAGATACGTAACCAGAAAATATCCCATCTAAACTTCAAATTACTGAAAAGGATTCGATGGCTATATTTTTATAATCATATTTCTGCATCGAAAGCAGCTTTTTGCATTGATAATGCATTTATGAAAAACTAAGTGGCAAATATCTCATATTTTGCAAACGAAATATAGAGTCTAAATTTTTTAATATCGCAAAACAAAATTCATATTTAAAATTTTCCTTATTTGAAAACAAAAACTTTGCCGTCCTTACCCGATACCTCGGTGAGGAGTAGCAACAGATAACGTTCACATAAAAAATTCCGTCTTTTAAAACAAAAACTCCTAAATTTTTTTCTCCATTTAATTCCTGGGTGTTAACATCCCCAAAACATGACCTTGGGTGGGTGTTTGGGGGATTGCTGGATGTGGCCGGATCGAAGAGGTTCTCCAGGTGAGCGGCGGACGAAATTTGACCTGTAGCCATGCACCTCAAAGTGGGTTTCGTCGGAAAACATCACTTTTTCCCAAATCTCCACAGTCCAGTCTCGATGTTTCTTATGCCCAGGATAGCCTTTTTTGCTTCATAGCAGGTGTCAAAAGCTGCTTTTTGGAGGGCCGTCGAGCCCAGCGGCCACACTCCAGAAGGCGATGACGTACAATCGCTCAAAAAAGTATCGGAACACTATGGTTGATTGCAAAATTCAGAAAAAATATCTGGCATTGTTTTTTTAGAAATTAGTCATCTGGCAACCTTCGTGTCACGTGACACGAAGGTTGCCAGATGACTAATTTCTAAAAAAATCAATCCCAGTTTTTTTTTGTCTGAATTTTGCAATCAACCATAGTGTTCGGATACTTTTTTGAGCGACTGTACAGTGGAAGAAGCATCTATATTAACCCCATGATACGCAGTCTCCCTTTTGATGTCTCCACTGGCCTTCTTCGGGTCTATGATACTAATTCTTCGAATTAGACTATCATCTCTAGGGGTGGTTTTTAATTTTTTCCACAATGTCCTATACGGGACGTGTCCACGGACCCTGTCCCCTTATGCAGCTTTAGGATGCTTGTCCCAACTAATTCGCACAGTACTGTATTTCACGTTCTCATATGCGAAACAATATTCGAAATATACTTAACAACTTTATAATGCTAAAAATAATTTTAGTGCTACCCTATGGGCCTACGGGGACTAAAAGGGTAGAAGAACATTGTCGATGGATTTAATGGAAGGCTTTCATCATGTTTTCTTCCATCTATACAGTGAATCCCCTGCCACTGTACAGTACTGAGCTCTTGGATTTCTTGGGAATTGCCATTTTAGCTCATTGTGCGCATAAAACTGCTGCTCATAGATAAAACAACCAAATACCACTTGAACAATGCAATATATTACTGATTGGGCACTTTTATATTTTACAGTATGATTTTTCTCTCTGACTGAGATACGTTCCTTGTTTAGTGTAAATGCAAAACCAATATACGATAGACAAGGCATTGAATCATTACCATGCAATACGACAACGAGGAAATTTCGTTGAGAAAGAATTGATTCTCAACAAGCCTTTACACAAAGAGAGTGTAAAAAATCTCTCTACCCCATTGACTTTAACTTCGCTTTTCAAACCTGGCACCTATTTTACGCGTGGCCGCCCAGTGACAAAGCGCACGAGGAACCCAAGCTGATGCGTGAAATGCGTGCCCAATTCATGACCGGCAGTTGATGGACGAGTGCCTTTACATGGTCGACAACTTTTGCTCTCGATGTGGTTCAAAGCTGTCACTTCTAAATTCAATCCGTAATATACTTAAAGAAATGTGAACATGCTTACGTTAACAAACAAGATTATTTTATGCATCTGTAAAAGAAGCAATACTTTTAATCATATTTTACCCTAGGACAAATAAGTTGTTCCATTTTCATACTGCAGGAATGGTCCGATGTACTGACAAGAGCAAACTAACCTCTAGCTGTACACTGACCAATAAATATTAACCTATAGCAATAAATATACAAACTAATATATAAACTAACCTCTAACAGCAAAATAACTTCTAAAAACTAATCTCTGACAGCAAACTAGCCTACACATACTGATTTCTGACAGCAAACTACAGTACTGTGCAAATTAGTTCGGAGAATAGGAAAATGCAGTAACAAAGACACAACTAAAATATTTATTTGTTTAATAATGTAGTTAATAGTGAATGTGACCCTCCCTTAGCTTTAATTACTTCTTCCACCCTCTCAACCATTGATGCCACTAGCTTTCCACACATATCCTTCACTTCAGGGTCGTGGTACCACACTTCATGACACTTTCTATCATTTTGGTTTTCGTCGTGCAATCCATCTTAGATATGCACGCTTTAATAATGGCCCACAAATTTTCAATGGGGTTTAGATCGGGTGAATTTCCTGGCCACTCCAATACCTTCAAATGTTGCTGGGTAATGAAGCTCTTAACAAGCTTAGAATTGTGGCATGGAGCCAGATCCTGTTGAAATACCCCATCGCCGTTAGCAAACAGCTTCTGCAGTGTTGGGACCATTTTCGCCTCCAGAACACCTATGTACTTTTTGCTGTCCATCATTCCTTCAATGGAGTGAAGCGTCTGTGGCCCGGAAACTGTGAAACATCCCCAAAACATGACCTTGGGTGGGTGTTTGGGGGATTGCTGGATGTGGCCGGATCAGGGAGGTTCTCCAGTGAGCGGCGGACGAAATTTGACCTTTAGCCATGCACCTCAAAGTGGGTTTCGTCGGAAAACATCACTTTTTCCCAATTCTCCACAGTCCAGTCTCGATGTTTCTTTGCCCAGGATAGCCTTTTTTGCTTCATAGCAGGTGTCAAAAGTTGCTTTTTGAAGGGCCGTCGAACCCAGCGGCCACACTCCAGAAGGCGATGACGTACAATGGAAGCATCTATATTAACCCCTTGAGATGCAATCTCCCTTTTGATGTCTCCACTGGCCTTCTTCGGGTCTATGATACTAATTCTTCGAATTAGACTATCATCTCTAGGGGTGGTTTTTCTTTTTTTATCCACAATGTCCTTTACGGGACGTGTCCACGGACCCTGTCCCCTTATGCAACTTAATGATGCTTGTCCCAACTAATTCGCACAGTACTGTAACTTATGCATACTAATCTTGTCTTGTTTCCACTCCATGGCATATTTAGCTCCGCGGCTTTATACCCCAATCTACAGAATTCCTAATAGGCTAAGGAATATTACAAGTATCATAGAGACAGATAATTAATGGATTTCATGCTGTAATTGAGAGAGTTTTTTTTAACAAAATCTGATGAAGTTTTCCAGCTTGGGAATGTAGATATTTTTTGGTACGGAGAAAATGTACCGACATGAATAATGAGCATATAATTACATGTAACAGCAAAATAACCTAAAAAATTAACATCTAAGGTCAAACTATCCTATATATACTATCATCTGGCAGCAAATTAACCTACACACACTAACCTCTGACAGCAAACTAATCTATATGTACTAGCATCTAACTATATACATAGCAAACTAGCTTATACATACACTAACCTCTGACAGCAAGCCAGCCTGCACAAACTAATTTCTAACAGCAAACTAATTCATGTAATTAACCTTTAACTGCACGCTAACTTAGACAAGATACAAATATGCCAGAAAATATAATAAAATAAATTACCCCTCAAACAGATGCTTGCGACAATTATAGTCTATATATATAAGGACGTCTTGAGAATATCAAATCCCTGCTGAGTTTTGGATAATTCAACTCGTTTTCATATTTCTAAAATCACTACTTGTAAAGAATGAATCGAAATTTCATTTTTCATAATTTTTCAGAAAGAACTAAGCCCTACAATATTAACCATGTTGGTACATAATACTTTATCTTAACATATACTTATATATGCATTTCTTTTCACATTATAGTACTTAAGTTTAAAAGTGCCAGCTTTTCATATCCCAGTGTTTCACCCTACAGATATAACAAACAAATAGTCAAAAATAAAAAGTGAAAAAGTCGCAAAACATTAAGAGAGAGAAAGCAATTCTTACTTCAAATTCAATTTTGATTTCAGCTACTAGAAAGAATTGCGAGTTTAATAAATATAAACATATATTCATTCCACATTTTTTAGGTAATCCAACCTCGCTTATAAATTCAATTTTTTTTAATTTTACATATTTTCTGATGAATAGTTTATAGTTTTATTCTTCAACAATGTGAAACATTCTGTAAAAACATCAAAATAAACGATTATATTCCCTTTCACCTTTAAAACCAATCGTAAGTGTAACAAAGATCCAGTTAAACCTCTAAATCCACTAAACAGTCCATTTCTCCAGTTCATACCTCGTTTACTTCTAAGCATGACAATTTACATCTGCGACAACAACAAATTGACGTCAGCGAAATACTAGCCCGTCTCGCACCGCTGCGTCATGTCCGGTCTGATTTATTATTATAGGTGCAAATTTAAAAAATGCTCCTCGCCTCACGCGACAGAAAGGGAAGAGGATCCTTTGCAAGTGAAATATTGCCGCAGTTGCGGAGCTGTTCATACGCATTCTGATTTGTGCTATTCAAATTTCTAAACATGTCTCCCGCTTTCACGTCCACGCGCTTTGCCGATCCGTCCCACTATCCTTGTTGGAAAAGCGCGGGCTATTCGTCTTCGGTTTTTACGGTCCCTTCGCGAAGATTTCTCTTCAAGACGCCTTCGCAATTTGCATTGCGGCTGAATTACTAATGTTATATCAGTCTAGGACGCTTTCTGACTCTCCTGCCCCCTAACCGTCACCAATCCTCTCCTTTTATCTGTTTCGACGAATCCCTGCTTCATCTTCCTTGTGGGAAATATCAGAATTGTTAATGACAGTTTGAAGTTGCGGAGGCTTGCGAATTTCTTGTGTAGGCTTCGTTATGTTCGCTATGGAATTCATTGTCTGAAATAAAATATTTGTGGCTGGATAGAAGGAAATAGCGTAAACAAAAAAAAAATGAAAAAAATGTTTGATGACTGATACTATTTCCTCGAAGGTAAATAAGTACAAGCAACTATAAAATATTTCCGAAAAAAAAATTAGATAAAATATAAAATGGGTTTTTGGTACTTTTTAAAATACTGAGGTTTGTGGTTGGGTTGTTTTACCTCTGAGCGGCACTTTTTTGCACACCATGGGCTAAATGGCCAGGTCACATAGACCCCGAAGGTTCAGAGAAGGTTGGGGGAGGGGACCCACTGGAATAGCTATTGGGAGATAGATGGTAGCCTCCAGTCAAGGCCATCCATTATGTTCTCTAACGTGCACGGGGTATGCCTCTCCCGCACACGGGGCCACTGCTTAACGTCCCATCTGACGGACGGCGGCCTTTCTAAGACCATCGGTGTCCCCTACTGACCGTGGGCAGGGGTTTTTGCGGAGATAAATCTCAATGCTGACCCAGCTGTGACTCGAACCTGGGAACTGCAAATTACGAGCCTGGCGAACTACCGACTGAACCACCCCCGCCCCATAAAATACTGAGTTTTTTTTACCTCTGTTTGTTTCATTTTTTTAGAATTTCGTTTGCTGCCCAAGGACTAAATAGCCAAGTTATGAGGATACAAGATCAAATCTTGTATGAAATGGAATCTTCCCCCTTGAGAATACTAGTAACCGTAACGGAGGCGAAAAAATATTAAACTTATATATCATCCGTATTTTTCCAGAAATTTGTTATAAAGTCCTCCTCTTTAATGCGGTGCGAGTCTGGCTAGTAACTTCCTTTCACAATTATTGTTTTTGCAATTTTACCGGTTCTGAACTTGATATCAGAGGTTTGCAGCAACCTTAAAAAGCAGTTCGAAAGAAACACGCGAGTTTCAGTTTTAATAGGTGATGTTCTAAGGTTAGAAGATTTGAATCAACACATTTTGCACTAATTTCTAAAAATTATTGTTTTCGGAGTTTCAAATAATTCGAATATTTGCATATTCGAGTCTCGATGATACCAAGTGCGAAAAATTAATGTTCGCAAGTTCTTGACTAAATTGTACCAGATTCGAAAGCTGAGGATTACAGGCATACTTTAGTTCCTGTTGCATTATATCGAAAGTTCAGCTCCCAGCAAGAGTTCAAACAACATGGAGAGATAAATCCTGATAATTTGAATGAAATCCTAAACAACATGACCTTGCTTTAACCATTTGAAAACTTTCCTTTATCGTCAATGTAATTTCTTTTTTACCTATCTTCCTATTTCTTTTGGCTTTGACATCTGTCGGATTTGTGGATTTAACAAAAGGTTCTTCCACCATATCTTTCGAACGCAATGGAGAAATTTAATGATTTATGTGCCAAATGAACGCTTGTGACGTGGGGAGTGTCATATGTTATGAAAAAATCCCCCCCCCATGTTTTCTTCCCCTCTAAGAAAGGGGGAAATATGAAAACTATTCTTAAACTATATCTCTAGAACGCGAAAGCCGAAAGTAACAAGCTATAAGTAAAATGGAAGTTTCTGACGCGGGGACTGTCGTAAACTATGAAAAATTGATCCCCCCGTGCTTTCTTTCCCCCTAAAAAAAGGGGGAAATGTGAAAATGATTGTTCTCCTATATTTCCTCAACGCGAGTGCGGAAAGTAACGAGCTATGTGTCGAATGAAAGCTTGTGACGCGGGAAGTGTCGTAGGCTATAAAAAATTGACCCCCTGTGCTCTCTTCCCTCCTAATAAAACGGGAAATGTGATAGTCGTTCTGCTATATCTTACGAACACAAGAGACTACAGTTATGAGTTAGGTCTCAAATGAAAGCATATATGACGGTCGTAAACTATTTCGAATTTTGTCCCCACTATCCCCCCCTGATAAAATGGGGGGAGCGGATTTTCTCAGGGTTCCACTTTAACGAGTTTTATCTCAAATTAAAGCTTGTGACGTCTTCAGTGCCATGTACTACCTCAAACATGACTCCAAAAGGGGAGTAAATGTGCTCGATGTTTACGAGTCGTATATCAAAGTTTTTGAAGTGTTTTTAATGAAAACAAAAAAATATAATTTAAAAAAATTAAAAAATACCTATCTTCCTATAGGGTCGTAAAACGTAGAAAATAAGCCTAAAGTGTATCGATGGTGCAATTGTCAATGAATGCGTATTCTCTTCGAAGGAAGATTAGGGCGCCGATTTACCTACTCGACAAGATTCCCGGCTCCCTACATTCCTATGAAGCGAATACGAACTCATTGGCCGATTGCACTATCAATATGCTTTAGATTTATTTTCTGCTTTTTAGGCTCTATAAGAAAATAGATATTTTTTTTTAATTTTTAATTTATGTATTTTTTTGCTCGCAACAGGACAGAGAAGAATCCTAGAATCGATTTCAAACTGCTATAGACATTCTAATGCAAGGACAAGAAAAAATACTGAAGTCAGGTCTAACTGACCACTATCCGGACAATGCGGAAAAGATCTTGTTCAGAACAAAATAATAACAGCTCTCTGAGACCAAGTTTTTTTTTTCTAAAACAGTGCAATCATCTTTTCGCAGGAATCGCAAGGAGGAAATTGTACTTATTCGGGGCTCCACATGGGTCATGAATTTATTAAATATTATTTTCGTCTATGGCTGATGACCTACCTATGTGCGAGTTTTGTGACATTAAACATGTGACATTGTTTACAATTAAATGAATTTCAATCGATTCTCCTTTGATTTTAACCGAAAGGTCGTATTTATTTTAGCTCTCATGATTTTACATCCGAACCCCTTACACTTGGACATCTTTGACCTGACCATTGCTTTTTACCACATACTTTTCATTTTTAACAATATATTAATTATTTTAATCGACTGCAAACCTTTATTTTCCATTTTTATTTTTAACTTCTCGCTTCTCTTTTTATATGGGTAATTCATATCCATTGTTATTTGTTTCTTACATTTGTTTATTATTACTGTTTTTTCTTATTTTTATACATCGCATTTATTGATTCTTGTTTCCCGCGGGTTCTATACACACGTGATTTGTCGTTGAACTTTCTGCATTTGATTTTGCTTGATTTTATACACAGGTACTTTATGTCTATTTTTATTTTCTTTAATAGATTACTTCGCAATGTGATTCTGCTTTTACTCTTTATGTCTCGACGTCTTTTGTACATTTAATTCAGTCGAGCTTGGTGCAATATAGCCTTAGCTAGTCTTGCGCAGTAAAAGCACAAATGAGCAACTGATCACTGCTCTGTTCTATACACTCAATACTAGAGAGGCTGGATTGGCTCAATCCATAGGTCGCAAGGTTCGTAATCTGAAGTTCCCAGGTTCGAGTCACACGAGGAGAGTGTTGAGATTTATCTCCGCTAAACCCCCATCCTCTACTTGGTCAGAAAAGGAACACCGATATGCTTGGAAAGATAGCCGTCCGTCGGATGGGACGTAAAGCCATCCCTGTGCACGTTAAGAAACAAGTTGGATGGCCTTGACGGGAGGCTTCCACCTATCTCCTAACAGCTATTCAGGGGGTCCCCTCTCCCAACCTTTCCTGATCTTTGGAGGTCCTTATGACCCGGTCATTGAGCCCAGGGTGTGCAAAAAAGCGCCGCTCAGAAGTAAAACAACCGAACTTTATGTTAGGACCTTTCAATTCTTTCTGGTTCAATCGACCAGTATTGCAAAATACGTTAAATTCCCTCACATATATCAAGAAAATATTTTGTCCATGAAACGCAAATTTCCTACTTTTAATCCTTACTATTAATCTTAATCTTTATTTAATTTATACGTCAAATAGCATTACTTAAGATAAATGAAAAAGATACTCTGATTAGGGTTTAATGAGTTATAGGTGTCCTCAACTTTTCATCATAATGCGTTCCTGAAAACGTGTACGAGAGTCGAGTGATAGATTCACATGGTAAAACTGTTTGTTTAAAATTACAACTCCAGCAAACCGAAAAATATCATAAAATCCCGGATTACGGTATAAGTTTTTACCTCCTGAGTGTTATCCAATACATAAGGGTATTTTTAAACATTTAAAAACTAAATTTGCCATAAAATATAGTCAGTAAAATTAATCTAAAATATTACTTTCTTAAAATCAACTCGCCCTAACTTACTAGTGGTGTCATTCATTGCATTAGGCAGAAGAAATGCATTTTAACTGGTTGTTGATGCTATTTTATTTACAGGAGATTGAACAAGGGATTGCGATGCAGACTTAGATGTTGAAGGCTCTTCTGTGGACTTGATGATGTCATATTAGCTTTTTGAAAAATCCGTCAAGGGAATGTTGGCGCTTGTCTTCTTGATGAAGAGATCTATAGCAAGACGCAGCTCTCTTAATATCTCTTCAAACCAATGAACGTCCTTCTGCATTGGAATCTTGGTCCCAACGTTGACACAGTTTGTTGTTGATTTTGGGAAGGCATCATGACATAAGATGACTCGCAAAGGTCGTTCGACCGTTCGCCGATATCAGAAAGACAGAGAACAGCGTCCGAAACTCGATTTAAGGTCAGTTTATAATGTAT
This sequence comes from Ryuthela nishihirai, assembly GCA_038380435.1. Classification (NCBI taxonomy): domain Eukaryota; kingdom Metazoa; phylum Arthropoda; class Arachnida; order Araneae; family Heptathelidae; genus Ryuthela; species Ryuthela nishihirai. Next base: position 30,323,306 of record JAWZYU010000016.1, on the reverse strand, counting down.
GAAGGAAAGAATTGTACGAAAGTCAATGATTGCTGAAATCTGGTTCAGTCAGTAATGTCACGAGATCAAAAGGTTAGTTTCGCAAATTCCAAAATTGATTTTCAGTGGTTGATTCGAGTCAAGCCTGTGCAGCATTCGAACGAAGAAATGAGATTCGAGTTTCAGTTATTCAGGATCCCAGATTCGAAAACTGTCTAATTGCAGTTTTAATATATTCGAAAGTTAAGGTTCGCAGTCAAGTTTCGACTCTATCCAGGATTGAACATTGTGATTCTTGGGTTCGTGTGTTGATTGCTTTAAATTCGGAAGCTGAGATTTCAAAATTGATGATTCAGATTAATTTTATTGTGTTCTAAACCTCAGTTGTAACAAGTTCCGAAGGTTTGAAAGTTGCTCTGATTTTAAAAGCTATGATTTGCAAGTTCGAATCTCAAATTTTATCATGTTCTAAACTTGAGTTTTATAGATTTTAGTCTCAATTTTATCTGTATTCAAAAGGTATTTTCGCAGGTTCAATTCTCGATTCTACCAGGTACGAAATCTTAACTTCGAGTTCGAATCTCGAATTCGATTCTCATTTGTATAAAGTTGCAAAAATGAGATTCGCAGTTACACATCCCAATTCCGTGTGTCGGTTTGAGTCTTAATTGTACCAGGTTTGTAGGTTTCTATCTCAGTTGTGCCAGGTTTGAAAGTCTGCAGTTCGAAAGTTCGCTTTTCAGTTATGCCAAATTCGGAAGATGATTTAAACGTTCGAATCTCGATTGTTCTAGATTCTAAAGCAGAAGTTTGAGTCCTGATTTAACTCAAGAGAGAAAGCTGAAGCTCAAGGTCATTAGATCGAGTTTCAATTATGACAGGAGCAAAATTTAATATTTGAAGATATAAACGTCAATTTTGTCTAAATTCGAAAGCTGAGGCTTTCAGATTCGAGTATCTTAAGTACCTAAGATCTAAGTTGTGATTTTTGGCTTTCGAGTATCAATTCTAGGAGGATTTTGCATTTTCAGGTCTCAGTTGCACCATGTTTGAAAGTTGAGGTTTATCATTCGAGTTTCCATTTTATCTAAGGTAGGAAGCTAACTTTGAAGGTTCGAATTGTAGTTGCGCCAAGTGAAAGAAATTCGGAACTTCGAGTCTCAGTTTTGCCTAGAATATAAAGCTGAGTTTCCTGTTTGAGTCCTGACTGTACCCAGGATCAAAGCTGCATGCTTCAAGTTCGTCGTGTCTCGATTGTACCAGGTTCGGAAGTTCAGTTTCGAAGGTTCGATTCGCAATTGTTCGAGGTTCGGTAACTCAGGTTTCAGTCTCGATTGTTATAAATTCGGAATTTGAATAGAAACAAAATTAATAAAGATTATTATTATAATTAAAAAACTTGGGTCTGCAGAGAGAACTTAAGACCCCAGAGAAAGCTTAGGTTGTTTCTTGACCGTACCCAGCTAAGGTTCAAAGGTTCATGTCACAAGTGATATTCTGAGGTACCAGTTTCCCAATGTTTAGAAAGCTGAGGTTCTCAGGTTTCAATTTGTATTGTATCTAATTTTAAAGCAGAGGTTTTCAGGTTTTAATCTCTACCCGGGATTGAAAGTTGTTGTTTACCGATTAGAGTGTGACGTTTAATTCCAAAGTTCAACTCTCAGTTGTTTCACATTCCGAAACTGAATTTTGCTCGTTCAAGCCTAGATTTTTACCAGGTGCGAAATCTGAGGTTTGCGGGTTTACGAGAGTCTACGGAAGATTACATTTTTCTAGGGGCTATTTTGAGGAGGAAGGAAACGAACGCTGCAAGGACTAAATCCTTACATTGCTCTAAGTATGATAAGAATTTATACCGAATTCGGTAGTTCTAACTTATACCATTTGATAGTGCTGCCACATTTTTTATTTGGAAAGGAAGAACAGGGAGAAAAATTTCGATTGCCAAACCCTTAATTTTTTTTTATGGTAAAAGAAATCTGTATACGATTACAATTTACAAGGATCTAGCTCAAACAAACATATGGACAAGTGGGTAAACAAACTCTCTAATACATTACCTAACTCTAAAAAATTATTTCTTCATAATTAACCATTCTTTGGGATGAATAATTGCAAAACCAGACGTTTCTGCTTCGACGTACAACCGTAACCTATGTGCGTTTAATCTTAAAATGAAAACAGCCTTCTGCCTCTAAGGGGAAAGAAAGGTGAAAGTCTGGCCAAATTCGTAATAAAACTATGTTAAAGAAATCATGGCAGGCCCGGCAATACTTGACGATCGATTCTGTAAGTCTTACCGCGTCACAGTTTTTAGGAAGCCAGAAAAACTAAATTGCGTTTGTGTGTGCGTGTGTGTGTTCCTGTGTGCGAGCATTTCATGGCCCACCCCGATCAATAGCGTCCCTCCATGTCTGTTGACAAACCATCGTCACGCCTTGGTCCAACAGCATTTGTTCCCTTCCAATTTCGAGCGGAATTCTAGAAAAAAATAATTGATTCCCATAAAACGCAGCGCTGCCAGCCTAGACGAGCTGTAAGAAGGAAAGAAAAACTTATATATATATAAGTCCTTCACACAGCTAACTTTTGCGAAAACTATTCATTATTATTGGTTCATTTCTAACAGCGTCGTGAAGAACAAAAAGACGAATTTTCCGAAAAGAACTGTCAAAGACAGTTTTTAAAGCTAACGGTCATAAATTACGACATCTTTTGAACGAACTAAAGTTGTAGAATAAAAGAAAGTAATAAGTCTGCGAAATACTTATTTCTGTCTCAAAATGACTTTCTTTGGTTTTATATTTTATATAAGAGCAGAGAATCTATATTTTTTTTAACAACCATTTTTTTCAAAGCCATATTAAATGCCCGTTGGGAACAACAGGCGTTCATTCTAAGTATAAAATTTAGCCTACGTGCTTTTTCCAGCGTGTTAAATTTTCTAAGGTGAGTGTTATTTACTGTAAAGGTTCAAAGGTTGGCTAAATAAAAAATCATTATTTTTCATTGCTGAATGTCATTAATGTTCAAAATTCAACAAGTTTTTCTTTTTTTTTTTTCATTTCTGATTGCAATTTTTAGGACAGAGAAGAATCCTAGAAGTCACTCCTAGATTTTACGGGCCTTCTCATACAAGGACATGCTCCACTAAGGACGAATCACTGCTGATCATTGACTCAGTTACAGCTAACAGGACATAGAAGCAGAATTTTAATTCTATTCAGAAATTTCAGTAAGGTGTAAAAACTATTTGGTAAAAAAATTGAATAAATGTTCAGAAATTTTATATTTCACAATTGTTTCACATCTTACACCAGTTTATGATGGCAGCTAGGTTTCCACGATTTTAGAGCATAAAGCAGACCCAGATCTAGAAAAAAAAATTAGGATCGAACCGTAAAAATATAAAGAGGAGAAAGGGGGCAAGAGACTTTGGGCTTCTATGACTCACCATGAAATAAATAAAGAAGCAAAAAGTAAAATACTTAGTATTTAAAAAATTTAAAAGAATTCGATCATTCTTATGTATTTTCTTTCCTAATTGTTAGATAATAGTGAAAAATTAAATGCCAAATTCAAGAACAGAACATTATCATTATAAGTTAAATGCTAAATTCTAGAATAGGCTTTTACTTCAAGGTTAGTGTTAAATAGCATATATGGTGTTAAATATGAAAATGGTGCAAAATCTTGATCTTACACCATTTTGTGGTGTACTGAAGAAGGGTATATTTTAACTCATACTTCCAATCTAGGATGATTCGCTTTTGTATCATTTGCTCTGAAACTAAAAACAAATGGCTTTTCTGTGTAGCAAGAAAGTCATCTTCACAAACGCAAAAGTCACCGTTGTTTTTGTTTAATTGCCATCTTTTGATTACTCATCCTAATAACAGTGGCACACGTTCTTGACCTGTGAGTCCTACCAGTTCTATCTGTCATCAACACTTGGCACCCTTGTCACTCCCTACTTATACACGTCACAAGTATCCCAACCAGGTGATCAGAGCAACACCGAGGTCGACTTAATGGGTCCTTTTTGCTCTAGGGAAATTGAAGCAAGGAGGGGGGAGGGGATGAAGAAGAGCAAGAGGAGATTACCCCTTTCAGTCTTTCATCAGTCGCCAATCGCTATTACTGCTGCAAGTTCAACCACTTTGCGCTGTAGTCAACTACGAGATTAGTATGGGACCAATGTCTCACTCCATTACCTGCCAGTGCATCAACTTTGTTGCTAGGTGACTTGGATGCTGCAGAGTTTCATCCGCACAATCTTGTTGGCCAACTCATGTAATGAGCTCGATGTTTTTGGTTTCCAGTTTTTTTTTACTTCTTAAGGAGTTTAATGAAATAAATTAAATGGGAAGCCCAACATTTTTTTTCTTGTAGAGTCGTCATTTTCTGTTACAGCGATCAACATAAATCTCATATCTATGGTCATCAGGATGAATCATACCAGCCTGTATTTAAGTTTTGAATGGAACATCCTAATGGGAAACACGGCCGAAGAGATCTAATAGCCTCAGAAGATTTACAGTTGATCCCGCAAAAGTACAACTATAAGTACAGGACAGAAAAAAGCAAACAACTCCATGTAATGTGACTCATCTCAATGCTCAATCCCAAGCAACAAACACGAAATAGTAAAACGAATATTATATAAGGAAAAATTAAACAAAATATGTCATTTATTGGTCTTAAAATATGCAAGAAATAAAAATGTAGTATTAAAAAAAGATATTTTTGATTGGCTTATGGCAATGGAAAATACTGATTATTTTTTTGCATGATCTTATATCTTAATCGCTTTGTACAAGTTGCGAGTTCAAATATACTAACAGTTGTCGATATAAATTATTATTATTAAATAGAGAGTCAGATTCAGAGCTTAGTGACTTCTTAAATAAGGTTTTTACGGAAAAATTTGATCGAAGATAAAACAAACATCTTAATAAAATCTATCTTTCTCTGGATTTTCAACAATATTCTTTCAGTTTTCGAAGAGTCATGAAAGCTGGAATATATAATCAATTAGAATAACTGATAAAAAAATAATTGAAGAAGCTAAATCGAAGGCAGTAACATTATATTGAACAGTACTAAAATATATGAGTATATTTTTAAGAGTTTCTCTAACGATTATTTCGATTTTCGCTACTTTAAACGTTTTTTGCAGAACGGCGTAAGAGTGTTAGTTAAATATTCCAACTTCTACAACTCATTAAATACGAAGCAAATATTGTGCTATAATATTTGTGCTAAAAAAAGGGGGAATTTTTACCTAAGAATATTTCGGGTCGTATAAATCAGAAACGTTACGAAATTTTGAATCCGCCGTGTCCTTCAAGGTCAAATAGGGGCTGAATTTCGTTCAGCCTGGGATATACACGTGCTGGAAACGTAAAAAACTGTCCTGCATTTCAGAAACGTTACATAATTCCGGATACGACGAGTCCATCGAGGTCAAACGTCAGATTTTGATCTACATGTGCTATGAATTTGAAAATTGGTGTTTAGAAGGTTTTCGTTTTACTATCTTTGAAACAGTACAAAATTTCTGATCTGCATCGATGTCAGAGGTCGTATTTCTATTTACGTGTGCTAAACAGATAAGAATTGGTGCAGTGGGATGTTTTGGTTCGTGTTGTGAAAATATAAGAAATTTAAGATGCGGTGTCGTGTTCAGGGTGAGATATGGACGAGGTCGAGAAATCAAGAGGCACTAGAGGTGGCTATTGATTTCTTGTAATTATATATTAATATGTTTGCTGCCACTTAGGGTAAGTAATACCATTTGAAATTTGTGTAGACAGAAAAACATTATTATCTCAAATAAACACTTCGGTCAAAATCTTTTTCGCTGCTGGTGCTGGATGGGCCTGTGTGTCATCAGAAAGATGTTGGACACAACACTCCAGCTATTGTATTCCTAGTCGCCATTTACAGGCCATTCCAGAAGATATTGCGTCCTAGAAGTAATAAAGAAAACCAACTATACACTATCAGGTTTCGTATGATGGTTTAAGACAAATTGTGGTAAAGAGCGATTTCTTTAAAGGTTCTGCATGGAAAGTATATTAAATTTCATTTAATGGATTTAATAAAAGCATCTAATTCGTTGTGGTATTTTGAGGAAACTTATTTTTATCCTTAAGGTTGGGAATTCAGAATCGTTCATGATCTTAAGTAGCATATTTCGAGATTTTGAAAAGGTTAACTGGAAATGGCAGCATAAATTTTTATATATGAAAATAAGAAGTTTAAATACAGATATAATTTACTGCAATCAGAAGGATTTGTGTTTTATTTTTCTCAGGGTAATACTCTATATTTATTATTTTACTGATTATGTATTATTTTATTGAAAGCAATCTTACACTGAATATCGTTCTTTCGAAGTTTTAATTCAAAATCCGTTAAGATCTCACGAAAGCAATTTAAAAAAAAAATCTTTGTGAAAACCTAAGCCTTTGGATTAGAAATGAATCTATTAAATGCTTTTAATAATTCTTTTTTCACTCAGAAAATCTTTTTTTTTTCGTCATCGATAGGTTGTCTAAGACATAGTCAAGAAATGTATGCGAGACTTTTTCTGTCTGGTTTGATCCAAGAAACAACATGAGCATAAAGCATTAAAATAACAAAAGCTTTTTCAACGCTCGTCGGAAATTTGACTAAAATCCTTTTCTATCGATGATGTGTTTGATAAACAAAGGAAAAGACTAAAAGACTTTCTGTTGTCATTAACACTACTTTCATAAAGCACCCTTCCAACCTCACTAATGCCTTAATGGTTGCGAGAGGCTGGCAAAGCACTTTAGCTTTCGACTTTCCAGGTAATGACCGCCCATTTAAGTCTGGCAATAACCATATCTTCCCTTACGTCTTTGGCGAAAACGAGGGATTTGCGGAGGATATTTATTCTGGGAAATGTCTGAAGTTGTCCATTTGCCGAAGTAAACGACATTAATTGTTGTGTACTCTGTGCCACCGTGGACAACGTGTGAATTACTAAAAGCGCTCTTCCTGGTCTCGCACTTTGAGTGCGAGCATTAATGCTACCTCTGCGGAGGAAATTTCGAGAATATCTTTTTCTGACAGAAGACAAGACTCTTGACTCTCGATGGAATAGATTTAATCCTTGAAGTAAAATCAGATTTAACATCTTGAACTCTCTTAGGTACTCTCAAGTGTTGTCGCTACAAGTTATGATCATTTCTGCCTGTCCATTCTTGTACCAACATTCTCTACTTCAATAAATTGCAATTTATGTGTGTAGCATGTTTAGTAGTTTTCAGTTGCCTTCGCTTGGTAGTTTATTTCGGATTGTTCTCTTGAGGGAAAACTTCTTCGCATTCTATTTGCTACAATGAGATAAAAGTAGGTTTCCGAAAACGCAGATGTTTAACGCAACCTGCAACAATTCACTCATAATTTACGTTTCGCGTTTTACTGAAATAAGTTTTAACGGAATGTGTCTCTGCATTTGCTGTACTATATTAAATTCGCTTCAGTCAAATGAATGCTCTTTTCTGAACGATCTTTTAAAAGTAGAGAGATGGCAAACTGTTAAAGATTAAAATAGTTCTGATTAAGGCTCTCAGATACGGAATTGTAAATATTAGGCATAGGATTCAGAAAGTTCAAAAATCAAAAGCTTTATTTTAATAATAAACATAAATATAATCTAATGCAGGGGTTTAAATGCGTGGAACGTGATACTTTTTAAGTATTTGACTGTTTTAGTTTTGACTGTAAAACTTCGGTTGTACTTTGTTTCTCAGTCGCTTTGGATAAAATACATGTAACGAGCATTTCTGTTATTCCTTGTTTGTTGTGGGTTAGTATTTCTCAGCCTGTGGTAAAAGCACAAAGATTGGGCGCTTACCTCTAATAAGAGTACCCGCAGCATCGGATGTCATCTTCCTCTAATTCATTTCCTTATTTATTTTCATTGTATCTATCTGTGTTATATGCGTATTTTTAGCAGTGGCACATTAGCTGTCATTCGTGGTCTAGTTGTGTATTTCTCCAGATGCTTGAGGAGGTGAGCGCTAGCAAATGGTTTTATGGCTTCTCCGATGTTGGCTGGCAATGCCTCTCCTCTTGTACCTAGAGGGGTGAGAGTGTGAATTACGCAGAGAGCGAACGAGAAGGGGAAGGATGGCTAAGTAAAAAAAAGAGCTGATGAATTACAGAACGTCAGGTTCCTCAGTGCGTCAAAAGTGACGCAGCTCTTTCTCGGAAACGATAATGGATGGATATGTAGTCAGTTTTCTGTAAGCCACAGCTACAAGCCATGGCTCACAGACAACTGACATAATGGCAAGGGAGGTATGTTGTGTATAACCACGTTAAGTTTTTAGAGGGCCCTCGTGAAAGGTGATTTCATCGTGCCCCGACCTCTCTAGAGTCGGCCTTGGAAAGAAAATCCACTGAACAGCTGTTAGCAGATATATATAAGCTTTTCTTCAAAGGTTACCCTGCATGCTACCGACTTACCTCCTTTGTGTAATGAGAAAATCCATGTACATTTTATTGTTAAATTTTGGTTTGCTACGTATTACTTGAATTCTGTTCATTTTTATTGGATTCTTGTAAAATTTGAACTTTGCAATTTAAAAAAACGCCCAGTTTCAGCCATTTTTTTTCAGCAAAAATATAGTTAAAACAAGTTTTGGCTCGTTACTCGCATTTCATACATAGGTGCATACCTTCTCAAGCACCACTTGTCATGGAGACCTGACAAGTATTTGTCAATATAATAATCCATAGTGGTGTGGTGATGATACCGTAGGTTAGAAAGTAGCTTCAGCTTATTTTACCCTAGGTGATACTTATAATACCAAGGGCTTTTTTCTTTAACGGATGAGCTTGTAAAAGCCGTCGTCCGTCGGATAAGGAGTCAAGCTGCGGTTCGGTGAGCAAAAGAGCTTTACGCCTGAGCACGTTATAGAACACGCCGGATCGATTTACGGAAGACTTCCATCTGGCTCCTAACAGTTGCTCATAGGGGCAAATGAGAGTTTTGGGGGCCTCAAGGCAACACAATTTTGCAGGCCCTTCTTTGAATTAAAAAATTGAAATAAGGCGTCAAATGCGCAAAATGAAGACTATTTTCATATTAAATATAAATTAGGTAAATTGATAGAAACTTAATACATTGTAATTTATTCTTAAACAAAATTCTGCATTAATATTTTTCATTTGCATTTAAGTCTATTATAGCTGTCTAGCCCTTTTGGCCATTTCTTTACACAAGTCCATTTCTTTACACAGATTATTTCAAAAATATAAATATTCGTTATTAAAAAATATGAGATAAAAAACACAGGCTCTTAGACCAGGACAGTCGCCCAGCTCGCCCTGCCCTATAATCGCTGCTAGCTGCTCATATACTCTTCCCCAACTTTCTCTGAGCATTTGGTTATATATCGCATTGTGTGTAAAAATAAAGCGGCAAAGAGTAAAAAAAAACTTAATTCTCTACAGTACTCTGCAAATTAGTTGGGACAATAGGAAAATGCAGTAACAAAGACACAACTAAAATATTTATTTGTTTAATAGCCTAGTTAATAGTGAATGTGATCCCCTTAGCTTTAATTACTTCTTTCACCCTCTCAACCATTGATGCCACTAGCTTTCCACACATCTCCTTCACTTCAGGGTGGTGGTACCACACTTTCATGACACTTTCTTTCATTTTGGTTTTCGTCGTGCAATCCATCTTAGATATGCACGCTTTAATATTGGCCCACAAATTTTCAATGGGCTTTAGATCGGGTGAATTGCCTGGCCATTCCAATACCTTCAAATGTTGCTGGTTAAAGAAGCTCTTAGCAAGCTTAGAATTGTGGCATGGAGCCAGATTCTGTTGAAATACCCCATCGCCGTTAGGAAACAGCTTCTGCAGTGTTGGGACCATTTTCACCTCCAGAACGCCTATATACTTTTTGCTGTCCATCATTCATTCTATGGGGTGAAGCGTCTGTGGCCCGGAAGCTATGAAACATCCCCAAAACATGACCTTGGGTGGGTGTTTGGGGGATTGCTGGATGTGGCCGGATCGAAGAGGTTCTCCTGGCTTCCCTTGTCCCAACTAATTCGTACAGTACTGTAGTTATCCTCTCAATACCACTGAAATCTCTATATTCCGTTCGATTACGAAGATTATGGACTTCTTAAGGCCAAGTGGAATATTTGCATTAGTAATCCATGATCGCGAACATTTATTCTAAATATCAATGTCCGTTTGAGGTATTACTTGAAGAAAATACTCATATCAATGATATACATGTTTAACATAAATTCCACCTACTTGAAACTGAGACTTTTAGAAGAAAAAGACTTTCAGACGAAGGAAATAGACACGTTTCACAGAGAGGTATCACCTTTACCCTATTTTTCACTTTTTGATCAAAAATATTTTAAAATTTTCAAGGTAAAATTATGCTTTGATTACTGTTAGATTTAGAATCGGTTGAATCCAAAGTTGATCTTAATGTCTCTAGCTGATCTAATGTTAAGTGTCCCTGTGCTAAACAGATATTAGTTAAACAACATGTTTGATTAAAGAGAATTAGTAAACACAGACTTTTAAGATTTTTTGTTGAAAATAGGCACGAAATACCATGGCTTAAGTCTGCGAAAAATGATAAAAATTAATATAAAGATTCTGCAAAATCCTAAATTATTCAAAGTCAAAAATAGAATCTAAGGCTTGCGTTTGTTGTTGAGTACAAAGAACTATAAATTGAAAAAGTAATATAAATATTTGTGAAATGTGGGATATATCCAAAACAAATTTACTTTCTTGTATTATCTAGCAAAATTAAACTATTCGCTTTACATAGGCCAGTTGAAATCTCTTTCACAAAAGTTTCAAACACCTCTGAAGATAATCTTGTCTATTATTTCAATGACAGGGTAAAACAGAAAGGAGTAGAAAAACAACAACATACCAAACAACATCACCAATTACCAAGAATGGTGAGAGCCAATAATACCTTTCAACGTTAAAGAAGAGCAAACCGAAAAGATCCTAATAAGTTTTAGTTAACGGCATCCATTACTGCTGCTGACATATGCTCCGATAGAAAGGCGCAGTTAACCCTAGTACTAAACGCATCCTTTCGCATCGAAGGGAGCTTTTTCTCTCCTTTACCCTTAGCAGAGATGCTACCATGTCTAATGTAATGCGTCAGGGGCCGGGTTTCTGGAGAAGCTCAGGGAAATGCCAGCAGTAAGAGGCAAACCGAATAAAGTCATGACCATTAGTAGTCCGTGATGCTGTCCATGCGTCTCTCGCACTCTTCTCTCTTGCGCATCATTTACGTTGGAGCAGCAGCAGCATCCGTACCGCAAGTGACAAGTTGAAGCAATGGCATGTTTCTCCTTTGTCTCTTGATTCTCACTTCTCCATTCTTGAATGCTTTTTTTATGTCTGTTGTTGTGACCTTTTTTCTAGCTTGCAAAAATTATCTTATTCTGTAAGTTGGCCGCTGTCTCTTCCCCGACCCGTAAATGTGTGCTTAGTTGTATAATTATTTATCAGTTTCAATCCAGCACGAAGATTTTATCTCTCTTTCTTCCCGTTAAATTTATTTGCTGCGATAATGATGGAAAAAGCTCACAGACGTTCCTGTGTATGCACTGTGATGCTTTGTAACCTGATTATTTCTCTTATTGTGCAGAAAGTAAGTGTCATTCTCCATTTATCCTGAGCTTTGGGTTCTTTATAACCTGACTAACAACCCATTGAGAAGAAATAAGACCCACTTAGAGTAAAAGAATCCAAAAATATGGCATTTGTTTTATACACAGTGCTAAACGGCTGATGTTAAAGGCAGGGGCCAATGTAAAATTTCGCGTTATCAGAATTTCGTGTTAACAGCATATTGACGAATGCATTGCACTGTTCACTTCTGACGTTATTCATGACTTATACCGTTGTTTTGAGAGTGAGAATCAAGACAATGATTGAATGAGACCTCTCTTCAATGATTATAGAAATCTCAGCTCATCCAGCCTACAGTGTGAATGTTATTCCCAATTAAGGATTAACTAGGTCGATGATCTGAATGGAGTCATGAAATTACCGACATAAACGACAGACTAAATGGACCTGCATCCCAGTGGAGAGTCTAAAACACATTAGTGCACAATAAAGCGACCAGAAGTCTTAGGTTTTCGGGATAGTCACTGAATGAAAAGCTCTATCCCCAACAAATAAATGTCCTCAGAAGTGACTCCTGAATTTATTTAGATATTTCTTTTAAATATTAAATTAACTGTACACCATGAATAGAATTTTCAGTAATGGAATAGTTGTGGCAACACTGTTATGAAACATTTCGATCGGTAATGCAATTGACTGAAAAATTGAGGCTATAATTTTTTAATGGAAGTCGTGAATTTTTCCGAAGAGTTAAACTAGAGTGAACAGACGTCCCGTTTTATGGGTTCATCATCTTAATCCTCCAAATTAATTTTCAAAAACCACCGGATCTTTTTCTCTAAATCTAGTCACCCTAATTTTCTGCCGTTGAATAGCAATTAGCAAAAAGTTAGCTAATTTGCAAGAAATTTGTAGCTGTTCAAAATTTATCAAACAGTGGTTTAGATTACATCTATAATCTTCTATAAGATATTTTAATGGAATTTTCTTCGTCGGACAGTTGAAAAATATCGCCTTGAGCGATATTTTTCGTGCTATAGGTTTCGCCTTAAAAAAATATTTTTACAGGTTAAAATATTGTCACCGGATTTTTAGTTTCGTCTCCAAACTTTCGTTTCGCGTTAATTAATATTTCATCTTATCCGTTTTCATGTTAAGTGTTTCAGATTGTATACAGTCACTGGAGTAATAATAGAGTTGTTTTTTCTGTGCAGATGATGCGGTGACCTTTACTGAAAAATAAAATAAAATAATGAATACCCTCTCAAGCAGCTGATTGACACAGAGGTCTGAGAATAATCTGTCAGTTTATACTTCATAACAGAAGATCTGGAAGGATAGGGAGACTTCAGCAGAAAATCAACACAGACATCCATGACCAGGGCTCGAACCCAGGTCCCTTTGATCAGTAACCAAACATACTAACCACTTGGCAAGGGACGGATTTTAAATAGGATCACGAAAATTAAAGAAAGATAAAAAGAATCAATTATAAAGACCGAAACGAGGCTATAGTAATTTATGTGCAAACTCCAAACATATATGTATAATCATTACCAGGGCTTTCTCTGTGACGATAAGAGCTATAACATAACGTATGTACCTGTCAATCTCTTATGTTTCTTGCTATAATCAGTACTCTAATTTCAATTCTGTAAGCTAATTTCTCATCTGTTTCGAGAGAGCAAAGGCAAACTTTTTTTTTATTTTTGTAAAAAAGTCCTAGTTATTCTTACTCATAAAGTAAATCATAAATATTTGTGTTATATTTAGTGAAAACAAATTAAAATGCTAATTATATACTTATTAATATCATAACTAATGTCAGTTAAAAACATAATAATTAAACCGAAAGGGAAATGAAGTATCTGCACTCTTGATTTGACTCTAAGAAGCATCTCATAAAAATGCCTCAAATATTCAATTTGTTCAGTTTTGCGATTCCAGCTATGGTTCTCATCAATAAAGATGGATCCATGTAAAGCACCGTAAAACATTGTCCTCCTAACAGCAAGTAGGAACAGAATGAAAACTCGGATAACATTTTATAACACTACGTACATAATGTAGCGTATATACTGAAAGAGTAACAAACATTCATTAAATATTTGCATGCTTGTAAAACCTGGAAAAAAATAATAAAGAAATATCGAAGATACATCCTGCTTAAAAAATTTACAATATATCTCCGATATGCATATAACAGTGCGGACACCCACTTAAGGTTTTAAAACAACTTTTGAAACAACTTCGACCGGCGTAGATACATCTTCAAGGAAATGAAGTTCTGCTGCACACAAGCCGCAAGTGGAAAAGGAAGGCAAAGAAGATCAAAAGCTGTCTTCTCTTTTGCGACCAGCTCACGAAAATAAAACGTATAAAAAGACAAGAAAACAAAACACACACTCGAAGACAGTTAATGCATGACCTTCTCCAGCCATAAAATCTAGATTTTTTTTCTTCATGTTTGTATTCCATTTTTACCCCAGGTTGATTTACAATCGGGCTCAATGTAATTACGCGTAGTAATACAGCGCATGCATATGATATGAGGATCAGTACCGGCTGCCTCGGTCTTACATCATCACAGCGTAGGGTGAGCTCTTCCAATCTCCTCTCTTCCAGCAGTTAACTATTCTCTCTCTCGTTTCAGCTCGCTAGTTGTAGCTTACGTTCCTTTATTTACCAGAGTCTTTGTCAACTGGCTAGCAACCGGCCACTACTCTTTGGACTGTCTTCATTATCTTTCTGTATTATGATTTCTGTATCTTTGAGACAGTTAATTTTAAGGCAAACCGCCGTGGGATATAAAGAAGAATGTATGTGTTCGTGCAGAATATAGAAAAAGTGCCAGTTAATGAAAAAACTTCTCGGTCTCGCTGTCGTTTAACAGCATTAGCAAACCTTTCTCTTCAATATGAGTATGTTCTTCTCTATCTTCAATTACCGAAGCGTGTTTACGTGCCCTCACCTAATTGCAAATGAGACTATCTCGAATCAAGTGAATGAATTTTTTATGGAGGTTATCAGGAGGTCGTGGGTTCGTATCCCACCAGTCTCGAGACAATTTTTCCTCTAAAATTGAAAGTTCAGAATGATATCTTCCTTAATAAATATCCATCAACGAATTTCTCTCCCTCAAGCTATACTTAAATGCTATGAAATTATTTAGGGGGAATGATTCATAATTCCCTGAAATCTTACTTATAGACTTTGACATTCACGATTTTTTTTCGTTTTCATTAAAACACTTTAACTGTTTTTTAACTAATTGTAAATCATCTGTGAAGCATATTTTATGAATCAACGAGTGTAATTTTAATTGTAAAAGTATCATAAATGATATATGACAGTCAAAGCATACTTACAAGATAGAGTCACAGATCGAGTCACACCACCAAGGAATTGAATTGATAGATGATGATCTTGCCGAGCTCATTAGATAGAATAG
The DNA here is from genome assembly GCA_038380435.1 of Ryuthela nishihirai. Taxonomy (NCBI): domain Eukaryota; kingdom Metazoa; phylum Arthropoda; class Arachnida; order Araneae; family Heptathelidae; genus Ryuthela; species Ryuthela nishihirai. The sequence continues at coordinate 30,308,196 of JAWZYU010000016.1, read as the reverse complement.
TAAGGAGGAAAATGCGTTTGCTTCAATGGCTACTCTCAATCTCAAATATTTGATTGAAATAATAAAACTGAAGCGGAAGTTGATGAACAAATGGTGGATTTCGATCTTGTAATGGAGAGAAGCTCAAACTTAAGAAAGGAATTGATCCCGGTCCTACACTGAAATTTAAAATGAACTGAACTGTAGAAAACAGCAAAATAAATAACCATCACAGAGTTTTTGTCATCCTAAATCCTCTGTTTCGTCCATCAACATCCCTTTTCAATCGTCCTCCTTGTAGGATACCATTTGATATTAATAGCATAATGTTCGTATTATAATATCATTATTTACTGATTTTTGTCTATGTTCTCATATCGAGAACATGATAGAGATGGACTTACGAATCAATGAACTTAACTCGCCGTTTTCAGTTGAGTTATGGTCCCAAAATCCATGGACACCACATTCGCCAGAGTTTACAGGAACACAACCCTTGCGAATATCAAATGTTTACCGCACAGCGAAACTTTAAGGAAAAGGTTCAAACTTCCGTCAATAGGACCCTCTCTCTCTTTCTAGCCATACTGAAATACCACGCTGTTTCTCCAAATGATAGCCTAGCATCCAAAATAAGTTTACCACAAGATGCAAAATGTTGCGGAACGCTATATTCAACAACTATGAGGACAAATAGATGCTTTCGATTAAGCCCGTTTAGGGGGCTATTTAATGTGCATAGAACATGACACTCCAACACAATAGGGGGGAAAATAATTAATTTAGCATACGAAGAGTTTCGATCTCTGAATAGTTGTCTTCCTCTTGAATAAATAATCACGGAAAATCTTAATATTTGCAAGGATGAGAACCGAATCTATAAACATAGATTTTGAGATTAGCACTGTATCAATGAGTTATCAGTTTTCTATATCATATGAGTGATCTTCTTTTGGTCACTACCAATTTAATCCCCGTGTTAGGGTTTCTATGGGTATGAGAAACCAAAACAAAGTTGAAGCTTTTAGGTTATCTCAGTCCTTTGTGTGGGGAAAGTGCCCCGCTACCCATGCTTCATCCATCTTATGAATAATTTACAGCCGTCAGCAGAAAAGCACGTCACCACTATGACTCAGATAGAATCTGCAATAACACACTTTATCGGCCTCGCATTCAAAGCAAGTCTTTATTCAAATAACCAGTTTTAATGATTTAGTGTGCGCTAATGAATTCCGACCAGCGATAACTTTGAAAAATTAAAGGAAAAAATGTCGAGAAAGATAAAATGTGTGAAACTTATTTTTCTCGATGTTTTCGCAACAAACGTGCTGTCTAAATGCAACACCGAGACCGATAACACGCAGATGTCAGTGGAATGTCGCAGAGATCTCAGTGTCACTTCATGTTGCACCCCCGCACCGACGAGGACCATGATGAATATCGTTATCAGAGACCACAACTTACATCAGTCAAAGCTTTTTTGTGTGGACGCCGAAAGTGCATAAAATCATGCAGCAATGGGAGCAGCAACACACGACGCTGATAACAGGAGGGATGCTATTATATCTTTCTCTTTTTGCTCGTGTGTTGCTCCGCAACATCCCCATCCCGTGAAGGATGATTTAGTAGAAACGTGCAGCTCAAAACACGGAGACTTAACATTATAGCACGTGGCTTCACGACTGGCAAATAATCACAAAGATGTAGAAGCGATTTCAGATAAATGTAACTGAAAAGGATGCTCTCAGAATTAATTACTTGTGAAACAGAATCATCCTCTGTGAACTTTATTTTGAAACTTTTTCTCTTTTGCTCTTTTTTTTATGTGTGATGAAGGTCTCACTAACTGGTTTTTCCAGAATAATTCAACACAACCTGATAACTGTAATTTATTATTTTACTTCAGTTATTTCGCCATTTAGTTGATTTTCCGTGCTGAACATTCTCTTCCTTATTCGTGTGGTCTAGTTTTGATAGTTTATTTATGAATATTTTTGTCATTTTTATAACTGTTAGTTCCGAATCTGTCGCCTTAAAATTACATTTTGCAACTAACATTATGTATAAAATTGTAAAATATAGCTCTTTTTTAAAGCAATTTAACCCATCTCTGTGAATTCTGACTAACGGACTTTTCATAATTGGTTTCTTCTTTCTATTGTAATCCTTTCAGTCTTTTTGCCCTTTACTACTGGTGTGAACTGGTTTTCAAAAACGTTTTAAAGTAGCATTCTAATAATATTGTAAACCATTCCATAAAGTAAACATTCTAATAACTGATTAAGTTTTTAGTCACTTATAAGTCAATTAATCCATTGAAATCGTTAGAAAAGACAAAATTTTCTTAGATTTTTTTCAATACTATGACATCAAAACATATGCATATTTTCGCTTTTAATTTCTACATATTACGTTTCAGAAATAGCCGCTTATGCTAGTAGGATTTATGACCCACTTGATTCTAAGCTAGATCCGATACTGATCCATGACTTGACGAGGAATAGTAGTGTAACTAAAAATTGTAGAAGGGATATAATGTGCATTTTTAGAGCATTGTTTTTAGATATGCAATTATACAAGTAGTATGTAGCCAAGTAAATGATCGCGAATTCAGGAGGAGAAAGAAATTTAGGTATCGATAACGCAAAGTTTTATGATACCAAAAAAGTTTGTAATAGGTATTAAAAGTTTTATCTTCAGTATATTGATTCTTATTATAACGACCCATATTTGTAGTAAATACGTAGATTTTGTCTCCTTAATTAAAACCAATTCAATATTATATAACGAGACTACTAAACTTCTTGAAAGAAAATGAAAATAGTTTCAGCTCTTGGTTAAAGAGGATAGATAACATGTACCCAGGCAACCCCCTAAATAACTCCAAAAAATAAATTACCTTTCACTTAACTGCTTGCCGCAAGGGTCTAACAGGAATCTTTCTGTATAAATACCCATTTCATTACAGTTGTGTGGTGAAGGTGAAACTCCAGAAAGGCAACACAAATAGAGAAATATCCATGCCTTATCCGGGGCTCGAACTGAATTTTCCTTTATCTGTAGCCAATCAGCTAATACCTCAGTCACTGCGACGGTGGCTACTGCATGAAATTCGAGAAAACAGTAAGAGTAATCTAAATAAAAATCGTTCTGAAACCTTCGGATTCTATACGAAATAAATGGTCAAAAATGCCCTTTTTTAAATGAGAAATCAGTAAAGGTAAAAAAAAAGATAGATATTTAAAGCATGATAAAGGAATACTTATTTTTTATTTCTATTTAACTTTATCATTCCTCAAAACTGCAGTGTTAATTTTTTTCAGCTGTCGAAGTAAATAACAAGTAGATTTTTTTAACCAAACTATGCTCAAAAGAACTGAAGTGTTCATGTATTGTATTCATTTGAATTTGTTACTTTTTTGTTAATAAATGTCCCTGCAATATTTTTAGCCTGGGAACAATAAAAAACGTGTATAAACATCTTTATTATTCCCCTGGAAGCATTCTGAAGACAGCAATAAAATTTTACTAGATAACACGCATTCAATTATTACCCATTGACTAGTGAAATCACTGTGTGTCTTTCGTCCCTGGCGTTACTAATAAATTCAAGAACGCTAACGACGACTACATCCTTAGCAGCATGGAATATATTATTATGGGTTATCTCCTTACATTTATAATGTACTCTAAACATTAAATTCTATTTTTGATGTTTATCAGCTTTCATTATGTACTTGTCTCACATGTAACAGCACCTCTAGTGAAATACTTGAAGTTTAGCACTTTCTGCTTTCAAATTTCTGCAGATGAATGTGATGAAAGAATAAAGTTATTTCTAAAACCTATAAGGAATATAAAAAACATTATGTTTCGAAAACAAATTTTAATACCGAAGAGTTTTGTCAATTATAAAATTGTTTATTCTTTATCTAGTTCAGGTGTGTGTGTGTGTTTCCTAAGTGTTTTTGTTTTCATGTGACCATGTCATCATTTATTAATCAGATCACGGATAAAGGCTAATATTTGAGCTTTATTGATAAACTTGTGCATTTGCTAAACAATAAGGATTTTCAATCAATTTTTATTAAATACTTAATGATATATTTCTTTTTTTAAAGAATTTGCTTCATTCTTGTTAATCTGATCTAATCTTTAAAGCAGGTTTAAAATCACTAACGGATTGGTTCGAGTCGAGGTTTTCACTATTCTTTCCTGTAACGGAATTACCATCTGGACGGAAGGCTACCATCTGTTTCCTAAAAGCTGTCCAGTGGGTCTCCTTCCTCTAATCAACCTTGAACCTTACGGTCCTTGTGACTTGACCATTTTTCCTTTTCTGTGCCCAATAGTGCTTCTCAAAGGTAAAACAGCTCAACCTAATTATTCCTTCCCTCTCTACCCAGTGTTTAAAATCTGCAGTTTGAAATCAGTCATAATTATAACTTAAATATCAGGTATAGTCGAACTTTAATCTGGTCTAGGGATAGATTAATGATGGTTTTCCATCCGCAATCTAACCCTAGCCTAGATTGCTAGCTAAGGTTAGGTTCAGATGGTGCCTACGAGTGCAAAGTTTTAGCGTAACCATTTTAACGATATCGTTTTTGGCTCGAAATCATGTTGATTGATTGATTGGTTTAATTTTCTTAATTATCTTCCTCTTGAGGATTAGGAGAGCGTGAAAATACAGTCAATAGTATCCAGGCTTATAATCTGAAATTCGCAGTTTAGGCTCGAACTGCACCAGAGTTGTTCTTTTCTCCGATTTTCATCACTTCCTTCCATGAGAAAGGAGACACCTCCCTGCATGGAAACACTGTCTGAGCCTGGTAGGATGTTACAATAAGGTAGGATGTTACACGTAGTGCCGGAGATGGGATAGATGTATCTGGCTCTGTTAAAATTTGCTATTTGGGTGAGATAATCAGGTTTGATGTATGTTAGAATATGCTGCTGTCAGCCTTACCAGCTACAAATTTTTTGCACAGAGTGACACAAGCTAGTAAAAGGGATTTTGCTTTCAAAATAAACAAGTTTTAGCTGGTAACAAAGTGGAATCCAGTTTAGAACAAGCTTTAGCTGGTATCAACTTAGAAATCAATTTGTTGGGTATTTTTTGCACACCATGGGCTAAATGACCAGGTCACATGGACCCCGAAGGCTCAGAGAAGGTTGCGGGAGAGAACCCACAGGACAGCTATTGGGACACAGATGGTAGCCTCCCGTCAAGGCCATCCACTGTATGGTGGTGGTGCACAGGTATGGCTCTCTCGCACACCGGGCCACGGTTTAATATCCCACCCGACGGACGGCGGCCTTTCTAAGCCTATCGGTGTCCTTTACTGACCGTGAGCAGAGCGGAGAGTTTTGAGGAGATAAATCTCAACTCTGATCAGCTGGTACTCGAACCTGGAAACTAAAGATTACGAGTCTGACGCCACCCTCACCCCAAATGAATTTGTAAACTGTTGGCTCTTATTATTATACCAAATTATATGGAATAACAAGCTCTTGCTAGTGCGAGCTGAAATTCATGTTGGAACAAATTCCTGCTGGCATCAGCTGTAATTCAAGCTGGAACAAATTCCTGCTGTAACCAACACTAATCCAATCAGAAACGGTCTCCTGCTAGTACTAATTCGAATGTCAAGCTGGAAAGAACTCTGTACCAGCTTTTTACACGCTTGGTAGATTTTGTGTCGTTATTACAATACGTGGTGATGATCATGACAAAAAAAAAGAGGTTGCACGACTTGGAAAACATTTCTAATTTAATTTTGCTATTCGCGTTAATATTTGACAACCCCCAACCTATTAACCAAAATAAATTTTATTAAAGTCTCTTATTTATTTACGAAAACGTTAATTTTCGTATCGTAATGTTAAATCCGTCATAAACTTTTCAGTTCTTGCAAAAGACAGTTTTGTTGTTGGACACTTAAGTTGTGATTGTCATTGTGTTAATTTGAAGTATTAGCTCTGTGGTAACATTGCAATGGATAAAGAAACACCCTACGTTTTGTTTGGGTAATGCACAAAAATAAAATTTTCGTTAGCAGATTATCCTTTAATACTCTGGTTAAAAAATTGTTTTTTTTTTCCAATTTCAGTGTATAAAGTGTTTTATTGCTTTATTATAACCCATAATAAATGCGGCTTTGTAAACTCAAATAACAAATGTTAGATGCTTCCTAAGCTATAGTGTTTCATATGAAGCCTATAAGTAAATACAGTAGCTTGTCCAGAAGCACCACAGTGTACTATGACTAAATGGACTTAATAAAAGAACTTCCATCTACCCAAAGTACAATATTCGGTGAGTACCAATAATATGTCACTGTGGGATATATTTCCGAAATGCATTTTAAAATAGATTATTTTTTTCGTAACCTTCAAATCCCGAAAGAGGAAAAAAAAATTACAATACGCTTGAAAGAGATAGAAATATAATAACACCCAAATTATACGCATGAATAGCCATTTTAAGAAAATATTAGGTTTGCATCACTGTCATATACGCATACACATATAAAAAGTAACTAGCGGATTTTCTTCTAATATAGAGAGGTAATATTTCCAAATATTCTCGTCCTCCATCCCAGCGGAACATGTCGTTCTTTTCTATTTGCTTATCCACCATCGTATGCATTATACTGAACATCCATAAATCATTCACTGCCTCTTCGGTAACCTGATTCAAAACGCCTTTTGAAAAGACCGTGCTCCCGTGATACCCTCTGCCATCCTTTACTAACACTCGCCTCTTCTCTCTCCCCATCCGCTGCTCCTGCCCACCGATGTCTCCATCTCTTCAGTATCTACGTGCGTCACTGGTGTCACAGATGAGTTCCTCTTTACGTGCCGTGAACCATCTATCCCTGTACAGGTAAGGGCAGTCGATAGCAATTACAGCGCTGGTTTTGGTCCCTCTTTGCGCGCTCCCCCATCCTTTCTACCACGTCCCTGCGTCAGTCTCTCATTCTGCGATATTGGTTTTTCATTAAACTTCCCTCTGGAGGCAGCTGCCTCCCACCGGCAACGCACATGGGGTGCCATTAGCATGGCTTATAATTGAGGCCGGAACACCACAAAAGGAAGCACGATGGTAATATCAGACTGCCATGATTCCCGCCACCCTCCTATACGCCAACCCACACCGCATGTTTGTGACTCTACCTTTGCCAATCTATCTCGTCTCTCTGTCGGTTTGTGGGCCTTTGGGGACCGCTCTCGGTAGACTAATGGGCAACGTGATCGGGTATACTACACCTGACTGGGCGGACCTATATCAGTAGTTTTACTGATACTAGTAAAGATGTAACTGCACCTTATTTCAGCATATTCTGGCACTAGTTATTAAGGAGAAGAGACGATGGTTTCAACACGGTTCACTTGTTCTCGATACGCCTAATCTTCGCAAAATAGTAATTTGTACAGAGTGCTCTAGTCTGTATCCATTACTGACGTTTAAAGGTGCCTACTGGCTTCTAGCAGATTAAAATAGACGAACAGACAGGTAAAAATGACTTACAGAAGAACTGCGCTTGTTCCATCGTAACTCAAGTACTTAGTGTGTTAATAATAACCAGGTTCATTACAGAAGATCAAAAACATAAAGTGAAAGCGGTTTATTGCGCAGTTATTTCCCGAGGGAAGGGACAAGACGAAAAAGCTTTTCGATTCTTTTTAAGTATATATATATACATAAATTTCGTTTCGAAAGGAAAGAATAAGGATTTCAGGACCTTAGGCTGTTTATGACCATACCTTCCCCTTTAGAATAAAGATGTATGATTAAAATCAAATATTAAAAGTAGAGTTTTTTTTTGTAAATGCTTGAGTTATTACACTATATTTAAATTTCTAGAAACTTAATATTGGGACTGGAACAGGAATTTCAGACCTATGCTTGATGCATGCCTTATTGGGACCCTTAACTCTAATCTGGAGCTCCTGACAGCCGTAAATCCCCTACCCCCTGTTTTAATCCGCCACTGATTTCCATTAGTATTCTTCGTAAAAATGAAACTGTCCATTTAGCACTTTGAGGTTTAGGTTTTTGTATTTTTGCACTTCCTAAGACCTTCTACTATGGCATATAAACTGACAGGCTCCTGTCAGACCTCTGTGGCAAGCAGCTACTTGAGGGGGTATTTATTTATTTTTTATTTTTTATTTAATGTGTGTCATCATAAGTAATACAATTTAGAAACAAGAAATTTTTACATAAGTATCTGATCGAAAGTGTAAGGTTGTCACTTTTCGATGGCTACCCAAGTAGAATTATGATTGTATCTTGTGATTGTGACAGTTAAGATATTGTTTAGATACTTGTATTCTAAGCAACGTAAGGTTGTTTTTGAATCAGCGTAATAGTGAAAAATGTATTAATTATCAGTGGCGGCTCGTGACTAAAATTTTTGGTTGGGCACTTTGACTACCTTCTTACCCCCCCTCCCCCAATCTGGCTCTGTGTACATGTATTTCCCCTCAGACTTTTATTGCGAAGAAACAAAAAACGCCATTTGAATATTTTCCGCAAAGTATTGAATTTGCTGATCACGATTTTTGCTAAATACGGCATCTTCGACGAACGTAACCACAGTTATCGGCAGCTTTCCTGTAGAAAAGTCATCTATACAGATTTGAACCGGACACTTTCGAACAGCATGAGGGAAATTTAATAACGTTTAAAGTTTTAATTCCTCTAAAAATTAATTTTAACCCATTTTGTTCAGAAACAGCATGCAATTAAATAAATTGCTCATTACGATCATATTAATACGATATTTTACGATTTGAAATTCTCACTTTTAAAAAATAAATCACTAACAGCTGAATTTTACCGTCTAAAACTTCCTATTTACAAAAATTGAATTTTAAGCTTGTAATTCTCACTTACGATTAGCGAGTCTTTCTGATGATCCAAACCAGGAATTGCCCGTCATTGACCATTACCAGACTACAAATTTCACATAAATATTAAGTTATTCAAGTCTCTAAAATTTTCTAAAATATCATGATATAGGGGAAAAAAGTCAATAGTTTCTAACAAGTCGTCATATTAATCAGGATTTATGGTCAACGTAATATGTTTTAGTGCATCATGCTTTCGTTTAACAAGAATTTGTGTGAAAACCAGACAAAGGGACGCGCGCTTTAATCTATATTAGAATTGAGAAATGACCACTCTGATGTTTAACAACATAGATAGGATTTCCTAAATTAACGTTTTCCAGAAAATCACCTCATAATTAAAATATTTTGTATACCATTGCAAGTGAAGTGATAGCAGAGTCAGAGCACCATATCTCATATGATTTATATAATTATATATCAGCAGATTTGTCATTTAACATTCTCTTCATAAGGTAGATATCCAGAAGAAATCCAAGAAAAGTTAAAATGAGAGGTTTTTAATCTGAGAATTTAAATTTGAATAATCTGATTCACTGATAATTTAATTTAACCTATATGATTTATTCTAGCTCTCTCTATATATAATGGCCGTCCCGTGGCCGAGTGGTTAGCGCACTTGGCTACTGACTTAAAGGAACTAGATTCGAGCCCCGGATAAGGCATGGACGTTTGTGTCGTTTTCTGCCGAGAACCAGCCATCCTCACAGACCTTCTACTATGGCATATAAACTGATGACTCCTGTCAGACCTCTGTGGCAAGCATCTGCTTGAGGGGGCATTTATTTTATACATATATATATATAATGAGAAATTACACTAGACAACAAATTAAAAACTTTTTTTCTATAAAATTGGTCAAATAGGATGTTTTTAACTAATTTTGGAGTGCTGAATTCAAATATGGCAGTGAAAAATCTGCAGCACGTAGAGTTTTTCTTTAAATTACGATTAATGTATTTCAAATTTCAATGAATACGCATATCTGGGAAACGAAAATAATTGTGACTATTTTAATAAATTGCAACTTAAAACTCACAGTGAAAAAAGATTAGAAACATCTTAGTTATAGACCACAGAATATAAAGTAATAAATGAAATAATATTACAACACAAAATAAGATAGAAAATAATACTTACAAGAAGTTCATTTCTGTCTTTTATGTGTTGAGATATCTTCTTTCTGCAAGAACCAGCAGCAGTCACCCATCATTGCTGGATCCCACCTGCACTGGTACTCTCCTCCATGGTTCGGATATCCTAGTGAAATCTTTCCCCTTGCTCATCACTGAGGCTCCTAAGTTCTTGGGAAAGAAGTCGAGATGCGAGTGCAAGAAATGCACCTTCAAAAACATTCGGCAGCCAAGATTTGAATAGCTTTTGAGAAGATCTTGAATGAGTTAATGGCAGTTTTCCTCTTTTTGATTCCCCAGAAAACCCTGAACCACAGACGTGAAGGATTTCCATACAGCGTGCTCCTTCATATTCAGTTTTTCTTCGAAGACAGTATCATTCAGTAGCTTCCTGATATTAGGAACAACAAAGATCCCTTCTTTGAGTTTGACATCACTTAGTTTTGGAACTTTTTTTTCCTTCAAGTGCAAACCCATTTACCAGTTTTGTCCATAGCCTTTACAAAGTTTTTCATAAGCCCCAGTTTGATGTGTAGTGGTGGAAGCAGAACATCAGAGGGATCAACTAGAGGCTTATACCTCACATTACTCTTTCCAGGAATAAAAAAATTTCTTTTGGACCAGTATTTTGCTTTGTAATATTCCTTTCCGATCCTACTGTCCCACAAACACAGAAAATAGCAAACTTTTGTTAAGCCTCCTTGAAGCCCGAGCAAGAGAGATATAAATTTTAGGTTACCACATATTGTCCATTTAAATTTTCATATTTTATAGCAGTGAGTGTTTTTTCCATATTTTCATAAGTTTCCTCCATTCCCACAGCGTGTGTCACTGGAATGGAAGGTTTTTGGTTTCTTTTATGCAAAAGGATAGCTTTTAAGCTGAATTTTGACGATTCTATAAATAGACGCCATTCCTTAGAGTCGTGAGTTTTTACAACTTCTTCCATCAGCCAGAAATATCTGTGCAGAAATACAACCATCTTGCATCTCGTAATAAGCAGATAAAGCCAAATTTCTCTTTCTGAACAGAGAAACTCTGGTACCCTTGGCCAGAAGATTCCACTCTTGAAATCTTGAACCTAAAACCTCAACTTGGTGTTTGGAAAGTCCTAGGTTTCGAACATGATCATTTAGTTCATTTTGCTGAATCAGATGAGATTCGTCTAAATTTTTAGGGGTGTATGTAGATCAGGAACTGTTTGTGCCCCAAAGTCTTTCTCTGATGAATGTGAATCCACCTTTTCCCAGTTGGTTGGAGGTGTTGGTATAGGAAGATCTTCTCCACGAGGAACTGGCCTTATGGCTGAAGGCACATTTGGATATTGCATTTTGCTTTTGTCCTTTTTTGAAAAGCCCGACACTTTAGTTAAATAAAAATAGCAAACATGAAAGTGACTAGTTGGCTCATGCCAACCATTGGAACTGCAAAGGACATGGATTTGATCTTGCCTTTCAACCGTTCACTCAGGCCAACAACATACGAAATACAGCACACATGTGGAGCCTATGCTTTGTCCTGAACTTCAACATGACATCCAAAATACAAGTTATAGGATTTCTTCACAATCATTGTCAAAGAATGACCGTGGGATTTTAAAATATAATTTCCACACACGTAGCAAAACTTATCTGACACATTAACACACTCGCGACACTGCCTTTGTGCCATTTAAACCCCAAAATTCATTCTTCAACGTACAGCACGTGTTCCTCCTACAGTGAATACAACAAGAATGGCGGTCTGAGGTTAGGTTACTGTTACATGTTTTCTCCCACTTGACAATCAGTGTTGCCAGCCACAAAAAGTAAAATATCTAATATCCTCCCAGTTGCCTGGAGGTGTTGGTATAGGAAGATCTTAATAAGAGTTAAAATGACCAATAACATGAAAACGTGACGTGCTAGCCATTTTGTATGACCAGATCTGAAATCAGCACCTGAAATATAGTTAAAGGCAGCTACAATTGTTCATGTTATATTGTAAAGCCAGTGTTATTAGTTTCATACCTAATAATCACTGCTGCGTTGTTTAATCTATTGATCTGTTTGTTAATTAATGAAGTCATTGTTCGCAGATTGAATATGCCAGTTATACAAACAATATTTAAAATTATATCTGAATATGTAAAATTATATGAAGAATGCTTTATGAATGAGGGAAACGGGTATATATATATTAATTCAAGATGGTGTGTATGAAATATATATTTATTTATTCTTCAGGTTTAACTATGACTTCGAACAAAAAATAGAGAGAATTCTAATAAATCAAATTTACCTTTTTTTTTAAATTGGATTGATGAGACTTATACCCAATTGTTAGCTATGTGCCAAAGCGAAAAAGGGTAATTTTTGACATATTTAGAGAATTGAACACGCGTATGGTGAGGGACAATCACAACATACACTGCCTGACCAAATTATTATAAACATTGCATCGTTTGCAAGTACCATGAAACATGTCAATGTATGCAACATTTCTTAGTGACCCAAGTATTCTATATCACCACGAAGTCCTCTAAAAGTCGTAAATACATGGTGGAAAAGAACGTCAAGTGGGATATGTGTTAAAAAGAGGGCTCACCGTCGGGGAATGATCGGCAGGAGCATCCGTAACGGAGGTAATAAAATGCAGTAGAAAATCACGGGGCATAATATCCCAAGTGTATGGAGAATGGTAACAGTCTCAGAAATCGTCCACCAATCATGCAAATCAGGGTGGGAAAAAGCTCTGGCAGGCAGGGATAGGAGTTTGTTGGAATGAACTGTAGGTAAAACGGAACTGCTACAGTTCATCAGAGAGAAACCACTGCTAGCAATATTTCAAAACCCATTTCAACGAGAACTATGCACAGAGATTTCAAAATGCACAAAGTATTCGGTGCTTTCCATAATAATTTGGCCAGGCAGGTATATGACTGAACCAAAGATTATGCCTTCCGGAGACTCGAATCCTGATTCCAGTAGTTGCAGTGTCACCACGATACTAATTCGCCATCGAGGCAGCTAAATAAAACTCCTTGGTATCATGGATAAGGGTCTTTCTAAATACACCTTCTTTCAAGAAGTTGTATATTTGAGTGTACATAAGTTGATGTTAACAAATCATTATATCGATAGATGGTATCCAGATTACTTTAGACGAAGTTACAATTACGATTTCTCAAATGAATTCTCTTCATTGCCTTCCTGAAAAATTTGTGAGACAGAATGCCTACTAGTTTTTAAAACGAGTATCGGCAGATAAAACCCTAGTTTTCTGGAGAAAAAAAAATCGCTTGCATGACGCCACTTGCGTTAGCAATTACGTTAGTTTATCAGCTATTTGAAATCTAACATCAGCTTAAAAGTTTTAAAATTCCTTCATTTTAATTATATGCAGTTGTTAAATTTTCAAGAATGGAATAAATTCTTCAAGTACTATAACAATTCTTCACTAACTTTGCATTTCACTGTAAATCGACAATCAGTGGTATCAATAAAAGTAAGCATGCTTGAAGTCCTGGTTGAAAGAATAACAAGACGAAGTGTCTATTCCATTTTACTAACATCAACCAATGGCTGGTGACTAACTTTCAATTTTTCTAAAACCAGTAATGGCTAATAAACCACGTGTGACATCAAATTGATGGGTCTTATTAACTTATTAGACACAATATCAATGCAAGTTTCAGAGATATCCGTACAGGTTTACAAGTACTCATTGGTACAGGTTTCCAAAGTATGTATCGGTATAAGATTCCAAAGTATAGGTTTCCAAGATAGGTATTTGTACAGATTTCCAAGGCACGTATCTGTACAGGTTGTCAAAGGAAATATCGGTACAGGTTTCCAAGGTGCATATTGGTACAAATTTCAAAGGTTTCGATGCAATGCAGATTGCCGATAACATATTTAATAAACAACACAACTAATATAAAACAAAGGTTAATGAATAAAAAGGATAGCTACAATGATCAGGCTAATAAGTAAATTTGATTAACATATTCAGAAGATTATATTACTATTCATAAATGTGAATATGTCGAGGTCCATTACGCATTACGAACAGATTTCACAATTAACAAAAATTTCCTTTTAGACATCAAAATTATTAACAAAGTTCGCATTTATCACAAAGATGCAGGATAATTTCTCTGGATCATAAACTCTTAGAAACAACGGTAAGGCAGAATTATACATAAGCAGTTAAAACTGACAAGGAAAGTTATGCATAAACGATGGGACTCTGTTAAGTTAAATAGAATTTACTTCTTTTTTTTTCCTGCTCTTACATAAAAAGACATTTTTCTTTGCAATTTAAATGTTCTACTCCTGTTACATTAGAATAACTGTTATAAGGTGTTCAAAGATGCAAAACCTTTCGTTAATACTCATCATACACAAACTTACTTCATACATTGTCTTTTTAGATTAAACATCCGACATGTGAAGCCTTTCTATTATTCCATTCTTTTGACATCATGTACCAATTTTATCTGAAAGTAAACGCATTTTCTTAAGCGCAATTCTCATATATTATTCATAAATTCCCTACTATTTCTGAAGAAAAAATAATGCAAAAAAAAAGACACACAATCGCGACGTATTTATGGAATTGTTCTTTCTGCCAAGATATATGTATATATACATTTTTGGATTTATACATTCTCCGTGTTTAATTACATTTTCTGTGCTTTAAATATTCTAATTTTTTTAACCATTCCAAAAACATTTTAAATATAAAATAAAACTCATGAGCAGTCGCTTGCTACAGAGGTCTGACAGGAGAATGTCAGCACAATAGGCTACAGATGAGGTATTTGAGGAAATCAAGACCTCAGCAGAAAACAAATATCCAGGGCTCGAAACCAGATCCCTTTGATTTGTAGCCAAGAGCTCTAATCACTGTGAAACGGTTTCTTGAACACTTTACCATCTGAAAAATTAGAAATACAGTCTATATTTATTTTCCAACCGTCGTTGCTGTCAGTGTGATTAGTGTTTGGCCGGATTTTCTCTCAGAATATTAAATAAGAAGTTTTGGTATCGTTGTAAATATTAATTTGTATCTAGTTTTTAATTCATTAATGAAGCTAAATTATCGAATTTCAATGTTTATTACTTTCCAGTAGAATCCGTTACTGTTATTCAATCTACTCAATGACTGTGATGCCTCTTTTCAAATTAGTAAAAAAACTAATTTCTTAAAAAATAATGCAATGTTTTACGATTTATCAGTCTATTAAATAATATCTCAGGGAGTATTAATCATATAATAATCCACTTTATCGGTGAGAAAGAGGATACCGTTGGACTTCGAAAGGTCGCCATCCTGCGGATGGGACGTTAGGCCGTGGACCCTTGTGCAGAAGAGCCATAATCAATGCATGTTAAAGAGCACATTAGATTCCTTGACAGGAAAGCAACCATCTGTCTCCTAACAGTCGTCCAGTGCATCCCCTTTCTCCTACCTTTTCTTAGCCATTGGGATCTTTGTGACCAGGTCATTTAGCTCATTGTATGCAAAAAAAATTCGCTCAGAGGAAAAACAACCCAACCCGATAATAATCAAATATTTTCATATAGTAGCCATATAACAGAAAACAGGAATTCTCATTCTCTTTACATAAGATCTTATTGAGCAAGAATTGGGGAAAAAAATTTCTAATATTTACGTTTTCGTTTTTTTCTCAAATCTCCTATTAAGAAAATAAAAGGGAAAAAATTAAATATACATAAGCCTCTACACTTGTATAACAGTAAAGAAAACACTTACATTAGCTTATCTTAAAATAAGAAATTCTTGTTCCTCTCTCAGTAATGTTTCTTCTTCTCCCCTCCCCCATTCATTTCCTCCTATTTCTCTTTTCCCCTCTGCTTCGAATCTATTCATTCTTTTCTGCTTTCAACTCTTCGTTCTTTTCTGCTTCAACTTTGTGATCCCCTCTTAAGACACGTAGGTGGAACTTTAATGCTTTGCCTGTGGCAAAAGACTTGAATTTGTGTCGAAGTGTCGGTAAAGAATGAAAAGAAGAGACGAATGAAAGATGTAGGCAGCGACTTCACTAATTACAGACAGTTGTGCCGCCAACACACGACTCGCACTCCAGGCACAACTTCATACCTCATGTATTACACAGACACACTTCTTTAATGGGTAGGAATGACCTGGTTAAGTGGGCTGTTAAATCGCTGCTCAAGTCTTCTTAATGTGCTACTTCGTTCAACTTATATGCAGCAAAAGACACAGATTGTAATTGCATTTTGGAATGTCTTAAGAACTATAAAGACACCTTTTTTCAATTACAATTTAAGCAACCAAAACTAAAATAAAAGTTCACTTCTCTATATTTTATTTTTGAGAATTGTGGTTGAATCCCTGTCCTTACCTTGTTTTGTCTTTAGAGTAAGAGTTTTGATATTGATGCTCATATTCGTGTGTAGGTGTAGATGTCATGCGGTAATGCTCATATTCGTGTAGGTTTTAAATCTGGGAATTCACATAGTTCATTTTTGCTTTACTAAGTTACGTTACAGGTTGGGTTGTTTTACCTCTGAGCGGCACTTTTTTGCACACCATGGGCTAAATGGCCAGGTCACAAGGACCCCGAAGGCTCAGAGAAGGTTGGGGGAGGGGACCCACTGGAACAGCTGTTGGGAGACAGATGGTAGCCGCCCGTCAAGGCCATCCAGCGTGTTCTTTAACGTGCACAGGGTATGGCTCTCCCGCACACGGCTTAACGTCCCATCCGACGGACGACGGCCTTTCCAAGCCCATCGGTGTCCCCTACTGACCGTGGGCAGGGCGGGGAATTTTGAGGAGATAAATCTCAAAGCTGACCCAGCTGGGACTCGAACCTGGGAACTACAGATTACGTGCCTGGCTCGATACCGACTGAGCCACCCCCGCCCCGTTACCTTGCAGAGTATTATAGCTGAAATAAAATATTGATTCTAAATACACTGCTGTTCATAAATTAAGGAAGTTGAACACAACCGAAAAAATCCCAAGAAATCGTTTTTAGAATTTAGCGAAAGTTTCAGAGGATATTTAATATCACATCTATTAATAATTACATTTGAAGTAAAGAATATAGCGGAATAAATGTTCAATTATAAATTTAAATTTCCGATCAGAGAATATATCGGAAAATTATTCCAATATGAAAAATTATACATCGCCGCAGATATTGATGTTAATGGTATTTAGTAAGGAGTAGGATTATCCCTAAAAGCAATACAACTTGCACAACGAGTTATCATGCTTCTAATAAGGTTATCCAACAACGCAGAGGGCAGAAAATCCCATTCCTCTTTAAGAGCATTTATCAGCTAATGAAGGGTTCTTGGAGTGGGGGGGGGGGGTTGACGACTTGTAGTTCTCTTCCCAAAACATCTGATGCGTGTTCAATAGGATTTACCTCTGGGGACATCGCTGGCCAATTCATTTTCTGAATATCTTCACTCTCAATGTATTTCTCCACTATCTGAGCTGTAGTGGGCTGGCGTTAACATTCATTAAAATTAATTCTGACCCAATGACACCTCTAAAAAGTCTCACATAGGGCTCCAGAATCTGGTCTCTGATTCGTAAGGTAGTTAAAGCATCTCCTAATAAGATATGCAGGTCAGTGCAGCGACTGGAGTGATAATTATCCAGACCAACAAACCACTCTCAGCAAAATTGCCCCTTCGCACATTATTCAGGGGATGATAACGTATCCCACTCTCTCCAGATTCAGTAATTCCGAGAATCACCTCACATACGGTATATCTTGATTCATCCGAAAAGAGAACCTGTCCCATTGATCATTCGTCCAATTGAGGTGTTGCCTGCTTCATTTCTGTCATGCCGTTCCATGAGCTGAGGTTAGTGGTATGCATACCATAGGTCTTCTAGTATATGACTCTCTTTAATGAAGTCGTCGGGAAATAATTGCTCTGGATATGTCCTTCCTGTGGCAGTTGACAGCTCTTATGCAAGTTGAGGCACTGACATCATTCTGTTGCACCTTGTAAACTGGTTTCCATAAATTAAGGAAAATCTCTATGTTGTCAATGGGAAGCTAACGTCAAAGCTCTATAACTTCTAAAATAAGTTTTTTTGTTTTGAAAAACGTGATTGAAGATAAAGAACTCAATCAAATAAATCAGTATTTCGATTTTCAACAATATTCGCTCAGTATTTAATGAGTTATGGAAGTTTGCATATTTAGCGATAACAATGCCAGCCACAAAAATTTGCTTCAGAAGTTAATTAAAACTTAGTAATAAGCATTGTATCAAAGTGCTTTTTTAAAAGTTTGTATCTGAAAACTTTGTGTAAAGAATTCTTTAACTATTCTGCAGTTCTGTATAAATTTCTTAAGATTGGCATTGCTGTTGTTAAATATTCAAACTTCCATAACTCATTAAATACTGAATGAATATTATTGAAAATCAAGATATTGATTATTTTGATTGAGATATTTATCCGAAATCACTTTTTCAAAACAAAAAACTTATTTTAGAAGTTATTCAAATTTGAAATGCGAACTTTGAATGTAACTTTGAAAGCAACTTTGAATGCAAATTTGAATACTCACAAGCTGAGAACAAGTTTTAAAAAATGTCCTCTTTGCGATTAAATGAAGTCGAGACCTGTATCAGTAGCGAAAACCTTTATTCTTCCGAAGGCTAGACGCGAGTTGGAGACTATGCCAACAATTGCCTAGATTAAATTTGTTTCTATATTCATGATTGAAACATTTTATTTCGTCATTATGATTCGTAAGTAATCACCTGTATATCGAAGATAAGCTTCAGCTAAAAAATTCACTTGAGCCAAAAAGTAACTTCAGCCATATAAATATCATAATAAGTGACACAGAATCTGTTCTCTGCTTCCACGTCAACGAGTAAAGCGATTGTGATACATCTGTCTGCCAACTTCCTTGTAGCAGATGTTAGCCTAGGTCTCGGTCAACATCCTGTAACTAAATGATCAAACACTTTATATGCATTGGGGCGGTGGTGGCTCAGTCGGTAGCGTGCAAGATTCGTAATCTGCAGGTTTGACTCCCGTCTGAGTCAGCGTTGAGATTTATCTCCGCAAAACTCCCTGCCTCAGTTAGTAGGGGACACTGATGGGTTTGAAAAGGCAGTCGTCCGTCGGATGAGACGTTAAGTCGTGGTCCCATGTTAGGGAGAGCCATATCCTGTGCACGTTAAAGAACATACTGGATGGCCTTGACGGGAGGCTATCATCTGTCTCCCAATAGCTGTTACAGTGGGTTCCCTACCCAAGCCTTCGGAGTCCTTGTGACCTGGCCATTTAGCCCATTTTGTGCAAAAAAGTGCCGCTCAGGGGTAAAACAACCGAACTCAACTTTATATGTGATTTGAAAATCGTGAGTTTGTATCTCAGTCGCCGGAAATCAATTTTTCAGCTAATTTAAAAACCTGTGTTTTAAAAATGAATTCGGTGCGGCAAACTTTCGAGTCTAAGCCTTCTCGGTCCGGAATTGTTTCAGTAATTACTTAGCCCGAGCCCAGTTAGAGGGAAAAAAATAAATAAGCAACCCATCGTAAACCAAAATATGCATGCTCCTATACCATTTTTAACTCTGTCAATTATGGGCTATTAAAAATAATTATAAATGTTCGATAACCAAACTATTTTTTTTTTCTTTTGTAACAAGAAATATTAGGAATAATTCGTAGGAGCCCGAAATTCATTATAAACGCTAAGAGCGATTCATTAATAAAAGAAAGAAAGTATCTACAAAAATCTAATCAAAGGCTGAATGGTGCTTATTTATAATTACAGAAAATTGATTAAAATGTTTCAATTATAATCCTGAAAAATTATTTCTTTAGTTGAAAGCAAATCATACTGGGAGAGGCTTCCTGTTCAATCTTGCCCTCCATTCATTCGGATCTCTTGTCTACTCCCCCCCCCCCCACCACCCTTTATTATTTTTTTATCTCCCCCCCACCATCCTTTATTATTTCTTGATTTCCCCACCTCCCTTTATTATTTCTTGATCACCCACTTTCCTTTATTATTTTTTATCACCCTGTCATGTCCCTCGAATTTTATATTTATTTATTTATTGTATATTTTTGTTGTATTATATTGTTGTATATATTTTTATGTGTTCTTGGAAATGTTTGTGTTGGGATGACTCACTGTTGTTGTTTTTCGGGTCTAAAGCTGCTCCGGGTAAGTGGTGACGAATGGCAGCAGTTGTTTATGCCGTATATGACTAACTAGTTCGCGCACGAGGCTTGGGGAAGGAGTTGGATGAAGCTTTAGTCTGTGCGTTAGCTGTCAAGCGAAGAGGTCGCTTCGACACGCGTCAAAAGGACGCCGACTTTCTCAAATTAACTCTTGAAGTCAGGGTGCGATTCCAAGAGGGAATCTAGATTCTTGGAGAATCTGTCTTTTTATTCTTGTGGTTCAAGAGGAACCACAGTGTAGGCAAAGGAAAATCCTTTCACCGAGTTTTTGAGGTCTGTGAAGTGAGTATTCACAGAGTGTGCGATTCTCCACCTCAGTATTATTGTTTGCAGCAGTGATGCAGCAAAGGCCCACGGAGTGGAGCTCATTCCTAGCACGTAGCTGTACATATTATAAATAAAGTGTGTCGTCCCTATCTACTCTAGTGCAGTTAATTGATGGACAGTTCCTATTCTTCATTCAACACAATAAAGTTGAGGCATACAGTGGCACGGGCGTAAAAACCCGCGAACCTGAAGTTTCACCGAAGTGAATTAAGTAGCAGTAATATCATCGTCGTCTCTCTCTCTTGTTTGGATTGGGTCATCACATCTGGCCCAGTCGGAAAGAATCCAAACTATGGGTCACGACACACCCCCACCTCTCTTTATTATTTCTTGATCACCCCCAATTCCCTTTATTATTTATTGATCACCCTCCTCCTCCCTTTGTTATTTTCTAATCCCCACATCCCTTGATTATTTCTTGATCCCCCACCTCCTTTTATTATTTCTTGATTCCCCCACATGCCTTTAATATTTCTTGAACCCCCGCCTCCTTTTATTATTTATTGAAATCCCCACCTCCCTTTATTATTATTTGATCCTCCCACTTCCATTTATTACTTCTTGATCACCCTCCACCCTCCCCCTTTATTATTTCTTGACCGTTCCCCATCTCTCTTTATTATTTTTGATCACTCCTATCTCTCTTTATTATTTCTTGATCACCCCCACCTCCCTTTATTATTTTTTGATCACTCCCACCTCCCTTTCTTATATCTTGATAACCCCCACCTCCTTTTATTATTTCTTGATCCCCCAACTCCTTTTATTGTTTCTTTATCACCCACATCCCTTTATTATTTCTTGATCAACCCCATCTCCTTTTTATTGTTTCTTGATCCCCCACCTCCTTTTATTATTTCTTGTTTCCCCCACCTCTCTTCATTATTTCTTGATCACCCCAGCTCCCTTTATTATTTTTTTTGAGCCTCTACCTCCCTTTATTATTTCTTTTTGAGCCTCCACCTCCCTTTACTATTTCTTGATACGTTTGACCAATAAAAATATTTTTGACTGATCTTCCAATCTGCGGAGTCCTAAGTCATCTGTGCTATTTCAAGCCCGAACTCAACACTATTATGTTTAACTAGAAATCAATCGCTATCTTTGGAACGTATTGGTTTTTAGCCAGTCATTCCAATCCTTATTTGACCTTGAATGCGACACCGGATCTGAAAATTCCTCTTTTTTTCTGAGTTCTACTGCGTGAACTAGTCCAATTTGCCAATTTTTAATTCCCCAGCATCAGTATATCGAATTTGACCTCGAAGGACCCCTTGCATCCAAAATTTGCCGTAATTTGTGAGATCTATAACTCAAATTCTTCCAAGCACCCATTCTAGTCCTCTAACTAGAAGATCTATATTTGACCTTTGACCTCGAAAGGGCCCGTTTAGGTCCTGTAAACGCAAAGTATTGTCTATCGGTTCTGGGAACTCTTAGAATCGCGAGGCATTATGCTTATGGTATGTACAGGAGTAATGCTCCATAGACAGTGTTATTTCCAAACAAGATACATAACATTATCAAAAAACTTGTGTTTGCCCTAACCACTTTCACACGAACATAGTACCACTTGTTCTCAGAATTCCACACTAGTATAGAAATAGGGAAAAATAACTAAACAGACATCTCCGTGTTAGATTGTAGTGAAACACCCTATCTTTGTCGAAAAACTTGTGTCTGCAGCTAACCACCTTCACCCACACTTACGCACTTATTCAAACGTACCGAGGGGGCCGGGAACTCTGAAAACAGATAGTGCCTTGGTATAACCGTCGAGAGAGCTTACGTTATGTTTTATCGGCGGTTGAAGTCAGTGAATGCAAAGCTAGGTCTCAATTCTGGGGCCCAAATTTTCATGGAAATATTGTTGTTTTCCAGTGAGTTTTCCAAACAAAAGCCGGATTGTCTTCAGTTCGAATCATATTTAATGCAGTCAACATTGATTTATTGTGAAAGAATGACTGTTCGCGCTTTCCTTTTCATACGTTACGAGATGGAAGGTTCGTGCATCTATTGATTGCATGTAAGAGTGAGTTCGGTTTATCTTTAAAATACAACTATCTGACCATTACCTTTCATACGACATAGGTGCTCAGTAACATTCATGTCTTACCATGGATCTCTAGGTTTTTTAGAAACAACTAACCTACTGTCTATGGGATAGATGTTGGCCATCATAACTTATAGCTGTGTCGGAGGTAAAGTACTGAATAGGCTATTGTGAGATTTTCAACGCAAGCAGTAATAATCTGATGATGCTTGCGATTTACCTACTTTGGTCGTTAAAGCATGGTTTATTAGAAAGTAAATATACACATAGGGAAGATGAATCAGTGATTGAACTATAATTATCTTGCGAGATGTGTGAGGAAATGCAAAGATATTGAGAGTTTACGATTCTACAAAGAAACATGCATCTGAAGTGAAGCAAACTCAATTTTTCATTGTAAATGCCTGTTTGCATGACCATAGTCTTCTTCCCCTAGCGCTTCACCGATTCCAGTTATATTTCATAACCTAATCTGCAAGGAATCGGTATGATTGCATTCACAATAATATGGAACACAGCATTCACCCTTGGAACTTTGAATTTCATAGATTCTTATAGAGAAGCTAATCTATCGGCAGAAGAATTCCTTATTTTGCATTTCGTCCTGTCATTATTTAACTTTCTCATTAGGTTTGCGGAAGATAAAGCACAGAGCGGTTCTCACATGAAATTAGACATGCTCCGGTTATCGGCTTTCCATAGGTCAGTGCTTGAGTTGACCCTTGACCTTTTATCACTGGGTGGGCTGCTGCTGCACACGTCTCCCTGCATTTCTTTAGAATCACGTGATTTATAACAGAGGCGATGCTGAAGTGAGAACGTGTGCCTATATTTAGAAGGGTATTGCTGGACTTGGGATTTTTCACGCTCATAGTTTGTAAAGGTATTGTTTTTTTATCTGCATAGTAGGTTAGTGTTAAAATTAATGTTCTCTACTCCTTTAACTCATGTTGGAACTAAAGTTTTTTTACGGAAACGTATGAATTCTACTTTTAGCATTCTTACTTTCTATAGCATTCTGCCGTGCAGTCTTTACCCGATGAAAACATCTGACCTTGTAAAGTGAATTTCGTCAGCGTCTTCACGTTCGCCGATAAACGGTGGAAGAGACGATTTTTAAAAACTGTGCGAGTGCTTGTAGATTAATGATTACTAACATAGCTGATTTTTCTTCGAGTAGCGTTACTTTCCAGTACTGAGGATACAACGGTAATAAGTATTTTTAAACCATGTCGCGTAACGGCTGAGAGTAATTGAGACAAACGTAAAATCACTTTCCAAGACAAGTCCTGATGCGGAAGCACAGATATCTGATGGCATCAACCCGATGGAGAATAATACGCTCAAATCTTGGAGGTTTAGGGCGCATAATTTCAAAAGTCTACATTGAAACGCTGACCTATCATTAAAGGGTAGAATTGGGAATGCAGAGAACCGTCTCTGGACTTGTAAAAATTTCGGGTTCTAAAGCAGCGGTCAAGGCTGCGAGTGGGTTTTCATGTTGTAAGACCTGATATGAAAGCAGTGCAGATCCAAGATTCATCCGTGAATAAAACGTGGTCCGGGATGAGGATCCGAACACGGGTCTTTTAGGTTACCAGACCCTATTACCCCTCAGTATTTTTCATAATTATGAATAAAATCAGATTTTTTTCCTTTTATTAATTTTTTTATCCTATAGCAGTTTTTATTTTCTGCGGTGCAGTTAAACAGTTACTGCGGAGTAGTCCTTCTTCTAGTAAAAATGCGACAACCAATAGTCGCGGGGTTAAAAGAAATAAGTGTTGATTAAAATGGACTTTACAACGGTTATAAAAATACGTATATTAATATGAAAAGACTGTCGGGTTTGCAAGAATGTGTAAGATCTAAATTTTAAAAGTGGAGAGGGATCCTAGCAACAAAAACTACTTATACGCTATAAGAATTGTTAATCCTAACATAGTGTGTAAAATTATACTGAAGGTTAAACACCTTATAAAATTTACTCTGTTAACTGAGGGGACAGTGAATTGAATGTAGAGATATAGAAGAAACGTGTAGATAGAGAAGTAAAAGTTGTGAACAGAAATTGTACGATCGGTAATCCTTTCGACACAAATGAAATGGTTATGAAAAGAACCTTTTCTTTTTTTCTCCTGTTATGCTACAACTTCAACGATGTTAGCTATCTCTATTGAGGTCATAGCATCCTCCACCACAGCCCCATACTCCATGTTTTCAGTGTGTTTTAGTGGCGCTTCTTTGGCAAAACAGACTGCATAAATATTCACCCTAATTCGAATGCTGCTGATGGGAGGCAGATGCTTGGTGACTTCACACACAGGCACGAATAGAGACATCTCTGACGTTTACATCTCAGGGCCTGAACGACGTTCTGCGGTAGATCAGAGGGCCAGGTTTCAGGCGGTTTCATAACCAAAGGCCCTCGTAGTCTTGTAGGTGGGGTGGTGGTGTGTCATCGTCCCCAAGAACGTCCTGTAGCATAGGACCACTAGGTCCAGGGCGTAGTTCCATTCTAACAGTTGGCGCCGGGGGTGGAGGTGGAGGAGACACAACCACAGGTCGATGTAACAACAGGCGAATACATGTGTGGAAGTGCTGAGGGTCGCTCTCATAGCCAGAATCCTCGTCACTCGTCCAAAAACCAAAATCCATGCTGACAACTATAACACGTAGCTCAGAATAAATACTAGACCTTTTCCACCCGTTATATACAGCCAGAACCGCGACCTCCAACATATCTGATAAACAACCTTTGATACATCTCTCGACATGTTCAAGACCAACCTTCGCGAGACACGTATGGGGTAAACACATGAGCTAAAGCGTCAACCGAAATATTTTCGTTTATCATTAGCAGATATAAACAGCTAGCCACCCATCGGCACACACTCTTTGACGGTGTAGCAATAAGTGCCATCACTCACTCAGGCGTGGATAAAGCTTGTAGATATTAATCAGGAACAGATGGAAATACTGTTGTGCAGACAGAGTGTGGTGACATTCCTCTTGACCTCTCACCCCCCCCCCCCCCGATAAGAAGAGATCTGGACACATACGTTGACTTGCTTGTTGTTACATGCATGACTCGACGAATTCCAAAAATGCATCGGCCATTCCGAGTGTTGCCATTCCAAAGTTTAGTGAATATGGCAAATTTCCGATGAACGTGGATATTAAGGTAGTGAGGTCAAATCACTGCGTTGGGAAGGATTTTTTTTTTAAATACAGGACGTTGGATGACACCGATTAAATGCGCTTAGAGAAAACTGATTTACCACGTGAAGGGTCGACCAGGGGTTTTTAATGATGAGGGATGGAGCTTTTGATAAGTGTTTAATTACTAAGGAATAAAAATGGGTAATACAGGGAATATACAACTTTGGGAGTTGATTTTCTGTGAGTGCCTGCTATCGAAAGTTTTGCAATTATTTAGACTTGCATCATCCCTTTCTGCGCGAGGTTGCTACCATTGCAACTATTCTGAGGCTTGCATCATTCAATCGTTGCCACCCATCAAAGTTTAATTACGACTAAAATCGAGGGTTTTTCCCGATATTATAGTCACTAGATGGCGCCAGGGGTTAAAAGGGGAGGGCATTTTAATAAAGGGGTGGAACTTTTGCTAGGGGGATTTTTTTAATGAGGAGGGGGAATCAAAAATTGTAAAATTAGAGTTAAAATAGGGGGTTTTCCGAAAATAGTACTCCTCATAGTCATTAGATGGCGCCAGGTGTTAAAAGGGGGGGGAGGAAGGGGGTTTTAATAAAGGGGAGTCAAAATCGGGAAATTAGAGCTAAAATAGAGGTTTTTCCGAAAATAGTACTCCTCATAGTCACCAGATGGGGCCACGGGTTAAAAGGGGGAAGGAAGGGGGTTTTTAATAATGGGGAGGAATTTTTTTAATAAATGGGTTTTTTTAATAAAGGGGATTAATTAATTTTTCATTAATTATGGGTTATTAATTAGTAATTAATTAGTAATTAATTGGTTATGAATTAGTTATTAATTAGGGGGGTGTCCGGAAGTGGGCGTGGTCAGTGACGTCATATGGGGGAAAGCACAGTGCGTGGGGGTACGCCAACTTGGGACTGTACTACTGATCGCTCCCAAATTTCGTGTGTTGGTCCCACTTAGTTCTAACCCTGTTGGTATAACAGATCGGGTTACTAGCTGCCGTGAATCGGGAGGATCCCTCTGGAGGGCGTCCGAGATTTCTGGAGCGCTGCCGTCGCCTGCCTTGCGAATGTAGTTATTGATCGACGTACGCTTGCTGTGAAAGAATATATCGGAGTGTTTCTTGCCAAAGGTTTGGCGTGGGTATTACTTCTATATATGGGGGGCGGGGGTGGCTCAGTCGGTAGCGCGCCAGGCTCGGTCCCAGCTGGGTCAGCATTGAGATTTATCTCCGCAAAAATTCCCAGCCCTGCCCATGGTCAGTAGGGGACAACGATGGGCTTGGAAAGGCCGCCGTCCGTCGGATGCGACGTTAAGCCGTGGCTCCGTGTGCGGGAGAACCATACTCCGTGCACGTTAAAGAACACGCTGGATGGCCTTGACGGAAGGCTACCATCTGTCTCCCAACAGCTGTTCCAGTGGATTCCCTGCCCCAACCTCCTCTGAGGCTTCGGAGTCCATGTGACCTGGCCATTTAGCCCATGGTGTGCAAAAAAGTGCCTCTCAGAGGTAAAACAACCCAAAACAACTTATATATATTATACGCATTTTTCAAAATTTTCCATAAAGACCGCTAAAGCAAAGGTAAAAATTTTACACTGGAATGGGTTCCTTACCAATTCACCGTTACTCTTTATTTTTTTAGATCCAGACCTGAAATAAATTATAAAACAATGTAAATTTAAACAAATATCTTTTATGGTACTAAACCTTCAAAAAAACGGACTTAATAAGATTACTAAGATTATTTACCTAAGAACAAACCTTTATGTAGCCTATTATACAGTATGCCTCTTGCATATCGTTATTTAAGAAAATTGTTTAATAACTAGATAAACTAATCCTTACTTATGTTTATTGTTATAATTTTTTCTTACTATTCTTTCTAACCAATATTTCCAGAAATGAAACAAACTCTATGAATATTTCCGCATGACTCATGAGACATCTAATCAAAATTTAAAAGCCTGACGTTTATTACTTTAGCACAATAACTAAATAATTCACAAATTTCGAATTCCGCGTTTTATTATCATGCGTTTTTCAAAATATTACTGTCCTGAAGCCTGTTACTTAAAATTCTAAAAACGATGAAATAAAAATGCTGTTCAAAGTTTGGCAACAACAGTTATAAAATTTTCATCACCTTCGTCCAGTTGTATTATCGTCGTTTATAAAAGTGTGCATTAGTTTTTGTACCAAAGAGCACGTAGAGCCATATTGTGTGCGAATGGTGGTTGCGAGTTGCAAATTATTGATCAGCAACGGGTTCGTGAACATTAGGGAACAGATGGCTAATAGTTGGCTAATGAGGCGGGAAGTCTACCAGCCAACGCAATTTCTCCATAAACAACGCTAACAAACTTTCATTGTTTGTGTAAGGTAACTGTGAACGACCAAGAATGTGCTGTTCGTTTATGTTACTTAGTCTTTATTGTAGTAGTTTTGATTGATTTCTAGAGATAACAGAAATTGTGAAATCATAGCATATTCTGAATATTGCTGTTACACAAATTGTGCCTGAACATATTTACTAAAGGAACGACTTACTAGAATTATGTTATTGATCAAAATACAGCATGATATGTGTTAAAAACACTATGAAGGTGGTTCTGAAATATCTAAATAATCTTTTACCTATATGAATTGTTCTGAAATCTATACTTTCCTCTTTTATACAGCTTTTATTTACACGTATAATTACCCGTTTCTTACTGAATTCTATCAGTAAGCTCAATCGGTAATACTCAGAGCTGGTAACCTAATAGTCTCAGATTCGACTCTCAGCTCCATTAACCTCCCATAAGCCCTCGGTGAGGAAGGGGACACAGATGGGCTTGTAAAGACAGCCGTCCTTTGGGACAGGGGTCGACGTAGTTGGTACCTTTGCAGCATCGTATTCTGTAGTTCCCAGTTTCAAGTCCCACCTGGTCCAGCGTTTAGATTCATCTCCAGTAAACTCCCAAGCTGTCCTCGGTCAAAAAGAGGACACTGAAGGGATTGGAAAGGCAGTCGTCCGTCGGATGGAACGTAAAGCCGTGGCCCCGTGTGCAGGAGACGACCTATTGAAACTCCACATTTTTCCACATACAGGAAGGTAAACGAAATTATAGAACAACACTAACAGCAAAAGAAATTCAAAATCAAACCATTAACAGCAACAAAAAAAACCCATATGAAAGTTAAAGAACGTGCTGGATGGCCTCGACAGCAGGCTTCCATTTATCTTCAAGTGGGTCCTCTTTCCCAACCTTCTCTGATCCCTTGGGTTCTTAACTTAGCTATTTAGCCCATTTTGTGCAAAGAAAATGCCGCTCAGAGGTAAAACAAGCTAATTCAGCCGTTCGTTGGATGGGGATTCAGCCGTGGTATCGTATGCATAAGCTCACTTTAACTACACTTTAAATAATATGCTGGATAACCTTGATGGGAAGCTTCCTACGTGTTTAAGAATTTTCCGATGAATTGTGCCCTTGAAAGCTTTTGTACTTTGGCCATTTTGCTCATTGTGCACACAAAAATGCCGCTCAAATGTAAGTTAGCCCAACCTACAGTTGCAGCGTCGTATGACGTCATTGTTATCCAGTGATTACGAGCAGATTTTTTTTTTGTTTTCTAACCTGGCATCGAAAATATCTCTTCTTTCTTGAATACGAGACTCAATCACCACTTTACACGATAAATATAGCGTTCCTTACCGTTGATAAATTGTAACCGCATTAATTTGTTTAACTATTGTTATTAATGCTTGAATAACTTTTTTTTGTTTAGTGTTGTTCCACATTGCACTCACCTTCTTTATACTTGGAATAAAATGCATTTATTTTATCGCTTAAGGTAGGAGGAAATAAAAGTAAGATTTCGCAAACAGTCAATAAAGATTGGTGGAGTACATTAACTGCATTCATTAACTGCAGGGTTAGACTGGTGGATTTTTTACAACATATGATAGGCATTATATAGTAACTCTTAAGAAAAAAAATCCAGAGATTTATTACATATTTTTTTCTATTTACATCAACTAATAATACTTGGCATAAATCAAAACATGAAATCTGACAAATACATCATTATTTCTTCCATAGAAATGTTTAGTAAGACTTAAAGCCCTAATCAATAGAAACCCATAATTTTTGTCTTAATTATCTAAGCCTCGATCCTGATACTCAGTTGCATTAACAAGACTTATCCCTCAGCCGATGACATTACAGAAGTTTCTGAAAAGAGGATGCCAAAGCATTATATCTTACCATGACAAAGGCGATTGTTTCCTGGTGATGACCAATATCGTAATAAGAAAATGTACATATATCTTTCTTGCATTGACTTGACCAATGATCCTGACTTACATACCAAATCCAATTCTATCTTTTCGAGGTCTGATCTGTCCGTAAGTAGATGATGACGACCTTCTGAATATCCCGCAAACCTCTGGTATAGGTATTTATTATTTTCAAGTATATTCGATATTTTTCATTTAAAGTAGAGAATAATCGATGGTCTTTCATGAAAGAATACCCATATTTTTTAAGTGCCATATTTTATTAAATAAGTAAGTAAAAAAGTAAGTGTGTATACAAAATAAAAAATAACGTCAAAGTTTAATTTTGTGTTCAAGAGACTTCGCTGCGGAAGATATTGGAGGCGTGGCATTCAACTTCCTTCCACACGTGATTTAATATGTCTGGTGATTTAGTATGTCTTGCTGAAGTGATTCGTTCTTTTAAATGCTGAATTTTAAATGGTTGACTTTTTTTTCCTAAATAAACGATGTTTTTAATGTAATACAAAAGATGTTCAATGATGTCAAAAAGAGATTTCTTGGGGGGGGGGGGGGAGGTATGCGATCAGTCCATCTTTACCAATCAAAAAATTTGGAAATTCTGCATTTAAGACATTGCATGTGATATTAACTCCACGTCTTCTTAACAAGAAAATTTTGAGATTTTCTTGACATTTTGAACACACAATTACTTTTAATTATTTAATTGTTTAATAAAATATAAGATGAAATATTCGTATTCTTTTATAATGACCCTAAACGGGGACGTTACCCTGCTGCCAACAAGGAAATGAGCTCTTTGAACTCTTCGTACTCGTATCTGTAGTACGGGTAGGGATTTAAGGTTAGATTGTTTTACCCAACTGAGTAGCACTTTTTTGCACACAATGGGATAAACGACCAGGTCACAAGAACCCCAGGAGCACAGAGAAGGTTGGGGGAGGGGACCCACTGGACAGCTGTTCGGAGACAAATGGAAGCATCCCCATCAAGGCCTTCCAGTTTGTTCTTTAATGTGCACCGTGTATAGCTCTCCTGCACAAGGGGGTCACGGCTTAACATCCCATCCGAGGGATGTTAAGCCCTCGGATGGCTTAACTTTCCAAGCCCATCGGTGTCCTTACTAACCGAAGGCGGGGAGTTTTGCGGAGATAAATCGTAACGCTAGCCCAGTCTGGACTCGAACCTGGGAACTGCAGAATACGAGCCTGGCGCACTATTGACTGAGCCACTCCCGCCTCTGGAATTTAAAGAAACTGGTATTAACCCAAATAAGATAATAGCTATTAGAAAATTTTTATTCCTTTCTGTAGCAGTAGCAGAAGCTGAGCGATCGTTCAGGAAATCCAAATTAATCAAAATATATTTGCATTCAACCATGTTACAGGAAAAATTAAGTGCCTGTGTAATATTATCCATTGAGAGAGGAGAAACATTTCAAATACGTTCATTTCAAAATGAAATTCAGAACTGGGTAGATTCTCCTACTATAAATAGATAGATATATTATTTTGCAAGCTTACCTACAGTATTCAAGTTGCATTTTACATCTAAAGTCTACTAAAATTGTATGTACTCAAATTCTTATTAAGAACTTTGTGTTTTCTTGTATTAAATCAAAATGAAAATTTAGATGCACAGATAATTTTGTTTTAATTTTATTTTTTAAACGAAAAATTAAAAATATTGCATGGGAGCCCGAAATTGATTTTCCCCGAACCCCTAGATACTTTTGCATGTTATACTGACCTTATGCATTATTATCTTTGTTACAAAATGTAGCAAAATTCGCTCTTTACTTTTCCAAGAACACAAAAGAGCAGAATGGTGTTCAGTGAGCCTATTTGTCTCACGTGACGAATGAAAAGTCACGCAGTAACATTACTCACACCCACAATCGAATCAAAACTACTTTGTCCATTCAAGAGTACATAAGGATAAGTCAGTCAAGTAATTCCCACGAGACTCCTCATTGCAATGATCTGATATTCAAGTAGCTACTTTCCAATCGTTCAAAAAATAACTTCATATTTACATGCTTTATTAAGAACAAAATCACACGCAAGTATATTTTTTGTCACCATAAAATAAAACCTTTCGGAAATGCTGCTACGAAACCTTTAATCCCAAAAGAGCACTCTAACTGGAACGTACAAACCATCATTCTTTACTTAGTTCCTTAGCTATGTTGGTCACCAGTTATAATTAAAACACACTGAAGAATAAATTCAACCGCTTCGTGATTTACGACAACACTAACTCACGAATTCGGTTGGCTCATTTCATTCAGAAATTTTCCCCACATTCGACATCGTCACGAAAAAAACCACTGAAGAAAAAGAAGGAAACACACGGCCGAGTAATTGCGAGGATCTGGCGTAATACGGGCGGCCCGGCAACGTCAATTCTGGGCACGAGGCTATCTGTCTCGAACCCATTGGTCTGGACTAGCTCGCTTACCCACACTGCTGCTCGGAGATCTCTTTGTATGTTTAAAGCAATCGATCATGTCTCTTTCGTTCTTTCTCTCACGTTGTTTTTTCTTCTCTTCGTTTCTTCAGTACCGTATCAATTAAGACGGCCCAGTTAGTGACAGAAAGGAGGAATGGACTTTCCATTTCCTTGCATCGGAGATCTCAAGCAAAGACCATTGACAGATTATCTGCAATAGAAATCGCTTTCTTTCGCACACTCCAAAAAAAAAAAGGCTTAGCGTCTTCTACTTTGAATTGACCATTAGTATCTTTTAATCCGTTCCAATTATCGTTAAGACTAGTTCAAATTTAAATCATTTTTATTAAGAGATGCTATTTCAAATGAGTTCTTAAGCACTTCTTATTTTCTGTAGATACTGCTTTAAATTTAAATTACTTTTATTAAGAGCTACTGTTCAAATGGACCCTTTTTTACGTTATTGTTTCGCTTTCATTACGTCGATTTTATGCGATTTTAAGAATTTTTGTTTATGGTCCTGTCCAAATGACCATAAAAACAATGCTAAATTTTAAGTTTCAACAGTTAAATGTTTTTTACCGAATTTGCACTGCATTTTTCTAATCCTAACAACGGAAATTTACCTGATTTTATTCATAGTGCCCTGAATTTCTTATCCAAGAGAACATCGGACTTCTTTTCCAGTCATCAGTCGGGTTTGATTATGACTATCAGCCCAGCACATATTTTCAACTGGCTGCACGTGATTCGCCCGCGCACCATGCGACTTCACTAAAGTTGGATGGGCTAAATGGTCAGGTCACAAGGACCCCGAAGGCTCAGATATGGTTGGGGAGGGGACTCACTGGAACAGCTGTTTGGAGAATACATGGAGCATTTTCATATAATGTAACATTTTCTCTTGTTTTACATGTTCTTTAAAAAATATTATTTAAAAATGCGCGAAATATGCACAAGTTTAATAAAAAAAAATTTTTTAGGGGGGGGGGGATGTTGAGGAGAGACAGATGGAAGCCTCCCGTCAAGGCCATTCGACATGTTCTTTAACGTGGACAGGGTATGGCTCTCCGTCACACGGTGCCACGGCTTAACTTCTCATCCGACGGACAGCGGCCTTTCCAAGCCCTTTGGTGTCCCCTGCTGACCATGGGCAGGGCGGGAATACTTCACTACAACTTCGTTCTTGTTGAGTCTTAGCAGAACTGCAATTATGAAGACCAGACTAGACTAGTTCGTCTCTCGCATGTCTGGAAGGCGCGTCAAAATAAAGGCCATTTTGCTTCCATTATCGTTGATACTGTGTGGAACGAAAGATATTAGACATATATTAGAAACTGAAAGTTCTTGCGAAAAATCATTATAAACGTAGAGACCCATTCATTTATGAAAGATAGAATACGTAAAAATAAACTAAAACCGAATGGTGTTTATTATTAATTAATAAAGACTAATTAAATTGTTGAAATTATATTCAAAACAGTTTTATGTTTTTGTTTAATTTTTTCACAAAACAAAAAAAAAGGAAATTTAAATAATTCTGGCCCAAGACCGAAGTGGTCGGTGCAATTATGAGCCCGGGCTTGGTTGGTTCGCGTTTAGCCCAGACTAATATCTAATAGCATAATTATTTATATGTTTTAAGGGCCGTGTTTTGACGCCCTTTGCAGACATATGAGAGAGAACTAGTCTGATTTGGTCTTGATAGTTGCAGTTATGGTAACACGTAACAAGAACGAAGCATTAATAAAGTCACAAGATACGCGGGAGAATCACGTGCTTTATGGATGTAGAGTATTGAAAATAAGTGCAAGTCCCCCCCCCCCCTCCCCAAAAAAAGAGAATTATTAAACTTGTAACTCTGATCTTTGGGGAGGGGTGCACGGCTCTTTTGGTATTGATAGCTGCAATGGCAATGGGCAACGTCTCCTACAGGTAAGTAAACTCAATGGTTTCAGAATAACTAACACATATTACAAACACCGCGACATACATAAATACACATGGGTTTCACCTGATGGGCTGCATAGGAATATGATTGATTATATATTAATTAACAGCAAATGGGCTAGTTCTGTTAGAAATACCAGGGCATATAGGGGAGCTGAAATTGGATCTGACCATTACCTTGTTAAAAGTGTCTTGCAACTTAAACTTAAAAAGTGTTGTGCTGGGGTTAAAAAATTTACCTTTAATACTGAAGCTCTGAAAGACCCAGTTATAGCTAAAGCTTACCATTATAGGTTACTGAGTCATTATGACAGTCATGGTTTGCTTAATACTGAAGTTGAGGAAGAATGGGGCCATTTTAAACAGGCTTATTTGGAAACTAACAGTACTCTTTTAGGAAAAAAGGAGCAGAGGAGGCAAAATTATTTAAGTGATAAGGTACTTGAGCTTATTTCAGAAAGAAGGAACTGCAGGAATGTCCTTAATCAGTACCCTACTAGTCCTAACAGAAAGGATTACAGAGAGCTTAATAAACGTGTAAAGGATCAGTTAGCTACTGATAAGAATATTTGGCTTGATGGCTTGGCTGACAAAGCTGAGGAAGCAGTTAGGCAGCACAACAGTAGAGAGCTGTACCAGATAGTTAATGTTTTATGTGGTAGAAAACGGACAGGCATACAAGAATTGAAGGATAAACAAGGTAAGGTTATAGAAGGTGAGGATTCTGTGATGGCTAGGTGGGCTGAGCATTTCAGTGATGTTCTAAACAATGTGGTTAGTTCTACTCCCATTGTTTGTAATGATGATAGATGCATTGGTGGCTTTAATGTTGGCCCTATAACACAATCTGAAGTTATTTTGGCTATCTCTAAACATAAACTTCATTAATCCCCAGGGGTAGATGAAATTACTACAGAAATGCTTAGAGCTGGGAATGTTTCGGTTACCACTTGGATGACTGAAATTTTGAATAACTTTTATGATAAAGCCATGGTTCCTAAAGATTTTACCAGAGCTATTATTATCCCTATTTTCAAAAAAGGTGATCGCAGTTCTTGTGATAACTATAGGGGTATCAGCCTACTCTCTGTTCCAGGTAAAGTTCTTTCCATGATTGTGCTTAATAGAATTAAGAATCTGGTTGAAGGGCAATTGCGTGATGAGCAATGTGGATTCAGAAGTGGTAGGGGATGTGTGGATCAGATATTTTCACTTAGGCAGATTCTTGAGAAATGTTTAGAGTTTCAGAAACTTTTGGTTGCTAGCTTTGTTGATTTCAAAAAGGCTTTCGACTCTGTTGATCGTCATAATTTGTGGTTGATTGTGAGATCATATGGTATACCTGACAAGTTAGTTAACATAATGAAAGCTCTCTATAATAACACTGAGTCATGTGTGAGAGTTGGTAAGTCTTATAGCAATTGGTTTAGCATTACGTCTGGTGTTTGACAAGGGTGCATTTTGTTTCCTTTTCTCTTTAGTTTGGTTGTTGATTATGTTATGCGAAATTCACTTCAAGGGAAAGATTTTGGCCTTAAATGGGCTGGAGATACTAAACTTTCTAATTTAAATTATGCTGATGATTTAGCCCTTTTGGCAAATGATGTTGATGAGATGAACTCTTTCATTCGAGCTGTTGATGAGACTGGTAGTAGAGTAGGTTTGGTTATAAACAGAGAGAAAACTAAAGTGATGAAAATTGGTCAAGCAGGTTGTGATTCAGTTAATCTGAATGGTTGCAGTCTTGAGCAGGTGTCACAGTTTAATTACCTTGGGAGCTATGTAACTGATACTGGTGATGTGCGGCATGAGATTAACAGACGAATAGGGATTGCTGCCGGGACTTTTAAAAATCTATGAAGATTGTGGAGAAATAGGCGTATACACCTAAAGACTAAAATTAGACTGTATAATAGTTTGGTTCTTTCTAGGGTTAGTTATGGTAGTGAAACTTGGACGCTGTGTAAACAAGATAACAGGAAACTAGATGCTTTTGATTCTAGATGCTTTTGATTCTAGATGCTTATGCAGTATCTTGGGTATTAGGTGGTTTAACTTTGTAACTAATGATGAGGTTAGGCAAAGGAGTTTGCAACCTCCTTTAAGCAGCATATTGTGCAGAGAGAGACACCGCTGATTTGGCCATGTTGCCCGTATGGATAATTATAGATTGGCGAATAGGGTTATGAACAGTGTGCCTAGAGGCCTCAGAAGTAGGGGGAGACCTAG
Source organism: Ryuthela nishihirai (assembly GCA_038380435.1). Lineage (NCBI taxonomy): Eukaryota > Metazoa > Arthropoda > Arachnida > Araneae > Heptathelidae > Ryuthela > Ryuthela nishihirai. The sequence continues at coordinate 30,271,488 of JAWZYU010000016.1, read as the reverse complement.
GATGCGATGGGCAGACAATGTCAGACAGGACCTTGTTTGAATTGGTGTGCAGTGGCTGGATGCAGCAGATGTAGCTCAGGACAGATATGCTTGGAGAATTAAACTGCGTGGTCTGGTTGTACCTCCGTAGCCCATAGCTGCTTGAGGATGATGATGATGATGATGATGATGATGATATTTCGCACATTTTTAAATAATATTTTTTAAAGAACATGTAAAGCAAGAGAAAACATTACAATGTAATATAAATCCCGGCTCTTGACCGCAAATTTACCTTTTTCCGGCCTGATTACATCACTCATCTTTCTGCCTTTTTATTTTTGTACGGATTGATATCGTCTCCCCCACTTTTTCTCACCCTGCTCGATTGCGTCGCGCCCACTTTAACCTTTCCTGGTTCGATTCGCGCTCCCCTCTTTACCCTTTCCCTGTCGATTGCGTCGCTCACCCCACTTTTTCTTTACCTTCTTTCGGCTCGATTGCGTCGCTCCCTCATCATTTTTTTTACCTTTTTCGGCATGATTGCGTCGCTCCGTCATCACTCTTTTTTTCCCTTTTCCGGCACGATTGCGTCGCTCCCTCATCACTCTTTTTTTTCCGGCACGATTGCGTCGCTCCCTCATCACTCTTTTTTTTCCGGCATGATTGCGTCGCTCCGTCATCACTCTTTTTTTTTCTTTGCCGGCGTGATTGCGTCGCTCCTCATCAATCGTTTTTTTTTCTTTTCCGGCATAATTGCGTCGCTCCGTCATCACTCTTTTTTTCCTTTTCCGGCATGATTGCGTCGCTCCCCCCTACTTTTTCACCTTTTCCGGCACGATTGTGTCGCTCCCCTCACTTTTTTTTGCTTCTTCCGGCTCGATTACGTCATTCCCCTCTCCTCCCTTATTTTTTTTTAGTTCCGGACCTGCTCACAACTATTGGGTAACAAAAAAATCGCAAAATCTTGGTTTTCTTTTATCAGAGTGCTACTCATTTAAAGACCACATTTCTTAAGAACATCAAAGTTGTGTTTCTCCCAATTAACTGCACTATCCAGCTACAGACATTGATTTGGGAATCATCCGTGCATTCAAAGGCCATTACGAAAACAGACGATTTAGCCGGGGGAGGAAAAGTGGGGGTGCGACGATATAAATTTAGGAGACTAGCCATGATAAATGGAAGACTTGCTCCAAGTTGCTCACAAATGAAGCCAAATGTGTTGGCTACAGTGAACTTTATACTAGAAGTCTGAGGATTGATAACACTCATTGTAATCAAGAACTGCTTTGTAAAGTATAGATTTCAATTGATCATAACAAGATCATTAATGATATGCAGTGAAACTCACTTAAGATGAAAAAGAAGGTTGGCGTACTTGACAACCTCTTCCAATCAATTTGAAGACATGTGACAATTCTCTTGAGAATTGTCACATGTCGACATTGACATGTTCACATTTGAAGACATGTGACAATTCTTTATTACAATCTCAAGAGATTGTCAACATGTGACAATTCTCTTGAGATTGTAATAAAGGTAGAATGCTGACGAAGTGTTTGGACTAACATTCCACTACGACAAAAGAAGAAATTGTAGAAGATAAACACCATTCTTGAATGAAATGAAAGGACTAGAAGCATTCAGAAAGTACTTGTGCTAAATTTAATGCCGAGGGCAATACTGTGATAATATGCAACAAAATTGAAAATGAACCATACAGACTGAGAATTCAAGGAAACTAAACGAATCTTATCGCCTGATCAAAGAGATAACTAGGTACATTCCACATGTGCATTTACAATGCAATCATGTTCAAACATGTATAGTTTAAAAGGATTGCCTATGTTTTCTAATAAGAAAATATTTTCCTTTCTCATAGTTTTAAAATTAGCGGTGAAAACTTTAAACTGTGCCAAAAGGAGAGCATCAATTTTAAGCTTACTATTCACTACCAGTTTGCTATCTAAATCCTTCATTATAATTCTCATAGCATTATAAAGGACGAGGTTGACTCATTCAGTAGCGCGTTAAGATTGAGTCCCACCTGTGTTAGCATTGAGATTTATCTCCGCAACTCCTGCTTGCCATCGGTCAGTAGGAGACGCCGATGGCCTTGAAAGAGTGCCGTCCGTTGAATGGATTGTAAAGTCATACCCTGTGCATGTTAAAGAACACGCTGGATGATTTTAACGGGAGTTAACATCTGTCTCCTAACAACTGTCCAGTGGGTTCCCTTTCTCCAACTTCTCTAAGCCCTTGGGGTCTTTGTGATCTTTCTATTTAACTCTTTGTAAAGTGCCGCTCAGAGGTAAAGCAACACATAGAATAATGCATTCGCTAAATAACCTTGTTATAGAACTCCCTTGTATGACTTAGTTTCCTAACTCTCCTCTTTGCTATAAATACATAATCGGTCATATAATCTACCAGAAAAAAAACTATGTTCATTTATAAATGACTTGCTATTTATAGTGTTAGCTAGTTTTAAACAATTAAATTTACTCAACAGTAGGTAGAGGGGAGGAGGATCAGTCAGTTACGCACCTAACTCGCAGTTTGATGTTTCCGGGTTCGAATCCTTTTTCTGTCTGTGTTAATTTTCTTCTCTAACCCATGGGCTCGGTGAGGAAGGGAATAATTTATTATACTATCATTTTTTTTCTTATTATTATTAGACGAATTTGAGATTAATCTCTTCAGACCCTGCGCACATTACAATGTACATTTTTTAAACATTTTTTATCATTATTTTAGATTTTTTTAACATAGGAAGAGATTAATGTCGTCTTTCAATGCTGGAAAAGTGTAGATCATTTTTAGTCTACAGGAGTGGATGGTATTTGGTGCCGTCTATGGATAAAATAGAAACTACGTACAATAACATTGAAGATAACTGCAGCTGACAGCAACAAGAACTGTTTTGCTACATTTCACAGATGTAATTCATTCGATATGTTTATCATAAGAAAGTGCATATAAATCATAATTCTTTTATGTTTCTAATGTTCCTCTTTTCGACTCTCTGAAGTTTTAGCATTTTGTAACTTTTGAGAAGGTTTCTACATTATAATCTACATTGTAAATTTCAGTGAAATGACGTGAAATAGCATAATAATTTTTGTAGATACTTATTCCTGTAGGTTATAAATAAAGCACATTTATATGGAATTGTTTTCTTGTATAAATAAAAATTTGGGTCTCAAGGGGTTAAAGAAAATGCATTTGAATGCCCTTAACGAGAGGTTTCCATATATCTCTTGCATCTATTCAGCGAATCTCTTTCCCGTCTAGCTCATAGTTTTGGGGTCTTTGTGCTTTGATAACTCTTTAGACCAGTGGTCCTCAAACTTTTATGCTTCACATACCCCCTGGAAATGTGTATGTAACTGGCGTACCCCTTGTATAGATAGATAAAACTATAGTTATATATTACAATGGTTATTTTTACTTTGTTACTAGATCCAGAGACTTTTGAGCTCTCATGGCGTAACCCCAAAAATTTTACCGCATACCCCATTTGAGAACCCTTACTTTAGACCATTATGAGCACAAAAGTGAAGCTAAGAGAAAAACAATATGTAAGTTACAAGCGCATTTTACTAACTTAGTACAGTAATTCATGTTAATGTACAATGAGAATAACAAATACAGTACATTAAATATGCAAAATTCCTTGAAAAAAATTAGCTTAAGCACATCATAATTCACCTTTATGCATTCAACGAAATGAATGCATTACATTGCAACGATTCTTTGTTATCGTATTAGAATTATAATGTTCTCTGTTATCAAAGGGAAATATTTTGCATTTCACACGACGAATAATAGAGCTTAACGGTCGCAAAAGAAACAAAAAAAGAGAAGTAGCTCGATAGCTGATTTCTTTGTTTTCCAGGATTCAGTTTGAGACGTAGAAAGAAGTCGACGTGAAATTAAAAATAATCGACGATATTAAATTCGGTTGGGTGGGCAATAATAACATTAAACATCGCACTTATCGATTATTACAAATAGAAACAGCAAAGTCATTTATTTCGCCCGTTTCCTCTCAAATCTTTTGTTTAGTTTGCATTTTATAGTTTGTTTTACAGATGATGCATGTAGGGAAAAAAAGTAAAGCTCAAATAGCATTTCGTTTGCTAATCATTTAAAATGCTTGGCGATAAACTGCCATTTCTGACTTCACTTAACTTGCCAGGTTGAAATGAATAGGAAAACAAACAATAAAACCCGAATTTGCTGCAGATTTACATAGACATGATAATTAAATTAATATCTCCTCTTTACGATACGCAATGCAGAGCTCAACCACGGCACTTTTATTGGAAGAGCATTGGAGTTAGCTGTAACCGTATTTAATTAACCTACAGTCTAAGATAATTAGTGATTCTATTCTGCTAATAAATGCTTATTCATCTGAAAGAAGAGAGTCAAACGAAGAAATAAAAGCAAAATCTCGTCTGGGAAAAGCTAATTAGAAAGGATTTCTTGGTAGTACACTTCGATCAGAGTATTGCTAATGATGCCTGAATTCACAAAATCGCTTCAATTACTTCAATCGCTTCTCCCTGTTTTGTTCACACCAGCAATATTCTAAAGTGTTGTAAACTGTGGGGAAGACCTAAATCAGAGCTACTCAATTAATATACCTCATCATCTCGCCGTGTCACTTCAATCAATTAAGTACACTTAAGATGTGAAGATTATAAAGTATCATAAATTATTACTGGAACTGATCCTCCCATATTGGGTATACAGAAATCTTTTGTTCGCAATGTGAAATTTGGTTATTTTAACTGATTCAAGTACAGAAATCACCAGCTGGGGAGGGAGGAGAGGAAATTATTACTGAAATTATAAGCACTGGATATTATTCTGTTGGCACGTGACTGACATGTATTTTCTGTGATAAAGTGGTTGCTGCTAGGAATTTTACTATAGTGATTATTATTTGTACTAGCTATAGCTCTCCGAAAAGTTAAGGTGCGAAATCTAGTTCTCCTCATGCTGATTTGTCCATTGATAACTTCTTCGTTCACAATTGATAGCGGAGGCCACACCAGCGCTTCCCACAGCACCAGATCCTTCAAATTCGCTATAGGCATTTGAGGTCAGAATTCCCGTCTCTTACAGCTAGGGAACCGATTTTAAAACTCAACACGGAATTCAATTATCAAAGAATGAAATTTTACGGATTGAACATAACTATGGTTTGCTTTAGATCTAAATTTTTCATTAAAATTTGTTCTTGCAAATTAAGGATTTAGTCCTTTTCGCGATGTCAGGAACGAGAGAAGAATAACTTCTGTCTTCCTTTGTTTACATCTCAACAGATAATTTCCCTGTTTATGAAACCATTTTAATCAGTTTAACTCTATTTCTGCATTATTCTACCAACTGGCTAAACGTTTTGAAAATGAACGCTCCATAATGAAATAGACCCTGTGGAAAATAACCATTGATAAATGCCATAACTATGGGCATCATGAAGTAAATAGTAAACCACTACTCTATACGAAGCAAGTCTAATTTCCAGCTATTTAGCCACATATTGCAAAATAACTTGCAGTTCATAAAACAACTAATCATTATACTGAATCTGACTCATTTCTTCAAAAAAACTAAACATTTTTAGGCGCATAACTAACCTATTTTCCCAATTCCTAACACTCATTAATTTAAAAATCCATATTTTGTTTTTTAATGAAAAGATTTTCTTCGTTCTTCAAAAACATTTTTTTTATTCATTGCTTATTAGAAATGTATGCTCTTGTTTTTCAGTAAGAATTTTTTATACTACTCTTTAAGAATGTTGTTAATTTTTTAATTGCTCTTCACTAAATTTGGGTTGAGTTACTCTATTTTCCAGAATGTAAATAGTTAACATTAATTACGTACTCCAGAATCAAATGGCAAATCATAACTGTGTGCACCGGAAAAAAAAGCAGTAAAATACAGTTGTATGCTTCAGAGAGAAAATAATAAAACTTAATTGTGTGCACCAAAAAGCAAAAAACAAAACATCATTTTGTGTTCCAGAAAACAAATAGTAAAACAGATGCAAGCTGGCAAAATTCAATTATTAAATGCCAGGTCGATATCAAGGAGAACAAAATGGGATCTCCACAAATCATCAAAAAAAGCTAAAAAAAAAACACTGAAATTTAGCAAAACAAATTTGCGTATTTTTTTCCACCCTTCATCTCATTTAAATAATTAGGCTTATTTCGACTCAAGACGAGAAGGTGGTTGTATTACCTCTGAGAGGCACCTTTTTTTGTACACAATGGGCTAAATGGCCAGGTCACAAGGATCCCGAGGGCTAAGAGAAGGAGTCCCACTGGACAGCTGTTAGGTAATAGATGGTAGTCTCCCATCAAGATAAACCTCTTGACGGCGATTAAAGTGTGTTCTTTAAGGTGCATAAGATATACTCTCCCGCACACGTGGCCACGGCTAAACGTCTCATCCGACGGACGGAACTCTTTCCAAGCTCTTTAGTGTTCCCTGTTGACCGAGAGAAGGTGAGCAGTTTTGCGGAAATAAATCTCAACACTGTCCCATGTGGGGCTGGAACTGTGGACTACAGATACGAGCCTAGCGCGCTACCGACCGAACCACCCCTGCCCCCAAGATGACAAGGAAAATATAGGATTCTATTTCAGAATATATATAAATTGCACCTCCCTATATCTTTTCTGGATCAGGTACTAAAGAATATCGGAAGAATGAGGCTGGAAGTGATCTGCATTGATCAAGTGATGATGAACAGTGTGCATATTGCTTGGAACAACAAATCCACTAATGCTGCCGCTGATATGGGATTAATGTGGGGTTTAATAATATAAGATCCATCGGCAAAAGCGTTGATGATCAGAGTGGGGGGTACTCGAGTTAATGACGTCACAACTACTAATGAGTATGTTAATAATTAAAGTTGATGATTAAGGTGATGTCAATGTTAATGATATGACATTATTTAGTGGGGATATTGGTGTTGAGCGATCCTACTCACTAATGAAACCCACAGAACATTGAACCGAATAACACTTGGTTGGTTTGCAAATGTAAAAGAGGAAAAAAGTGAATTGATAAGCTTCGCTAAAAGTGCACTTGCATACAATGAAAGTGTTACAACTTTAAGAGTCTTGATAGAATAGTCATCATTGTATTAAGTGTGATATGACATAATGCAGTGTAAGGCTTTTATGATTAAAAGGATTATGAATGAGAAACAGACTTGAGTCTTTCAAGTGACTTAATGGATAAAGGTTTGAACCACACAAAATAAATATTTTTATCATTTTCTTAACGAAGACTAAGCGCTCTTTTTTTTTTCCTGCACTTGATTTACGTATGGCCTTGTAGTGTGTCACCTTAACATCAAAAGGGGACACCAATGGGCTTGAAAAGCTGTTGTCCGTCGGATGGGATATTAAGCGGTGGCCCGGTGTGCAGTAGACTTATACTCTGCGCACGTTAAAGAACACCCTAGATGGCCTTTACGGGAAGCTAACATCTGTCTGCTAAGAGTTGTTCAGTAAATCTCCTACCCCCAACCTTCTCTGAGCCTTTGGAGTCTTTGTTACCTGTCCATTTAGTCTCTTGTGCGCAAATAATACCCCTCACAGCTGACTCTACAATCCTTCAACGTCAGTCTCGATATAAATAAGATATATTCGCTTGATGTTTTTGCTACGAGATATATTTGCTATGAGAGAATGCGAAACTTTGCTTAATACTTAAGTTACCTTGTTTTATTATGAGGTTACTCTCTTAACTGTGCAAAATGTCAAAGTATCAAAGACTCCAAAACTCAGAGAAGGGGTTGGAAGATGAAACCCACTGGACAGGTGTTAGGATTTCGACAGAAAAATTCTCAACGAGATAATCCATACGATCTTTAGTTTACATTAGATTATATTATTTCTCTCAATCAGTGTAATACGACTTTATATTCTAGTCGAAAAACAACTTTATAGGCAAGATGCTATCTCTTTTCTAAAAGAGGATTAAGGCAGTGTTGTACAGACTTTCTATAATGGCGCCCCTTTAGCTTATAGCAAATATATCGTCGCGCCACCCTTTGATATCAATGTCTCCCCTCCAAATGTATGTACGGTGGTAAGCAATGCCAATAGTTAGGAATTGTTGAGTCGTGGCGGACAGACAAACAACTTAAAATGCCGGTGAATATGTTGCCAAATGTCAAGAATCGATAGATATTTTTTGTGGTGTTCAATGATCAGAGATGCAATGACAGAAGAAAGCTTTAAAATGAACGGAGCGATCTTTTACATACCTGCAAGGATCTATTTCTAAAAGCAAAGCACGAAACGGTGGATTTCCGATAATTTAAGAAATATGAAGAATTTAGTGTTACCACAAAAATACTCCTCAAATATCCCGTACCAACCTAACCAACAAATAAACCCACCTTAAAGGTTTGCACCCCCACACTTTGGAAATCATTAATTTAAGGTGAGTTGGCAGAGAATATTTAGCTCTGGGAATGTTTGGGCCTCAAGTCAGAGGTTTTCCAGATTGATGATTAAACTATCCGCATTCCCTACGCTATTTGCGTAGAGGGTAAGAGATTGTTTTGTCTCTGAGAGACACTTTATTGCACACAATGGGCTAAACGGCCAGGTCATAAGGATCTCGAGAAGGTTGGGGGAGGGAACCCACTGGACAGCCGTTGGAAGACTGATTGTAGACTCCCGTCAAGGCCATCCAGCGTGTTCATATGGCTCTCCCCCATACGGGGATATTGCTTTACGTTCCATCCGATGGACGGCGGCTGATCCGACTACCGACTGAGTCACCCCTGCCCCATATTGCGTAAGAAATGGACAGCTAAAAAAAGAGCAATATTTAAAGCAAAGCCGTCCCGTGACCGAGTGGTTAGCACGCTTGGCTACTGATCTAAGGGATCTGGGTTCGAGCCCGGATTAGGCATGGATATGTGTGTCGTTTTTCTGCTGAGGTCCTGCTATCCTCTCAGATCTCCTACTGTGGCATATAAACTGACAGGCTCCTGTCAGACCTCTGTGACAAGCAGCTGCTTGAGTGGGTATTTATTATTCATTTATTTATTTAGAAAAATTATATTTGAACACCAACCCAAATTTTTCTGCGGTATGCATAGACTCCCTTTTACACTATAAAGTATTATTTATACGCTCTCTTTACATTATCGTCTTTTTTTAACTGTGCACCAAATGTCAATATTTTCGTAGCTGATTTAACATATTTTTACTTGTTCTTGCAATTGAAATTTTATTGCGCATCGTAAAGGAAGTGCATTCTCTGGAAGGAAAAAAATAAGAGAAGGGAAAAAGAGTTCAAAAACGAATCAGAAAAAGTCGTTTTTTGGCTCTCAGACAAGTTATATTTTTCATCCTTCCATTAACGGTCAAAGATTAACATAACACATGACTACAACGAAGGAGAAAGTGTGCTTGCCTGTTTTTCAAAGCCTCTCTCTAAACTACGAGCATCAAATGTCACTTACTAAAGGATTAACGAAGGTCGGAAGAAGCATCAAACATCTCCCTGTGATAGCAACGGCAAGATCGACGTCTGGAAATTCGAGCCGCAGATGAAGATGCTGGATTTCTCATCAACAGCTGTTACGTGCCTTACGAAGCCCAACGTATATGTACTTGGGGATAAGTACAACAGAAAAGCAAATTAAATGGCGTGAAGAAATTGCCCTGATGGCGAGGGTTGCTGTTGTTGAAGGTGCTTGCTTTCGTCAAGTGGCGATATGAAGATTTTCTTTTCATCTCACTCTTCCAAGCCTCAGATCTTCAAGATGCAAACTTACGCTTTAAACGAGGATTTAAATGACATTCGGAGTAAGAAGGAAAGTTATGAAAAAGTGGAAAACAATTCAGAAGTACCTCTTTAGATAGAGGGACTTTTTTTTTTGTTATTTCATGTCTTAAAAACTTTTTTTCTTTCCTGCATTAGCACGAACTAAAGTGTTCAGAATAAATAAAACTATCGCTCAAATCTCGATATCTCCAGAAGTGCTTTAAGAAATCGCGTACCTATATTTTATTTTCAATTAATTCAAGTGGATGTTGTTGCTGGTTTTTTTATGTTATAAAGGGTATCATAAGGAAAACAAATTTATAATTAATAGAGGAAAAAGTTTTTGCATTCTATTTCAAGATTTTCTTCTTTGTTGCTTGGATACACTAATGATTATTAATGATGTTTGCTTATGTGAAAGAAATATGCTTTGAATAATATGAAATGGTAGCATATTTAAATGTCATTTAGCATTTATTTTACATTTATTTTGCCTCTAGGTCTTGAATGTATGCATCAAATTCACTTGTTACTTAGTCCCTATAACTTACTTCTATATTAATTCAAGCCTTACGTTACTTTTTCATTACTTTACATCTAGGCTCTTAATCTTTTTTTTGGTCATATACCCTTACGACGATGTATGGAAGCCCCGCATCCCCATCAATTGTCCTTGCACCTCCAATTACAGGTCTCCTTTCTTGGTTTCTTTTTTTTTTAAAAGTAAAATGAAATTATTCGATTTCTGAATGTTCCTCTCACCACTTCTGGATCCCCATGGGGTGCGGCACCCCTGGTTAAAAACCCCTCCTTTAGATCAAACATTTGTCGATTTTAGCGTGATATAACAAGCTTTTATTCTATTATTAATTAAGCTTCCAAAGCTACTAATCAGCTTCCAAAGGAAAAACAGTTCGCACAAATTTTCTGCATATGTCACAAGGTTCATTTGTGACATATGAACCTTGATGATATTTTTCCGGGAATTTAATTTTGGGGCGGGATTTTCTGAAAATAAGACTTGAGCAGGGTTTCCCAATCACTAAAATATTCCACCGGATAGGAAAGGTTCAAATAATATTCTACATGGATTAAAATTTTATAGTTTTTTTTAATCTGTTTTAAGTTTACCACTTAAAAGAGATTTAAAAATACAACCTATACATACTATGGACCTATACTTACTATGGAGCTGAAATAAAATTTTACAAAGACAACTGTTTTTGATTTTAAAGCAGGTAGACAAGTTTGAGATTTCGTATAAGACGATCAGATTTTCGGGGGGGGGGGGGGGGGTCAGAACCCACCCTGTGTATGTTTCTGATTCGAAACTTCATAAAAACAGAAATCAGAGTTCGTAGATTTTATGTTATATAGTAGGGGTTCTCAACGTGGGGTACGCGGTAAAATATTTTGGGTATGCCTTGAGAACTCAAAAGTCGCTATGTCTTCCATTGTCCAATAAAAAAGAGCTGATTGAGATATCTTGTGACAATAGTTTAAAAAGCATTCATTCCAAAAAGCCATTGGTTAGTTTTTGGATTGGAGTAGAGAAGGAATATCCGACTTTGTCAAGAATTGCAGTCAAATATTTGTTACCTTTCACAACAACTGATTTATGTGAAACTGGTTTTTCATTTTTATCTCCTTTAAAAATAAATATAGGAACAAGCTGGATGTTGAAGATGACTTGCGACTCTACCTTAGCAAGATAACTCCAACCATTGATGAACTACGCAATCGTAAACAAGAGCAACCATTTCATTGATTACCCAGTAAAATGTTTATAATTTTATAAGATTTGTTAAATTGTTTATGTCATTTTTTTGTGCTTATAGATATATGTAATTTATGAATGCAATTTTTTTATTATTATTTTATTCCCATTGTTATACTATAACTATAGTTTTATCTACCTATACAAGGGGTACGCCAATTCAATACACATTTCCAGGGGGTACTTGAAGCATAAAGGGAGGTTGAGAACCACTGTTATATAGTATATACACCAAATAAATTTTTGGTAGAAGTAAATTCATCTCAACACGATAAGCTTATATCTTTAAAACCGCAGGATAATCAATAATTCATCCCACTAACAAGCCGTTTTAGAAAACAAATTTATGCTAAGCATGAGGAAAAATCATTTGTCTTCAGATTGTCAAATTAATAATCATTTAACTGATTTCAACTGCGAAAAACTTTAAAGTTTTATTCTCAAGAAACTAATGTTTAAGAAATAGGTCAAGTCATATACGTGTCGAATTAAAAACAATAAATTTTATGCAAAAAAACTTATATTTAGAGTTATAGTATAAGTGAAATCACAATTTTTTATACTAATGTTATCCTAAAGGGAATTTTTTTCCACTGTATTCCATATTCGACTTGAGGAAAAAGCTGAATTTTTAATATACATACATATGTATTGCATTATGCCATCTAATTTTTTTGTAATAATCAAATTAGTATTTATAAAAGATTGTCAAAATAGGAAAAAGAAAATGAATATCAACAGTTCAAACACGAGTTTAAGATTAAAATTGAATCGCTTCAAAGTAATAGAGTTCAAGTAAGTAACATTATCCATGCTAAGTGTTACCTACAGTTGAGTGCGTACTTGTCAAAATAGGGGAAATTGGACTAATTCCGTGATATTAAGAAATATTTCTAATATTTTATATCCAAATTGAAAATGGATGTGGAGGAAATTTATGCCACAAGATACACAAATGCTTACTTTGTGTGTGTGATAGTTTTATTAACTAGTATTATTTCATACACTGGTGCTCAAACGTTAAGCAATAGACACATAAACACGAATTACAAACAAGTCCTTCGTTGGATTTAATGAAACGCACAGCTGAAGTACGTAATCATATATACCACACTAATACTTGAAAAACAAACGAATACCCGTGAATATTTAATGAGATTTTCAAATTAGAAAATCATTACCTCAAAATGGCATGTGAAAGTTCAGTAATAATATATATTTAATATGGTATGTGATCACTTAGGATAGCGATACAGGCTGAATAACGACTCGTTATCCTGCAAATTAGGGTGTCAATGAAGGTTTGAGGGAGTGATTGCCATTCATGCATGACTGCAGATCGGAGCTTCTGGAGGATCTTGAGAGGTGGAGTGCGATAGGCGATGCGTCGTCCTAGAGCTTCCCAAATACGTTTTTGGATTTAGGTCAGGTGATCAGGAAGGCCAGCCCATAGGCTTTATAGTTTCACTCTCAAGGTATTGGTCCACCAAGCGAGATCTGTGAGGGCTAGTATTATTGTCCATTAACACGTAATCAGGACCCATTGCTGCGAGGAATAGACGAACATAAGTTCGAGGATCTCTTTGCGATACCTTAAAACTGTACCACTTCTTCCTAAGAAGTCCATGAAAGATCTGTGCGGCCGGTGAGAGTGATGTCTGCCCATACCGACACACCACCAGCTCCAAAATTGTCTCTTTCCAGGATGCTAATGAAGTGATAACTGATTACAGTCTGTCTCCAGACCAATAGTCGTCGGTAATCGGTTTGCAGACTAAATCGGAATTCATCGGTGCACAGAACATTGCTTCATTGACGTTAAATCCTGTTACGATGATGTGAAGAGTAATTCAATCGGGCTCCGCCTAGCAGGACTTCAAAGGGACACACACACAATTGGTTGTCTTGCATAAAGATGACCTGCTTGAAGCCTTCTGGACACAATTTGCAGGGACACAGAGGGATCACATTATTTTCTACGTATTGTCATTAAAGTAAAACAGTTTTAAAATGAAGCTAACATTTCTGAGTATATTTCATCGACGTTCGTGTAGATTTACAAGTCTAATTTTCGTTTAGGTGATGTTAAACAAGTGCTTTATCACTGATTTAATTCAGATCAAATTTATTTTTTGTATTCTACTCTCGAAATGAACTCCATTTAATTTTCATCATAGCAATTTCTCAACGAAAATTTAATCATCTGAAAATCATCTCATTATATCATATTTCCATTTTATTTGAAAAGCTGCATAAGATACTCCGAAATTTAAATCATTTTCATCAAATGCAATTATAATTTATAATCATAGAATATGCATATTGGTGAGCAAAATTAAAGCATAAAATTTTGCCTTGGGGTATTTGTTGTTTTAATGGATCATTTCTATTTAGCGAAAAATAAACTGTTTTTCTTTCTAAGTATTCTACTCTGGTGTATTAAAAGATTGTTAACTGTATAATAAAGACAATTATGAGACAATTAAAGAACTATGAGAATAAACGTTCATATTTGGAGCGATTTAAAACATAATTTCAAAATTCTTCTTGCCTTACAAAACCATAAATAAGCTTATTATTCTAGTGGAAAACCAAACATTTAAAAACTCTGTAACTTTAAATTTTTTTGTAGGAAAAAAAGACGACTGAAAATAAGGAAGAAAATTGCAACACTCTATGCTCATTAATATATGCTCAATAACTAAATAATTGAATAAGGTGAGTCCCAGGAAATTATTAACTTAAATAAAGTTATAATCAATTAAAAGTAAATAATGATTGTTTCTATAAACAGCTTATTTTGTTTTATAAACTAGTGTTATTTCAAATGTTCATGTTTTCTATCAGTTTTAGTCAATTTCCTGAAAAAAGGCTTAAAGTGGAGCCGCAATAAGTTTAAACATCTCAGCTTCCATAACTATTTAGATACCGAAACAATAATGCTGAAAATAAAAAATTTGATCGATTTTATTTAGATAATTTCTTCAACTTTATTTTCCAAATAAGAAACTTGTCTTCAAACTTAGTAAGAATCGAAATTGTCTCTTTTTTGGCATAACAAGCAAATTCTCTAATAATCTGTTTGAGCAGTTACAAAATGTATACGAAATATAAGCATAGGACACAAAATGCATTCATATGTATACACTGAAATATGAATAGGAACTGATTTTAAATTTGAAATCCAAACTCATAAAACTGTTGATTTATTCAAAACTGATGGTCCGAAATTTATATTCATTGCTTTCAGAAAGTGTAATACTTAAAATAAAAGCCTTCTTTCTATTTGAAAATAACTATATATTTTACTTTGCCACACATTTCTCTAAAAAATTCGGCATTGGTCTGAAAGCAGTGATGAAGTCAATTTTTTAAAGCTGTAAAAATGCTTAAAATACATTTGGTAAGGTTTAAAACTTTCTAGCACATAAATCCCAATGCACATGAATTTTATTCCACCGATTACACATCGTAAATCCTTTTATCAAAATAAACAAATGTTGGAAGTGGAAACTTCTCTACTCTTAGTGCGCATCTAAAAAACAAAAGGAAAATACTCCAGAGTCACAGATGCACGTCCAGTTTACTTTCACAGCTATGCTACAAACAAATCACAGCTATGTCAAGTTCAAGAAAGGCAGTTTTAGGTCTGTATTGTGATAAACTGCTGTGTTTTCTTCATTGCATTATTTCTTTACTGCCTGAGCGTTAACGTAAATAAAGACTACTCAAAGATAATCGGTGATGGAAATGAAAACACTTCTAGAAGAAGGATTTGGAACAAGAAAGATAGATATATTTATATTACATATTATTTATAACTTATTTACAAATGTATTCAGATGAGATTATTCTGAATCCATTTCATTTCTGTCCATTTTAATAGGTTAAAGGAAATAGAAAAATTGCTGAGACTATCTTTTTTCAAAAAATACTGCAATTCACAATCAGTTTCAAGAAGATAATGTTAATGTAACAAAATTTGTTTCCATTCTATACATATCATTCCAAGATAAGCTGAATGTTACACAAAAGTACACGTGTATGGGACCTATAAAAAGAATATTTGATTACAGGCCTTGAAGCGAACATCGCTTCGGCCGCATATTTTTCTCCAACTGTCAAAATGGGGATTACAGTTGGATATCTCCTCATATTCCACACTTTTATACCTGATTCCTTCCTTCAGTTTTGTCCCAGAAGGAAAAGAAGGCTTCTGTGAGAGGAATAAAGGGAAAAAATGAAGGGAAACTACGTGGATAAGGTGGAGGATCAAGAAAAGAGCTAGATTTCAACACCCAAGAGTAATAATGGTGGATTTACTTTTTGGCATCCTATTTTCAGATTTCAGAGGAGAGTAACTGGTCTGGAAGAGGATTCGGAGAGATATCATAGAAGCAGCACAGAGGATACAGCCGGTAGGAGATTAAGATCGAGAAGAGTGTTATTATACATACATCCACACTACTCGAGCATTTCTTCTTCGGGAATTGCGGAGAGCCGTTTTCTTTTATCAAACAACAGCATGCTAAGAAATAACAGGAATGGTAGAACAGTGCGAATAAAACATAAAGAAGAAAGAACAGAAACTGAGGAAAATCAATAAATTTAAACTGCTTCATATAGCCAGAGGCTCTAACAGAAAACGGAAGGACGAAACAAATGCCGCTGCAATAAATCATTGCTCCAGCTATCTCGCCTCCCTAACACCACCCAACTAGCAGGCTAAGCGAAGTTGGGCGCAACATTGGTACTTTGTGGGCTCAGTCAACCGTGGCAAGTATTAAAACATGAGTGGAAGGAGAAAAAAAGGCAAAGTGTACTAAAAAACAAACAGGAAGTTACGAAGGGCAAGTTCCGTTCTTTTTGTAAACATATGTAAAAATACAGAAAAAAAAATGATTAGTTTGTGAACTAAGATTCAGATGGAGTGTGGACAGGGACAACTATACCTATATCAACACTAAGCGATCCTCTGTTTCTTGAACTTGTCAGTACAAATGTCTAAAAAATTATTTCTGTAATTTTAATGACAGTATTCATGCCCCATCTAAATGCAGAGATGTTAGTAGATAAGTACTTTTATTTCATTCCTGCAAAATATTTTTTTTGGAATTTCAAGAAAATATATTTTGGAGCGTAGAGTCTAGCTATTTTACGTTAGGTAACAGAATAGAATAAAAGACTCAAAAATCCCACCCCACAAGCTGTATTCGTAATAATAATTACGAATACAACATTAAATATAGATGGGCACGATGTTAATTATATTATTACGAATACAGTATTAATAACAATTTCGAAATAATAATGTTTCCAAGTGTAAAAAGTTTTTAAAAATTAACCCTGAAACACCTGCTTGTCACAGAAGTCTAACAGAAGCCTTTCAATATAATTCGCCGAAGAGAAGAACTGTAAGGAAAGCGAGACCTTAGGAGAAGAATAACACAAGAAAGAAATCGTCGTGCCTTATCCGGGCCTTAATGAACGTTTAATGATATGTTCGATATGGAATAGCGGGAAGTTTCCTGAGAGTTGGGAACTCTGGCAGCAACTTATCGAAGATAAGACTTCCTCTGATGAAACTACCAAAATGAATTTGGGCTGTTCATATATGTAGGGCCAATTTTCCCATTAAATTTAAGTAAGTCCATGTTCGTAATCGTTTCATATGTGATTTTTAGAAAAATTGTGTTATATATTCCAGGTAGGTTAATTTATTTCAGTTTTGTGAATCTTTTTAATAGGAATGCGAAATATTCAGATATTATGAACAGTGTAGCTGGTATGTACGAAAAATTTCCAAAAGAATGTCGCCAGACATTCCGCTTAAATTAAACAATATTTTCAGATGTTCCACGTAAAATAACCAATACCTTTAGACGTTTTGTGTATAGCAATGCATGCCTTCAGATGTTCCACGTAAAGCAAATAATAACGTTACGTATTCCTGCGTCCACCAACGTTTGTAAAACATTAATCAAAAGATTTATTGAAGCCTGAATTTTAATTTCAAAGCAGCTGTTATGCTAGTTCTAGACATTTTTTACATTATTGGAAAAAAATGAACTATTACACAATCTGCTGAAGTAACATTTATTTTAGTAAACTATTTATTATAAAGGTTATTATTTCAGGTTATTTCATATTGAAAAAAATTCTTATGATTTCCAATGCTGTTCTTAAATGCTTCAAAAAATATTGTTGAACAATCGAGATTTGCATAAATTTTATTGAGATCACTTTATCTCAAATGATATATTGTCGTAAGAAACATACACATTCCAAGTTAAGACATTAGGATTGTAGTTTTTTATTCACACAGCATTCGAAATGTGTCAGGACTTTTGATAACGCAGTGTAGATGACATGCCGCTTTTCGAGACATCTGTTCGCGCAGCAGAGTATAGTTTGAAAACGTCAGCCTATACTGAAGAGCCAATAGAATAAAAGCAATCAGAAAGAAAAACGGAAAAACAGTATTTGAAAAATACTTAGAAACAGCAAAACTGCCTTGACCTTTTCATCAGCAAGTGCTCGGCGTAGTGACCTCCTAGACGAGTGCCAAGGTGACTGCATAATAGCAATGCGAAACCATGAAAATAAAAACGGAAGATATTCTTCACACAAATGCTAGATTCGTGTTAAGACTGAAAATAACCGTTCGACATATGATACGAGTACGAGATGTGGTAATAAATAGTATTCATATACGGAGGTGTATGTAGAGTGCAAGTAGAGAATATTGATTGGAAGTGCTGCAGTAAATAAATTCATTTAGACGATTACGCAATTTCCGAGAAACTAATCATCCTGCAAATAGAGATATGTTTCTTGTTGTGCAATCTACGTGACTGGCGAACACAATTCGGTGTTATTGGCAAATTGCCTAACGGTCTAAGTCTCAAAGTCACAATTTAGTGGCAATGCATGCAAAAATAAACCTACTCTCAGTCTATTATAGGAAGTGGTTTCTTTTCAATTATGAAATTTAAAAATTTTGTTGTCAATTCCTCACAGGATTACAGGACGATTGATAACATGGGCATAGCGGTTCTAGCACCACATAGGAGAGCGAAAGCTAAGGTAAACAAAATTTTGAAAAATTTATATGATTAATATTTTTTTAATAAAGGGAAAAAGGTACTGCCCTACACAAAGGACGGAGGTAACCTATAAGCTTTATGTAGTTTGTCCCAATTTCTCATACAACATACAAACACGCAAGGATACTCCAGCTGGATTTGTAGTTAGGTACGCTCACTACTACCCCACATAGATGCAATGGTTAGCGTACATAACAGCAAAAAAATGGAAAGGTTTTACGAGATCGCTAAGAACATTGATCCACTTCAGTAGTTTCCAACCATTTTGAGCCGAATTTACCTTGAATTATTTTCCAAACACCCTCTTCATAAAAATCAATTAATTTTTCCACTGTAACACTAGTTGTAAAAACATTTACCATGTATACACATTCACAAGTATTTTGATCCAAGAATTTTAAAGTTTTTTTACGGAAATAAAACATGAATAACTGTATTATTTTAATATAAGAAGTATTCGTGATTCTATTTAATCTATTTCCATAGAAAACTCAAGAACACGCCCATTTGGGAATCACTGATTTAATTGAATTAGAATGTAAATTTGATCATACTTAATGTCATTATAATAAAACTTTCTCATTAACTTGCTTTAATATAAAAATCAATGTTTATAATACATGAATTAGTATAATGAATAGTTAAATACTTAAACGGTACCTAGGCATATTTGGAAGGATATTTCAGGTGAGAATAACATTTAATGTGAGAACCCATCTTCTCACTGTTCAAAACCATAGGTCTCCAAGATTGTTTTGATTCACTGCTCACTTTTATGACATTTTGTCAGATGAAATGAGTTCAGCGCCCTCTTGAGTGACTAACACCAGCTCACCAACCACTAAGAAATAGGTTGGATATGCTGCGCACTTTAAAAGATGCATGCATATTATTAAACAGTCTAAGAGAATTGTACTTTGCAATGTTGAAATTAGTATAGCGTTTAGTCAATTCTTTACGCCCACGAAAATCCCTAAAACGATAATGTTTGAAGATACTGGTGTAATCCGTTAAATAAATAAATAAATACCCCCTCAAGCAGCTGCTTGCCACAGAGGTCTGACAGGAGAGTCTGTCAGTTTATATGCCATAGTAGAAGGTCTGAGAGGATGGCAGGACCTCAGCAGAAAAACGACACAAACAGCCATGCCTTACCCGGGGCTCGAACCCAGGTCCCTTAGATCAGTAGCCAAGCGCGCTAACCACTAGGCCACGGGACGGCGTAATCCGTTAGTATCATTCAAAGAAGTTGCTCTCCCCTCCGAAGTGGGAAACGGAAACCGAGGAAGTGTCATTGTGATCATTAGCTTTTTTGTTACTAATTGTGATAGTGAATGGAGTAGAATATCCAGCTAAAATGACACAAGGCAAGAGACTGGATTTCCATTCATGCAAGAGACTGGATTTGGTGGCAAGAGACTGGATTTCCATTCATGCAAGAGACTGGATTTGGTGGCAAGAGACTGGATTTCCATTTATTATATAACACTTCCCCCTTCCATTTTAGAGATCTTTGAAAAAATATTTTGAAAAATTCATAAAATATACATACTTTAACAATTTTCCCCTCTATTACCCTTACTAACATTATCAAACCGGGGGACGTCCTCCCCCCTCTAGATGCGGCCCTGCCCACTTTATATGTCTCGGTCACAATTCGTATTAAAATTTAATGCAAGAAAATAATATTTCAGTCTCTTGAAAGTGTCGCGAAAATTTGAATATTTCAACTTATAGATAGGAACCATTTAATGCTGAACTATTAATATAAAATTTCTATTGGACAATGCACATAATTGACGAGTAAGTTGTATGTTTGTCGTAAGTAAAAATCTTGCCAAAGGCAGGAAAATGAAAAGCTTCGGAGGGATGGGGGTGAGATTAAGACTTAAATAGGGTTTCCCCCTAAATGAATATTCCACCAAACAAAGAATGTTAAAAGGATATTCTATGTGGAATGAGATTTTATGGTTTTTTTAATCTACTTCATCTACAGGACATTTTTAGCCATCCCGCGGTCGAGTGATTAGCGTGTTTGGCTATTGATCAAAGGGATCTGGGTTCGAGACCAAGGGTAAGGCATGGATGTTTGTGTTTTCTTTCTGCTGAGGTCCCGCCATCCTTACAGGACTTCTACTCTGGCGTATGAACCGACAGGTTCCGGTCAGACCTCTATTGCAAACAGATGCTTGAGTGTGTTTTTATTATTATTTATTATGTTTAGTGTCGGATATAAATATGGTGTTAAGTAAAATAATACAAAAAAATGCTTTGGATTTTAAAGCAGGTCAGTGGCCGAGTGGTTAGCACGCTTGGCTACTGATCTACAGGACCTGGGTTCGAGCCCCGGATTAAGGCATGGATGTATGTGTCGTTTTTCTGCTGAGGTCCTGCCATCCTCTCAGACCTTCTACTATGGCAAATAAACTGGCAGGCTCCTGTCAGACCTCTGTGGCAAGCAGCTACTTGAGGGGGTATTTATTTTTATTATTTTTTATTTCAGGTAGAGAAGTTTGAGATTTAGAATACGAAGACAGGATTTTCGTGGGGGCCTCCTCTCCCCCCCATAAGTACAGCCCAGGCAAAAGGTATTGAAGTGTTAGATTCATGTTTATGCCAACTTCCATGCATTAAACCGCTTAAAGATATCGTCGCTTTTTTTTCTGGTCATAAAAACACTTCTGCTCTAAAAAAACAAACATTTACACCAGTCTCTCTACATTAAAACTTTCGCGTGCTGTAATTTAAAGCTCCTATCTATGCACAGCGTAAGACCCAAAAGACGATAAAAGCATCTGAGCACCACAACTCCTATTCAACAACAACCTGCTGTGTACAAAACAAGTAACGCTTTGGGCTATGTAGAATGAGATCGCTGAGCTAAATGAGACTGCTCAATCGTCAACTATCGAGACAAGACAGACCACCACCTGCCGCTCACTCAGAGCGGCTGACACTTACGTGTGTAACCCGAACAGCAATAGGAGTGTGCGCTTCTTTTTTCCCCCTCCTCACTTCAGCCAGCCAACCAGTCCCACCCGGGTGTGTGTGTGTATGCGTGTTTCAGTGGCAACAGCAGTAGCACCTGCTCCTCTGGATTGCAAGGCATCTACACCAGTTCTTGCCATTAGAAGCGAGACTGCTGGCAAGTATCGGAGGAGGACATCGCGCCTCTAACGGTCATCCCCAGATGGAGAAGCTCTCTGATTGGCAGGACATGGCGGGTAACTCCTGACAGCTGTGCCATGTGCCTTGCCTTGGCACGCACTAAATGTTACTTTCATCCCAAGCTCGGGGGATTTGGGCTTAAAACCGTCGTTGGCCAGCGATAATGAGTCAGAGTGCGCGTAAGCATACTGGTTGTGTTATCCCTTCACTTTTAATAGAGTAAGCGGTGTCAGAATTGTCGTTATTTTGACATTTGTGACGGTGAAATGCACGTGAATCTTTGCTCGAATTTATTGTGACCATTAAGTAAGTCAAATGGTAATAAATTGGAATGCGGAGTGTGGATTTTTTTTTAAAATCTTCATCTAAAAAAAATTATAATTTTTGAATGAAATAGTAGTTATTTTCGGAAGATAGGATTATCTAAACCAGCTTCCATAACAAATTGTATTAATGTTTACTTCTATTGAATATTGCTAAGTAAGAATTACTTTCTACTCCACAAGAAAAATTTTACTTCTTCTTTCGCTATTTTAACTTCAGCTTATAGCATGTACTAAGTAGAGAAGAGAGTTAAATATCCAAAGAAGCTTTTCATTTTCAAGGAAAACATTAGGTTTATTACAATGAATAATAATATTAAAGAGTAAATCATAATAAAACATTATAATTCTTTATAACTTTTGCATTCGAGAAATTTTGAGTGTGGCTTTCTTATATTTTTCAAAGAATTGCATGAAGTTTTTAAAAGCTATGTACAGTCGATCTTTTAAAATTTAGCGACGTACATTCAACTGATGCATTCGTTCAATATCTCTAGTATTTCGCTGCCCAGAAACCAAATTATTCAAGCTAAACCAATCTATTTTCCCGAATGTTAGGAATATATTTGCTACTAGAAACGCTAAGAGTTTTGTAGAATTGTTCTCCAGTTTAATCATTTATTTCCATTATTTATTCGTCTTAGAAAATTCAAATGGCGCTGTGTGAAGGAAATGATGAATATTAATTGTCATAAAATATGTTTATGAAAACCTTGAAGAATATTTGATGCCTGAATTTATAACGATCAAAGCATGCGATCATTATGAATACAGCATCATATATAGGAAAATCGATTTTTCTGGACAAATACCCTTTTGTTTAACTCGATCAATATTGTCTTTGAATCAATTGTATTAGTCCCTTCAGAAACGGATTATTGTTTACAGAAGAAAAAATGATTGCATTTAAATGTTATGACCAAAGGAACTAGATTATACAAAGCTTACTTTTTAACATAATTTCCCTCAAATTCATCATGTATATTATAAATAGAGACAGTGCCAAAAGTTACAAAATTCCGAAAACTCAGAAACAGTGAAATGAACATAAAGGAAAAGAATTCTGATTAATATGCACTTTGTCATGATAAACACATCAAACAAATGACACCTGTGAAACGTAGCAAAACAGGATTTGTGGTTTCCTGCGAAATGCAACAAAGTTTTTGTTAGTCAGGCCCAGTTATCTTCATTATTATTGTTTACAGTTGCTGTTAATTCCATAGATGACACCAAATCACTGTCCATTCCTCTATACTAAAGGCTTGTCCATACATTGCAAACATTGCAAGACCACGGGTACTCCTTTCTGTGTTTAAAATATTCCAAAAATAATATACATTTGAACGTACACAGGATCTAAAGGGGTTAGAAGAGCGAAATCCAGTGTTACACTGCCTTATTCAACTGATAAAGACACTAAATGTGACATTGCTTACATGTTGCGGGATATTCAAATATAATTTTTTACTTTAACATTTAGCTTATTTAGCAGCAAACACTATGAAAGTCGAAAGAAAAAGGATGACAAACTACATCAACAACAGTTAAAAATTCGAATGAATCTTAGACAAATAAACAAATGTTAATTATAGAAGACATATTTGTACATCATCAAATATCAAATGTATGGCTTCAAATGACAGAGTTAAAGAAATTATTCTAGAGTTTTTCTGACTTTTTCCTCTAACAAGACAGGAGCTGAATGTCAAACCATCGTGCTCACAGCCGTAAGAAGTACCAAGACGACAGTATATTTGCACGTTTACTGTTTTCTGGTGCCGATTCTTCTCTCTTCCCGCTGCCACGTGTTAGGAATCTGTCCTCACAATCGCTCACGCTCCAGTGACCAGTAATTACTCTTCTGCTGCTATAAGACAAAGATGATAACCTTTTCTTGTATTATTCGCAAGAAGCATTGTCTTTGGGATAAGAAGGCATGGTTTTTGCCCTTTCATCGAAAATAATATAAATGTGCAATGAATTAGAGCACATAAAAAAAAGAAAATCAAACGCACAAGAGGAGATTCCTTACTGAAATTATCGATTTCCCCTCTCTTTCTCTTTTTTTCGAGCGTGTGTGCTAGAATAATTAATTGAGTTTCCGAATCAGTCTATTTTAGCTGAGTAGTATTCCGGCTTTCAGCTGGGGGTCATTGGAGTGGCGGACGCGCATCTCATTTTAATTAAACACAATTTTGTTCGGGGATTTTAGGATGAGGTTAATTGCTTTAAGCGTGAATATTTTAAACCCTTCGCTGTTGAGAAAGTTCAATTGGAAGACTTAGAGAGTTTTGTTGCTTTATAAGACGTTTTAGAGGAAAAACATTAGATAATGAAACGTTGGAGGAGGAAAAGGAAACAAAGGTTGTAGTTAGTTCATTTGTGTGTTCTTTAAGTTCTCTTTAGTAAGTTTAGGGTTTTAGAGTTCAAGAAAGGAAAAAAGAATTTGTGTGCGAAATGTAGATTTCTTTCTTCTTCGTCGATCGTTGTGGGAAAATCAAAATAATATTTAATCAAACATTCAAATATACCCCTAATCAGGCCCGAATTTAGAAAAAAATCTGGGGTGGGGGCAAAAAACATAATAGAGCCATAAAAATGTAAAAAGGAGGGGAGCAAGAGAATGGATTTCCAATGCAATATAACATTTCACCGTCTTTTTTACAATTCTTTAAAAAAATTCTTGAAAAATGCATTAAATTTGAATCAATATTATAATTTTTTGGCTCTTTTACCCTTCTAGCATTATGAAAGGAGCCTGGGCACCTTGCCCCCCCCCCCCCCCCTTTATATCAGGGCCTGCCCCTAAAAATATTTTTCATAATAGCGGGGGAGAAATTGATTGTGATTAAGAAACTAATATTCGCGCATCATGGTCTCGTACTTTTGACCCGCAAATTATGTCACGATGCAATAAATAGCCAGATCTAAGACATCTCAGAGCAAGGTTAGAAAGCCAGGAAAGACTTAAACCGCAAAAATTCTCATTTTCATGAAAAAGTTTGAATTTTCATTGAATGTGACTTTCAGATACCTTGGAAATGCCAGAACACTTTGTTTATTTGTTGTTTTGATTAGTATAATGTATATTCCAGGGTTGCACAAACCATAGCTCCTGCGCTATATGAGGCGGCCTGGAAGTATCATGGTAGTTATTTGCTTTCGAGAAATAATTTTCTCTTCTGAGTTTGGACAGGTTTGAAATAAATAAAACGAATTACATCAGGCACGATATACCTTTGAGTTTCAAATATGCCAGCATTGGGATTAATCTCCGCTAACTCCCATCTTATCCTGGATGAGAAAGGGGACACCAAATGGCTTGGAAAGGATGCTGTGCAAAGGATGGGACATTAAATATAATTCCCATGTGCAGGGGAGCATACCCTGAATACTTTGGATAGCCTTAAAGGGAGACCAACATCTGTCTCCTAACAACTGTCCGGTGGGTGCTCTTCTCTCAATCATCTCTGAACCCTTGAGACTTAGTGGCATGGTAATTAGCCTATTGTTTGCAAAACATACTCAGCTTAGATGTTGAACAACCCAACAACAACTCAATCTGCCTTTCAAATCTCAAATATCTTCTTTATCGCAGCGTGCACAATGTATGACTCTCCTGCACCTATGTTCAAGTTTTTATTACTCATCCGATGGAAGTATCCCTTCCAAGCCCATTGGTGTCTGCGAAGGCAAAGCGGGAGTTAGCGGAAATTAATCCCAACTCTGGCGATAAACACCATATCTTAGCTAGGAATTTCTGATTTACTGGTATTTATGCCTTTATTTATTTTTCAGTTAATACTGATATAAAAGATTTAACTTTGATTAGTATGTAATGTTTATTGTACCTAAGCAAAATATTTCTATAAATATTTTTAATAGAAATTTTTATATTCAAAGGGAATAACGGAAGAAAAAAAAACACGAAACAAATAAGAGATCTTGAGCAATGGCCTAAAATTCAACTAAGAGTGAATATTTAAAATATAGCGGTACTGGTTCAGTTAGCATTATATTATACGCGAAGATACAATGCGATTGTTTATGAAAGTGTATTTATTTTCTAGATTTTATTTTTAGCACTTCCATCCATGAAAATGCATATGATTTGAAAATAAAACAGATCACTTTTCACAGAGTCAGTCAGTGACCTGCTACCTCGTTGGTTGATGACAATCTCTGACTACTAAAATGCATACATATTTCGAAAAAGTGTGCTGCTAAAACCGCAGAAACTCCCCCAGGGAACCCAATTCAAAAAAGAAATAAAAATGTAGTCACGCTGTTTCTGAGATATACCCTAAATCTCAACAAATCTGAAAAGCAACCAACATAGCAAAAGTGAATCAAACTGTTCAACGTTTTGTGAGAAAAATGCCTGTTATTTTCCCTGTGATGCAGTGAAAACACCATGTATGGATGCAGAGAAGCGTACATTCTAGCATTTTTTTTTCGTCTACTCAATTTTATCTTTTTTTTCACTTTCGCTCTCTCCTCTACATCTCTTTTGCTTCGTCTCTTCCTTTCCATAGTCCTGGTTTTCCATTCGTGACTGTGACAGACATCTGGACACCATCCCTGGTGCAAGAGAAGAAATGAGAAGAAAGCCGAAGTTACCCCACCGAAAGAACTCAGAGTCCCCTACCACACACCCTACCGGTCGACGAACCGTTTCTATAATTTAGTGAATATTGAAAGTCATTTATTTTCCGAAACAGGTAAAAGGCGGATCGGTTGTCGATGGCAGCACACATGTTGGGGTAAGGAAAAGAGTTGGGGCCTTTTTAAATCCCACCAGTATCACAAATGGCTGCATTTCTCCGTTACAGACAGAGAGAGCCTTCAGTCTTCCTAAAAGCAGGCTGATGAGGGAGATAAAAACGTAGCTTCCGATCGTCAGGGAGAATGGTAACGGTGCCGTGTGGATGTGTTTGGGCGCAGGAAGGGATGAAAGAGATTGGTGGAGACAAAAGAGAAAGACAATAACGAACACGGGGGAAATGAACGAATATATTCGATGGCTATTGCTGCTGCGAGATTTCCTATTATACTGTTTGTATTCACAAATGGTGAAGTGTTACTTGAGTTTGTTTGAAGAAAAATTACACCGAAGTTTTTTTTCAACAGGATTCCAAATTATCAATTCTTGTTGAGGAAAAACTTGTTTGCCGTGTTGCAAGCGTTGAAAACTACAAAATGGAAATATGTCTGCGAAATAGGAAAAAATGAAAACAGCGGAGGAAGTACAGAATTTAAATTAAACGCGAGAATAAACTTGAAAATCGATGCACACCAGCATTAAGAGAGAAAAATACATTTTAAAGTTGTTCTGTTAGTATTTAAGTAATTGTTTCATTTCTTTGCTATCTCGAATGTTATTCTTTCACATTTGAACAATCATCTCATACACAACAAACGAAAAAATAACACATTTCCTATTGTTTAATATTTTTACGTGTGCGTAAGCATAAATATAGGTGCATCGCAAATACACTCTTTTGGGATGTTTCATGAAATACTTCCATTTTAAAAGTCTCTATGAATATTTTGACTTTATCTGTTATCCTCTTTGTAAGCATTATTGAAGATTGTCATTTACTAGCAAAACAATGCATTTAGTGATGTTTTGGCAATAGCATCAAAATGGCATTTTTTTCTCTTTTCTACTTAGAATGAAAAACAAATTTTACAATGAATTATTACAATGAATTCTTACTCTTTTCTACGTAGCTTCATTTTATGCAAACATTTACTTATAAACAGATCTAATGTACATTTGATTTCGATAAATTTTATGCCACTGCATTTACTTTAATCAATCAATCAATCACTATGCATTTATTGCTTCAATCAACTAGAAACTCGATAATACTTTGAGTGATATGACGATCGAAAGTATTTCGATCTGAACAGCAAATTTACTTTTGGTGATACATAATCATTTTAAATGTTGTTCTGTTATTGAGATTTGTTTACAACTTATTCTCTGGGAAGCGTGGAAAAAAATTGTTCAAACACATATATTTAGAACGTCTTATTCATTCTCAATATAAAAGGCAGTAGTTTAACTTCAGTTTTTGCAGTGTAAATAGCTTGTTGTCGAATCATCTCTATGAATATTCCGCTTTGTCCCGTCTGGTAATGTTCCGCTATCATTTGTTGTTTACTTAAGAGGTAGCAAAACTAATTCGAATTTCCTCCTCAGAAGTGAGGTAGTAATACATTTTTACGTTTTGTTCGCAGTGATTCTGCATCTGTAGGAGTCAAAGACTCAAAGGTGCTGTGGTACCGGCTTTGGTTTTTTGTGGCACTGTAGATGTTAGACTCCCGGTTTCTCAGTGGTTCTTGCTTTTGTCCATGTTTTCGCTGCAGTTGCGAGTCCGGAATCCTCAATGATAGGGTTGGGCTGTTTTACCTCTGAGCGGCACTTTTTTGCACACCATGGGCTAAATGGCCAGGTCACATGGACCCCGAAGGCTCAGAGAAGGTGGGGGGAGGGGACCCACTGGAACAGCTGTTGGGAGACAGATGGTAGCCTCCCGTCAAGGTCATCCAGCGTGTTCTTTAACGTGCACAGGGTATGACTCTCCCGGAGAGAGTCCTTTGCGGAGATAAATCTCAACGCTGACCCAGCTGGGACTCGAACCTGGGAACTACAGATTACGAGCCTGGCGCGCTACCGACTGAGCTCCCCCCCCCCCCCCCCCAGTGATAGAGTAGTGTCGCTTTGATTCGTGGTGACAGTACAGTGTCAGAGTTTCTCAATGGTGTAATGGTGCAGATTTGTTTTATAATGACACTATAGTTACTTGAGTTTACTTTTTATTTCGGTGACACAGCAACTGCCTGTCTCCAGGATTCTTAATAGTACAATCGCTTTGGTTTGAGGTGACACTGCAGTATGTCTGAGTTTGGGTCCGAATCTCAGCGATGACATGGAAGAGTGTGCCTATTTAAAACTTACTTCCGCATATTTATATTTTTCATCTTCTTGACCGAGTGGTTAACGCACTTGGCTACTGATCTAGGGGACCTGGGTTCGAGCCCCGGGTAAAGCATGGATGTATGTGTCGTTTTTCTGCTGAGGTCCTGCCATCCTCACAAACCTTCTATTCTATCGTATTAACTGACAGGCTCCTGTCAGACCTCTGTGGCAAGCAGTGTTTGAGAGGGTATTTATTTTTATTTTTATTACAATGAATTATCAAAGTGGAGCGAAAAATCGACATATAAAAATAAAAGACAAACTGATGTTTGATCAGCTTTAAACAAATTTCTTGAGAAATATGAGTACTAAACCTACCCTACTAATTTCCATTATTCTTCATTAGTAAGTAGAAAAAATATTGTTACGAGAGGAAAACGTGCAACAAAGCAACCGGAAGCGGTGCCATCAGACGCTCGTGTAATGCCTCAGCATGAGAATTCCTTCACTAATCTGTTTAAACGTAGAGACTTTAAATAATAACGGAGATGAGTGAACATTGGAAGTTTACGGTAGCGGAGAGAGTAAACCTGTCTTCTTTTTAGTGGTATTATGTGATTCTAAGTGAGAAGGTTGCTTATATTTTGTCCAAGATGAAGGATTTTGCTGATAAGAAGGAATTATTTTTGAAAGGAAGGATTTTGCTGATCCATTGCTGATAAGAAGTCAACTAGTAAAACAAAAAGGAGATAGTGTCAGTAAGTACCTAGTGTAAAATATAGAATTGGTAAGGTAAAACGAACTTATAAGTATATCGACAAAGATACTTGCGTCGCTTAGTAAATGTTTTACTAAGATTCCATTTATGTTTGAATAGAGATTGTAAGAATCGTAATAAAAATATTTAAAATAATTAACAAATGTGTTCCATTCTTTGGATGGTTTAACTTCATACTGATGAAAGGCAAATTGTAGTAGTTGAATTTGTAATATATGTGATCTAATTACCTTTGTAATTAAATTAGTTCATTTTTTATTTTAATTGTCATTATTTTAACTCATGCTCAGTTTTCTGACAGAACTCAAATACAAAAGTACGAAATTTGATGAGTTACATGAGATGATGTCCGAATGTGTCGCCAAGTTTTTCGAGTCTGTTTCAAAACAATTTTTCGGTTTATTGTTTTTCTTTACTTCGAAAGTGTATATCACATTGTGCCATTTCCTACTTCTATTGATAATTTTTCAACAACTTCGCTATTATAAATTAAACAAGGCATATTCAGCAAGATTTCAACTAGATTATTCGATTTTACATTCAAGTGCGTAAACAGTTGTGCTACGAATGATTCAGTAGTGTAAATAAATAATTAAATAAAATTTAAGAAAAAAACTTTTTTTTTCTCTCTGGATCAATTATGAACAATTTGAAATTGCGAAACATTTCGCGATAACTGTCAATAATTCTTGTTATACAGACAATAATAAGCAAAAAAATAAGGTTAATGACTCGAATACAAATGACAGTCATAATTGCAATCAAAGTAGAAGTCGTAAAATATGAGGACTTGAACAATGGCATCAGAGGTAACTGAATTATGCAACGGAACTACAGGTGAAAACAATAAAGACATTAGAAACAAAGAAAGCGAGAACGCTCTTACTTATAAAGCAAAATCAAGCTGAAAGAAGTTTACAAGACCAAACAAGCAGCTGTTTAAATGAAGAGGTGGAATAATATATTTAAAAAAATGAGTTCCTACATTGACATCAGCACTAGAAAATTTGCACTTCGAACACCTTAAGAAGATTTAATTATCACGGTCGGGGTATTTTCTTAATAAGAGCTTTGCAATATCCTAACAACGTTTCCAATTATTCTTTTATTCTTCCGTTGCATTTACAGTGAGTCGTTTTCCTACTCGGTAAGTAAGACTGTGGTCAGCTTCGATTTGCACTATTAGGATTTTAAGAAGATAGGTTATTGTGCATTGGGATGCACGAAAAAGGTCAAACAACTCTTAGAAGCAAAGTCCTCGATGGCCCTTAAGAAAGGGATGAACATACAACAAATGTCTATTAGAGAACGCACTAAATAATTTAGTGTTGATCGACACGTGATCGGAAAGTGACGTCATCGAGACAACTTGGCGCGTTTTACTCTGTAATGAGAACACTTGAAACGGGACACGGAACTTTGGTTAAACGAGACCGAAAGAAAGACATTGCTTCCTTTGGCGGAAATAAAATCAAGATAGGTTTCAATGTAATCAGAAGTCTTTAAAAACAAAATGAGCGTCGTAACGATTTCTGTTTTTATTGGATCGTCAGTGGATCGTCGGGTGAAGGAGTTCACACGTATAGTTATGTTCAGTTGATAGCTTAATGGAAACATTTTTTGTCACACACTTTCTTTGCAAAATTAAAGATGACGCTGATATTCCCTCTCAAATTACTCTAGTGGCTATAAATGAAACTTAATGAAAATAACGTCACAGTTCAATGCGTAATGCTGTTTCCGAATATAGTAAGGAGTCAAATAGCGTCCTCCCTTACACACGGGAGTCTGGCAGCACCCCTTGCGCAAAACGGAGATTACCTCTATTGATAACCTATATGTTGAAATACTATTACATTTATGAGCCATCTTAAATTTTTGCTAAATATTATCAGGTGGTTCAATCGTTAACTGATCAGTCTCATACCGTGGAGTACCGAAAAACTTTCAATTTTTTCGATGTTTGACACTAATGGACAGGAATACATCACTCCTCTCATAATATGACATTCGTAGGTTCAATCTAAATAGGTGCACAAGCAGTTGAGATTTTCCTTCAATTTTTAGATCTTTGATTCAATCTTGCAATAACGAAATGAATCTTTGAACCAGGCTTGATCTTCAATGCATAAACGATGGAATTGAGAATAAAATCATCAAAATCCATCCGTTTTTCTTACGAAGGTAAATAATATGACTGAACCTGAACAAAATTTAATAGATCTTGTATTACTTAATTTGAAACAAATACACGAAATGGACTCACTACAGAATAACCTTAAAATCATAAATAACTACATAAAATATTTTGAACTTTTTATGATTGATTGATTTTTTGATTGAGATTGAAAATGCATTGACTATTGCAATGGAATTTGAGAAAAATTGGTGCTGTAGATATTGTAAAGGCTGAAATTGTTATTTTTCTATTAAAATGTTTATATAGCAATATAAGGGGTATGACATTTATAGAATAGGTTATTTGTTTTACCTCTTTGCAGCACTTTTTGCGCACAATGATCTAAATGGTCAGGTCACAAGGAGCCCAAAAGCTCAGAGAAGACTAGGGTAGAATCTCCCACCTACCATGTTGTTTAATGTTCACAGGGTATGCCTCCCCTGCACAAGGAGACATGACTCACTTCCCATCCAAGACTGTGACCTATTCAAGCCCACCGGTTGTCCCCTTTCTAACCGAAAGGAAAGAATAGGGATTTAGCGTGAATAAATCTCAACGCTGGCACAATTGGGACTCGAATCTGAGAACTACAGATTACAAGCCTGGTGTGCTATCAACTGAGCAAACCCCCTTCCCCTATTAACATTTATAATTATCTATTTGCATATTAAACATTAACTCTTGTGAAATAGATACTGTATTAGTATCTGAATATTGTAGGAATAAACTGAATTGAATATTTGAGATGAGTGCTTTCTTCAGGATATTGGGAATGAGGTGACAATGTTAGCAATGAGTGACAAACGCACAAAACTCTGAATTAGTCGAAAATTAAAAAATAATCGGAGGTTCCCCCAACATCCATTCATATCATCATCATCGTTGATACCAATTTGTCACAGAAATGAAACGCAATTAGATTAGGAAAGTGAGAGGGAAATCTCCACTCATGCTGCTCAAGCTTGGTTCAAGAAGTTCAAAGGTGGTAACACGAGCCTCTAAAGTGAGAGACGATCGGGATCATCAATATCGGTAGATCGGAACAGTCTGCGACACACTGGTGAAGCTGATCCATCGAGAAGCACTAGCAGACTCTCGTCCGAACTCGGTTGCTCACAAGCAACTACAGTGCGGCATCTGTTACTCATCGGTAAGGTAGCCAGGAGTTGCCGAAATGTTCCACATGAACTGACTACCGAACAAGCAAACCGTCGTATCAAAGCCTGCTCGAAACTCCTCGGTAATCCACGCGACTACCATTTCATCAAGAAAAATGTGTTTTTTCAACAATCTGAACAACCGAAAGCAGTGGCTTGACCAGACTACCTCGCATTTCATGTCACAAAGAAGGGACAATTCGAAAGAAAGGCAGTGCTATGTATTTAGTGGAATTTTGAGGGTATAGTGCATTTCGAACTGATGCCCTATGGACATGCCATCAATGCAGACCTCTATTCATCACAACTGGAGCGCTTGCCCTCTGTGATGCTTCAAATTTACCCAGGATTGATAAATAGACATCAAGTGTACTTCCCCAAAAGACAATGCAAAACCGCATACCGCACTTCGGACCAAAGAAAAACTTCGAGAACTGGCATGTGAGCTTCTTTCTAATCCGTGATATAGTCCGGACCAAGCTCCTTAAATTGACTATTAATTGACTACCACCTCTTTCGCTACATAGCTCATTTTCTTCTAGCTAGTCAATTTCAAACATTTCAGAAAATATAAAACGGTTGTCGGAGAGTTTTCCACCTCCAGGGACTAAACGTGGTATCGAAGAGGAATCAAACAATTTGCCAACAGATGGCTATGAACAGTTGAAAATGGTGGCTTACATTTCGCTGCTTATGATTCGCTATTTATATTATAATAATCACTTCTCAAGTAGACGATATAACGCACAGACTTTTGAATCACCCTTGTACGTCAATATCTAATCTTGTTCCTTTTATCCTCATGAAATCCGTCCCGGTGGCCGAGTGGTTAGCGCCGCTGACTTCAAATAAAAGATAAATGCGTTCGAACCCCGGATAAGATAATGTGTTGAATTTCTGTTAAGACCTCGCCTTTATAATAATTTTTCCTCTGTGATACTAGTAACAGGCTCATGTCAAACTTCTGGGAAAAGTGGTTTCTAGAGGTAATTTATTTCTATTATACTTGTTGGCTTTTAAATTTGCTTTCCCATCCTATCTCCGAAAATAAAACTTATATTTTCTGTCTGTGTCTCTTTTCATCTCTACCATGTTTCGTGTTTTGTTGCTTAGTTTCCAGTTTCGAAACATCTTTCACGAAAATTTCCTCCCTGCATTAATTTGCAAACTTCTGCAAGCTGATTTTGTACTCATAAAGGCTTTATTACAAATGACATGGCCAGTTTTCTGAAATCTACACTTTCGTCAAAGCACTTGAATCTTGCAGATTTTATAAACTTTGATCTCTAAAACTTAGAATTCAGATTTCATCGATGTTTATTAACATTTTTAGCAAAGATATGATCCAAATAACATAGCGAAAAAATTTCAAATTATTATCAAGTTAACATTCAATATTTAATTAAAAAAGCTTCTCTTTACATTTATCTATTTTGAACAGTACAAAAAAGCCCCCTTCCATATAGCTGAAATTTAACAAATTCGGAAAATTTTTAAGTAAGAGAAAAATAATAAAAAGAAATATTAATATTATGCATGAAAAGCTCAAAATCCATAGGCAAGTGCTATAATTTTCGATATTTCATTTTTTTCAGAAACTTCTTTACCACGTCTCTTCACTATGACGTAAAGAAAAATAGCGTACTCCGAGAGTCCTTAATGCTCTTTATAATTACTGTTCTTGTGCCGCTACTGAGATTTAAATCAGCCACAAGGAAAAGAATGCATTGCTGCCTGAGAGTTAAGCTTTACTATCGACTCTGATGGTGTAAGCGCAAAAAGAAAAGGTTTTTTTCTCTTACCCTACTTTGCCTTAAAGAGATGGAAGTTGCGGTTAGCAAGTTGGAAAATAATTCTTCTGGACTGTAGATGACAATCATGTAGCGTGAACTGAATCTTAAACAGAAAAAATAAGCACATCGAATGAAATGTGTTGTTTTTCTTGGTAAATCATCCAATCTCTCCTTGTATGCAAATGTTAAAGACAAGTGAACAAATCATTGAGAAAAACGAATCGAATTCTCTTTTCATTATGCCTTCCTTCCATGAAACGCAAATTATTTCAATGAACTGCGATCAGAGATCAACCAATTCTTTCTTTGTTTCATTTCGCTTAGTGGTGGTGTTCAAATCGCTGAAACTTTGATTCAAGATGGGTGATAAATGGCTTTTCAGAGATTGCAAGGAAAGCAATCACATCCTTAGAGTGAAAAACACAAATTAGACAAACTTGAGTGATCAGAAGTTAACGGTTGAAATAATTTTCCACTCTTTGGTACAATAAGATATTTAGAATTCTGAAGTTCATATTCTTGACAATGGACAAGATTAAAGTAAGAAATGATACCTAAACCTTCTCAATCCACTTAAATAAATAAAAAAATACCCCCTCAAGCAGCTGCTTGCCACAGAGGTCTGACAGGAGCCTGTCAGTTTATATACCATAGTAGAAGGTCTGTGAGGATGGCAGGACCTCAGCAGAAAAACAACACACACATCCATGCTTTATCCGGGGCTCGAACCCAGGTCCCTTAGATCAGTAACCACTGAGAAACCCACTTATTACAATGAAGATCTCATTCGACTTATGTAAGGTTCATCCACTGTTTGTATGTTAGAGAAACAATGGATTCCAAGTCATATTGGTTTGTATGGTAATGAAACTGTGGATTCTCTGGCCAAGATAGGTTTTCAGTGCAGCAACATTATTTAATAGTACTTAAAAATTCAATTAAGGAACGGCTATGGACAACCTCAAACATTAAACTGCTGTCCATACCTCATTTAAAGTCAACTGCAGAACAATTGAAAATAATATCTTAAAAACTCAGCGACATCACTAACAAGAGAAGCACAAATCAAAATTCAAAAATTAGAACTGGGTCATGTACCTTCAACTACAATTTTCTTTTAAAATAAATAAAACCAACTCTCCAAACTGCACATTCTGCAACCAAATAGAAATAATCGCATAGGCAATTCTCAAGTGTCCTGAATTTACAGAAAAAAAAATTTTTTTTCTTTTAATTTTCGATAAATTAACAGAAATCAACATTATTGAATTCACGCTGAGAGACAATGTATCAGCAGACAATGTATCACAAGCCATTGAATTATTAATTTAATCCCTTAAAAACAGTAAGATTTTTCATCGACTTTAGCCTCACTATAAATTTACATCTGGATTCTCCACAAGACGAAAATTAAAAACACAGAATAAACAAATACATACATATATACTGTATATAAATAGTTAGCTGGGGAAAAATGAGTTTCACCCTGAATTTCATCTCAGAGGCTAGAGCGTAATCTGAAAGGAGTCTTCATTACAACTCAAGCCTCAAGTCCACACAAGACAAAGACGCCGTAACGAATACACAGTCATTCTCCACTTCCTCCCCTTCCAGAACCATATTTCTCTCCTAAATTTTTCTCACTTCTTTCATAGCCTTTTTTTTTCTTGGGTTTTCTGAAAGAATTTTGTTGTTAGATCTTCCCTGAAGTTCAATTTAATAAAAAAGAGATCAACTTCCTATGTTGACTTAACAGCACCAGTGTGGTTTGATGAAATGATTCCATCCTTAGTTAATAGCAATCTAATGGGTCATCTACCGCAATCCTGTTCAGATTTTTTGAAATCCTCATACCTGGACATTTAGCTCGTTGTACAAAACAATGTAACTCATCGGAAAGGATCGTAAATAATGCATTCCCTACAAACAGTAGTAATGGTTTCTCGAATATATCTAATTTTCAGCGGGAGAAAAACTAAAGTATCCATTTCTTACCCAAAACCCGAACCGCTGCCATAGTCCCTTACAATCAGATGATTTTCATTAGGGAATCAATTACAAATTCACATCACATTTGTTGCAGAATACCATTTTAATCACTAATGAGGTGGGAACATTTTTGACCATAGTATTGCTCATTTTGTACCAGACATGTAATCATCTCCCAATTAATCAAAATATCCATATTGAAAGCTTTCCTTTGATCTAGCTTCACGGTGAATTATTATTTGACATACCAAGTGATTACAAACAAACTTCCACACTTTAGTGCACAGTGTTTAAGTGGCACAGAAAGCTGAAATTCAACTTGGGAGTTCCCGAAATTACGAGTTCAAAAGTATGATAGGTATGCAGTAATCATATGTTGCTCTATGATCTGACGGCAACATACGAGAAGAAAAATCATGCGCTTATTCTGGCTTGTTATCTCATCGCATGATAGGTGTGTATCTGTGACAATTTAAACGGCGTATGAGGCTTTTTCACCTATGGCAATGATACACGATGTGACACAATCAATAATTTACAATTTTAGGTTCTCAGATTCTAATTTTAATTCAGCCATAGTTGAAAACGTTATCACCTTAACATTAACAAAACTGGGAACTATAAAATTTTTTAAAGGAAGAGAAATGTAGCTTTCTGAAAATTGCATATTTTAAATTATTATTTGAAATAATATTAAACATACAATATTTGATAAACCATAAGGAACTTTCTTGTTCCTTAATACCTCTCATAGACGAATAGATTAGTTCAGAAAACCCTAAATGCTTTTAGCAGCATCAAAATTTGAACTGTAAGAAACACACTTGATACCTATATTAAGTGTAATTCAAGAACTACTTTATTTTCCACAGGAAAAGAAATACACTGACCTACCAATATATTAGATAATTTCCATACTATTATGTCAATAGGAATCTAACTTCGAAGCTCTGTAACTTCTAAAATATGCAGTTAATGGGAAAATGTGACTGGACATAAAATAAAAATCATAATCAATTCTATTTAAATCTATTTTCAATAATATTCGTTCAGTATTTATAGAATTATGGAAGCTAGACTATTTCACAACAGTAATTCGTCGTAAGAATTTAACTCAGACATTTAAAATTTAAATAATAAATATTATTTCAACCATTTAAGAAAATAAATATGCATTTTAGAAGTTTGTCTAATGATTATTTCAATATTAGGCAATCATGAACGTTTTTTTCATAACAACATATTTTATTGTTAAATATCCCAGCTTTCATAACTCTTTAAATGCTGAACGAATATTGCTGAAAATGGAGATTTGAATAGTTTGATTATGATCTTTAATATATACGTTTAGTCTCGTTTTTCCATCAAATGCAAATTATAGAAGTTATAGAGCTTCGTAGTTAGATTCCCATTTATGTAACATTGAAATTCTATATATTTTGATAGGGCAAAATTTTTTTTCGTGGTAAATAGCATTACAATGAAACAAAAAACAAGGGTTCGTAGATGTTTAATATTGGTGCAGGATATGATGCCTCAGACATCTTAAAAGATATTCTTTCTACACTCTAAAGAGCAATCAGGAATTAGCTTGGGCGATAGTGATAGCCATATTTATCTTCATTTCATTAATGGGTTCTAGTAATGTCTCCTGACTATATCTTTAAAGGACTGCGGGGATATGCCTGTCTCACTAGTTTCGTCCTACGTCCTACCTGTTTTCTTATGATGAATCACATATACTCAATTTAAGAAAAATATTTTTGCCATTCGTACATACACATATGTTCTACTAGGAGTCCTTTATGTAATGAGCACGAACTTCGCTTGAGTTTCTGACTTAGTTTCCGCAAACTAAAGCACACACTATGCTTCTCCCGGGGCGGGGGGTGGCTCAGTCGGTAGCGCGCCAGGCTCGTAATCTGTAGTTCCCAGGTTCGAGTCCCAGCTGGGTCAGCGTTGAGATTTATCTCCGCAAAATTCCCCGCCCTGCCCACGGTCAGTAGGGGACACAGATGGGCTTGAAAAGGCCACCGTCCGTCGGATGGGACGTTAAACCGTGGCTTGAAAAGGCCACCGTCCATCGGATGGGACGTTAAGCCGCGGCCTCGTGTGCGGGAGAGCCATACCCTGTGCACGTTAAAGAACACACTGGATGGCCTTGACGGGAGGCTACCATCTGTCTTCCAACAGCTGTTCCAGTGGGTCCCCTCCCCCAACCTTCTCTGAGCCTTCGGGGTCCTTGTGGCCTGGCCATTTTGCCCATGGTGTGCAAAAAAGTGCCGCTCAGAGGTAAAACAATCCAATCCAAAACAATGCTTCTCCCGCCATTTCTAGTATTCCTACAATAGCGCTTCCGGTGAAATGACAATAACTGCAAATCAATGAAAAACGCACCTGATTATTTATCTTCATTAGCATATCATCTTGAGAAAAAAAAAAAACTTTTATATGTTTCTAAATGGCAAAGTTTCTTTGTAACTACCCTGTATATAAATGAAGGACACTATCTTCTTAACGAAATAACAACCGAATACTTAAGAGACAACTTCTGGACTTCTTACGAAATAAGGCTGATAAAATATGAAGGGCAGGGTTTAAGCCATAATGTATTACAATTCTTGTCATTGAACATTAGGTTTTGGAATAAAATGTTTCAAAAATAAAATAATTTTCTGCAAATTCTTTGCCAATGGAATTTTTGAAGAAACTTAACCATAAAGCTCATTGTTAGGCAGATATCAGAATATGGATAATAGATATTTCTATCATAAATCATACTTTACTGATCTAACCAAAAGAATAATTCCTTCTCTTTTGACTAAAATTAAAGACTCTCCTCAGACAGACACTTCCCTTTGAGATATTTGAAAGCAGATTTATCACAGAAACAACACAATGATCCATACCATGGCCAGAATTAGAATCGAGATTCCTTGCTTTTCAGTCGAACATGAAAAATATATGACCAATGGGGTCATATATTTTCCCCTATGTTCATTCCTATCGTAAAGAGTCACTAAGGTATTCTGATTGTCTTCAACTAATGTATTCTTTTATGTCACAGCTTCCGAATCCATCACATTTCAAATAATCCAATCCATAATATACACTAATGGCAAAAAGTGGTTCGTTTGAAATCAATGATTACACGTCTGAAGTGAAGGTGATGTAATGATTCCAAATCCTTGACTCTGCAAGAATCAGAACTTCTCTGTTCCACCACAAAACCAATTCTTACTTTGGAGATAATCAACTCTTTGAAGTGAAATCACACGACAGAAATTAGCAGTTTTAACAGCTGAGAAACCGCCAAAGAAAATTACGGTTATAAGAGTCTTTTTTTTTTATTATTTTCTCTCAAACGGTTCAACGACTTATTTTTTTAAACGTCTCCTTTTCGTAGGAACGGATACATAATTGCGACAAATAATAGGTTTCAAAGTTGCAAGGGTAAAGTTGCATCCTTCACAGCGACCCGAACTAATTTCAGCTGTTACAGAATGAACAAAAACACATCTCCATTGCCAAACTTACCAGTGCAACTGTCTTACTTGACCCCGTATGTGAGTGTGGTCCACATCGCACAACCGATACTTTTTGCTACGGTCCAGCTGGCGTCACGGAACACCGGTTTCAAAGAGTGGGTGTTAGGTGTGGGGCGGGGGGCAGCTCACTTCGCGCAATTTACACGGGTCTTTCCTTAGGTAGCGATCACTATTCTTTCTCTTTTACTAGATGTTCTCTTCGTATGCTTCGGTGGCGTTTTAAATTGGAACTGCATTGATTTTCTGATTCTGAACTATCAGGGTATATATTACCCCTTTCATATGGAAAAACTGTACCATATTTACAGATCAGTGTTATCTCGTTATCATTTAAAACGCCATGCTCATTTATCTTATAGTTCATAAAATATCGAAACGTTTATTTTAAAATTTACTTGCTAGTTTTCAGCTTTTAATATAAATTATAAAAAAAAAACCTCAAGCAGCTGCTTGCCACAAAGGTCTGACAGGAGCTTGTAAGTTCATATGCCATAATAGAAGGTCTTGTGAGGATGGCATGACCTCAGCAGGAAAACGACACATACATCCATGCCTTACCCGGGGCTCTAACCCAGTTCCCTTAGATCAGTAGCCAAGCGCGCTAACCACTCGGCCAAGGGACGGCTTTTATCATTAGCCACGCGCGGTAACCACTCGGCCATGGGACGGCTTTTAAAAATGCTAAAATCTGTTCATAGATAGAATTTTTTCTTATTTACATAATTTGATATGATATAGTAATTATTATCTTATTTTTATAATAAGCATTTGCATTATTAAATATCAAGAAACATTTAATATCAGTATAAAATCTTAACTTTTTTTATTTGTTTCTATAGGTTCAAAGTTTTAGTTTGGTTATTTAAGTAAGTAGCTATATTGTTAGACTACTACACGTACATTATTCTAGGATTCTCTCTTAATGACCAATTTCTATGCAAAGCTTGTGAAACATTATGTCCTACCCAATACAAATTGCAGGATGCTCTCCAGTTACATTGCGCAACATTAAGTGGGGGGGGGAGAGGAAATGAAAGCCACCTCTTCTATGATACCTTTCCTTTCTACTTACTATGCTTCCACCAATCACAATCCTCTAGGATATACATTAAATTTACTAAACGTAGAGAAAAACGTAATAATCTACACGATAAAATATGCTGATGTTTAGAAAACTTTAAAAAGTTACACTTTAAAAAACGACACGTAAAAAAGTATCAGTATATTTCCATTTACTACACTCAGTGCGTGACATCTCAGCTACTTAAAGGACGAAGGTTGGTTCAGTTGATAGCGTAGGAACAACGTAATCTGATATTCCCAGGTTCGAGTGCTAACTGTGTCTGAGATCAGATTTTCTCTGCTAACTTCTACTCTGATGTCGGCAAGAAAGGAGACACCAATTGCTTGGAAAGGCTGCGTGGTCCCATGTGCAGGAGAATCGCGTGTACCTTTCTCCCTCCCAGCTCTGAGCTACATATCTCATGAG
Source organism: Ryuthela nishihirai (assembly GCA_038380435.1). NCBI lineage: Eukaryota > Metazoa > Arthropoda > Arachnida > Araneae > Heptathelidae > Ryuthela > Ryuthela nishihirai. Next base: position 30,229,446 of record JAWZYU010000016.1, on the reverse strand, counting down.
TGAGACCGTTGTGTCCTTGTGAACTGACAAATTAGCTCATTATGTGCAAAAAATTACCGCTCAGAAGTAAAACGACACATCCCCACTCAATCCTTTAATAGGCAGAATCTAAGCCGCCTACTTTGTTTTATAGTTAAGATTTGCGTTTTATACAAAGTAAAACTTATCACAAAGTATCCCTCAATATTGTTTTCTCTTCGCATGTTTATGTTCTTTGTTTATTCACAATGTTCCGACGTTATATATATCATCATAAACAGACAAATATCCTATTCCTTTGCTCTGTTTGCTCGTATATGATCGATTATTAAGGTTAAAACGTACTCTACAATCTGCATAAATAATTTATTTTTAAAAAACATATCGCTCTTTTTCAAAGAAAGACGAAATCTATAAGTTTCTTAGATTTTCAGAGTTTTGATATGACAAACACTTACATAAGCCGCTTCTGATATACAAATTACACAGATTAAAATACTTCATTTGATTTTTATTTTCTCTCGGGTTAAATGAAGGTAGATAATTCACCATAGTTCATTTCCTTTATTACACCTTTCATCACTCCTACCAAAACCATTATTCTTTTTCCGCTTCTTAGAACCATTTTGAATAAATTTTGAAGCACTTTTTATAATTGTATATTTTTTATACATAAATCATTTCTTATCGCATACTTCTTCGCAGATTTAGAAGACATAGCATTCAGATTAATCCAACTCCTGCGATAGAAATATTTCGAAAATTTGGTTATCACATCATATAAGGAAGAACAGTGAGCGATGTCGAAACTAATTGCTGTAGGGTGCTGGCTTCCTGTTCCACAAACCTTGCAGCAAAATATTAATAAAAGCATGCAACTTGAAAATCGTAATGCGGAATTTGAAATGAACTTTCTCCGCTCTCATTATTTATCCTCATTAATTAAGAAGCTAAAACGTGATTGTGTTTTTGAATAGTTTGGTAAAGACCGTAACGGTTCACCAAGACACTAATGTCTTCATGCACACATACACACACCAACACATATCTACAACCCACAGGAGCAAGCCAGGTTTTTGTGATGCTTCCAGCACTCTGCCATGTTAATGGAGATGCTTCAATTACTCGCATAAATAAATCGAGCAACAGGCCTTTTAACGACATGCGAAGAATGAAAAAAAAAGTGAATTTTACGTTATCCATGCAAAGTTCATTAAAATGTTTTAAGTTCGGTTGAACTGAAAAGGAAAAATGTGTTCGTTTAGAAATCAAGAAACGAAATTAAAATTACCGCTACATGGTCCAAATTCTCATTATCGGAAATGAAAGACACGTGTGTCTTATTAACGGTGGTAAAGTTACAAGTGTTCGCTTTTGGATAAACTGTATTGATAACTGGAATTTAATTAATCATATGTGGATACTTTTAGGAACGGGCGGTTTTAAAGAGATGAGTTTTCAGATTTTTTTTTTTAAAGTAACAGTAATCAGTTTGCTTTTTGTGTGCACTCTTAGCGATCGTTGAGTTCTATAAATCAGGCTATTACTGAAAGACTTTTTCTACGTTTTGCTATAAATTTCTAACACCAATTGTCTAAATTTTGGTCAGTCAAAGCTAGGCTGTAGTATAAGACACACGAGTATTTATTTGAGTTAAAAATCGCCCACAATCTCGCACTTGAACGTCCAAATGAACTTTCAGGGAATTTTTTTTGCAGAAAATATATCTTTAATGAACATCGTTAAAAGATTTCTTTTCATGAGGTTTTACGTAAATAGGTTTCAGATTAATGGTGCATTAAATGGGCACAAGAAAATCCTGCATTTCGTTATTTATTTGCAGCATTAAAGAAATAAAAAAAAAAATCAGTAGTTGAACATATTCAGAAAGTAAAAAAAAGTCCTTTCGGCATCACAGAAGCATAGTTGCAAAAGCGTAATAGATATCAACCACATATGTAGGGAGGAGTAAAATATGAAATAATCCTCACTAGCATAAAATATTAGTGTACTCAAAATAACTTTTTTTAAAAAATTACACTCGCAAATATTCTCTTATGGGAATTTTTTTGGTAAGTGTTCAAGAATCCCACTCAAAAATTGAAAACAAAAGAGACATGTTTTACTGCTTTCCAACACAAAATAACCTTTTTATTTAAATTCATCTTTCACAAAAACGTCCTTAATGTCTTGCGTACCAAAGAAGGATCAATATATTATCGTCATTATATTCATGTATCAGCCACTACCCAAGTCGGTAGCTTAGCGGTCAATGCACCTGACATGCTATCAGAAGGTCGTGAGTTGGTATTCCACCTAGTTTATGACAATTTTCCCCCTATACTCAATGAATGAACTTTTTGATGATTTTTTTCCATTACACTTAATGAATGTACTTTTTTTTTATCATATTTCCACCTGAAATAAAATCATAAAAGAAAATTTCTCGACCGCAGGCCTGGATCTCGATCTGGGCCGAGCCAAGTCACAAAATCGAGCACAAAAAACATTGCAGTATAACATTTTCCCCTCCTATTTAGAGGTATTTAAGATTTTCTTGAAAATTTAAGAGGTGTTTAAGGAGCCTTAAATACCTCTTTTCAGAGGCATTTAAGGCTCCTTAAACACCTCTTAAATTTTCAATTATGGGCGATTTAATTTTCAAATTATGGGCGAAGTAATAAATTACTATATAATATTTCTTGGGCGAAGGAATAAATACCTCTTTTCAGAGGTATTTATTCCTTCGCCCAAGATCCCCCACTGTTCAACCGCATGATAATTTCATCTGAGAAAGTTAGATTCTTTATCCGTGAAGAATGTAAAGACACGGAACTCAAAAAACTTATTTTTAATCAGCGTCTCATTTAAAAAAAAGACAAGATCTTCGATGTCCACTTTCTCACTGAAGCCTCCGTTCAGTGAGAAAGTGCTCATAATAAAGGAAAGCTCCAATACAGAATCAATGATAGAAACTGCCGAACTAAGGATCAAAACATTATCGTAGATACAACTTTCGAACTTCAAACAATGCTCTTCGTGCAGCTACAAAAATCTGAAGAATCATAAGTTTGTAATTAGCGTCTCATTTCAAGAGGCAAGATCTTCGATGTCTCTTTTTTCAATGAAAGTAGGGTTAACGTAAAAGGGAAAATCTTCAATACAGTATACAGATCGAAATTTTCGAAATTCAGAGTTCAAGCTTCGTATGGCTACAGGAATCTCGAAAATCTTATTTTGTAATCAACATCTCATTTGAAAGAGATAAGATCCTCGATGTTTACATTGTCACTGAAGACAGTATGCGCATAAAAGGGAAAAGCTGCGATACATTTTTGCGGATAGAACTTTCGAACTTCAAGCTAGAAACTCAATATAGAATTACATATCGAACTTCCGAACTTCAAGCTAGAAACTCAATACAGGTTCATAGATCGAACTTTCGAACTTCAAGCTAGAAACTCAATAGAGGTTCATAGATCGAACTTTCAAAATGCAACAAAGGTCCCACTATATAAATCTTTAGAATCTTATTTATAATCAAAATCCCATTTGAAAAAGGCAAAAATCCTTGATGTTTACATTCTCACTGAAAGTAGGACAAGCAAAAAAAACAGCTCAGAAATGTGGATCAACGCGTCAAGTTAAAAGCTTAATTGATGATTATAGATCGAACTATTGAACTTTAAACTGCAAGCTTCTTGCAACCACAGAAAGCTAGAGAATCTTACTTTATAATCAGGGTACCATTTATTCATACGGCTAAAGGCCAGACGGTTTCCGAAGATAAAACACTTCCTAAAATCGGCATAATGGCATGATATAATATTTGCTTGTCATATAAATTTTTGGAAAAATTTAAAACCTATAATTACAGTGAAAGAAATAAATCTTCTCGTACACCGATATATGATGAATATGAGAAGCAAGAAAAGACATTCGTAAAATCGAAATTTATTGGTTTACCTTATTTATAGAACGTGTTTCTGGAATCAGAAGAAAGCGATAGCTCCGCTAGAAAATATTTTTTTCATTGGAGGCGGGAGTAGTAAGGAAAACTTTTTAGGAGCACAGAATTAAAAAATCTGCGCCTTAAAGAAATGTTTTAAACTATCATTAATGATAATTTTATTTTTTAAATCACCGAATTTTTTGTACTCTTCATCCTCTGGTAATAACTCTTAAAATGCTGCTTAGCAAAACAGAAAAATGCATGTTACAAAATCATTATTTCCCCCAAAAACAATTTTGTTTGTTGTTGTTGTTGTAGTTAACGTAAAAAGTGATTTTTGCCAGGTGAGAAACAAACCCACGATATACAAAACTCCAGATAGCATGCCAGGTGATCTATCGCTGATCAAGATTTACTCTAAGAAACTTTTTAAAGAAGCCAATTGTAGGAAATATTTTTATTCGTATCCCATTGGGCTACTGTCAGTTTTTTCGCTAATTTCAAATCGCTCTTTGGGCTACAAACTGATATTTATGAGCGTCTAGATTAAATTTTCTTCAAAATTCTATTAAAAACATGCAGCTGGTTACCACGTTTCATAATATCCTTTACGTTGCTTAAATTTTAAACATACTTGATAGTTATTTTCAAAACATTTTTATGAATGCTTAGAAACCAGTTGTTATTCCATTACTAGTTTGTTTGTCAGTTTCTAGTTTGTTTGTTTTTTTGGCTTTTGTGAGTCCCTAGAAAGAAAAGTGGATAATAAAGTATAGTGTCAGTTTTTTTTACGAAATGCTAACAATTTCTTATTAACGTGTCGTTATATAAGTATAATCAACATCAATAATACGATGCTATTAGATGCATGTCGTCTTTGTGTATTTAGAATAAAGAATTCTGTCTAACTACGAACAAAGATTTTTAAAATAACAAGAGACAAAAAATACCATAAACTGTAAAGAAGACTGGTATCTGTTCTGCGCAGAATTCAAAATCCCATATGTAGAAACGACATCGAAAAAGTTGGAAAATATAATATTTAAAGCGACATGCAGATCACAAAAAAAAGAACAATTATGCCTTTGTGAAGTTGTGTAAAATCCTTTTAGACATGCTTGATTCTTCTCCTAAAAAATTTTCTAGCGAAACTGATTGGTTTACCTAACATTTTCTTTCTCATAAAATGCTTCTCGCAAATTTCATTTTTTTAGGCTTTCTGCGACAGGCATGAAAAGGAAGCGTTTGGCACGTTGATTTATAACTGCAACACAGACAGTAGATTCTTTTGAGGTCTCTTTAATTATCATCTTCATAAGTTTCTTTCATTTGCATTTTATTTTTTGAATTCTTCGTTGTCTCTGTTTTTCACGGTGCGCAAGGCTTTTTCGGCTTATTTCACATACAATGGTGATTCGTCATCAACTAATCGATGACTTGATTCTATTATTTTTACAATCTGAATTATTATCTTGCAAGAGTTACTGCAATTGAACTACACTATTGTTTAAGAAAGACAGAAAAGGCTTTTAAGTTTTCAGCTTACTTTTTGTTTATTTTTAATGTTAATAATGTGATTGAAATTTTGCTGCTTTAAATACAGGGTGTCCCACGAAGAAATAGCCAAAAGCATTCTAGAATTAAGCAATTTCTTATATTTTTGTAGTACCAACAAATGTCCTACAGACAATAATAGATTGCTTTGCCCACCTCTTTTCGCTATTGTTATCGAGTTATGCGCTACTGTACAGAAGCCCGGATCTGGAATAAAATAAGGGAGGGGGCAAGAAACACAATCGAGTCGTAAAAGAGTAATGAGGTGAGGCGAGATGTTGTATTTCAATTCCAACGTAACATTTAAAATTTTCTGGAAAACTCCGTGAAATATGAACAAGTTTGATAATTTTTATTCTCCATTACCTTTACTAGCATTTTCAAAGGGATTTCTTGACCCGGCCCTGCTGTATAGTAATACATGCAACACTGTGCTGTATTACAAGCACACTAAGTGGCATTGTAATTCTTTAACTCTTAGTCCACTAGTTTTAATTAATTGGTCTGATTGGTTAAAGGAACAAGACCGGTCAAATCATAGAAGTCTAAATGGTAACCTGTTTCACAATGTATACAAAATATTGATACAATATTCTGTGTACATTGTGATCGTATTCTTCGAGGTTACCTTTAACAAATGCTCCTTACATCATCTGGAAAATAAGCTACAACTAAAGAAAACCTGATCTTTAAGTTGACGTTTTCGAGCCTTAAATCAATTCTTGAGAAGGTGAATTACAGCTTCGAAGCATTTCAACCTTTTAAGTCAAATTCGAGAAATAACACAATAATCAAAAGGCACAGGTACTTACGATACGAAAGCTTTTGAAAGATTCAAACTCTGTTTTCAGTAGTTGTCAAATTGTCAAATTTGAATAAATGAGAGTTTCGTGACTGCTTTTCAAGGTTGTCTGTGTAAAGGACATTTTAGCCAGAAACCCCATGTTTATGCTTTTATTTAAATAGAAGAAAAGTGATAAAAATAAACAACATTCTAAAGTAGTGTTTCTTAACCTTTTTCTCTTGGTGACACACTTCCAAATTAGCCCATTTATCGTGACACACCTGTGGTGAAAATAAATATTTTTTTTCCTTTACTACATAGCTTAAAACATAATTTATATAAACAAAAACGAATATTAAATTCAACATTTCCCAAAAACAAAATCATAATAAAAAATGTAAAAAGTAAATCTCCGAAAATTACTAAAATACAAATTGTTAAGTAGTTATCATTCTTCTTAAATCTTCGTGGCACACTGGTTGAGAAAATACTGGTCAAAAGTATTACGTAACTTACTTACGTTTTTTTAGCTCCTTTTCCAAAAAAATGAGCATTAATTTTTTTTCTTTTTTATATGTCACTCTGTAGATTTCCGATAATTCTTTTTTAGGGAAATGAAAACTTCTTTTCGTGTTGGATAGGTAAGAATAATTCATTAGGATTTCATTTCCAGAATTTTTCCAATGTTTTAATTTCACCGTTAGAGGGGGTCTATAGTTCAAAAATGGTAAAATTTAAAAAATATGTTGCAAATGATTTATTCGTGAAAACTTAATGTTTGGTGCTAGAGTATGATGTTCATGAGGTTTGCATTGACTACAGAGATTACGTCTTGTAGGGTATGAAAATGCAACTTTTTTAAGAGAAAAATAAAAACATAAATTTTTTTGATTGAATATGTACGAAAGAAATATTATTATTTGCATTTTGCGAATCCTAGATTAGTTCGAATTTCCCAGTTATAGGAGTTAAAATTTGGCTTTTCTTTTGAAAACGAGCTTTTCGCATTCTTCAGAGGCAATTTTCTGTTGTTGTAACAATGTTAACAGAAAACGAAAATAACAACTAATCAGCTCTTGGAATTTGAAATGTTCGTTTCGAAGAGAATGAAGTTTTCAATTTATCGAATTTAGCACTCTCAATGGCGGAAATTCAAAGTAATGGAGGATTCGGAAAATAGTATAGTAATATTTCATTAGTATCTATCTAACCTAATTTTTTCTCCTTTTTCTCTGAAAAAGGTTGATGAAGGTCTACAGACGGATGGCAAAGTAAAAATCATAACTCATTTTTGAAAACGATCGAAAAATCTACATATATCATTATTTATTTTTTACATACGTATTCAAATTGATTTAAGAGTCTGCCTTGTAAATATAGGCAGAGCGTTTTTAAGAACTTAACAGAATAATCTGATAATTCTGCTTACAGTATTTATAGCATCAAAAAGAAGTACTTGTAATTTTACGAATAATATTCCCTATATGATTTTGACAGTATCTAAATTAATAAATTAAAGCTTAAACTAGTCACCAGGTATAGATCGAATTATTCGTGAAATGCCGCTCGTAGTGCAGATGCTTTTGTCACATGGTTGATGGAAACTATTTACTATGATGGAGTCATTTTTTTCCAAGGATTTCATTAGTAATGTATACGTTAAAAAAGTTATTACAGTTCTTTTGATAATTTGAGAAAAAAAATAGTTCAGCTCTAGGTAAATGATCTGTGTAATTTTTCCAAATTAAGAGTGTTTGAGAAAAAGAGATATTAACTGTGTCAGTTAAGAAGAGATATAACGATTTATTTCATTAAATAGTTAACTGAAAAAACTGAGTTTCAGTGCGAATGGGATCAGAACCTATGATTTCCTGATAACAGGTCAGGTGCTCTGGCTACTGAGCTAAGGAAAGCTAGCTCAATTCCCTCTAATTATGTAAATGTTTTATAATTACAGGACATTTTTGTGCTTCTCCAATACCAATGTTGCAGGATCTTAAGAATCGTTTAATATTGCGGGCGAGAGCTGTCTCAGTCGGTAGCGCTCCAAGCTCGTAACATGCAATTCATAGATTTGAGTCCCATCTGTGCCATCGTTGAAATTTATCACCGCCAAACCCCCACCCTGCCCTCCGTGAACCTAGAAAAGCATCCAAATAAAGTCAATGTCATCCGTCGGATGGGACGTAAAGCCGTGATCCCTTGTTCAGAGGTGCCACATCCCTTGTGCACGTTAAAGAACACGCAGGATAGCCTAACGAAAGCCTATGGTCTTCTAAAGCCATACAGCTTCTCCTAACCCTTGGGGTCCTTGTGACCTGGTTATTTAGCCCATTGTGTGCAAAAGAGGGCCGACTAGAAGTTAAAAAGGCAAACTCATTTAAAATTTCAAATCACCTGTGATTCTGCTGAGTTAGTGATTTTTCAGCCGCGGGTTTTCGTGTTTTTGACTTGATAATAGTCATAATTTGGAGAAATATTAAGTCTCATAGAATACAGATAAGTTGGGGTATTGGGAATTTAAGTCTTATAGGAGAATAAGTTTGGATTGCATGAATAACTGTCTCACAATTCCATCTGGAATTAAACGAGGTTACTAATAGATTACTCCCTAGGAGCAAAAAAAGTAAAATCACCAGTTTCATCTCATTTTATAATTTATCCCCCAATAATCCTTATTTTATAATTTATCACCCGATAATTAACGCATGTTTTTGCCTGATTTAGATTGTTAAAATCATCTGCATTGCATTCAACTTCAAGCCGATTTAATAGAATTTCTAAAGCTATAATTCCAGCACGGAGATCAGTGAAATCGGAGGTAATTATCCGAAAACTTTAATACAAGATTTCCGTCTTTAAAATAATTCCTTGGCTCGTCGAGCAACAGAAAGAATAACATTCGAATCTGCATTCAGTAAGATTTCCTGATGAAAGAGATTTCTATCTGTGAAACACTAATTTTCAATTGGGAACATTCGGCTATCTGGTAAAGTTAAGCTGCTAACGGCGTTAAAAGCCTCAGATAAACACGATAAAGAATTTGCGTGTTTGGAAGTTAATGAGTTAATTACTTATGGTTGATTGTGATCGCTGACATCGTTCATGATGTTGGAACTCGTTCATTACGTTCATCCAGAAACGAGATCGGGAAATACTTATCGATTCAGGTATTCAGTGTCATTCTTTCTGTTCATCATTAGGTGTACCCATGAATCATAATCATGAGTGCCATTTTTAAAATAACATAATCGTTTCTTTAAACTATTTCAAAATTATTAAAAATAAACTTGCTTTTGCTCAGGGACTTAGCACACAAACCGTAACTTCAAAGGAATGGTTTTCCAAACATTTCTGGCTGGTTGATTCTTTGATATTTTTCGAGATTTTCAAGTACTCCCATTTCAAAGAAGAAAACTGATTAGATACAAGTAATAGTTACTGAAAGAAATTTGGAATTTATTATATTAAACTGATGAAATATAAAGAATGCATATTTTGATGTTTGAATTTAGTGGCAAAGCATTCAAATTTGAAATTACAGCATTCTGGTCCAGAATGATTGTATCTATGACAGGGATGATGTTATTTCGGCGATGAAAAATCAGAAATATTTAGTCCACTTCCAGGCAGTTGAAGCCTTATATCTAAGTCCATGTTTAGTCTCTTTCTGCATCGTGTTTTCATATTCAATAGCGTATTAAAATGTAGTAAAAATAAACTCTTTGTTTGTTTATCTCTGAACGACACTTTTTAGGCGCATAATGGATTAAATGGCCAGGTCAGAACGACCCCAAGATTCAGAGAAAGTTAGTGAAAGCGATTTAGGGCATAGTAGATGGAAGCCTCCTTTCAACGACTTCATCTTGTACTTTAGCACAAATAAGGTAATTCCTTCCTGCACATAGGCCACAGATTAACGTCCCATCCGACGGATGGCTATAGGTTCTAAGCCTATAGGTGTTCCCTTTATTATCAAGGGGAGTGGGGGGAGGGCTAGCGGAGATATATCTCATCGCTGACATAATCAGGACTCGAACCAGGGAAATGTAAATAATGATCTTGTTGCTGTACTGACTAATCCCCACCATATGTTTATTGATGAAACTGCTATATTTTCTCTAAGAATAAAATCAGAAATATCAATTGATATTTCTCTGTGTTCATCTGAGTAAGTTTGAGTTAGAAGGATTCTTATTATAAAAGTTATCTAAAGCCCATAACAGAACGCTGATACCTGAAAACAAACGAAGGACCTCAGTTTGGCAAACATTAATTTAAATTATTATTATTATTATTCACTTATTCAGAAAGAAATGGTTTCTCTGGAAGATGGGTTCTCAGTTTTATTCGTAAAGATACATACAGAAATTTAACTGTATGTAATCAGCTATACACTGAAAAATGCAATAAATCTCAGTCTTTGAATTTAGGTAATTTTCTCCACAGACAGGAAAACTGATAAGAGATTCTGACAGGAATCTGTCACCGTAAATCGTCATTGGGGAGACGCAGAAAGAACGAGGAGACACTGTGAGAGACACGAGGAGAACTGTGAGACAACACAAATATAAATTTTTTACTAGGATTTGAATCCTGATATCTTTCATCACATAGACTACTCGATCACTAGGAATGTATTTCAAGTAATAAAAGTGCAATATATTATTACGACAGTCGTACTTGAAATGGGTTCAGTTGTTTGACCTCTAAGCAACACTTTTTTGCACATAATAGGCAAAATGGCAAGATCTAAAGGACCCCAAGGGCTCAGAGATTGTTGGAGAAAGCTGACCTACTGGACAGATGGACAGCTCTTAGGAGACTGATGGTAGTAGCCTTCCGGAAAGGTCATCGAGAATTTTCTTCAATGTGCAAAAGGGATGGCCCTCTCCTGAACATGGACACGTCTTTTCGTCCCATCCAATGGAAGGCGGTCTTTCTGACCGAAGACAGTACGACAGTTTAGTGGAGATAAATCTCAACGCTAGCACAGGTGGAATTCGAACATGAGAACTACACATTACGAGCCTAGCCCTCTATCAATTGTGCCACCATCGCCCTGTACCGAAAATCGTGAGCACGATCGGATTATGTACTCTTATGCAAAAATGCTTTTGTATCCCAGATGAAGAAGAGTAGCCGAATCTCTTACCTTCAATATAAATATAGATCGTCCCCTCTATACTGCCGCTCATATAACAAGATACAAATAGTTACCAGTGGCATTTCGTTTCGGTAACTTTATCACAAAACAAATGGATAAATTATCCCTCAACCATAAGGCAGTCATTCAATGCAGAGATCGGCGTCTAATTTTCCACTTTCAATTTTTTTTTCGCTCTTTTTATTTTATAGTTGACATTTTCCTTTTTCCTAGCACTAACAAAAATATTTATTTCTAAAGTGTTCAACGATACAAAAAATTTGTTAATATTTTGGAAAAGTTTACACATATTTTTTAATTATTATATGTATTATATAATAATTAAAAATTATTGAAACAGTATTAATTATACGGAATATCTGAACACCTTGAATGGTATCCAAATTATCAGATTCAAATAACATTTATTCCTGATTGTTCGCAGTGATTCTTGATTTACCTCTGATTGCTGAATATTGAATATGAATATTCCGAAGATGATTACTTTAATTGTAAACTGTAAAAGACACTACTTTTAGGGAAATAAATTATCTTTGATAATAATCGAATTTATGTAATATTAGCTCTTTCTTATAATAAACGTTCCCTGACAAGTTTTTTTCGTTTTCAGAAAGAAAATCAAAGATGTTCCTTTTTTTTTGGTGTAAAAAAAGTGAACATTTTCTCTTTTTTCTGGCTTTACTACATGGCCATCCTAGCTCTAAGGCAAGACGTGCCATCACCTCATCTAAACTCTCCTCCAATTTGGGAACAGTATACTCTGATCGAGCCCACAGAACGAAGCCTGTAGGAACAGCATCACCCACCGAATACCAAGACAACAGGTACGTCAGCTACATTGCCAACTTAGGGTGTTTGAGAGAGAACGGATCGTCGGATCCCATGAGACGGGGTCAAGACGGCACGTAGTGGAATATATCGGCGGCAACCATAAGGCAGTCATTCAGTACAGGCAAAATTGATTGTGAGAATCCACACAATCGTCAACAAGAATCTGATGGACACTGGAGAACAACACCATGGGAAGACAACTGATTTTGCGAAGGCGTCCACCGCACCAATTGTAATCTAGCCACCATCAGCAGAGCTGTTACTCCAGTCTTGCATCACCCTGTAACACGACGAACTGTTTCCTAACGATCTGCAGAAAGCGGGGTACATGCACGTCGTACATTGAATCGCCTTCTACTGACAAGCAGGCATCGTCAACAATACCTGAAATGGTGCCGATCTCGAACAAACTGGAATGCGGAATGATGTTGTGTCATCCGACGTGCTTCGGAATATTGGATGGGATGTTAAACCGTAATCCCTGGTGTGCACAATGCACGTTAAAGAACACGTTGGATAGCCTTAAAGGAAGGTTCCATCTATCTCCTACAACTGTCCTATGGTTTCCTTTTCCGATCTAGGTTTGAGCCATTGGAATCCTTGTGACCTGGCAATTAGACCATCATACGAAAAACATTATATTGCAGTTAAATAATCGAATTCTATCTGGAATGGCTATTTAAATCTGCAGTGTGAAAATGACACAAAAAGACTCGAAAATCTAGTCAGAAATAGCCATGTAATTTACTGCCATCACTGAAACTAAAATCGATATGTGGTGCTGCCTGGCATTCATTTCAATGTTGGGAGAATAATATTTTCCATCCACCTGTTGATGACAACTCAAAATAGAGCGCTAAAGTTAACATAATAAAAGGTCACGTGAGTTATTCAATGTTCGAACTATGGAGTAGCCGCCAGCTTGTCTCACGAGGAAGACTCGTTGTTACAATACAAGGAGTTAAACTGGTGCATCATTGCTTTCACATCACGTGTGTGCACGTGACACATTGACTGTCTGACTGATAAGAGAAAAATGCGCTAGCGTGTGGTGCGTTTCTATCTCTTAGGACTTTTTCCCCCATATATTTCGCTGCGATTTTTCTAGAGAAAATTACGTTGAAGCTAGTTGGTTGTTTTACTTCTCAGCGACACCTTTGTACACACAATGAGGAAAATGTCCAGGTCACAAAGATCCTGAAAACTCATAGAAGGTTGCAGGAGAGGACCCACTGGACAGATGTTAGGAAACAGATTGAAGCCTCCCGTCAAGGTCATCCAGAGTGTTCTTTAACGTGCACAGTCACGATTTAGCGTGGCTGTGCACGTTAAATCACGTGAGCCGTGGTTTATCGTCCCATGTGACGGACGACAGCATTTCCAAGCCCATCGGTGTCCCATTTCTGACAGAAAGCAGGGTGAGGGTTTAGTGGTAATAAATCTCAACCCTGGCACAGTTATGAACTCGAACCTGAGAACTAAAGATTACGACCCTGACCCGCTACAGAATGAACCAACACCTCACACACATACACAACCACCACCACCAACAACTTTAAAGCTGAAAACATTTTCAGATGTATGTGGCCCATTATAAAAGACAACTTGTAAACAAAATGACACATTCGAAACACAAAGAGCGTGAATCAACCTTTTTCTCAAAACTAGATAGTCGGCACAGTTACGAAATCAACGCTGGGGCAGTTACAAACTCGAACCTGAGAACTAAATATTACGAGTCTGACCTGCTACAGAATGAGCCAACCCCCCCCCCCCCCTCCCCAACCTTAAAACTGAAAACTTTTACTGATGTGTGTGGTCTATTATAAAAGACAACTTGCAAATAAAATGACACATTCAAAACACAAAGAGCATGAATCAACATTTTTCTCAAAACTAGATGGATATGAAATTTGGAAACACGCGATCGTCATGCGCAGTCGATGTTTGATAAGGTAATTGAAATAATGAAAGTGTGCATTAATTTCTGGGATATACAATAATTTTTTTTTAATTTGGTAATTATTTTCTTAAGTTAAAAGGGAAAATATTTTAATGATTAGTATATTAATAACGAAATTAAAACGGTTAATTCTAAGCAATGATACAAATATAGGTAACAATTTAAAAGTTGCTGATGATATTTAATGAGAGAATATAGATTTACATTCCTTTCATCAACTAATTAAAAGCTGATGAGTTTTCAGAGATGTCTAATATGAGCTTTGGAATGATTTAGAATGCAATTTTTTGAACATTTATATTCTCTAGAAGCTATGAAAAATTTTTCTGTGGGAAAAAAATTATATTTCTTTCTTTTTGATCAGTGGTTCGGGACCATGATCATACACCATTTATGGACCTGATGTATACACCATTTATGGATTCATATTTGCATCAACGGTGTGATATTTATGTAACCATGTATGAACCCAATACAAGTTCAAGAATAATCAAAATAATATTTCTGTTATAATCAGAGCAATGTGTAGTCCTGGACAAAGGGCATAAAACTCGAAAAGTTGATTAAGTTTAACGAATGTTGACTTTCAAGATACGAATAGAAATTCACATTTAATAGAGTTTAACACTTGGATCGTGGAGTCATCATCTGTATAGTAAAGATAACTATTCTTAATAAGAAAGATTGAAGTTTAAATGGAATGGATTACACCGAACATCATTGTGGATACATAGTTCGTTGATAATTTCACTAACATGTGCAATTAGAAAGTGTAGTGTTAGAAGACACTGAGATACCATTTCTCTTGAACTTAACCTAAAAGAATCCATCAATATCCCTAAACGAACAACTGACACTTGCCCAATGACAAACACTTACGGCAGTTATATCAGAACTATGATCATTCTTTAAAATCGGCATGTTCTTTCTTGGATTCATCAGCTGAATTTGAAGCTCAATGCAAACTTTAACAATCGCGGGCTATCGTCCTGAACAGTTAGATTAGTAGTTGCGAGGGAGAGGACTTCAGTATATGGTATAATACCAGCAATGTGCATTACGCTTTTATTCTACAACTCTTGTGTCCAACATTTAGGTTGGTTGGTTGGTTGTTTTACCTCTGAGCGGCACTTTTTTGCACACAATGGGCTAAATGGCCAGGTCACAAGGACCCCGAAGGCTTAGAGACGGTTGGAGGAGGGGACTCACTGGAATAGCTGTTGGGAGACAGATGGTAGCCTCCCGTCAAGACCATCCAGCGTGTTCTTTAACGTGCACAGGGTATGGCTCTACCGCACATGGGCACGGCTTGACGTCCCGTCCGACGGACGGCGGCCTTTCCAAGCCCATCGGTGTCCCCTACTGACCGTGGGGCAGGGCGGGGAATTTTGCCGAGATAAATCTCAACGCTGACCCAGCTGGGACTCGAAACTGGGAACTACAGATTACGAGCCTGGCGCACTACCGACTGAGCCACCCCTACCCCTTATTTATTAAAATCCCTCGATCTCCCAGCATTTTTTATTAAACGAAACACTTTTTTTTATCAAAATCTTAAACAAAAGTGCATGTTATAGCCACGATACATCTGTATTCAGACCACAAAATAAAATTGATTGCAAGAAAACAAATTATTGAACAATTAAACGTTACAACAGATATACCTCGTTCAATTTCATTAAAAATCTAGTGAGAAACAATTCAAAAAAACCTTTGACAAAAATGATTAATGTGATATTTGACACTGCACGTCTGCTGCAATTTTTCATAATTAGAGATGTATGTTGAAAGCGACAGTCTTCCAGAGTGAGATTAAACAATTCTGCATTGGAGGATCATCGACCAAAAACTAGGCCATGATCGACCGGCAGCTCGATATTTACGGGTTTTAACATCCCTGTTTTATAACTTCTAGAATTAACTTTCTATATGCAAATGAGGCTAAAGATAGATATATTTACATATCGATTTTAAATAATATAGATGTTCAGCATTTAAAATAGTTATGGAAATTTGAATATTAACAGCAGCAATGTCAAGTTAGAGGAATTTACCTGAGAAGTAAATAAAACTCAATAAGCATTATTTCAAACTCTTAATAAAATAAGTGTATATTTTAGAAAATTTTTTCAAATAATTCTCTCAATATTCGTCAATTTTATGTTTCTTAGGACGCATTTATACTGTGAACTCTTTAAATACCGAACGAATATTGGTGAAAATCGAGATTTAAATAGATTTGATTGAAATCTTTAATTTATCTGCAATCGCATCTTCCCATAACAGGTTTACTTTTGAAGTTATACATATTCGAAAGTAGTTTTTATTAGAACAAATGGATTTGTAACGTTAGGACACCAGTGTACATTTATTATGATTACTTACTCAAAATGAAATTAATTTTGTGAAAAAAGAAAATCAGAAATAACAGCCACGAAAGCACTATTTTTTGTTGTTTATTCGTTGTTTGATTTCTGAGCGATAGAATATTTCAGAGGCATGTTGATTGAATCTGTCTCCCTCATGCGAACCGCTCGAGTCACATTTAGAATCGCTAAGTGAGCTTGTTAAAAGTCTAAACCGATAATTCGGAATTTTGCAACTTTTCTTCTTACTCTCAGATATTCTCAGAACTTATATGGTTTCAGACTTTTAGAATATTTGTTTGAAAGTTTGCGCTGGATAATTCAATTATTAAATTAAATATGTTTTTAATAAGGACTTAGAAAAAAAAAGTGTTTCAAGAATTTTTTTTATTATGTTAATTTAGCTTTTTAGAAGCCCATATTTTCAGGTACTTCCATTGTAGAAGAACGTTCATAACGTTTGAAAGCCAACGTTTGTAAATAACGCTCTTAAAGCAATTTACATTGTTCTATCTCTATTGGCTATTATTTTTCATGACATTAATATTTTTCGAAGTCTTTGAAACTGCTTCCTCAGAACCAAATTGGTTTTCTTAAATGCAGAAGGAACAGTCTATGTTCATTCTTTCTATACAGACGATCCTTCTGAGGATATCTAAAAGATTGTAAAAAGCTTTGACGACGTGAAGAATAATAAACAATACTGTTAGAACAAATTGTTTCCTCTGAAAGATGGCTGTAAAAGTTTAGTTTATAAATATTCATTCCTTACTTGTATTTTAGCTGTTATATTTCATAGTCCAGTGAGTTTATTTTGAGCGCAAGTCCGATTGCGATAGGGAGTTTGGGCCTTCCAGACCTTTTGGGTTCCGTTAATTAAGCATTTAGGAAAGAAGTGGTTTTTTATTTCTTATAACAATGGATTGAATGACTGGGACATTACATATCAAGACACGGTTGAACAGGTAGATTCCCAGTATCTCTTAAGGGTGTTAGCAGACTTCGCTTAAAGGCAATTCAGTATATTCTTTAAGTTACACAAACCATGATTTGCATATAATTCCATGACCCAACACCATATGTAATCTATGGTAATCTCTGGCAAACAATCCCATCCTTTGTCTCCTTTCTCAACAGAAGTTTGGGTGTAGAAAAGCATCACAATTATTAAAACTGTGATTTGCCGGCCTGGAACTTGATCAGTTGCATCAAGCAAGTGCTGAATATTGTCATATGAAATGCATTTTGGGGAATATTTCCAATTTTCGGTAGAGATTCGATATTGAATTTATGTGAAATACATTACTGAAGAATATTTAATGTGCAGCAGAGTTTCAATGTTGAGCATATGCGACGTTGATTTTGAGAAATAAATTCCAATACCTAGTTGAATCTCTATACATACACATGGATCGAAAATTGCTGGCAACTCAGTATTTTTTCATATCTGAAATATATCCCCCGTAACTGAAACAGAATTTCGCTTATTGGAGACTTTCCCGAATCGAACAGTTTTCCATTCATCTTCAAATTCTGGTTAATGAATATTCTCAGTAGAAAAATTTACCTTTAATTAAAGACGAATTTCATGTTTGGTAAGGTGCGAAACAGTTTCAAAGAAGTCTGATCCTTTTCCCTTGACAAGGTAATAGAGAACAAACAAATCAACTTTCAAAAATACCAAAGGTAGCAAATGAATGACACAAACTGCACTCATAACATTTCAGTATCTTCTATCTCCATGAAGATACAAATAACGTTACTAACCACTTCGTGCACTTCAGGCTTTGAAACAAATGCGACTAGATTATTTTTCAACGCTGGAAATTAACCAGTTGAAACATGCATAATACAAATCTTTCCATTTGAATGCAAGCTACTTCTACATAGCCGCTTTTACTTGGTTTTTCTTCGCTGCAAACGTTAAAAGCCAGGCCGTAAAGTTTGAATGACTGATAGTGTATAAATATTAAATTGTCATAAATCATAGCCGGCACTTGGTTGCAGGAGATGACCTATAAAAATTCAGCGAAGCGATCGTTGACACTCTACCCATGATATTATTTATATCTGTAAAGAGGCAGTAGGCTTTAACTATGGTATGAGGAGAAACAACTCTGTAAAAATCGTTGCTTTCCTCAAAGATAATATTCTAAATCATAAAATTGCGTGTAGCCAAGAGTTGTAAATATAAAAAAGTGTTGAATATTGAAAGTGTATTTCACAATTCATCAACATTTGTAAGAATTGGTCTGGACTGTTTTACCACTGGATGATGCATTTGCACATAACAGGTTAAAATGGCCAGATAACAAATACTATACTACTAGGTTTAGGAGAAGGGGCGTTCACAAGGTTGGATTGCGTTCTTTTACCTCTGAGCAGCATTTTTTTTCTGCACACAATGGGCTAAATGGCCAGGTCACCGAGAGCTCATAGAAAGTTTGGGAAGCGGATCCACTGGCTAAGAGACAGGTGGTAGCCTCCCGACAAGGCCATACAGAGTGTTCTTTGATGTCAGAAGGTCATGGTTCTCTCGCACACGGAACCATGGCTTAACGTCCTATCCAAAGGACGTCGCCTTTTCCAAGCCTATCGGTGTCCCTTAATGACCAAGGGCAGGGCGGAGAGTCTTGCAGAGATAAATCTCAACGCTAGCCCAATGGGACTCGAACCAGATAACTGAAGATTACAAGTCTGACGTACTATCGACTGAGCCAACCCCCCTCCCCTTCCCGACGTTAGTAAGTCTAAAGTCTGTAGGGAGTCATTTAGCAACCTATGAGGGAACTTATAGTCCAGAAATGACATTCTTAAATTTACCAATGGATTGTTTAGCAATCGAGATCCTTTCCAGCAATTTGCCATTTGACCTGTGGAGTATTGAAGACGTCAGGGTTTTCCCTTCCTGAAAACGAAATTGACGATCAAATCCCTCGCCGCTATACCTTTCAGGAATTTTAAAATGTTAGAATGGGGAAAAAATATAAATCTCTTGTAGGGAGTGTTATGGCCACTTCGTTGTGACCGCCACTGTTTAGAAAACTAGATAGCGGAAAGGAATCTACTGAACATAAATTAATAGATAGGGAGTGCTCTCGGATATAGTGTTCTTTAACATGTACAGCAGAGGCTATCAAACAGTGGATCACAATCGACCGGTCGATAGCATTCAACTGTTTGGTCGATTACATAGCTGTCATAGCTGGTTATTAGCTTACACTAATGTGAGCGCACTGATTGCTGTAACTACTGTATCACAAGTCTTAGTCTTTGTGAGCGAATTTGCAGCTGGATTTAACGGCTTTTTTAAATAAAGTGTATAATGCTAGTATAATCGTGTAATTCTAATGTAATCATATTTTTTTATTTATCACTGTGCTAATGTTGGCATTATGTTTCATAAATATCAAATGCTTAGGTAGTCAAGCAGTGTTAAATCATGATTATGACTTATGTACTATGGTCGATGGCGAAAGATTTTCTGTCTTAAAAGTCAATCGCAGAGTTCAAAAGTTTGTCTCTCCCTGATATACAGGATATGTAAGTCGTGGCATCGCTTGCTCTCCTGCACGCGGTGTCACTGCTTAAAGTCTCACACTAAGGACGGCGGTCTCCTTTCTAACCAGTGGCACAGCGATGGCTAGCTAATATCAGTTAGAAGTATTTTAATACTTTGAGGGATTATATAGTATGTTTTAAGTATTATAAAAATTTATATTTTCTTCTTGGTATCGTATTTGTCTACGGAATAAAGGAACCTAGGTTCAATTCTCGAAGAAGAATTCTTTTTCCAAAATAAGGTCTTATTTTCTACCTATAAATATAATGACAGGTTTCAGTCAGACCTCTGGAGTAGTGAAAGTGTATCAGGAGATAATTTTTCTTTTGCAAAGATCATTTGAAACACCAGAAAGCGAAGCGGCCTCAGCTACATTCCATAGTTATTAATTCTATAGTTCTAATTAATATTTTTTAAGGTCTCAAGAACTATATCCAAGTTCTTCGTTGCCACCGGCCTATTTTCGACTAAAAGCGAATACCCATGGCTTGAAATGGCCGCCGTCAGTTGGAATTTCAAATCGTGATTCTGTGAATCAGGAATCTTACCCATCTCTGAGTTAAAGAAAGAACTGAATGAAAAAAAATTCAGTTCTTTCTTTAACTCAGAGATGAGTAAGATTCTTGATTATGAACATTAATCTTCTGTGCAGCGAAACTTTCTATCAGGGGTAAAAAATCCTAAAAACCTTTCACTCTCTTTGGCAGAGGGGTGCTTAAAATTCTAAAAATTTTGATATCTTTGGAGGAGGAATCATATGAATAACAAAATTTTGTATTCGTCTAAACAACTTTATCATGAAAGGAATTATCTCGGAATTTTTAAACTGACGTGAAAAAATTTTCTACTATGTTAACTATGTGAAGTCATTCCATTTTTTTAACGACCAGTTTTGTTGAATTGAAATTTATCTTCTAGGATTATTTTGAACATGATGTGACACATATATTTCGGGAATAACATTTTTAAGAGAGGAAGGGATAACCACAGCTTTTTTTTTTATATGCGTATTTTTGTTTCATTCAACTAATTGTTTATATTGTTAATTGCTTTTAATATTTCATGTAACTTTTTGATTTTTTTTAATAACCGATCCGGCAATCAATAACATTTTTAACAGTCGATTCAATCGAACAGGTGCACACTAGGTGTCATTATTGAATAAATGCAAAAAGTTAAATATTTTTGAAAGAAAACGAATAATTTACTTGACAGATGATTCTGTCTCGATATTGTTAAGTATCAATAATCTAGATTAAGTTTGTCCACATATTATCTTGTTGATCTTTATTCCAATGCCAGTGCACTACATGGGCACACTAATGTAAGTCTAGTATGTTCTGAGTTTACTAAAAATTTAAGAAAAGAATAAAAGGCTAAATATAATAGGGGTATATAAAGGGATACATGTATTCCTCTTTCTTGAATCATAAAGATAATTCTGAATACACCCATGCTTTATAATATGTTAAACTTTACTTATTTACTTGCTTAAACTTACATACTTGAAACCTAAAGTCTCCTTTATTTTCTTCACGGAAAGAAAACTGCATTTCAAAAAGAAAGTCAGCATATGATCAATCCTTTGGAATCCTTTTCTCATACTCATTAAATGAAAGACATATATCCAGCAGATAAAATCTTGGAAATTCTTTATTTAATTGAAAAGTTAAAGAAGACAACTCACTTTATATCAGTCCGACAGCAACTGAAACAAGACGTTGTTAGGGAAATTTTTCCCATCTTATAAGTATGTCGGAGAACGTATTTCTTTTCTCGAATATTACACAGTAGGCTTTGCTACGAAAGCAGTCATTCGTAAAGATCCACCGAGATCTTCTAAAATTTCGGTTATTTTATTCACTTCTATTCCGAAAGGAAACTTCAACGACAAGACAAATAAAGAAAGGAAACTGAGGAACTTAACATTCTTCGAATTCACTGAAAACCAAAATATTTTTCCATTTTCACTAACCCCACACACACATACCCTTCTCTCCCTCTCGCCATCACTTCCGATCTGCTTCTTCCTCTCTACTGGCCTCTGAGATTAATGATCAGAATCTTCTTTCCTCTGTTCATTTAATAAACTCGACCGAAGTTCATGAAGATGAAATAGGAATGAAAAAATTTATTCCATTTGTTGAAGGCAAGAGATAGGAATATTTAAAGAAGACATTTACTTTTTACAATGGGGCTTATGAAGAAAAATATATATTATATATGGTCGAATGCATAATTTTGAATAGATCATAGAGAGCTTATAAAAAAAGATATTCTGCTTATTCTTTCTAACAATAAAATCTAAATTATCGTGTTCAACGTCTGAAAACTTAACTGTAAATGAAACTTGGCAGCTTGATTTATGCAACCACAGAGTTGTGAAACTGTCGCCCGCAAATATCTTTCCGTTGAATGTACACATAGGGATATTTTCTCATTGCACAGAGAATAGGTCGACACGCTTACAAAGCACAGACTGCGAAAATGCTGAAAGTACAGACTGCTAAAAGTGTTGGGGCAGGGGTTGGCACAGTCGGTAGCGCGGCAGGCTCGTAATCTAGATTAACCTAGGTTAAAGTCCCAACTGTGCCACGTTGAGCTTTATCTCTATGCACCCCCCCCCCTTCCTCCGCAACCCTCACCCTATCCTCAGTGAGAAAGGGGACACTGATGTGCTTGAAAAGGCCGCCATTCACCGAATACAACGTTAAGCGTTGGATCGTATACAGCAGAACTATACCCTATGTACGTTAAATAATGCGCTGGATGGCCTAAATAGGAGGCTCCCATCTTTCTTCTCTAACAGATATCCAGTAGGTTCCTTACCCCAACTTTCGTTGAGCCCTTGGGATCTTTATGACCTGGCCAATAAGTTTATTGTGTGCAAAAAAAAAATGCAGCTAAGAGGTAAAACAACCCAACTCAAAACTGTAAAGATATCATTTTGCAACAAACGCTAAACCTTATAGTATTCACTACCTTGCTGTGATTAATATACAGAACAATGTTATAAATTAATAATTTTAGAACTATACGTAAATCCTATAAATTCCCTTGAAAAACATTTTTGCGTTGTTGTGGGATTCTACTTTAAAATGCAGATTTTTTCAAATAGTAAATGGTAAGCATGTGGTTCTAATACACAGCATTTTGTTTCTATAATGCTATCTATTGGTAGGTACTTAAAAGTGCAATGGTCAATGCTCTCAAGTCGTTAAAAGTTGAACACTCCTGCTTTAAGTAATCTGTCTTCATGTTACAATAATTGCCTCTTTGAGTATCTCAATCCGTGCTCATTGATATACATGTATTTCTATCTTTTTAAATATATCTGGAAACAACATTTTGAAATCAGACATCCTAAACCGATGCTGATATAGTAAGAAACTAAAGCTCAACAAAAATGCTGAGTTACCAGAAAACAAATTTGAATCGTGCAGTGTAAAATTTTCAACATAATTGAATCTTTGCAAATATTAAAATAGAAGTTGGGTTGATTTGACTATGGGCGGCACTTTTTTTGCTCACAACGGGCTAAATTGTCATCTGCGATTCTCACACGATTTAATTACGCTTATTTTACGACTTAGGTTACACAAATTCATTCCTGTTGGTTTTTCTTAACTTCTTGAAACTACCCTACTCAACTAGTTTTCGTTTGTTAACGCCATTTAAGAGCAATTGTGTGATCTAATAGGGCTTAAGCTCTCCCTCTTATAAAATGGAAGTAAATCCCCCCAATTTGAAATGAGAGTTGTTGGTTTTTCACATAAATCGTAAAATTAATTACACAATTTTCCTTCAAACTGTTATTCTAAGTAAACTGAACGTTAAAATAAGCATTGTGAACATTCTACAATAATCCCGCTTATTCTAGTAGAGGTTTACCTCTCCTCTGATATCAAATCTAAATATTAACAGCGTGCTTAGATCTACTACTAATAACACAGTTCTAAAGAAAATAATCTTTAAACGTTATAACGCACAGAATATTTTTGCTTTTTCTTCAGCTATCATTATTTTCTAAAGTCGTTAGCATTAGTAAAGTCTTGTTATTTTGTAAATCACTAAAAAGCAGAATAATCATTTTATTGTTTCAGTTGAAAGAAGCACTCTGGTAGGTTAAATAATTATTACCCGAGGTACAAGAAGCAACGAAATCCAACAAATAGCCAATGACTAAATTAACATTATTAGAAAAGATTCCTAATCTGCATTTTCGGTTGAAATTACATATTCTCTGCGAGAGTCAAACGCACTTATGCTAATTCCTATTCCTTCTAAACCAATTGTTCTCTTTCTAATTGTCTCCTATAACCTTTCTCCAGTACCGAATTCTTCTCTATTCCCTCGATTAAACTTCCAGCCTAATATTATCTAGAAAAGAGCATTTGTATTCTGTGCGAACAAACCAAAATTGATCAATTCCCCATCGGAATTAGGTCTTTTATCAAGTGGCCTTCTCTGAGGTCGAACTTGAGCAATTTCAGTGGTAGATATTCAAGGAACAAATAATTTCTACCCCCGTCTCCTTCCAGGTCTCCTTCTGTTCTGCAAACCACGTAGTAGCACTCATTGCTTTCATCTATTTCTCGGACTAGTACGCGAAATGCTCCTTTCCCTATAGGACCACTCGTATACGTGCTAATTGAGTGTTATCTTGTAACTTTAATATTCATTACATGCAAATCGTAATTGGTCCGGGAGATAGGGTGTAAGTATGCATACGTGTATGTGTGCCTGTCTTGAAGGTCTGTAGTCCCTATTATTCCACTGTAATTACCATTTGCATACTCCATGTCCGATTAATGATAGGAGGGAGGACCCGCTGTCGGTGGAATAGTGCAATACTTGCCGACCAAGCAGCCGCGATGCCCTTCGACAAGGGATTGTTCCGATGGACGACAAAATGGGCGCCCCGCTTAATGTCGGCGTTAGTCCTAAAGGATTGAGGAATGGGCGAAAAATTTAAAATTGCTTCGTCAAATTCTCATCGGATTAACGGTTTAAGATGGCATGATTAATGGCCCCATGACAGACAATGATGCTTTCGGAATTTAGTCTTATCGTTGCGACAAACCACCTAGGACAATCTGCCATGTTTTGGTCATAAACTAAGGCCACACATTGGGCCGGATGAAAGAGAAGCTGAAAGCTCTTAATATTGAGTTATTGTTATAGGTTTAATGCATAGAGGTACGAAAATTAATGTGTGAATAAGAGTGAAGGGACGTGAAATATATGTAATGGCAATGCATAGAGAAACATGAAGGCAAACTGATACAAACAGATTAACAGACACATAAATGCATAAAGAAGCAAAGAGATTGACTGAAAAGTGAAAGAGAGAAAGTTGGTTGAATTATTTTACCTCTTAAAGAAAATGAACAGATTAGAAGACCCCGAGGGATCAGGGAAATTTTGGGGAAAGGGACCCACTGGACAGCTGTTAGAGACAGATGGTTGCCTCCCATCGAGGTCATCTTCTGTGTTATATAATATTCTTGGCTATCTATGATTATGGCATGGCTGTCTTATACATGGAGGCACGGCTTAACATTCCTCCGACGGACGGTTGCTTTTTCAAGTCCATCTGTGTCCTCTTTCTCACCAAGGGACAGGGTCGAGATTAGCGGAGATATATCTGAACGCCGCCTAAGTTAGACTCGAACTTGGGAACTGCAGATTATTAGCCTGGGGATACTGGCTGAGCCCTTCACCCTCTCTCCCCACCAAAAAAAAAAAGCGAGCTGCGAATCGCAATGATAAAACTGCGGGGAGACTATGAGACTGCGGAATCGATGTTTTTACTTCTCATAAGTTATGAGTTAATTATTCATGTTGCATTAGTATCATCAGAGTAAATGGTGACACACAATATGTGCTATATATGTAGAATATAAAACCATAATACAATTATTAATCTTGAATATAAGGCGGAGAGTTGAATGCAATACTCAGCGACAAGTTCCTCAAAACTTGAAAGGATTTTTGGCAAATTTATAGTCAAAAGATTCCTTTCTTTGAATTAGACTGTGGTGAATTGAGAGGATAGAAACATTATCTTTTAGACAGAAAACGTTTAAAAGTTTCATGCATGATGTTTAGGGATGGGACGTACCCAGGATTTTGTTTCGGAGGGGTGGTTGAAAATATGATTTTAGTGGGTCTATTTTTAAAAGATCTGTAGTATCCGGCATAAAAATATGGGGCTAAAATTATACAATGATAACTGTTTTGGATTTTAAAGCAGGTAGAGAAGTTTGAGATTTCGTATAAGACTACCGGAATTTCGGGGGGGGGGGGGGGAGTATATCCCTGGGTACGTTCCTATTTAGGGATATTTCATTTTTAGCTTCCACGTTGAATTTATCAGGTTGCGTACGTTTGCATTTACATATGAAATTCTGAGTTTCGGGACCCATTGGCCGAATCCATAAACATATTATTGAGTCGTGGCAGAACGATTGGAGACCACTGAGTTGATTCAACAGTAAATCAAAAAACCAGAACCGATCAGTGATAATAGGACGCCAAATTACGCAATTCTACAGAAATAATATTGCGATAATAGGGGGAAATCAAAATGAATGACAAAACCCAAGTTATCGCAATTCAAGGACTACATGCCATCTATAGGGATAATGCCAAAATCTCCACTAACTACGATCGAGGGCAAGACAGCATCGAGGACAAGACTAACCCTCGATCGTAGTTAGTGGAGATTTCGATCGTAGTTAGTGGAGATTCGATCGATACAGCTCACCCCACGACTATCTATGGCGAACAGAAGTAGAGTTCATCCATCGGTCAAAACCTAAATTTAATCTGTGTCCCGGATCGCCACAAACAAGGATATAAAGATCCAAGTTGTCTAGGCTGGTAATAAAAGCGTGGAATGGAAAATAGACAATCAATATAACTGAACAACAGATTACAATTTGGTATAGAAAAATCAATCATAGTCGCCATGTTGCTGAACTACAGTTATTGCTGAACTACACTTCTCATTTTCTTCATAATTTTTCGCCTTTTGTTTTTACATGCCTTTATATTCAGTTTGAAAGCAAGTGAGAATAAATAGCTTAAAAGTTATTGTATATGCGAAAGAAAAGCGCAATGAAAAACTATAAGGAAAAAAATGTCAGCATATAATTACCAAGTTGTCGGCTAATTTGCGAAACAATGTAAGCGATCCTTGTTATACGCAGCAATTGTCCTGGCTCACCCTTAATAATCTTGTTTCGCCAAGTATGACCGATAGAAAAAAAAAAGGGGATTTTTTCTTTCTAAAAAGGGGACCTGTTTACAAACGTAAAGAACCTGCGTACATCATCATCGCTGTCGAATCCCAAAGAGCTCCGCTTCGCTCCTCTAATAATCAGCTTTCTCCCTAACTGCTCATATTCTTCGATTTCTTTCGACCTTTTTTTTTTCCTTATCATCTTTTTCTCTTTTTTTATTGCTTTCTGTAATCAAGAGACTTGTCGAAGAAGCGAAGGAGAAGCGAAAGGAAAAAAAAATTAGGGATTAGGACATTTCTTTTTCCTCGTGTGTGTGTTTCTGAGCTTTCTTGTGTGCGCATGTTGTGATTTCGGGTCTCCCTGCGTTCATTAAAACTTCCAGTAATCCGTGGAGAGAGAGAGAAAGACTCGAGAAAATAAAAAGAAATGAAATCGCAGCTGCTCTTACTCGATTTGGGAAATGAAACAGAAAAACAGCGGCATCTATTGGCCCTAGAAAAAGGGAAGTTGTTTTTCTCCTAGAATAGAGTTATTATTATTAGTTTCATTTTACATTGCTATACGAAACAGTTAAAGCTGGAAATCCTAAGGTGCTCGAAGACGTTACATTATTTATGGATGGTGTTTAAGATGCACTCATGAAACCTGAAATACGTAAAATGAAATTAGAAATTGTTTCAATTTCAGTTATTATATATAGTATGCTCTCCTACCAAAATATTAGAATTTCATGTTATGTCGATGGGAATCTAACTTCGAAGCTCTATAACTTCTAAAATATGCATTTAATGGAAAAATGTCCCCAAAAATAAAATAAAGATCATAAATTTATTTAAATTTCGATTTTTCGATAATATTTTTATTTAAAGAGTTATGAAAGCTAGAATATTTCACAATAGTAATACGTCGTATGAATTTACTTCAGAAATTAATTAAAACTTTAATAATAATAAGTATTATTTCAATCCATTCAATAAAATTAATTTACGTTTCAAAAGTTTGCATAATGATTATTCCAATAGTAGACAATAATGTTTTTGTTTTCCTATAACACAAAATCTTTTGTTGTTAAATATTCCATCTTCCATAACTCTAAATACCGAAATAATTTTTCTGAAAATTGTGATTTAAATAGGTTTGATTATAATCTTTAATATATCTTCAGTGATATTTTTCCATTAAATACTTAATTTAAAAGTTTCCTCATAAATCTTCTCTAGGACGTATTACATTGACAGACCACTGTCAGACCTCTGTGGCCTCTCGAAGATTAATTTGGAACCTCTCAAAGATTAATTTGGTTTTTATCACAAACAAATATATTAAGTTAGTTCTCCTAAGACAGTCTACACTTGCCATGAAGGCCTGACAGGTGTCAGTATAATAAGCCATGGGAAAGATACGCTAAGGAGGCAAGATCTCAGCAGAAAGAGCAGTCCGGTGAGGGAGGTGAAATCAAGAAGAAAGAGACCTGTGCGGGAAGCAAGACCTTAGTAAAAATAGAATAACTGTAAGAGAACCGAGAACTCAACTAAAAGAGGAGACATGTCTGGAAGGCGAGATTTCAGCTGAAAGAGAAGACACATGAGGGAGCAAGTCCTCAGCTGAAAGAGAAGACCCATGAGGAAGCAAGACTCTGCTAAAAGAAAAGACACATGGGGAAGCAAAACCTCTGCTAAAAGAGAAGACACATGAGGGAGCAAGTCCTCTGCTAAAAGAGAAGACATGTGAGGAAAGCGAGACCTAAGCGGAGAGGTAACACGAATATCCATGCCTTTTCCTGGAGTCGAACTCAGATCCCTTTACTCTGCAGCTAAACACGCTTATCGTCGTGCCTCTGCGACTTGTTTTCTTGTATTGGATTTTTCATAATGTAAACCAAGTGGAATACTCGAATTTTCCAAGGAGAACCGTAGACAGAATCTTACGACAAATGCAGTTATAAAAAATTTTTCTGTTGCAAAAAATTTCTGAATCCTAGCATTATCAAGAGGTTTTACTGACAGAGTGATTAGGGTGTTCAGCCAAGCCATGTAAAGATTGAGGTCATATTCATTAAACATGATCGGATATCTGTTTCCAATTCATAATTTCTGACAGAAGCCTATTAAAAAAAAGAAGGTGATAACTTAGAAGGAAGACAGTATAGAAAAGAAACATAAACAAGTTATCGAGGTATGGAATATGGCAAAATATTAGCATGTAAATTGCTACTTAGATCGAATATAAAGATCTAAATCGAATCAAGCTCACACTTGACTTTCAGACTCATTCATTTACTGTTTAAGCAATCACTCCTTTTAAAGTTAAAATCTTCAGAATTGATGAAAACTTAGAGAATCGTTACATATATTTATTTAACAAATACCCGATTTCTGTAACCAGTTAAATAAAACAATTGTTTCTTATGCTCATATAAAATTTTAAGATAATTCCTAATGATCTTTAACCTAGCTCTTAAACATTTTAGCTCCTATAGTTCTTTAGCATTGAACGAACATGGTTGACAAACTAAAATTTAGAGAGATTTGTTCAGGGCTTTATCATCAGTCTCATTTTCCTATAAAATTTCTTTGCACGTTACGAAGTTTGGAATTTCGACTTCACGCATAACAGGGAAATATTCGAATAATTCATGAATATAATATACATCATATTACCAATTCGTGTTGGGAGCTGAGTACGCTAGAAAAAAAAATAAATACCCCCTCAAGCAGCTGCTTGCCACAGAGGTCTGACAAGGAGCCTGTCAGTATATATGCCACAGTAGGAGATCTGAGAGGATGGCAGGACCTCAGCAGAAAAACGACACACACATCCATGCCTAATTCCGGGGCTCGAACCCAGGTCCCTTAGATCAGTAGCCAAGCGTGCTAACCACTCGGCCACGGGACGGCGAGTACGCTAGACTACTGATCAAAGGAGCTTAGGTTCGAGTCCCGAATAAGGAGGGGATGTTTCTTTTCTTTGCTGTTTTTCTGCTGAGGTCTCGCCTTGTTCACATATATTTTCCACGGTGTATTATAATAAGAGATTTCTCCCAGACAGCTATGACAAAGAGGGAGTAATTGAGGGGTCATTTTTTTTTTATATTACAAAAATTTTTTGCCACTTTCATGTTCCATGAATGGAAAGCTTCATTTCAAGTTCCCAAATTTTGAAAATGACTTTTTTGCGAAAAAAATGTCACTGGAGAGAAAAATGAAGAATTTGAACATTTTTTTCCAAAATATATTTTTTCAACAATGTCAGTTAGATATTTAAAGAATTATAGAAGTTGAAGCATTTAACAGCAGTGTTGCTAGTCAGAATTTATTTCAAAAGATAACTGAATCATAAATAATAGCTGTTATAATAAATCGATCGATGAAATAAATATACAGCAACTTTAGAAGACAGTGTAGGAATTCTTTAAGGTTTCTTCTTTCCTTTTGAAGAAAACTGTTTAGGACGAGTATAGAGGCTTCTACTTGAATGTTCGAGATTCAATTATAACGAATATCGTTTGAAATCGAGATTTGGAAAGATTTGAGTGAGAGCATTATCTCTAGTGATATTTATCTACAAAGAGCTTTCTTTAGAGTTAGGGAGCTTTGAATGCACGTTCATCTAACATAGAAGTGGGAGAATATTTTTTAGTTTGGTTATTTTACTTCTGAGCGGCACATTTTTGCACACAATGAACTAAATGTCCAGGCCACAAGGACCCTCAGGACTCAAAAAACGTGGGGGAAGGAACCCTTGGACACCTGTTAGGAGACAGATGAAAGTCTGCCATCAAGGTCATCCAGGTGTATTCTTTAACGTGCACACACTATGGCTCTCCTCACACGAAACTACGTCTTTCCGTCCAATCCGGCGACATTTCCAATACTTTTGGTAAGTAATATAGTGTGTATCCACTACACAATCTTGTTTTTACTCTTGTACTTAGCTATTCAACAAACTAAGCAGTAGTCTATCATTATAAATTAATAAATAAATAATCCTTCAAGCAGCTGCTTGCTAGAGAGGTCGGACAGGAGCTGGCAGTTTAAAACGCCATAGAGGAGATGTGAGAAAAGCGAAACCTCAGCAGAAAGACACACCATAAGGTTTATAAATACTGTTTGCAATTACAAAACAAAAATGCGACATGCTTCAGATTTATACATAGGTAGCAATACATTCTTCTCTTACAATCCCAAGAGCTGGTAGATGAAAGTTAAGACAAGGGAGCAATTATTAAAACTGGCTGAAGAAATAAAAAGGAATGGCATTGACAGCAATGAAGACACAGCATCATTTGATGATGCTCCATCTCTGTGATTCGTTGCTTAGTCACTGGCCTTCAGTGACCCTGATGACAGGTTGCTCTACATACCTGGACCTGAGGAGACAAACATCACTAAGGGCGCGGCGCGTGCAGGACCTGCCGTGGGCTTAATGACTGCTGCCGACGTGACACGTGTAAAGCCCGCCGGGGGGTGTCAGAGGTCAGCGCCCAGAAGCTCGGCACGCGAACTGTGTGACCCTAGAGCATGTCGGTAGTTTGCGGCAATCTGAAACGGCAAAGGCATTACGAACTGGGTGATCTGCAGGGCATTCTTTGCTACCTGATGTACGTAGCTGTTCGAACAAGTCTTTTCTGCGTTGAAAGAAATTCTTGGTCGGTTTTAGTTAAGTGGAAAAACTATTAATGTTTGGTTTTAATTTCAATCACAAATTCAAATTCATAGAAATTAAACAACAGTATTTTTTTTTAGATTCAACACCATTGATCACAAAATTTGATGCTGGGTAAATCGAAATTCAAAGAAAGTACTCTTAAACATCAAACTCAAAGTTAGAGAGAAAATTTTCTTCAGCCACCTAAAATAAGTTACGAACCCATTCGCATCTCGCCTGGTTCGACACGTTCAATAATTATTCCCCTCTTTTTGTGTTCAGTGCTTTCCTTAATCCACGATGAAATAAAAATCGATGAAACCACGATGAAATAAAAATCCTTGCACAAGATCTGGGTAGAAACAGTTCCCTTCCTGCTCTTTGCAATTAATGTTACACTACGGTGCAAGCTTAATGTCTAATTCTGATTATCCAAACAAAGATTTGCCTGTTTTACCTCTAAGTTGCATGTATTCATTCCACAATGAATTAAATGGTCAGGTTACAAAGTCCCTAATATTCAGCTTTCGGGAAGCTATTAAGTGCTTTTGCAGAGTTAAACGAATTCAAGAGTGACTGGAGAGATTCTCTTCGATAGAAACTATTAATGCAAATAGATAATACAGTTGATGTCATTTATCGTATGATGTGTAAGTGGTTAGCATGTAATCTGCAAAATCAAAGAGAGTGATGAAACTCAAAGAGACCGGAGGAAAGCCATACAAGTGAGATTCAAAGGCAAGAGAGAAAGAGATGTAATCTCAAAGGATACCTATGCTCAAGTTTACCAGGGAAATATAGAAACTTGTGTTGCCTTTCTGCTGAAAACTAAGCTCCTTGATCTGTAATCTCAATAGCAATTTATGCTGACTGATCCTGTTAGATCTTTATGGTAACGGAATTAATAGGATCTGTTTTAACTGTATTCCTTATGCACAGTAGATAAAATATTACGATCCACCATAAATAGAAATATTATTATTTAGAATATAATATTAATTAAAATTACTTATACTTTCTCTGGTTTAAACTCTTGCGTTTATATTTTCTAACTTAAATACTTTTAACTGTTTAATTTTATTGCTGTGGATTCGAGCTTAATTTCATGTTTTTTATTCGTCTGCAATGCTTGTCGACTGCAGGTACAGTCGCTCAAAAAAGTATCCGAACACTATGGCTGATTACAGAATTTAGAAAAAATATCTGGCAACGATTTTTTTAGAAGTTAGTGCTCTGGCAACCTTCGTGTCACGTGAACTGTACTTGAACAAAAATGTATTGCATGAGTTAAATGACCTCGAAAATGTTTAAAACTTTATACATTAACTGTTCTTAAAATAGCTGATTTTTTTTAAGTTTGTATATAAGTGTGAATTTAAACATTCAAAATTTGAGAATTATTGAAAATCATTTCACACAGATATATTTCAATAATTTTGTTATTTATGTGCTTTAATCTTACGTTAAGCAATGCTTTAAAACAGATTAGACAAAAAAAATATTTTTTTCTAATTCTTTTTTGGCATAAAAAAATAATGCTGGAAAAAAAGGAAAAACACGTATATATTCAAAAGGTCACTTACAATATGCCATTCTGAACACATTCTGTAGAGAAAAAAAAGTAGTTATATTTCAGTTTTTTTATAGTATAAAAAGTATATTCGTTACGGTCGATACTCCCAAAACGAAGTCCGTAATATAAGTTGTTGCCACAAGAAAAATCTTGTAAAAAAATTTTTTTTTCTCATTTTGGTTATTCTTTTTTTTTCTCATTTTGGTTATTCTTTTTTTCTCTCCTTCTTCTTTCAGTCCTACGTTATTTAATATCAATTCTCCTGTAATTGGGGGTGGGGGAAGAGGAACAAAAAACGCGCATTCCCTTTTCAAGAGGCACTTGACACTGAAATCCTCTCACTGTGAATAGCCATAGAGAACAGCAACGAAAGATCTAAACCTCAGTAACTTCGACTTTTAATCAGGATTAGGATTCTATTTGCTGCAGATGAATACTTTCAGTTTAAAACAAATAACTGAAGCGATTGAAGTTCAGAAGAAATTCTATGTAACAAAGAAAAAAGAAGCTGATAAACAGATATAAAGGTTTATTTTTATTACCTATCTTCCTATTGCTTTTCGCTTGTCATTTGTCGGTTTGACAGTTTTCAGTTTGTGGATTTGTCTAAAAGTTGTTCCACCACATCTTTCGAACGCAATGGAGAAACTTAATTATTCATGTCTGTTATTCAATGAAAGCTTGTGACGCAAGGAGTGTCGCAGGCTATAAAAAAAATGACCACCCATGCTTTCTTTTCCCTAAAAAAAGGGGGGAAATATGAAAACGATTGTTCCCTTATATCTCCTGAACGCAAGTGCGGAAAGTAACATCATATGAGTCAAATGATAGCCTTCGTGCGGGGAGTGTCTTAAGCTGTAAAAAAATGACCACCCATGCTTTCTTCCCCCTCTAAAAAAGGGGGAAATATGAAAACGATTGTTCCCCTATATCTCCTGAACGCGAGTAGGGAAAGTAACATGATATGAGTCAAATGATAGCCCGTGTGCGGGGAGTGTCTTAAGTTTTAGAAATATTGACTGCCATTCTTTCTTCCCCACTAACAAAAAGGGGAAAAATGAAAACGATTTTTTCGCTATAGCTGCGGAATGAGAGTGCAGAAAGTAACAAACTATGTGTTAAATGAAAGCTTCTGACGCGGGGAATGTCATAGGCAATTAAAAATTAGCCCCCGTGTTTTCCTTCCCACCTAAAAATCGGGAAATGTGAAAGTCGTCCTACTATTTTTTTGAAGACCTACATTTACGAGTTACCTATCAAATGAAAGCTCATAAAATGCCCGTCATAAAATATTTCGAATTTTGTCCCCACTAGTCTCTCCCTTTTGGTAAAGGAGGAGAGGAGGATTTTCTCGTGGTTAGACTTTAACGAGTCATATCTCAAATTTTCAAATTATCATATCTCAAATCATCTTTATGAGTATTTTTGAAAGTAGGCGTTTTTAGCGACAAAGAAAAATATATAAATGAATTAAAAATATTTAAAAATACCTATCATCCTATATGGAATCTAAAAAGTAGAAAATAAACCTAAAACATATCGATGGTGCAATCAGTCACGGAGTTCGTATTCACTTCAAAAGAAAATAGAACGCCGATTTACCTACACAAGATTGCCGGCTCCCTATCTTCCTTTGAAGTGAATATGAACTCAGTGACTGATTGCACCATCGTTATGTTTTAGGTTTATTTTCTACTTTTCAGGGCGCATATAGGAAGTAGGTATTTTTTAATTTTTTTACCTATATTCCTATTGCTTTCGCTCTTCTTTTCTCGGTTTATCAGTTTAAGGACTGATCAAAACAGTTGCTCCACCAGATCTATCGAACGCGACAGACAAGCTTAATGATAATGCGTCAAATGAAAGCTTGTGACGCGGCGAGTGTCGTAAGCTATAAAAACTTTCCACCGTTGAGCTCTTCCTCCCTTAAAATGGGGAAATATGAAAACAATTTTTCCGCTATACCTCCATAACGTTAATGCTGAAGGTAAAAAGCTACGCATCAAATGAAAGCTTGTAATACGGGATATATATTATGCTATAAAAAATTGTCCCCCTTATGCTTTCATCCTCCCTAAAAAGGGGAAATATGAAAACGATTGTTCCGCAATATCTTCGGAACGGAAGAGTCGAAAGCAACAGGTTATGCGTCAAATGAAAGCTTATAGTATGGGGAGTATCACATTTTATAAATTTTAATCCCTTTCTTCTTCCTCCCTAAAAAAGAGAAATAATGGAAACGATTATTCCACTCTGTCTTCTGAACGAGAGGCTCGAACTTAAAAAGTTGTATGTTGGGTTGTTTTACCTCTGAGCGGCACTGATTTGCACACCATGGGCTGAATGGTCAGGTAACATGGACCCCGTAGGCTCAGAGAAGGTTGGGGGAGGGAACCCACTGGAACAGCTGTTAGGAAACAGATGGTAGCCTCCCGTCAAGGCCATCCAGCGTGTTCTTTAACGTGCACAGGGTATGGCTCTCCCGCACACGGGGCCACGGCTTAACGTCCCATCCGATGGACGGCGGCCTTTCCAAGCCCATCGGTGTCCCCTACTGACCGTGGGCAGGGCGGGGAATTTTGCGGAGATAAATCTCAACGCTGACCCAGCTGGGACTCGAACCTGGGAACTACAGATTACGAGCCTGGCGCGCTACCGACTGAGCCACCCCCGCCCCCAAGTTGTATGTCAAATGAAACCTTGTTACATGTGGAATGTTGTGGGCAATAAAATTATACCGTCTTTGATTTCTTCCCCCATAAAAAATATGAAAGTGATTCTTCAATTATATCTTCCGAATGCAGTTTTTGTGATCAATGGTGTTGAATCTAAAAAAAATACTGTTGTTTAATTTCTATGAATTTGAATTTGTAATGCTACAATTACGAGTTAGGTATTAAATGGAAGTTCATATGAGAACCGTCGAAGGCTATTTGAATTAAGCCCCACTACCATTCTCCCTTCCCCCCAAAAGAGGAGGGAGATTTAGAGAGGGGAAATTGGCCTTAACGAGTTAATCTCAATTAAAGTTTGCGACGTCTCGAATGTCATGGGGCTACCTGAAACACGACTTCAAAAAAAAGAGGAGGAAATTGAGGTTGATGTATATGAGTAATATATACCAAATGAAAGTTTCCGAAGGTAGGTGTTTTTAGTGACAAAGAATAAAATACAAATAAATTTAAAAAATTTAAAAAATCAATCTTCTTATATGCACCCTAAAAAGTAGAAAATAATCCTAAACTCTAACGATGGTGCAATCAGTCACTGAATTCGTATTCACTTCAAAGGAGAATAGGACATCAATTTACCTACTGAACAAGACTGACGACTCCCTATCTTCCTTTGAAGTGAATATGGATTTAGTGACTGGTATGCTTTAGGTTTATTTTCTACTTTTCTTAGGGTGCATGTGGGAAGATAGGTAATTTTTTTAACTTTCAATTTATTGTTCAATTTTACCAGCATACATTTTGTAGTCACAATCTTATTTTATAATTGATCACTACATAATATTTTTGGCAGTTTCCCAAAAGACATTTTTATGACAAACAGCATCTAACAAATTCCCTATTTTCCTGTCTTGACAAACTATGTGTTAATGTATGCTCTGAAGCTGGTTTAAAATTGTTTGGCATTGACTGCATGTTTTTCCGATATCTTCAAAAACTGTATTGATATATTACTTTCCTCTGTTTAGTGCTCTCATGTCTCAACCCAAGCATCTAACACCTTCAGCTTGGGTTGTGCCTATAAGCAGCAATTTCTTTGGGGTACAAAACGTGCTAAAAACCAATAATATGTAAAAAAAACTAAGAAAGTACTCATTCCTGAAAAAAAAAAAGACTTTATATTAGAGAAGATACCTCAGATCTTAGAATAGAATCGGTTTACAGAATATTTATACTTCAAGATGCTTACACTTTATTCAATATATTTTAAGTTTTGATTTCAACATTTCGCAGATTAATAGTGAAACTGTCGATGACTATCTGAGAGTGTAGGGAATGATCTGAATACTTAATGAAGACTAATATCCACCTCAAGTTGAATAGTAGTCTTTAGATTTTTTACGGTATTGAACTGAGGTACAGATCCTATTCTTCTCATGACTCCATAAGAAGTAATAATAAGAATTAAGTTTATCTGAACAGTATGATTTATAAGTATTTGGCAGTTATATTCGGTTCTGACAAGTGGCATGTGGATGCGATACTACAAGGAAAAAGATCCATTAAATGTCTCTTGGAGGCAGATGAAAGCTTCCCTTCAAGGACATCAAGTATGTTTTTGACATATATCGAATTTTTTCTAGACAAGAGACTACAGCTTTGAAATCGCATACGATTGAGGATGTTCTTGCAAAATCATCTTTAGCTTCCTTTCTCAAGGGAAGAGGACAAGAGAATAAAATATCTATTTTACTTAAACCTGATTCGAACCTATGACCATCACGCTCCCAACCTGTGACACATCCGGATGGAAATTCATATCACTGTATTTAAAGAAACCGTTTCTCTTAAGTTGCTGGTCTATTACTCATAAAGACCAAAACACCTTGTCTGTAACTAAAGAAAATAAATTTGAAGTGAAATAATTTCATCCAGTATATGAACATGTTTAAAATGCATAATATTTATAAGGAAAGCAAGGATGTTCTAAAAATTATGAGGCTGAGGTCATAGTTAACTTACACCATTTGGTATCAAGGAGGAATTATTGATGAGGATGTTGATAGATGATAATGATAATAGTGACAGCCGAAGTGTCGGTATCGATGTTGGTGGTCTCTCTCTTAATTATGATAGAGGTGGCAACTGTAGATTATAAATATGATGTTAATGACCGTAATGAGTTCTGATTATGACGGTGTCAGTAAAGGTTGTCTGTTAGACAACACCTTGCGTCAAATTTAGAGCACACCAGAATAGCCTAGAGAGCAAAATGCCTTCAATGTTTACTAAGGAATAGGGTAGTGAATACAGCACATAGGTCATAATCTGAACTTGTATTGTTTTAAACAGCTATCTAAAATACATTAATAATATTTCCATTCCTCTTGGGAAGAAGAAATAGCACCCGTAGGGTTCAAATCAAACGTTAAATAAACCTGCTTTTTAATTGATATACAAAAGTTTATTAGTGTTCCATTCCAAGGTAATGAATGTTTTTTCAACAGCGTCTCGTAATACTTCTGGGGTATCTGAAGCTTTATCACTAAAATACTAATAGACCTAAATTACTAGTGTTAGGAGAGATGCCCTACTGTGTATGATACATAAAAGGCGCATTTATAATATTTAATGATTATATATATATATTTTTTTAAAACCTTCAATTAGTTCCCGCGTTATTTTCCTCATTTTGTTTACTGTGGTCCCACAACTCCGTGGCATATGTTCGGAACACTAATAAAGTCAGTGCACTGAACTCAGGAGCATAATTCGTAAAATACTCACGCAATTTAAGAGCCTAGTTTTGTGAAAAAGTTGATTGATTGAGAGAGCAGTTTTCACTTAAATGAATTACTTATCTTTGAAAAAGGACTTAAAAATTCTATATAAATGCACTGCTACAATTTTAGGAGGATTTGTTCTTGCTTTTTTTCGCAAACATATTACATTAAATTTCTTATAGTGTTTATTTTTAGTAAAACACTTCATGTTTGATAAACGACCATAACCCACCAAAATTAGTGGAAGTCTCCACAAAAAGTTTCGCTTTGTTGCATCTATTCCCTATCTTGTTTAACACTACAAGCGGCAGCTGTCGAATTTTCGATAAAATCTTTGTTAACCTGTTCTTCACGAAGGGAAATCATTCTTTCACATAAGATTCTTAAGAACTACCTCGTCCCTAATGCTCTTATGGATGAATTTTCGACAGCCGAGGTACTTTATAAATTCGACAGATGTCATTTCTAAGGTTAAGTATAATAATTTGCAATTGTTTAACATCTCAAATTGAGATTTAGATAATTTAAGTAATCAATCTACGGCTGCCAAAATCTTTTGAATCATATCGTAGTAAATTACTGAGTTCAATTTATCTCATACTTGGATACTATATGCTGCTCATCCGGATGATTTAGAGGAGCATGCGGCTAATCCAAACTTTGCGAAGAGCTACTAGGGAAAACAAACTATAGTCTTAAAGAGCAGCAGGAAAAATTGAAGTACAGAATGATGAGGGTAGGAAAAAAAATCTCTATTCTTAAAGAGCGACAGATATTGAGCACAGATAGTTGAATTTTCTGATGAGGTGAAATCTTTATTTTGGTTCACATTTTTTTGAAATTAAATGAATGAGGTGAAATAGCATACCCAGATCTTCGAATTGTAAAGAGATTTTTCTATTTCTTCGTTGAGGTTTATATTATCCGTGATCTCATGTTCTTCCTGTTGGCATCCTCAAGTAGGAACTAATCTTCATCTGTGTAGAATGTCTAAATTAAGTCATGTATTTCTCAAATTCTTTATTCATCAATGTGAAAATCCCAATATTTTGTTTTTCTAAAGTCCCTTATTTTTTGATAACTTAGATTTTATGGGGCAAGAGATGTAAATCCATCTTAAGATAGATGAACGCCGAACTTTCACACGCATAGTCGTCGGGTAGCTATGTTTGACCACTTCTAATATGCACTTTGATGCTGAGAATGTAAGAGAATCATGTTAATGATGTTAATGATCGTAATGAGTTCTGATTATGACGATGTCAGTAAAGGTTGCGTGTTGAACAACACCTTGCATCAAATTAAGAGCCCACCAGAATAGCCTGCAACGTTGTTTGCAACGTAGCGAAATATTTCATAAGACAAGATTTTGGAAAATGTATCTCTTTATGTATGTACTCTCTGTTTAAAAAAAACTGTGTGCATAATAAACTGTTAAAAAGCTTAAATAGATCACTCTGTATTATATAATTATATAACCAGTTCCGTAAGGCGAAAATTAGCATGCCTGAACTGTTCCTAAAAGTTTCTCATATTTTGGTAATAACCTAGATTTAACTGTAAACACCAGATGTCTTACCTGAACCAAGAGCCACGATTTAATGCTTCATCAGACGTATAATGACGTTGCATTGCTTTGCGTTCTTTACCTCTGAGCGGCACTTTTTTTTCCACACAATGGGCT
This sequence comes from Ryuthela nishihirai, assembly GCA_038380435.1. NCBI lineage: Eukaryota > Metazoa > Arthropoda > Arachnida > Araneae > Heptathelidae > Ryuthela > Ryuthela nishihirai. Next base: position 30,188,682 of record JAWZYU010000016.1, on the reverse strand, counting down.
AAATGTCCAGGTCACAAAGATCCCGAGGGCTCAGAAAAGATTGGGGAAGGGGACCACTAGTCAACTTTTTGGAGACAGATGGTAGTCTCCTAACAAGGCTATCCAACATGTTCTTTAATGTGCACAGGATATGACTCTCCCGCACACAGAACCACGGCTTAACGTCCCATTCGATGGATTGAGGTCTTTCCAAGTCCATCAGTGGCCTACTAGCCGAGGGCATGGCAGGAAGTTGTGCGGAGATAAATCTCAACGCTGGCCCAGGCGGAACCCGAACCTGGGAACTGCAGATTAAGAGCCTGGCGACTACCGACTGAGCCACCCTCGCTCCACGGACAACGGCATTTCCAAGGCATATTGGTATTTAGTTTCTCACCGAGAGCAGTGCGAGAGTTAACGGAGATAAATCTCAGACACAATTGGGACTCGAACATGAGAAGATCAGATACGAGTCCGGACTGAGCCTGTCCCTTCCCCTCAAATTGCCAATAAAACAGTCGTGAAGTGTAAGTTCCAGTTGAAGAAACAATGGTAGACAATCTAAAGATTGCTCAAATTAGTCTTCGAAATTCATCATTGATCATAGAATAATCACTTATCAATCACCTATCAATCATCATCAATGACCTATGAAAACTCTTAGAGTATCAACAGGACAATCTCATAGGCTCCCATTACTTATCCAATTATCACTCCTGCTTACCCAATTGTTACTCATGCTTCCTTACTATACAATAAAATAACATTGTCCACAATGTGAATCAGACTACATTGTTTTCCTCCCGTTTTTCACGAAGATTTAAATACAGGCGAAAAGAAAAGTTTGTCACAATTTGCCAAATATCAGTGATAAAAATGTCAAAATTATAGTTATCTCATAAAGCATTAACAAATGATGCTCTTTTCACCAAGGTTATCAATGCAAAGCCCTCCTAAGCAGTAAGTTAACTAAATACATCGCATTCCTTGACAAGCACTTGCTGGAGGGTTCGCAGTGCAAAGTACCCCACTGAGAGTGTCCTCTATACTATCGCTTATTCATTTCCTCCCTTCGCTTTCCTCACTCATTCTGACCCCCGAGGCAGAAGAAGACAAGGTGAATGAAAGAAGGATGGTTTTGGCATCACTGATAAAAATCACTGAGGGTGAGAGAAGAGCAATTTATTTCAGGTCTGATCTGAGATTGTGATCCAGTAGCAGAGCCACAACTCATCAATAAAGAGAGCTAGCAGTTGGTAAGGGTAAAAGAAAGCGAAAGGAAAGACAAGGGGTAGAAAGGAGAAAAATAAAATGGTGTGTAGAAACCAATACGATAGGTTACTTTGTTTCTTCTGAACAGCAGACTAAGCTGGAGAGTAGGAGAAACTGTACGGAAAAACGAATAAAATCTTATCACCACAAGCCTTACCCAAGTGTTTCTCTGCGTTCTTCTTTTTTCTATTTTCTTTGTATCTCTGGAAACGTTGCTGATACTCACTTTTTTCCCCTTTTGGGTTTTATTTGATTGATTTCAGCGGTAGACACCAGTCCCATAAGGCCAATTAAATACTTGGATGTTGTTTCCATGGTGACTTGGGAGTTACAAACTACGCTAGTTATGGAAACCAACGATCCTGATCAATAAACTGTCGGAATTGTGTCTTGCTCTTCTAGATCAAAGTATGGACATCTCTTCTTAGTGGCTAGTGAGGTTAAATCAAGGAGCAATCTTTGCACTCAAAATAAAATTACTTTATTAACTTATCAGTTCTATTCTCAAGCTCTTCAAATTCGTAATTTGCTTTAGACAACTTTGCATTTAATGAGAATATATTCTGTGTTTCACAGCAGATTAAAATTTATTCAAAATGACAGCGAAAGCTTATTTTATTCATTTACATTATTTTCATTCATTCATTTACATTACAATTAGAATATTGTAAAAGTGTCAGAAAAGTGTTATTTGACGTTTAAAGTGGTGTATTTTTAATTGCTTATGAAATCAAGGGATCATGATTTGTTAACTAAGTTTCGTTTGAATAACAATAAACCTCGTATAAAATGATTGTGAATATTTTTAACACACCAACTTGTAAGCTGGTTGTAGAACATAAGCATCCCATGTCTTTAAATAAGTAAAATTTATCTTTCACGGCTACTTTATAATTACAGCTTCTAATAGGTTTATTGAAAAAGTAGCTTCACATAGCATGAGCAATACAATAGGAAGCAAACAGTCATTCAAACTCAAGAAAATAATTCTGTTCTGTAAAGGAGTCTCATAAAGATGAAGGTAGCGAACATCAATTTCAACTTTTTAAATACATTTATGTTTATATCAGTTTAATGCGCTCATTGTAAAAATAAAGCAGGGAAATTAATATTATTGTAATAATAATCTAAGTTACCCAATTAAATAACATTTCAGAGCCTAAACCTTTGATTCTTTAAAATTATCAGTCATAATTTTTTACATCTATATACGGGTTATATTCGTCTAGGTCATACGTATACAATTCCCTACCAAAATATTACAGAATTTCTATGTAACTAACTTCGACGCGCTATAACTTCTAAAATATGAATTTAAGATAAAAATGAGGCTAAAGACAAAGCAAATATCACAGTAAAATCTATCTAAATCTCGATTTTCAACATCATTCTTTCAATATTTAAAGATTTATGGAAGCTAGAATGTTTCACAACAGTAATGCATCATCAACATTTGTCTCAGAAGGTAAAACTTAAAAAAAAGCATTTCCTACCATTTAGTAATATATATATATATTTTAATAGTTTGCGCAATGATCATTTCAATATTAGACAATTCTGAATGATTTTTATAAAACAAAATAATTTATTGTTAAATATTCCAGGTTCCATAACGAATATTGTTGAAAATCGAAATTTAAATAGAATTGATTAGGATCTTTTATCCTCATTCACTTTTTTTAGATGAATATTGTAGAAGTAATAGTGCTTCGACATTGAATTTCGATTTACATAACATGGAAATTCTCTAATATTTTGCTAGGGTAATATATACACATGATAATAAGCAGATAGATCATTGAGGAAATCACTTTATATTTTTCCAAAATTTCATTTCCTAAGAGAATGAAATGAGACGAAGTATATTGTTATTTTGATTTTCCAAACCAGTAAAAGGATCCCGATGTCAGAACAGATGTTTGCTTCTTCGTAAATTCGACGACAATGCATTAACATAAATGGAAAAAAAAAACAATTTCTAGAATCAGACACGATCGAGAAAAGTCGCTTAAAAATATTCATCATGAATAATATACCAAAATCATTCATTTATTCAGAAATTTTCAGTAATTTTCTTTCTACATAAATGGACTACTTATCCAGACGCAATAACTCTTCTTCATAGAATATGCTCCTCAAAAGTGAATAAAACAACTTTTTTTTAAAGAACATCATAAATACTTTCTTTTTATCTGCAATCAAATATCAAATAACCGCATCGATTATAACCCCTTAAATGTGAGATTGCTTTCAAATCGTTTTCTGACAACTCAATGCAAAAAAGTAACAAAATTCAAGAAGAAACAAGACTTTAGAGTTCTTGGTAAATATGTGAAAACCCATTATGGTTCAAAATCAATCATACTCCAAGGATGCGCTTGAAACGCCATTAAATGTGCGGTTAGAATTTTGATCGGTATTTTCAGGATTTCCTTTTTTTCGGTTCTTTATATCTGTTTAGGAGAGATACTAGTCGTTCATAAACAAGTCAGAATCACGCGGTGATATCTTCTCTAAATAGCACATATCCATCGCTCGTTACGTCTTCCCGTTCATCATCCCAAACGTAAAGATCCTCTTGAATCACTGTTTACATCATCTTTCTGTCGGCGCAGATAAAGTATGGTGCCCGGGAGAACAGCTGTGCTATAAATGTTTCCTTCCACAGTCTGTGATCTCTTTCTCCGATTTTCTTCTCTTTCACGTATCTATGAATAGCCGCTGTTCCTCCTAATCACTCTCTCCCATTGAAAGGGTGTTTGCTAAGATTTAGGCTCAAATTGCAGTTAGATGGCCACCATTGCGCAGTACGGTCATCCCACAACTCTTGCCACTCTTCAAGCGGCCAGGTGACGCGTTCGTCGCCGCTGCTGTTGCTATCGCTACTCGGTTCTTCACGGCAGTGCTCTCAGGCTGCACAAGGAGAGATGACGAGTTTGTGCCGTTGCACCGCCGCCTGCTGACGGCAGCGCAACACATCAATCAAAGCAAGAAGAAGATAGAAAGAAAAAACTTGACCGAAACCGGATCTGCTATTCTCAGGAACTTTACAAGATGTCGACAAGACTTCCTTACTAAAGCAATTTGACGCCATCAACATCTCACGGTATTTAAACTGACTGACTACTCTGTCTAAAGATTACTTGAATACGATTTAATTCAAAAGAGAATTATCATTTCACACTGAATGAAATACACTGCCCTACTAAAATATTAGAGAATTTCCATGTTATGTTAATGGGAATCAAATTTTGAAGCTCTTTAAATTCTAAAATATACATTTGATGGGAAAAATGTGTCTAAAGACAAAGATCATAATCAAATCTCGTCTCGACTTAAACAATATTCTTTCTTATTTAAAAAGTTATGGAAGCTGGAATATTTCAAAACAGTGAGGAGTAATAAGAACGTACCTCAGAAATTAAAACTTTGATTTGTAATAAGATTGTACCTCAAAATTAATTTGGGACTCGAAGTTAATAATCTGTAGTTCCCAGATTCTAGTCTGAGTTGGGTCAGCGTTGAGATTTAACTCCACAACTTTGATTTGTAATAAGATTGTACCTCAAAATTAAGGGACTCGAAGTTCATAATCTGCAGTTGCCAGGTTCTAGTCCCAACTGGGTCAGCGTTGAGATTTATCTCCGCAAAACTACCCGCCCTGCCCACGGTCATTATGGAATATCGATGGCTTGGAAAGGCAGCCGTCCATCCAACGGGACGTTAAGCCGTGGCTCCCTATGCGGGAGAGCCATACTCTGTGCACGTTAAAAAAACACTCTGAATGGCCTTGACGGGAGGCTGCCATCTATCTCCCAACAGCTGTTTCAATGGGTCCCCTCCCTCAACCTTCTCTGAGTTTTCGGGGTCCTTGTAAACTGGCCATTTAGCCCATTGTGTGCAAAAAAAGTGCCACTGAGAGGTAAAACAACCCAACCAAACCTTTATTAGTATTCTCGAAAGGGGAGCCATGGCCCCTTTGCCCCACCCGCATGTAACTCACTATTAATTTGCAAAATATAATTCAGTTTTATTTCATTTAATTTGTAACTGATCGTACAACTTTATAACAGAGGTATATTGACATAAAACTGCAAAGATATTGAACAAATATGTATAACATTCCGGACACAGAATTCAATGAATGGGATACATTGATGCTTTGATTGTTACTAGGTGCGCATAATTGGAAACAGCTTGGGAGTTATTAATTTTAAAAAAAAACATCTTTACCAATTTATAACACCATTTTCTTGAATCGGTAGTAATTTTTTTCCGTCAGTGTTTAGCCTTTTTATAATCACGCCTTTGCATCCACTAATATGCTAATTCTTTTATTATTTTAATGTCATAATATAGTTGATGTACAGATCAGTGTTTCACATCATATTAGAAAATTTATACCAAAACTAGAGACTATGCAGATCAGCATTTGTGTTACAATTCCTTCAGCACTGATTTTTGTGAGACTCACATACATCCAACCATATATCATTGTGAAGACTTCCTATATCCCGTCATATATCATTGTGAGAACTTCCTATATCCCGTCATATGTCATTGTGAGGACTTCCTTATCAAACCATGGTGTGCAAAAAGTACCGCTCAGAGGTAAAACAACCCAACAACCTTATCAAACCATATATGATTGTGGGAATTTCCTATGTTCCGCCATGTCTCATTGTGAGGAGTTCCCATATCTCACCATGTCTCATTGTGAAGACTTCCTATATCCCACCATTGTCCCATTATGAGAGCTTCATATATCCAGCCATACTTTATTATGAAGCTCTCTCTATAACCAGCCATGTTTAATTTTGAGGACTCCATATATTCAACCATATCTCATTATGAGGACTTCAAACATCAAGCTAATACCTGATTGCGCAGACTTCTTGCTTTCAGCTAATATTTTATTATGAATAATTCACACATCCAATTACTGTAAACAAAGTCTCTATTATCAGTCCTCATATATACAGCCAGTACCTGATTATTGTTTTTTCCATTCAGCAAATACCTGATTATAGAGATCACATATACCCAAACAATGGTAAATTATGCGAAGAACGAACAACTATGTTTATCCAACAAATACCTAATGAGATTCCAATAGGTCTATAACTATCTTACCCTTAGAATTGGGTGGCCTGTCCATTTCAGCAGGAAAATGATTTTCTAAACGTTTTCCGTATGATCTCAAATATTACATTGCACAAAACAAAATGGGAAAAACAAAGCAATCTAGCCTATGTTTTTATGGTTTTACTGATAGATTGGTGGGAGCACATACTGAGAATTTGGTCCACGGATATTTTGACAGATAAATAAATACCCAGGTGTTATGAAAATTACTCCAGTCAAAACTGATTGTGGATTCCTGGCAGGTATACTCGAAAGATATAATTCTCACTGTCAACTAGGAATTTGCGGCTTTGAAAGCAGACCATTTTTATTACTATAACCAGGAAGCTTTTATATATAAATCAGATAATCAAAAAGGAGACCTACCCAAGAATAGAGATGGATTTCCTTGTGGAATGATTGGATGACTCAGAATTGCTAAAATTATTTTTGAAAGGAAAAAGAGCCTACATATGGAGTCATACAAACGACGACTTGTCATCGGTTAATTAGAAGTGACAGAAGTGTCTTAATTCATAAGTAACAAATCCTCAAGGCCTCATGTAGATGTGGAGAAAGTTGAACAAGCTCCTAGCTCACTTTTTCATGGGCAACATCTTCGAGGTGGTGACACGTCAGCTGTGAATTTGGCCTTTCAAACGTCATGATTTGGCCAGTGATACATTACAGCCAATCAGGAACTCAGCTGGCAGCTAATGAAAACACGTCTGATTGGTTAAGTGATTAATTATAGCTTTCCGTAGACTCCATTAGTAATGGCGACAGTCAGATGTCTTTAGATGATTACGTGTGATATGGATTAAAGATTTAAAAAAATCCCCTCAGTGTTCTTGGGTGGTACATCTAATGAACTGGTGTGTGTGTTCGAATTCTGAAAAGACTTACGATGGAGTATATTTTTTCACCAAATAGAAAACAAGGTTTGTAAAATTGTTTTCATGGTTCAGTTCTTAGAATTTTTTCCTTCAGTTTTTTTTTTCTTTTTTTTTCTCTTTTTTTCTTACGTCGGTGTTTTACACGCAATTAATATAAAAAAATGAGCTAGTAATTCAAGAATGAAAGAAACTATGCAAGAAAAATATTAATTTGTTAAGCATTACTTCACATATTGTGAAATGCTTAAAAAAACAAAGAATCAGCTTTTTATTGACACTTTGATATTTCACGTTTGTGGTTGTGTTAGTTTCTTTACTTTATTTACATAGTTCCTTGTGTTTAATTAATAAAAATATGCATGAATATTTGTTTTGTTTATGTATGTGTTTCTCTATATATAATTGTTTTGTTTGTGTGCAAGTTGGGTGTGCTTGTCAGATTTGCAAGTTATGTATGCATATTTGTATGTTTGTTTTTGTGTGTTCCTTAAATATTTGCAACCGTCCCATGGCCGAGTGGTTAGCGCGCTTGGCTACTGGTCTAAGGGACCTGGGTTCGAGTCCCGGGTAAGGCATGGATGTTCGTGTCGTTTTTCTGCTGAGGTCCTGCCATCCTCTCAGATCTTCTACTTTGGCATATAAACTGACAGGCTCGTGTCAGACCTCTGTGACAAGCAGCTGCTTGAGGGGGTATTTATTTATTTGATTTTAAATATTTGTTAGTTCGTGTGTGTGCATTTGTTATATGCTTTCCAGTTGAACTGTGTTTGTTTTGTCATGTATGTATTTGCCTCTTGTGTTTATTAGTTTGGTGCGTGTTTGCATATTTGTTACTTTTGTTTCGTTGGCATATTGCTCATGTGTTGGCTTGTTTCGTAGTTTGTGCATTTCTTGAGTTAACATTTTTGTCAATTTGGTATGTGTTCATGTTAGTTTGTATGTATTTGCATGATATGTTTATTAGTTTCGTGTGCGTTTGTTCGTTGGTATGTGCTTCTTTGGCATTTGTTGATTGTTTTGTGTATGTATTTGTTGTCTTCCTGTCAGCCTATTTGATTGATTAATTGATTGATTTTGTTCCACGAAAACTGTTGCATGCATGAATCATTATCTTTTTTAATACAGCATTTGTTTTTTTAAATGTAAGTACCTCTTTTCTTCGAAGGTTATCTAAATCCTCCTTTAAGTGCACAAATCACAATGATAGTTGGCTTATCTATATACTATACTAATCAAATTAATTAACAATATTAATTAAATAACTACATTTGCAGAATATTGTCTACTTCTCTCTTGCCTATATTTGAAGTCACCAAGTTTTACTTCGTAAATAGATAAGGCGATATTCGTCAAGAATCTCAAAATTAAAGTATTTAAGTAAATGAATCAAATATAAAGAGATTTATTGGTCCAAGACCAAATATTTTACTATAGTTGGTTCGTGTTCGAATCCAAGTCTGCAGCATTCCCTAGGATTTTATTATCCATATATATATATATATACTTTCCAGTTTTTAGGATTTGCAAGACACCACACGCCATCAAGGATGTATTACTGATCAGGTAATAGATCATACTTTGAACCGCAGTTAGTATTCAGAATCTCTGGAATACATTTCGAAACATACTAGAAGATCTTTACTGGAAGTACCATCTGCCATAAGAGTTGCCAATTCTTTTCTAACTAACGTATGTCATAACCTGAAGGATCTTGTGATAAACCATTTAATCCATTGTGGGAACAAGAAAATTATATTTCTTATATATTACAGCCCGACAGTACACAACTGCTATACTCCTAACTCGTGCAGTGTTTAGCAAACAGATTGTGAAATCTATAGGAATGTCGTTATTTGAAAGAAAATACAGAATAAGCTTCAAATATTATAAATATTTTCGCCCTTAATGTTGGATAATCTCAGTTTCCTTTAAAGGGAAACTAAATTTTAAAACTAGTCATACCAATGACCAACTACATCTTTTACTAACGGATTTGTCAAAGTAGAAGGTCAATGATTCCACGGTCTTGAATACGTAGTATAAAACTGCAAGTTTTCGAATTTCTGAGTTTTTTACTTTTTTAAAACTTAATAAATACGCCCCTAATTCCAGAAGTAGAGAGTTTCAAAATAATTAGTACCTTCTCAAATAGGTCATTCCTCGATCCATCAGCGGCACAGATTGTATTCAATCTAGTGCAGCTCATGCAGTCTGTTCTTTCTCTACATTATTCCTACTATATTCCTTGTAATATATCTGACTTAATAAATTCTATGCTGTTATGCTCCATTTTCAATGGTTCTTAATCGTACCAATTACCCAAAGAAATGCATCACTTTATACTAAAGCTAAAACAGTTAATTAACCAAAAGAGACCTCTAATTTTACTAAAAATTGTATATTTCTTATACATGTTGAAAACTTTACATATTTGTTTGTTCATATTGGCTCATTGACTACTCATTGAACAACAGTGAGTCAAAATTCAACATTGAAATGCTCTATAGAGATACATTGTTGCACTCAACTCTCCTCACGAGACCCTATAGGGCTTCGATAAGTTTTGATGGATCAATGAGTATTAATACCCACGGAGCTTATTGACAGTCAGATCGCTGAGAGGAAAGTTGTTGTGAAGGAGTGACAATACTACCTATTAATCCTCATTAATAACCTCATTAGGTACAGTCGCTCAAAAAAGTATCCGAACACCATGGTTGATTACAGACTTCAGAAAAAATATCTGGCAACGATTTTTTTAGAAATTAGTGATCTGGCAACCTTCGTGTCATGACACGAAGGTTGCCAGATCACTAATTATGTTTTTCAAATCATTCAATTATGATTATTAATATTAATCAATTCATTTCAATTATGTTTTTTCAAACGCACCTTTATTTCTGAATGAATTATTTTTCCCTTTCCTGTGACTACTCTTAAATTCCGTATTATATTACATATTATCTCCAAATTTTATCCTGTAGACCCATAGAGTTTGAGATATTAACGAATTTCAATGGATTCCTAAATTTAGGGTCATACTATACATAAACTGACTACACAAAAAATTACAAAACCTCTCTTTTATCCCACTCGAGAGATAAATTCGAAGCTCCATTGTTTCTAAAATAAGCCTTTTATTAAAAAAGGTGACTGAAAACCAGACCCGAAACTATAAAAAATGAAGTGTATGTGTGTATATGTGTGGGGGGAGGGGGGAGAGACAAAGAACTCAATCGATCTGGAGAAAAGTAAAGAGCAAGAGGCTGGATTTCCCCTGTATAACATTTCCTCCCTCCTCTTTGTTTCTACTATCCTTACTAGCATTCTCAAAATGTGGGGGCACAGCCCTATTGCCCCCCATCCGGTTGAAGATAAATTAAAGACATATATTAGGCCATGCATTTTGTGTTTCAAAGATATTCATTCAGTCGGTATTTAAAGAGTATGGAAGCTTGATTATTTTGACACTAACAATGCATATGAAAATGACTCATATTGAAATGGTCATGTGCATAAACTTGTAAAGTATAAACTTGATTTATTAAATGGTTTGAAAAAATAAATTAATGTTTTGCGTTTTAATATCCTTCTGAGTTAAATTCTTATGATTAACCTAGTTGTTGTTCAGTATGATTAAAGATTCCATAAAGATTTAAATATTGAAATAATATTGTTGAGGAGCAGACTCGGATAGATTTTAGATTTAATTGAACATTCTTTATCTTCAGTCACATTTTCCATAAAATGCAAATTTCAGAAATTGCAGAGTACCAGTTTTTTTGTTTTACAGTGTCGTAACTTATAAATTATTTTTTTTTGTGTGTGTTTCACTTGCTAGTTAATCCAGGTATTGATTCATATTTCCTTTAATAATGTACTAATTGTAATGAAAGATGGTGAAAACTTCTCTCAGTCTATGTCAATGTGATCCATCTAATGAAAGATGTTGGAAATGATACCTCTAAACAACCTTCAATATTCTGGAACGTTCTCTGCATTAAATTTGCATTGATGGTAGACACTTCCCTACAAACATTTCTTTAGGAATCTCTATGTTGCGAAACTTGTTCTGAAGCACAGATAGTGTGTACAGAAAGCAATTTCACTAACATCCCCAGTTGGCTTCCTTCCATAATCTTATATTGACGGATGACAAAATGCTCAAATCCACATTGCTCTGCATGTATTGTTTCTCATTGCAATGATGAGTTGCTGCTCTTAGTATCTTTCATTATTTTTCATTAGATATTTCTAATCGTCGATGTTTAGGAAGGATATGATCAAACGCTGATTACTCAATCGTTAGAGCACTCAACTTATTAACATAGATGTCGTATGCTCATGTACCAATTGTAGGAAAATCCTGCTGGCCTCTAAACCAAGTTTGTTCAACCTGCTGCTCATTGCAAAAGAACCTGCTGTTTATAAACAAATCATTAATGTAATGAAACTGGCTCAATTCTTCCTAATTTTTGACCAAATATTTTTAGGTCTATAAGCTAAACGATTTTGTAATTCATAGATTAAAATTGTATATATTTGCTTTAAACGAAGTTGTCTCATCCCTTAAAATATATATTTTTAATTCATTAGAAATGTATTTTTTCATAAGTGGAAATTTTTTTCTACAACTCTTTAAGAATAGTTTTTAGTGGCTCTTCGCTAAGTTTGGGTTGGGCACCTCTGCTCTAAATATTGATTGATTTGTTGATTAACCGGAAAATTATGCTTTTGGCATAAAAAAAAATGCAAAATCTGAGCCATTAATTCGTAAAGAAAAAAAGTCATCGAAGTCATCAAAATCATCTTTACTATAGAGCAACACGAAAAGACCTTTCGAAGTTAATAAATGCAAGAGCGTATAAGACACAAAAGTGTTTTTAATGTTTTTCGATGGAGCTCAGAGACAAGCAGAGAAAAACAGTCTTGTTTTCCGACATGAAAAGACAAAAATTTATATCTTCGTAATTAATTTTAGTCATAGTAAGCGCAATAGCATATTGGGAGAGACTTCACGTCGTAAAGACACAAACAAGATGTAACATGATGTTCACAAGTCATATGTCAAGGACAGGTCATCTATTAAAGAATAAAGATCAGTCACACTGATGGTGATAACACAAAGAAAAAAAAGTGAATATAATTTTTCCATTTTTCGCGTTATAGTTTTTTCTCTTTACATCCTTCATCAACGTTACCCATCTCTCTCTTTCCTTTCCTGTTTTTTCCCCTTTTTTTCCTTCTTGAATCTGCTTTTGTAGCTAATCTCTTGCGGGAAAGATGTCTTAAGTTATTAAAGATGCGTCAGTAAGTTGCAAAATCTTAGCTGCTGCTTCACAAAACATACACTTTATGCTCTTCGTACTCCCCTTATTCCTCGGGACGTCGGTGACGACATTAGAAGAGCAACCTCCCGCGAGAGGCTGTAGACGGCGTTCGGTTACAAAATGATTTGGCTGTAATTTTAGGAAGTTTCGTTGCTCACTCTCTTCCATTGCTGTTGCTGCACAAGCTGGAAAACGGAAGACCTTTTAACGTTGCTAATGCAAGACATGGAAGTCTGAACACTAACAAAGTAAAACTGATTTGTTTATCTTGCTATGTACGGTTTGCGCTAGCTTCTTTATTTTCTTTATACTCGTAGTATATTTAAACATAAATGCAAGGTTTTCAGTTTGAAAATTAACTTTCCTGCATCCATAAAAAAATCACCTTTTGCTTGTTGCTTTTTCGCTGTAGTTTACACATCAGATTTAATCCTTAAAGAAAAACTTTCTCTAAATCGAGACTAAAACTACCGGGGGAATTTTAACTTTACTGATTCACATTTGTTAGATTTTTTTTGCGAGTGTCTCATATATTTAGTTTGCGATCGCTGCTAGTTATAATAATTGCATTCATTGATATGTTTATAAACAGACTATTTAGCTTATTTCAAAGCGTTTTAGCTCTTTGAATATTCATTTGTTTTACCTTGATCAAAAAATTCTGAAATTCAGCTTTGAATTCTGTTGGAGTACACCCAATTCTGTTTTTACACGGTATATAAGTTCCCAAAAAACCTTGTAAAAATAATACATTGAATATGAAAAAATAGAAGATTGGTTCCAGACGTGAAAATTCAGTACAAATAATAAGTTGTTTTCAAACAAATCCTGTCAAAATCTTTAATTAAACTTTTATTCATTTAAACACATTTTTCATTTTAAACTTAAAATATAATTATATGTACATATATAAAGAAAATTATCCTTCATAAAGAAAATAATATGTTACTAATTCAAGAATTCAAAAGTGCCAAAAAATGACTTACATATGCTTGTTAACTAGATTTTATTCATTGTCACTTTCTGACAATAGACGCATTCGTTTGCGCAAGACTGGAATTAAATCACTTTCATCACTTGAAATATTATGACCGTCATGTTCATACTCCAATGGTGAAATGCTCTCTGTGGCATGGGGAGCCAAATTATCACTCGTTTCCAGTGATTCTGAAGTTTGATTAGTTTTGACAACGAACTCTGTAATCAATCGTTGAGATCCTGCTTTGACTAGATCTTTGTATAACGCGCCATACATGACTTCAGTTCACGTTTAAACTGCTCAGCTCGTTCGACAATAGGATCATGTGTATAAAAATGACTTTCCAATTTAATAGCCATTTGAAGCCCTTTTTTTAATTAAACCTGCAGTGAGTGGAATCTCTTCATCACCATCACCTTTTTCTTTTTCATCAGGAGTCTCAAGGACAACTTCTATTATTTCATCTTCGCTAAGAGCTTTGTCAACCAGCAATTCATCAATATCTGCAAACGATAAATCATCGAATCCTTCTCCACCAACTGCTTTCTTTTTATGCTTTTGTAGAGTTGAATTATCCGACATCGTGGTAAGGCTTACGAAAAATATTTTAATTGTAGTTAATAAATCAGATGATGAAAAATTGTAAATTACTTATTAGCAAAATTTAACAAATTTATATTACGCACACAAAACTTCAAAAAACAAAACAAAAATCTTTTCGATTTCTTCTATTAAATTTAAAATTTCTTCTTTTAAATTTTTCATCTGAACACTTCTAACTTTAAACACCAAATTAGAGACCAAGACTAACGTATGTATTGAAGATAAAATTGAGGGGAATTCTCGGAACTCAATGTTGCCACTTTATTCCGCATGAAGTAGGTTTTGTACAATTTTTCCATAAAACTAGAATGAAATAGAGAAAACTTGTGTAGTTATGTTAGTATAGTTTTTATTTGGGGGATTTTAGTGCACAAAATGTATACCTGTAGTATATTTTCAAAGTTAAAACCACCTCGAGAAATGTGACCATAAAAGCGACATCTTTGTTATAAATATAATTTCTAGGATTTTTTCCTTGAATAGGAATATTTTTTCAGAATTAAATTCAAATGGAGATTTTTAAAAAGGCGCCGTTTGAACCGCATGAGATCAAAATAAATTGTGTATAAAGAGAATTGGAATTTTTTTCTAAACCGTGTTAAATCAAAATCGTGTAAAAAAAATCCGTGAAAAAACAGAATTGGGTATATTTTTATTCCATGTGACTTGGGTAGCGCGCCAGGCTCATAATCTGTAGTTCCCAGGTTCGAGTCCCAGCTGGGTCAGCGTTGAGATTTATCTCCGCAAAAATTCCCCGCCCTGCCCACGGTCAGTAGGGGACACCGATGGGCTTGGAAAGGCCGCCGTCCGTCTGATGGGACGTTAAGCGGAGGCCCCGTGTGCGGGAGAGCCATACTCTGTGCACGTTAAAGAACACGTTGGATGGCCTTGACGGGAGGCTACCATCTGTCTCCCAACAGCTTTTCCAGTGGGTCCCCTCCCCCAACCTTCTCTGAGCCTTCGGGGTCCTTGTGGCCTGGTCATTTAGCCCATGGTGTGCAAAAAAGTGCGGCTCAGAGGTAAAACAACCCAACCCAACCCAACCCATGTGACTTGACCATTTTGAAAAAAAAAACGTCTTAAGCCTTTTAAATTGCCTGAGACATTGCCATTTATTCAAATTTGCTGGAGCATTTGTATTTTTATTACATGGGTAGTTTGGCCAACTTTACTCTGAGTCTTTGTATTATTTGTGGCTAGACAATTTAGCAAACTTAAATTTTTGCCTTCTTTGTAGCCAACCCTGATTTAGCGAATGACACCAAGAAAAAAAAATTGTATCTGCAGGAAAAAAATTTCTACTTAAAAAAGAAAACATGAATTTCTTATGAGTAATGAATGAAAAAAAAAAGCTTTTAAGGAATCAAGAAAATGTACTGATAAAAAAAATATACTTTTGAATGAGTACTGTGAATTGGTAAAAGTTTTTAGTTATGCACCTAAAATATCTGGTCAAAAAAATTCAAAAAAAATGAACCAAATCAGTATATTGATGATTTGTTCTATGAGTCAAAAGTTCTTTTGCAATTACTCATGTCGCTTTACACTCCGGTCAAATCTGTTTTAATTCTTTATATTTTTTACGGCTTAATTATTTTTCAATTTTCCTTTCACCCCTTCTATTCCTTTAGACTGGTACTTATGCAAATCTTTTTAAACTTTAAGTATATTTTATTACCCAGTCATCTAGAGACCTTACTATGCCATCCAGTTTTTCTTGCAGACTGGCTCTTTATCCATCTCTGCCCTCAGCCTTTGGATTCCATTCAACCCCCCCCCCCTCCTTTGTGCTTTCATATTTCTTGTCTAGCCATTTAGGCAATCTGCTCTAATCTGCCAGGTTGCTTAAACGTTAGAGATAGGAGATAGACCAGATAGACGTGGCGGGATATTTTTTCGCTACTCCTCTCTGGTCTACTAATGCTACTGAGTAACAACACCGTCACACCATCACTGATTACAACTTCCTGAAACGTTTAGAAGGTAAAAAGAGAGAGAGAAAGTGCAACGCTTGGGTAGTTAAGACTTTGCATTCCTTGCGGACTGTTTTTAAGGTTGTTTAGTCAACCCGTCTTTAAGCCCAGGCATTTCTTGTGAATTGCATTCTTGTTGTCCAGCTAAAATGTTGTTCATGGATGAAACAACCAAACCGTCAGTGATATTTTTTTTAATTTTCAGGACTCATACAGGTGCTGACCAGATTTCGGTTGGTAAAAACTGTGATAATTCACTAAATGTTCAGAAAACAGAAACCGGGACATAAGATAATCGGGTCTGAATTTGCATACTGAACCGAAACATTTTTCCAAGGTATACAACACCTTGCAAAAAGTTATCTAATTTATTTAAGAAATAACATTAGAAATGGCTGACATAATTACATCTGTAATTATTGAAATATCGGTAGTATATTTTTTGTTACTCTATTTATTTTTCGCTATTTCATCTGATTAGCTTTTCTAAGAAACATTTTCGTTTAATCATAAGATCGTACAAGACATATTCAAATTGCTCAATATTTGAGGACTTTCTCTAATATACACTGGTTTCCATAAATTAAGTAACAACCTGAAAACCCATTAAATCTATTGCATGTGAATCGGAATATAGGTGTATATAAATAAACTCTGCTTAAGAATAACAGTTGAAAAATGGAATAACACTTTTAATTCCCAAATTATATATGAAAACAGACACATGGTAAAAAGGTGAAGATCAACTGAAATGACCCAAGTTATTCAATATGGAGTGTGATCACCTCTTATTGTTATAAAGGCTCACAGCGATGTCGCATGCTGTTGATAACTGTCCAGCAGCGCTGTTAGTAGTAATTTACATTGCAAACATTTCATGTCCACCAAAGCATGTTAAAGCTCAGGGAGGATTATAGAAGGGAATTTAGAGAAGCAACTCGTCTCCCTAGAACATTCCATGTATGTTCTATTAGAATTTGGTCAGGAGACTGGGCTGGCCATCCATACGATTAAGAGTACTATTCTTCAGATAGTGATCGACAAGGCAACAACGGCATTGGCGAGCTTTCACATCCAGTAGGTGAATGGTATCATCTATTATACCTGCATATGGTCGCACGAAAGGGTCCAATATTTCATCCCTTTACCTGTGACTATTCACGGTTATTTTATCATGATAGCGTGCTCATGGTTCCCTCCATATCAGTTTATGCCGTGAATCTCTATGAATGGAAAATCTCGACTCTTCCATAAAGAGCACGAACCGTTATTCCTCTTGGGTCTAGTTGGCATAATGTCTCCACCAGTCTTTGACTTATGTTGGAAACGGATATCGCCATTCCACTCTACGTTGCGACGTCCGATCGCAGTTGACATGATGATTATATCTGGCTCCTCTGGGCATATAAAGCCAGTTAGTAGTCTTCCCTTGGGTTGCTGCCCGACGTTGTCCACTACTGAATCGTCTAAATGCATTCTTCCCCCCCCCCCCGGAGTGGGACCTCCTTGACGAGGGGGAGGAGCTACGGTGCCTCTGAGAAGTTGGGTTCGGATCGCTGGTTCTCTGGAATTCAGATGTCTTGTGGCCCCCGGTGGAGGGGGCCTGTTGAGAGCCGGCGGACTAGTTTAGAGGAGGCCGGTCCTGTTGGCTTGTTGACTTGTCCCCAGCGAAGCTGGGCGTTGCAGCCCTGGTTGAAGGGTCGTTCTAGGGGCCTGCGGACGGGACTTGAAGCACCTGTCCGTGGACTCATCAGGGAGTACCGCGCACTGAACTGTACACCTTCGTGCACTCGTCCTGTGGGCTCGTCGATGCGGTCTCAGTGATGCTGGGGTCGGAGTACTGCTCTCTGGGGGCTTCGGCCCGCTCACAATGGAGAAGTAGAAGTTGAAGGCTCGCGACCGGGAGTAACTAATCTGGTCGACGGACTTATCGATGGAACAGCCAAACTAAGAGTCACACGTGAATCTGTTTTTGCTCAACAGATAGCTTTCGTAGTGGAGGAACTTGGATCCTGTGAGAAGTGCAGTCATGTAAGCCCCGGTAGGCTAATGGCTTTGTCGGGGTTGTTGGAGGGGCGCTGACTGTTTACGGGTGTTCGCCGGTCAAGTGTGCTCCGATGCGGCCTGGGCACGGTTAATGCCCAGACGGCGAGCGGGCTGTGGTTGCCTGGCTCGATGGAGAGGACGAAGTTGAAGGTCATGCTGAAAGGACTGGGGACCCGATTAGGTGTGGCTTATCGATGGAAGTGCCTGAGTGTCTCTGCTGCGGATGACTCAAAAAGATAGGACTTCTTCATAAGTTTGGCATCAAAATTCAAAAGATACCATCTGATTTATATTTGGCAGCTTTTCGGACAAAAATCAGTGAGTGTTTTGGCAATTCCTAGGCAAGCAACTCAAAATTCTAAAAGATCCCACTCATTGCACCTCAATGATTATTTCAAGAGACAGGCTTCCTATGATAAGCAGTGTTTCTCTCTTCTACAGGTCTTCTCCCGCAGCAAGGCAGATCCATGAAGGTAAGATCATGATAGGAGTACCTGGTTAGTGGATAGAGATTTCAGTGGCAACTCCATCAAGGTGATATGTAGTCTCCGTACTGCGCTGCACCGGGATTGTCACGCATTATTACGTTGTCCTTGTTCATCTGGCGTCACGGCACGGCGTCAACTTGGATTTTTAATATCCTTGTTTGTGGCGACCCAGAACGAAGATTATAGTTAGGTTATGGCGAGTGCTGGACTTTATTTCTATAATACTTTCAGTCCCGACGGTGGTTAGTGGTATACATGGCATTGTCCCGATACATGTAGTGCAGTCTCTGAATTGCGGAGCATCTGGGCTTTGTCATTGATTATATTACCTGTCCTTGTTCATGCATATAACGCAACATTACGATATTGATTTTTCCCCCTTCATTTGTTCCTTATTTTATGGACACCAGAATGTTTACTTCCGCGAGGTTTATTTTTTCAATCCGTTTCCCAATCATCAAAGAGAATTTTTTTTATATTCCCACCTTACCTCGGAATGCCAGAATGTCTGCTTACCCTAACTATTTGTCGTCACATAATCATAGGGGGAAGGGCACCTCCATCCAATCATATATGAAATTAGAGTACAGTAAAGGTATTAGCAAAACAGAAATTCAAACATGGGAAGTGATAGGCAGCTATTCTTACATCTATTGATCTATTATGAGAAAGAAGGCAAACAGGTCCTGATACCGTTCTTAAAGTTTCAAGCACTGTTCAACCTACTGACACTGCTTGGAAAACAAATATCTTCCTCCCACTTCTCATTTGCGAAGCGTAGCTTTCCTGTAGTCGTTATTTTGTTCACTCATATGCTTTTCAGCATTTATTTGCTTGAAAAGTATCGAATACACTATTAAAAATGACTTCAGTTTGTTTTCATAAAGGTGGTGTATTGAAGATGTTTTGTTGTGTTATATTACTTTATATTCTTACGGTATGAGCCTTTTAACATCATTGGATTATTTGCAGAGAATGACGCTGGGTTTAAAAAAGAGTTATGAGAACACTGTAAGCCATTGTATGTGCTATACAACATTTAATATGTTGAAAATTATGAATACGCCACGACAATTCTTGCTTTTATCAGGTAGAAAGGAATAGCCTCAATTTGTTCCCATAAAGGTAATGTGTTGAGGAGCATGCCGACAGCAAACGATATAAATTGGAGAATATCTATTTAAGAATATATTAAAAATATATTAATTTTTTTACTAATTACAGTTAAGGTACTTTTAGCTATATGCTTAAATTATTTCATTATTATTTTATACTGTTATGGTATGCGCCTTTATACATATCTGGATAAATTGAGGAGAATAATACTGATTATAAAGAATATTTAGGAGAACACTGTACGCTGGAAGTATTATAAGCCGAAGTGATTATTACTCGAAAACATCATCAACATAATTACGCTTCCTCGGACAACTAACGTTCGATATATGATCTACATGATTTTTATATATTGTTTTTCTATATTGGCGATATCACAAATTTTAATAGTATATTTTGGGAAAAAACACTTTAAGTTTGAAAAACCTGTGACAAATCAGCTTCCGAAATGCCATTTTAACCCCACGACAACAGACTGGAAATCAGTACAATCCTGAAAACCTGGGATCGCTAATCACACTAAGTAGATATGAAGTCGGATGAAAATAAGTCTTCAGATTATCTGCTGAGGACGCGCCATTCTCACAGATCCCTCTACTATGGCGTATTAAACTGACAGGCTCCTATCAGACCTCTATGTTAAGCAGCTGCTTGAGAAGGTATTTATTTATTTATTTATTTATTTATTATCTTTTTTATTTTCAGTTTTAACTAAGCACAAATACTGAAATTTTCGCTGAAGACACTTAAAATGGTAAATTTATTATTTCTATTAACAGCTACTCAAACAAAACTCAATCGTAGTAGCATATTTTGGAAAAGAGTGGTAAGAGCCTTTTTGGCAGTATTCCTTAATGTCCACTGCAATCCGAGGTTTCATCTTGTGGCGAGAGAACAATAGACTCTCCAAACTCGTTAGCGTCGATTTTTTCGCTTTGGAATGTCGGAGAGAAGAGAATCACAACGATGACCAGTTTGGACTCAAATCTGCTAATTAAGAACTAGTTTTCTGCAAATTGCAGCATCTTGGATAGCAATTTTAAGAATTTAAGAAGGAAGAAGAAAGTGTAAGATATACGAAACTTTTGTCGTATTACGGAATCAAAGCTGAAAGTAAAGAACAAAAAGAGGAAATCAAACATGAAATAACGCTTAAAATACAAGACCGCAAAACAAAAAATAGAAGCAGTTTTCAAAGATGTCGGTTCACAATTTGTAAGTTATTAATGCACTGTACGCTAGTGTAAGATATTCGAAACTTGTGTCGTATTACGGAATCAAAACTGAAAGTAAGAAACGAAAAGAGGAAATCAAACATGAAATAACGCTTAAAATACAAGACCGCAAGACAGAAAATAGAAGCAGTTTTCAAAGATATCGGTTCACAATTTGTAAGTTATTAATGCACTCTACGCTGGTGTAAGATATTCGAAACTTGTGTCGTATTACGGAATCAAAACTGAAAGTAAGAAACGAAAGAGGAAATAAACATAAGTTGGGTTGGGTTGTTTTACCTCTGAGCGGCACTTTTTTGCACACCAGGGGCTAAATGGCCAGGTCACATGGACCCCGATGGCTCAGAGAAGGTTGGGGGAGGGGACCCACTGGAACAGCTGTTGGGAGACAGATGGTAGCCTCCCGTCAAGGCCATCCAGCGTGTTCTTTAACGTGCACAGGGTATGGCTCTCCCGCACTCAGGGCCACGGCTTAACGTCCCATCCGACGGACGGCTGCCTTTCCAAGCCCATCGGTGTCCCCTACTGACCGTGGGCAGGGCAGGGAATTTTGCGGAGATAAATCTCAACGCTGACCCAGCTGGGACTCGAACCTGGGAACTACAGATTACAAGCCTCGCCCGCTACCGACTGAGCCACCCCCGCCCCCGAAATAAACATGAAATAACGCTTAAAATACAAGACCGCAAGACAGAAAATAGAAGCAGCTTTCAAAGATATCGGTTCACAATTTGTAAGTTATTAATGCACTGTACGCTAGTGTAAGATATTCGAAACTTGTGTCGTATTACGGAATCAAAACTGAAAGTAACAAACGAAAAGAGGAAATAAACATGAAATAACGCTTAAAATACAAGACGGCAAGACAGAAAATAGAAGCAGCTTTCAAAGATGTCGGTTCACAATTTGTAAGTTATTAATGCACTGTACGCTAGTGTAAGATATTCGAAACTTGTGTCGTATTACGGAATCAAAACTGAAAGTAAGAAACGAAAAGAGGAAATAAACATGAAATAACGCTTAAAATACAAGACCGCAAGACAGAAAATAGAAGCAGCTTTCAAAGATATCGGTTCACAATTTGTAAGCTATTAATGCACTGTACGCTAGTGTAAGATATTCGAAACTTGTGTCGTATTACGGAATCAAAACTGAAAGTAAGAAACGAAAAGAGGAAATCAAACATGAAATAACGCTTAAAATACAAGATTGCAAGACAGAAAATAGAAGCAGCTTTCAAAGATATCGGTTAACAATTTGTAAGTTATTAATGCACTGTACGCTAGTGTAAGATATTCGAAACTTGTGTCGTATTACGGAATCAAAACTGAAAGTAAGGAACGAAAAGAGAAAATCAAACATGAAATAACGCTTAAAATACAAGACCGCAAGACAGAAAATAGAAGCAGCTTTCAAAGATATCGGTTCACAATTTGCAAGTTATTAATGCACTGTACGCTAGTGTAAGATATTCGAAACTTGTGTCGTATTACGGAATCAAAACTGAAAGTAAGAAAGGAAAAGAGGAAATAAACATGAAATAACGCTTAAAATACAAGACCGCAAGACAGAAAATAGAAGCAGCTTTCAAAGATGTCGGTTCACAATTTGTAAGTTATTAATGCACTGTACGCTAGTGTAAGATATTTAAACTTGTGTCGTATTACGGAATCAAAACTGAAAGTAAGAAACGAAAAGAGGAAATAAACATGAGTTGGGTTGGGTTGTTTTACCTCTGAGCGGCACTTTTTTGCACACCATGGGCTAAATGGCCAGGTCACATGGACCCCGATGGCTCAGAGAAGGTTGGGGGAGGGGACCCACTGGAACAGCTGTTGGGAGACAGATCTCCCGTCACGGCCATCCAGCGTGTTCTTTAACGTGGACAGGGTATGGCTCTCCCGCACACGGGGCCACGGCTTAACGTCCCATCCGACGGACGGCTGCCTTTCCAAGCCCATTGGTGTCCCCTACTGACCGTGGGCAGGGCAGGGAATTTTGCGGACATAAATCTCAACGCTGACCCAGCTGGGACTCGAACCTGGGAACTACAGATTACGAGCCTGGCGCGCTACCGACTGAGCCACCCCCGCCCCCGAAATAAACATGAAATAACGCTTAAAATACAAGACCGCAAGACAGAAAGTAGAAGCAGCTTTCAGAGATATCGGTTCACAATTTGTAAGTTATTAATGCACTGTACGCTACTGTAAGATATTCGAAACTTCTGTCGTATTACGGAATCAAAACTGAAAGTAAGAAACGAAAAGAGGAAATAAACATGAAATAACGCTTAAAATACAAGACCGCAAGACAAAAAAATAGAAGCAGCTTTCAAATATATCGGTTCACAATTTGTAAGTTATTAATGCACTGTACGCTAGTGTAGGATATTCGAAACTTGTGTCGCATTACGGAATCAAAACTGAAAGTAAGAAACGAAAAGAGGAAATCAAACATGAAATAACGCTTAAAATACAAGACCGCAAGACAGAAAATAGAAGCAGCTTTCAAAGATATCGGTTCACAATTTGTAAGTTATTAATGCACTGTACGCTAGTGTAAGATATTCGAAACTTGTGTCGTATTACGGAATCAAAACTGAAAGTAAGAAACGAAAAGAGGAAATAAACATGAAATAACGCTTAAAATACAAGACCGCAAGACAGAAAATAGAAGCAGCTTTCAAAGATATCGGTTCACAATTTGTAAGTTAGTAATGCACTGTACGCTAGTGTAAGATATTCGAAACTTGTGTCGTATTACGGAATCAAAACTTAAAAGAAGACGTAAGAAACGAAAAGAGGAAATCAAACATGAAATAACGCTTAAAATACAAGACCGCAAGACAGAAAATAGAAGCAGTTAAGGTCATAACTTAAGGTCTCTACCTTATCAATATCTTCAACAAGGAAATATTCTTATTATTCAATGGATTCTCTCCCTTGTGTGGGCTCCCTCTGAATGAAAAGTAGACAAATTTGCAAAGGAGTTATATTTCAACTCCTTTCTTTATTCACAATTTTAAAATTAATAACATACATCAACAAAATGCCACAAATACTCATAGATTAATATTTCAAACAAAATCAATAAATTTCGAGATTTTAACTTACCAAGAAAAGAAATAAATGCTATCTTAAGAATTAAAACAAACTGCTTTTATTAAAAACGCATTGTTTAGATTTAAATGCATATTCTCCTAAATATCCCCAATGTCATTGTCTTCACTCTACCCATCACATTATATTCGTATGCCCTCTTTCTACTATTAAAAGAAACAAGTATTTCAAAAATTATAAAAAATGTCATATTAACACATATAACTTCAAAACTATTCTTAATCCTAAAAATCATAAGCTTATTCCCAATTTTCATAAATTATTAATTTCCTTTATTAAAAAATTAGCACGTTAAATAATTTTTGAAACAAAAAAGAGCATATAATAAAAAAAAGAATATGAAAAAATAATTATTATTATGAAGAGAAAAATACAAAATAAAATAAATAAATAAATGAAATAAAATAAAAAAATCTTATTACTACATCCCTTCCTTTGAGGTTCTTCAATATTTTTGAACTCCGGCATAGGAAGATTCAATTACGAGACATGACTTCTGTCTGTCTGATTCATGGGCAAAGCTAAATAGGCCTGGGTAACTTTAGAACTATAAGGTTTAATTTCGAAATCATTACGTTTTATAGAAACTGGATTGTATGAAACTGAAACAGATGAATGAGTATCTGCAGTTGTAAAGAGAGTTGGAACTAAATTTTGACAAAAAATGAAGTTTTTGTTAACGGATATTTTTTTCATAGTTTGCATGATAAAAGCTTCTTTGATCTCGATATTTGTTCAATGTCTATTCACTTGCGCAGGCGCTAGACGGTATTTGTTTTTACGAAATGTGCAACTTCTAAACATAAATTTTCGAAAAAAAATTGTTTCATTTAATAATACATATAAAAGCCGTCACGTGGCCGCGTGTGCTTGGCTACTGGTCACAGGGACCTGTGTTAGAGCTCCGGGTGATGATGTCTTTGTTGGTTTTTTGTTGAGCCTTCCTCTTAGACCTACTATGGCGTATAAATTGACAGGCTCTTGTCAGACCTCTGAGGCAAGCAGCTGCTTGAGGGATCATTTTTTTTTTCATTTGTAATATGTAAAAAACATTAAATTTTGCCTAAAAAGCCTTTTCAGCCTATATAAACTTTGAATTATTCGTTTGTTTGTTTGTTTTGTAACTGGAGATATTGGCCCTCTAATTGTTCTTTCATGAACAGTTTCGAAACAACGATATATTTGAAGATTTAAAAATGTTTCTCTTACGGTTCCAAAACAGTAAGTTAATATTGAACTTACAACTGTATATGTATTTTGATATAGTAAACTTGGATATTTATTTTATCATATGATAGATTTCATGTTTTGAACAAAGTAGATATGTATTTCTATATCCCAACTGTTATCTGAATTAAGTACTAAAACAATAAAATATGTGGGAGTTACTTGTGATCTTTTATCAAAACTAGTGATATCATGCACAAAACACAGTGTTAAAAAATAAGCAAATGATCTCCAAGATATGTATTTTAGAATATAAGATTAATATAAAACTCTTAAAATATATACATTATGATTAATTTTATTCTAGAATACAGTGTGTGATTCTAGGTTGTTTGTACGTATGTTAACACGCCTAATTCCTAAATTGTTTATATCAACTGTAGCAAATACATAAGCTACATTGTAACAATTATAATTTTTACAAGAAAGTATGACTCTTCTATGTTTTGGAAATCTTGAACCACTTAAATTGAAATAGGCGAAGAAAAATGCTTAAGAAATGATGTTTCACATCGTTATGAGACTTTGTGAGCAGGAGATTGAGTGAAAACTATTTACAGGTTTATTTACATAAACTGAGTAATTCCAAGTAGCGAATTGATTATACACAAATACAATTTACTAGATTAGTATTAAGTATTATCATCATTCAGATAATTTCACAACCAAGTTTTCTACTGATCTTGAACAAAATTTGTAGTTTACAATTGGTTTTCAATATTATCTACATAATACCCAACGTTATGCTAATAGCAATAATTCTACAATTTCCTCTTACCATAAATGTTTAAACAGGATCGATCCTTACACTACTTCGAAATCAGTACTAATTCACTTGACAGCATCAAAAACTGATTTTTTCACAGACAAATATCTCTCACACTTATCCCAACGAAAAACTAGAGTCGCAAGTTATTTCATTCCTCAAATATCAAACGAACTCTTCGAAAACTATTTTCTAAAGTTCTTGAGTTCCACGGTTTTTCTCTTTTTTTTTTCAATGTCGCGCACAGTTTGATTCATAACTCTGGAAGAAGGTTTTTAATCATTCCTGCCAGGAATGGTCAGATATTAAAATATACATATTAATGATAAATATAATATATTAGTTAAATATTTTATAAGAGCAGAGTGTCTCAAGATTTTTGCATTCGAAAACCAAACAAGGATTTATATAAAACTATTGCGAATTGATTATACAATACGTGCTTTGTTAAGAACGTGCTTTGTTTAAGATTTTGTTTAAGATCAGTAGAAAACTTGGTTGTGAAATTATCTGAATGATATTAATACTTAATACTAATCTAGTAAATTGTATTTGTGCATAATCCATTCGTTACTTGGCATTACTCAATTTATGTAAATAAACCTGTAAACAGTTCAGTCAATCTCCTGTTCACAAAGTTTCATAAAAATATGGAACATCATTTCTTAAAGCATTTGAACATTGTGATTAATGTTTGAACTAAATTTGTTACAGGAATTTAAACTGTTTCCTTAATATAAAATGCTCATAACCTTTTTATATTGATGAACATTTTATGTTTTTAAAACTAACAATTTATGCCACTTTGCAATTTATTAATTAGCAATCTATTTTCTGTGACGGTGATTAAATATATCTCAGAAAACATTGTCTGAATACTGTTTTTTTTTTTTGACGGTTTCAAGGTACAAAAATAATTAAGGCAATTTCTGTCAAATAGCATAGAGTATGAATAAATTGAATTGATTTAAGAAAAATATTAATCCTCAAACATCTGCTTTCCACAGAGAATCTGACAGTATGATAGGCCATAGAGAAGGTCTGTGAGGAAGGAGAGAGCTCAGCAGAAAGACAACACAGGTAAAAACCTTTGCTGGGACTCGAATCAAGATTGTTTTGATCGCTAACCAAGCGTACTAACCACTCAGTCACCGAGATGGTCATCAAGGCCAATAGAAATTAGCATATGATTATATAGGCAGGTACAAGGCTACCAAAGTAAGGCTGAAAAATGGGATCCATTTGACAGTTGCTAAAGGACAGAAGAGAGAAGCCATTCTAGTTTACCCCAAATGTCTTTATTGTATTCATGTATGACTGTTATGTCATCTAAGAGATGCAGCTTAACAACCCATCAGCTATGCCACTGCATGTCCGTGGGTTTCTCCTCTATCATCCAAGCAGTGAAAGTTTGATGTGTCTGTAGAATTCCATACTCGTAACCTCATGTTCTCAAGTTTGAGTTCCCATTAAGCTTAAGTTGATATTTTCTTAGTTAACCCCAGTTATTTCATTAATCGATGGGCCTATAGATGCCGTCACCCTTCGTACGAGACGTATCCCCGTGTTATGAAGATCCATACTCTGTGCAAAAAAAAACTGGTTGGTGAATGCGGTGAAGAATGCGATCTGCTTTCTAACAGAAGTACGGGGAATTAGTCGCTTCACTAACGTTCTCTGAGTCCTTGGTGTTTTTGCGCCGTTTAGGGGTCCAGGTTCCTGAACTGTCTTCGTGTGATAGGTCCTATTTTGTATATTCTTCTGCACCCAGATAATAGTTCCCAGAAACACGTGAACACATAAAAACAAGTGAACTTGGAAAACTCCAGGATCACTGCTCTGCGTTAGGACTACCGCTTCCTTAATATTCCCGTATCATCCCCCACTGTGTGCAATAAAAGTGTCGGTCAGAGGCAAAATCCAATTTCGACGCTAACGGAGTTAAGAATCATCTTTATTCTAAACTTGCTTGAACATATTACAAGATAATGTTGACCAGCGTCTTTAAAAGCATGGCAAAAAATTATATGGTTTCACATTTTTGTCATTTACCGCTAAAAAACGACGCTCTACAAGATGTGAGACTAAATCCAAGCTCTTAATCATTATTTGCCTCATTCTTGTTTTCTTATATGTCCTCCAACATCACTATCAGCGAGAGGCCATTCAGGATCATAACTGGAGGTTTCCTGGTTCCATCTATAACCATAAAAGCACTGAAAATTTGTTTCATCGCTGCCTGATTTTGAAAAACGCAAAGTTATCTTAAAAGAATAACATTGCAGAGGGCATTGCATCATGAACCTCTTGTTCCAGAAAACAAAAGCCCAAACTTATAAATACTCCTCATCCTTATTTATGTGATTACAAGTTTTTATTTTTTCCGCATTATGTAAATAAAAGGTAGATGGAGAATATATTAGCATTTGCATTTGTCTGTGCTGTATTTTTAAGAATATATATATAGAGAGAGAGATAAATTCGTTCTTTGCACTCAGTAATACGTTACTTCTATCATATATTTCCTTCTTAGTCGCCATTACCATTTACGGTGACAGGAAGAATATCCTGTGATTTAAATCGATTCCCTCTGAGCTAGAAAAGCAACGAAGAAACCAAAGGGGAATAAGCGTCAGTGAAGGGTTTATCTGGTTCCATCTCGCTTTAACACATCTTTCCTCACATGTTATTCATCCATCCACTCTATCTCCATCCTCTGCATCACCAAGAGTGTCATCGTTTCTCCCCGTGTCCCCAGCATCTTCCCAAGCATCATTAGCAGGTGGAAAGTGTATCCTTTGTCATTCTCCCCTTCCTGCTTCGGCTCTCTCCTCTCCTATTACGAATTCCTTACGGATGATTTAAAGTGCAAAGTCAACTCTGCTTTCAGCCAAATTGACTTGTCACCAATGCGGTTTCTGCAAATGACAGCTCATGCAAAATTAGCCAACTGATTCCTTCATTCAAATAGGAAGAGTAAACCTTGAAGTGCCTCACGCGAGATCTCAACATGGTTAGTCGCAGAAAGCAGGCAACTATTTCGTTGCATTGGAAGGAGGGAGAAATATTAGGGAATTCATTTTGTGTAAATAATTTGTTCGATTTCCTATATTTTTTCCAAAACAACAGGTGGATTTCCTGATTATTGTTTTGTAATCCACCTTTGCCTCAAAATATATAAACTTGATTTAATATTTATTTAGATAAATAATTACCTCCGCAATTTTCAGATATATATGCTTAAATAAAAAAAATGTATCTATTTGTTTAAGTGGAAATTAAAAATGACACTTAACAGTCCAAGAATTAAATGTTTGTTAATATCGGATACATTTGTTTCAACCAAATGATAATAAATTTTGAACTCTTTTCAAACGCACATATTTTAATTCGAAACGGTATTAGTTTCGACCTCTGAAAGAAGAAAACAAGAACGAAATAAAACCACGAGAAAAAAAGTTCCAGTTTTTTGTGACACTCGTAGCTGTCTTAGCGAAGAGCTGTTGCCACAAATAGGAAAAGAAGTAAACCCTGAAGTGCTTCTCTTCACGACGACAGAGTGGAACTGTGTCAAGACGTCCTCTGATGCCCTCAGGAAAAATGGTGTCGAATCAAATTTCGGAATGGCTTCATAGATTTGGCCTCGACTCCAGTAGTTCTGTCGTTGCATTTCCTTGCACGTAACAAATCAAAGAGCTGAGAGTGAACGGTGGGTTCAGCAACACATATGCGCCACAGATTTATTCACAAACGAGCCAACATTCAAGATTTTCTTATACGAGTTGCTTTCATGCCTAGAGAGAGGAAAATATCTGCCTCCTTTCTTACCACTCTAAAAGAACGGAATATTATGGAAGAGTTTGGATAAAGTGGGGATATTAAGGAAGAGTTTGGAAAATGTGAGTATATTAAGGAAGAGTTTGGATGATATGGGAATATTAAGGAAGCGGTAGTCCTAATGTAGAGCAGTGATTCTGAACATTTCCAAGTTCAGTGTTTTTATGTGTTCACGTGTTTCAGGAAAGGGGATTATTTTCTTTTTCTTCAACTATCACCAAATTGCAGAGTAGTATGCAAAACAGGACCGCCCACACTAAAGACGTTCAGGGACATTTTTTTATAATATGAAGTATACTTGATATTATGAAATGTCGTAGTAATTCCTGCAGTTCTCGTTAATAATTCAAATCAGGCCTATTCAGAATATCGCGTAATATTTGATGTGCCACCTAAAGAAATTCTGTTTATCATCAATGGGTCAACATTTAGTAGTTTAGACAATCATCATATTTTGTTTTCCTTTTCACGTCTTGAGTATTGAATACAGAACAAAGGTTTTTAAATATTTCACACGACTCTATTTCCAAGTTGTTGGCTAATTAATGACCTCGCACATTTATAATTGATGTATATTTAGAAAATGGCATGTGCAATTCGATATATTTATTTAATCCCTTCGAAAACAGACATGAGCTGTCTGGGAAGACGACTAAAATTCTTTAGGTATT
This sequence comes from Ryuthela nishihirai, assembly GCA_038380435.1. Classification (NCBI taxonomy): domain Eukaryota; kingdom Metazoa; phylum Arthropoda; class Arachnida; order Araneae; family Heptathelidae; genus Ryuthela; species Ryuthela nishihirai. The sequence continues at coordinate 30,158,018 of JAWZYU010000016.1, read as the reverse complement.
ACAATAACTGTTCGGTCCGGAAATGCGAGCTCGTAGCGAAATATCATAATGATATTATTTTACATATGCGCAATAAGCAAATAGCAAGAATTTCGAATTTCACAACAAGGTACATTTCGAATTTTAACGTCAGAGATATTAGAAACGAGGAACAGAAAATAAAATCATCCCCGTACATCACTAATAAAAAAAAAACGATTTTCCCTTTGGATAAGGCGCTGAAAGAAAAAAACAGCGATGTAGATAAGGCATTTGGATTTTAACAGAATGAATATTCAATATAATAGCTAGATGGTATCGAGCAACACGTGTTCGTCGAAGATTGATCGAGAAGATCATTGAGGATTACATACATACATACATACATACATACGTATAAAATCCTCATGCAGCCATGGACTACAGAGGTCCAACCAGACTAATTTTCCTCTCCAGACGAGTCTGTTCTGAGCTATTGCTGCTGCATTTGACCACTCTAGGTCAATTCTAGCAAAGTCCTGTTTGACATTATCTGCCCATCGCATCCTAGGTCTTCCCCTTTTTCTGAAACCCTTAGGCACACTGTTCAAAATCCTGTTTGCAATATGCAGCTATTAATACGAGCAACACGGCCAAACCAACGCAGTCTTTCTCTGCACAATATGCTGCTCAATAGAGGTTGATGACTCCTTCTACCCTCATCATTACTTACAAAGTCAAACTACATAATGTCCAAGATACTACGTAAGCATCTAGAATCAAAGGCATAAAGTTTCTTGTTATCCTGCTTACAAAGGGTCCATGTTTCGCTACCATAATTAACCTTAGAAAGAACCAAACTATTATACAGCCTAATATTAGTCTTTAGGTGTACATGTCTGTTTATCCACATCCCCATAGATTCTTAAAAGTCCCAGCGGCAATCCATATCACTTAGGGTATCCATATCACCAGTGCAGCAAGTCCAAGATCCATAATCAAGCTCAAAGTCTACTAGGTAGCTCAGTCCAGTCTACTAGGTATAAATGGTCAGCACCAGGACTCTGTGAAGTTGACGACTCCTCAGCAGTGTTGAAAAAAAAAGAAAAAATTACCATAGATGACCAGATCAGTAGGCCACACTGAACTGTCAGCCCTTCACTTCCGTTCCCTTCCAAACGAGAATATCTCTTTTGAAATGTACTAACGGCCTGCACCACGAGAAGACGGTGTCGGACATTAGAAGCAAGACCTGGCCGGTTCTGTGCATTATCATTGGGAATTAGTACACAGCTTTCCTTCCAGTTTATTCCTAGCTACCATTACAGAGTTTAAAATATTCAGTTTAAGAAACTGCGGTTATTAGCAAGCATATTGCTAGAAAAGGAAGCTGATCTTTTTTCTCGAAAGACATTATATACTTCAAGCATTTTTTTGGATATTAAGCTGTGAAGTTGAGTGATGGACGTCTGGATAGACTATGAGACTGCGCAGTTACTACTTCTGCAGTTCACATGGGTCATAGTCAATGATCTATCAATTACCTGTCATTCAACCAATGATCTATGAGAACTATTAAAGCGTCAACTGCACAGTTTCATAGTCTTTACAACTGCCCCTCACTCTACGCCACTGATGATAACAAAAATTTAGCACGTTTTTAAATTAACCTTTAGATATGAATAAATGAATAGTAATAATAATAATGTTATAATAAAATAATGAATTAATAACTTATGCTTATTTATGAATAAATTTGCCTGTATTTTATGGATAAACAACATTTTGCAATTATTGTAAATAAACTTTGAAAAGATTTTATCCAAGTTTTAATTTCAGTAAAACCTCAATTATCCGACGCTTGATATCCGATTTTCGGTTTATCAATTATAATTTCGGCTATTCGAGTATGGTCAATTGTCACACTTTATTAGCCAAAAGTTTGTTCAAACAGAGACTACAAGGTACAAGTTTATATAACTAAGAATGTCATTATATTGTATTCCACGTTATAGGAGACTAAAGAACGTTCTCTTTCCTTTTATGAAGTCGACACCGATGTGTTAAATTAGCAGGATGAGGTGTTTTATCTCAGAGTGGCACTTTTGCACACAATGAGATAAAGACTAGGTCACAAGGACTCAAAGGTCAAAGGGTCCAAAAAGGTTGGAGAAGGGTATCCATTGGACAGCTATTAGGAAACAGATGATAGCCTCCCATAAAGACCACCCAGTGTATTGCTTAACGTGCGCAGGTTATGGCTCTCCTGCAAAAAGAGCCAGAGCTTGAGGTCCCATCAGACTAACGGTAGCCTATCCAAGCCCATCAATATCCCTTCCCTCAACTGTGGCACAGTTCAGATTTGAACCTGTGAACTGCAGATTACGGATATAGCATGCTACAGACTGAATCCACCTCCTCCACTACGTTAGCAAGTAAATCTCGCTATTTTCGATTCCATGTGATTTCGACTACATTGCTTTTGTTTCTCAGAAGTTAAAACTTTTCCTGTATTATTCCTTTCATTCACGATACTCTTCTTACGACTCCTGAGTCTGATGCAAGTTTCACAAACATCGTTGAAGCGAAAGCATCTTTTAAACCACTCAACGCATTCAAAACACAGGTTTTCGCATCCTGTTGCTCAATTCAGCTTTCGGATGTTTGGTCACTTCAGAGGCCTTCAGGGAGGAGGAAAATTTCGAAGGTTAAACCTTTGCGTTGCTTTCAGTTAAATGATAAAGTTTTACAGATAATTTGGTGATCCTAGCTCTCACCGTTTAGAAAGAGTTTTCTCGTTGTTTGGAAAGGAGAAAGAAAGTGTGAAAGGGACAATAAAACATAGACAAAAGTCTTCTCTTGATCTCAAGAACCATAATGCAAAATTTGGTTACGATACTTTAAGAGTACTTCAAATGTAAAACGAATATACAGACAAACAACTCTCCAAAATGCATGTATATAAGATTTTAAAGGTTCTCACATGTATTGGAAAAAGCATGCTGAACAGATCCATTATTATCGATGATACTCTCCGTTTTCACACTGTTAGATAACTCAGGAACCAGATAAAGAGTAAAGGTATCATTTAACCTACAATTATCTGCACAGATCAAAAGTATCAAATGTCCCAACTGACAATGCAGTCAATGAGGATATAACAGTCCGATCTCACAGACTTATAATTGAAATGGAAATGTCCGGTTCTCCCTAATAAACATGTTAGCTAAACGTTTCTGCAGTTGTGGCAGGAGCCGATAAAACAATGACAAGTCGCCTTCGCTATTAGGTTTATTGCTTTGCCCTGCATAGGCTGCATGTAGTCTGTATAGATGTCTGCCGACCATGGTGGAACTTTGCCAGAGCACAGGCAAGCGCCAACAGCTGTCTTCGTTCCCCTGACGCTTTTAGGTCTTCCATTACAGAAACACAGTGCCAGAGAGGGGCGGATTTTGCCGCTGACGACGGAGTTGTAGAGCTACTATTGCTGAGCAATCGCAGTGCCACGATTGAAGGCATTTTCTTTTTTCATTAGTGTAATTGTTCGTTACATGACGTCATCAAGGGAAATCAGAGAATCGCCGAAATCATAAGTGGAAACGCATACTTTATGCCACTGTGAGAATTGTGTTGACCTCTCTTGTGGTGAATTTCTTTTGGAGAAATCTTCACATGTAAGTGAAAATCAATGACAAAAATAGATGAAAAATAATATCGGACCTTAATGCAGACATAGATTGGGATGGGAAATTTTAGTTTGTTATTATTATCGAATTTCATTGAAGAAATAAATCCATACATCTTTTATTATGATCAATTATCATACCTCATCTGCTCTTTTGAAAACTTACACACAATTGATTCCTATGAGTATTTGGACAGTTTCAGAGAAGCAGGCTGCATCAATTAATGGAATACCTCAAGAGTACCTTGAAAATTAAAGATAATTCTATATATTTCTTATATTTTTTATATATTTAGATTAGACTAGCAGCTGGAACATCAGTACCTTACAGCTGACACATCAAAGGAATAATTCAAATAACATGTGCTTCAGAAAGAATGCAAAGGTCTTATCCTATAGAGGAAAAGTGGGCAAACTGCGGCTCCCGAGACAATATTGGGTTTTATTGCCAATTTTTTTAAAATTTTATATTAACCCTTTGAGATTCGGGAGAGGAAACAGCAGGCTTCCCGTAGACCCGAGAGGTATAAAACTCAGAAGTATAACCATTAAAATCGCCGTTTTCAAATGATTACGAAGAAAACGAAAACATAACCAAAACTTGTTTTAAACAAGTACAGATGATGCAACTGGACTCTGCGTCATCACTCTTCATGCAGTACGCACAACTTACGCGCTTGCGGCGGTAGCGGAACATAACTAGTAACTGAATTTTGGAAACAAATCCCAGAAGCAAAGTATTCCAATCTTCAGAAAAATGGCTTCCAACTACTCTCTGTTTTTGGGACAACTTACTGCTGTGAATCTCTATTCTCTGTAATAAAATTTGTCAAGTCAAAACATCGTGCTATCCTCACTAACAACCATCTCATTGAGTTGGGTTGGGTTGTTTTACCTCTGAGCGGCACTTTTTTGCACACCATGGGCTAAATGGCAAGGTCACATGGACCCCGAAGGCTCAGAGAAGGTTGGGGGAGGGGACCCACTGGAACAGCTGTTGGGAGACAGATGGTAGCCTCCCGTCAAGGCCACCCAGCGTGTTCTTTAACGTGCACAGGATATGGCTCTCCCGCACACGGAGACACGGCTTAATGTCCCATACGACGGACGGCGGCCTTTCCAAGCCCATCTGTGTCCCCTACTGACCGTGGGCAGGGCGGGGAATTTTGCGGAGATAAATCTCAACGCTGACCCAGCTGGGACTCGAACCCGGGAACTACAGATTACGAGCCTGGCGCGCTACCGACTGAGCCACCCCCGCCCCCCATCTCATTGAACTTCTTAGAACAGCTTTAGCATCCTGCCAGCCGGATTTTAAACTATTAACTGCAAAAATAAAGACTCGATCAAATTCTTCAACGAGCAGAGATTAAACATATTCTGCTTTGGTGAGTAGAACTACTATATAGTTGTATTTTTTATTATTTATAGATACAATTTTAAAATAATATTTTCTGTGGCTCTTGAACATTCAAAAATGTATGAAAAACATTTTATGTGGCTCTTCTTATCGAAGAACTTGCCCATCCCTGCTATATAGAATAAAAAGTTTTATCTTATTCAGTAGGATATGCATCGCAAATACTTGATAGTTGGTTAAGTATGAAGAGTACTGTTGGGAAAAAAAATGATATTGTTGTATTAGAGCACAATTGTTTCCGAGAGAGGAGAGAGACAACACTCAGGCAAAAGCATTGTGGTTATGATCAACAGGTTTCACTGGAAAACCAAAAAAAGACCATTTGCAATCGAATCCGAGTCAAAGTGGTGATAACCAAGTAATTTAATTCCAAACTACAGGGGCGTAAGAGGAAGCAAATTGTAGAGCTCTAGTCTCATAAGTAGGTTCCCAATTTACCAATGTATAGAGCTAGTGACGAACAATCGCAACGATATTTCGATATTTCTTTGCTAAAGATTATTTTAGATTCTTGTACCATGCCTCTAGAAAGGGAAATGATGCCGTTGGGTATGAAAATGTCATCAACATCCAGCTGAAGGAGACTGTTCAGTTCAGTATGTCAAAAACACACTGAATACACTTGATGAACTTCACATTGTTCCCTAAGAGCTGTTCAGTGGGTTTCCTTTTCCCACCCCTTTCTGATCCTTGGAGTCTTTATGATCTGGATCTTTATGATTCATCATGAAGTAAAAAGAATGCCACTAAAAGAGTAAAAACAACTCACTTTGGCCACCTTACTTTAACAGTTGCCTATTACAATGATATGTTGATATTATCTGTTATTTAGTGACACATGTGATACCTTGGCGGAGGAAGTTATTTTTATCTGTACACAACTGTTTCCTTCTCTGTTTGAGCCTCAAACCTTTTCCCTTTGCTTTGCGTACAAAGCATGGTATTTGTTCTAGGGTTGGGTTGTTTTACCTCTGAGCGGCACTTTTTTGCACACAATGGGCTAGATGGCCAGGTCACAAGGACCCCGAAGGCTCAGAGAAGGTTGGGGGAGGGGGCCCACTGGAACAGCTGTTGGGAGACAGATGGTAGCCTCCCGTCAAGCCATCCAGCGTGTTCTTTAACGTGCACAGGGTATGGCTCTCCCGCACACGGGGCCACGGCTTAACGTCCCATCCGACGGACGGCGGCCTTTCCAAGCCCATCGGTGTCCCCTACTGACCGTGGGCAGGGCGGGGAATTCTGCGGAGATAAATCTCAACGCTGACCCAGCTGGGACTCGAACCTGGGAACTACAGATTACGAGCCTGGCGCGCTACCTACTGAGCCACCCCCGCCCCAGGTATTTGTTCTAACTAACCTTCCAGTGGCAGGACTGTTGGAGCGTATGACTGCGAATAAAAGGTCTTGCTTGCAATCCCGGACAAGGCAAGGATAGTTCCTTTCTAACGATGCTGGCTTTCTGTTCAAATCGCTCCTTTCTTACAAAACTTGTGACTTACGGGATTTACCGGAGCTGTCATTCCGTTTCAAGTAATTCACTTGCCATGGAGACTGAAAGTAATTTCCTTGAAAAAAGGTATAATTTTTTATTATAATTATTAATTCCGAGAAAATAAAATTACAACTTACCATTTCACTTAATTAAAATCCCGTTCAAAAAAAATCTAGAAAATGCATTATTATTTAGTCCATACCGCACCAGAAAGACAAATGCTCAGAACAAACTAACCCAAATTAAAGGCAATAACTTTACGAAGCTGATGCAAATAGCAGCATTTGTGCTTGGTCAAGAAGCATTTAGTAACTAAAGAGACCATTGCGTGACTGCACATGCTTTCAGTGCGGTCCAGTTAACTTGAAATATGCATCGGGTTGCGTCCTCTTCATCCGAACTGGTTTAATCTTCTGAATATGTTAAGGCAAGACATTTCACGGAAAAACTTTGTTGCTAATTCTCCTCGTTACAATCTTTGAGAAAATTTGCAATGAATAATGTAAAAGTTGCAAGGTTTATGTCACCGAACGGAATGTTCCCGATTAACTCAACAAACTCATCTTAATTTGAATACCGAAAATGCGGCCTTTTATCTTTTAAAGCTTACGATCTAATCTGAGAGAAAAGGTAACTTAATATCGATTCGAATTAGGAAGTCTGGACCCTGTTAATTAATCATAACCTTGACTTCTTACATATCTAAGTATATTAGGATAAATACTGACAGCAAACCGTATAATAATTAGGAAATACATTTAGAAAAAACTCGACATTTATTGGTAAGCCGTTTGATTGAGATGATGCTGTAACTGGTTTCAATCGTCTTCAAGCATGTGAGTTATTTTCAAAAGAGTAATTTTTTCCTTATAAGAAAAAAAGTTTATTAAATTAAATACATCATTAACAGTCTCATCACTGCATGTAAAGGGATAAGTGTAGCTTTCTGCAGGGTTATACAGTATTACTGATGACCGTCTAAGCAACACATGACACGAACTATGCTGTACCGTTCTGCCGTATGAAATGTCACTGGAAGGTCACTTTTAAGTTCACAGGGTCGGTGGGTCTGAGACAAAAGGGCACTGAGAACGTGGGAACCAAGTCAATAAGATTTTCGATGCTTCGCTTTCTTCCGAACTCAGCTTTCTCTGCAGGTGATGAGAACCCTTTTAGATGAGAACATTGATCCCCGATAATTATGAATTTATTGCAATTATTTCATTGTTTTATAGCCGGTATGAAAGATACGGAGGTTTTAATTTTTGTAAACTTCTACTCATAAATAACCATAATAAGGAAATGTTATCGTCCTGTAGCTGAATTCCTGCGACCATTAAATTCACAAAGCAAGTAACATTCTCAGAAATCGACGTTGCAATGCACGCGCTGAGCATCTAATTACCACAACACTAAAAAAGGTGTCATTGGAGGTTAGCAAACGTGTTACACTAACCGACAAGTATACCACTATGTAGCGGTGTTACTTTTAGAAATGACACAAAATGTTATAACAGAGGTATGTAGTATCCACTCCAATGGTTATAACTTGGGATATTCATATTAATAATTAGAAAAAAGTTTATTTAGTAATATTCTGAAATTGCATTGAAAATGTGGATCAAATTATGAAAGATAAGCTAGATAAGACAGTTTCCCTCGTATGGGATGTTAAGTCGTATCCCAGTGTGCAAGAGTATGTCCTACGGTGTGTACATTAAAAAAAAGACACTGAATGACCTTGATAGGAGGCTTTCATATTTCTCCTAAAATCGGCCCAGTGAATATTTCTACACTATCCAGCTTGGAACCTTGCCCTTGGGATCCTTGCTATCCACACAAAAAAAAATTCTCACATGTAAAACAACTTAACCCATTAAAAAACGATTTTTAAAAACTTCACTTTTCAGTTTTTTTAGAACGACTATTATTCTAACAACAAGTAATTGTTTTTACACCATTTAGATTTTTATTATTTTCGTTATGCTATTTGTTTCTCTTTAACTGGATGAGATTAATTGAATTTAATGAACAACTAAGAAATTGTGTCTTTGCTCCGGTGAAAAAAATCTTAATGCACAATACGGATTGTTCTGACGATGGGCAATAACAGGGGTGATAACAGGGGTGAGTAAAATACTACCCACAAAGCTTTTATAAAACCGAAAACTAGTTACTCTATACTAGACTTTTGTTCACATCCAAGAATAGCAGTGAATTCTCCAAAATGAAAATTCACTTAACAACATACAGAAACGATTAAATCTAAAGGAACAGAATCTCAATTATATATTAATAAACTGTTACGAAATTTGAATAAAATGCATCTTACGTTGGAGCTCTGGTGACGTCAGTCCCATTTCTCTAATGATTACGTTTCAGTTGCTGAAGGTAAGAAGAGAAATGAACCGTAGCAAAAGCATTACACTGAGCAAAGCTCACGCCCTGACAACGCTGCGGAAAGAAACGTGTTGAGGGAAAGTCATAAAACTGTAGGGTGTGGAGGTAGCCTTGACCTCGTGTCATTAAGAGCGACACAAGAGTCGTCAACAAAAGTGACGTGTAGTCCAAACCGTAATTTACTCTTTCCATCTTCGACAGAGGATGAGAGACTTCATTTAATAGAATTGTTTTCCAGGTCGACGAGCGTTTTACTTTTCCTGAGTGCCCAAAGGATAGAGAGACCCAATCTTTTCATGTGCTTGTGCTAAATATAATTTTGGGAATGTAGGAGTTGAAAGACTGAAAGTTCCTCCTTTTTGGCCGCAATTTCACTGGTATCGTTTTTATGAACGCTAATTCACTGCCGTCAATCAAACTGAAGATCCAGTTTCATTTTCGTCACGGACTGAAATTACCGTGAACCCTCGATTTAACGGATTAATAAGGGGGAAGAGGTGTCCGTTAATTCCGTAAAGTGCGTTAGATAATTCCCAGAGTACATGATCATCTTCTATAATAACCAATGTAGCATTAGGAACAGCATTAAACATACTAATACATGTTTCTAATACCCGTAATAGCAATAAGAAGCCAAAATAAATAATATTGTAGACCAGTTGTTCTCAAAGGGTGTGGCGCGAAATTCGCTAGATTTGCCGCGAAATTTCCGATGAAATAGCAGATAAATTTATAAATCATTTTATTGCTACTTTCTGCCACTGATTATTCATTCACTTTTTCAGTTAAATTTTAATATTAAAACCAAAATTAACACAAAACCTGTCCATAACACGCACGGCGTATGCATTAATCTCAATACACGTCTGAAGTTGAACAGAATTTTTCTGCGTTTACAAACTCTACAGAAATGGTTATTATTGAAAGAAAATTGAGCATGCACGAATCTCCCGTAGTGTTGCAAAATTAAATTTTTAGTATGTCGCGAGTATTCACGGCAAAAAATAATATGGCGTGAGCAAAAACATTTTGAGAATCACCGCTGTAGACATACAGAAAAGCTTTTATTCTGAGACAGAAGTTATCATAATTCCGTGGTTTCTTACTAGTATAGGGTTGTGATGAGAAGTTAGAATCCTTCTGTTTCCTCTTACTAGCAGAAAGTTGAGATGAGAAGCAGGAATACTGCTGTTAGTAGACAGTTATGGTGAGTAGGTAGAATCATCTCGTTGCCTCTTACTGGTTGTGGCCAGAAGCTAGACTCATCCTGTTTGTTTTGTTACACGTTACGTTCCAATGAGATTTCCTTCTTCAGGCTTTCTCAATACAAAATTTTGATGTGAACATTATATTAGTTCGAAAAGGTTGAATAAGTTTATCCAGATTGTTTTTTTTTTTAATTATTTTGGATTAATGTTCGCCCATGTGTGTTTTGAGTGTATATGTTGGTGTTGGGGAGTTATTGATTATTATGTGGTGGCTGTCTAGAGTGAGGTGTTATAAGTGGTATAAGTATTTTGAGGATTGAGAGAAAAAATAAGGAGATGGTTATTCCTGTTTTGTTATACATATTTTTCCATGAGTCTCTGCATTTAAGTTTGAGTTTAAATGTTTGATTTGCTAGTTTAATAACACAGATTTTAGTGTTGAAAGCTTTTCTATTTTTATAAATATGTTTTTTTTTTTAATTTTTTTTATATATATTTTTCCTCTCGGACTAGAGAGTGTTGTTTTATTTTATTTTTATTTATTTTTATTATAGTTATTTATATTTTTTGTAAAGTATTTTACATTTGTTTGTGTTTTTTATTTATATTTTTTAAGTATTTTTAATTTTCTTTTCATATTTTTTTCTCATGTTGTTATAAGTATTTTATTGATTTTTTTCTTTGGAGTGTTTTAATTATTATTATTGTTTTAAGGTATTTGCATTATTATCTTTTCATATGTATTTTTTTTTGTTTTAATAATTTTTTTAAGTTATACCTTTATTTTTTTGTATATATGATTTTGATTTTGTTTATTGTCATAAATTTGTTTTTAAGAAAGGAAAGTGTAACAGACGAAGAACAGGAAGGAGCAAGAGGCGGTTCCAAATAGGGGTGGAGATGAGAAAGTTAAACAGGAGACCATAGATTTCAATTTTAGGAAAGTTCTCTGGAGGGTCTAAAAGTATTTTGATGTGTAGCTCCTGAATGTTCAGCTCTGAGAGGGAATCTAATAGATTTCTCTTTGTGGTGTAAATCTGTCACAATTTAGAAGTATGTGATTAACAGTTTCAGGTGCATTACATTTGCAGCAGTTGGGGGTAGGAGTCAATTTTAATTTATACAGGGAAGAGTTTAGTAGAGTAGAGTTTGTTCTGAGGCGGTAAAGGTTTTTTAAGTGTTTTCTGGGGAAGGGATAGTTTTCTATGTGGGAAGTGTGTTGTGCAAGCATGAATCTAAAGTTATTTCTTATAGAGGCATGTAAGAGAAAGCATTTACTGGTAAGCTGCAGTTCAAGTTTATTGATGTCATGTTTGGTGTTTATGTAAAAATTAAAGGTGTTGTGAGTCATGTGTGAGGTGTGTGCCATTTTGGCCTCTTAGTAGTAGAGAGTTATGGTGAGAAGCTAGAATCCTCCTGTTGCTTCTTACTAGTAGAGGATTGTGGTGACAAGTTAGAATCCTCCTGTCACCTCTTACTGAATCCTTCTGTTACCTCTATATATTAATAAACTGTTACGAAATTTGAGAATGTAGTAGAGCATCGTGATGAGTAGCTAGAATCATCCTCTTTCCTCTTACTAGTAGAGGATTGTGGTGACAAGTTAGAATCCTCCTGTTACCTCTTACTGAATCCTTCTGTTACCTCTTACTGAATCCTTCTGTTACCTCTATATATTAATAAACTGTTACGAAATTTGAGAATATAGTAGAGCATTGTGATGAGTAGCTAGAATCATCCTCTTTCCCCTTACTAGTAGAGGATTGTGGTGACAAGTTAAAATCATCCTGTTACCTCTTACTGAATCCTTCTGTTACCTCTATATATTAATAAACTGTTACGAAATTTGAGAATGTAGCAGAGCATCGTGATGAGTAGCTAGAATCATCCTCTTTCCTCTTACTAGTAGAGGATTGTGGTGACAAGTTAGAATCCTCCTGTTACCTCTTATTAGTAGAGGATTGTGGTGAGAAGCTAGAATTTTCCTGTTGCCTCTTACTAGTAGTGCGTTTTTGGTAACAGCTAGAATCATTCTGCTCCCTCTTACTAGTAGAGAGTAGTGGTGAGAAGATTGAATCGTTTTGTTGACTCTTAGCAGTAGAAGGTTGTGAAGGAGACTTGGGAGGAGGAATATAGGCTTGATGAATTTAAGAGCGAAGTTTGATTTTCGCTGAAAAAAAAATCAGATCAAATTAGTGTAGTTTGATGCGAGGCGGAGAAATGCTGTCTGTAAATTTCGAAGTAGGAAGAATCGAGGTTTTACTGTAGAGAAGAATCAGGATAAAAATCTAAGAATCACCAAGTAGAACTATTGGAAGAAAATTCACACTGATTAATGCCAAATGCATGTCATCATTCCACCAAGGTTATGGGAGAACTTTACCTTGTCATGAACGTAATGAACATTGTTTGGGTTGTTTATTCTTGATCCATGGAATAAAACGGTTTCTGTTTGCTAAAATCCAGTGCTTTCAAAAACGACGGTAGCATTTTTAATTTTTAACGAATAAGGATTTTACATTTGATATTAAAAAAAATTCAATTTTCTTTTTAAATTTTGCAAAATTCTCTCAAATAATATTTGTTTTGTTTAACTATTTTTGATAATAATGATAAATTTATTTATTATTTTTCTTCGCGATTCAAAGTTTGTAGGTTTAGGATCCAAACTGCATGATCCGCGCTTAAGTTTCCTGACAATAACGTTATCAGAAAATTGCACCTCATTGTATATTCAGTAATCATTGCTTTACTTATTGACTGCCCTTCACATGGGATACTAGACTATTTATCATATCACAATATTCACTGTTACACTTCATATAATCTTCAGTAACTTCATCTGTTGAGGTCACTTATGCAAGAAAATTCTCATACTGATGCACCCAGAAGTGAACTGGCAGATCTTGACTCAAGTTGAATGTGGTTTTGAGTCCCCTGGGTCATACTTCTGAAAAAGTTCGAAATAAACTGACTTGGTTGTCAAAACCCGTGAACTATATCACTCAGAAATATGTCAATGGCTGATTTCACATCTCTACTCTCCTCGAAATCAAGAGTTGGATTGTTTCGCCTCTAAGGGACGCATTATTTTCAGCAACGAACTAAATGGCTAAGTCACAAGAACCCCCAAAGTTCAGAACTGGGAAGAAGAAGGGGATCCAATACACAGTTGTTAGGAGACCGATGGAAGCCTCTCATCAAGCGATGCAGTTCAGCGTATTCTTTAATGTTCACAGACTATAGTTCTTCTCTCCCATTCACAGGAAATTGAAGCAGCTATTTCTGTTACTACTACCTACTGCTATTCCGAAAGTATATTTATTGATAGGTTCAATAAGGCATGCTACTATAGAAATTTCATTGTTTCACTCATAGATAATTTTTATTGATTTCTTTCATGTGTGTCTTGAAGAGTAATTGAATTTTTCAATGTGAACCAAGCTCTGATAAAGTTGATCACTCCTTCATGGAAAAAACAGATCTGCTGCTGGGGCTGCTCAGCCGTTAGCGCACAAGGCTTGTAATCTGCAGTTCCCAGGTTCCAGTCTCACCTGTGCTGGCTTTGATATTTATCGCCACAAAATTCCCCGACCTACAATCGGTCAGTAGGGGATGCTGATGGGCTTGGAAAGGCCGCCGTCCGTCGTATATGTTAAGATGTTAGCAGAATGACTTTATTGGATCTTATTCAAACTGTAGTTAAATGTTTATTAAGAAAATCGGGAACTCGATATCTCTAAATTGGATATCGTTTAATGTTACAGCACATTACATAAAAAAATAGAACTACTTTAATTGGGCAGTCCAACTGAAGAAGCCAATATCAATAGATTGCTACCCTAGTGACTAACCAACCACACGTTCTCTGAGAGGTAAAAGCCAGACTTCTTAACAATATGCTGGCTCCCTGAGTCCAGCGTTCTCTTCTGACCCGTTCGACGGACAAGAGAGAAGTCCCTTCTTCTCCGAGATCCTTCTTCCCCCTTTCCTTCCGCTCTAAGAGAGCAACAGACTCACGTCATGGCATCCCGCGGTCGCCAGTCTGAGTTCAGCAGGTCATCAATGTCACGCATCACTCTCGCCTAATGCAGTCATACAGAGGTGAGGCAACGCGAAAGACCAGATGGAACATTTTTTATAGCCATACCCAGTACACGTTAAAGAACAGCTGTCCATTGGGTATTCTTCCTCCAACCTTAGCCCTCGGGACTTGTGACCTGACCATTTAGCCCATTGTGTGGAAAACAGTGCCACTCAGAGGTAAAACGACCAAACCCAAAAAACGATTAATTTTTTTTTCGAGAAATGTTGTTAGATATTGAAGTGACCATTGCTGCAAAGTTTTGCTCCATTGAAGTGAAGATAGTCGTTTACAATCTCTGACTTTGAGTAGTTTGGCATTATTGTCATTTACAAGGATCGGATAACTACTATGTATCAATAGATATACCCGTAATATCTTAGAATGTCCTCCGTGTCTTTCAATGAATAGTGATTAATCCCTATCATGTTGACACATTCTGTTGCAATGAATATACTTATTTCGTTATAGGTATCAATCATCCACTAAGGATTTCTGATTCGGCAGGACAGAATACTGAAACGGGACATTGGCATCTGCTTCAGAAGGTAATCTCCTGTACGTAACAAGTGGTGTTCGCACATTAACGAAGCAACTTGGACGGAATGATGTGCAGCCCTTTATTGTAATTCCACTTGCAGTTCTGCTGTCCTCTCCGAGGCTGCCTCAATTTGTTTGTCCATTATTCAACACTGACAAATTGACGTTGAGCTATCCCAACAGTAGAGGAATGGGATAGTCTTCGACGTTTACCGACCACGTTCCTATTGGTTCATGACTAATGTCTGTCGACAATGATGAAAATACATCTGCTCTGTTATTCGTTGGCAAAAAACTAGTTCAGTGGTTCAGTTCTATATATTAGTGGAGCATTAGAGGTTATAGTGGCACATTAGGTTTCCCTTTGGTCCATGAATATAACAGCTGATTAAATGTTAACAGGTCTAAGTATGAAATTTGACGGATCTGGGGAACAAAACACCTAAATTTGAATATCTATTATGCATGCCCTAAGACCACAGATTATGTTATTTACCTCTGAGGGCTGAGTGGTACTTTTTTCACACAGTGGTTAAATTGCCAGCTCACAAGGACCCCGAGGATTCAGAAAAGGTTGAGAAAATATTCAGAGAAAGTTCGGGGCTGGACAACAGTTAGAAGACAGGTGGTATCCTCTCGTCAAGGCCATCCAGAGTGTTATTTAATGAGAGTATGGCTCTCTTGCCCACGGATTATCCATCTCCTTCGCACGCCTTCCCACAGTCAGTAGGGGACACCGATGGACATGAAAAGGCCCCGGTCCGTCAGATGGAACATTAAGCCATGACCCCATGTGAGGGAGAGCCATAACCTGTATACATTAAAGAACAAGCTGGATGGCCTTGATGGGAGGCTACCATCTGTCTCCCAACAGTGTTCCAGTGGGTCCCCTCCCACAACCCTCTCTGAGCCTTCGGGGTCCTTGTGACCTGGCCATTTAGCCCATTGTGTGCAAAAAAAGTGTCATTCAGAGGTAAAACAACCCAACCTTCGCACGCCATTATTCTGAGCTAACTCTAGTTAGTCATGAAAGGTACGTATATCTCTTTGGTTGATGCAGTTATAAGAGATCAGCAATTGATCCTTGAAAAATAAGAACTTTTCAGACTTAGTCCAGGAACGATCCTGGTCTTTTGAATATAGAACAGAGATCACCTGGATGCACCTGGGGTGCGGGAAGGTGTCCAGAGGGTTCAAGAGGAACATTGGGAATCTGATTCTTTTTTTTTTTCATTTACTCATTTTCAAAAATAAAACAAGATGGGCGACCTATGAATGGGAGTACGAAGAGAATTGATGAGGCTGAGAGGCTTCCATGCATCGCTGAAAGAAATTCAGGATATGAAAGAGGTTAAGAACACCTAATCTAGAGGTTACGTTGTGATCATACTTAGCTAGATCTGTAATTAACATATTTGGGTTTGTCCCTATTATATCAAAAATTTTCTAGCATTTTTTTTCATATATATTTATGTATTCAAACTCCAGATCTTATTAATTTCTTGTTTTTGACAAACCTATTGGAGCGTTAAGTGCTCTCTTGGTTACATAACCTCTTGTTAGGTAAAATGCATTAAATGCTGCTCTTGTCACCTTATTTTAAAACGTAAATAATTTATGAAGATTTGCTTGCTTCTCTTTCTTCAGACTAGACAAGTGTATGAAATAATGGATAGGATGATTATTTTATATATCAGCATATTCTTGATTGAATGTCTTCCAATAACCTGTTTAGACTGGATCAGATCCTTGTTTATTTTTAGATTTTCCTCTCAATCCTGTTGTTCCATTTAAGCTTCTAGTGAAGAACAGCTCCCAGTAAAAATGAGTTTGATTTTTCAATGAGTGGGATTCAAATTCCACTCACGGCGAAATTAATTTTTTTTACTTACTACTTCATGAGTCCCATGGCTGCAGGACATCTCCTATGATACTTTACTGCTGAATTCCCAGTTATTCTACCATTTTGTCTCATGGAATATCTTGATTAAACATGCTCACGGAATAGATACTGTTTATTTTTATTCCGAGGGGACAAAATGGGCTTTACTGTTTCCTGCATTTACTTTAATTTTCCATTTAGAACATTTATTCTTCCAAAACAGTTAGCCTGTGTTTGTAGTCTCTTTCTGGCTAGATTTTGATTCAATGAAGGCGACAAGACTGTTGTTGTAACGTAACTGTTGTTGTAACGTAATGTTGTATCATCAGCGTATAACGCAGTACTGAGTTTCTATTTTAATCACACCAGAAATAAATATTATCTTATTATAGTTGACAAACCAGGATATTAGGAAATTAGTTTGTTTTCAATATTTTAGTGCTATGATTTATTTGAAAAGTCTGAATCATTTCTTCAATTGAGAACTAAAATGCATAAACCGTTTTCTGCAGGTATCACTTTCAAAGTAAAATCAAATCCAAAATTCGTGGGTGGGAAAAATATCAAATCCAAAATCCCTGGGTGGCCAAATCTTCAAGATGGGCAGCCTCCCACCTTGACCACCTCTTATGCATGCCATTGTTCTTAGCTAATGCTAGTTATGAATGAGAGTGTTGGGCGAATAGAGATCCTTAGGGCATTTCAGACTACTGGAGATTGAATTTCGGATCTGATTTCTGAAAGATTTGTGAAGTAGGATTAAATTAATTGCAAAAGTAATCCAATATTAATTGCATAAATATTGGAAAACCTGAGTTAATGAGCTTGAAAAGTAAGTAGTTCATCAATCCAAACAGTGTCTAAAGTTTGACAACATCTAAGAATGTAGCTGTTTTTTCTTGTTAAGACTTTCTGATCTTTTCTCACCACTCGGAGTAGCTGGGCTTTAAAAAAATCCAAATAGAATTTTGGAATAACAGGATGATTTCAAAAGAGATACTCTCTTGTGGAAAGGAACGGAAGAGGAAGGTTGCTAAATCAGGGTTGGGTTGTTGGGTTGTTTTACCTCTGAGCGGCTCTTTTTTGCACACCATGGGCTAAATGGCCAGGTCACATGGACCCCGAAGGCTCAGAGAAGGTTGGGGGAGGGGACCCACTGGAACAGCTGTTGGGAGACAGATGGTAGCTTCCCGTCAAGGCCATCCAGCGTGTTCTTTAGCGTGCACAGGGTATGGCTCTCCCGCACACGGCGCCACGGCTTAACGTCCCATCCGAGGGACGGCGGCCTTTCCAAGCGCATCGGTGTCCCCTACTGACCGTGGGCAGGGCGTTGAATTTTTGCGGAGATAAATCTCAACGCTGACCCAGCTGGGACTCGAACCTGGGAACTACAGATTACGAGCCTGGCGCGCTACCGACTAAGTCACCCCCGCCCCTTGCTAAATCAGTGTGGGCTACTTATCTGGCTGCTATGACTACTTCTCTTTCTCTTCGACCTTGTTGAGGAGTGGTCACCCATGCAAGGGCCTGGTGCTTGCCTATACAGCAACCGGAATTGAATAATGGCTCTGAACTTGATTATGGATCCTGAATTTGTTGCACTGGTGGGCTTCTTATTGAGGATGAATCTTCCGCTGTGTTTTCTGTTTGTTTGGGGGTTGACAGTCTCCAAGTGAATAGATTCACAGGATACGTTTTATCAGCTGGTGGATAATCCTAAACAGAGGTCTCTTGCTTCTACGGGTTCATCGTTAAATCTACGGGTTCTAAGGGTTCATTGTTAAATTCTACATTGGAGGAAGTCTTCCAGTTTAGATGGCTTCAGTCTTTAATAGTGGGGGAACAGGTCTTTGATATTGGCTGTTTGATATTGTCAGCATTTCTCTCTCAATAAACTCTTTCTTTGAAAATCCCACTAACCATTCTCTCCACACAGGTAGTTGGAATGTGAGGGCTCTGCACATAGATTATTCTCCTGATGTTCTCACACAAGAATTCCACCGTTATAACTTAGATATTCTCGGCTTCCAAGAGACCAAATGGACAGATAAAGGTGATTCGTAAAAATAATCTTAATTTTCCCTTTTCAGGGAGAGAAGATAAGGAGCGCCGATGAGGATGAGAAATGGGTTTTACGGACAACTTCAGGATATTTTGAATTCTGTCAGGAAGGGAGATATTATCCTTGTTCTAGGCGACTTCAGTGCTAAAGTTGGTACTGACTCTGGCCTTTGGAGAGGAGTTATAGGTCCCTTTGGTATTGGTAGCTGCAATGACATTGGACAACGTCTGCTACAGGTAAGTAAATGGTTGGAGAATAAATAACACTTATTCCAAACAGCGCGGAATACATACGTATACATGAGTTTCACCAGATGGGCTGCATAAGAATATGATTGATTATATATTAACAGCAAATGGGTTAGTTCTGCTAGGAATACCATTTCATATAGGAGAGCTGAAATTGGATCTGACCATTACCTTGTTAAAGGTGTTTTGCAACTTAAACTAGAAGTGTTGTGCTAAGGCTAAAAAATTTACCTTTAATTCTGAATCTCTGAAAGACTCAGAGTTAAAGCTTACCATGATAGGTTACTTACTCATTTTGACAGTCATGGTTTTCTTACTACTGAAGTTGAGGAAGAATGGGAACTTTTTAAAGAGTCTTATCTTGAAACTAACAATACCTTTTTCGGGTAAAAAGGAGCAGAGGAGGCAAAATTATTTGAGTAATAAGGCACTGAAGCTTATTTAGAAAGGAAGAACTGCAGAAACGTTCTTAATCATTACCCACTAGTTCTAACAGAAAGCGTTGCAAAAAGCTTAATAAACTTGTATAGGATCTGTTAGCAGCTGATAAGTATCTTTGGCTTGATGATTTGGCAGACAAAGTTGAGAAGCAGCTAGACAGCCTAAGAGCAGAGATCTGTACCAAATAGTCAGTGTCCTCTATGGGAAGAAACGAACAGAATATAGGGATTGAAGGATAGACAAGGTAAGGTTATTGAAAGTGGGATTCTGTTAGGTGATTAGGTGGGCTGAGCATTTCAGCAATCTTCAAAACAATGTGGTTAATTCTACTCCCATTGTATATAATGATGATACATGAATTACTGGCTTTAATGTTGGCCCTATATCACAGTCTGAAGTTATTTTGGCTATTTCTAAACTTAAACTACATAAATCCCCAGGGGTAGATGAAATTACTACGGAAATGCTTAGAGCTGGGAATGTTTCGGTTACCACTTGGATGACTGAAATTCTGAATATATTTTATGATAAAGGCATGGTTCCTAAGGATTTTACCAGAGCTATTGTTATCCCTACTTTCAAAAAAGGTGATCGCAGTTCTTGTGATAATTATAGGGGTATCAGCCTACTCTCTCTTCTAGGTAAAGTTCTTCCCATGATTGTGCTTAATAGAATTAAGAATCTGGTTGACAGTCAATTGCGTGATGAGCAGTTGGATTCAGAAATGGTAGGGATGGACTTAAGCAGATTCTTGAGATATGTTTATGATTCCAGAAGCTTGTGGTTAGTTTTAGCTTTGTAGATTTCAAAAAGGTATTTGACTCTGTTGACCGTCATAATTTGCGGCTCATTGTGAGATCTTGTATACCACACAAATTGGTTAGCATAATGAAAGTTCTTTATAGTAACTCTGAGTCATGTGGGATAGTTGGCAAACTAACTTGTAGCAATTGGTTTAGCCTTCTTCTGATGTTCGACAAAGGTGCATTTTGTCACCTTTCATCTTTAGTTTGGTTATTGATATATTATGCGAAATTCTCTGCAAGGGAAATATTTTGGACTAAAATGGTTTAGAGATCTGAAAATTTCTGATTTAGATTATGTTGCTGATTTGGCCCTTTTGGCAATTGATCTTGATAAGATGAATTCTTTCATTAGAGTTATTGATGAGACTGGTAGTAGAGTAGGTTTGGTGATAAAGATAGAGAAAACTACAGTGATGAAAATAAGTCAGGCAGGCTGTGGTTCAGTTAATATGAATGGTTGCAGTCTTGAGCAGGTGTCTTAGTTTAATTATCTTGGGAATTATGCAAAAAAATACTGGTGATGTGCGGCATGAGATAAACAGACGAATAGGGATTGCTGCCGGGACTTATAAGAATCTGTGGAGAGTGTGGAGAAATAGGTGTATACACCTAAAGACTAAAATTATACCATATAATTGTTTGGTTCTTTCTAGAGTTAGTTACGGTAGTGAAACGTAGACCCTTTGTAAGAAAAGTAGCATTAAGCTTGATGCTTTTGATTCTAGATGCTTACGCAGTATCTTGGGCATTTATTAGGTGGTTTGACTTTGTAAGTATACGAGGTTAGAAAAAGAAGTCAACAATCTCCTTTGAGTAGCATATTGTGCAGAGAATACGCTGGTTTGGCCCTTTTTCCCGTATTCATAACTCTAGATTAGCAAATAGGGTTATGAACAGTGTACTAAAGGCTACAGTAAGAGGGGGAAACATAAGATGCGGTGGGCAGACAATGTCAAACAGGACCTTGTTAAAATTAGGCTACAGTGGCCAGGTGCAGAAGATGAGCTCAGTACAGAAGTGTTTGAAGAACTAAATTACACAATCTGGTTGGATCTCCGTAGCCCATGGCTGCTTGATGATGATGATGGACCATGTCACAAGGACCCCGAAGGCTCAGAGAACGTTGGGGGAGGGGAAACAGGAACAGCTGTTGGGAGACAGATGGTAGTCTCCCGTCAAGGTCATCCAGTGTGTTCTTTTGAGTTTCTAATCAGAATCACTCTTTCAAACAGTTTGTCCATATAAGAGAGCAAGTTGACTGAGCAGTAATTCTGAAGGAAACATTGATCCTTGCCACGATTCTTCACGGATACTATTATATAAACCAATTTTCTTATTTTTCTCCACTGACAAGTTCTTCGTTCACAATTCATAGCTGAGAATGCCCTATCCTTTAAATTTGCATTTGAGGTTCTAAACCGCGTCATCTTATAGTTACATACTTGCCTTTTTAACACAACACAAGGTGATACAGGAGAAACCCTCATACAAAATTTGGGACCATTCGTTCATGTGCGTGAGAAATTACTGGAGAACGAAATCGGTTGAGTCAGATGTAAAACTATTCCAAAATTTTGCGTAATTAGGTTTCGCCAACAATGAGTGCACAAGCTGATAGCACGCCGTTCAAGAAATACTTGCATTCTCAACGGGTGTCATACCGTTTGTCCACTGCCTGTATATCATTATTATTTATTATGAATATTCCCAAAAGTTAGCTTATACTCCCATATTATATGAATATAAAGACACATTCAAATATGCATAACTTTTAGATAAGCTTTTGAAAAAAATGTCACGGAAGATAAATTGAACATCTCAATCAAATCTCCCCAAATTTTTGATTTTCAAAATATTCATCTAATTATTAAATAGTTTGAACGACAGTTTCATGGTAATGAAAAATTTTCCTCAAGAGATTAATTAAAATTCAAATAATAACTGTTAAACTAAGAGATTAATTAAAATTCAAATAATAACGTTTACTAGAATGAAATTAATTTTGAAAGCTTTCGATTTAATTACTTTTGGTTTTATCCCTATCAAAAAAATTGTTCCAAGATGAGAGTACGTAATAAGAGTCTACTGTTGAATGTTCCAGCTTCAATCAATTCTTAAAATAGTAAACGAATATTGTTAAAACCTGTGAGTTAGACAGATTTGAATAAAATCACATTTTATTTCCAGCGATATTTTTCCATAAAAAGTGTATTTTTATAGTTAGAGAGCTTTGAAGGTGGTTTTCCTTCACTCAAAGGGAAATGATTCACTTTCCCAATATTCTCTGACCTCTTGAAGTCCTTTTGACCTGCCCATTTATAACCTATTGTGCGCACGAAACTGCTGCTTAGAGCGATATTTTTCCAGCGATATTTTTCCATAAAAAGTGTATTTTTATAGTTAGAGAGCTTTGAAGGTGGTTTTCCTTCACTCAAAGGGAAATGATTCACTTTCCCAATATTCTCTGACCTCTTGAAGTCCTTTTGACCTGCCCATTTATAACCCATTGTATGCACGAAACTGCTGCTTAGAGCGATATTTTTCCAGCGATATTTTTCCATAAAAAGTGTATTTTTATAGTTAGAGAGCTTTGAAGGTGGTTTTCCTTCACTCAAAGGGAAATGATTCACTTTCCCAATATTCTCTGACCTCTTGAAGTCCTTTTGACCTGCCCATTTATAACCTATTGTGCGCACGAAACTGCTGCTTAGAGCGATATTTTTCCAGCGATATTTTTCCATAAAAAGTGTATTTTTATAGTTAGAGAGCTTTGAAGGTGGTTTTCCTTCACTCAAAGGGAAATGATTCACTTTCCCAATATTCTCTGACCTCTTGAAGTCCTTTTGACCTGCCCATTTATAACCCATTGTATGCACGAAACTGCTGCTTAGAGCGATATTTTTCCAGCGATATTTTTCCATAAAAAGTGTATTTTTATAGTTAGAGAGCTTTGAAGGTGGTTTTCCTTCACTCAAAGGGAAATGATTCACTTTCCCAATATTCTCTGACCTCTTGAAGTCCTTTTGACCTGCCCATTTATAACCCATTGTATGCACGAAACTGCTGCTTAGAGCGATATTTTTCCAGCGATATTTTTCCATAAAAAGTGTATTTTTATAGTTAGAGAGCTTTGAAGGTGGTTTTCCTTCACTCAAAGGGAAATGATTCACTTTCCCAATATTCTCTGACCTCTTGAAGTCCTTTTGACCTGCCCATTTATAACCCATTGTATGCACGAAACTGCTGCTTAGAGCGATATTTTTCCAGCGATATTTTTCCATAAAAAGTGTATTTTTATAGTTAGAGAGCTTTGAAGGTGGTTTTCCTTCACTCAAAGGGAAATGATTCACTTTCCCAATATTCTCTGACCTCTTGAAGTCCTTTTGACCTGCCCATTTATAACCTATTGTGCGCACGAAACTGCTGCTTAGAGCGATATTTTTCCAGCGATATTTTTCCATAAAAAGTGTATTTTTATAGTTAGAGAGCTTTGAAGGTGGTTTTCCTTCACTCAAAGGGAAATGATTCACTTTCCCAATATTCTCTGACCTCTTGAAGTCCTTTTGACCTGCCCATTTATAACCCATTGTATGCACGAAACTGCTGCTTAGAGCGATATTTTTCCAGCGATATTTTTCCATAAAAAGTGTATTTTTATAGTTAGAGAGCTTTGAAGGTGGTTTTCCTTCACTCAAAGGGAAATGATTCACTTTCCCAATATTCTCTGACCTCTTGAAGTCCTTTTGACCTGCCCATTTATAACCCATTGTGTGCACGAAACTGCTGCTTAGAGCGATATTTTTCCAGCGATATTTTTCCATAAAAAGTGTATTTTTATAGTTAGAGAGCTTTGAAGGTGGTTTTCCTTCACTCAAAGGGAAATGATTCACTTTCCCAATATTCTCTGACCTCTTGAAGTCCTTTTGACCTGCCCATTTATAACCCATTGTATGCACGAAACTGCTGCTTAGAGCGATATTTTTCCAGCGATATTTTTCCATAAAAAGTGTATTTTTATAGTTAGAGAGCTTTGAAGGTGGTTTTCCTTCACTCAAAGGGAAATGATTCACTTTCCCAATATTCTCTGACCTCTTGAAGTCCTTTTGACCTGCCCATTTATAACCTATTGTGCGCACGAAACTGCTGCTTAGAGCGATATTTTTCCAGCGATATTTTTCCATAAAAAGTGTATTTTTATAGTTAGAGAGCTTTGAAGGTGGTTTTCCTTCACTCAAAGGGAAATGATTCACTTTCCCAATATTCTCTGACCTCTTGAAGTCCTTTTGACCTGCCCATTTATAACCTATTGTGCGCACGAAACTGCTGCTTAGAGCGATATTTTTCCAGCGATATTTTTCCATAAAAAGTGTATTTTTATAGTTAGAGAGCTTTGAAGGTGGTTTTCCTTCACTCAAAGGGAAATGATTCACTTTCCCAATATTCTCTGACCTCTTGAAGTCCTTTTGACCTGCCCATTTATAACCCATTGTATGCACGAAACTGCTGCTTAGAGCGATATTTTTCCAGCGATATTTTTCCATAAAAAGTGTATTTTTATAGTTAGAGAGCTTTGAAGGTGGTTTTCCTTCACTCAAAGGGAAATGATTCACTTTCCCAATATTCTCTGACCTCTTGAAGTCCTTTTGACCTGCCCATTTATAACCTATTGTGCGCACGAAACTGCTGCTTAGAGCGATATTTTTCCAGCGATATTTTTCCATAAAAAGTGTATTTTTATAGTTAGAGAGCTTTGAAGGTGGTTTTCCTTCACTCAAAGGGAAATGATTCACTTTCCCAATATTCTCTGACCTCTTGAAGTCCTTTTGACCTGCCCATTTATAACCCATTGTATGCACGAAACTGCTGCTTAGAGCGATATTTTTCCAGCGATATTTTTCCATAAAAAGTGTATTTTTATAGTTAGAGAGCTTTGAAGGTGGTTTTCCTTCACTCAAAGGGAAATGATTCACTTTCCCAATATTCTCTGACCTCTTGAAGTCCTTTTGACCTGCCCATTTATAACCCATTGTATGCACGAAACTGCTGCTTAGAGCGATATTTTTCCAGCGATATTTTTCCATAAAAAGTGTATTTTTATAGTTAGAGAGCTTTGAAGGTGGTTTTCCTTCACTCAAAGGGAAATGATTCACTTTCCCAATATTCTCTGACCTCTTGAAGTCCTTTTGACCTGCCCATTTATAACCCATTGTATGCACGAAACTGCTGCTTAGAGCGATATTTTTCCAGCGATATTTTTCCATAAAAAGTGTATTTTTATAGTTAGAGAGCTTTGAAGGTGGTTTTCCTTCACTCAAAGGGAAATGATTCACTTTCCCAATATTCTCTGACCTCTTGAAGTCCTTTTGACCTGCCCATTTATAACCTATTGTGCGCACGAAACTGCTGCTTAGAGCGATATTTTTCCAGCGATATTTTTCCATAAAAAGTGTATTTTTATAGTTAGAGAGCTTTGAAGGTGGTTTTCCTTCACTCAAAGGGAAATGATTCACTTTCCCAATATTCTCTGACCTCTTGAAGTCCTTTTGACCTGCCCATTTATAACCCATTGTATGCACGAAACTGCTGCTTAGAGCGATATTTTTCCAGCGATATTTTTCCATAAAAAGTGTATTTTTATAGTTAGAGAGCTTTGAAGGTGGTTTTCCTTCACTCAAAGGGAAATGATTCACTTTCCCAATATTCTCTGACCTCTTGAAGTCCTTTTGACCTGCCCATTTATAACCTATTGTGCGCACGAAACTGCTGCTTAGAGCGATATTTTTCCAGCGATATTTTTCCATAAAAAGTGTATTTTTATAGTTAGAGAGCTTTGAAGGTGGTTTTCCTTCACTCAAAGGGAAATGATTCACTTTCCCAATATTCTCTGACCTCTTGAAGTCCTTTTGACCTGCCCATTTATAACCCATTGTATGCACGAAACTGCTGCTTAGAGCGATATTTTTCCAGCGATATTTTTCCATAAAAAGTGTATTTTTATAGTTAGAGAGCTTTGAAGGTGGTTTTCCTTCACTCAAAGGGAAATGATTCACTTTCCCAATATTCTCTGACCTCTTGAAGTCCTTTTGACCTGCCCATTTATAACCCATTGTATGCACGAAACTGCTGCTTAGAGCGATATTTTTCCAGCGATATTTTTCCATAAAAAGTGTATTTTTATAGTTAGAGAGCTTTGAAGGTGGTTTTCCTTCACTCAAAGGGAAATGATTCACTTTCCCAATATTCTCTGACCTCTTGAAGTCCTTTTGACCTGCCCATTTATAACCCATTGTGTGCACGAAACTGCTGCTTAGAGCGATATTTTTCCAGCGATATTTTTCCATAAAAAGTGTATTTTTATAGTTAGAGAGCTTTGAAGGTGGTTTTCCTTCACTCAAAGGGAAATGATTCACTTTCCCAATATTCTCTGACCTCTTGAAGTCCTTTTGACCTGCCCATTTATAACCCATTGTATGCACGAAACTGCTGCTTAGAGCGATATTTTTCCAGCGATATTTTTCCATAAAAAGTGTATTTTTATAGTTAGAGAGCTTTGAAGGTGGTTTTCCTTCACTCAAAGGGAAATGATTCACTTTCCCAATATTCTCTGACCTCTTGAAGTCCTTTTGACCTGCCCATTTATAACCTATTGTGCGCACGAAACTGCTGCTTAGAGCGATATTTTTCCAGCGATATTTTTCCATAAAAAGTGTATTTTTATAGTTAGAGAGCTTTGAAGGTGGTTTTCCTTCACTCAAAGGGAAATGATTCACTTTCCCAATATTCTCTGACCTCTTGAAGTCCTTTTGACCTGCCCATTTATAACCTATTGTGCGCACGAAACTGCTGCTTAGAGCGATATTTTTCCAGCGATATTTTTCCATAAAAAGTGTATTTTTATAGTTAGAGAGCTTTGAAGGTGGTTTTCCTTCACTCAAAGGGAAATGATTCACTTTCCCAATATTCTCTGACCTCTTGAAGTCCTTTTGACCTGCCCATTTATAACCCATTGTATGCACGAAACTGCTGCTTAGAGCGATATTTTTCCAGCGATATTTTTCCATAAAAAGTGTATTTTTATAGTTAGAGAGCTTTGAAGGTGGTTTTCCTTCACTCAAAGGGAAATGATTCACTTTCCCAATATTCTCTGACCTCTTGAAGTCCTTTTGACCTGCCCATTTATAACCTATTGTGCGCACGAAACTGCTGCTTAGAGCGATATTTTTCCAGCGATATTTTTCCATAAAAAGTGTATTTTTATAGTTAGAGAGCTTTGAAGGTGGTTTTCCTTCACTCAAAGGGAAATGATTCACTTTCCCAATATTCTCTGACCTCTTGAAGTCCTTTTGACCTGCCCATTTATAACCCATTGTATGCACGAAACTGCTGCTTAGAGCGATATTTTTCCAGCGATATTTTTCCATAAAAAGTGTATTTTTATAGTTAGAGAGCTTTGAAGGTGGTTTTCCTTCACTCAAAGGGAAATGATTCACTTTCCCAATATTCTCTGACCTCTTGAAGTCCTTTTGACCTGCCCATTTATAACCCATTGTATGCACGAAACTGCTGCTTAGAGCGATATTTTTCCAGCGATATTTTTCCATAAAAAGTGTATTTTTATAGTTAGAGAGCTTTGAAGGTGGTTTTCCTTCACTCAAAGGGAAATGATTCACTTTCCCAATATTCTCTGACCTCTTGAAGTCCTTTTGACCTGCCCATTTATAACCCATTGTATGCACGAAACTGCTGCTTAGAGCGATATTTTTCCAGCGATATTTTTCCATAAAAAGTGTATTTTTATAGTTAGAGAGCTTTGAAGGTGGTTTTCCTTCACTCAAAGGGAAATGATTCACTTTCCCAATATTCTCTGACCTCTTGAAGTCCTTTTGACCTGCCCATTTATAACCTATTGTGCGCACGAAACTGCTGCTTAGAGCGATATTTTTCCAGCGATATTTTTCCATAAAAAGTGTATTTTTATAGTTAGAGAGCTTTGAAGGTGGTTTTCCTTCACTCAAAGGGAAATGATTCACTTTCCCAATATTCTCTGACCTCTTGAAGTCCTTTTGACCTGCCCATTTATAACCCATTGTATGCACGAAACTGCTGCTTAGAGCGATATTTTTCCAGCGATATTTTTCCATAAAAAGTGTATTTTTATAGTTAGAGAGCTTTGAAGGTGGTTTTCCTTCACTCAAAGGGAAATGATTCACTTTCCCAATATTCTCTGACCTCTTGAAGTCCTTTTGACCTGCCCATTTATAACCCATTGTGTGCACGAAACTGCTGCTTAGAGCGATATTTTTCCAGCGATATTTTTCCATAAAAAGTGTATTTTTATAGTTAGAGAGCTTTGAAGGTGGTTTTCCTTCACTCAAAGGGAAATGATTCACTTTCCCAATATTCTCTGACCTCTTGAAGTCCTTTTGACCTGCCCATTTATAACCCATTGTATGCACGAAACTGCTGCTTAGAGCGATATTTTTCCAGCGATATTTTTCCATAAAAAGTGTATTTTTATAGTTAGAGAGCTTTGAAGGTGGTTTTCCTTCACTCAAAGGGAAATGATTCACTTTCCCAATATTCTCTGACCTCTTGAAGTCCTTTTGACCTGCCCATTTATAACCTATTGTGCGCACGAAACTGCTGCTTAGAGCGATATTTTTCCAGCGATATTTTTCCATAAAAAGTGTATTTTTATAGTTAGAGAGCTTTGAAGGTGGTTTTCCTTCACTCAAAGGGAAATGATTCACTTTCCCAATATTCTCTGACCTCTTGAAGTCCTTTTGACCTGCCCATTTATAACCCATTGTATGCACGAAACTGCTGCTTAGAGCGATATTTTTCCAGCGATATTTTTCCATAAAAAGTGTATTTTTATAGTTAGAGAGCTTTGAAGGTGGTTTTCCTTCACTCAAAGGGAAATGATTCACTTTCCCAATATTCTCTGACCTCTTGAAGTCCTTTTGACCTGCCCATTTATAACCCATTGTATGCACGAAACTGCTGCTTAGAGCGATATTTTTCCAGCGATATTTTTCCATAAAAAGTGTATTTTTATAGTTAGAGAGCTTTGAAGGTGGTTTTCCTTCACTCAAAGGGAAATGATTCACTTTCCCAATATTCTCTGACCTCTTGAAGTCCTTTTGACCTGCCCATTTATAACCCATTGTATGCACGAAACTGCTGCTTAGAGCGATATTTTTCCAGCGATATTTTTCCATAAAAAGTGTATTTTTATAGTTAGAGAGCTTTGAAGGTGGTTTTCCTTCACTCAAAGGGAAATGATTCACTTTCCCAATATTCTCTGACCTCTTGAAGTCCTTTTGACCTGCCCATTTATAACCCATTGTGTGCACGAAACTGCTGCTTAGAGCGATATTTTTCCAGCGATATTTTTCCATAAAAAGTGTATTTTTATAGTTAGAGAGCTTTGAAGGTGGTTTTCCTTCACTCAAAGGGAAATGATTCACTTTCCCAATATTCTCTGACCTCTTGAAGTCCTTTTGACCTGCCCATTTATAACCCATTGTATGCACGAAACTGCTGCTTAGAGCGATATTTTTCCAGCGATATTTTTCCATAAAAAGTGTATTTTTATAGTTAGAGAGCTTTGAAGGTGGTTTTCCTTCACTCAAAGGGAAATGATTCACTTTCCCAATATTCTCTGACCTCTTGAAGTCCTTTTGACCTGCCCATTTATAACCCATTGTATGCACGAAACTGCTGCTTAGAGCGATATTTTTCCAGCGATATTTTTCCATAAAAAGTGTATTTTTATAGTTAGAGAGCTTTGAAGGTGGTTTTCCTTCACTCAAAGGGAAATGATTCACTTTCCCAATATTCTCTGACCTCTTGAAGTCCTTTTGACCTGCCCATTTATAACCTATTGTGCGCACGAAACTGCTGCTTAGAGCGATATTTTTCCAGCGATATTTTTCCATAAAAAGTGTATTTTTATAGTTAGAGAGGTTTGAAGGTGGTTTTCCTTCACTCAAAGGGAAATGATTCACTTTCCCAATATTCTCTGACCTCTTGAAGTCCTTTTGACCTGCCCATTTATAACCCATTGTATGCACGAAACTGCTGCTTAGAGCGATATTTTTCCAGCGATATTTTTCCATAAAAAGTGTATTTTTATAGTTAGAGAGCTTTGAAGGTGGTTTTCCTTCACTCAAAGGGAAATGATTCACTTTCCCAATATTCTCTGACCTCTTGAAGTCCTTTTGACCTGCCCATTTATAACCCATTGTATGCACGAAACTGCTGCTTAGAGCGATATTTTTCCAGCGATATTTTTCCATAAAAAGTGTATTTTTATAGTTAGAGAGCTTTGAAGGTGGTTTTCCTTCACTCAAAGGGAAATGATTCACTTTCCTAATATTCTCTGACCCCTTGAAGTCCTTTTGACCTGCCCATTTAACCCATTATGTGCACGAAATTGCTGCTCAGGGGAAAAACAACCCAACCCTTTCGGATTTTGAGATGCTAATGCTTGTAACTACTTAAAATATTAGTTTTTTTTACGGCACTATTAGTATTTACTACATTTCAAGAAATAAAAATTACTCTCATGTTTTTCGATAGCATGGAATACATCTTTTTTAAAATAATTCACTTTGCATTCCCCGTTTTTTAACAATTTTTCCCATAACGATATAAAATTTCTTTTTTTCACAAAAAACTACTTGCAACAAAGAGGAAAAAATAGTGGTTTACCTCTGAGCGGCACTTTTTTTGCACACAATTGGCTAAATGGCCATGTCACAAGGACCCCGAAGGCTCAAAGAACGCTGGGGGAGTGGAAACAGGATCAGCTGTTGGGACAGCTGTTTTCACTGGAACAGCTGTTGGGAGACAGATGGTAGTCTCCCGTCAAGGTCATCCAGTGTGTTCTTTAACGTGCACAGTATATGACTCTCCCGTACACGGGGCCAAGGCGTAACGTCCCATCCGACGGACGGTGGTCTTTACAAGCCCATCGGTGCCCTCTACTGACCGTGACAGAGCGGGAGAGTTTTAGCGGAGATAAATCTCAACACTGATCCAGTTGGGACTTGAACCTGGGAACTGCAAATAACGACCCTGGCGCGCTACCGACCCCGCCCCCAAGAAAGAATAGTAATTTTTATTCAATTGTGATTGAGGATTCGCTCGCTAATAAAAATTTTAATTAAGGAAATATTAATTTTTATGGACACAAAAAATTCATAAAAATAGCCCAGATTAACTTAATTAATTACAATTTTAAAATAAAAAAAAATCATTTTGCTGGTCGAGTGGTTAGCGCGCTTGGCTACTGATCTAAGGGACCTGGGTTCGAGCCCCGGGTAAGGCATGGATGTATGTGTTATTTTTCTGCTGAGGTCCTGCCATCCTCTCAGACCTTCTACTTTGGAATATAAACTGACAGGCTCCTGTCAGACCTATGTGGCAAGCAGCTGCTTGAGGTTTTTTTTTAAAAAAATACTGTATGTGGTCCATTGTGATGTTGAATACATTCACAGTAGTTTTAACCTAATAAGCAACATATGGATGAAAAATATTGCACAATATTCCTGTTTCCCTAGTATGAAAATGGACGCAACATTGCATTAAATATTAAATGTTCTTTTGGTTGAATCGGTAGATTCTAATTAAACAGGTTCAATGGACTTGGAAAGGCCGCCATGTCGGATGGAACTTTAAGCTGCGTCTCCTTGTGCGAGAGAGCCATACTATGTGCACGTTAAAGAGTACGCTGGGTGGCCTTGTTGGAGGCTACGATAAACAGCTATCCAGTGGGTTCCATTCCCCAACCTTCTCTGAGCCCTCGGGGTCCTTTGTGACCGCAAAAAAAGTGCTGCTCAAAGGTAAAACAAACCAACCCAACTCGAATTATAATACTAATTATTAAATGTGATAACTATGCTTTAAAGAAATAAAAAAATCCTCAAAGAAAACATAACCTAAAATACTTTTTCGTGAAAACAGATTTTGTAAACAAAAAACTAACAATTTTTTTTCTCGTATCAGGGATTTCAATCGAATGTTTACGGATTTTATTGCGCAAAGATATAAATTTTTTACAATTGCAATGGAATCGAACAGTTCCGATATTTAGACTTATAACTATGATCGTTTAACGATGGCTTCGAACTTTAATAATTCTGTGTTTGACAAAGTTAAGAGGCGTTCACTTATTGACATCACTCTACAATGAGATAGAAATTCGTCTAATAAATTTCGTCTTTAGAAAATTTACAATACTATAAAATATATATTGGATGTTGTTCAATCACTTTTTGAAACCACTGATCAGGAATCGAAAGATCAATATACTGATCCACGTTCCCTAAAGGTAGACTTTTCAAAGATACAAAGAGCAATGAATCTATTATCCGTTCCTTATGGAAGCCGTAGGATGATGAGATAGAGTAACAATAGAGCCAAGGAACCCAGAAAGATGGAGAAAATGGTCAGCCTCTGCCAAAGGGATGAAGAGGAGGAAACGAAGAAGGAAGCCAGATGAAACTCAATGGTGCAACTGAAGCAGAAAGGCACGCGTCCGACACGTCACAGTGGCCCTGAGTCAAGGCCGCCGCAAGAGGGAGCCATCAGACGGGGCGAAAGCGTTCGCGGACCGAAGACACCCGTGGTTACTCAGACTTGCTCCAGCCGAGCTTGAGAGTGGAGCAAACGTAGCGTTAGTGGATCGCTTCTGGGGGCGCCTGTTGGACCTGAAAAAAATTATCGGTACTCCAAAAGGGAACGATAAACTCGGTATTTGCCGTTGTGGTGTGGGTGTGTCAGACCCGACTCTGTGTGTATATTTGTGCGCGGACCAAGTTAACATCGCTGTCACCTGTTGGTGGTGGTGGTAGCTCTGATCCAAAGTCGGCTTGGCGCCGGCTACGCTCCAAGGCTTCGTCACCTCTCGATAGCGGGGCCGATTTCTGGCGCTCGGCCGGTCAGGTCGGTCCCTGACCCGGCGGAGGGGAGGCTCTGAGACACTGTGCCGCTCACTGACTGACGGCGGACCTTGGCAAGGTAAGTCGGTACAGTATGTTGTTAAGGATTTGTTTGGGTTAGGCTGCTTTGTATAATTGCATCGTGCATGTGTGCAACAGACTTTGTGTTCAACATCAGTTGTATTTCGGAACGTTTGCACTGACAAACGTAAAATGGTGGAAATAGATGCAAAAGTTGAACGCCTGGGTGTGGCATTAGATGCGAATTCTCCTTTTGGGTGCAAATGTGTCAAAAACAGCAAAAAAATATCAAAAGGCTATAAATCAAGAGAAATTAAAATTAACTCCATGGATTAAGGAGATGAACAATTAATAGGGATGTTTAACTTTCTGTAATTTTTTGCTCGTATTTTACAGAAACTCAAAAGATATCAATAACGAACATTCGGAGAAAATATTTGTTCATGTAGATCATAGAGATTAATGTTTTGTTTTACAGCATCGCCTAACAAATGTTTAAGAACACATGGAGTTATTCTAGAGATCATATAATGGTGTGATGGTTTCTGTAATTGAAGGATTCATTTCTACCGTCATAGAGATGTTATGTAATAGTCAGCGTATCTTTAAGAGTCCGGAAAAACTTCTTGTTTTCTCGATCATAAATTAAAAATAGATGAGGATAAATGAAATGTGCATTTTTTACGGATATCCAATTTTAAATATTACTATTATATCAGTAATGAATAGAGACTGAGTTTTCGCATTTAAATTCTATGGAAAATTTTCGATATTGTCAAAAAAAACTCTTCTTTGAAAAATTCTGCATTTTACAGGACGAAGTCCTTATACAAAAAAATTAATATTCTTATTATGCATTTGAATTTCTAAAAAAAAATAATGATTTTTTTTTCGTTTGACACAAACGGATTAAAGGGATAAAAATTAAAAAAAAATAAATGAAATAAATACCCCCTCAAGCAGCTGCTTGCCACAGAGGTCTGACAGGAGCCTGTCGGTTTATATGCCATAGTAGAAGGTCTGAGAAGATGGCAGGACCTCAGCAGAAAAACGACACAAACAGCCATGCCTTACCCGGGGCTCGAACCCAGGTCCCTTTGATCAGTAGCCAAGCGCGCTAGCATTTTATTAATATTAATTTAAAAAAATAGTGTTGCGAAAATGAAGCTTTAATGTCTATGTTTGAAAATTATAAATCAAAATTTGGTTGATAGTTGTTTAATTGTGTTAATTACATTTATTTGTCGCCTAGGCATAGGAGACAGTACAGCATAGCAACGACTTATTACATAAATAAGATTGTCCTATCTTGCTAACCTACCAATGAATCTCATTTAGAATGCTGAAGTAAATTGTTTGTACTTTACCTATAAATAATCAAAAGTAATGATTTTTCTTTAGGTAGGCTCTTAGGATTACATCAAGTACAAGTAGAATAGCGAAAAGTTAGTCCGGATGTATTATCATATGCGAATATTATGCCTTTGCCAAATAAGTGGAGCTCATTTTTCGCACATTCTATTATTGAGGCTCTCGAATATTTCAAAAGGAATCAAAGCATGCTGAAAAGTTCTGTCTCTCTCTCCGTTACTTATATTAAAATATATCCTTTTTATGTATATTATTTTCTTTAATCTCTTGTTTTGTAATTAGACAAATCAATGACCAAAAGGAAACACTTATCTTTAATATCAAGAGTAAACATTATGCAGTTATTATGATTAATGAAAGTCATTTCCGAGAATTCAGTCATTTTGGCCCTTTATTAATTATTACTGTATTCTACTCGTGATGATGTCTTTTAACGAATACATTATATACATGAACTTTTAACAAAATATACCGAAACTGCGAATGCTTTATATGCTGAATAAATAAACTGCGAAACTGCGAATAAATAATAAACATCGAAACTACGAATGCTTTATATGCTGAATAATATAAAAAATTCTTTTCAATCTGCAATATTTTGAATGTTACTCCTTATAAAGCAGAAGACCTAACTATGCTTTTAAATGGAGAAAAGAATAAATTTTAAATACTCTTGGAAGCATAAACAATATTTTAAGATATTAATCTTAAATTTTTTTGTGTTCTTTGAAATTACGCCAATCCTAACACGAAAATCCTTATACATAAAAATATGAATATTTTTATTATACATTTGAATTTCTAAAAAAATTATGATGATTTTCTATTTGTTTGGCACAAACGGATTAAATGGATAAAACAACAAATTGTTTCGCTAACAGTCGCAAATTTAAATCTCAGATAAAATAATGATTATTCATTATCTCAAGTTACTTACATAAACAAACATATCGCAGCCAAAAGAAGTTAACGCGATCGTTAAACAAATTAACGTCATGAATTATAATGCGAAAAAAGCAAATTAATGTGTGTGTGTATAAGAAAAAATAGGCATAAACGAACGGAGAAAATTTTCCTTATACTTCAAAATTATTAAAAAACAAAAGTAATTTCTATTTCCGATTCCTTCTCATAATCCCAAGAGAAATAATGTTGAGCAGAAGCTTCTTTATTTTGTTACTGCTTCCTATGTCCAAATATTCTCTAGATAACCTATTAGAAACGACCTTAACCCTTTTTTTTCACACCATCAAAAAATAGTGCAAAAAAGAAACTTCTCATTGTTACTTCATATGGCAGTAGTACTGATACCATGAATCGATTCGAATCTCTTGTGATTTGTAGGATTAGTAAAACATTTTAAGCCAAGAAAAGTGCATTTTCTGTTTTTTATTCCATCAAATTTAAATAAGTATAATATATTCGCAGGCTCTTATAACCTTCGTCAGTCACCGTGAAAAATTCATCATTGAATTACTCCTTGACTAACTACTGTTATTAAAATTACTTAAATAAGCTTAAATTACTAAATTACTTAAAATTAGCAATTGCCTTCTTAAAAATAAGTCTTTATCTGTCTATTAAATCCCCATTAAACAATAAAACTAGTAAATCAAAGAATCACTGTAGGTAGATTATGTCAAATGTTTTTTTAAACAGTAAGTTTAATGGGTTTGACCAGTGGTTCTTAGAAGATATTTTCTCCTGACCGCATTACCACCCACGATAAATTCACTATGGCCGCATTTCAAATATAATGAGATCTTAAGCAAGTATATACAGATTTGTAATGTAAACTCATAATAGAAAAACAATTTTTTGAGGATATAAAAGCTTTTATTTTTCATTTTTAACATATTATCATCAAGAAATATCCCGGACTATTTACGGCCTCCATACTCTATACGTCTTTGGTTGAAGGAAGGCTTTTATAATAAAATAAGGAATGATATAAATTTGAATATATACTGATGAATTTACTTGAAATGTTCTTTTTGTGGAGAATTTATACGATAAATGAAAATTACCATCAATATTATTTTCAATTATTGAAATTTCATGATGGCGGCATTTGAGAACCATAGCGACGGAATATGTCAAATAATTAAATAAAAAAAATAAATAAATAAATACCCCCTCAAGATTAATCTAACAAAAAATAGCTGTGAAACAAAAAGATTTGTTAAATAAGCTGCTATTTGATCCACTCAGTGAAACACACTAAAAAGAATAAATAAGTTAGGAAGAAAATGTTTCTTGAACTTAATTAAGTGTCATTAAAATCAATTTACTTTCCGTCATTTTTTGCACTATTAATACATATTTTGATTGAATTAATCAAGCAGGTATCTTCATATATTACCGATATATGGAATAAAAACAGGACTACAATATGAGCTCCATGACCGATAATATTCTGGTGAAAAATTCCGTCTCTGTCCATTAATACCAGGAATTTGTTTTTTTTTGTGAACATATATCTATGATTACAACCTGATGTTTCTTTCGCAGACATATATTGTTTTGAACAACCTACCGTATTTAATTCTTCTAGAAATGTTTCGTTGATTTGATGATCAGGTTTTGGAATATTATTCATCTTCATCATTTGTCATTTTTTCAAAATCCCTTTAAATACTTCACATGCACTGAAAAATCCAACCAGCACAATTATTATCATTTTTTAAGCGTAAAACAATCTAGCACGTTTAGACTTAAACTTAATGTTAATCTCTACACTTGAGAATATAGAAATGGGAAAGTGCTTTTATTATTTTCTAATCGTAATTTAGAAATCTTTAGATTTTTCACCAACTGTATGTTTCGATTTTGCATAACGCTGCCGAACCTTCAGAGTTAGCATTTTACAAACAATAATGATTTGATAAAAGCATAACCAAAATCAGAGCATTACTTAATTTTTTAACTTTAGAAAATTTTGATACAATTTTTATAGAAATGATTTCGATGAAAAATACGTAGGAAATGAAGTTTTTAAAATAATTTGGCTTCTGAGATTTTAGCAGTTTTCATAAGAATATATTTTAAAACATGCATCAATGCTAATAATATCATTTTTAAGTAATATTTTTTCTAAAGTAATATTATTATTGAGTCATACATGATACTGAACTAACTCAGTAACCTATTGATTAAATTTAAACTCCTTAATTATAGATAAAGCAAATAACTGATGAATCTATCAATACGTTAAAGGTAATATAACGATTAACCGTACATAGACAATTTGATTTTAAATTAATGACGAAAAGCTTCTATGTAGAGAGCATATCAATTGCCAACTCTTTGTTTACATTAGAAATTGTCCTTTTCCCGCTTGAATGTGACATTAAAACCTGGATGATTAAAAGCGGAGACACATTTGCAACGTGAATAACTTCAGTTTATTATATTTCGTCTACACATTAATCTGACTCTGCGTTATTTTCTCTGGGCAGTCTCTCATGATTCGGTGTAAAGGCTGGGAAGTTACCGGTGCTCCGTATTCGTAATATGGGGAGCTATAAATCTTAATTATCTGCCTAGTGAGTAGCCTGGAGATGCTCGGGAGTTTCCTCGCTACATGCATGAACCACACAGTTCGAGTCGCAGATATAGGCCTCGCTAGATCATAATTGTTCCATTCCAGTATTTTCAGTGTGTGGAAAACCTGGTTAGTAGCCGGAGAGTTGACTTAAGTGCTTTCAGTTATCAGCTCCTTAAGAGAATCATTTAACGGTTTCGAGAAATAAAAGTCTTATTTCCAGAAGACGATTAAGAAATGTTTTTGACTGTTGCAATTATAATTAATTAAATATAAAAAATCCCTTTCAAGCACATGCTTGCCACAACGGTTTGGCAGGAGACTGTCAGTTTAGACTTCATAGAAAAATAATCATCGTTATTTATTCGAGCTCAAACCAGGATCCCTTTAATGAAAAAGCAGTCACACTACCACTACGTCACGTTGTTAATAAACCAATAAATTCTTAACTAATATCGCTTAATAAATTAAGTGGCATTATTTATCATTAATTCTTTTTCGCTATGTGAGATTCTTAAGCAATGTTTAGAGTTTAAAAAACCTGCTATAGTGCTCGTGAGGATTACGAAAAGGTTTTGATTCTGTTTGATAAACAATTTATTGTCAATATCATATATTTATTGTCAGGTATTATGAGATAGCTGAAAGTGAGTTAACGTAATAAAGGTCTTATAATAATTATACTGAGTCATGTGTAAACGTTGGTAAAGCCTGCAGTGATTGGTTTAGCATTACAACTGGAGTTACCTAAAGCTGCATTTCCAACACTTTTCCTGTTTGTTTGGCAATCGATTTTGTTACCAAGAAGACTCTGGAAAGAAATAACTGGAGCCTGAGATTGTTAAGAGACTTTTAAACATGGAATTTAAACTACGCTGACGATAAACTCTTTTACAAATGATGTTAGGTTAACGTGTTATTTTATTAATGTCCTTAATACGACAGATCATAGAATAAGCTTAGTGCTCTATACAGAAATGCAGTGACCAAAATTGCTGAAATGACCGATGCTACAGTTCTATTGAAAGATGTAAAGATGTGCCTTGGAGCAAGTTTCCCAGTTTGATTATCTTCACAACTCTATGAGAGGTATAGGAGAGATGATAATTTGAGGGAAACGGAAAATTGCTGATCCATCAGCAATTTTCCGTTTCCCTCATGTACAAGTAAATAAACCTAAAACTTTATTTGAACATTCAAATTTTTTTTTATTACGAGGGTTACACTTTCAGAGCTATACAAACGGGATAACAGGAAACCTAATGCTTGTGATATATCCAGGGTTCTTCATTTTCTGAATAATAATGAGGTTCCGAAAAGAATTTGTTGATTACTATAAGCGCACATTGATGATGTTTTTTTTGTTGTTGTTGTTGTTGTTGGTTTCATATTAGCAAATGGAATTTTGAACAATGTTCCTCTAGGCATAATGAAGACAAGTTGACAGAGAATGAGATGAAAAGACAGTATCAAAGAAGTGTTTACAAATTGATTTCATTCTTTAAAATACTTTAAGGGTTGAACCAAAAACGTTAAACTTGTCTTTTCTTGTGTTTTATGCAACCGTATTGAAACGATAAAGATTTTAGATTCAAATAAATACTTTATAAAAACTCAGGGATATCTATAGCGTTAATTATTTCACAATTAGTATAACGATAACTGTATGTAATAAAAATTTTCTATTAAAAGACTTTCTTAAAAAAAAAAGAGTGGGTAAGACATGAAATGTAAAGATGACTATAACTGTTACATAAAGGGCTGAAGAAATGAAGGGTGAAGTTAAAAAGAAAAAGATAATTGTCTTATTTGTCTTAAGTTTACAAAGACATAAAATAGACTCATCTAAGTGACTTTGACAGCCAGTCAGGAACCAAACAAGGAATAAAACAGTTCTCCAACAGTTTTCCGTATTTCATGGTTAAGCGACAGTGTTGCTCTATAACAGTTGAGTTCAGTCTTCAGCTATTCAGACTAGCCTTTGTAAGGCTATGTGCTGCAGTCTCTTGTATAGTCCAAATTGATCGCGCCAATGTCTCGTCCTCAAGTAAATTCTACGATTCATGCGTGCTCCGAAAGGCGATTCGCGTTTATAATTAAAATCATACCGAGATGTCATTGTTATTACCAATAACCCCATTTTGGTATTATAACTAGTATATTGGTCTCTCGGTTTAAATGGCACAATAGACTCTTCTCTGATACACAAACTACAGTATGTACCAGAGTGATCCTCTTTGATAAGGATAATAACTGAAACAGAGGAAAAAATATCTGAAATATATATATATAGGCGTATATTAAAAGGTAGTTTTAAAAATTTCTTTTAATACCACTAAAAGGGAGGGAACAATTATAACGAAACAGGGTTCCGGCTCAATCTTTTCCCCCCTTTAATTCAAATCACTTGTCCCTCCCCCGACTTTATTTTGTCTACATCCGAACTAGATGTAGTATATAGTAAAGCCTTACCCAAGCAAAAGCAAAAACCGTCTTAACTCAAAAGTTGGAGTAATTGGCGTGCAATCAAAACATTCCACTTTTAAATAGGGTAAACGCTGCACGAATTTCCCACTCTCACTTAGTACATATCATTCTTTTAAATGTTTTATACATATATATAATGTTTTCAGCAAAAAGAAGTATTGCATATTACTTTTACAGCTTTACGTACATTTCTTTCCTATCACTATGAAGTACACTGTCAGGAACAATAAATTTCACTTGCAATTGCTCTGGACGGTTTCACTAATAAAATATTCAGTTTTATTTCTTGTTCAAAGGCCATAACCGGAATCATCAAGAATCTGGAATTACATTACAGTAATATATTCAGTGCGATGCGCCTGAAATAAAAAAGGGGAAACACAGACTGTCTGATGATCTTAGCAATGTAGCACGAGGAAAAGAATAGACTTCTGCACTTATTGTGCATGTTCAAAGAAAATAATAAAACCTAATGCACAGTTATTGATTCTTGGATATTAGAGCAGCAGACCAGATGCAATAGAATATGTTTTGTTATTGTGAACGCCGAATTCAGAATACAAACAACAATAAATTAATCTCCCAAATGTTATTCTTCTGTTTCTAATGCAATTTAATGGTATACTTAAATCTTATGGGTAGTCCTATATATCGTGGGTGGGAAAAGAAATTAAATAGTTGTCAAGGGGGGAAAGTAATTAATGTATTTAATTTCGTCAGTATTTCTAGATCCTTTTTCGCATCGCAGTACATCTAGTCCTGAGTTCACTTCATCGTGGCATAGCTAGAACTGGGTTCCCTTCATCGAGGCACATCTAGTCTTGAGTTCACTTTATTGCAGCATAGCTAATCCTGGATTCACTTCATCGCTGCACTTCTAGTCCTGGGTTCACTGGGGTGGGAGTGGCTCAGTCGGTAGCGTATCAGGCTCATAATCTGCAGTTCCCAAGTTCGAGTCCCGCACTTCAGGTTCGTAATTTGCAGTTCCCAAGTTCGAGTCCCGCAGTTCAGGTTCGTAATCTGCAGTTCCCAATTTCGAGTCCCAGCAGAGTCAGCGTTGAGATTTATCCCCGCAAAATTCCCCGCCTTACCCGCGGTCAGTAGGAGACACCGATGGGCTTGGAAAGGCCGCCGTCCGTCGGATGGGACGTTAAGCCGTGTCTCCGTGTGCGGGAGAGCCATACCCTGTGCACGTTAAAGAACACACTGGATGGCCTTGATGGGAGGCTACCATTTGCCTCCCAACAATGTTTCAGTGGATCCCCTCCCCCAACTTTCTCTGAGCCTTCGGGATCCTTGTGACTTGGCTATTTAGCCCATTGTGTGCAAAAAGTGCCGCTCAGAGGTAAAACAACCCAACCCAATCTGGGTTCACTTCATCGCGACATATCTAGTACTAATTTCACTTCGTCGCGGCATACCTAGTACTAGTTCACTTCGTCGCGGTACACCAAAGTTAATGCATTTTAATAATTTACGAATATATGCTCTTGATATTATTGACACACTCTCATTTCGTCATTGATCCTCATTCGCGGAACACCACTGTGCCACGTCACATTAGTTGAAAACCTAAGCACTAATTTGTTTTAAATTTAACAACTAAATTAATAACAGGTAACATCCCAATAATGGAAATAATGATAATGCGTAAGCTATTTATTCTTTCTTGTATATTTAATTTGTATTCCAAGATTTTATTATCTTTGAGTTATTTTTTGATCTTCATTTTAGACTTTTCTATATGAATGCCACAACACACTTGTCTCGATTTCCGGTCCTCCCAACGGTTCTTAGACTCTTGGTCTCTAGAGCAATTAAGGTGGGTACCGAAACAAATTTGAGACGAAAAAATTTAAGGTGAAAAATAAAGAAAAGTTTGCAAAATATTTTTGGCTGGAACTGTGCTTCGAATTATCAGAATTTTCCAAACGCAATAAAATGCGCAAAGTGAGGTTTCGTTTTCTACCTATGTGAATTTGCATTTTCAGATTTATTTAGTTTTTCTTTGGAAATAAACACAAATATAGAATGAGTTTTTAAATCAGATTTTAAAGCTATCTTTTGATTGCGATATAGATTCCCAATTTGCTAGATGATATCACCGATACAATTAAAATTTTAAAACTATATGCTGAATTAAGTCATTTTCTCTGATAATATAAATCTTGTAAATGAAATAGAATCAGTGGGTCGCAAAAGTTTTGCGAATATCAAGCTGGGTCTCAAAAATTTGTCCTAACAAAGTGGGTTTCAAAATTTTTGTTAGATTCAATGTGGATCTCAAAATTTTTGCGAGGTTTATGGTAGATCACAAAACTTTTTGCCGTTCAAGTTGAGTTTCAGAAGTTTTTGTTGGGTTCATGGTGAGGTTCAAAAGTTTTGTGCGGTTCAATCTGAGTCTAAGTTTTTTTGTTAGGTTCATGGTGAGTCTCAAAATTTTTGGGAAATTTAAAATGGACCTCAAAGCATATACGTTTGGAAACCGCTGTCCTATGTTACTTTTATAGACAGCTAATTTTCTTTCAACTAAATGTTTTCATACGTTTATTGAGCTGTTTACTCTAATGAATCGACCAGTGGCTCAGGATTAAAACTACCTTTAATCCTTTGCGTTACATCACGCAGGAAAAGAAAGGAGTCAATTCATTTTTCTTTTTACATCGCCACCGTGATATTTTAGTGTTTCGAGTTGGGTTGGGTTGTTTTACCTCTGAGCGGCACTTTTTTGCACACCATGGGCTAAATGGCCAGGTCACATGGACCCCGAAGGCTCAGAGAAGGTTGGGGCAGGGGACCCACTGGAACAGCTGTTGGAAGACAGATGGTAGCCTCCATTAAAGGCCATCCAGTTTGTTCTTTAACGTGCACAGGGTATTGCTCT
The DNA here is from genome assembly GCA_038380435.1 of Ryuthela nishihirai. Lineage (NCBI taxonomy): Eukaryota > Metazoa > Arthropoda > Arachnida > Araneae > Heptathelidae > Ryuthela > Ryuthela nishihirai. The sequence continues at coordinate 30,114,538 of JAWZYU010000016.1, read as the reverse complement.
CCCGTACACGGGACCACGGCTTAACGTCCCATCCTACGGACGGCGGCCTTTCCAAGCCCATCGGTTTCCCTACTGACCGTGGGCAGGGCGGGGAATTTTGCGGAGATAAATCTCAACGCTGACCCAGCTGGGACTCGAACATGGGAACTACAGACTACGAGCCTGGCGCGCTACCGACTGAGCCACCCCCGCCCCGTTAGTGTTTCGACCATTTTGAATTGCGCAAAAATATATTATAATTAGGAATGCGAAAGATTTGTTATATGAGTGCTGATTGTGCTGTTAGATTGGGTTGTTTTACCTCTGAGAGGCACTTTTGTGCATATAATATGCTAAACGGCCAGTCAAAAGGACTCCAAGGTCTCAAGAATAAGTTGCGAAAGGGAATGCAATGAACAGCTGTTAGGAGACAGATGGTAGCTTCCCATCAAGACGATCTAGTGCTCTTTAACCTTCAAAGGATAGGTTCTCCTGCCGCTTAACGTCCCATCAGATGGATGTCCCTTTTCTCACCGAGGGCAGAACGGGGGTTAGCGGTGAAAATTCTCAACGCAGCAACAATTGGAACTCGAACCTAGGAATATTAGATTACGAGCCTGTCACGCTACCGACTTAGACAACCTTCGTCTCGAATGCTGATCGGGATTGAGTCAAATTATTCGCATATATATAGCATATGGCAACCTATGAAAAGCTGAAGACTTCCTCAAATATGAAAGATAAAAAATAAACGATTTTTAGTACTTTTCCCCAAAAAACTTCTTTATACAAAACTTCAGACTAAAAAAAGTTGTATACTCGTTACGAAGAGTTAATTATTGCACCACCATTGCTCAGCTAGTCTAGTAAAATAGTTTCGGCATATTATCTGATTACCAACAGGTTGATCCAAAAATATACCTATATCCGTATATAATATGAAAATCAGCAAAGCAACTGAAGTTGCAGAAACAGGTACAGTAATAAACAGAATAGTTCCACATGTATTGCGTTTTACGTGATATCATTGATACGAACAAGATGTCAATGAAAAAGTAGCTGTTTAAATACTTCTCGTTCCTGCTCTTCAAATTCCTAACTCCGAGAGAAACGATTACACGTGTTCTTCCTTTTTCCTTTTACTACTCGCACATTCGGTGGACCCTATGGATCATTTCCACAATACAGGTGATATTCCATAGACTCTGCTGCCATTGAATTCAAAAGTTGAACGTACAGTACACCAAGCAGGTGTTTACATGCCACCAAGCCGAGGCAGCTGTTCAGATACAGCCCGTGGACTCACCTGCCCGTGCTCCGAGACTTCTGACGTTGCTAACCCGACCAGTCGCGATGGCGACCTTCAGGCGAGAGAGGCTAGTTGCTCATAACTTCAGGTTGGACGAAAACCAGTTGTGAGTTTGCCGAAAACATAATAGTAGTGTTCTCTGATACGCAGGATTGCATATATATTATTTAAGAACCTACTAGTGTTCTCTTTTTACTCTCTGAAGTAGTAGAAATGAAGCAAAGATTTAAAAAATGTACTTTTAGTCTCTAAAATACGCAATTAGTATGTATAGCAACAGTGTTTTTCTCATCAATTAAGTATTACGATAATTTTCTGTAATGCAAATAACTTTTACAAATAATTATATCATGATTTCATAAACTTCGGATTTACAAAACGTTCAGTGATAGGACTTAGAAAGCTGCCGTCCGTCGGATAGAATCTTAAGCCTGGGGCTCTGTTCAGGAGATCCTGTGCACATTAAAGAACAAGAACGGGAACTTCCATCTCTCTCCTAACAGCTGTTCAGTGGATCCCCTTGCATTGTACTAATGATTAGCAACTTTGCATATGCGCTTCTCGAATCGGTCTTAAACTTTTTTGATCCACTTTTAAAATCTCTGTGAACTTTTAAACCAGTGAGCTCATCTGTTTGTTTAAAGTGCTCTCCGATGCGTCCTTTTTAAACTCATAACGTAAACGCAAACTTTATTTATTGCAAATATTATTTTAATTTTCATAAAAGGGGATGTTGAAAAATATTTCTTGTTAAAAGGGAGCGATTGGTCCAGAAGGATTGGGAAACACTGCTTTTGACCAATGCTATTCAGTTTTCATACTCCAGCCTCACTTTGAGATATTAACCAACTATTAGACCTCATATTTATTTATATTATATTTTTCGTAAAATATCTGTTTTCATAAACTTAACATTAATAAAAAAAATACTCTGTTCTGCCATTATTATAAGTATGTCTTTACGAGATTTTTTCCTCAATTTCTTGCAATGGTGATTCAGAAAGTATTTATATTCCCAAGTCAGAATAAAAATAAGAAATGGGGAAATGTTATTATCTTACCATGATTTATAGTTTGAGAAATACTGAAGTAATAAAATTATCCCATTTCTTCTTTCCAATGCGAAATTGAAAAATTTTTTATTCAACTAAAAACTTCGTAAGACCATAATTATCAGCAATTGCTTAAAATCCATTCGAACGCAAAATAACTCTACTAACAAAAAAAATGCAAAATGAGAAGAAATTAAAAATACTCCCGAAGGCGTTTTATTTAATGCTAATATATTATTATAAAATCAAAACCTGATATCATCATGAAAACGCTACTTTAGGTTATTGGTCTAAAGTTTTGTATTTTGTGAAGCATGTAGTCTCTTATGTATATATTTTGGGAATATTAAACTCAAATTCGAATGATAGCAAATATTCCTTTCAAAATACAGAATTAAATGCTAAAGTCGGCGAATTTAATTAAAAAATATGCATAAATTAGCATTAAACACTGTGTTTTTTTCATCACCTGCAAAGACATATTACTCATCTTCAAATTAGATTTTGCGTTCATCTGAGAGTGATAGAATTTAATACCATTTTTGTGCCGTATTATTCCTACTGTTAAATTACAGATTAAATAAAAACTAAAAAAAACTCTATGTTACTATATATATATTTATGAAAAAAAATCCAGTCAACGATTTAAATTTAGTCATTGCACTGGAAAACTAAACTTCAATTCCTTTTAAATGCCATTTTTACCTTTGCAAACTTCAGATTTGCTAAAAAAAAATTCAAGCTAATAAAAATATATAGTTTAATAATTTTTTTAACCAAACCTCAAAAGAGATTTTGTTGTTATGAAACAGCAAATTTTTAGATTCGTTAAAATGTAGAAAAAATAAGATTTAATAACAAACAAATTTTCCGAAAATATGAAACGCAGTTCATTATGCAACATTATAAATAAGGATAATGTGGAAATAAAGAAGTGAACAATTGTTTAGATTTATTTTAACAAAGTTGATAAATTTTCAGTCCCTTATTAGTTGCTTGCTTCATGAAACATTTCCTTCAGAATGCTTTAATCAATGCAATTAAACGAAAATAAAATTAACACGTAATTAAAAATATACGAGCTCAAAACATAATTACACATGCAGTTAAAATGAATAGTGTAAAATGATGTGTGCCTTAAAAATCACGCAAAGTCAAAAATATTCTTCAAGCAAATAATCCTTTGATATATTTGAAACATAAAACCAAAACTTAAATAATGGGAAGAAAAACTGCAAGAAAGTAAATATTTAAGTTACCCTTAATCGTGAAATTTTGTGAAACAAAAAAAAGTATGAGCGGATCAAGAACTTGTAACGCTATTCATCCTGCGTAGATCAAAATAGAATTTTTAAACTCTGTTGCGATCTAATTGTTAGCAGGGTAAACTTGGGATGGATGGCTGAAAATCGAGGTTACTATTTTGTTAAAGCAAGTACAGGAAATATATAAATAATTTGACTCATGTGCTGTTTAGTTACTGATGTTGCTTTGTCATAATATTAATTAAAATAGTATCGTGCTTTCTGCCTTCAGGTCATTTCAGTTCTCAAGTTAAACTTGTATGATAAAACGAATGATCTTACATATAGCAGTTGGGTGTACTTCGCATATGATTAATATTTTTAGCTTAAAACAAATCGTAAAATACAACCTGATTAGAACATAGCTACTAAGAGATATTATGAAAAGTATAAATAAGGAATATTATATATAAATTTAATAATGAATCAAAAATTATTAAGAAATATTATTGAAGGGTTACATCAAAACTTCCAAATAGTCATGATATCATTAATTTATTTATTTACTTATTGATTTATTTATATTGTTTTCTATCTCACGAGATACTTTCAAAACACTTTACTGGAGATCTGTGAAAAAATAAATTTTAATTATACTGCCCTATCAAAATATTAGAAATTTCTATGTTATGTCAATCAGAATTTAGCTTCTAAAATATGCATTTAATTGGAAAATGTGACTGAAGGTAAAGATCATAATCAAATCTATTTAAATATAGGTTTTCAATAATATTCATTATACATTTAAACAGTAATTGCGGCTAAAATATTTAATAATAAATTATTTTGTTTTGTAAAATTCATCCGTAATTTTACAGTATTGAAATAATCAATACATGAACTTTTTAAATGTATAATAATTTTATTGAGTGGTTTCAAACAATACCTATTATCTAAGTTTTAATTGATTTCTGAGGTAAATTCTTATGTCGCATAACTCTTGTGAAATATATTGGCTTCCATAACTCTAAACATTTAGCGAATGTGTTCAAAATTCAGATTTTAATACATTTCGCTACGATCTTCAATTTACATTCAGCCACATTTTTCCGTGAAATGCACGTTTTAGAATTTATAGAGCTTCACAATTAGATAAAATCATCTAATATTTTGGTAGGACAGTGTAGATTTAATAAATTTAAAAGCACAAAATAGCAATGAGAATTTAAAATCAATAGCTCCTTACTCATCACAATCAAAGCATTCATGTTTTGAAATCTTTCATACGTTGGTTAAATAATCTATATGCATTTCAAGTACATATCATAATAGACTAAGCTTTCACACTCTATATCTTAATATATTTTTCCTGCTTCAATTTACATTTCAAAAAGTTCAGGAAATTTTTCCTATGATCTCCAAACTACTTAAAATTGCAACTTGACGGTATAAGGGAATAGTGTAATTCGTTAGTTCTGTAAAGAATAAAAAATACCTGACCATGACATTTATTATTTATTACCAACATACTAATCTAAATACCCTGTAATGTAACAAAATTTAAATTTATTCGAATATCAAAGATACTCGTCTAACTTTACGGACATCAATCAAATGAGAAGCTAGTTTTGAAACTGCTGAAACTATATACGACCTAGAAATATATTTCAGAATTTTTTCCCCATTCTTTTCTTTTTCTTTGAGTTACGTATTCTTGTCCAGTTGGAAATTTGCCCATGAGTTGCATGCTCTTCTGGAAAGCAAAACCTTTTCTTTTACTCGGTTTTATTACGATAAGAGTTATGAAAAACGTAGTACACGGAACGTTCTTTCATCTGACAATGATTTCATCTTTGTATTACACTCAGCTTGGCTTCATTCCTAATCGTTTTACAGAAGAACACCTTTTATTTTTAGTTCTGTCACTGTGCTTGTCATTTCCAAGAATTTACTATACATAGACATAAAAAGAATGAAAGAATCTTGCTTGACTTCGAAAAAAAATAGATTTAATCAAAGTATGAAGCATTTGGTGTATGAATTACGGTTTTTATATTCAGTCACGAAAGCTCGAAACGTGATGCTTAGAATTTCTCCACTGTTTCACTTTGTTTTCAGTGCAAGCACTTAATTTTTACCCAAAGTAAGGGTAATTTTGTTTATTAATACACATTTGTAAATAAGCTGGAAACATGAATGAAGCAATTTATAGCTACTGATAACTTTTACAATATTTCGAAAGGAACATAGTTATTAAATATTGCAATTGCAATAATGATCAAACTTGCCCTGGACGCTGATGTAAATGGAATTCTTATAAAAGTAAATGAATAAACCTTGGTTTAATCACCATATTATTCTGCTATAACTTTTAATGTTGCTCTTGAGTTGTATGATATTTGTATTTAATATAAAATGAATTTAGAATTATAATGAATATAGATGGACTCTTATCGGATTTCATATTTTGTGAGGTTCACGATGACTTCAGGAAGAACTGTCTAGACCAGGGGTAGGCAAACAGACCAGGGGTAGGCAAACAGCCTACCCCTGGTCTAGCTGCGGCCCGCTAAGAGTTTTTTGTGGCCCGCCAAGACAGTCAGAAAAATCTGCCTTGAACCGAGATTTCCTTCCCGTGCGCGACCGAAGATTCGTCTCGTATTTTCCACTAGGACGGCCACGTCAATACGCATGCACAGTGTAGATACGAAAACAATTGCCCACCCCTGGTCTAGACTAATTGTGGGGGAAAAATCTCTAATTGATTAGTTACTATCTTTCGTTGTGGTAGGCAAGTTCATGTTAATATATATGTCATATATATATATACGTTTTATTTTATTCCCATTGTTATACTATAACTATAATTTTATTTAGGGGTACGCCAGTTACATACACATTTCCAGGGGGTACGTGAAGCATAAACGATTGAGAATCACTGATCTAGAGCAGTGGTTCTCAATCTTTTATGCTTCACGTACCCCCTGGAAATGTGTATCCTTCAGCCTTTTATGCTTCACGTACCTCCTGGAAATGTGTATGTAACTGGCATACCCCTTGTATAGATAGATAAAACTATAGTTGTAGTATAACAATGGTAATAAAATAAAATATTCATATTTACACATTAAATTTTGTATTCATAAATTACATATATGGATAAACACAAAAATGGCATAAACAATTTAACAAATCATAAAATTATAAACATTTTGCTGGGTAATCGACTTTTGAACTCTCACGGCGTACCCCAAAAATTTTACCGCGTACTCCACGTTGAGAACCCCTAATCTAGAGTAAAAATAAAGAACCTTTTGTTACTGATTGATTGGTAAATGGTAGCAAGGTGGACAGTGGCAAGATAACTGCGTAACAACCTCTGTAATGATACTCAGAACTGCCCAGTTCTTGCACCTAGAGACCGACCATGCCTTCTCGTGGTGCAGACCTTTCGTTGATACCATTTGGAGCTTTTTCTCCTCTGCAAAGAAATGTAAGAGGAGTGCTTCTAGATCAGTGCAGCCTTTTAATCTGATTAATATGGTAGGTTGAGGTAAAATGACGATACTGTCAGCTGAACTGATATAGGATGAAGTAGGTTGCTGGCTGGATTGACTCAGGTCTCAGTAGCTACTGGCCGAATTGACGCTGGCCTAGGTAACTGCTAGCTGAATTGACGTAGGACTAAGTAGCTGTTAGACGAAATCATAGACTGTGAAATGCCTGTGAACCATATTAACGTGGGGGAAGTGTCTGCGAGCCGGATTAACATAGAGAGACGAGGCAATCGACCTTGTCTATGCGTTAATTCGGAAATAACTTTTACAGAAACTGAATTGCAGGGTTTTACTCCAATTTGACGAAAATTAAGTGTTTTTCCACCCCCGAATTACGATGTATAGTAAAACAGTCATTCTGGCTCAACACTCATATGTTCCGCATGTGACATTAACTAAACGAATACTGTAATTCTATTTGAATTTGAAAAATAAATGAAGCTGGTGTGATTAAAAAATTCCTTTACACTTCTATTAATTAAATGAATAATAAGCACTTCTTAAATAAAGTCATGGTAGTCCAGATTAAATTTGTCTGTATGGCATAGGTTGTCTACCCCTCATCTAAAGAAGTGAACATGTTGATTATTCCCATGTCATAGAGATAAGTTCGGGCTCAATTTTTCAAGCATTTGCATGTCGCAAATCATTTATTTTATTCTTATATTTTTAATCATAATGATTTAAGAAAAATTTAAAATATTAATAAATGAAATAATAATTTTAAGAAAGAAAATATTAAAAACACTAGTAGTAACTGAAAGTTTGTGGTAACACAAAGAGCCATTCATTTATTAAACGTAGAGAAAACGTAAAAATAATCAAAAGCTGTACGGTGCTCATTTTTAATTACTAAAGACTGTTTAAAGGGTTGAAATCGTAATAAAAATATTTGATATGCTTTTCTCTTTTATTTCGCAATGACAGTAAATGTTTCAAATTTAAATTATTCGAGGCTACAACCTGAAGTCATCTGTGCTGTTTCGAGCCCTCAGCCCAAACTTAGTTCTATTATGTCAGTAACGACTTTCTATTAGAACTGTTAATTAAAAAACATCACACATTTCAAGATTCAGTTTCAACATTTTAGTATGTTTGTGTAATTTGACAAATAGCAAAAAAATATCTAATAATTATAACATAATACTTCAAAGAAAATTGTATAATTGCTATACTCATAAATTCCATCATTTCTAACACCTAATACAAATTGTTCCTCTGTAGAACAAAGATACTACACTATTCCTCTTTCATTGTATGCATTTGTGCCCTTTTCCGATTAAGTTGAAATCCTTTTGTAGTTTGTTTACAGTACAAAGACACGCGACTGTGTTCATGAGACATGAGAGGAGTCCTGGCCACGTAACTGGTCGTGACCTTCATCTACTAATGCAAAAGGAATAGAAAATTCACAATGGTATTTACCAGATAAGACAATACATAAACACACATCTATATATATGCACATATACGCATAAACTTTTGGGGATTTCATCGACCGCAGAGTAGTGTCGTGCTCTTTTGTCATTTTCCAAAAGTGCCAGAGTAATTTCGTAATAAAATCTATATGTTCTAACTTGGCAACTCACTTCGCGATTCGGAGGAAACGAAATGTTTGTTGTTATATAACCGTCTCTAAATGGAATAGTTAATGAATGTATTTGTAAACCTTCCAAATAATTTAGGTGTGGAAAATACAATAGATTTCTAGTAATCTAATAACCATTAATGTACTTTGTGGAAATGTTTAGCAATCACTAAGTGTTTCAGAGCTCAATGACAGAACTCTGACGCAGTGAGAACGGCACAAAATCATTAATCTGGCAAAATATGTGGTTTGAAAGCAGTGTCAGCGTTTTCTGCTGTTGTCTCTCCAAGTGTATTGTTTGCATTATCTGCTTTGTTGTCATATGGAAATTTAACGGAATTGTTCTTGGAAACATTCAGATTAGGTATGCGAGGTGAGTGTTTGTTTATCAGTCTTTGTTCAGTATTCATCAGTTTAAATTAGTAGCGAAGAAGGCTCTTCGTTCTACTTATTCAGAGACGTAACAGTTGGGAAAATTCGAAATTCTACACCCATTGTTTTATAAGAAAGTTTTGTTTCGTTGTTGGTCGTTTCAAAGCGAAATTTTGTATTTAGATAGAATTAAACTTATGCTACTTCTTTCTTTCATACACTTTATTTTAATTCACCCAATTTTAAGCATCTACGACGGGAAACAATAATCAGTATGTTATAGGTAAAAATAAAAATAGTCCACGTTCAGATTATCGGGCTATTCCAACTTTAGCCAAACAACAAACTAAGAATTGTAATAATAGATGAGGCGAAAAGTGTAGTTTCAATGTTATTCATACAACTAGGCTAATATCAATTCTAGAATGAATTAAACAAATTTATGGAACTAACGTGAAATCTTAGTGTATTTCACCAGGCACACGTAGTTGATGTCAAATCTAAGTGTATGAAACCCAATGCACGAGGTTAATGGCAAATCTAAATGATAAACCAATGCACGAGGTTAATGGCAAATCTAAGTGATATAAACCAGTGCACGAGGTTGATGTCAAATCTAAGTGCATATAACCTAGTGCACGAGGTTGATGTCAAATCTAAGTGCATATAACTCAGTACACGATGTTGATGTTAAATCAAAATGCATGTAACCTAATGCACAAGGTTGATTTCAATCTAAATACATGCATCCAGGTGGAAGTGGTTGATGTCGAATCTAGGTACACGTAACCACCCTTCCGGGGTTAAGTCAAATATAGGTAGACGTTTTCCAATTTCACAAGATTAATGTCAACCTTAGTAACCTATACATCGAAACCATGAATATTTTTACCATTCGTATACATTGTCCACTAAGTGGTAGAGTAATGTTGACATTAGTCCCATGATCTCAGCATTTTCTGTGTTAGCAGTAGTGAACACATATTTTAAACTTGGTCATTTATAACTTAATTCCATTAATCCACTAGGCAGGTAAATAAGGATAAATAAAACAAAAGAAAATTTATATCATTTTTATGTATGAAGTGCAAATTAGTGAATATAAAACTCAAATGAAAAAAAATATACTAACATTTATATGTATAATAACATTTCTACCAAAAAAATATCGATATTTGTTGCCAATATAGAAATTATCAAATATTCCTATCGGATTTTCAAGCTAATGAAATTGTTGATCACATTTCAAGAGCACATATGTAGCACTATTTCAAACCTGGAGTAACGATAGCACTGATGTAGGGACTACATAACAGGCAATTTGGAGACATTCAAATGAAATCGTCATATTATTGTTCCTTAATGTGAGTTCTGATAATTAGAGAAAAGATTATAGAAATGAATGATTTTACTTATATTGTAATAAGCCAAATAAAGTTAAATTTAAGAATGCTTTATGCTGCCAAAGATGAAATTATTGCTTTATGATAAACACCCCATTTTTGTTTCAAGTATAGACAACAGCAAAAAGAAACCTAGGTTCAAATTGTTATTAGTAATATTTTCTCTTTGCAATGCATAGATCAGATTTGTGTCCTAAGATAAGATAAGTGTCCTAAAAACAGCTACCAGCTTATACAGTCCTCATACAAGGACATGGTTCTACAAAGACAAGCCAGGTTTAACTCCACTTCTTCAGTTAGAGGCAATGAACATACAAATTATGGCTTCTTAATCCGTAGCTAGCTCCCTAATCACTATAACAGTTAAGGTAAATCTACTATGCATGCCTATCTGTAATTTGGGACCAACATAATGTGAAAAAAATTTAATTCTCTGATATATAGTGTATTATTATTAATGTTTATTGCTTTTGTTTTCTGCTGTAGGTTAAATCTGAAGTATATTTCAGTTATTTTCTATTTTTTCTGTCGAAAACTCAATGACTTGATGTTCCATGTAACCTGTTCACTTCAGATCATAAACTGTTGTTTCAATATCTCTAAATATTTTCTGTTACGGTAACTGTTTCGATTCTAAATTTGTTCATACATATTTAGAAGGGATTCTTTTCAGACACAATTAATTTAGTGCCCTCATAATTCAATTAATGATTCAATCCACTAAAACGTCTACATTAAAACTGGAAACTTAATCTTCATTCACTCTAAATTAACATTTCACCGTAACAGTCGATAAATAGTCACCAACACATACGATTTTTATGACTTTTTAAGCTGTTTCAAAATCTGATAAACGCTCCTAAAGCTCAGTTAATCTGTTTGCCAAACTCAAGTAAAGATACCTTCAATGACGTCCTGCAAACTAATGCACCATTCTCCTAGCATTTGCACCACTTAGCTTGGGGCCACAATTCTATTAAAATATCCAAATCCTATACACGCTTGCTAAAATTTAACGCGACTCTAAACTGTTTATGGGGAGACATTCTGTAACACGATGGGAATACTTAGTGACATTTCTAAAGAACACGATTATGCTGACTCCTTCCTGAATAAGCAGTATCGGAACCTTTCTAATATCCTCTAGGGAAGCAGACATACAAAGCGCATGAACACGTACTCAAAGCTTCGTACGTAATGTTGGAATGGAGAGGAAATTCGGAAAATCTCCATAAATGTTAATCCTCTGAGCAGGTCCTCCAGCTGCTTGGAGATCGGTAGACCAGCTACCCACTGACAGCAGTAATTAGTGTCGTACCCGTCAGAGATCCCAACCGATCGTCTATGTTCTGGCCGCCAGCCTGCTTCGTAACCGCTGGCTTCAGCAGATTATTAGCAAAGTGGGTGTCAGTTCTTGATGTCTTGAGCCTCTTGACTCATTAATTATGGCGATGGACTCGGAGGCTGGAACGAACGGAGGAGAAAAGGATTTTAAGTTGGAAGACAAGACCACACCTTTTCTGCCTTCTTAATACACTTTGTCCCTTTCTGTTTAAAGATACATGGTTGCAGGGGAAAATGGTGAAAATCCCCGAATTGCATATATTAGTGTTTAATAATGCCAGAAACGTTCATTTGTTTCACTGAAGCAGTTTTATATTTAAATCGATTTCCTGGTGGCGGTATTAGCTGGTAACTATTCTGCAGAGGAAATTCCGCCGTGGATAAAATATTCGGATGTCGACGATTCAGTGTTGAATGCTGCAAAAATTAAATGCATTTTACAAACAGTTTTGGGATATTAAACGTTTAAACTTATCTAGCTCCTCTTTAAATCCTTATGGAAATTTTATTGATGTCATTTAAATACGGGACGGTCTTATTGGGATTTATTCAAATTAACTGCGACTAAACTTGACAATAACGAGTGCTGTGCGACTTCAATAATGTGTATTATCAAAGAGTTTGCCTAAATCATGTCATTTTTGAATTTTTCGATTCGCGTTAATTATTAAAGAGAGATTTCGTGAGAGCGAACATCACAGTAACTTTCTGTGAAATTTTAATTCTTTAATGTTACATAATTTATAGTGCAAAATGTTGGGCTTCTTTTATTAATTCTAATAAGCTTTGATACATAATATGGATGGTAAATGCAAAATACAGTAGACTCGAGTTGTACGACGCTTAACTGATAGGATCGGTTAAAGAGAATGTAGATTTGGCCAGAAAAGGAACGATAGCACAGAATTTTGTTTACAATATCAAATGTCATTTAACACGTTCATTATCTATATCAACATGTGCAATACATGTATTCAAAGGCTTTTGAATAAGATAATGCAAATATAAGTGCAGTATTATAAAAACATACCACACAAACTGAAAATCAACATTTAACAAGTTTTACCAGCTTACAGAACGAAGTTAGTTCTTCTTGTTTAAATGACGTCATACGCTTTGAAGCAGCTCAGTCCCTAAATTTACATGACATCAGCTAATTCGCGGCACATCTGCTTGCTGCAGTAACAGTTCTCAAAAGCTTTTGCCAATTCCAAAGCTGCCGAGTAAAATCTTTTTGATGAGCATAGGTTGGATTTGGAAGCCTCTATCAAAATGTTTGCGCTGCCTGATCTTATTTATTTATCTGTTTGTTTGTTTATTTCATATTGATAAGCTATACATGAAAAATGGCGTCAATTTTACTTAAATTTTCAATAGATCTTAATAATAAAAAAATCTTGATTTGATGTTTTTTTTAATTGATTAACAAATAATTCAAAATTTCACTTCGTATGTTTTATTAAAAAAATTCATATTTTAATATTCGACGATCTTATTAATAGTGGGACTCAAATTACGTAGGGAGACGAGGCCATGCGACATAGAAGTGCATCAGTCGTAAATATTGCTGCTACAAGAAAAAAATCCACAATTTTACTTTTAAAAAAATCCATACTTAAATTGCGAATATATTAAAGTAGTCTTACTGATTCTACTGTCAAGAATTCAGCATATGGCATCATTAATACATAAGAATCAGTGGCAGGTTTTCGTCGCTGGATTTCGTCACATCCACCGACTCCACCGTAGTAAGCCACACCGAAGAAGATAGTAGAAGTCAAGAAATTGTACCCTATGCTAATTAATGTAATGTTGTTATGTAATTATGTTATTTAATGTAAACTATGCTAATTAATGCAATGTTGTTATGTAATTATGTTATTTAATGTAAACTATGCTAATTAATGTAATGTTGTTATGTTATTAATGTAATTATGTAAATGCTAATTAATTTTAAAGATAGGTTTCATTTGTTGAGTAAATATTAATAAAAGAAAGTAAAAAGACATAATAAAGGAATAGAATTTAAGGGCGTATATCAATTATTTATATATTTTAGTTATTACACGTAAAAAGGACTCAGAAAGTGCAAAGTATGAGGAAAAAAAATCACCTTATTTTGAAAAAACCAGTAACAAATAACTAACTAAAGTGTTGTACTAAGGTTTGCTTATAGATGTGAATATTAAAACAATTTATTAGAATTTAAGTATGAGAAAAAGCATAATACTCTCCTGTGATACTTTCATATTTATTATGTTCTATAGTAAGTCCATGGCCGAGTGGTTAGCACGCTTGGCTCCTGATCTAAGGGACCTAGGTTCGAACCCCGGGTAAGGCATGGATATATATGTGTCGTTTTTCTGCTGAGGTCCTGCCATCCTCTCAGATCTTCTACTTTGGCATATAAACTGACAGGCTCCTGTCAGACCTCTATGGCAAGCAGCTGCTTGAGGGGGTATTTTTTATTATTTATAGTAAGTAAAATGTCTTTTACCGTACATCAGAGATTCACTGGTTGATTCAATATTAGATTTTGCCACCATTTTGAATCCTTTTGACCTAGGTTTTTGGTCATAGCGTCATGTTTATTCAATCAGCAATCACATTGATATTGACACGTACACACTTGAGTGAAGATCACAGAACTGTTCTCATATCTTCTCCAGAACCAGTTCTCTGTCATATAGTAAAATTGCTTTGTATGCAAAATTGTACATTTCTGAGTACTTTTTTTTTTCAAATTACGTTCCTCTCGCTTGTGCCACATAAATTAACAAATAAATATATTAAAAATATAATAAATAATAGAAATAAACAATAAATAATTTTTGAATGAAAAAAAAGCTATTATTATTAATATATCTTTTTTTTTAATTCGTTTCTAATTATTTTAGGAAGTTTACGTGTCTATGTACTCATGAAGACGAAGGTAAATAGCTCGGGGAAATAAAATTATTTAAAGGAATGAAAAGCACGAAAAAAGAGTGGAAAGAAAACAATAAATTTCGCTCTTCACTATTTCAAAGATAAACGAGGCTACAGAAAGTAAATTTCTGATTTTCTTTGTCCCAATTTAATGAAAGTTAAACATTTTTCGTCCGGGATCGAGTCTATTCAATGAAATATGTTTAAGAATTATAGGTTGAGGACCTGTGCTATATACCATTACGAGCAATTTCTAATCTGCTTTAATCAATTTCGGAAAAAAAAGTATCCCTTACAGTTAGATTAGATATTGAATTAAAAATTGTTATGAAAGCATAAAATCGACTTATGATGATAAAAAGCAAAGGTAATGAAATTATTGTTATAGTACAATAAAATGGAAATAGTAAACTACTACTTTATTTGCAGAAACTTGTGAAAGAAATAAGAAGCAAAGCAACTAAGCTTGCTTTCAAAATCGACGAGCCTTGACTTCCTTCCCGTGTTTAACATTGCAACGCTCCGTTGACTCTTTCAAAGAGTAAAGCACAAGCCTGACCGATTTTGTGTGTAAGCTTGTTGACTTAACGATGATTTGTAACGTAAAAAAACTGTGAGTTTATAGTTAGTGAAGTACGCAAGCCAGAATACTGTTATCAACGATTAATATTAGCCTACTTATTTTTGCAATAATTCTACTCTTTTTAGAACTGTAAGGGTTATTTCGTATATAATCCTCTTTGGTTGCTGAATATTCTTTCATAACACTTTTAGAAAGACAGCTCAGAGACTTAAACGTCAACTGAAGTATTTTCAAGATTAATTATAGAAAACAGAAGCCTTTTAAATCAACTGTAAAAAAGGGTTCTACTGCTTCTTATTGACTTTAATTGTATTAGTAATCTTTTAGTCTTTTAATGATTATTCAAAAATCTACGATAATTATTATTTTCTTTTTTTTTCATCTTGAGAGATAAATATTAATAAAATGTGAAACAAAAGTTTTCAGTTTTGCTTCTATCAGAAGTTTTGATAATATGTATAAGATAGTGAAATATAGGTATTCAGAATATGATAGGGAGGGGGATGAAATTATTACGTACATTATGTTAGGATAGAAATGTTAGAAGGACTGAAAACCAGAAAATTAAATCTATTGACGTGCAAGTTGAGTTGGATGAGAGTAAATGGCCAAAAAGATAAAAACGCGGAATGAAGAAGACCTGGAGGTAGATAATGAGGACAATGAAAATGAAAGTCAAGAAGTATAAAAAACAGCTATCTACTTGTAGAAAATCACAGGGAAATTAAATATGCAAAAAAAAAAAAAGAAATGGAATGGACTGATAGAGCATATATTAAAAAATAATAAATTGCCCCTCAATCATCTGCCTGGATATCTGACAGGTCTGTCAGTGTTATACGACATAATGTTTAGTAATCTAGTCTGTGAGGAAGGCAAGACCTCAGCAGATCCACTCGGTCACTATGAGTTAAAAAAACTTTATGCAGCCTTAGACAGCACAAAAGATTTGTTTCATAAAATAACCTTAGGCAATGGGTTGTTTTAACCCTAAACGGCATTTATGAGCTTGATATTGGGAAAGTATAATGATACCCCAAATCTCAGAATAGTATTGGGGAAAAATGAGTAATTGGATAGTCTATTAGGATCAAATGGGAGTTTCCTGTCATCAATATCCAACTTATTTTCACACAAACAAATTCTTCTGCACGAGCGACGGCAATTCATTATTTATTAATAAACTAAAACCAAAATACATACAAAATATATACATACAAAATATATATCTTGTGTTTCATCGTTGTTATGTTTAAAATGATTACTAAGATAACAGTATCTTTCTGTTTCTTGCAATTTTTACATGGGGGGTAGTTTATCTTAGTTCTGCTAATCCCATAGTTTTTAACTTTTTAATATTCGCGTTAGAAATAACCGTTAGAATTCTTGACAATAAATACTTGACAATAATACCTTTTTAATATTCACAATGAGTCTTATAGCTTCATTTTTTACCTACTTTTACCAAGTATTCTGCATTTCAAAATACGTACTTTCCTAAAAATCAAGGATTTTTTTAATTCTAAAGTTACTAAATGACCGTTAGGAATTCGCAATGGTTACAAAATTGCCGTTAAAATTCTTGATAATAAATACTCCTATTGATGAGTTTTACAGTGGGGGGCATTACGATTTGAATTACTGGTGAGATACAGACCATTCTGATTTTTCTGATTGCCTAACAATGAGTAATCAACCAACACACCACTTTTTTAATGACCATTAAATGAACTGCATTTTTATTGTTTTTTTATTGACTGATTTAGTAAAACAGTAATCTTACAAATATTCCCAGAAGAACCAAATGGCCACCAAATGTCCTTCAGTCTAGCTCAGTATTTTCATTCATGATTCACAGGTAACTCTTAAGTAATCTTTAATGTTATATCGCACAATTTTCAGGTCATTTGAAAGCGTACCAGGAAAAAAATCAATTTTTCGTGCATCTTTGTGAAAATATTAAAAGGAAATGATTTGTATATACTAGCTACATAAAATCAATAATTATGTAATGTATTATTGAATACCCTTTTCTTTAATTCCTATTTAATAGCTTCGCAAAATTTTTCATATAATCATAGGGTTCCTTAATCAATTAAAAGTGGAAAAATCCCGCTGTAGCTCATTTTCGTGATACTTAGTTTCTTTCTGTTCTTTCCTCTAGCTTTGTTTTGTCCTCTACTTTTTATTGTGTATTATCCTTTACATTAGGATTCGTTTACCAATAGCAGCTTTTACTGGATCCCTTTCCGTACGGCACTTTTTTCAATTCTTTTGTATTTATCCTTTACACGATTACTTTTGTATTGTCCTTTACATGATTTACTTTTGCATTGTGCTTTACGTGAATTTTTTTTTGTATTGTCCTTTATTCTACTCGTTTCACTTTGTATTGTCCCTTTATTCTAGCTTTTTACTCTGTTTTACTATAGATGTTACTTTACGTTTTCAGTTACCATAGATGCGTTACTTTACGTTTTCAGTACCATAGATGCGTTACTTTACGTTTTCAGTTACCATAGATGCGTTACTTTACGTTTTCAGTTACCATAGATGCGTTACTTTAATTTTTCAATAAATCTACTCTCAAACTTATTGAGCCAAACCTATGTCTTTTTCTAGTTTTTACATGTAGCCTATGAAACAACTAGATTAACACTTTCTTTACACTCGACATACTTTGAATGGATCAGTTTTACTGCCCTAATGTTTATTTTAAAAATTATTTATTTCATATTTTGTATTAAAATAGCAGTTAAGAAAACTCACGATAAAATAATTTTCTAATGTGTATTATAACAAAAGGTAAATCAATATATTTTCATAATTCTTACAATCAACCAGATGTTAATGCCACTGCTTAGAATTTGTCATGTTTAGTGAAAAAACGCTGTTTAATAATTGAATAATTTGCCACTGTTCAGTAATTGTGTGTATTCAGCGATAGTACAAACGTAATGAAATAAGCATTAATCCGTTATGACCTAAACTAAAATTCCAAATGTATTTACCAAATGGCGAAATCTGATATAAACTACATTCCTTACTATATGAAATTGGTTGACCATCCAATTTACAATAGCTATTTTATTACAATAGAATTTATGATCTATTTGATTCACATTCATAATACAACATTGTATACCTAATTAAGCTTTATAGTTTAGGCTAAATGAGCATAAACTAATATTGATTCTTACTACCCCTAAACTGATAGGGGACATACCTAATTTTATTGCCTTTGTCTCTTCATAAGCTTACAGTTTCGGTTTATGGATTAATATATTCTGAAATGTCCTCTTGCTCACTGGAGATAGAAGGAGAAAGCGAATATGAAACTGCATAGTGACTGCATAGAAGACTGGTCGAGAATGCTTAATGTATTTACATACACCCTTACGATATCCCAAGTCATATATTACTGAGAGAATTTCTATCTAATGCATTCTATTGTTATCTCAAATGTAAACGTTAATAAGGGAATCGTTCGAGATTAATTTGCTAGCAGTTCTCCCCTTGGGTTGATCTGAATTGTTTACCTCTACTTACCAACATTTTAAAGTTCATTCTTATTTACTTCAGTAGTATCTGTTGAAACTGCGATGTAAACGGCCAGAAAAATACCAAACGAAACACAGATTCACTAAGAGCGAAAATCACTCTATGCACTCTATGCGAAAATTATCACTCTATGCGAAAATTTTGTTATATGAATATCATCTAAACAACTCCATTCAAGATGGATCTTATCTATGTTTGGCGAGAAGCTTTCATCTCTTCAAAGGTATACTTGTCTGAGTGGAAATGATTACTAGATTCTCAGTGTATATATGTTGAAAAACATAAACACATTTTAATTAAGGGGCGGGGGAATTCTGCTGAATAAAACTGGAAGCATAGATCTGCTATCACTTGAAGACACATTCACAGAAGTATTTGATTCCAGATGAAAATAAGTACCCTGGCGTGCTAAGTCGATTTCCACGCTCAGAGACAACGGAGGATCTAACGAGTTTAAAATCCATATCGATATGGATATAACCAACGAATTTTGGCCGCAAATCATTTTGCCTCTAGGGAGGTACATAACATAGAAAGTCATATTTGGAGGAATTTGTGTTCGATGCTAATAAATAGGGAACATATGTCATATTGTCAGTTTCTCTTAGCTCTCGATTTCATGCTAGAACTTATTATTGTCTCCCGATTCTAGCATTTCTTGTTAACTTTTGTATTCATATCGGCACATCTTGTTTTTTTGCGGCTCTAGTCTCATATTTCTTTTTTTATATTACGGGTTTTGTTGGCTTTTCTTTGCATACTGACGTTCCTTACTCGTTTTCTTATAGTATCTTTTGCTGGCTCTCATTTTCGTACGGTCACTTTTTTTTTGGAATCCTTGTTTCCAAATCGCGTTGTGTTTTTTTTTGGCTCTCATTTTCAAATTGGCACTTTATGTTGGCTTCTTTTACGAAATTGCCATTTTTTCATGGCCCTTATTTCCACACTGTTGTTTTTTGTTGGCACCTATTTTCACGCCGTCATGTTTTACTTGTTCTGATTTTTTCTCAAATGTTATTGGATATTGTTTTCATACTAGTGTTCCGTATTAGCTGCAGTTTATTACCGGCAGATGTTATTGGCTCGCGTTTCTTTAATGACAATTCTTAATTCCTGTTTCATAGAGCATTTTCGATAACAGAAAAATTACATTCGTTTGTCTTTGAGTGATGTTAAACTAATAACCCAAGAAAGTCTATAAGGGCTTCGCCAAATTTTATACTGGTTCCTCCCTCTTCCCAAATTAGTATCTTAAAGCTTTCTGCAACCCATCAATTTTGGACACAGTATACCTGGGTTCGAGCCCCTGGTAAGGTATGGATGTTTGTGTTGTCTTTCTGCTGAGGTCCCGCCATCCTCACAAACCTTCTACTGTGACATATTAAATTAATAGGCTCCTGTTAGGCATCTGTGGCAAGCGGCTCACGATCAATTCTCAAAAGATTTCCCGGAAATAAAACTGAAATAAACTGTTTCCATGAGTAATGTTTATGTTTTAAAGTAAATTTTCTCGAATAAACTGGGGAGGGGATAGCTCAGTCGGTAGCGTGCCAGGCTCGTAATCTGCAGTTCCCAGATTCGAGTCCCAGCTGGATCAGCGTTGAGATTTATCTCCTCAAAACTCCCCGCCCTGCCCACGATCAATAGGGGACACCGATGGGCTTGGGACTTGGAAAGGCCGCTGTCCGGCGGATGGGACATTAAGCCGTGGTCCCTTGAGCGGGAGAGCCATACCCTGTGCACGTTAAAGAACACGCTGGATGGCCTTGACAGGAGGCTACCATTTGTCTCCCAACAGCTGTTCCAGCGAGCCCCCCCCCCCCCCAACCTTCTCTGAGCCTTCGGGGTCCATGTGACCTGGCCATTTAGCCCTTTTTTTTTCTTTAAATATTTGAGTGGAGAAATTCTATGCTACAATAATTCTTATAAGTCAACAGCCAATTATATCTTGTTATCAGCACGAAACAGTCAGTAGTACTGTATCTGAATTAACATACTTCCAGTCAAAATTAAACAATTTAACGTGGTATATAATCGAGGAAAATGTATATTTGACTTAGAGCTTTCTGAAACACTGAAAATTATAGCTAAAAAGCATTCTTTTCCAAGTCTCTTGAAGAATAATAATTGTATTAACACCTTTAAAGTCCTCTTGACGGAAGTGATTTTGAAGCCTCATTTAGATTACAACGGAACCGAAGTTGCTCTGTGTCACAATAAGTCAAAGTGATATTGCTATGCCTTTTGTATTTTTGCTAGTTCTAGCAAAAAATGCTATGATGCATAACTTAGAGTTTATAGTAGAAAGCCTGGTTCAAATTAATGTTTATTTTTAATTTGCATCTATTATCCTGCATCCTGTTACAGCAAAGACATTACTCATGCAAACAAAAAACTATTATTTATTTAACTACAAAAAAACAGATATTTATTTAACTTTATTTGCCTGCGGTTGAAACAATTATTGCGTATAAAAGAAATAGAAGCTTTGAAACGTTTCGAACAAGTGACATCTTTCCGTATTGCTCAATCTCTCAAAAGGAAAAACAAAAAGCAGACACGAAAAATAAACGTGTAAACAACAATTTCTGCATTAATTAACCTGAGAACATGTGCACGCCAAGATTTTTTTTTCTGTAACTGAAACTTTAACACATTCATTTCCTTACTGATGCGAGGTTTCGGTTTCTGCGGATATTCAAGACCATGTACATGCAGCTGCTAGCCGTCGTCATCATTTGCTTCTCCCGACAACAACCC
Source organism: Ryuthela nishihirai (assembly GCA_038380435.1). NCBI lineage: Eukaryota > Metazoa > Arthropoda > Arachnida > Araneae > Heptathelidae > Ryuthela > Ryuthela nishihirai. The sequence goes on along the minus strand of JAWZYU010000016.1, from coordinate 30,092,858 downwards.
AACAACCCCTCTCGGGGCAGGTTCGGTTACCCTTAGCAACGGGGAGGCTGGCTGGGACCGTGGCGTTCTTTCTTCTGACGGTCAACCGAGGTCACCCGGTGGCATGCCAACACTCGTTCGTCTACTGTCTGCTAGGTGGCAGCACGCGACGGCCCAGGACAGCGAACTCGAAACCCAAAACTCGATCCTCTTTACTAGATTGTTTAGTTTTTGCCAACAAGAAAGAAGTAAAATGTAGCGTGGCTATCTGATTACGTCATCTATAATTTTGCGTGAAGTTCCACTCAGTCCTAATGACTATAGATGTCCATATTGACAAGTGGAGTGTGTAGGCGTGACGTTTAAGGTTGGTAGATTGGTATATAGTGTAAGCGTATACTACGAGACAGAGCCCCGCCCCACAGTAATATGTACGTGAACGGGGTGGAACGAACCGGATATTTTTCTGGCTTGAACTATAGTATTAATGGAGATAGTGTTACAATCTTGCAGCTCGAAGACTGTAATATGAAACAGTGATAATGGATAATAAAAAAATAAATTGCAGATTTGTGTGCGGTCGTTAACACCAGATTGACAAATGAAGAAGTCAATAGAGTGAGAAACTAAAGGTTTTTTAATTTGGGTTGAGTAAAGAAATTTTGTTTAGAAATTTTACAAAACAGACATTTTACGAAAAACAATATTACTTCCTCTGGTTCTCTTATTATTCCCATTGAATATCACGTTATTAATAAAAACAATAATGCACGTTCCTAACACTTTTGAGCGAAACTTTGGTTTTACCCTTCTTTTAACGCCCCCTTTATACTTTTTTCTACCGCTCCTTTTACTTTTCGTGGAATTCAAAATGTCCTTCCTGTATAAAACTAGTTGAAATAATAATTACCATGTATACAGCATTTTAATACTGCATTCGTGAGTTTCTGGGCTTTTTCCGTCGAAACAAAACATACATAACTATACTAATCTAAGAACTATTCGATATTCTATTTACTCTATTTCTACTAAAAAATTCTATAATAAAACGCCCCCTCCCAATTTTTAAACGTTCCATTGTGAATCACTCCAATAAAACATGACATATTCACACTTAATAAGTGATAATGAGAACTAAACAAAATGTATGCAATAAGGTTCGCGATGTATTCGATATGCACAAAATTCCCAATTTCACAAAAAATAAGGAAAGCAGGTTGTGGTAGCACCCAAGGTTGAGCTGTTTTACCTCTGAGGGGCATTTGCACACAATGGGCTAAATGGCTAGGTCACAAGGGCCTAGAGAAAGTTGAGGGGGGACCGACAGGACAGCTAAGAGACAAATGATAACCTTCCGTCAAGGCCATCCACCCTGTTCTTTAATGTGCTCAGGGTATAGCTCTCCTGCACACAGAGCACGGCTTTACGTCCCATCCGACGGACGAGGGTCTTTCGAAACTGATGGATGTCCTCTACTGACCGAGGGCAGTGTTGGAGTATTGTCGAGATAAATTTAAACGTTGGCCCAGTTGAGACTCGAACCTGTGAACTGCAGATTACAAGCCTGGTCCGGTACCGACTGAGCCACCTACGAACCCTATAGTAATCAAAGAGTTTAATTTCAGAATAAATTTATTGATGTGTGGATTAAGAATCTGAATATTATCGTGAATTGATTCAACTTGTCCAACGTAGAAAAGTGTCTATGTTCTTCTACTGAAGAAAGGATTTCGTGGTTGATATCATTTAACATCATTTATGCTGACTTTTCTTCAATAATTAAAAATGTTTTCTGGACATATAGGCTATATTATTATTATCATCTTCTGTTCAAAGATAATGTAGGAAAGGATTAAATATCCTGATGATTATCGAATAATAATCTGGATATTTAATCCTTTCCTACATTCTCTTGTATTTTAATTAATAATGTACTAATAAAGTCATTTACCAAAATGTTCGCAAGGTTTAAACTTAAAAATAATGTTTTGTAACTATTAAGATAATAAAAACATAATATAAAAAGAGAGGCTATAAATAAATACACACCTATATTATAATATTTTTCAGTTGCCTTCTTATTAGCATAAATGTCCGCACTCAGAGTGTATATAATTATATTACCATGTTTTAAAACAGTGGTTCTTAAACTATGAGTTAGGAGTCATTGTGGGTCCGTAAATTCCTACAACTGTATTTCAGAAGTAGTCACGGGTTAAGATCTCACTTGCTAATGACATTTGACCTCTATACTTATCTAGCTATATTTCAATCTATTTTTTAATATAAACAGTATATAAACGGTTGGGATACCTAAATAGTAATCGGTATGTGTTGGATTCCGCCTTGTTCACCTACTAAAATGGGGTCCACGATGTTTACCGGCCGAAAATAGGGTACGCCATGTCTACTGAACAAAAATTGGAGTCTGCCATGTTTGACGATTAAAAGTAGGAATTCGATACTTTAAAACTTTCGTTTTTTCTGTTTGTTAGTTTTGGGACTTTTTGCTTTAGTTTAAATGGCATATAAGTAGTATAGCTTGAAACTTATAGTAAGCAATTTAAAACTCTACAAAAGCCGCCTAAAGCCTAAATTCAATGTTTATGTTTTGTAGTATTTAAAAACGAGGGCAAATTCATCATTAACAAGGAGGGCAATAATCAGGAATAAAAAACAAATACAAGAATTACAAAAAATATAATGAGAGAATCGCCTTTCTCCTCGTTTTAATGATGCTTTGGTAGCAAATAGCTGGCTCTTTATCAGTTGTAACAGACAAGATTTATCTTCCGATTCTCATAATTCGCCCCAGGAATTATGTAGTCTACTGTGAAGAACAAAAATATAGGATCATATGTACGTACACTTGAAAAGACCAATAATTAGACTCTATAATTTCTCTCACGAACAGCTCAAAAAAGTATATAAGATATAAATATACGCCTTCAGGCTTTAGCAACACCTGCCACTTTGGCGAACGAAGTTCATGATTCACGGACAAAAAATGATCCTTTGCTCAAAATGCGATACGTTAACTAGGTAAAACTCAATCTTGGCTGTAGTATGACACGGCACACTTCATAAGCGATGATGAATCACGATTCAAAGCTCGTTTTTATGGCGTTAAGTTACTTTTTAATCTCGCTAAGAATTGAGGAATAACGGCTGATTTGTTCCAACTGAATCACAAACTCGGTTGCGCATCAGGTAAAAATGATCTTTCGTTAGCGCTCTTGGAGCAGAAATAGCTTTTTGTTGCGTATCTAAGAAACTCTCTTTTCAAACTCCAGAGCAGTCGCTTTTCAGGCTTCATAACTATTAGCAATGGCGCATCAGGGCTTAACACATAGAGAGGCGACCATCACTGGCCTGCAGGCACAATTAAAACCTCTGGCGCATAGGAGACCTGTTTGGTAGACTGCCTGAAGCTGTACCCAAACGTCGGTATGAAGACGCTACAACTCACGCAAGTGCTGATGACATTGGAATGATGATGAACTTCCACCGCACGCATACTCAGACGGAGAATCCAACACGAACCGATTGGCTGCACAACGTCCTTCATTTGTTTGACCTGCGTCGCTTCTATCAGAGAACAATCGTCGCACACTGTGAACCGTGGCGCGACCTAAATGGTTTGAGATGTGAGGTCTGCACATTTAGTGGCTTTGGGAGTTTTATTTGTTTTGAAATCTCTCTCTTTTCACAGCTGAATTTCGGAAGAATGTGCTGCCTTTGAGATAAGCATTTAATAGAATGTAGTGTTAAATAGCTCGGCTTTTAATCAAATATTTTTTTCACTATTAAATTATTAGATGATTGACATAAAAAATATTCTGTGTATTCAATCTATGCACATATATATATAAGCTTTTAATACATATAAATTATCTACTAATTTAATACTGGCGAAAATATTTGGTTAATGACCTCATGCAGAACTACAGATTACCGAACCGAGTTGTAAAAGCGTGAGTAAAGACTTCAAAAATAAATGGGAAGACGTAGAATACGGTATGCAGTATCAAACATCTTATTAGAATTGACCTGCAATGGCCAAATTCTACGGCTGCAGTTCAGGATAGACGTGTATGAAGGACTAAATTACGCAGTCTTTGTTGGCCCTCCATTGTCCATGACTGCTTGAGGATTATGCACGTAAATATTTTCACCCCCCCCCCCCACTAGCATATACAATATTTTGTAAATGTGGAATTGAAAATTTTCATAAAATTTTTTATAAAGCTTCTAAAATACCCCCTCACGCAGCTGCTTGCCGCAGAGATCTGACAGGAGCCTGTCAATTTATATGCCACAGTAGAAGGTCTGTGAGGATGGCAGGACCTCAGCACTAAAGCTTCTATAACTCTTTATAACTCTTTAAATATTGAACGAATTATGCTGAAAATCGAGATTTAAATAGATTTGATTATGATTTTTGATTTATCTTGTGTCACATTGTTAAATTAAATGCGCATTTTAGAAGTTATAGGGCTTAGAAGTTAGAATCCCATTCTGACTTCTAAGCCCTATAAATTCTGGAATATTTTGATAGGACAGTGTAATAAGTGTATGCAAACACACAAATCGATACAACTTATTTTTCCCTATCATCTGTTATACAGCATTATGTACACACGTTGGTCTATCTTTCTTGTGCTTTCGTCACATAACGAGAATTAACGATGTGAAACTTTGAGGATATGCCAACATAATCATGATATGTTTCATGAAATATGGACCAAGTGACCCTAAGTCAGTCTTCAGATATGTCACAGAGTTAATTTGCACATCAGTCTCTTGAAGTGCACTGACAGAGCAGAATTTCTGTGTATTACAAACGCAGGTGGAAATCAAACTCATAACTAGACGACGGCCTGTAGCCACGCATGAGAGAAGCTGGTGGAAAACTGATTTATTCCTGAACTCTCCACATATTACATTAGTAATCATAGGAACCTGAAGCATCAGTGCAGTCGAAACATTAACGGTACGCTTCCAACGTCACTATGACATTGCTAATCGTTACCCAAACCCTTTGTTGTGCTGCGTGCTCTCCATATCAGTCGTGGGAACAACTGACCATTGCAAGCATGCTATTTGAAGTCACAGTAAATTGAAAATTGTTTACGGTGTCGATCGCTGTCATCAAATGTCAAAGTTGTTATTGTTGTAGGTTAACTCGTTTGTAATTTCCATGTTGAGACAGCCCACTAAATATGTACAACTGTTGATTAAAGCTAGCTATAGTGATATAACACTTTCCCATAAAGATCTTTGCTGTATTTGCATAAAGAAATATTTGTATAAGTGTTTGGATGACGATGATGAATATAGTTCTTTAAATGTATGAGTACGAAATTCGATCTGTAAGTTTTTGTGAGTCATCTGGTTAAAATTATTGACACTGCTCTTTGATTTTTATACGACACTTCTGTCTGGTTTTATGTGCAATTTAACAGCTTTCCCTTACGGATATTTGTAAACGCACTTTTCAATTTAAAATGAAAGCCCTTTATTGTGTATTCGAAAATATGGTCTGTGGAAATAACTTTATAAAAACGTTAACAGTTTCCATCTTATATCAGATAGCTTTCTATTTGTGTTATATAACACGCTTATTTTGATTGGCTGTTTATTTGATTGTTCGAAAATGAGTTTGTTCTTCGACAATCTGTCTTTTGACATTGCGAAACAGTGAAAGTATTCTTCAATAGGAACTCGTGATACTTAGTATTGCGAAATAATGTTTGCTCCAATAGGTTCTGACAAAGAAATTTAATTAATTAAAAATTAAACACTTTGTACTACGAACCAGCCTAACAACAATGACGTTTTGCACGTGGCTTTTGGGTCACGATGACCAAGTACTGAATGTTACAACCTGTCCTGCGCATGAATTAATAATTCGGAATTCTTCCATCAAATAGCATACAAAAAATAATGTCTCGATAGACAGATTAAAGGTAATATTAATTATCCGATTTAACACGAAACGATAACTTCTTGAACTCTTGAACTTCCTGAGAGTGATTTTGAAATTGGTGTGCATCGAGGAATGGAATCAGAGGTGCAAAATTTTCTTCCCACTCTTCCCAAAGTTTAATTAATTCGACGTGGGAATATTTTTTTATATTTATAGTAATCTTCAAGTGCATAAAAAATACCCTTTCTTGGAAATTTTCGGAGTTACGGATAAGGGTGCTAAAAGAACTTTAGGCAGTGCTTTAACACTGTATTACACCCTCCACCAAATGATGACCTGGAATCACGATGCCAATAAAACATCTTTCAACATTTCATCATCACTGATAGCTCTAATTTCGTGTTGGCGACAATAGATGTGTTTCGCGATGAGTAGCTCGGTGCCAAATAAATTTTGTACCAATATATTTTAGCAATAAATACGCTAAAAGGCAAATTCAACAATTTATAAACAATAAACTTGAAGAATTACTTTTTGCTGTAATTTACTATATCTATTTAATTAAATCGAAACAGTTGATTTTAATTAAATTTATTAATTCAAACGAATAAGTATTTTTTTTTCAGGACAAATATATAGATTACAAAATGAAAAAGATAGACTATTATATCAGAAGAAATAAACAATAATCACCCATCAGAATAAATTCTCATTTGAGAAAGAAATTAAAAAAGTGCAGGCCAAGTTCTAGAGAAACAAAATCGAGGCGCGGGGGGGGGGGGAGAGACTGGATTTCCAATGCAATATAACATTTCCTCCTCCGCTTTACAGGTCTTTAAAAAAATTCTTGAAAAATGCATGAAATATAAATAAATTTAATAAATTTTTGACTCTATTACCCTTACTAACATTCTGAAGGAGGGGCGGGGCATAGCGTCCTTGCTTCCCCCCAAACTTGTAATCTATACATGTTTTTATCCTGATATGGGTAGTGATTAACTTGCTAATACCCAAACACAATAAATAAAAAAAAAATAATTATGATAGGAAGCAATTTCGATAACAGCATTAATTCCCGTAAATATGTTTCAGCATTACGATAAATGCGCTTTCAAAAAAATTCGAAAAAATTATAATCTACTGTAACAAATACGCTTGAAAAATCGAATATAAATCAAATCAGAAACCTTCAAAGCATAATTGTTGAGTACGCCATTTTGGAAACCCAGATTGTTGCAGTTCGCGTGCAAAGTACACGAGTGTGTACGAAAGGAAGGGCAAAAGAGAACCGGCCCCTAACGGAAAAATCCCGAAGGCAGAGAACAAATCTCTTCAACCCTCTCTCGGTGAGAAGCGAGAGAGCGTATGATTGGACGATGACGTTGCAGGCAAACTCCTTGTCCCTGCCAGTCAGGCGACATGATTACCTAATCTCCCCCCCTCCTGATCTTCCCCTAGCACACAACTCAAAACTCCTTTTTTCTTAAACCTGAACCGGCCCCTGCCTCGGGGGTAGCCAGATGTATACAATGGCCAGACGTAGACACGCTGTACCGAACAACTTGGATGCCATCTCCAGAGAACGACCAATTATTAATGGCTAATTGCGAAATGCTGCTTCAACCATGAATGAGGGGGGAGAGAAGGGGGGAACCAGTACAATGTACTCGAAGCTGTGGTTTTTCTTGGTTGTTCCGTCACAAAAAGACTTATACTGCCTTGAAGAACCTTTAACTTGTTTTGATCATTCTTCAATGTAATGTTTTGATTCTTTTTTCATCACTCAGTTTTGGCTCGTAGGAACTAAGCAATCAGTTCACTAATACGAATTTAGGTTAAATTATTTAACTTGAAAGGAGTAGATAAGCAACTGCTTAACTTAATATTTGTTTTTTTCAGATACTAGAATACCAAAATTTAACTCATTCTTTTAAAGAGTAATTTCAATACAATTATTGTTTTTGTTACAAGCAATAGCAATTTAGAGTGCTTATCATTATAACCATGTCCGGATGCGGATAGCTGATAAAACCTCGGGTAAAAAATTTGATATTAACGCGGTTAGCGATAAAATCTACAGCAAAAAAAAAAGATTAAAGAATGCAGCATTGTTGATGGTTGGCATGAGTGAAGAAAAAACTGATTTATATAACGAAAAAAAAAACTGATTTATATAACGAAAAAAAAAAACTAATTTAATGATGATATTAACTTTGAAAAAAAAAATGCATGCATTGGAATAAAGCCACAAATTAAATAACTTTATGTGAAAAGTGATATTTTTGCTGATTAAACAAATACAAGTTCAAAAAATTACTTGAGTATTTCTTAGAAAACTGTAATTCCAGTTCGGGGCGGGGATGGCTCAGTCGGTAGCGCGCCAGGCTCGTAATCTGTAGTTCCCAGGTTCGAGTCCCAGCTGAGTCAACGTTGAGATTATATCTACAAAATTCCCCGCCCTGCCCACGGTCAGTAGGAGACACCGATGGGCTTGGAAAGGCCGCCGTCCTTCGGATGGCACGTTAAGCCGTGGCCTCGTGTGTGGGAGAGCCATACCCTGTGCAAGTTAAAGAACACGCTGGATGGCCTTGACAGGAGGCTACCATCTGTCTGCCAACAGCAATTCCAGTGGGTCCCCTCCCCCAACTTTCTCTGAACCTTCGGGGTCCATGTGACCTGGCCATTTAGCCCATGGTGTGCAAAAAAAGTGCCGCTCAGAGGTAAAACAACCCAACCCAGTTCTAAATCAAAACAGCCCAGTGCTGTACCAAATGAAGGGGGGCAATAAAACGTAGGCGTTTTAATTTTTTACACCTTTTTTCTCTACAGTCACTCCCGATATAATTTTGTTGCCCTGTTCCTTCGTATATAATTTTGGCACACTATTTCTCACTGCCACTTCAAATGTAGCTTCGGCCCCTATTTCCCACTCATTATAGTTGTCTCAATTTCACACTATCACTTCATGTATAGTTTTGGTGCTGTGTTATCCACTATCATTTCCAATAAAGTTTACACCCTATTTCCCACTGACACTTTGGATATAATTTTAGAGCCTTTATTTAACAAAGTTATTCATCAGGTATAGTATTTGCGCCCCATTTCTCACTGTCACTTCTTTGTCATTACTTTTGGCTTCCTGACCGAGTAATTAGAGTTCTTGGAGACCTCAAAGAGACCTGAGTTCAAGTTCCCGAATTCGAGTCTTTCTGCTGAGGTTTCGCCTTTCTTCCTCACCTTCTCAGTATTATATGATACTGATAAGCTCCTTAGATCCCCATACCACACCTCTGTGGTAAGTGACTGCTTGAGTGTAAATTAATTCATTTTTTTTTTATTTCTCGCTGTCATTTGGAATAGAGTTACGTTGCAATACGTTTTTTTTAATACTTTACCTCGTCTTTTCCTTATAACTTTTCTTCCTTTTTTCCCATTCTCATTTTATTTTGCATAATAAATTCACTTCTATTCCCAACATTATTTGGCGTTTAAAGCATTCTTGTCTTGCTCTTGCCGTTCTTGTCATTATATTTCCAACTCAGCAAATTGATATTGAATAACTCAAATTTTCCGTTCCAAAAATATTCTATTGTCGTCCTACCTTTCCTAAATTAAAAGTGCCCTAATCACATGCATTTTCGCAACGAACTATAATTCAATTTCCTCTTTGCACAGTTTTAGAGAGGAAAATAATATTAATTTCACACGGTATCATTCGTAGCTTAAAAAGAAAGCTGAAAACCGGAAGTATTTGTGAGTTTATGCTTGCTTACTTTGTTCTCTATTAATGCTTCTTTAAAATGGGCACCAGTTCCTAAACTATATCCAAATGAGCATCACGCAAAACGAACTGTAGATACAAAATATTTTAATTCAACACCAGTTTCTTGTGCTTCCATTAAAATTGCATTTATCGTTGTCCCCGTCTTGAAAGAGATAATCGATAACAAAAATAAGAAATTCTGCTATTTAAAGAAAATCTTTCTTCGTGTACTTTTCAACGCTTTAAGAGCCTAGAATTCGCTGGATGCAGGTAGTTTTGAAACTGGCTGATGTACATGGAAATGAAGTGAGCTCTTCTTAAACGATAAGTCTTTTGATTTTTATCGATCTGGTCTTTTTTATCATCGTGCAAACACGAATTTGGTGCTTCTGAGAGCTTCAACTTCGGATATTTAACGTTATCACGAAATCCAGTAATAAAATAAGTTATCAGTTTGTGCAATACACTTCGACAGTATGTAATACAACACTCGAAAGAATATAATATGGAGCTTACGTCTTTTATACACCATTTGAGCATTTGGTTATTCATTTTAAGGAAAATGTTTATCTTCAAATTCCGAGAGAAGTGTAAACAGCTGTTTAAAGAAGTATCATCTCTCTCAATTTTCATTTTTCTCTTCTATGTTACTTGCAGTTCACCATCGGTATTAGTATTGCTTACAAACATCATGTCTTGAGTGTCAACAGTAGTGGAGCCCCAATCTGGAACGCCCCAGGGCATAAAAAGTCCCCCCGATATCGCGCATTCGACCACGCCCCCTTTTCAAAAACTCCCCGGTTTTTCCGTCCGCCATTTTGAATTCTGACCCCTCAGTTGACCCACCCCTCGTTAAATAAATAATGTTCTCTGATAGGCTGAAGCATGTTTTTGTCAATAGGGGATAGGTCAAATGTCTTTCAAGGAGTTGGTAATGCAACACGTACATTCTATGGTCGATCAGAGAACATGACGTCAAAGATAAGAATCAGACAAGTCTGGACATGAGGGACTAATCACCTATGACGTGATCAGAGCAAAGAGTGTAAATCCCGTGAGATAAAATATTTATTTCTGGTCTGCCTCATTTAATTCTCAGATTGTAAATCCATCCGTCAACAAAACGTGGTCCACAAGAGGGGTGAGATAAGAAATTGACGTGACACCAAAATCAGGACTTTATGTTGATGACGTCAGAATCCAAGATGGCGGACGAACACCTAAATCGGAGGACTTTTTGAAAAGGGGGTGTGGCGGAACACTTTTGGTACGGGGGACTTTTTATGCCCTGGGGCGGTCCAGGTTGTGGCTCCACTACTGTCAACTGACTAAACTCAGACTATGATATCAATGAATACTACCACTTAGAGCTTAAAACTTCTCATCATATTAATGCAATTTTTGAATTTTTATCTTCTACACGAACTCCTTACTGGTGTAAAGTTAACCTTTTCCAGTTCACTTCAATTATTTTTTAATATCAATTATTGATTTAACCTCAATTAGAAGTATCATCGGACCGATTCGTCAATGAAGTGTTTGACGTTCCCTTGTTTGTGCTTTCAAATGATATGCTATATAGGGTAGGTGTCTATAGGTCCCAATTTTTAGAGAACTGTCCAAGGGACGTCCAAATGTTCCGGATTTTTGTGACGATATACAGTCGGCTCTCAATTTACATGGATTTAATTAAGACGTTTAGGTAATAACTCAGTCACTGTATTTAAGCCTTTTTTTTATTTACGTGGACATTTTTTCTCTTATGGAATAATGCAGTTTGCGCTGAGAACCAAACAGTCGGTGCACACTGGCGACATAGATGACGATGTGCGAACTTTACATAAGCATCGCACATGATGATTTGGAATTAGCCAGAACATGAGAAATATCACACTTCTCCAACATGATCCCAGCAACAATAACAGTCACACCTCTCCAACATGCTCCCAGCAATAATATATAGGAGATGTTTTGTGTCTTTTAACACTAAGATAAAATGAAATTTAAAAAAAAAACTAGACGAATAATATATCGCCCCTGACGAATATGAGATGCTCGTTTTCAAAGAGAATTAAATTTTATATTACATCTTTAAGATTCTTTAACAATTTGAATAAGTCGATGATTGGAAAAATGCGTCTAGTAATATTTATTACTGAAAGCAACAAAAAATTATTCTTTTTTTATTCGTCTCTAAAAGCAAAACTGTTTTAATTAAATTTGGTTCTCTGTTTTAATTTTCTTTGGGTTTATTTAATTACAAATTAATTAAAACGTTAATTTTAAAAAATTAACAAAATAATTTAAATTTAATAAATTAAAAAATTAACCAAATTAATAAAACTTTAATTAATTAAGGGTGGGTTTTCTTACCACCAAATCCTTTACACGTTAAAGAAAACGCTGGATGATTTCAATAAGATGTTTTATCTGTCTCCTAACATCTGTTCAATTGATCCCCTTACCCTATCCAGCTCTGTATCTTTTTATCCTGATTATATTAGCATGGGAAAAAGTACCACCGTTCGAAGGTAAAACAACCTATATCAAAGTCCTTAGAAAATAGGGAATGGTCTGCAGTTCTCAGATTCGAATTCCCGTCCTTCCCTCAGTCGGTAGGGGACACCGATGGGCTTGGAAAGGCCACCGTCCGCCGGATGGGACGTTAAGCCCTGGCCCCGTGTGCGGGAGAGCCATAACCTGTACACGTTAAAGAACACGCTGGGTGGCCTTGATGGGAGGCTACCATCTGTCATCCAACAGTGTTCCAGTGGGTCCCCTCCCCCAACACTCTCTGAGCCTTCGGGGTCCTTGTGACCTGGTCATTTAGCCCATTGTGTGCAAAAAAAGTGTCATTCAGAGGTAAAACAGCCTAACCTTAGAAAGTATGCTTTTACACAGGAAAACTGACATTAGCATCGTTCGTCATAAATATCAATTACACAAGAACTGAAGTAGTGAACATCATATGCACTGTTACAGAAAAGTTAAATTACGACTCCTTTTTTTGTCAATAGGAAAGTAACTTCGAAACTCTGCAACTTCTAAAATAAGCTTTTGTGGTAAAAATGTAACTAAAAATAAATTAAAGATCTCAATCAAATCTATATAAATCTCGATCTTCAGCACAAATAGCTGGTATTAAATAGTTATGGAATCTGGAATATTTAACATCACGCACTACTACGAAACTCATATAATATTGATCAATATTAAAAGAATTACTGACACAAACATCTAAAACATTTGTTTTATTAAACGTCCGGAAACAATACTTACTATTTAAATTTTAATTAATGTTTTGGGGTGAAATCTATATGACTGCCATTGTTATTGCTGTAATTGAAACTTTCATAACTCTTTAAATACCTAACGAATATTGATGAAATTTGAGATGTGGATAATTTGATTGAGATCGTTAATAGATCTTCCCATGTTTTACCATAAAAGAATTATTTTAGATGTTACAGAGTTTAGAAATTAGCTTTATATATTACATAAAATGGGGTTGTAACTTTTAGTACTAGTGTCGTTCAGAAAAAAATAGACAAACTGAACATTCATAAAGGAGAGGCAATTTTTTCCTGATGAATACACAACTTTCTCCATGAATCGCTAAAATGAAAAGTACGCAGAAATCTAAAATAAACTCTACCTTTCCCATATTGTAAGGCTATGCATAAAGAACTCAATTGAGAGCAAATTGTACCTTTAAAGTCATAACATTTTTTTTTTCATCATTCTCAGAAGACCTTAACAACCACTTTCCTTAATGCTTCGTCATGAAAGCCGGTTTGGTTACGTGACGACAACTTAGCCTAAAGACTTTTCTACTATTAGATGTTTTCCACTTTGGCCCACCAGCATTTCCTTTTGTTTGCCACGCATAGACTCGCAAAGGGAGTTCTTGTACGGTTAACGAAGTGAGCAGAAAGGGAGAAAAGGAAGGGAAGAGGTGGGGGGGGGGGATCAAGTCACGGACTTGGCGTTGTAATGGAAGGATGCTTGTGCAGCCGACAACCATTAGTCGACAGAAACACGTGTCATCAAAGCAAGTAGGGGTCACGGGGAACAGAACATTCATAGGCCGCACTGTTGTCAAGTGGCATCGGGGTAATGTTTAGAACTCACCCCTAGAAAGAGGTGGTGTGAAATTCCGACGCGGCTTCATTGCTTTTAGCAGTAACCTGAAGTAAACATTATTTATACCTTAGAAATGTCAAAAAAAAGACAATTATCCCGATCTAAATATACTATTATATTATTAATGGCTAGGGATTGTTGTATTCGGTTTAAGCACGCTTTAATGAATCTTTTTTTTTCAGGCATCATCAAAATTGAAATGATTGCAATTTTAGCTCGATAATATCTCTATTGAAACCATAAATGAATCGTTTTTGACAACTTTTATTCCTGTTTCGAGTTTGACAGTATTTTTTTACAGATAAACTTTGTTTACTATACAATTTTATCTTAACACTGAAAAGTTAATCTCTGACAAAAATATCTACTCAGCTTTTTTTAGTTATGGATAATGTGACAACATGGAAATAAATCACTCTTTAAGTAACCTATTGTCATGGATGATTGACAGGAGACTGTCAGGTATTACAAACTTTATAAAAAATCTGTGTAAATAAAGCGAGCCTTGAGCAGCAAAGAAACACATAAGGAAATAAAATCATAGTCATGGTGAATCATGCTAATCTTTGAACTGAAGTCTCAAGATAGTAGAACTGCATCTCAACTGATTTGGTTTCAGTTAAATGCTTCAAGTTAAATATTCAGCCCTTTAACTTTTTAGATTTTTAGGTTACATTTATTTATTATATATTCATTACATATTCAGTAATGCATTATTTCATTCTGCTGCCAGAATATTAGGGAGCCATATCTACACTTTTTTCTACACCAAAACACATAGATATCACAAAACGTTTATATCAAGTATCTTAAAATTAATGCAGATTTTTAACTTCAATTGTTCAATCATTTGGCTAAAAAAAAGAAACACGACTGTTGCTTTCACTGTGTTGTCCGTCTCGAGATACTGAACGTTTTTTGTTTTAAGAGATTAATTAAAAAATTATTTTTGTTTTGGGTTCACATGATAAGATATTACGAATCGCATTTTTTGGGATCTCCCAAGATATAAATTCCTATTGTTAGAGGCTACTAAAATTGGGATATGTCAAAACTAAAATGAATGCTAAAATATAGTCTGTTCATGCTAGAAATCTGAAAATTGGGTAGTACAGCATTCACAGAAGCAACTTGCTTTTTTACTCTAAAGAGTAGTTGGAAAACTAGTTTAATTTATTGTTGTTTCAGGATAAAAACATATTATATTTTAGTTCGATAAAAATCGACAAAGTTCAGAAAATAAGAGTAACAATATTTTAGAAGTAATAATATTTTTAAAACACGGAGAAAATCTAGAAGCTCTATCAACTTTGTCCTGGTTTCTCAAACAATATTCAAAAACACATTCATACAACAATGACTTCCATGGAATCGAACCCAAAACCAGGTAGCTTCAGTGTTACCGCAACCAGGTACCACGTGATACCACTACACCACCGAGGCGGCAGTAGCATCAATTTAATAAATAATAATAATATGTTATTGACATTTTCCCCAACATTTCATTTATTTTAATTTCAAGCGTTAAAAATGGCGAAATTAAAAAATTTACAAATATTTTTTCTGCTTGAAAACGAGCATTGCAATTCGTAATTCTACATAGTTTTGTCTTCAAATTATCTTCTCTACCTTCAATTCGATTTAAAGCAGCGATTTCTTTCTTGGTAGGGGTTAGGGGTATCTCGACCACAATCCCCATAAAGCTCGGTGATAGATTGATGAATGATAGAGATCTATTACACTAAACTCTTATTCGGTGAGTCCGAGTTCCTATTCTAGATGGAGCCACGGCTGAATTCGTATAGCGTTCATGCTAAGAAGTCCCTATATTAGATTTACCTTTGGCGACTTATACTGAACGGAATCTTCAAAATCCTGTTAGACTCCTGCTGAAAAAAAACTGCCTGGGTGAATACTTCTTTTATTCCTAGAAGGAATTTTAAAGAGAAAAGAAAAAGTCATGAAAAATTTCTAAATTATTCAACAAGGGGCATGCGACATAATACTTGTGTAACAGAGTTTGTAATAAAATGGCTTCCTTTATGTGATTTGTAACTGACTTATTCAATAAATCATATTCGTTGATCTTAAATTATTACCTGTCAAGAGAGAATAATTGCGCTATCCAAAATTAACAGAGTCTGACCTTTCATAGTACTTCATATTGCTGCTGCAATGTCAAACGAAACCTTGCCTTAGGTTCGATTTGAGTGGTGAACTGTGGTAGGTCTGTCGACTGCGGTTGTGTCCTACGGTCATTAAGACACTAGGAGCAATTTAACAGGCGAGACAGGAGAAAAACAATGCTCATGGGAATTCATAATCATTTATCCGCCTCAAAAATGGTATTAAAGAGCTCTACTATTAATCAGGTCACGATCTGGGTTTCTTAAAAGTCTTTAAGCCGACTCTCGATTTACGCGGATTTAATTAACATGTTTTTGGGATAACTTGATCATTGTATTTAAAAAAATTCACCCCTGAAGCTGCTGCTTGAAACAGAAATCTGACAGGAGCGCCGTAGAGAAGATCATAGATCTTCTCTACGGCGCTCCTGTCAGACCTCTGTATCTATCAAACCTCATATCTACGTAGCTCATATCTACGGCGCTCTGTCAAACCTCATATCTACGTAGAGAAGAAGAAGATATACGCCGTAGAGAAGATCTATCTTCTCTCCGGCGCTCCTGTCAGACCTCTGTATCTATCAAACCTCATATCTACGTAGCTCATATCTACAGCGCTCTGTCAAACCTCATATCTACGTAGAGAAGAAGAAGATATACTCCGTAGAGAAGATCTATGATCTTCTCTACGGCGTATATCTTCTTCTTCTCTACGTAGATATGATGATGTAGGCGAAATCTCAGCAGAAAGACAACACAGACATCCATACCTTACCCGGGGCGTGAAACCAGGTTCTTTGATCAGTAGCTAAGCACGAAAACCATTTAGCCACAGGGACTGCTTCATTATATTTACACTTTTTTTTTTCAGTTTACGTAACTTTTTTATAATAAAATGGTTTGAAGTCAGAAAGTATAAAGAAAAGAAAATGACTCTTAAAGTCATTGCTTTCCTATCTTAAAAGGAAAACGTAAAATCTGAACCTCAATCCTCGGTCTCACAACTGCCAGTATGTGAGAAGACATTTACACTTTCACATATTCAGTCCACTCAGTCCTCTATAAGTGTTAAGAATTATAACTAGGTTGATTCTTTCGTTTTTAGCTTTACTGCAATATTGTTATAGCAAATAAATACTGTATAAGAAAAAAATAAAACACTGGAGGGAAAAATATATTTATATATGAGTTTCGAGGCAGCCCCTTTCCTGCTCGCCCCCCATCCCAACGATTAATTTTTTATGGGCAAATTTTGCTTGACTTTTTGATTTACGCGGCTATTTGTTTTAGTACATAACTCCACGTAAATCTAAAGACTACTTTATTTCATGCAACATACTGAAAACAATGTATAAAAAGTTTTTGCCTGTATAAGTAGTTATTGAACTATAAGAGAGACTAGAAACAATTGCTGCAATTATTTTTTGTTATTCAATGATAGATGCCAGTAGTTATTGGGGCAGACGACAAAATTTCGATGTCCGCCATTTGTAAAATGCAAGTAGGAGGAATCTTGTACTTTTCCTTCTGAAAACGAAAACTCTTTCCTCAATTTAAATAAAATAAATTCTCTTTTATTTTTTTTTAACCATTGTCTTATGCTTAATTAATGTCCGAGAGGTTGCGCGCTTGTCTACTGATCAACGTAACCTGTCTTCGAGACCCGAATAAAGTACGAAAATTTCTGTTTTGACTTTATGTAGGGGTAAATACAATGATTTTCTCAGATTCATATATCTCTTTATGATGAGCATTGTCTATACACAGAAATAACAGATCGCCTCAATGATCATCATTATCTACACACAGACATAACAGATCACCTTTATGATCATCATTATCTACACACAGATATAATAGATCTTATGTATGATTATCATTATTTACGTAAAAAAAAGATGTAGCAGCTCTTTATTGTGATTATTATCTACACACAAATATAATGCATCTTCTCTATGATCATCACACACAGATATAACGCACCTTCTCTATGATCATCACACACAGATATAACAGATTTCCTCTATGATCATTATTATATGCACACAGATATAAGAGATCTTCTCTATGGCGTATTAAGGTGCCAAACAGCTGCTTCAGGAATTATCGAATATTTTTCTCTACTTTTATACTCATATTCACATATTCTAAAATTTAAATGTGATGAGTTATTTCTTAGTTTCTGAGCTGTAAATGGCATCAAGTTTTAAGACGAAATAATTAGCCCTTGTAATACAAATGCAAGGATCAGATTGTTTTAAGTTCTTCTGAGAAAGTTGCTTCATTGTAACAGTTTATCACATTGAATTTGGCAGGAAAGAAAAGCAAATTGCCTTAATAAGAAAATTAAATCAAATTAAAATTCATTTTTAAACTTCGGACAATTTTAATTGCTCTTTTTACATAAGATGATAAGTTTTGTAAGAATGAGCAGTTTTGTTGCTATTAAATAAATATCTAAATTCGATCTTTATATTAAACATATTAGAGATCTGAGTTTTTACATTTTTCTAAACTAAAAGTTATCTTAGAGTCTTAAAAAAACTGAGGCAATTCACTGTAACAACCATGCGCGCACTAGTTAGGGGTTCACATAGTCGTACATCTAAATTCTAGTTTAAATAACAGTTTAGAGGATGAAGATATGAAGATGGGAAAAAAACGAATTCAGTGTGTATTAAATTATATTAATTTATGATAATATTGCATATAACTGTAAAACTCTACCTAAGGAAAATAATATTTTTATATATATTATTTTCATTTCCACTTCTAATTGTTTTTAACTTTGCCTCTTTTCTGGTAAATTTTATGATTTGCTTCAACATAGCAACACCGTACATTTTCCCTTGTTCTGCCCTCGGTGAGAAAGGGGCCATCAATAGACTTGGAAAGGTTGCCGGTCTTCGAATAAAATATTAAGCCGTGGCCCAGCATTCAGTAGTGTGCATGTTAAAGAATTATCGGATTGCTTTCCTCTATCTCCTAAGAGCTGTACAGTGGATCCTTTTGCCAAATATTCTCTGAGCCCTAGACGACCATAAACATAACTATTTTGTCCAATTCTACATAAATTATTCTGTACAATATCCACAAATACCACTCAAAAAAAATACCACTCAGAAGTAAAACAGCCCACCCAATCTTTAATGAGTTGCTACTCGGCAAAATGCTGTTTTTTAACTTTTAGATATTTATTAATGAAGACAACTCTTTTTATTAAAATAATTATGCAGAAGATAACGAGTTTTAATTTTTTTTGTCGAAAATATTTTTATCTATAAAGAAAAGAGAAAAAAATGCTAATTTTGGGACAACCAGCCAAAATATTTCGTATAATGTCAATGGTTTTCAACGATTAAAGACTGCAAAAGGAAATATATCCGAATTTTATCTTTCCTCTGAAAGTAAAAATGGCATTATATGAAAAAAATATATTTAGCAATAGTTAAAGTACTGTCCACATCTCTGTGAACACAAATACATTTTTTCGTTTTTCTTACGTGAACGTTTCTCAGGCTACAACTTAATGAGGTTTTCAGAATTGCGAATCTTCAGAAAAGCAAATAATGAAAAAACTGAAGCTGTTAGAAATAACGCGATTATAATTGTACTGTTCTTCGAAACTAGTTTAAATATATTTTTCCTACATAAAACAGAGTTTGTTACGGATCAGTATTGTTATGAAGGTAATTTAAATATATTTTCCTGCGTAAAACAGAGTTTGTTGCGGATCATTATAATTATGAAGGTAATACTTATTTAATGTTTGAAGTTTACGTTCTTGCAGTAGCAAATTTTTGAACAAACTAGTAGTTTCTTCGATTCCGATTGTTACATCTTTGCCTAATTATAGTGTCATTGTGACTAGATTACGTGTCCTGTGGGGAATAGAATTGTCAGCTCTTCCTAATCATTTTATATTGTAGAGATAGACGATGCTGAAAGAGCAGAGAATGATTAGAAATGGTGACTGGAAGAACTGACCTTGAGAGAGAAAGAATGGAATCTCACTAAGAAAATTAAAGTATCAAAATAGTGTATCTTAGTGAATATTTCATAATATTTGAAGCAGAAGATAAACATTCTCTCTTAATTTACATATAAACACTATCTCTTACCTGATATACAGGATATATAATATCTTTTATCTTTCTATTTCAAAGTGTACTTAACTAGATACGAAATTTTGTTCAAGAGGTTAACTTGTTTGTCTGCGAAAAAAATAGACCTGGGTTCCATTCACGAATAAGCGTTTTCTTTCTGGTGTATTTTATTTCAGCGGCACTTCCTCTCTAGGAATGGAAGATTTGGCAATAAAAAATGTATTTTTCTGTTAAATGTAACCCGAGACTTGCCAAAAAGAGTTGGGGAGAGATAAAACATAATCTTGATTGGTAGTTATTACAGAGCCGCTTTCAAAGAAAAGCCTTCAAATCTTTGGAGATTAAGATTTGCTTCCTATTTTCGGGGGAAATAAAAAAGAGGGAAAACTTTATAATCAATGTCACTCTGCACATCATTATCTTAAATTTCATAAGAAACGTGATTGGCCATTGTGATATAGAGGGAGAGATCTGATAGAACAATGGTTTGAAAATATCCCCCTGTTTGAAGGGGTAATCCTTATTTGAAGGGGTAATCCTATATATCCTTTACCATTCTTCATATCGTAAGTTTTCATTCGATACATGAACTTTCTGTGATTGGGTCTTGGGTGTTGGATATATGGAAGAAACGCGGTTTTCATTAGTCCACAAAGTTGGTCACAAACTTAGTCATCATAAAGTACAAGGGAAAAGCAACAAAAAACTAGATAAAAAATAATAATATCCCTATGCAATGATTTCAGAAATTTTTTATATTTTTAGACACAAACGAATTACATGCATCAAAAACTTACGAACAGTCTTTGGCTCTGATTCAAAGAAGGGATCATACTGATGCTAAATCTTGAAACAAAAACAAATTTAAACAATCCACATATAGGAATTACTTCTCAAAGGGAGGAAAGAAAATAAACGTGCTCTAGGCCGACGTTTTACTTCCTAAACCCCTTGCAACTAGCAAACATTTTTAATACAGTTCAATAATGTAGAACGTTAGAACATTATAAGCAAGCTGCTTTTTTTAATTCGCAAACACCTAAAAGCATGACACATCTCGAAACAAAAAAACGACTTCGGTACAGAATTGATTAAAAAAATTATCTTCCACGCTTATCATAGGTTGCATAATTCAAATCGCACGACAACCCGCTTTGTTGTCCTGTGAGCTTTTGCATCTACGAATTTAATGCATTCCATTAGGAAAGAGGAGGCATTTTTCGTGCTCTGTTTAAGCAATATCCCACAACGTTACTTCCACTAGTAGCAGGGAAACAGACAAATTATCACGTCCTAAACGTTATATTAACGGATAGAAGGGTGCGCTTTGGTAAATCGCCCTCTTTCTCTCTTGCGCCACCTCTGCCTCCTCCTTTGCGCTACCGGCTCCAGAAATAACAATAATCGTTAATGAGAACGGTCGGCAAAGTAATTAGGCCTAATTGTGCATGCCTGACATGTTTTTCTTGTTTTTCATCTACGAAGATTAATAAAAAGATTGTACTTCAAGATGGAGCACTAATATGGATCTCCTCCTACATGGATAATTATCTTAAGCGCCCTTCCCCCCTCTCATTTTCACTTCCCTCCCATCCTTCCTTTCTGGCTGATGCCAGATCTCTGCAGGAATTAATTACGGTAATCGCGCCTAATAAGCGGGATACAAACAGAAGCACGTCGCAGAGGCAATGGCACTCTCTCTTTCTTCTCATTGGAGCTCTTTGCCCCCTTTTTAATTAAAAATTCTGCTTTCAGATAGATGCAGTTGTGTTTCAGTACGTTTTATTCTGGCTAAGGTAAAACATGGTAATTTAGTTTGGCTAATGATACAGTCGGAATAAATACACTGACGGCCTTGGCAGCCAAGCAATGCTTCTGACAGTTAGTTTTCAATGGAAGTCGTAAAGCAATAGAGTATGTGTATGCAAAAGATTTTTTGTTACTGTTTTTTTTGGTTTGTGTTTCTTTAGGGAGGATGTAAATGGCATGTTTGATGAAAAATTGATTGACTTTTGAAAAAATTATCACTTTTTTTAGAAATTTTAATTATGCTGAATGTTTGATATTACTTTTTTTTTCCTGATGCATTTTACAAGGACAACCACCTCCAAATTATTAGCCTTTCCTTTTACTAGCGAATTGATTATTTATTTGTTTAATGTTATGTTATTTTAACTGTTCATGAAAATCAAGCTTCGTATTTCCCTACCTTTTATAAGATTATTTATGTCTACTTGAATTTATAAGGCCGTTACAGTATAATTATCGAAATGTTAGTTTAAATTCTAAATGATTTTCTCAAGAAAAAAAAAGAAGCATATTTTATTATTGGTTGATTTAGTTTTTCTTTTTCAACAAAGAGGTAAAAAGCCATAACAACATTAACTAATATAGTCGAAGAACTTGACTGCTCTTACAGTTTGTTTGTCAACAAGCAAACCACAACAGCTACGAATATGTTTACAATACAGTATGACTAAAACTTTATAAGCTTAGCTATTGTTACTAAATAAATTACTTAGATTCCTCTATGAGTAAAGCTGTATAAGATAGAAGTATTGTTTTCCTATGAGTAAACCTGTATAAGCGGGAAGTATTGTTCCTCTATGAGTAAACCTGTATAAGCTGGAAGAATTGCTCTTATATGAGTAAACCTGTATAAGCTGGAAGTATTGTTCCTTTATGAGTAAACCTGTTTAGAATTGAGGTAGTGTTTCTGTACGAGTAAGTGAGTATCAAATAGAATTTTCTGCATGAGTAAACCTGCATAAATGAGAAAAGTATTCTAGTATGAATAAACGTATATAAACAAGGAGTGGTGTCTCTCTACTCTGGGGGCGGGGTGGCTCAGTCGGTAGCGCGCCAGGCTCGTAATCTGTAGTTCCCAGTTTCGAGTCCCAGCTGGGTCAGCGTTGAGATTTATCTCCGCAAAATTCCCCGCCCTTCCCACGGTCAGTAGGGGACACCGATGGGCTTGGAAAGGCCGCCGTCCGTCGGATGGGACGTTAAGCCGTGGCCCCGTGTGCGGGAGAGACATACCCTGTACACGTTAAAGAACACGCTGGATGGCCTTGACGGGAGGCTACCATCTGTCTCCCAACAGCTATTCCAGTGGGTCCCCTCCCACAACTTTCTCTAAGCCTTCGGGGTCCACGTGACCTGGCCATTTAGCCCATGGTGTGCAAAAAAGTGCCGCTCAGAGGTAAAACAACCCAACTCTCTACTCTAGAAATTGGAATTTGTTTCTCTGCGTAAATAAACCTGTATAACATATACACAGCGTTTCACTATGAGTTATTCTATAATATACAGACTAAGAGTAGTATTCGTGTGTGAAGTAATAATAATATTTACATTTGTAGGCAAAAGTTAAGTTACAACACCATTTTATGTCAATTGGAAACTAATTTCGAAACTCTGTAACTTCTAAAATAAGTCTTTTCTGATAAAATGTGTAAGATAAAGTAACGATCTGAATCAAACTATTCAGATCTCAGATTTCAGTAATGTTCGCTACGTATTCAAAACATTATGGACGTTTGGATTATAAAAATAGCAATGACAGTCATTAGATTTCACCTCAAAAGTTAATTAAATATTAAATAATAAGTAATGCGTCGGGACGTTTAATCAAATAAGTGTATGTTTAGATGTTTGTGTCAGTAATTCTTTCAATATTCGTCAATATTGTATGAGTTTCATAGCAGTGCATTACTGATGTTAAAAGAGGCGGGAATGGATCAGTAGGTAGCGCGCCAGTCTTGTAATCCCAAGTTCCCAAGTTCAAGTCCCAGCTGGATCAGCGTTAAGATTTATCTCCGCAAAACTCCCTGCCCAAGGTCAGTAGGGGACACCGATGGGTTTGGAAAGGATGCTGTCCGTCGGATGGAACATTAAGCTGTGGTCCAGTGTGTGGGAGAGCCATACTTGTGCACGTTAAAGAACACACTGGATGACTTTGAAGGGAAGCTATATTCTGTCTCCCAACAGCTGTACTAGTGGGTCCCCTCCCCCAACCTTCTCTGAGTTTTCGGGGTCCTTGTGGCCTAGCCATTTAGCCCATTGTGCGCAAAAAAGTGTCGCTCATAGGTAAAACAACCCAACTGATGTTAAATATTCCAGCTTCAACAATTCTTAAAATACCAGGTATTACTGCTGAAAAATCGAGATTTATATAGATTTGATTGAGATCTATAATTTTTCTTCAGTTACATTTTACCATAAAGCGCTTACTTTAGAATTTACAGAGTTTCGAAGTTAGCTTCCTATTGACATATAAATGGGGCTTAACATTTGTGCATCAGTTATATATATTAAGTGTATTGTTTTTATGTGAGTAAACCTGTATAACGAGGAGTAATATATTTGTGCTAGGTTTTTCTGCTATTTGTGTTGCATGAAAAATAACGCAAAAGAAAGATGGTCACTTAAACATTCTTGATACTGACCGTTTGCATTTTATGTTGAATGAGAAGTTTTGAATTGATTCAAGAATAAACTTTCATGAATTCTACATAATTTAAAAACCCATTTTTAGTATAGTTCATATTTCATATATTTGATCATTGATTTTTCTACAGTATTTTTTTATAAATGAAAGGTCACCAAACGAAACGATGAATAGATATCAAAGTCAATATACTCTAGTCATCTAGTCATGCAGGTCACCTTAAAACCTTAAAATAAATGGCAAACTTTCATAAAATGCTGCTTGATACAATAAGTCAACAATTTTACAAAGGTAATAATCGTGTTTTTTAAAGGACCTAATAAAGGTTTATGTTTTCATTTAAAACTGTAATAAAAGCTATTTATAACATTTAAATGCTTTGCTATCGGTTCCATCGCTTTAGTACCTAAAGTTGTTTCAGAAAAAAAAAACTTTTACAACTCTTGGAAGCATTTTTAGAAACCTTCGAACTTTTGTAAGAAATAAACAACAGAAACAAAAAAAACATGAAAATCTCATAAAAAACTGGACGTTCAGGAAGCTCAGTTTGTGGCTATGGTTGTGCTCTCCCAGAAACTTTCTGAATGGAAGAAAGGGGTTTGGAGTAGTCACTATCTTTTTCTAACATCTCCAGTCGAATCGGGAATGTTTTCTTTTTTAAGTCATTTCAGCGCATCCAGTTTGGATGGAAGTAAAAGCGAGAATAAACATATGTAGGGAGAGGGAAAGGAGCGCACGTGAGTTGGAATCCTTGGATGGACATGCAGGAAGAACCCATGACATCAGCAAGCCTAGTGAAGCGACTATTCCATTTCCCGAGAGTTGCCAGCTTCCGATGGTGCAGAAACCGGGGACTTTTCATAAAATGAGATTAAGTTCTCTTGGTATGCAAGGGATGGTGCTGGCTTCAGCTTGGCTCGCGTTGCGAGAGCGTCACATTTCAACATTAGGCGTCTCGTGCTAAGAGCTTGGTTAGGATGCTACTCGAACACATGCACAGAGAAAGGATAGAAGGGAGAAAAGTGAGGATGATGATAGAGACAGAAAAAGAGAGAGATGTATCGAGATCAATACACTTTGAAAACCAAGATTCCAGGATTGGTTCCCGTGAGTATCTTATCAGTTGCATCAGTATCTTCGTGCTTTTCCAGAACTATTTTCGTTTATTTTTTTCCTTTCTTCTGTAACAAAGCGGTTATCTAGGATGATGCGAACTATATCAGAGGTAAGAGAGGAAGAGCAGAAGCATGACAAAACGAGTTTTATAGAAATAGGAGTTAAAGCGGAAAAGCTCAGACTGTAATTTTGAAAAAATCAAACTCTTCTGAGTTCAGATGCGATGTCTAACATAAGAAACCTTGCACGATGAAATTCCTTTGTCAACGATTAACAGTAGTTGGTAGACCGTGACGTTTAGAGGTCACGCTCTGACACGTGACAAGAGCACGCTCACCTACTCGAATACGTCAGAAGATGAGCTTAGCGTTAACAGACATTAGAGATATGGCCACTACTACCTGTGATAGCGCAGCGGTAAAGTCTACCGGTGCGAGAAGATGCGAATGTTTGCTGCCTGTAACGTTAGCCAGCGTGTATGCAGCACTCTCCGAAACACACACGTGCTCCTGCAATGGAGCAACCAGCAGACAAATGAGGCTGAAGAGATTTCATTAGCTCTCTCTCCCATCGACAGTTGCTATGCAGCACAGCATCGTCAGCATCATCAACAGCTGCGTGATCCTAGTAGTTTAAATGGTGGAAGATACCAGAGTGCACAGATTGAAAGACAATGAAGTCACCAGTTGGGAGAATCAGTTGTTACATTACGTGTTGATGCTTTTCGAGTAATATATTTAAACGGTTGCTAAGGGTATTAATGTTAGAAGAAATTGTTTCCTATAATCGGAATAAACACTGAAGCATTATTTAGCAGTGAGACTTTGGATTGGTTGTTTGGCCTCTGAGGGGAACTTTTGTGCATTCAATGGGCTAAATGATTAAGTCACAAGGGCTCAGAGTTGAGAAGAGGAAAAGAATCCACTGGACAGTTGTTGTGAGAGACATGAGTGTTCCCTTTCGAATCCACACTCGTCTTCGAATAAAGATACGTCAGCGTATTCTTTAACCTCACAGGAAGCACGGTTTAACGGCCTATCTGACGGACGAAAGCCTTTCCAAGCGTATCGGTGGCTCCTTTTTGGTCCAGAGCAGAGGGAGAGTTAGAAGAGGTAAGCCTTAACGCAGACAAAGTTGGAACTCGAAACTAGGACCTACAGATCACCATTATGGCGCACTACCGAGTGAGCTAGATACCTTTCCTTACAATATCGATTATCCAAAGCAATTGGAGATAAGCCATTTCGAAAACCCGATTTATTTATATAATCAAAATTTTATTTTGAGATGATCGTTGATAGCAGTGGTTCCCAACGTTTTGTGTTCCGCGAATCCCTTTCAACCAAAAAATTGGTAGTGAACCCCAGGGTAATAATGACTAAAAAAGCTCCAAATTAAAATTTGCGTTATATAATTATAATTATAAAATAAAAAATTTACTACCTATAATTATGAAACCTCTAAAAGTTAGAGTCTAAATTAAAATCATAAAGTTCTAATTATAAAATAATTTATCTGCAAAACTCCTTATTAAATTCCTTTATTGCACAAAATTATTAAAATATTATATTCAATATAAATAACATGTTGATTGAAATAAGTTACAACTTGGACGATGTTTAACATAATATAATAATCATATATAAACTTAATTTCGATGTTAGATTTCCTTTTATTTGAACAAAAGTTTGCAATATTTGGCTCAACACCAAACAAACACAATCTTAAATCTGATTCCGTATCGAGTTTATTTTTGTATTTTAATTTTAAACAATAATGAAAGGAAAATGCTCGCTCACAGAAATATGTTATGGAAAATGGTGGAGAATTTTAAAAGCTCTCTTGCTGAGAGATGGAAATTCATTTTTTACTTTTAGCCAAAAAATTTATAATGCTGTCATTTTTGAATGATGTTTGTAATGTAAAATTGCCACAGAGAAAAAATAAATTTGTAACATAATTGGGCAATTCTTTGCTGCTTAAGCTGCCATTGCAGAATTTTTAGCGCGAACCCCAAGGGGTTCGCAAACCACCTAATGTGAACTACTGGTCTCTAGGATTAAACAATAAAATGAACAATATTGTACTTCATCTTTTTTTTCTTATTTTTAAATCTATACTGTGTTATATAACTTTCATTTTCAACTAAAAAGTTCAAAAATGCTTTTTTTATTTTAAATGTCAAATAAGTTTACAGTTCTTTGATCGAGGCAAATTAATATTCATAGCTCTTTTAATTAATATTCATTATCGTTTTCATGAGGTTCCTTAAATTTCATAAGTGCTTGAGAACATAAAAGTGGTTATTCTTGAGTACAATATAGTGAAGTAGCTCTCTATGCAGCCATCACTTTGATGGTGCTTATTTTCAGTGTTTTTTTTTTCCATACGAAAGTAAAGTTTTTTAATCTGAACCCAAAGCTTTAGTTCTTTCTCTTTTTTTTTGTAGTTTCCTGTTGCGTTTTCATTTTTTAACTTTTTTTCCTATTCAAACTAATTATAGCAAATATATAAAGGCCAACTAAATAACATATATGTTAATTTCAGTAAAATAAATCCTCTCGAATTTAGTATAAGTTTGTGTTGATAAAATAAAAAAAAAACTTATGCGGCTTTTTTTTACTTTTCTTAAAATGAATGTTTATAAAAATAAGCTATAATTTATTTTAATTCTTTTTATATACGATAACGTTTAATGATTACAACCATCTGTGCTTTAAATGTTATGTACCCACAGTATCCATACTTTTTTTTGTGTTCTATTTGTGCCTTTAGATATTTTGAACCATTCAGTTACCTTTTTTCGGCATGTTGGTGTTTTACTCTCCTCTTTAAATTTCTTCTGTGTCTTGTTGGTATCTTTCACTTATGCTTCAAATATTACCGGATATTTACGACTCAATAATATCTACTATACAACTGTTCAGAAAATTACGTTGCATTAAACTAAATAAAATTCACTAGCCATGATAAATAAAATAATTTTCCTCTGAGAAACTCCTCACCTAATCGGGATATGTAAAACATGCAACTTCGATAACCTTCCTATGCTAATGAAATCATTTCTTAATTAAAGCATACAGAGACGGATACATATGTATATATCGTTTTTAAAATAATCCTAGTGCATTTAAAATGAATCAGAAACGTCAAAGCAAAATGGAGGAAGAAATAGCAGAATTCATTGAATTCCGCAATTTATTTTCTTCTTTCCAGTATAATCAAATAAGCACCACCAAAACACCAGAACACGAAGAGTAAAAGCTAAAATTCTTCTGCCTGATAAAGCGATCTAAGCTCTTCCAGAAAATGCCGAAGTTTAGATCGTCTGATGGTAGAGCGAAGAGAATAAAGGAAATGTGGAGTACGGTCATTAGCGCCTCTCATGAACGGAACGTGTGGCCATGGCTGGTGTGGACATTAGGAGCCTCAGAAGCTGATAGCACACCGGAAGTGGACCTGGACACTTCCGCCACCGTATCTCCCACTACGTAACTGCTAAGTGAACTACTCGAAGCTGAGAAGGACACCAATTAGGCAAGGTCAAACTTGGATTCTCAGTGTGCTAACTAAATGACTAATAAAAAGAAAAGGAATATTCTCCTGGTTGGTGTCTTTTGTGCATGAACCCACCATGGTAATGGTCGGATCTGAATTGGAAAACTAGTCAACGATCGGTGTTATGGAATATGCAGAAATTATGATGGTGTTTGGAATTCGAAGAAAATAGATGATAAAACATTTTTTTTTCTGGTGAACTGCGAGCTGGTAATTTTAGATTCCAAGTTCGGTCTCTGACCATTAGTTGCATTTATCCTCTTCTCTAAATTCTGCTATCAGAATCAATTGATTAACATCAAGAAATAACTATACATAGATAAAATAACTTTCGAGCATTAATTATAAGGAAGCTACTATGAACGATGTAATAATATAATTTAACTTAATTCCCCTTAGACTGGCATAGAGAGGTAACTACTGCAACCAGCAAGCAAAATTTGTGTGTTGTGCGATATCTAACTGAGACAGTGATCAGCAGTGACTTAGGCTGCCTAAACTAGAAGTAGTTCCTATGATCCCTTTCTTCCCTATACATTACAATGGATGAATGAAACATGAAAAAAATTACATAAAAGCTGTGGTCCATCGACTGGAACATGAGCCGTGCATGAGAGTAGCAGGCATGCTATAAATGGTTAAAGAAATGAATTGTTGCGGAAATGGGCCTCAGCAATTGTTTTCGTCATTTTAATGGCAAAGACCTTCATGAGGGATTCAAAGTGTAAAAAAAATTATCTTCTTGCAACCTATTGGTCACGTAAGACTTAAGAAAAACATTTAATTATAATACTTCCTAGACGCAAATTAAAGATGAAATCGAGAAATCGGCAGAAAGACAATGAAAACATCCATTCTATCTCGGAATTCGAACCCGGGTCTCTTTACTGAGCAATCAAACACGCCGAAACATTTTCACCTACATTTAATGATGGTTGAGGATCAAAAAGAAAACGATAGTTGGGTTGTTTTACCTCTGAGCGGCACTTTTTTGCACACCATGGGCTAAATGGCCAGGTCACATGGACCCCGAAAGCTCAGAGAAGGTTGGGGGAGGGGACCCACTGGAACAGCTATTGGGAGACAGATGGTAGCCTCCCGTCAAGGCCATCCAGTGTGTTCTTTAACGTGCACAGGGTATGGCTCTCCCGCACACGGGACCACGGCTTAACGCTCCATCCGACGGACGGCGGCCTTTCCAAGCCCATCGGTGTCCCCTACTGACCGTGGGCAGGGCAGGAAATTTGCGGAGATAAATCTCAACGCTGACCCAGCTGAGACTCGAACCTGGGAACTACAGATTACGAGCCTGGCGCGCTACGTGCCGCTTAGAGGTAAAACAACCCAAAGCCAAGCTCGTAATCTTAGGTTTGCAGGCTCGAATCACTTCTATATGTTTGTTCACTTGCAAATGCAATGTTCCGTAAGAAACAAAACACTAATAGGCTTAGAAAGGCTTCAGTCCCTTTTATAGGACGTTACTCTAAGATGGTGAAAAGAATTATACTTTGTGTTCATAAAGAACATTAAATATCCAATAGATCTACACAAGCTGTACCTTTAAAATTTAAATTCTTATTACCTCACTGTTCATTTCATTGGAAAACACGTTCAGTGCAAGAACTGGGCATAAAATCATTTATAGCCTGGCGTTATATATTGGAATATATACCATCAGAAAATAAAATGCAAAGAAACGTGAATCGGGAAAACTTGAATTTTCATTGAGAAACACAAATTGCTTATTAAAATGACAAGAATGACCAGATCGTAGAAAGATAACGTACAACCTTTGTCTCCTATCTCACGTAACAGAAGTCATCATTCATTGCTATTTTATGCAAATACAGGTCACTCTAGATCCACATCGAAGATTCATTAGACGGAGCTCTTCGGCTTTAAAGTTAGTTAGTGGCATAGAGTTTGCCCTCTCATTTCGATAATTACCGCTGAAGCACTCGGCCACTCCCACCGCAGAAGGGAATGTAACCTAGCAATGGCAGGAGCCAAAGGGAAAGGAAAGGCAGGGAGACGATGTAAGCGAACGGAGGCAGTCAGTCTGGAAAGGAGGGAGGGAGAAATGAAGGGATCATCGCATGCTGAGGTAAATCAGACGCGGTCATTAAACCATTTACCTTGGTTCGTCAAGCATGTCAAGACGTCTAATGGCATATCCGTCAGCTGGGAGACGGAAAGGTTCGCCATCAACAGATCTCTGCAATTTGGCTAATGTGCTGGATTTTCATGCAAGGACAAAGCCTACCCGAAACGAAAACCTTTACGTCGTAACCATGCAACTCGATTTTGTCGCCTTTTGTGGGTCGATTTCACATTTAGATGATCTCATGTGTGTAATGAAGTTATGGTAGGAATAGTACTGTTGCGAAAATACGAGACATTATAGAAAAAACTTTAGTGCTATTGTGTCTTTCCTTAATGATCAGTTATGAATAGATAATGCAAGGTCACGTTAGCACTTGAGATATTACGATTGCAGCTGAAATGAACTACTTTCGTTGTTGTTTTTCGTCGGTGATTTTTATATCGAAGCAACTTCCTGACGTTAAATTTCATCACCGATTGAAAAGCAGCTTTTAATAAAAACAAATGTCTCCTCTGACAGCTACTTGCTATCCAGAGACAATATTAATTTATTGTTTTAGTAGTTAAAAGAGAAGCGAGACCTTGTAAAAACTGACCAAATTATATATATATTGATATAATAATACATAATTGATAATATAATTCATATAATATATTAATATACCAAATGTTAATTTGGGATTCGAACCCGGATTTATTTTGCCCAAGTATCGTAATCGGCTCAGTCGGTTAGGTTGTACGTCAGGTATGTAATCTTATATTTCCAGGTTAGAGTCTTGACTGCGTTGATATTTTCTCTACTGAATCCTTGATCAGCCCTCTTGAAGATAAAAAATGGGCATCGATAGGCTCGGAAAGGTAGCAATCGGTCAAAATTAACGTTAAACCGTGACCTTGTGTACAGGAGAACCATTCTTTATTCATACCCTTAACCATCTAGCTCCTTAACCAATAGCAGGAACTGGCATAGTTGTTAAGAAGCTAGCTACTGTTCCAGCAAGACAAATTTTGTGTGTTGTGTTGGTGAAGCAGTGGTCAGTAGAGATTTCCATCTTAGTAAGCCATGTCTTTGTATGAGAAGACCTGTAAAAGCAAGAAGTAGCTTCTAGGATTCTTCTATGTGCCGTGTGTTGGAAATGAAAAGAAAATGCTGGATGGCTGGCGGTAGGATCCCATCTTTCTTGTTCTCTTAGTTCTTACAGGTACATGACCTATTTATTCAGGCCTACTATACGTTTTCAATGATATTAAAAACAGATTGACTTTGAAGATAAGTATTTTCTGCTTTAGAATTAAATTAATTTGATACACATATAAACAACATACATGGAGCAATTATGGCATCCTTAAACAAAAGAAATACGCAAAGCAAAATCACTCTAAATTTAGACTGAAATTTTTGATTAATAATAGTCTTCTGTTCTTTTATTATTAATTCATTTTAAGCTAATTTGAATGCTTTAATTTTAGTTCTCTTTCACAAAGTTGTGATCACAATTACTAAAAATGATTCCGATATGTCAAAATCTTATTTGGAAATTTAAAAGTGAAATCTAGAAAAGAGATAAAGAATATATAAAAGAGACATATAATAGAGGAAAATATGGCTGCCGAGCTCTAGAACGGTTTCAGCCTCTAAGTCTTATATGATCTCTCTATGTCTTAACTCATTTTGGATACAAACTGGCAGTCTAGTTTGAGAATCTCTAATTAAACGCTCTTTAAAACAGGTTATTGACGTCATATATTTACGGGTTGGCCTACTTAAATACCTTTTAGACTAAAAATAATAAATCTAAAAGTAGTTTAAATTTAATTCGGGGCTCTACAAAACGCTAGACTTTGCTTTAGTTATATATTTTGCAGCAAATAGTGGCAAAGCAATTCAACTCCTTACATGTCGTGAAAGAAGATAGAGAGAAGTTACAGCTATATGTAACAAAATATTATATTGCATTTTTAATAGATCATAAATTCTGGAGATCATATATTCAAATGCTTATCATAACATTTTGGAGAATTTTTAAAAGCCATGATTATAGTAGACTCCCTCTTATCCGGCCCTTACGGGACCGGACCCCTGGCCGGATGAACGAAAGGCCGGTTATTCCGAAAATTGTCAGAAAATAAATAAAAAAGACAAATGACAAAAATACTAACTGTACTGTATTTTAATTAATAATTTGTTGTACAATATTAACAGTTTGCTCACATTCACTTGAAAAGTCCATGATTTTCTTTTGTTTCTTTGAACTTAACACTTTTTAACCTGCGAAGCCTTGCCATTTTTTGAATAAACATCACAACAATCGCAGTGAGGCCTGTTGTTATTCAATGTATCTTACTGCAACATCAAAAACTTCTTTTACTTCAATATGGCTAACTTTCCATTCTTTCTCTTCTTCCTCTTCTTCTTCATTCTCCGCCTCTTCTCCGTTTCCTTCTTGGCAGACTGCATTGATAATTTCGTCATCATTCAGTGTTTCATTTTCCAACTGTTCATCATATTTTAACCATTTTTCAATGTCATCTTCTTCAAGTGTTCCAGGCAGCAGTTTAAAGTAATTAAGCAGCGAAATATTGTCATTATCTGTCATATCTTCGGCAGGCTCAGGCTCATTCGATACTTTCGTGTTGTCGTCTTTGGTACTTTCTACACAGTTTTCAACTTCGGGCCAAAGTTTTCTCCATGACTTCACAAACATTATACGAGGCATTTCTTCAAAAGCTCTTGCCAACACGTAGATCACATCCTTGATATTTATTGTTTTCAAAGCATTTAAAAGTCCTATTGCGTCATTTTTGATTCTCTGTAGAATTTCTGAAAGAAGCTTTCTCTTGTATCGCCTTTTTAAACTTACAAGCACTCCTTGATCCATTGGTTGCACTAAAGATGTTACATTAGGTGGCAAAAACATGGCTTTTATGTTGTGAGAAATGAGTTTGCTGGGGGGTATTGGGGCATTGTAGAGAATGAGTAGGGTCATTACAGACATTTTAAGACTTGTCAAGTGGTTTCTTACTTTTGGAACAAATTCTGTAAAGAACCACTCTTTAAACAAATACGAGTCTATCCAAGCAGACATTTGAGCTTTGTAGTAAACTGGCAGAGCAGATAAATTTAAATGCTTGAGTGCTCGGGATTTTGCTAATTTCCCAA
This sequence comes from Ryuthela nishihirai, assembly GCA_038380435.1. Taxonomy (NCBI): domain Eukaryota; kingdom Metazoa; phylum Arthropoda; class Arachnida; order Araneae; family Heptathelidae; genus Ryuthela; species Ryuthela nishihirai. Next base: position 30,058,425 of record JAWZYU010000016.1, on the reverse strand, counting down.
TTATAGAAAGAGGAAGTTTGTGCGTACCTGCAGCATTTGTACACACAGCCACAGTGATTCTTTCTTTGTTTTAAATCCTGATGCTGAGGTTTCTTGCTCTGTCACAAACGTTTTCGTTGGAAGAAGTTTATAATTTAACCCAGTCTCATCTACATTGTAGATTTGTTCTGCGCATAGGCCTTCTTCTTCAATAAGCTCTAAAGGTTTTTCTGAAAATTCCTTTGCTGCTGAAGGATTAGCTGACAATTTCTCACCCCAAACACCAGATAATGAACACCATGCCGTTTTATTTTTTTTTTTTTTTGTTTTTTTTTTTTCAGGGAGAAAGCCATCCCTCGCTTGCTGAAAAATCTCCCTCATTATCGATTTTAGAATGAAGGATTAATGCTTTTTCTTTCAAGATTGGCCCACTGATTGGCGTTCCTTTCGACGCTCTTGCATGAACCATAACCAAAGTGTATCATCGACAATTTTATTTTTCAGCTTTTTAAGAGTGCACCGAAAAGAAAGCGTTTTTTCAGACTCGACTTGAGTGCAAAAATCTTGTAAAGATTTCCTATTCCTTCTCCAGTCATTTACCGTGCTTTTCTTAACACCTAGTTCATCAGAAATATGCTTTACTGGATCACCTTTGTCAATACGTTCTAACGCTTTTAATTTTATCTCCATCGTAACGATATTACGCTTATATTTGCACCAACTCATTTTGACCACACAATAATTAACAGATCACAACACACACTCCTGTATACGCACTGTACACTGTAATATTCACAAAGAGTAACTGAAGCAAATATGTACGTACTATAAACAGAACATGCGGCGATTTGCTTCCGCTTCTTGGAACTGAAGCAAATAAACAAAACAAGCAGCGACTTACTTCCACTTCTTGGAACGACCGGTTAATGCGGAGGCCGGTTGAGCCGAGACCGCATAAGAGAGGGTCTACTGTATATCGAAAATAAAAACACATACAGTTTATTACTAGTAAAATGAAAGTAAGTGAGAGTAAGCCTTAACTGGCATAGTGGGTAGGGAGCTAGCCACTATTCCAGCAACGCAAACTTTGTATGCTGTGTAAGCTCTAACTGAGGAAGTGACTTCGGTCTTAGTAGGACATGTCCTTGTATGAGAAGTCCTAAAAGCCAGGAGTGTCTTCTAAAATTCTTCTCTATCCTATGCATCGCGAATCAAAAAAAATATAACAAGAATTAGTTGAAAAAAACTCGAACTCACGCCTCCCACAGCATGCCGGTCATCCTAACCACCAAAAGCTGACCATTTCATCAAAAATGTGACATAAAAGCATTCCTGCAATTTTACTGATTCGTCAGTGGCGCCGTCTATTATCAGTAGTCGGGTAGCCAAGCTGCACATATGATGGTAGTAGTATTTGGACTAAGGGCAAACAACTGTATTCAAGTGTTTCTTATCTACAGGATCTTTTCCTGTGATATTTTATTACTAAATGTCACAACTTTTCCTCTTTCGATACATTATTAAATAACGTAATGATCGACACATTGTGATATCACCTTACTTCTCCCTGATGCAGTAGATGAAAAAAAAACGTTTAAGGAGTGTATTTGTCTAGAAAGTAACTGTTGATGAAATATATAATAAACGTCTTACGTGACTTGCATTCTGTTAATTTCAATAACAGTGCTCATCGCACATCTGGCCTGAAAGAAAACGTGACTCATGTTAATGAATAGCTGTTGTTAAAATCAACGCATAATAGTTGAATTTGAATTAAAATTTCCTTAGTCCTTTCTTTTTTCTCCGTGACCATTTCGTAATTTATTTCCTTATCCTTCAGAATAATGTCTCATTTCAAGAAAGCACTCCTCTTCACGCAGAGCTGAAAAATTATACACAACACAGTCAAGTTGCAGCTCATAATATAAAACCTTAGACTTCTCTGTAAGCCGATAACACTGCACTAGAATTGAAGATCCTGGTTGATTAAACACATGTAGGGCAAACGCATCACTCTAGGATATTTTTAAAAATTTAGTCCAAGTAACATTTGTATTCATGAGATTTTAACTCCTTTTTTTTCTGTATTTTTTTTTTATCCGTTAATTTTTGCCCTTGTGGGCGGAACCGTACTTTGCTTTAATATTTATGCGTAAACACCTACACAAGTGAGGGAAAAAATCGGGGGTCAGGTAGTGTTTTCCCATTCTCAGTGTATGACTTCGAGTTAAGCTTAGGCATTAGGGGAGTGCCCAAACAGGATCAAACATACAAGAGGCCAGACGTCTTGACCCCTTGTGTCATGTATGCAGATATAAATAGATATCTCCAAATTATGCGAAGCCACATCACGGAAATATGTGAAAAAGGACTTATATTTAAATGTAGAAGGCGTAATCGTCATAAGAATATAAATTGCAGAAACTGATTAAAAGCAAGTCACGTACTCTCCCAGTTGATCTGCGATGCAAGTTTCATAAGCCACAAGCTCCATAACGCATATGTAGCAGGGCGATGTTATGAAGGATGTGGTGTTTAAATATTCAGGCCAGAAGTTACTGTTTAAAATTCAATGACGATTTCACTGACACTGATAAATTTGCTCGTTAGAATGGTTTCATTTCATGTGCCTCTTATCCAATGTTAGCACTGTATTTGAGGGGGTGTACAGATATACTTGCTTTGTTTTCATGTTCGCTAACAGATAGGAAAGGCTTTTCTGTTTCTCTTATGTTTATGGATTTCGCACCGCCGAGAGAAAATTTACTTTGTTATTTATGTGATAACTCTTATTCAGCAAATGAAACTTTATATATGATACCGATTAGCGTGAATTCTATTATTTATATTTTATTCCTTTTCTATACTAGAGTAAAGATTGTTAATGCTTATTTATAGCGTGAAAATAAAGCAATTTGGATAAAGTTAATGGAAATATAGCTTTATAATTAATAGTTATAGCACCATGGAAAACACTAAATATTTCTCGGCTTTAAACATAGTTTGAACGAAACCTTTTTTTTTTACCAAGGTAAGAATACAATATATCTCAATTGAAACACTTATATCTGTAGGAAAATGTTCTAGTGAAAAAATCAAATATTGGGGGGAAAAATGGATGTTACAAAGATGTCGAATGTTTTATCTCACTTTGACGAATTGCTAAATAGTAGAACATTTGCCAGAGAATAGCAATCCTCGTCCTACAAGGAAGGCATGCTCGTCTTGTGATAAGAAGAGGAATTTGCAACGTGATGAATAAAAACGAAAACTTACAACACGTGTAACGTAAATCATATTTATGTTTGATGTGGTCGATACTTAGTTATTTTTGCATATTCTTATAGGAAAAACACGACGCTTTGAACACGATGCTTCAGGTATAATATTCACAAGTCTGCTTATTATGTGAAAAATTTGTTTTTCAGGAACTAATTTGAAGTCGGAATTCTCTCATCACTTTGGTTATCCAAGGGAAGCGAACGCTGAAAGAGAAAGAGAGGCGGTGGCCTCCTCATCTCATAGGGAAATCGGGATGAAAGAGGAGAGAGATGTTATAGAACTAAATGAGAAAAGAGATGGCTACAATGATCGGGAAACTAGATGCTCGAGAAAAACAACCTCCATCTTTTTTTTATGCATTTGATTCTATTCAGCAAAGCGCAGAGTGGAACTTATTTTTGTACTCTTTTATGAGTAAAAAAGTATTCTTGTTCAGTTTTTTTATATTCCTTTCTCATCTACGTAAAAAGGGCGAAAAAATGCTGTTAAAATTAATTTGCTTATGCAAAAGGTTGATTATTCATACGCGAGGGAAGTATACGTATATTGGATTAAGCAAAGACATGCAGATCAGTTCACAAATCTTTGGTAATAAAAAGCGTAATTTTAATATTATTAATAAGATGCGCTGCAGTCTCCGAGACCTCAGATATGAAAAAAATATCAAAAAAGGATCCAAGTGACTGTATTAAACCGGAATGGAACAAACGCTGTTCAGGTTTTTTTCTTCTTTTTTAATCTCGAAAAGTGTTTTGACCAAATAGGGTAATGTATTATTTTACCATACTGTATAAGTGGCTCTTTCCAGAAAATATTATTTTAAAATACGCGAAATCTATATGTTTATTATTTATTTTCAAATCCGTTCATATTGCTAAAAGTATCAGGGTGAATAGGAGTTTATGCTCCCTTTCCCCTAGAGAAAAAATCGACCTGATTACTAGTGAGCGTGCGATGAACTTATTGCACGATCAAACAATCGAATATACACAAAATAAAATTGTTCCTAGGGGATTAAGCTGTTTTAAATAAAACTCAGTTTAAATAGCATTTTTGACATCTCAAAAGATGGCGAAATTAGTTCGTAACAGGTACTTCTTTAACTTGAGCCTGAATGCAAATTTTTTTTCTCTCTTTTAAAAAAATCCTTTTGAACTGCTTTTCACTTTTAATAAAAAAATGTAGGGTATTAAGCTGGATAAACTTAGTATTTAAGAAGATAGCAATTAACTTGTTTCCAATATGATATAGAAATAAAAAACTAACTCCACAGTAAGAACACACTGTACTATTTCGGTTTGAGCTGTTAATAATCTGCTTAAATTGCCAACAATAATCAATGGAATATTTCTTTCATTATTTTATTACGAAAATGTTACAAAGAATAATTATAAATGCAACTTTATGTTCGAATCTCTATCTATGCTTTATAATAGATATAAAACCTCAAAAATTATCATTTATGAAAAGGTCCTATATAAATTCTCGGAAATTCTGAATTCCTTCAGAAAAACTCTGATACGGTTATGAAGTTAAAAATGACATGTTTTCTTTTAAAAGTAAAGTGAATCCAAAGTAGCATCGCACTACAAACGGAATTAAATAATCATTTTAATGTCTTGCACAAAAAAATTAAACATTAAATATCTTTACCACCAAATCTTCAAAAAAGCTGAAATTTATTAGAAACGTTAATCCTAAAGATATAAGAACTACAATGTAATCATTAGCGATAAAACATTATCTTGATGAATCTTATTAATGCAGGAAGATGGCACTTGAAAATAATAAGCCGAAAATTAGATTCTTTAAAAAGACCCTTTTCATCTAAACGCTAGTTATCAAGCACATCATATATTACATAACCCTTACTTTGCAGTAAGCAACTCTTTATGAAGAAATGAAAACAAATTTCTTTTGCCTCTCTTTAAAGTCTGTTATTGCGTTCCTTACTTCAATACCACTGAAGTCCACTTCTGCAATTAAGTCTCGAAATATATGAACTTATGAATTTCGTTAAATATCTGCTTCCCACTTTCCAAAGCCTCTGTTATTAATTAAGCCAGAGAAAGACGGCACTGCACCGTCTTTACTCAAAATGCTATTTTGAAATCCGAGTTAGAAAACAGTTCTGCGTCATAAATTAATGTCTCAGCTAAGATATCAATGTTGGAAGATACGCCAGCAGTCACTACGTTAATTTTATCCTTTTACCGTCAATGCCGAGGTAATTGAGTAGTATCGAAAATTCAATGAATCCCTTACCAACGTTATCAAACGCACTTCACTGAAGGCGCCTTTGTTTCGAGAGTTTTCCGTTAAAAATCTTGATAAATAAGGTAAGGTAATTTCCTTAATATCCATTCGCAGAGAGCCGTGTACTTGATAGAAAACTTTTCCACCGGCTGTGTGAGGTTTAATCGCTTTGATGTCACCGTATACCGGTCGGAGGCTTTCATAACTAAAGTTATTATGATCAGTGGTGATATCGATAGCGTGATACTGAATGCTTTGAGAAACAACAGCACTATTCAAGTGACTATTCGATGCGTTCTCTTGCTTGTTTCACAAATTTACAGAACGCGTGGTTTTCTTTGCTTGGAGATCGTGACGTTTGGTGAATCCGGTTCATTACAAATTTTGCTGTTGGGCAATTAGAAAGACTTGTTCCTCAAATGATTGCTAAGTCACTCTTGAGGCAAATTAGTTTATAAAAGAAAAAACATGCAGTGAAATATGTAAATATAAGTTTCAACATCAAGTTATTCTACTTGCCATAAGTAATCTTCCAATCCGGCATATATAGAGCTTTGACAGATGTCGGTTAAAAAAGTGTGCGGATTTGATCATCATAAAGTTTATTCTAAAAATATTAATACAAAGTGGAATAAAATGCCTAATATAAACAAAGCCAATAGTACTTAATATGTAGCGGTTAATTTTTATCGCTTAAAATGCATGTGTTTGGTTTTTTAACAGTGGAAACTTTCATACAGAAGTTCGTTTAAACTCAGATAATAAATATACACTGGAGTGTTTACATCATAGTACTGAATACATTATACCAGGTCTTTACAATATAGGTATGTACCTCGGATATGGCCCGCGAAGAATTTTCCATATTTAGAATAGAATAGATCACCCGTACCGTCCTTAGGAGTGTCTGGAGAGGTCTTAGGTTGGGTTTCTCTTTTTTTCCTTTTCATGCTGTTTTTTTTTTACCTTTGTATATTTCCCTTCAGTCTTTTCTGTCTTAGGTTCTATAATTTTTAGTTTTTGCTGTAGCGCGGAGTACGAGAGGGAACCCCTCTAGCCTATCCTAAGAGGGGGATGTGCTCACTTAACCATTTCGCAGATCTAATAATTTCAAAGAGTTCAAAGCTAAAATTTTGGTTTCTACGTAAAGCTAGCTTAAAGCTTCTAAGTATATAAGTGCATTTTTTTCGGGATCGTTTTGTCAATAACATTTAAATTTAGTTGTCTTTGATTAGATTTATTTTTTCGTTTGCAACGTATGGGACGTAGAAGGGTCCTAGAAACTATTCCTAGTTTGGACAGGCCTTCGTATACAAGGGTTGGGTTGGGTTGTGTTGTTTTACCTCTGAGCGGCACTTTTTTGCACACCATGGGCTAAATGGCCAGGTCACATGGACCCCGAAGGCTCAGAGAAGGTTGGGGGAGGAGACCCACTGGAACAGCTGTTGGGAGACAGATGGTAGCCTCCCGTCAAGGTCATCCAGCGTGTTCTTTAACGTGCACAGGGTATGGCTCTCCTGCACAATGAGCCACGGCTTAACGTCCCATCCGACGGACGGCGGCCTTTCCAAGCCCATCGGTGTCCCCTACTGACCGTGGGCAGGGAGGGGAATTTTGCGGAGATAAATCTCAACGCTGACGCATACAAGGAAATGAATCTCTAAGACCGAGGTCGCTGTTGACTACTGCCTCAGTTAGAGCTGGCAACGTTATATAGCATGTGATTATATAGCAACGTTATATAGCACGTTATATAGCATGTGTTCGAGCCCAACCCTGGGCTCGAACACGCACTCCGAAAGTTGTAGCGACATTGCAAACCAAAGCGATACAGCTTCGCCACTGAGGCAAGGCATTTTTCTTCTATTCAGTGTCCTTTTTCTGATTTCATCATTGGTCTTTTCAAGGCTTTGCCACTAGAAACCACAGAAAAAGAAGCGCGACAAAGATTCCATATCAATATGGTGAACTTGCAATAAATCATATTGTTTTAACAACGTTATTGGAGTTATAATATGTGTTGTTATTTAACATTTGAAAATTAATCCATATCTATTACGTATAGGTAATACACGAACAAATAAATTTGCTTGTAATATCGATGAAAGGAAGCTTTCAATAACTTCTTTTTTTACAATCTCTCTGCAAAGTTTTAAAGAGGTCAAAGACAATAAATAATTTCAGTCAAAACAAAACACAAAGAAAAAAAATCGCAATATGGATTTTTTTGTATTTGAGAAAAGCATCGTTATTATGTAATTTCATTTGAATGCATATGAATATTATTTTGGTTGAAGTATCTTTTTTTTTTCCTTTTTTTTTTTTGAAGAAATTTCAACCGGAATAATACGTAGGTATCTTATGGTGTGTGACATATGATTTTTTTTAATGTTGTTTTTGCTATATATATTTCTTAATAAATAAATGTTTCCCAACCTTTCAACAGTGGCAGAACAGTCCCTAAATGATATTGTGAAGTCCTACGGAAATCTAAACGATATTGCCTAGGTCCTATAAAACCCCCAACATATAAAAAAAAAATCACCTCCCCCCAAAAAAATATTGATTTTTTTTTCATATCTTTTATAATTAATCATTGTTACACAGAATTGTTAGGAAGCTATTTTTATAATTAAGAATTGTTCCATAGAATTGTTAGGAGGCTGTTTTTATAATTAAGCATTGACCAATAGAATTGTTAGAAGGATGTTTTATTCATTAATTATTTATTGTGGGATCTGAGCATTTTTCTTTCCTTGCATGTTATTCTTGCTTTCACAACGCGCGGTTCTTCGTTCATATTTACACAGTCGTATCAGAATAATATGACCACCTACCATAGTATATGTATGGTAGGTGGTCATATTATTCTGATGCGACTGTGTATATTCGTCAAAGAGGAAAAAGCTGTTTCACAGAGATTAGTGGTTGAAAATTGAAATGAAAGATGGATAGTTTACTCTTTTTGCAATTACAGGATTTTTTTGCTCATGACTCCACACTTTTCGCAAAACTCTAGGGTTTGGAAATACTGTTACATTGTAACTTAGCTAGGAGGGTCAAATTTGGGATGATGTGTGAATGCCCTTCCAATATAATTTTTAACCTCAAAAATCTCCTTTGTGACTGTTTGCACTAAATCTAATTTTTACTGGTTTCTCCCACATCTTTATCACATGACTTTTTTGAATTAAAATGGACTCATTGCGAAATATCTTAAATATATATATATGTATTCATTTCTTTCCAAACTCATACTGAAAAGATATCAAACATCATTATCCCTCCACATGCCATTTGTTTCAATTCTTAAATTCTAATTTAAATTATGACACAAGGCCTATCTATACGCCCATTACGGCTCCAGTATTTCGGCCCAGACTTTATTTGCTTCCCATCTTCCTCTTATGCGACGAACGTCATACAAACATCCTCAATGGAAGAACGTGCTGTCTCTTAATGATACTCCAGAGAGGCAGTCTTCTTCTCTTTCTAGCATCCGGTTCTTCCTTTCTTTCATCCAGACTCTGAGATGCTTTGTTCGACTGCTGAAGAAGAAAGTCTGCGTCCATTTTTAAAACAGTGTGTCAGTCTTGGAAACAAGTTAAATCCCCAACTCCGAGGCAGAGGCCTATCTCCTAGTTTGATTTGTAGTCAGCAGGCGGGGAGAAGGTCTCAACGTTTCACCTCACGTGACACCAAAGCACACCTTCCACTTGTCAAGCTGCCACTTTGTCCAAGCTGCGGAATTTTCTTGAAGTCGGCAGGTCGAGGTGTTTTCATATTGTCGTTCGCCTCCCTTTTCTACAAGCGCATAATCGTCAAAGCAGTCAGTAAGAAGAGGAACGCCGAGCTTTGCTATACCTCCTCCTTTTGTAACAGCTTCAGCAGCATATTCCTTTGACTGACTCAGCACCAGCTCTAAAGAGCGCCAACTTACGGTTACTAATATTTGTTTACCAAGAGTAATTTGTTGTTTAAAAACATGTTATTTTTATTACATTATTCTGGAAATGATTTTCAATTGAAGCTTTATTAAATATTTAGTCATCAACAAGAATATCAATGATAATAACGATTAACTTACTTTTATTATAATTATTTCCTTCGGATAGTGTAAATGCAATAAATATCATCCTCATCCTGGAACTCACGGCATGTAGGAATATAAGAATATAAAAGTTTAATTCCAAATTTTGTACATTTCATTTCTTACTGTCTCATAACTTGTATATTTTCCTAATGTTAGAGTATATTTGTTTGAAAGGTTGTGTTGCTTAATTCAAATGTTAAAGATAGTCGCTCACAGAGATGTGGTTTCCTTTTTAAGAAATATTTCGTGAAGTAAATAGCTTAGTTCCTGATAAGTCCATATAACATTTTTCTAAGGAAATGTGTAACGTTACTACCATCGTGTGTTTTCTACTTCTCTGCTCCGTATTAATGTATTGTCGCCTATTTTTGATATAGAATAAATATCCTAGAAAACGTTGGGTTCGATTGTTTTAAAAATATGCGATGGTCATAACAGCAAGTCACAAGATCACTTAAACTCGGAATTAGAACCTCACTGAACAGTTATTAAGATAAAATGAAGCAGGGAAACTTCACAGCATCACTCACTATAGAAAGCTGGCCTGCAGATAGAAGAAACACGGCTTAGCGTCCCATTTGATGGACATCCTGTCCAAGGTCATCAGTGGAGGGAAAAAGAACAATTCAAAGTTGGATCACTGGGCTCGACAGTTTGGATTCGAGTTTATTACCATATAGATTGAGCCCTACTGCTCCCCTCTTACCCCTTCTAGGAAAGGGTACTAAAAATAAAATTTATAAAGATTAAAACCATCGCTTCCTTCGTTGTTATCTTCCATAACAGAATTCAAATGTCGAATGACTACCTGTCTTAAAACTAAAATTGGTAGCCATGAAAGAAAAATATTGTCGAATAACAATTTATAAGCTGATCAGTTCGTTATTCTTCTTATACTGGATGAATTTAAGAATCGTTTTATGAATATTATTTTACATAATTTTTAATTTTTAAAGAACATTTTAGTTGAAAATGTCAAGTTTAATATATATTTATATTTATATGAATATATAATATCAAGATAATGACAAGAATAATAAGGTTGAGGTTTCGCAACATTGCGTTCATGTGCCTACAATTTCAAAACTATGGAATGCGTAGTAAACAGAAAGAAACTAACATGATATAAGTCTGATTTTTTGTAAATTAATTATTATTGACCTAGTACCAAATATTGCGTTACGAAGAATATAAAAATGATTCTAAGAATTTGACCCTTTTTTTACTCGTATAAATTATCCAAAAATCATTTGTTTTTTCCCTGTTGAAAATTATTCAAACATTTCGTTTTCAAGACATAATTGTTAAGGAGTTCTTTATGTTAAATGATAAACATTAATTATCTTTTAAATCAGTTGTATTTCACAACTAGTTGATATTCTTACAAGATGAGTTATAATCACAATGCCTAGAGTTATCTGGATGAGTTTGTACACAAATTTCTCCAGAGGATCAACTTTCTTCAAATAAATATAAGACTTTTAACTACGGCGATACAGTTTTGTGAATACTGACAAATCTAAGAGAAATTATCCGTATGTAAGTTCAGAGCATTTTCTTAAACAGATTAATATTACTCCAACAGTTTATAATTTATCAGTGAAATTCATGCTTATTCGCCAGACTTTGCGAATGGAGATAAAAGGTTGCTAGTAAGCAAAGACATATTATCTGGAATTTCATCCTCGACGCAAGCATTAAGGAAGAAGGTGTAAGTCGAGAGAGAAAACATTATCTTGCCGAGAATTACAAGGCTTCGATTGAAATGCAGTCATTTTCAGCAGTTGCAGGCAGAGAAAGGGCAACGGCTAGTAGCCTGTGCAGCAAACGTGGGAAGAGATGGATAACAAGATTAGAGAAGCCACTTGAGACTGATGCACTAATTAATCAGAAACCTTTATCTCACTTTTGTCAGTTAAATGCACTCTGCCACTCTCCAATTCTGACGCCTCGCAGTTATACTACCATATCACCTGCGCAGCTTTTACCTGTAACTGTGACGACCAAGAGACGACAGGCATACACTCGCTCACCGCCCTAATTATTCAAATTGTCCAACTAACGGTGGTGTGATGTGGTACAAGTGTGGTGCTTTTGAAATTTAATTTAGCTGCGCTCTCCAGAAATATTAGCATAGATTTTATCGTCAAGTGAAGTTAGCTATCTTCGTATTCAAGGCAAACCACGTTTTCGTTGCTGTCTTGGAAACGCACATGTTTCTACGTGTGGAGACCACTTCTTAATCTGTATGTAGTTCTACTTGCAGTTTAGAGAAACCATGTTGTTAATTCTTCGGTAAATTCCCCCTAATTCTATTTCTGAGATTGAGAAAGATTTGGTAGTTAGTTTGAAAAGTCCACAGAAATCTCATAGATAATAATTTCCATACTTTCCTGACTGCAACGAAATTGAGATAAAAATAACAGAGCAGTGTTGAATTAGATGTGTTGTAGATGAATATTATAAGAGCATTTTAATACTAAAGTTATGGGTTGAGGATTTTTATGTCAGTTTAATCCGAGTAAATTTCACTTCGTTTGTAAATAGCGTGGCTTTTTCGGATTATTGAGCATTAAAAGGAATTATTCTCAGTTTACGAAGATTCTCAATGTGAAATGACTCTATTTTCTGATAGACACTGACAAGAAACGAGACTGAATAGTATTAATGTCGATATTCATAGAAAATTTCCGAAACAAGCGATGCCCCAACAGGAAGATAAAGCAAATATTCCTTCTCTATCTTGATTTTGAAATAAGTCCTTTAGTAGTATGTAGAAAAGAAAGTTGTGACAGTCTCTTGATAACTGGAATTGACGGCGATCTTTAATTCAACATTGACATACAGAATGAAAATTATTTTCCCATTTTTAGGAAAACGAAAGTTGATTAGTTAAACATTAAAAGAAAACTTACTCCATGTAATCTAGAATTTAATAGTTTACTGTTAGTACTACACACACCGGCCATTGAATTAGAAACTTTGTTCAATATTGCGTTGGACCTCCTTTAGCCCGAATTACAGCACATATGCGATTTGTCATAGATTCCACAAGGTGTTGGAGTTCCTTTACATCTCCAGCATTACAGACGTTCACTAGACAGTCTTTTAACTGGCTCAGATTTGACGGAAGAGGACTTTGCTCCCAGATCTGTTTTTCTAACATATCCCATACATTCTCAATGAGGTTCAGATCCAGGCTTTATGGTGGCCAGGGAAGATGTTGGAAGTCGCTGTCATGCTCGCTGGACCACTGCTGAACACATCTTGCGCGAATGATAGTAGCATTGTCGTCCATGAAACAGTGGTCACCTGCTGGATAAAAAGTAACATTGAAGGATGGACTTGATCGGTAACAATGTTAAGAAAATCCTTGGAAGACACCCGATCTTCCAGCAATATCAGGGGAATCATTTCCGTAACAACATAACGTGCCCCACACCATGACACTGCCTCCAGAACCTTGAGTTGTGTTTACAAGGCAAGCTGGGTCCATTGCTTCATGGGGCTCCCGCCAAACTCTCTGCCTACCGTCGGTACAGAACAAGGTGTACCGCGACTCGTCTGACCACATAACTTTTTTCCAGTCTTCCAGTGTCCAGTCACGGTATACCTGACACCACTGTAGACGAACTTTCCGGTTCTTTGCAGAAATCAGTGGTTTCCGTATAGGCATGCGACTGCTAATGCCGATCCTCTTCAATTCCCTGCGCATAGTTCGCTGAGATATAGGTCGGGAACAACCTTCATTGAATGCTTCGGTCAGTTGCTGCACACAGTAAGTCCTGTTTCTTCGTACAAGCCTTCTCAGACGACGGCGATCTCTTTCTTGACAGAATGTTGTCGCGCCACACTTATGCCTCCGACAAGTAATATGGGTATTTTTCCACCGATTAAAAACTCGAGATATCTCACCTTTTGAGAAACCAGTCAGCTTCTGTTTTTGAAATCGTCGCTACAGCCAGGCGGATACCCATAATAAGCCCTTTATCGAACCCCGAAAGATCCTTTGTTTTTTCCATTGTGGTCAACACTACTGATTATTACTAACGAGCAGAAGTTTTAAATAGTTGCCTAGATCACATAGTGATATACGTGACCAAGTATTTTGCGTATACGCTGCGCAAGTGACGTTTACGTACATCTGCATAAAGGTTTCTAATTTAGTGGCCGATGTGTGTGTGTGTATTAAACCAGGAATTCTCAAGCTATGTCCCACTGAAATACATGCTGTGGTCAGTAAGCCTGCGTAAATTTGGCAATAAATAATTTTCACGAGTGTCTTTATAAAACGGTGTAGCTAGAAGTATTGAATAAATAAACACCTAAACTATTTTAAGTATTAATATTAAATTTAACAAAGCACAATTACCGTACTTGTTATTCAGCATATTCCACGTTCTTTGTCAGTCAAACAGTTCATTTATAGGGATTAAATCTACTCATTTTCAGTACAGTATCATAACTCAAGCATCATATTTGTGATTACCTGGCAGCTGTGCAAACACTACAGTGGACGAAGTTATCACTTGTTTTTAGTGGAACTTAATAGATCTTTGACTTAAATGTTATAAAACGTTTTTTCAATAAACTTGAATCGGCTTCGGACCTCTTTTTTTATACGTAAACCTAGCTCTAGTAAGTATTTCGCTATTGTTTTAATTAAAGGAAACGAGTTACAAGTACATGCCTTATAGGAATTCCTGGGCCGTCTAGAAACCCTTTGTAGACCCCTAGTTATCTACGGACCTCAGTTCAAATGCAAATTCTTTAAACAGTTCTTCCCAGGGATACAAACTTGTTATCTGGCACTTCTAAATGAATATAAAAATTATCTGTTACAACGTGTTCGATTGGGCTTCTTGCTTCTGATTTTAAGGAAACTACTTTATATAAAAAGTCTACAAATAATTTTCAATGAATTATTTTTAAATGGTTATTTATTTTTATTGCAAACGACTAAGATGATAAGTTTTTCTGGCTGAAATTCCTTATGTAGCCACCGAATAAACAAGATGAACTTAAAGTTGCTTTTTTATAAGAATTTTGGTAAGATAAAATAATTATGACACCAGTAACCTCTCTTCGAATAAGTTTAAGTTTCTCTTCAAGCATTCCCTTGGAAAAGAATTTAATATATGTAATGAATGAGTGATGAGTACAGCCCAACGCATCCAGTACCCATTTCATCTAAGTATCGGAGAACGCCAGTTCAAGGAGTTTTACCTTTCAATTAATGCTAAGGACCACCTAAAACCTTTTAAAGAATGCGACGTCCACCTGATATTTTTTAATGTTAGGTTCATCTAGAAAGTTTTTATTAATGTGACGAACAACCTGCAAATTTTACTTTGACATATTTACAAGGCATTCAGATACTTCACTTGCTATTAAATATAAACAGATTTAAGTTAATTTGTCAAGAATAAATAATAATCATAAATTTGCAGTGGGATTTCTTTGCGAAAATTTAGTTCCAATTTCGAAAACCATCACGGATATCCGTCACTTGCGTAGCGTATATGCAAAATACGTGGTCACGATCTTAGTTTAAGAATCAGTGTTGTTTATTAACGAGACTATCGAAAGGTATTGATGGCTATTTGAGAGAGATCCGATCATGACAAAGCAATAGTGACTTGAAATACATCTAGAAGTGAAAACGCATCTAGAAATCACAAATGTATCACATTTACCTTACATAATAATAGATTAGCTGTTACTCTACAAATAATAATTAAATAAAAACAAAATTACCCCTTAGCATATGATTGCCACAGAGGTTTGAAAATAGCCTGTCAGTAAATATGCCATATAGAAGACATGTGAAGAAGGCGAGACCTCAGCAGAAAGACAACACATATAAGAAACTTATCCAGGGCTCGAGCCCAGTTCACTTTGATCAGTAATCAAACGCGCTAACCACTAGGGACGGATAATAATATGATATAGTAATTATATCATTTGCATCAATTTAAAATAAAGACGAAAAAAGATCTGAAAAAGTTTTAGTGGAAATAGAATTATATCTAGAATTTCCAGAAAATACCTAACCCATAAAAGCCTCCTTCATTGCTTCGTAAGTTTGAATAAAAAGTTGAAGATCTTAAGTCCATCCTTGCATCACATAACATATTTTGGACGTTTCCCATCTTCCCAGATGCTCTTACACTACAAAGGGTTCCACGGTACCATCAGGCACCACTCTCCAATCAGACATAAATCACTACTGTCCTCACCACCGTAAACGCTCTCTGTCTTGTTCCTACCGTTTGCGCGTGTGCGTACACGTGTGTCTGTGTGTTCAGCGGGAGTGTGCTGGAGAAAGTGCAAGCACACCCTCTACACCGAAACGCAACATCCAGTCGGCAGTTATTAATGTCGACAACTGTCGACAACATTTGTGCTGGCCTTGGTGTGTGTTAGCACCTCTGCACTGCACAGAGCCCTACTGCGACTGCGGACCGTGCACCAGTAACGACCTGTCTTAATTACTCAGGAACGACTCTGAAAGATTAGCATAAAGATTACAGCGTTAAAGGCAAAATCGTTCTGAAACAACTGCTTACTCCATCCCTATTTGTTTTAGAATTAATCACCATGGAGCACGGTACGTTTGCTTTTTGCTTTTCAGATCCGTATTATTTGAATAGTTTAAACCCGAATGAAAATGAACAGCTAGTCCCGTGTGTTTTGTTACTTTCGGGTTATGATAAAGCGTGTATCTTTATAATCATCTCCGTCATACCGAGATTTACGGAACTAAGCAAAAATAAAATTTCCGCTTAAAAACGCCAGTGAATGTGCACTTGTCTAATTAAAGTTTTTAAGTCAAAGAAGGAAACTAAAAGAGAATGAAATAATGAAAATACTGAATCGGAAAAAAGGACTAAGTTGCAATTTTCATTTACTCTCTCAAGAGTGGAGAAGTGTTTTTTTTTGACTAATGTCGCATTGTCAGATTAAGGTTTTATTGCATAGAAGAACAGCGTTCATTATCTAAAACAAGAAAAACCTTATTAAAAATTGTTAAAAAAAAATACATTACGACTGTGAATTTTAAATGCAGTATTGATTGTCTAGACGATCTTCTCCAAAACAGCATAAATTTCATTTCGACTAGATACTCATTGATTTACATAAGAAAATATCCTCTTACGAACACAGGGATTCAATTAGATTTATTTTCCTTACTTGTCTTGATAACAGGCAATAAATGGAACTCTTTAAAAACATTCTCTCAAAAGACTACGCTGTATTTCCTCAAAAGTAAGCAAATACAAAGTTCCAGTTGTTTCTCTGGGAACTGCATCAGATTTAAGAAACGAAATATAAAAATATATAATAATATATGTAATGTTTCGCCTTATACACCAACAAATGCATTTGTGTAACATTAATGTTACCCGAGATATAAATAGAAAGAAATAGAAACCTCCTCAAGCAGCTGCTTGCCACATATGTCTTTTAGGAGCCTGGCAGTTTAATACGCCATAATAGAAGGTCAGTAGTAGCATAAATCTAGACCCTTTTACTGTGCCAGATTGGGGCAGGGTGGCTCAGTCGGTAGCGCGCCAGGCTCGTAATCTGTAGTTCCCAGGTTCGAGTCCCAGCTGGGTCAGCGTTGAGATTTATCTCCGCAAAATTCCCCGCCCTGCCCACGGTCAGTAGGGGACACCGATGGGCTTGGAAAGGCCGCCGTCCGTCGGATGGGACGTTAAGCCGTGGCCCCGTGTGCAATACCCTGTGCACATTAAAGAACAGAGGGAGCCATACCTTGTGCACATTAAAGAACACGCTGGATGGCCTTGACGGGAGGCTACCATCTGTCTCCCAACAGCTGTTCCAGTGGGTCCCCTGCCCCAACCTTCTCTGAGCCTTCGGGGTCCATGTGACCTGGCCATTTAGCCCATGGTGGGCAAAAAAGTGCCGCTCAGAGGTAAAACAACCCAACTGTGCCAGAACTCTCATTTATGCTATTACTAAGGTCTATGAGGATGGCGGGATCTCAGCAGAAAAACAACCCGCACATCCATGCCTTACCTGCTGCTCGAACCCACATCCCTTTAATCAGTATTCAAGCACGCTACCCACTAGGTCACGGGACAGCATCCTGAGATATACATATTTGTACAAACAATGCGATGCACATGCGCATACCGGTTTCCATGTATGCGATAAATCAGAAACTAATTGAACATTAATTACTTCCATACAATAATACAATAGTTGGCAAATATTTGAAATTTTCTATCAAAGAAATATTACCTAAGTGCAATTTATTTAAATCCTTCTAATTCTTAAATTAAAAAACATAATATATTTCCACATCGAAAAGTGCGTTCTATTTCGTCCTCATTTTTTTAAATTCAATTACATTGTCATTTTCTAACGTTGGTCAAACTGTACACAACTCCAAACAACTATCCAAGGAATTTTATATTATTGACCATGAAGCAATTGTAGGTGATTGTTTTTGGAGTAAGTCGATCTTTCTTATTTTTGGCCAAAAGAGTTACTAAAACTTTCAAATATCTTATAACGACCTTAGAATGAAGTTCTTATAATAATTTCTCTAGATATATCTATAATTGGGTTCTAAATGATGAAATTGTCAAATGCAGCTCTAATCATATATATATACAGGGTGTCTCAAAAATATAGGTACAAACTTTTAGGGGAGGTAGATAACATCTAAAGGAATGAGAATTGCATAGGAACCCATAACCGGAAACGTCATGGGAAAGTGGTAGCAGAGTTACAAGATCTGAAAGGACACAAGACAGTGATTCCTGGGAAAACATTTATTGGACATAAATATTACAAATGGCGTACTAGATGATACATTTCATAATGTTACAGCTCTTAATGACCCATAATCGCACAAATTTTGATGCGCACGCGCAAACGAACGGTGGCCCGGTACATGTTTGTGTGGGAAGCGTTCTTGATACATTCGTTGAACGGCTCGTCCGTTGCCCTCAGCTATTCCATACATACACTAAGTGCATGTCTGCCAGCTCCCTGTTCGAATACCTTTGCATGCTCTTCGTCAGCCGACTACCGCTCGAATGAGGAAATCCGAAATTTCCCCTCTAGCGCACTGATGAACAGCGCCGCCTATTGACTTACGGTGACATTTCCGGTTATGGGTTCCTATGCAATTCTCATTCCTTTAGATGTTATCTACCTCCCCTAAAAGTTTGTACCTATATTTTTGAGACACCCTGTATATAATTTGTTCCAATTACTAAAATAATAAGTATATAAATTACCTACTAGAATATAATAAGTCTCATTGAAATAGCAATTTATACAGATCGGAAAATTTAAAAATATTTATAAGTAGACCCCAACCAGGAGCAGTTATCTGAAAATTGACCCTGTAAAAGAATTTTATTTTGATCGAGAAGGTTGGTGATAATCTATCTTTCCCTAAAACAGAATTTTGATGTTGGGGCATATTTATACACGAAACACTATATACTATATAGAAGTTTGAAATACATTCTTATAAACTCTGCATTACGTTTATAATAAACAATAATCATAATACCCCCTCAAGCAGCTGCTTGCCACAGAGGTCTGACAGGAGCCTGTCAGTTTATGTACCATAGTAGAAGGTCTGTGAGGATGGCAGGACCTCAGCAGAAAAACGACACAAACAACCATGCCTTACCCGAGCCTCGAACCCAGGTCCCTTAGATCAGTAGCCAAGCGCGCTAATTCAAAGATTTTCGTAAAATCTTTCACTTAACGAAAACTTTATATTGCAATATTTGTAGTTATAATATTGGTTGGTTTATTGGCTGAGTGAATGTATGACTAGCCTAGAATCAAAACACTTTGCTGCTTTTAAGGCTAAGGAATAGGCCAAAGACCTCGATAGTTTAAATGTTATGTTACTAATTCCAACTACTTATCACAAAGGCAACTAGCAGCATCAACCACCTGTGTATGAGACTACAATTCCCATCAAATAATAGGATTTGCAGTTACTCTTATAACAGAACCAAAGACTTAACCGCGGATATGCGAAAGTGTCTGGTGGCCAACAAATATGATATGCGAAATATGCAATTGATCGAAATATGCCAGAATTAAGATGTACGGCGTATTTTTTACAGTTTTGCGAGTGAAAATATGTGAATCATCATTCTAATACCATGGAGTCCAAATTGTAACTAAATCGACTTATTTTGAATATTTCGCGAGTATTCTAGAGAGTTAGTAAATTTTTTCTTAGAAAATACATTTACGATGTACTTTTATTCAGAATGTAAATAATAATTGACAATGTGGTATCATCTGCGGAAAATAATGAAAAGAATGAAATTGCTTTGCAAATCTATTCTTTCGCATAAATAATGTAAATACCTGTATCCAACTTGCGTTTAATTATAATTGTGCGCATTTATTTATTTCTTATTTTATACACCTAACAACCATGGGGACGTTAGGGCCAGGCCCTTCCACACCAGGTTCAGTTAAAAACAATACAAAAAGTATAAAGAAAAACAAGAGAATATTTTAAATATTATACATATCAAACATATTAGTTGTCATTATTCAATGAAGTGTCATAATTATAAAATTTAATAGTTTTATGTTTAATAGTAAAATAAATAAATAATAATTTGAAGTTTGAAAATAAAGATCCGAGTAATAATGATATATTTAATATGTGCATACATATTACGCGTATTCATTACCAAAGTCAGGCTGTGAAGGAACAACGAGTATATTCCGGTTTTCAAATACTACGATATTAAAAAAAGCTTTTACTTAGATTTGAATCATTGACGGATATATATATATTCTGATGTCATATTCTGACCCTTTAAATCACGACCATTTATGAAGAAAACTACTTTTCAAAATATAGTACGTTGAGACGAAAAATTGAAAGCATTTCACAGACAATACACATTCGGAGAATGTTATCCTGTTGCACAAAAAATTGTATGAAATTGCGATTTAAAACGAAATTCAACAAATACACTTCACGCTGTAAACACTTTTCTTTCTAAATCCATTAGAGAGCTTGAGAAAAAAAGTTTAAAACTCCTCACTGATAATTCTGGACACAGTGCCAATACCACAATGCATGAGTATTCTTTGTAACCGTCTAACAGAGTGCGTTATTAAAATGCAGTTATTCTCTGAAAATGGGTTCACCGGATAAAAAGAAAATTCCAAAGTGTTCTGCACAAATGAAAAAGTAAACTCATACTTTTGCCTCTGGTAGGTTCTCCGCATTCTTTCTCCAATTCCCTCTACAACATAAAATGATCTTCTACCCGTGAAATCACGCAAGATGCATGGCGTTGAATTGAATCAAGCAGAACATATTCGTGTCTTCAGATTGCAGTAGAATGACAGAAAATTACCAGGCTTATTTCGTCCCTGTCGCGGTGCAAGTGTTTACTAGGATGGGAGCCAAGTGGAACGAAAGGGCGACGGCTAACAGTACGGTGATGCTCTGTTCAGGCCTACATTACCGCCCGCTCTGGAGCTTCCATGGTCAGATTGATGGTGCCCGTCACAGGCTAGGATCCTCCATCATTATTCATCCCCGTTCAAGATGAAAGCCCCGATAATGGCTAGCCTATCTAAGAGAAAGAGAGAGAGAGAGAGAAAATACAGGAACGAAAGAACAAACCTATTCCTCGGCTTCCGTTTTTCTTCCTTAACAACCCCTCATCTTCTTCCCCTTCCTCACACACACACTAAAGTGTGACAACACTTGGCATCCGCATGAATGGCGACGATATGATTTCGGAAAGTGCTGAAGCCATTTCTAAGCAAACTCTTTCCATCGTCCGAACTGCGCCGATGATTGCGCTTAGAATAGGCCTATTATTCTTAGTCTTTGCTCTCCTCCATTCCTCAATAATTTAATTTTTTTTTTTAAGTTCCTTCCTTTAGTTTACGTATTTATTCACTTTTGTTTTCAGTACTTTAACGATCGATGTATTATCTGAGTCTTTCTTTCTTTACGGATCACTTGGGTGAAACTTTCGATGTTTTAGGTCGGCGCTCCGGTGAATTACGGAAGAGTCTCCAGCATGGCGTCTAAAGGAACCGTCGACTCGTGTCATCTGCTCCTTTCAACCTTCATCAATCACTAATCCTTTTGCTTCCAAAACTTTGAGCGTGAACAACGCAGCAGCCACGGTCACTTTTCTTTGCCCAACGTATACTTATTCAGAGATATTCAGTTTTTCCGAAGTTTTGTCTTGTTGGCACGTCATCTACGTCGCCTTTTTTTTTTCACTACACATCACCATTTATCAAGTTAAAATAGAAATTGTATGTCGATAATGTTCTTAATCTCAAAGATTTGAAAACACGCATGAAATTAGATTGTTCGTCGAATTATATTGCTGTGACTAGTTGTGCTCCTCACTCATTTCGGGCAATTGTAAAAAAAATAGTAAAATTTTTTTTCTGATGAAAAGAGTTTTAAGAGTTCAAAATTGACTCTTTTTTCCCTATAAGTTTGAATCGAAGAAAATTTAAAAAGCCAAAAATGAATAAATGAAAATATTCAGAATTCGGTGTATTACCCATCATATATTTTAACTTTAAGATGTCCATTTCTTTATTTAAACATTGTTATTTACTGAATCAAGTCAAACATTTCACAACCATTTCTTACTTTATACACTCGCTTCTGAATGATATTTTATCGTCTTTAAATTTCAATACTCCCATGAAACTGTTCCGAACAGAAGTTACCATCTTCTTTATTCTTTCGCCATGAGCAAAAAGTAAAAACAATATAAATACAAAGAATAACTTACTCAGCAGCAGCGATTCCTAACGCAATGTCCGGGGGCGCCATGTCGCCAGCCTATATTTATTCGGATGCCTGTCCACGGGTTAAAAAGATCATAAATTAGCCTCTGCATAATACGAAAGCAAATAAAGCAAGCGATTCGATTATAAAGTCCTTACAGCAATCGAAATGAGTTAATCAAACGACATCTCTGACTTGCAGAATAATTTATTTTCTACCACTGTAAAGCTATCAGCGGTTTAAGAAAGAGCGATTTGGAAGTTCTTTTATTTTATCCATGTATTCCATATAATACTAACCCTCTTGTTGACTTCAGTCTGTCAGAAAGCAAATTTACAAAGCTTAACTTTCGACACTTTTTTTTACAATCCCTAATATGGACAATGCAGGGTAATTGTACCATCATCCGACATATTCTTCGCAAAGACCTAGACACTTTTATCGTGGCAACAGGTTTTTGTATTCCTTGCTGTTAGAAGTCCTGTCCTTTTCGCCCAGCCATCGTTTAATTGCTGTTTGTGCTCTAGGCACCCAATATGCACACTTTTTCAAGCCCAAAGTACTAAATGATGTTGACGACTGTTCCATGCCGCCGCTTCAAGTCGCGGTCCGGTTCTTTCACCATAATCTTTCTAATGTTGTAAATCGCATTTTTCCACAAAGTGTCTCTCTCCTTGTAAACATACTATTTTGACTGACCCTCGTATTTACAAAATAAGTCTTCAATACTATTTATTGTTTTCAACAAATTTTCCAAATGCGTTGTTAAAAACACCACGACTTTGATGTTGTGCCGAAGTGTTATCACGACAGAAGTTGTACCAGCAACTATTCATTTTGTATGATTACTTATTATTTTATTATATATATATATAATTATTATTATGTAATTAGATGTGCCATTATATCATAACTGTTAAAAACCTCTATTCCACAGGAAAACATTTTTTTTCTTTATTTATTACAGGAAGAACAATTTGAAATAAAAATCAAAGCAATTTAATAACTAGCCTTTTTGAGAGCCTGCACCAAAGTTTCTGCTATTAGAATATAAAAATATTATTATAAACCTGTTATTATAATGCATATGAGTTATATACGCATACGCTATTCGTGGTATGCTCCAATTAATGATTCGTTCTTTCAGCGTTTCAGAATTCAAAAGTCGGGTTGTATGAGATTGCTTCATGACTGAGCGGTCTCCTTTTTCACTCCACAAATGGCTACTTCAGAAGGAACCGAAGAAGCAGGCAATGCGGTTAATGAGTTCTATTAGACAGCTGTTAGAAGTTGCTAGTCAAGGCCATCTACCCTGCGGTTTAATATTCACATCGCGCGTAACATACACTCTGTCAGGGACACTGGAAGACGCTTAGAGTACCATCCGTTGAAATGGCCTCCTTTACAAAAACTTCGATGTCTCTTTTACCAAAATGAAACATCAAGACTGAGTAAGGAAAGAAGATATCAACGTTGTCAAGGTCGAAAATCCAGCTTAAATAGACTCAGGTTTCGAACCTGGAACCCTGCTGACTAGACTGGCTAGAAAATCCAACCACTGTCGTATTAATACCTAAGCAGATTAGAGTACGGCCTAAAATGGCAAAATTTTGGGGACATTAAATTTTGGTTGTGGAAAAATAACGCTAAAAATTACTGTTTAGGCATTAATTTATTTTAAACATTCTGTGTCACTTTTATTTTTAAATATTAAGAAATTAAATTTTTCATACTGTACTCTAACTAGATTATTGTAATTAAAACCAAAAATTTAGGTTTTAAAGAATTACTAACATAGCTGATTATTTATGTGATTAACTTTCAATGCGAAATTATTGAGCTAAATATCTATCAGTGATATATTATTCCTGTGATAAAAATTGCGAAGATTTACAGTTACTTCAAGATCATAAATCATTTCTCTACAGATAAATCGTTCTAGTGTTCACATATGAACCTTAGTATCTTCTTTCAGCTATTAAAAACACCCATAAAGTAGTTCTATGGATCCTAATCTTTGTTGAATAACCGTTTACAAAGTAATATAGATTATAAGATCGTTTACCGCGTAATTAGAAGATGCCGCAACTTATCTCCTCAAATTCTAAACTTGAGATTCTTCTGTATATCAACAGTTTGATACTAAATATGTGTGTGATCATCAACCCAGCGAATAATTATAAACAAATGCTTTACTCTCTAAACTATTTCGTGTATACAAATGCGCTTGGAAAACTAAGCAATATGAGTAGAATCTTGATAGGATCAGAAATGATCCTGCACAAATTGAAGAGAATGTTATAAGCTAGCGGTTCTTAAATCAGTAGATCCAGAAGAAATCAGGCGAGTTCTCTAGCGATCCGTAAATCCTACGCATTTTTCCTTTCAATTTAAACAATATTGAAACTCTTAGAGGTATCTGAACAGTATCAATATCCTTGGGTATCAGCCTTATTTACTGAAAAGAAAAATGAGGTTCTGCCATGCTAGCTAACTAGATGTAGTCTTCTAACACATTTGCTAACTAGAAATGGCATTCTGACTCATTTTCTGACAAAAAAAACTGGTTTTACCGCATTTAGTGATTATAAAATGGGTTTTGTCGAATTTACCGACTAAAAATGGAATTCTGCCACATTTGTTGACTAAAACTGAGGGCCTACAGCAGAAAAAAGTTGAAGAACTATTGCTATAAGCATTTTAATTTGCCCAACTCTGAAATTCATAATTTTATCAATAAATATCCGTAATGATTTTACCCTCTCTCATCTGTTCTTCTGATTCGTATCATCTACATAAATTGTTACATCATCACATCATTAGTATCATTTCTTATGCTAGCACCAGATGAAATGTTATACCCATAATCACGCCAATTGCTATACCACCAGTACCATCAAGTACTGAGACATCATCAATATGAAGTGCTATGTGTTCGTAATCATCATTTACTCTAGTATCATCATCGTCAAGTTCTATGTCATCACGTGTTTTAATTTCTATGCCTCCATAGAAAGCTGAATTGATATATTGCGTAAGTGTTTGTATATTGTATGAGAAACCAGGAGAAGCCTAATATAACTTCTAGGTTATCTCCATCCTTTCTGTAAGGAGAATCTTTTTTCTTTTTTATAATAATAATAATAATAATCAGGGCTGGGGAAATCCATTGTAACGGCGAATGAATTTTCTGGCGTAGTTTTGCTATAAACCTAGGGAAATCTTGAAAAATATTTCCAGGGAAAGAATATCAATTATATTTCACTTTAAATTCAGTATTTTCATTTATTATCCAATGCACTTAAAAGAAAGGAAAAGGTTTTGCCCCTTCCTCCCATGATTTTATAAGTCTTTACTCTGGCTTGTGGTAGACACTGCTGTATTTAGTTGTTTTACCTCTGAGCGGCACTTTTTTGCACACCATGGGCTAAACAGCCAGGTCACATGGACCCGGACGGCTCAGAGAAGGTTGGGGGAGGGGACCCACTGGAACAGTTGTTAAGAGACAGATGGTAAACTCCTATCAAGGCCATCCAGCGTGTTCTTTAACGTGCACAGAATATGGCACTCCCGCACACGGTGCCACGGCTTAACTTCCCATCCGACGGACGGCGGCCTTTCCAAGCCAATCGGTGTCCCCCTACTGACCGAGGGCAGTGCCGGGAGTTTTGCGGAGATAAGTCTCAACGCAGGTTCGAGCTGGGATTCCAACCTGGGAACTACAGATTACGAGCCTGGCGCGCTACCGACTGAGCAGCATCCCCGCCCCAAACTCTGCTGACTAGTCAGATTTTTTCGAATTTCTCTATCCCTGTATACTATCATCAGTATCAAATGCTTGCAGTGTCATCATTAACATTAATTGTTAGGACAAAATGTAACTAAATGAATATTAACAATGTCAGTTCTTATTAACAACATCAATTGCTGTGGCATAATCGTATCAAGACAAAATTTCTTATTAGAAATGAAAAAGATATTTTTTTTTCACAAAGACAGTTTTGGAAGTGAAAAATAGTCGAATGAGTAAAATCTTTAAATCCTTTTTAAACCCTAACAAACTACTATACGATATTGTGCTATATTTCAAAAATATATGATGGATTTCAAATCTTCTAAATCTGTTCCCAAGATATTGCAGAAATCGACTAACGCTAAGAAACTGACATAAGAAATTATGTGGTAGGTTCGAAAAAGGTTTACGAACAAGCTCGTAAATTGTACGTAGTAAGCTCCCGCCTGTTATTAAGTTCATTAATCTTTTGATTTTATGAAAAAAAAAAAAGTAAAACAAAGATTACCATTTTATGAGAATTCTTCATTCATTTCGATATTGAAAAAGAAACTAACGAATCATTTTTTACATCATTCAATACTTTAATAAGGCACACGTTTTGTTATTGTTATTATAGGAAGAGCCTTTTACTATTCACGCTTTCTGTTAAAACAGTGGACTTGAAACGCATTTATAATGTGTTCCGACCATTAGTCTTCCCGTCAATTTTTGGAGAAGAATATTTTCTATTCTTTGTCTACTTCTTTATCTCCCTAAGCAGTTTTCTGCAGCTTCTTAATCGTGAGCGGTTGTCACGTGACCTCCCTGATAGATTGTTCCCTTGAGAACGAGGCGTACAGGAGCTGAGCATGAATAAACGACAGGACTGTGTTTAATGTTCCACGTGATAGTGGGACGTCGCGTTTGAGACCTGGCCACGTGGTACTTCATCACGTCACACTTCGTGATGTCATTATTTTGCATACTTCATAACGACTACGTATCACACTACCCTTCAGTACATTAGTTCTTTACTTTCATTCAAATAAGTTCGTGTGGGGGGACAGCCACGCTAAGGAAATTGTTAAGCCATCAATCGATAAAACTTTTACTGCTTCATTCTCTTGAAGTCTGGAATTGCATTAAAGAGCATTAGAAAATATTCTGAATTTTTTCCTCTTTAAACATTAGGCGTTTTTAGCTTTTATATTGTTGATATTTTGCATTAAATTAATAGCGTTTATTATTATTATTATTCCGCTGCTATAGTTTCCAACAGAGTTATAATGTTAAATTTAAAGGAGGGACAAAATTTGTCTTTAAGGTAGAAGAAGTTCTTCTGCTGCGATACCAAAACATGAAATATCTTTTATAAAAAATTTACGTCAGTGTGAATTATTCGTTTTACTGTCTGGTGTGAAATAAAACTTTCTTCTAGACAATGGCAATAAACTCATTATTATTTAAATTAGATTACGTATTAAAATATACAAATGAAATTATCATTAGACTTAATTTTCAGGATATTTTTAATTCTGTCAAGAAAAGAGATATTTCCCTTGTTCTAGGTGACTTCAATGCCAAAGTTGGTACTGACTCTGACCTTTGGGGAGGGGTGATAGGCCCTTTTGGTATTGGTAGCTGCAATGGCAATGGGCAACGTCTCCTACAGGTAAGTAAACTCAATGGTTTCAGAATAACTAACACTTATTACAAACACCGCGACATACATAAGTACACATGGGTTTCACCCGATGGGCTGCATAAGAATATGATTGATTATATATTAATTAACAGCAAATGGGCTAGTTCTGATAGAAATACCAGGGCATATAGGGGAGCTGAAATTGGATCTGACCATTACCTTGTTAAAAGTGTCTTGCAACTTAAACTTAAAAAGTGTTGTGCTAGGGTTTAAAATTTTACTTTTAATACCGAAGCTCTGAAAGACACAGTTATAGTCAAAGCTTACCATGACAGGTTACCTAGTCATTATGACAGTCATGGTATGCTTAATACTGAAGTTGAGGAAGAAACAGCAGAGAGCTGTACTACATAGTTAATGTTTTATGTTGTAGAAAACGGACAGGTATACAGGAATTGAAGGATAAACAAGGTAAGGTTATAGAAGGGGAGGATTCTGTCATGGCTAGGTGGGCTGAGCATTTCAGTGATGTTCTAAACGATGTGGTTAGTTCTACTCCCATTGTTTGTAATGATGATAAATGCATTGGCGGCTTTAATGTTGGCCCTATAACACAATCTAAAGTTATTTTGGCTATTTCTAAACTTAAACTTCATAAATCCCCAGGGGTAGATGAAATTACTATAGAAATGCTCAGAGCTGGGAATGTTTCAGTTACCACTTGGATGACTGAAATTCTGAATATCTTTTATGATAAAGGCATGGTTCCTAAGGATTTTAATAGAGCTATTGTTATCCCTATTTTCAAAAAAGGTGATCGCAGTTCTTGTGATAACTATAGGGGTATCAGCCTACTCTCTGTTCCAGGTAAAGTTCTTTCCATGATTGTGCTTAATAGAATTAAGAATCTGGTTGACCGTCAATTGCGTGATGAGCAATGTCAATTCAGAAGTGGTAGGGGATGTGTGGATCAGATATTTTCACTTAGGCAGATTCTTGAGAAATGTTTAGAGTTTCAGAAACCTTTGGTTGCTAGCTTTGTTGATTTCAAAAAGGCTTTCGACTCTGTTGATCGTCATAATTTGTGGTTGATTGTGAGACCACATGGTATACCAGACAAGTTAGTTAACATAATGAAAGCGCTCTATAATAGCACTGAGTCGTATGTGAGGGTTGGTAAGTCCTGTAGGAATTGGTTTAGCATTACTTCTGGTGTTCGACAAGGGTGCATTTTGTCTCCTTTTCTCTTTAGTTTGGTTGTTGATTATGTTATGCGAAATTCACTTCAAAGGAAAGATTTTGGCCTTAAATGGGCTGGAGATATGAAAATTTCTGATTTAGATTATGCTGATGATTTAGTCCTTTTGGCAAATGATGTTGATGAGATGAACTCTTTCATTCGAGCTGTTGATGAGACTGGTAGTAGAGTAGGTTTGGTTATAAACAAAGAGAAAACTAAAGTGATGAAAATTGGTAAGACAGGTTGTGATTCAGTTCATCTGAATGGTTGCAGTTTTGAGCAGGTGTCACAGTTTAATTACCTTGGGAGCTATGTAACAGATACTGGTGATGTGCGGCATGAGATTAATAGACGAATAGGGATTGCTGCCGGGACTTTTAAGAATCTATGGAGATTGTGAAGAAATAAGCGTATACACCTAAAGACTAAAATTAGACTGTATAATAGTTTGGTTCTTTCTAGGGTTAGTTATGGTAGTGAAACTTGGACGCTGTGTAAACAAGATAACAGGAAACTAGATGCTTTTGATTCTAGATGCTTACGCAGTATCTTGGATATTAGGTGGTTTAACTTTGTAACTAATGATGAGGTTAGGCAAAGGAGTCTGCAACCTCCTTTAAGCAGCATATTGTGCAGAGAGAGACCCCGCTGGTTTGGCCATTTTGTCAGTGTAGATAATTATATATTGGCGAATAGGGTTATGAACAGTGTGCCTTAGAGGCCTCAGAAGGAGGGGGAGACCTAGGATGCGGTGGGCAGACAATGTCAAACAGGACCTTGTTAGAATTGGTGTGCAGTGGCCAGATGCAGCAGATGTAGCTCAGGACAGATATGCTTGGAGAATTAAACTGCGAGGTCTGGTTGGACCTCCGTAGCCCATGGCTGCTTGATGATGATGATGATGATGATGATGGTGGTGGTGGTGGTGGTGGTGGTGGTGGTGGTGGTGATGATGATGATGATGATGATGATGATGATGATGATGATGATGATGATGATGATGATGATGATGATGATGATGATGATGATGATGATGATGATGAATGTTTCTTCAAATATTTTTCGACTTAAACGCATTCAAATTCCATATATTAGTTTTGAACGTATATTTAAATATCTAAATCAACAAATAAAGCTCAAACTCTAAATTCTATATAAAATTTATTTGTTCAGATTATAGATTAACGGATCAATTAAATTCATTCTTCTTATAATTGCTCTTTTTTGATAAAACTCGGTGCAAAATAATGAATAATGGAATTTTAAAACGTGTATATTAAGTCATTACTTTATTAATAAACTCCGGAGCAAAATAATGGAATTTTAAAACGTGTATATTAAGTCATTACTTTATTAATAAAACTCGGGGCAAAATAATGAATAATGGAATTTTAAAACATGTACATTAAGTAATTGTTTTACGGAGTAAATATTCCGTATTAAACTTTTTCTCACTACATTTATATTATGATGACAATATTTATTTCATCAATCATATCGGCACACGGGCCTCTTCCTAAAAAAAATTCTGGTCAATCAAGCAGCGAAAAATATCTCTAGGAATACGTATCAGCGAAGCGTCCCATCATGCTTCAGCTCTTACCGACTACCGAAACAGAAAAAATGCAGAATAAAACAAACCGAAAATTTTTATTTCTCCCAGACACCTGAAAGTAGACATGGAAGGCCTATAAATAATGAACGCAAAGGTTCCAGTAGTCATGGGGAAAAAAACAAATAATTCGTAAGAAAGTCGTCACTTTGATGGCGACAACACCCAAAATCTAGCAATAAATTTTATCACTTTTCTGTGTCCGGGAGCAACGGTTGTAAATATGGCTCTTTACATACTGTGCATGGTTCTCTAAAAGATGCTCTTCTCCAGTAATGAAAGAATCATCAGAGCTTTCGCTTCATTCTGTTTGCCGCTTCCGTCTTCAATAACAATTTCTACCTTCTTTCTCTATCTGCCTCGTTTTCTTGCCCATGCTTCTTTCCCTGTGTGACAATAAACTCGTACTTTATTTTTAACTGAGGTAGCAGTTTATTTGATACTATTACCTCCTGCGTGTGCTGTACAGGAGATAAGGAATCGCAGAAGAGGAAGGGAAGAAAGAGGCTGCTAGAAGGAGAGAGAACACTGACATCTAGCGAGGCACGGGGTGGCTAGAGCTCACAGATAAGGAAAAGCCAACCTCCACAAATGCCATCAAAGTCGAAAGTGACAGCTTGTTAAGTTTCCCAAGAAACACGGCTCCTTCGCTAGGATGTGGACCCTCTGGGAGCATTTGTGTAGCTCTAGAGGCCCTGGGTTGTTGTGTTGTGTTGCGAAGACGGCTTGGCCTTTAGATACATATCCTGCCACCACCACCCGGCCCGCAGCAATCGTCGGCGAACGCCATGGGGATGATGAGAAGGGAGGAGGGGGAGGAGGGATGGAAGGGGCAAAATAGCATCCTTGCCTCTAGCAAAACGACAGCGTTAGTTATCGCTCCGAGTTGAAGAATACAAAGCAAAAGAGAGAAGTAGAAAAGAAATTGGGTACTTTTTCTGCTTTTTTTGGCTTTTCAGAGCAGGCTGTTATTAAAATTTTTGCAATGTGTGTTTCGGAAACAGGCTCACTTCAGAACTCGAGAGCGAATTAGGAAGCAGAGAATTTTATTTCCATCGTTTTCATTCTTAAGATCACGCTGTAAGGATTTTATTTAAATTAAATTCAAACGTAAGAATCATTGAACTTCGAAGGGAAAAAAGGATTTATTTTATGGAAATATCTTATATTTGGCTTGCTAGAAGAACTAGATTATTCATTTGTTTGTTTTAACCATCAAACACATTCATTTTATTAATCAGCCTTTGATTAAAAACAAGTTGTTATTGATTTTTATTTTATTTTTGCTATTTCGACGTTTGTTGAGGTTTCTTCGTCAGTGATCATACACGCACTGCTCTACGAAACATTAGAGAAATTCCACGTTATGTGTCAATGGGAATCTAACATCGAAACTTTAAAACATACATTTATTCAAAATATGTGACTGGAGATAAATAAGATCATAATAAAATATACACTATGTTTAAAAAAGTGTCCGGACTCTTCCATGTTATGTGAATGGAAAGCCACTTTCAAAGCTCCCTAACAATGAAAATAAACCTTTTACACAAAAATTGTTATTAGCGATAAATTACAGATGTCACTCAAATCTCTCTAAACATATTTCTCGCAATATTCGTTTAATATTTAAAGAATGAATGGAAGCTGAAGCATTTATATTCAACTTTCGACACGTGTGAAAAAAAATACTTCAATATACAAAACACAACTCTTGTAACAATTTGTTCACTAACATAAATTAAATATCTGAAGTTTTTATGATGATTCTTTAAGATTTCATCAATTTGGTGACAATGTGAAAGTCATCTGCTGTTAAATGGTCCCGCTTCAATGACTCTTTAAATATTGATCGAAGATTTTTGAAAATTGACAGTGAAGAGACAGAGATATATATCCACTTATCCACAATTCGAACTCTATATTAAGCCAATAAATCTTAATTAAAAAATGAACTCAAAGCTAGATAAATTTCTCACGTTTAAAACATTAAATTTTAATAATCTCCTTTCTTATTTCCTGAAACTTAAAATGTGACAGAAATTGGATCCATTATTCTTTCGCGCGTTGTTCTGAAAAAAAAAAGCGAAATTTTCTGAATATTTTCATTTTATTTTTTTTTCTTTGAATTTAGTAGTCGAGAGGTTAGGGTGTTTCACTGCAGAGGAAAGTGACCTAGGACCTTAAAAGACATGATGGGTATGTGACTGTTCTACTGAGCATCCCACTGTTCTACTTTCAATCTTGTCAATCCTGCTCTGAAATCTCCTTGGAAAGCGGTCTGTCTACTTGAGGAAAACTTTGTTTTTACTCACCATATATTTCCTCACAGACACTTGCTGCAGTTTTTGTGTGTAGCAAGAGAAAGAAATTTTTCAACTTTGATTTAAATCTGCACTAACTACCTGTTTCATCAGGATCTCTACCTAATAACGAGTTCAACCACACTTTGCCTGAATCATATAAATGTTGTGAGATACAGTTCACAAGTTTAACGTTCATTAACCCATTTTGCTTGCAAAACGAGCCAAATGGCAGAACTGAACAACTCCACCGTAAATAACAAGTTTTAGTTAAATCCAGCAGCAGTTGTTGGATGAAAATGGGAACATCCAACAAAATCTTCCAAACGACGTCTGAAATAATATTTCTCAACCGATTCATTGAAGAGATGTACAAAACAGGTAATAAGAAAGAAAAAGTAATGAAACATTTTCCAGTTCATTACACAGATTCTCATTGGGATTGAGCAGATAGCGAAACACATCGGAATTTGCCCTTATATTATGTCTGAACAGTTTCGATTTGCACAGCTGCATTATAATCTTCTAAGTATCCTCATAATTACAGTACGTACAACATTGTTGGATATATCAGATAATACTGAACTACATTGCGGTATTTTTATTGCCTGCCAGTTAAATCAATGGAATGCACAAAATCTAGCGTGAGAAATAGTCTCACACTAAAGCAGGATCTCAAACATGGGAACTTCGAGTCTCCTTTACCTAGTAGCTTACCTAGTAGTTAGTTTACCTAGTAGCTAGTAGTTAGTCTCATTACCTAGTAGCGAACTGTGGCTTACTAGCTTGGATCGACTGCGATGATGTCACGCGAGTATGGAGAATATGGTCACGTTCAGCCAAAGATAAATTTACTACAAAGGAAATTTAAATTTATGCTTAAGTATAGAAAGTATGTAGCATCTAAATGACAAAACAGCAATGTAGGCAATTATGCTTTTCCTATTATTGCATAAAATAAAATGCTACACGCCGTATGTTGAGAAGTAAGTGATAACTGTACGTACCGTAGCAGAATGCTTAGCGTGTTTGGCTACTGATCAAAGGGACTCAGGTTCGACCCCCTATGTTTTCTTATGTTGTTTTCCTACTGAGGTTTCGTCTTTCTCACAAGTGGATCTTCTTAATTTACTTATTACGCTGACGTTTCCTGTCACATTTTGTGGCAAGCAGTTACTTGAGGAGTAATTTATTTATTTTTTAAACGATTTGGATCATTTGTAATTATTTAAAATAAAATACGGCTTGTCTTACATTGGGAAGTAACCGATTTGGCACCCTGTATGATGTGAATCTGAGAACCCTTCACTAAAGTATTCCTTTAACAGTATCTTGTACATTAGAGATCGTGTAACATGAGTAGCTCATAATCATCTTCATAATTTTTGACTTTCCATCAATGCTGGAAAGAAGGAAAAGTGACTCATCCAATCAAGCACTTTTGTTCTCAATATTCATTGACATTCATCTAATATCTTCTATTTGACAATGTTCCAAACCTTTTTTTCCCAGATTAACGTTTAATATGCGTAGTTTGTCCGATGGTTTCTGACTGGACTAGAACATAATTCTTTGCATAATTCCTCGCATGGTACAGAGGTTAATGGGCTTAATCAACAGAGGATTGAATGTTTCTGTCGCTTGAGATACCGTTTGTCCCCAGTAGCCTTTCTGAATTTCTTTAATCTCTTCCTTTCCTCTTGTCGTATGTTTGCAGTCGCAATTATGATTCCTGGAACGCTTTTCATTTTCAGTTTGTCATTCGTGTTACACTCTAATGACTATATAGCGTGGAATTGCTGACATCAAAGTTGTCTTGACTAGTGAAGTAAATTCTGTTAAGACATCAACGGCCTACTTTTTTTTTCTGAAAGAATTCTATCCGATCTTCTTTCTCTATATGCGGCTTCTTTTAAGTGTTTCGATGCTTTTAGCATTACAGGGATTATGTTGCATCATTATAAATTGTAGATGTGGATCACGTGGGATTTACATCTCAGGTCTAAATATAATGGATTATTAGCGTAGAAGTTGATCAAATAAAATAATATCAAATAAAGCACGGATAAATCAACATATTACTTCAGTTTTGCGTAAACAATTTTGGATTCTACATACATCGAAGAGCCAAAACATATTCACCAGCGCGTCTTTATGTGCAAATCGAAACAACTGCAGGTAAACGACGCTGCGTATGAAGGTCATGAAACGGTATAAATAACACATAATACTGAGTTCTGTTAATCACTGTTATTTTTGTTCTTCGGATGGGAAAGGCAGTGGACTTAAATGAGTTTGACAAGGCCAAATTGTAATGAGGCTGCAAGGCTTGTGGGATGCTGACGGTCAGCCGGGGTTAGTACCTTCAAAAAGTGAACCGAGGAGGGAAAATCCATGAACCATCGGCAAGATGTGCCGACCATGATTCATGGATGTTAGAGGTGAGCGAAGGCTATCCCGTATGGTTATAGCCAACAGAAGGGATAATGTGGCGCAACTCACCCGTAATTTGAATGCTGGTGAAGGGAGTAATGTGTCACAACACACAGAACATCGAACTTTGCTGAAAATGGGGCTGAGTAGCCTCAAGTCGCTGCGAATGCCCATGCTAACCTCAGTTCACTGTCGAAAGTGCCTTCGATGGGCATGCAAGCATCAAAACTGGACTTTGAATGATTGAAAGAAGGTCGTCTGGTCTGATGAATCTCATTTCGTGTTGCACCATGTGGAGTGCCGGTACGTATTCATCGTTTACCTGCGAAAGTGTTGGTACCAGGATTTATTGTGGGACAAAAACAAGCCTGTGGAGGAAGTGTAATGCTTTGGGCAATGTTCTGCTGAGAAACCCGGGGTCCAGTCATTAATGTGCAGGTAACTATGACGTCTACCACCTACCTAAACATCATTGCAGACCATCTTTTCCTGGTAACGGTATATCCCTCTAGTATGCCTTCTTTCAGCAGAATAATGTGCCATGCCACACTGCTCGGATTGTTCGAGAATGGTTGCGTTACATGAGGAAGACTTCCAGGTATTGCCCTGGCCTCCAAATTCCCCAGACATCAATCCAAGCGAGCATCTATAGGGAAAAGTTCAGTCTCAACAGGTAGTTTAAAAATAATAGCAAGAGGTATTTTAATTTCGTGTGCAACACATTTCACCACATTTATGGAAATATCATTTGTGTTGGAACAGCATATCCAATCTGCGGCGGCTCAACCACTTGTTACAAGAGTTAAAGGATCTGTTGGTAATGTGTTGGTAGTAGATACCACAAGACACCTTTAGAAATCTTGTAGCGTCCATGCCTCGCCGGGTAAGAGCCATTTTGGCGGAACGTGGAGGACCAACATCATATTAAGCAGGTGGTCATAATGTTTTGGCTCTTCGGTGTATTTATATATTTAAGTTGCAGAATTTATTAAAAGCAACAAAAATTAGAGGAAACATGAAACACTGATTTAGAGGAAAATATTTGAGAGATAACTTCTACTTAATATTAATAGGTTTTAATGTCGCCCATGGCTATGATTCATAAAATGTAAAATTCTGAATTTTTTATCTTAGGGTTTATAAAAGATTGAAGTTTTCCTCTTAAGATTTCAAGAAAAGGCTTTGATGGATTGCAAAGAGTCTTTTTCTTTGGCGTATTTGTTTTTCCTTTTCCCTTCTTGCAAAATCCATTACATGAGTAAAATATAACATGCTGCAGAAATTATTACTATCAACCTGGACACAAAGATCCTGTAACGAAAAAATATTTTAAATTTTTTTCGTAAAAGAATCTTTACATATGCTTAAAAACTAATTCACTAAAAACGAGATAAACCTTTTTTTAATATACTGCATTAAAAAAGAAAATTTAGCACTTTTCACTACGTTTGCTTAGATGGCGAGAAGGGATAACCTATATGATTTATATATGGGCCTCAGTCTCCCTTCCCCTTTGAACAGATAGATTAGAGATAAATGAGCGCCCCAGGCTCGTAATCTGCTGTTCCCAGGTTCGAATTCCACCTGTGACAGTGTTGAGATTTATCTCCGCAAACCTTCCCCCCCTTTCTTCGGAGTAGGAAACACTAATGGGATTGAAAAGGCCGCCGTCCATCGATGTGACGTTAAGCCGTAGCGCCATGTTCGGGAGTGCCATACCTTTTGCAAGTTAAAGAATACGCTGGATGGCCTTAATGGGAGACTATCATCTGTCTCCTAACAGCTGTCCAGTCCTCCCTCCCTTCCCTCCCCCAACCTTCTCTGAGCCCTCGGGGTCCTTGTGACCTGGCCATTTAGTTTATTGTGTGCAAAAAAAATGCAGCTCGGAGGTAAAACAGTCCAACATTCAAGCAATGTTTAATAACATCGTTTACCGCAGGAATTAATAAAGCAAAAACCTATATGCATTTTAATAAATCCCAAGTGTTTTCAATCACCAAGTTTTCAAAGAATTATGGTTTCAAAAATTTACTTTTTAAATTTTAGCTCTACTTTTTACCTATTTAAATGGTGTGAAATATTAAATTCACAAGGATTTTCTGGTTATCTAAATTTATGCCTTTTTAACTCATTTCAAAAAGCGAGCTCTTTTGGTTTTGTTTTGTCGTTAGACGTTCAACTTGGTTTTATTTGTTTTTAGAGACAAATGACAAATTATTTTTGTATGGGATGGGTACGAATTAAATATTAGTATTCGTATTTTCCTAATATTCCAACCACCGCTAGAAAGTGATTAATTTATAAAACAACACGACTTGTACGACTATTGTACAAGGTAGAAAGTCGAAATTCTATCTGTATAGTGTGGTGGTTGAAGAGCTTACATTGGTGGCATTAATTCATCCCTTTGTTCTCAGGAAGGGTGGGAAAACCCGATATTTTCACTTTAATAGAAATTTCGTTTTGGGTTGGTCAGATGCCAACGAAATTCAATATTACTAATTGCAATTTTCCTAATCAACCATGAGCTCGAATTATTTCTACATTTGAGGAAGCCAAAAGTGGGAAGATTACGAACGTCATTCTCTTTGAAAATTAGCATTCCATATTCGCCAGAAGCAATCCTCCTATTTTTGATAGTTCCCCTCCGTTTTTCATGTTGTAAGTATTTGTAGATAGAGAGTCGACTCCTATCTTAACTTTAATTCTGATAGAGAGAGTGTCACAGTTTCATTTTGTCGATTCTTTCGCGTAAAAACGACGACTCCTAACTTAAAGGTGGTAAGTCTAACAAATCGTGGGTTGCAAAGGTTTCCACACAATGGGCTAAATGGTCAGATCACAATAACCCCAAAGGCTCAGAAATGGTTGGGGAAGATTATCTACTGGATGCCAGTTAGTAGGCAGATGAAAGTCTCCCTACAAAGCGATCCATTTTTTTTTTCATTCCTTATAGTATCTAATGAAATGGAAAATTCTCTACTTAACATACACTTCATCATACAAGTATGCGATATATAGAAAATAGAATACTGAAAAGCCACATTACCTACAGTAAAACATCTTTTCTTTAAGTATCAGCATTCTCTTAATAACATTTCCTTTCACATTTCGCATTCCTAGCGCAACTTATTTCTTTCCATTGTCGCATGTCTTTCCAACTGGTAATACCGCGTTTCCGTCATAGACGACATCTATCTCTAAACGTGGATTCGCTTTTATTCTTAATCTCCTACATTAAATTCCACACTCGAGTATTATATCTGAAAATGCCACATCCCAATTTAGAAACTTGGAGTCAAAAACACGTCGTTTTAAAAAGGAATCGATTTTTATTTCCTTCAACTGAAATGAATATGACCTTTATCTAGAGAATAAATAATGCTGTCTTTCTAGATAAGCATTTTCATGATGACGCAGTTGTCCCAATAATGTTTTAGACTCTGAACTAACTTTACAGTTTATTAAAGTATTTAGCAATATGGGGCGGGGT
Organism: Ryuthela nishihirai; assembly: GCA_038380435.1. NCBI lineage: Eukaryota > Metazoa > Arthropoda > Arachnida > Araneae > Heptathelidae > Ryuthela > Ryuthela nishihirai. The sequence continues at coordinate 30,019,512 of JAWZYU010000016.1, read as the reverse complement.
GGCTCAGTCGGTAGCGCGCCAGGCTCGTAATCTGTAGTTCCCAGGTTCGAGTCCCAGCTGGGTCAGCGTTGAGATTTATCTCCGCAAAATTCCCCGCCCTGCCCACAGTCAGTAGGGGACACCGATGGGCTTGGAAAAGCCGCCGTTCGTCGGATGGGACGTTAAGCCGTGGTCCCGTGTGCGGGAGAGCCATACCGTGTGCACGTTAAAGAACACGCTGGATGGCCTTGACTGAAGGATACCATCTGTCTCCCAACAGCTGTTCCAGTGGGTCCCCTCCCCCAACCTTCTCTCAGTCTTCGGGGTTCATGTGACCTGGCCATTTAGCCCATGGTGTGCAAAAAAGTGCCGCTAAGAGGTAAAACAACCCAACCCAATATTTAGCAATGCAGTTGTTTCCTTCAGCGGAATTTCCAATATTTTAACAAGCGAATTTATTCTTCAACATGTTTGTATATTCAAGACTATAAATTCATCAAATGTTAATAGGAAATTCAATTCGAAATTTTCAGTGTTAACGAGATATTAACAAGAAATCTACTTCCTAAAAAGGGCAACTCTACACGAAAGTTGTGCATTATTAGTTTTTTATATAACACTTTGGATCAAAATGTTTAGTTGTAGAAAGTTTTCACCTGTTTTTCCTTGAAAGTGTAACATAAATAACGTATATATATATATAATATTACGTTCCGTCCGTCGGATGGAATTTTAAAACCATGGTTCCATGTGCATGAGCGTCATGTCCTGTGTAGGTTAAAAAATAGATAGATGGCCTTGACGGAAGGTTTCCATCTGTCTTTTAACAGCTGTCCAGTCGATTACCTTCTCTGAACCTTAGAGGTCTGCATGATCTGGCCATTTAGATCATTTTGTGCAAAAAAAAAAAGAATGCCACTCAGAGGCGAAACAACCCAATCTGCTTCTGCTAGTGAAATATCCAAGCCCAGCCATTCTAGTTGGTTTTGATCATCCATACAGGAAAAAAAACTCGAAACGAACAATTTTGAGGAAAGCTACCCTAAACTGCGTAATTTCATTTTTGTTGATGTATCTTTAAATTGTAAAATAAAATTCAATATTTTTATTCTGAAATCATGATTAGCAAATTTTGACCAATGGACATTAAACTCATCCAAGTAAGCATTCGCAGAGAAGGTTAAAAAAGCGTTAATGGATTCCTCATAACTGAAATTCCAATGGTTTATTTTATATTCTTTCTTACTCTTCATACTTTATTACCTCGTGAGCATGCAAGGACAACTCCATAAATACACAGAACATGTCTTCGAGACATGGATTTTAAAGTTTCTGGGCCCAAGAACAGATATTTATTTTTTGTAACAATCACGGAAGGCTGATATAAACTTCTAGTATTCCTTCGCTTGCTAGAAGCAGTTAATATGGACACAGTGGTAATAACAGCTCATTTAAACACAGTAAGTAATTTTTATCTCTATACCCACAACACTTTGGATGTCTAGTCGTTTCATTAATGCACTGAATATTTAAAACGCTTTTTACAATTGTTATTTTTGTCGCTTTCAACTACAAGAAACAAATTTTTCTCTGATAGTTCTGCTTCCCTTAAAGATACAGAATAATAATAATATGCATGGGCATTCCAAATAACCAAGATTTGAGAAAATAAACTAATTTCTTCAATGGCAAAAACCACAGATTACCTGTAAATGTAGAATAAAAGAAATAATTTTGCTGAAAAAATGAGTTCCGCCCCTTGAATGGGATTCGAACTCACGTCTCCTGAATATATACCAAATGTTCTGATCACTAAACTATCAGCATTCAGCAGAATTTTCATCCAACTGTGACTGTAAATCTTCCCTGTATTCTCCCCACAAGGGCGACAAAATCGAAAAGATTTTGAGTATTCGAACACCACTAAGGTCAAAAACTCACATTTTTTTTTCTTCAGAATCATTGCAAATATATTTTCCACATATACCCGCCTGTGAAAAAGAGTACAGTCGCTCAAAAAAGTATCCGAACGCTACGGTTGATTACAGAATTCAGAAAAAACATCTGGCAACGATTTTTTTAGAAGTTAATGATCTGGCAACCTTCGCGTACAGTACACCAAGGTTGCCAGATCACTATTTTCTAAAAAAATCGTTGCCAGATAGTTTTTCTGAATTCTGTAATCACCCATATCGTTCGGATACTTTTTTGAGCGACTGTACACATTATGTTTCTACTTAATGTTTTCAAACTTTCTGTTACAACTTTTTGAGAATGAACTTCATAGTAAGTCTTAAGATAAAGATTCCTATAGCGGGAAAATGGCCTTTATATTTCTCAATGTTATATATTTAACCTAGTAAATGTAATGAAACTATATAAACAAGGAATCAGTTTTTTTACAGTAGAAAACATATAAGGTTAAAATAAATCTCAGGATTTATGTAGTTTAAGATAGAAGCATTTTTCATTCTTAACGAATAAGCTCACACAGGTCACTCATTAAGAATTGTACCAAGCTTGTTTGTAAAGCTTTCGAAACCAGGTGCATGTCGTGATGCGTGTTTCTCTATCTTAACAGACCTCTTCAGAGAGGAAAAAAATGTTAATTTCGAGAAAAGGGAATCTCGCACAATGTGGGGCGTATTCTTTTCCAATTCCGATCGTTCCCAGATAACATGGGAAACCTCTGAGCACCATACGCAGCTGCTCCTGGGCCGGCTCAAATTACAGAGGCATTCAGAGATAATTCCTCACCAAATTGTTCAGCATTGTCTTCCAGTTGCCACTTTTGTAAACGGCCGATGCCAAGGAAAAAAAATAAGAGGGGAAAAAATGTTCAACTTAGACAAAGAAAAAACGGTAATGAAACAGTTTGCTCGCTTCTAACACAAATATCATTGTTCTTGGAAAGATAAAATTTCTAACAGTGAACAGAAACAAGTTGGTCATCATTAATAATTTTGCTCGTAATTTCTATTGGAACTATTTTTTTTCTTGGTTCTCGTCTTTAATTATAAGTTATAATTTTTTTTATAAAACTGGGTGTAGAAGGCCATTTTCATTGAAAACACCAAAAATATACTTTTGAACTTTACAAAAATTTAAAAAATGAATGAAATATATATTGTTATAAATATATACGCTCTAGAGCAAGGATCGGCAATCATCGGCTCCGGAACTGCATGCTACTCTGAACACTCTAAAAAACTGCTCTTGATGCATATTGGTTCAATATTCAACTGATATTTTTTAAAGATTTTCGTTAAATCAAGCACTACAGCAGGTTGGCAGATGATAGTTTGAAAGTACTGATGTCATTCAGATGCTCTAAATACACTCCAAATTTCATTACGTTGGTCGAGAAGAATCAAACTAAAAGACTGATGAATTGCAGATTTAAAAGAATCTACAATTCATCAGTCTTTTAGTTATTCAACAGTCAATATTTAGTTATTCAACAGTCAATAGTTTTATTACATACACGTGAATGCACCTTTTTTAAAATAATACGTTATGGTTTTATTTTCGTTGATTAAACTCTACAGTTTCTTTTCCTGTTATGGGTCTTCACCCAATAAAGATTATAATTTGCGGCCCCAAAATTTATTGATTTACCTTTTTCACTTTCGTTGTTTTGGTTCTTGGGTTGCAGTTTTGGCTCTTGGACTCAGGGGTTTGAAACCAAAAAGGTTCCTGCTCTAGATACTAGTGACGGGGGTCAGGTTCAAGTCCCAACAGTGACTGGATAGAGATTCTATCCACTAGCCCACTCTCTGTAAGAAGAGGACACCTTTAGGCTTGAAAGGACAGCCATCCGTTGGATCGAACGTGGTAACGGATCAGTGATCACGTGTGCAGGTAAGTCATACCCTAAACAATTTAAAAAACAAACTGAATGGCTTTAACAGGAATCTTCCATCTGTGTCCTAACAGCTGTGTAGTGGATCTTCTCCCAACCCAACTCTGAGCCTTTTATAGCCCTTGTGACATAGCGACCATAGTTCTCAGCAAACACTTTACACAATGACAGGTCTAAGAGTAGTAGCCAGATATACTAACAGCTGCGTCTGTTAGGACTTTTAATCTCTTCAATATAATATTCAAAAACGCACTTTTGTCTTTCAAATCCACCGAAGAAAAAACTTCATGAAGTTACTGGACAGAAACAACGCTAATCTTAGGTCTGAGAAAAAGACAAGCCTAAAGATCATTAAAAATATAAAAAAAAGAAAGCGACATACAAAAATAATAGAATGAAACATATCAATTTCATTGGCAGCCTTATTTTTTGCTTGAAGAGTCATTTTATCGATTCGATCAAGCCTTCAACCCATAAATCAGAAAGAGAAATTATTAGGGATCTCAGATAAAAGTTGCCGTAATTAATTATTTCTTAATGAGCCGTAAGATCCCGTTTCGTTCAGCTTCAGCAACGAAATGGAAACTTAATGGTTATAAAACGTTGCATTTAGTTTCTCGATTGAATTACTTAACATGTTTTCAATTAAATGCTTTTGAAATAAGAAGTCTGGGGGAATTGCATCCAATCCTTCATTAGTGGCAGTTTCTTGGAGAAACCTCTTCCTGTACAGATAAAAGGCTTTTGTTGCGTCTCAGAAGATGTGCTGCAACCAGTCAACAAGTTGATGTTCACCAAGCGTCGGTTTGACGCCACCTGTCAGCATAAACCAACTGCGGACGTAATAAAAACTACTCTTGGATGTGTATAATTTGCATCTGCTTTCCATAATTATTGAAAACTTACTCTGCCTGGCTGAATTAAAGCCGTTACGAATTGGAACTGGCACGGTAGAGAGTAAAGGAGGAAATGGTGCTTACAGTCGGAACGTCGAGTTAGAAGTCTGGAAACTTAATAATTTGCAAATTGGGTTTCCTCAACTTTCTATGAATATATTTTCTCAAGCATCTTTTCTTAATATTGGAAATAGCTTCGTTTAAAATGTATACAGATATATATATACGCACATACAAACCGAAATGTTCTACACTCTATTGATCTAGACCCTATTATTTCGTGCTCGAATTCTCAGTTGCCACAAACAAATTCGGAAATGGCTGTTGAATGAATATGTATATTGTAGTTAATTACGTTTGCTTTTCCACACTGAAATCAAACTGAATTTCTTTAGACCAGGATTAGTAAAACAGAATATGAGATGTTTTTAATGTCAAACGAAGAAATTCAACTGGAGAAAAAAAAAACATCGTTTCTCAAGTGCATTTTTTTTTTTGCTTTTTTATCCATTTATAGCAGTGTAAAAATATTAAAGACCTAGCAATGACGTAAATGAAAGAGTTTGCAAATGTCAAAGAACCATCCAGCTAGCTCCTAGGTCCGAATTAGGAATCTCCTGATTATGCTCCAGTTCTACTGTTTCAACTAAGTCGGTTCACACCAGTTTAAGAGATGTGGGGTTGGTTCAGTCGGTAGCGTGCCAGGCTCGTAATCCGCAGTTACCAGGTTCGAATCCCAATTGTTCTAGAATTGAGATTTATCTCCGCTAAACCGTCACCCTACCCTCAGTCAGTAAGGGGACACACGGGCTTGGAAAGAACTGCCTCCGCCAGAAATAAACTTCGTCAGGTTGTGTTGTTTTACCTCTGAGCGGCACTTTTTCGCACACTATGGGCTAAATGGCCAGGTCACATGGACCCCGAAGGCTCAGAGAACGTTGGGGGAAAGGACCCACTGGAACAGCTGTTGGGAGATAGATGGTAGCCTCCCGTCAAGGCCATCCATTGTTTTCTTTAACGTGCACAGGGTATGACTTTCCCGCATACGGGCCATGGCTTAACGTCCCATCCGACGGACGACGACCTTTCCAAACCCATTGGGCAGTGCAGGGAGTTAACTTTGTCAGGTGTCCAGGAGCGCTATACACTGTGCATGTTAAATAACATGCTGGATGCCCTTAACTAAAGACTACCACCTGTCTCCTTAGATCTGTCCATCGAATCTCCTTCTCCTTAACTTATGAGCTTTGGAGTCCTTGTAACCTGACCATTTTGCCCATTATGTGCCCAAAAATGCCGCTAAGAGATAAAGACCCAAACTTGTTCGAAAAAAATATATAAACGTTAACGGATATAAAGAGGTCAATGGGAGGTCATAACAACCATAAGAAATTTGAGGTTTTTCACCTCCAGAAAGGAGGTGAAAAAAATAGTAAACTTATACATTTTATATATTTTGCAAGAATGTTTTATAGAACATTAGAACAAAAGGGAAAACTTAAATTGTTCTATTTATCAAGAATAATTTCTGAAGGAGAAAAAAAGATCCGTTAGACTGAAATAAGTCACTTACCAGCAGCTGGTCTTTTGTCTCACGGACTTGCTTTGTCATTCACGGAGAGCAGAATGTGTATCATCAACCGTGAATTTTCATTTATGCATAATAAGGAATTTCCTCAGAAATTAATCAAAACTTAGATAATAAGTATTGTTTAAAACCATTTAATAAAATTAGTATAAATTTTAGAAACTTCAGCCAAGATTATTTCAATATTAGACAGTTAGGAATGATTTCTATCAAACAAGAGAATGTATTGCTAAATATTCCAGCTTCCATAACTCTTTTAAATACTGAATGAATATTGTTGAACATCGTGATTTAAAAGGAGTTGATTATGATGTTTAATTTATATTCAGTCACATTTTTCCATTAAATGCATATTTTGGAACTTATAGAGCTTTGAAGTTAGAATTCCATTGACATAACATGGAAATCCTCTAATATTTTATAGAGCAATACATTAATTTATAACTAAACAAAGAAACGGATATCATCTAGTGATATCAGTAAAACGAATATTTGCATCACAATATATAAACGGAAAGATAGAAGAGGAAATAAAAATACTTAAATCCCTCTGATATATGATAACTATAAATATCTTAGATATTGATAGTAGATGATAGTCAAAGTTTGATCCAAGAAAAATTCTCTGCTTTCAGAAAGGATAGCAAAAGTTCATTACCTTATGTATGCACTGGCCTATTTAGATTCAAGAAAAGCCTGAGAAGGGAGTTAATGCCGCTCCGTTAGTCTAAGTTATTCACTGCCTAGTCCTCTGGTGTCAAACTGAGGCCACTTGAAATTTATTCATTAGGGTTGCATTGAAAAGAGCTAAGGCTTTTGACTCACAATGATCTAACTGAAGTAAATTCTCAATGCAAAAACTTTCGTAAAAGGAATTACCATAGAAACTCACCGATAACAACAGTTCGACACTTAAAATTGGAAAAACTCCATTCATACAAATGGTGCATTACGGTCCAAGATATGAAGTTGACTATAACAACGAATAGCAGAAATATTTCTCATGATCGATTATAAAGAAATATAATATGCTACTATCTACGAAACTCTTGGATATTTATTCAGATTGCTTGAATGTTGGTAGTAATGTCAGTGTTGTTATTGGTTCAAGAATAACTCTGCAAATGTTTCAAGATATAATTGTACTAATGGGTAAAGCTATAATTTTACAAATGTTTAAACTATTACTCACTGTTTAAAACTGTGAATCTAGTAGTTTTAAAGTTTTAACTCTGTCAGTGTTCACCGTCATGACTCTGCCGGTTCCTGAGAAAGAACACACGACAGATTTGAAAAGATGCCGTGTGTCACAGGTATTATTCAGTCTCGGGTACAAGACTGTAATTATCTAATCATATCGAAAGCAACTCAGGAAAAACTTTACTGGAAATTACTATTCGCATATACATTTAGGAGCGGGGTTGGTTTGCTCGGTAGCTAGTTAGGCTCGAATCTGATGTTACCAGGTTCGAGTCCCAACTCAATCAGCATTGAGAATTTTGTGTGCTAATTGCTTTCGTGAGAAAGGGAGCATCATTGAGTTTAAAAAAGCCATAGCCCGTCGGACGGGCCGTTTAGTCTTGGCTCCGTGTGCAAGGACAGTTATACCCTGAGCACGTTAAAGAACACGTTGGATGATCTTGATGAGAGGTTTCTATCTCCTAACAGATGTCTAATGGATCCCTTTTCCCAACTTCCTCTGAGACCTTCCTTCCTTTTCTGAATTGTTCCATCCGTCTCTGAGTGTCGCTCAGAGGTAAAACAACCCATATAAATATATTAACAGATGAATTAATCAAATCCCATTCTCTTTTGACCCGTTTTCCAACAGGTCATTAAAGCCATTGGGCAACTCAAACGCTGTTTCAGGGAGTAAAATTACTCAACCATATTAGAGCAAACGTTCTTATGAGATAATCAAAATTACAACTAAGGAGTTTTGTTGAATTAATATGTTTCAAAGATTTAAAACAAAAGGACAATTAAATAAAAATGCCACTTCTTCCACAGATAAAACATTTTAACCTTCAACACTAATCAGAGCATCTTTACTTAATATCTACAGAACTTGCAATACCACAAACTGCATTTGTTCTTCGTCCGGAACTCTCAAGTAATTTCAAAGCACTTTAAATACGATGTTTTATATTATACGTATCGACAACAAAAGGACCAATGCATAACAGACACATTCACGAAGTTCAAACCATAATTAATAACCATCCTCTTACTTAGCAGGACATGTTCTTAATAAGAATATTTTGTACTTCAAACGCGAGTTATTGAAGAATACTTCCAAAGCAACATTCTAAAACAAACAAAAGAATCCCATTGAACAAACATCTTTTTTTTCTCTCTTAATTCTTGTTATAGCGGATGAGTGTATCCAACTTTGAAGGTTGAGCTTATTTAATGCCAAAGAGAAAGACGCGTGATTATCCTGGAACAAAAGTCTGAAAAAAAATCGGCGCTACAGAAACCAAAACAAAGTTTACATCAGTGGATGGCCCTGTGATCGGTGTCGGTAATCGTAGCAGCTAATTAGTTCTCGGACAGGTGCTGGCGGTAGTCACTTGCAGTGTAAAGGAAGCACGGCAACGCTTTCAAGCACGATAGCCATCATTAGCTGTTAGGAAGCTTTTCTTTCAAGAACCTCTCTGTGGTTCTCTTTCCACTCTTTTTTTTAGTGTCTGTCACTTTTAAAACACAACGCTCCTTTTGACACGAGAGATTTTCCCTACTAAAGGAAATGCAAATGATTATCTTCCCTTTAAGAACTAAGTTCCGAGCTCGGACTGTTTATCATTAACATCATTTTTTTTACCTATAAAAATATGGAGAAACAATAACGGCATTATAATGATGTTGCCGTTCTGCAAGAGTTTTTTCTACTGTCTAAGCTTTACTATAAAAAAAATAAATACTACGAGCAAAAAAATCGACGAACGTATTGTTTAAAAAATAAGGTAAGTTTAATTGCTTTTAAGTGACGTACGGAAAATGTTTGATAAATTTATTTTAAATAAGTGATCATAATATGAGAGTAGTCTCATCTAATATTCTTTTTTCCAACTTTTTTATAACTTTCATTCAGTCTATGTGTTGTTTTCCCCCTAACTTTCTCTGTCTATGCTATAGTATCCTTTACTGCAGTAACTGTTTTTTTTCCATATTATGTTACATTCAGAGTTTTTTTTACTATAGCAGTTTTAATCAGTAAAAAAATTAAAAAGGTTACCTTTCTAGAACAAGCATGACTTATTGTGATGTCTTTATACTATGTTAAATAGCGTTGTAATTATAATAGTACACTCACTTAAGATTTAGTTTTTTAGTCTTAAGATATAGCTAGTAACTCCGCTACATCATTCTTCATATATACCATCCTATATATGCCTCTGATATCCTTTTCTTTGGCAATGTATTCGTTAAATCATAACTATGCCATGTCTTCTTCAAAATTTTTTGTCGGTTTTCTTTACTAAAATGATATACCTGACTAAAATTTCAAAGTTTAAATCTTCTATCACTCACGAAGGTTAGCGCATTCTGCAGTCAGAAATATCAACGTTGTGTTGAACTTTTTGTTTTAATTCGACCATCATTCGTGGCCGTATTGTGTTTTGTTAGAGAACGATAAAATTTTAAAAAAGCATTACATCTTTAACGTCACAATTTTGAACTTTCAGTCAAATACGAACAGCAAGGATTTCCGTTGTTTGGGTTATTTTATCTTTGAACTGCACTTTTGTGCGCCGAGTAGGCTAAAAGGTTCCGAGAAACCCAAAGGTTCAGAGAAGGTTCTAGGAAAGGGATCCACAGAACAGCCGTTAGAATACAGATGGAAGTCTCCCGTCAAAGCCATCCAGCGGTTTTTTAATGCGCATATGGTGTGACCCTCGTGCATACGAGCCAAAGGTTTAATATCCATATGACAAATAAAAATTCATTTGATACCTAATTAATATGAAATATAATTTTATGTAAAAATATAAAATGAAAATTCATTTGATATGAGCACCGTCGTAGATTTTTTCTAATTCTGCCCTTCTTATTCTCCTCTCCCCCCAAAAAGGAGGGGGATTTTCTTGGGGGTGGACCTTAACGAATTATATCTCAAATTAAAGCTTGTGATGTCTTCAATGCAATGGGCTACCTTAAACATGGCTCCAAAAACAGGGAGGAAAAATGTGGTCAATGCTTATGAGTTATATATCAAATGAAAATTTCTAAAGGTATTTTTAACGATAAAGAAAAAATAAAAATTAATTAACAATTTTAAAAATACCCATCTTCTTATATGCACCCTAAAAAGTAGAAAATAAACTAAAATACATCAATGGTGCAATCACTGAATTCGTATTCACTTCAAAGCAAGATAGAGCGCAGATTTACCTAATCAACAAGATTGCAGGCGCTCTATCTTCCTTTGAAGTAAATACGAATTCATTAAATCATTGCATCATCGATATGCTTTATTTTAATTTTCTACTTTTTAGGGCGCATATAAAAAGATTTTTTTAATTTTTTAGTTTATTTATATTTTTATAATTTGTCAATAAAATTGTTTAAATTAGAGTTGTTATTGTGGTTTAGTGTCAGCTTTTTCAGTTTTTCGAACCGTGTAAACACTCCACTCTGATTGTAGTAAACTATAGAATGTTGCAATTATCCTTAATAAGATTAAACTTCTGTATTTCAGAATAATTTTTAAACATCATCCTACAAATATTCCACCGGTGATATCTAAATGCATTTCTACATTTCAAAAATTTTAATTTAAAACAGTTTGTATAGAGACCTAATTTCATATATTTTCTTTAAAATTTCACTTGTTTTTATTTGTGTTTTAGAAATTGGCAAATGAGCAATTTACTCTAGTAAGATTTAAGCCATCATAAAATAATAAAACTGAAGCAAATGGATATTCGAGTCAGTCAGTTTTGAATCAATGTGCATATAAATTTTATGGTCAGTGATCAGTCACCTAACAAAAAAAATTTCAAACAGAACAACTGATTCCTACTCCTTAGAATATATTTCTATTAATTTTCAACAATTCTTAGATAATTTAGTGTTTCAATACAGATCAAATATCTGATAAAGTGATAAAACTTATGTGTGGTTTACTTAATATATTGATTTAATAATGATAAAAGACAATTTGAGTACTGATAGCAAATCTACAACAGTAATTGGAAAATTAACCATTTTATATTCCATCATATCAGTCGGAATTTGCTTCTTTTCGTCACTGTCAATTTAATCACTGACTTCAGAAGCTTCAAGATGCCATTATAAAATTGTTTCTTGTATTACTTTAATTGAATGGAGTAAAATCACAAATTTCTAGTTTTTTTTTTCTCAAAGAAATCGATATTTCAAGCGACTAAACCAATGTCCAACAGTCAATTCACTCTTCATTCATGTTGTGAACATTAACTTTACATATTTTCTAACCAGATGCGTAACCACGAATAATTTATTTCGTGCTTCTGCAGACAAAAAGGCAACGCTTAACAGCAAGAAAAGGATCGACAGGCATATCTGTAGATCCGAATACCGTTCCTTTCTTAGTGACCTTTCTTTTTTCTCCCTCTACCACTTTGACATTCTAGACGAGGAAAGCCAGTCATTCTATTGGTGCCGGTCTTCAGCAGATTGATCACAGCAAGGTGCCTACCGTAATTAGTATCATGTCTCTAGCTTTCTTCTCCCAGTGCCTATTGCATCCTTTCCACTTCGGTAATTAGCCGTTCTTCGAATTCTTCTGCTGCACGGAGTGCTATTCCTCCCATTTTAACCTCCCTTTCTCTCCGTCCCTCATACCAATCTCTCTCTCTCTCTCCATCTTCCTCGTGCATCAACGACTTTGCTTTCGCAGCATCCCTACTAGACGACACGCTATGAGGACTTGTAACGGGCCAGTTGTTGCTCCGTCCTGAGGTTCCTAATTTCTTAGAACTGAATACAAAACCAAGGAAGAGAATAGTCAGGCCATTAATGAAAGCTTCTTCACTATCATCCTGCTTCATTTCAAATAATACTACTCTCTGCATTTTCCTTTTCTCTCTATTTCCATTAGCACCTAGATAAAAAGTAATTATCTCCTTTTTTATGGGGTTAGTTACATAAAGGAAAAAAAGAAATCGGAACGGGAAGTACTCGCTTAATAAAACAAGACTAGAATTTGAAGCTAATAAGAAAAAATTCAACGACAAATTTTAATCAAATTGCTAATAAAGTTAATCAAACGTCTAATACTCCAAACACAATTTTGTTGGAATTTATTCTCACTAAAATATCACAAATAGATAGTAAATATTCTTCAACTATCTGCAGCAGAGGAATTAAGCTCGGATTCTTTCCCATTAACCATTTTAATTTGACACTCTTTACTTCCTTGCTCAGTTGCTACTTTTACAGACTCTGCATCGCTATTATCTACAACGGAAACTAGATAAAAGTTAGTATTGTGTAACCAATGAGTAAGTAATCAGAAAAAACTAAAATATAAAGCAATGGCTGAAACATCAATGAAGCTTTAGCTGTGAGGTTATTTTTTCCAATTATAACATTAAAGGCTTTTCTTTCGTTTTCTAAAAGCATCAGAAGCGGAAGTAATTAAAGGTGTTAATAGTTCTCTTCTTAAGAATTATATTCGCTTGAATAACTGCAAAGCCGTAAGAAAAAAAACTTGGAGAAAAGTGCTTGAAATAGTGTTGACGGATCTTAAGAGAGTTTACCTGCAATGTTACAAAGAAACAAATGTACCAAAGAAGTTGCATGAACTTCAATGTGTTTGAAGATTTAACAGCAAATACCTGCTGTTTCGAAATCTTTTTGCTACTTAAGTTAAGTTATTTTATAATTTAAATATCAACTTCAAGGTTATAATATTTCTTAGTTTAAACGACTTATTAAAAAAATTATTTATATTTTTCTATGCCTGCAAAATCGAAAAGTTTTTAACGTTGTTTTCTTCTTTTTTTTGCTCTATAAAATAGTATTCATGAATAAAAATTAAAATAGCTGCCGTATTGCATCTCAGGAAAATTCAGAAAGCTGAAGTTTCAATCATGGTAATAATGAATAATTTTGGTATTCAGTAAAAATTTAGTTTGGATTTTTGTGACATTGAGATGTCCATGAAAAAATGTTACACTTTTGCTATTAAAATTTCAAAAAATAATAATCAGCAGCCTAAGCCAAGCTCCTTGACACCCATTCGGCTTACTTTTAGAATAGCATCCATGTTGATGTATGCATATTTATATCTCCTTCTAGTTTCCATGGACCTTAAGCATTTCAAACACGTACATTGCAGTGGAAGATGGTGAATAAGCATTACATTCACCTCCTACCCATGTGCATATTTGATGCAGGAAAAAAATGATTAATCGACAAAAAATCTGATTAAGGATCTGTTTTTCTACTGTTCGTTTTAAAAGACCTGAATTTAACAAATTTTAACAATCTAGATGCATACATATATTATTCAGCTAAAGGTTATTGGCTTATGTTCAAGATCTCCTGATTCGGATTCCAGGTAAATTCAATCAAGATAGCAGAAGCAGAATTTTTATCTTCTTTATCTATATATTTTTCTCCGGACGAAAAATTATACAAAAGTCCACAGCCGAATTATTTCGCTCCCATAGGTAATTAAGTATCTGTATGGTAAAAGTATCGCAGAATAGTGCGAGCTTATAGTCCCGAGTAAAGCTCTTCAGAGCACGAGTCAAGTGCCTTGAAGTGTTTGATCACCTGTAATCTAAGTTCTAATCTGTCACGCTTGAACTCATCCGAATTTCATTGATAAGAGTGCCTCTCTACATGTGGAATAACTTCTGTAAGCGTGTAAAGCATAAGCATATCTGTTCCAAGGCGCTAACAGTTCTGAAGTTGAATAACTTTTATAAACATATATGATATATCTAGTCCCTTATGTCTTTCCCTTTCTACGGCAAAACTTATAGTTCTCGACAAAAGACAAGTATTTACATAAGTTCTTTACAGTTAAATTTTGATACACGAGAAGAAAATCGTAGAAATAATAAAAACGGAAAACGTAGAAAAGTTTGCAGCATCTCTGTAACCTTCACTTTGCAAGTCGATTTGCCTCTCAGCAACAAGTTTCACGGCATTCAGAACTCTCTAGTCAAACAATTTTTATTCAGCTACGCGTCAGTTACAAAAAGAAATCCACAGTCCATCGTCGAGGCAACAGCGAGAAGAAAAATCGGGCTCGCCTGCTCTCTTCACTCGAATCAGATTTTATGCTGCGTAAAAGGTACTTTTGAAAGCTAAAAATGCATTACTAAAGCAAATTCCAGCATGCTAACGCGATAGCTACATGTCAGATTTCATAAACATGTAATCAGTCTGTTCTTGAAAAATCGATGGCTTTACAGTTGCAAACTGAGAGACTAACCGCGCCAGAGATTCTTTCAGTATCTTATCTTCACCGTCAGGAGCATTACGATATCTATCCATCTGGATTTTTTACTCGGTTTTGTTATTTCACTTCTACGGATGTTTTATTTTATATTTATGAGAACCTGGATATTTTGGAGTATACCAAGTTTTATTCTATCATCGCACAAGTCTATTTATTTAATTATTTTCTTTTTAGAATCATTTGTAGTTATCTTGCCATGCTGATATTTTACATTAGATCAATTTTTCGTAATATTCTCGATACGTCCTGAGATATCTCGAAAAAGAATTTTTATTAAGATTGACTTAAATATTAAATATTAATAACATA
Source organism: Ryuthela nishihirai (assembly GCA_038380435.1). Classification (NCBI taxonomy): domain Eukaryota; kingdom Metazoa; phylum Arthropoda; class Arachnida; order Araneae; family Heptathelidae; genus Ryuthela; species Ryuthela nishihirai. The sequence goes on along the minus strand of JAWZYU010000016.1, from coordinate 30,004,417 downwards.
GAGTTTTAAAGTCAGTCTGTCACCGAAGTATAGTGAAGGAGTTATTGTTTAGCAAGCAACCAAAGTCGAAGCATGTATAAAGTCTAAAATTATTGCAGCATAGAAAATTTAATATTTGTTTGCTGGGTAAAGACAGGCAAGATAAAAATGTCTTTAAACCATCCAACGGCAAAGAATTAGTCTCTTTGCTAAATTCTTCTCTAAGTTAGGTTGGCATAAGATAAACGACGCAGTTCAGTTCAATAGGTTGGTTTACCTTTGAATGGCACTTTTTTTTGTACACAATGGGCTAAATGGCTAGGTCCCCTAAGTTTTTGAAGTGGTTGAGAGAAGGGGACAGGATAGCAGTATAAGACAGATAGTCGTCTCCCGTCAAGGCCATCCAGTATGTTCTTTAACGTCCACAGGTTATGGCTCTCCCCGTATGGTGGAGAGCTTATATCCTGAAGATAAAGTCCCATTCGGTGGACAGGGATCTTTCCAAGCCCATCTGTAACAGCTACTGACCGAAAGCAGAGGAGAGAGTTTGCAGGTATAAATCTCAACGCTGGGAACTGGAGATTATGAACTTGGCACGCTACTGAGTTTTTGAACTTTTTTATTACATTTATCTATTCACTTCTTTGTTCGCTTTAACGAAACTAAAGATTATCTTTAGCAAGTCACATTTTAAAAAGTTTAACATAGAAGTATATCAATATTTAAAGCTAAAATTTATATTAAGTATATCAATATTTAAGCTGGTGTTTTCCACAGGAAAAAATATACTATACTTCCTTTTTGACTAAAATATATCAAGTCATTGGTCTGATATATTATCTTTTTAACATACAAAAAGAGCCAAAACATTATGACCAGCACGTCTTTATGCAAATCGAAACAACTGCAGGTAAACGACGGCGCATGTGAAGGTCATGAAACTGTATAAATAACACATGATACTGAACACTATTAATCAGTGTTATTGCTTTTCAGATGGCAAAGGCAGCGGACTTAAGTGAGTTTGACAAAGGCCAAATTGTAATGGCCAGACGATTGGGTCAGAACATTTCCGAGACGGCAAGGTTTGTGGGTTGCTCACAGTCAGCCGTGGTTAGAACCTTCAAAAAGTGGTCCAATGAGGGAAAGCCATGGACCGCCGACTAGGTGTGGGCCGACCACGGTTCATCGATGCTAGAGGTGAGCGAAGGCTATCCCGTATGGTACGAGCCACAACACACAGTGCATCGAACCCTGCTGAAAATGGGTCTGCGTAGTTGCAGGTCGCTCCGAGTGTCCATGCTAACCTTGGTTTACTGTTGAAAGCATCTACAATGGGCACGCGAGCATCAAAAATGGACCTTGAATGATTGGAAGGTCATCTGGTCTGATGAATCTCGTTTCCTGTTGCACCATGTGGAAAGGCCAGGTACGTGTGCGTTTTGTTATTTGGGAAAGTGTTGGTACCAGGATGCACTGTGGGACGAAAACAAGCCGGTGGAAGAAACCTAATGCTTTGGGCAATGTTCTCCTGGGAAACCCTGTGTCCAGGCATTCATGTGCAGGAAACTATGACGTCTACCACCTACCTAAACATCATTGGAGATTAGATAGATCTTTTCATGGCAACGGTATTCCCCTCTGGTGGTGCCTTCTTTCAGCAGGATAATGCGCCAAGACACACTGCCCGTATTGTTCTAGAATGGTTGCGAAACATGAGGAAGACTTCCAGGTATTACCCTGTCTTCCAAACTCCCCAGACATCAAACTAATGGAGCATCTGTGGTTCGTGTTGGAACAGCATATACGATCTGTGGCAGCTCAACCACGTAATTTACAAGAGTTAAAGGATCTGCTGATAACGTGTTGGTACCAGATATACACCTTAAGAAATCTTGTAGCGTTCATGCTTCGTCGGGTAGGAGCTGTTTTGGCGGCACGTGGAAGACCAACATCATATTAGGTCAATAATGGTGGTCAATAATGTTTTGGCTCTTCGGTGTATAACTTCATAACATGTGCGATGATTATAAAGGTAATTGCAATCACTGATTCACTTTGGTTTACATCACTGCCATTCTACTCATTACCATCACTGCCATTCTACTCATTATCTGCTTAAGATGATATTACGCCTGCAAAAATGTATTTCTCAGCTAATACTATTTCACTTTTAACTCTAAAACCTTATAACTCCATCTATTTAGTGATACTTAGTTTGTAACTCAGAAAAATGATCTCACTTCCATTTATTACAGTTTTAAAGGAAATGTAGTCATTGATGAAAAATCATCAACTTAGATACAAACTTATCACCATGACGATTTGCACTGTCTAATATATGAGCGTTTTATTATCCATTACAAAATTTAATGCAATATCTGTTTGTTTGTTTGTTTGTTTGTTTTTCTTTTTTGTTTCCTTTTTTTTTTGTCCCTGCATCATCGTCACTTCAATCACAATTAGAAAAAACGCTCAGGCGTCCCTTTAGTTTGAAAGCCTCGTTGTTGTTCTTCCTAAAAGCTGATTTGTACTTGAAATGCTTCCATCCTTCAGAAGGTAATCAAGACATGGATACAGAAGGTAAACTTAATAATTTCCCAGCAATTTAGACTATTTCCTTGCACGACAACACGGGGCTTGTTCGCTGCCTTCACCCCAGCCCATTAGATATTATTAAAGTCCCCCACGTTCCTCTTAGTACCTCACTCAAAAAACCTGTTGCAATCTAACTCACCACCCATGAAACAGAAGAAGATAACTATCAAGCCAGAGAAGCAGTCGTTACCCATTACACAATATATTTACGATGATGGCTGTAATCTCATAAGGTGATTTAGTGACTGAACAGTACAACTGGTATTATCAGTTGATTAAAGTTAATGCTATTGAAACAAACAACCGATCGTGATGCCCAGTAGCATTTTGAACAAACAAATCTCTTTGATCTCTATACCCTCCCTCTTGAAGCTAATATTAGGAAAGTGGCCAGTTATTATTAGTGGGTTCATGTTTAAATCCGTCTTGTTTCCTAAATGCTATCGCTCAGTTATCTTTGATATTATTTTACGATACTGTTATAATATGTGTTCTTATAGAAAAGATTATATCCTTAATATACACTGAGTTACAAATGTAACGCCGAATATTTTCGTAATTATTGAAGTTTTGATCACCAAATTTATTTCACAATTTTTATTTTGAAATATAATAATATATAATATAGAAACTTGAAATGTGCGCTGAATATTTTTGGGACTGAAAGAAATTTTCCAGAGCCATTGAATAAATATAATAATACATACAACAATATAATAAATAAAAAAACACAAAGGGCAAATGGATTTCTTTGAGGGCATAACTATCACAACAGAATTACGCAAGCTACTGTGATAAAACCAGGTCATCAAGGAAAGCACTAGACAGTAATGCTTCGCCTACGTTGTTTCAAGATGTATTTATATAACGTTAATAAGAACAAAGCCTGAACTACTTAGAGAAAAATAGACCTTAATTAAAGAAAAATATAATACTAATGAAAATAGCTTTTTTATACATAGCATAATTCACTCCCATATCAACAGTAATAGACTGTTTTTTGACGAATTGCGCACATGATTCTGAATTTCGCTGAAGCATCATCGACTTAGGGTGGAAATGAATCAAAGAAGTGGCCCTGATGATGCAGATGATGGATGGCGTCTCCAGTTTAAGTGTCACTGAGGGCAGAGATTTAATTGGTCATTCGAGACTTACCAACAAGACATATTTTGACGCATGCTATTAAGAGCAAAATAAGCGCGCAATATTGAAGTTAGATGGTTCTGCCAAGACATAGGAATTATAAAACTCCGTGTATTAATGATTAAAAACAAATGCAAGTTATCGAGAAAAATGTTTGAAATTCTCCGGAACTCTAAAAGTGGGAAAAATATCCAAAATATTATATGTTGATAATCATACAGAACTCAACAGTTTCATTTTCTCTTGCTCATTTGTAATTTATCACAACCACAAAAAGTGAAATATATAATTATATAACAATTTTAAACATGAATATACTTATAGAGAAACAAGTCAATAGATATTGCGCATAAATTTACAAACTTTCCTAAACATTGAAATTCCATCCAGACGTCTGATTTAAGCCATGATGAGAATGGTTTATATTTAAAATTATTATTAAAAATCCGCCTTTTAGAGGTTTTCGCCATCAGTACATTGAATTTTTAACATTTTACTCTATATAATAGTTAAAGATAAAGTTAGTCTTCCGAAAAAAAAATCCCTTTTTCATTGGCAATATTTGAAAGTAAAATCGCATTAAATGACCTGATGGCTTAAATTCTAAGTTGCAACATTAACATTTTAAGATCAGGGTTCTCTAAATGCAAAACAAAAATTAGCGTTTCTGTTTGCTTTTTCTTGATAAAATTAGAGAATATTGATTAGTAGTATCATTGATGAGGCACAACACTAACGTGGTTTGTGTCTCGCTGAGACAAACCATTGAAGTTTGCTCTTCGCTGAGACACTTCAAAGCCCCGTGTTCACTGAGATAGACCATTATGGATAAACAAGACACTCAGACCACAGTGACATTGGACTTAGTAACACACTCAACTCACTCTAACCTTTGTCTGCCTTTGAAACGTTATTATTCATTTGAGAAGTATAGATTAATATAACGATAAGAATAGAAGATAAACTTTTAATACTTTTAATTTTTAGATAAAAGTTAGAAGTAAATTCAAAATTTAATGCCTAATTGCGACCTAAAAAAACATTCCAACAATATAACAAATTGCATAAATAATTAAAACTTCGAACAATTTAAAAACTTTTCTTTCCTGAACGATGTAAATGTAAATACTAATTATATTTCATCCTATTCAATAATTTCGATCAAAAGCCTCCTCCAAACATTTTTTAGAATCCGGAATATTTCAGAATCACGAGTTCAACAGTTATGTGAGAGATATCTATAGAACGTTTCATTGGAGATTATGAAATTTAAAATCGTTTCCTACATTCGAATATTCAGGAGGGAAAATTTACACTTAACAAAAAAACCTTATATGTTTGTGGTAGGATGCAACGTAACATTGATTAGTTTCTAGAAAAACAGAAATGAAAAAAAAAAAGCAGTCATTTACAAATTAATATAACTGTAAAAAAAGCACAGTCATTTACAAATTAATATAACTGTAAAAAAAAGCACAGTCATTTACAAATTAATATAACTGTAAAAAAAACACAGTCATTTACAAATTAATATAACTGTAAAAAAAAAAGCAAAGACTGCGTTGTGCCGTTCTTTTTCTTCCTCGTCGAAATGCACACAAGAAAGGAAAAAAAAAGAGAAAGAAAGCTTGACGTAATCTCAGAAAGCTTCGTGCGGTGCTCATCTCTGTGAGTAACAACGGTCGACGGCTAGGTACTCAGTCGGATTGATGGAGCTAATTTCTCGGTATTCCATTTACATGTCCCGTGTATTCGTATTCGCGGCAGTTTCAGCGAATGAAAACGGCAGAGCAAGTCTGCACGCTGGTACGGATGTGGAAAACGTGGTGGCTATTGATTGGTAGAGAGCAATCGACGTGGGTGTTCTTCTGCCAAGACAAACAGAAACGCCAGGGCGACGTAAGTATCGATTGCTAGATACGGTATCGGTGTCTAGTAGCGAAACGGAAGGGTGACATTGTTATTTTAAAGTTTCGTTTCGTTCGGAAGATGTACTGCAATATTGGATAATCGGTGTTTTCTGTCGTCTTCGAGCAGTATCATTTCCCTTTCTCCCGAGACAAACCGTCAGTCGAAGATCTCAGATGTGACGTTTCGTAAAGCTCCACGTTTCGGAACACCAGCGTAATAAACTATTAAAACAATTCGTGGTTTGATCAAAGGTAGCAAGATGATAAAGACTTTCTGTTCCAGCATTATATTGATACGTTCATTTGTTTTTCAGCGATAGAAGTTTGAATGCTGAGTAACAGTTGGTTTGTTTGGATTGTTTTACCTCGGAGTTATACTCTTTTACGCACAATGGGATAAACGCCCAGGTCAAATGTGCCCAAGGGCTCAGAGAAGCTTGGGGAAGATGATTCACTGGATAGCTTTAGGAGACATATAGTAGCCTCCCATCAAAGCCATCCAGCGTGTTCTTTAGCGTGCATGGGATATGGCTCTCGCGCGCACGTGGAAAATGTTTTACGTCCCATCCGACGGGCAGAACCCCTTTTCAAGTCCATCTTGTCACTTTTTTCACAGAGAACAGGATGGTGGTTTTGCGATAGATCTCAAAGCTCGCACTGGTGGGACTCGAACCTTGGAACAGTAGATTATGAGCCTGGCGCGTGCTCATAATCTTCAGTCTCCCTTGTGACCTGGCCACTTAGCCCATTGTGTGGAAAATAGTATCATTCAGAGGTTAGACAACCCAACCCCACTGATTGTCTCCTTACAGATATTAATAAAAAGTGGTTAAGGAGAAATTTCTTTCTTATATTTTGTCGGTGCATCACATTTTGTGAAAAATATAACGTCAATGGACTTCTAAAGGATATATACTGCAGGTGATAAAAACACGTTAGTGATTTTAACCGCAATTCCTCGTCTGCCTTAACAGCTGCTCATTGAATTTCTTTTCACAATCTGTTCTAGATGCTCTCATTTCAACGATTCCAGCAATAATCGTTTGAAATCCGTTATTGAAAAGCTGCGACTTCTTTTTCCGCATACATTTGAGTTTTCTATTGTTTAAATCAATTGATCACATTTAAATAAATAATTCGTAATGCTATTAAACGGCTTGCATAAATCGCATATAGCGTTCACTAAGACTCCACATGCATTTCGAACTGATCTTTCGCAATGTCGTAATTAAAGTGAAGGAAACCAAAACGGGTGTTTAAAGGACTTTAAAGCTCACGTTTATGGCATTCATAAGTTGTCACGTAGAGGAAAATTAAGATAAGTATACAAGGTCATATTCTTACTGTACTCAAATTACGTTCTCGCCGTGATGTCTACCAGAAGTACCATATTGTCAGCCTCAATTTCATCTATGTCTCATACCTAATAGTGTGGCTCGTAATCTACAGTTCCCAGGTTCAAGTCCCACGAGAGCGTCGAGATTTATCTACGCAAAATCCCCGCCCTGCCCTCGGTCAGTGGTGGACACCGATGGGTTTAGAAAGGCCTCCGTCCTTCGGATGGGACGTAAAGCCGTGCCTCCGTGTGCGGGAGAGCCACATTCCAGGGCTCGTTAAAGAACACGGTGGATGGCCTTGACGGGAAGCTACCGTCTGTCTCCTAAAAGCTGTCCGGTGGGTCATATTCCCCCAGCCTTCTCTGAGCATCGGAGTCCTTGTGACCTGGCAATTTAACCCATTGTTTCCTTAAAAAAAGTGCTGCTCAGAGGTAAAACAACTTATACCTAACAAGTTCGAGGATTATTTTTCCCTAGTAGTGTCTTTTAATAAAAAACAGACAATTTTATTTCTTCTCGGAAGAGACTCGTTTTTAGCATTTAAACTTATTGAAAGGGAAGTTTAACGTTTTGTAAGAAAAAAGAACCAACCGTCTAGGATCGTAGTTCTCTGATTTCTTTTGGTCGCCGTCTACGGTATAAGCTTATGCTTTCAGATGACACTCCCCAGTCCCAAGAGAAAGACTTCTTAAAATGGAATCCTAATCCGATTTTTTTCTTAAATCACGTCCCAACCTCACATTTTACTTCTCGCAATCCACGTTTCGAAAAGTACTAGTCTCAAAGATGATAAATAACTTTGTGTTTGACGGTAGTTGTCTTCACAATTGTTTTGGAGGAATTATGGCTATTGATTTTTATTTACAAATGATTTTGGAGTGTTGTTCAATAACTTCCATTTTTAATAGACATACAGTTAAGTAGAGAAAAATATAATTTTTATTTAATGAAATATATATATATATCATTTAAACAAATTTATTTTGCATGAATCATATAAAAGAATCAACTATAATATCTAATATCATAGAGAAACATCGAGGTAGCTGTAGGGCGGGGGTTGGTTCAGTTGATAACGTGCCAGCCTCATAATTTGCAATTCTGAGTCTCCAGATCCAACGTGTCAGCTTCGATATTTATCTCCACTAACCCCATCCTACGCTCGGCGAGAAAATGGCCACCGATGGGCTTGGAAAGGCTGCCGTCAGTCTAATGGGACGTTAAGCCGTGGGCAACATATCCTGTGCACTTTAAACAACACTCTGTATGGCCTTGATGGGAGGCTACCGCCTATCTCCTTACAGCTGCCCAGTGAGTCAACTTCTCCCAACTTTCTCTGAGCCTTTGGGGTCTTTGTGACTTTTCCATTTAGCCCATTGGGTGCAAAAACAGTTCCGCCCAGAGATGAAACAACCCAAAGCAATTATTCTGCAAATATTCCCGCATTGATATAAGTACATGTGTGTTAAGCGTAATTACTTGATTCACTAGCAATTTGCTATTTACGAGCACTTTCAATTAATCTATTAAATTCATCTATGAAAAAGGTAAAAAAAAAACTAACTGAAAATATTGCTACTGAAAGTTTCATTGCTGCCCTTATTTCCTGTTTGCCGTTATCAATAAGTAAACCCTTACGACGTTAAATTATGCATTTGATAAAAGGAAATGGAAAAGCATTCATCAAAATCTAAGTCCCTCTCGATGTCGATACTCAACACGTAATGAGCAACCTGTCATATGACGTCTAAATTGAACTAGAAAACGAAATAAAACAGCAAAAAATAAGAGACAGAAATTGCTCGAGTAGGAGGAAACAGTAAAAGCCACCATTACCATTCCTATCAAATTCAGAAGATAGAATACTCTTTAAATTGATTTTCGATAACTGTTCTTGAAGAGGCATGTTTTGCCCGGTGTCAGGATCGTTTGACCGCTCCATTTGATGAGTTACGGTTAGAGGCTGTAGCTGTGCATCTCCGGGCTTTGGGTGGATGCCTCTGGACGTGAATGTTCAGGGCGGAGAACACTGTTGCTCGCCTGCCATTGAATGCCACAGGGTGGAGTGCCGCTGCCTTATCTGCTTCATGACATGGCTTGGTCTCTTGTTACTAGACTGCAGATTATGTTCGAGAAGTGCATTTATGGTGGGCAGGCTGCAAGTATGGAGTTTATATCTGCATAGTGCATTGTCCTTGTTTACCCCTCCCTGCGTAGCTCAAGGCCTTTACCTTATCTTTAGATGAGTTAAATTTATGAATGATATTTGATATACGATTGCTTTATAATAAATCATGTGCTGTTGTCTTAATATGAGAAAATATGTCCCTTGAAAGTTCTCGATTTGGACACAAAAGATAACTGGGGTTTAATCATGTCACCTGCCATGAGAATGCTCTATTGGAATTATGTTATATTTGGAAGAAAATAACATTACGAGAATTAATTGTCGTCTTCATATTCAATTAATCTTTTTATCCTTTAATTTTCCGTATATCTATCAGTTACGAATTACATTTAATTATCCTACAGTTAATTCCACAATGCTCCCAAAAATTTTCAGCTTCTTACTATGTATTAGCTTGAAGATAGAATTGTTCCAACTTTGCATTTTCTCCGCTTCTAAAGTCTTAATCTCGAGTTGAAAAAAAAAAGCCAGCAATAGGCTAGAAAAACTCTCCTTCCATTAAATGATGCGTTTATCTGTTATTCCGCAGTTAGTAGGAGCGATCCTAAGTGTAAGAATACGTGGACTTGTTAAGGGTCCCATGAGAATTTGCCCGGTAATTCCTTGTTTAGATCTAGGACGAGAGTGGCTCAATTGGTTTCGCACAAGTCTCGCAATCTATAGTTTCCAAGTTTCGAGTCCCAACAGAGCCTACGTTGAGAAGTTTCTCTGCTAAGCCCCATTCTATCCCCGATGAGAAAGGCCACACCGTTGGGCATGTAAAGACTGCGTGGAACTTTTGAGAATTTTCGGAGATTATAGAAAACTAGGCTTGTGTTTTATGGTAGCAAACCTTGACTAAATGATATTAGAACATGATTTAATTGACTTCATTTTCTATAGTAAAAGTTTGGGGAGAAAAGAAAATCAACACATCAAAAAGCAGAAGATTTTAATTGAAAGAAAAGCGGAATATGTGTCTGCAAAAATTTCCCTTAACAGTTTTTCGGCATATCTCCTTCTAATTATCTTTCTATACAATATGTCCTTCCCCAAATTTTGAAATTCTTTTACCCAGATTATTTTGCACACTTTGAAGCGCAAAAAAAAAATGCTCGTACACAATAAATGTTTTTCTCTATATTGCATATTATAAAAGCACTTCTATAAATTTTTGCCAAAATCTCAACCATTATTATTTTCGAGTATCCCACTGCTCACTATCGATTTAATAGGTTTTTTTTTTCCTTTTAAACGCCTGCAAGTTATGTGCTGAAAACTGACGCGTAAGAGCGAAAAGTTGCTTAGTCTCAAACCGAAACCGGTTTTCAAGTATTACCATCTTTCAAAAGTGCTGACATCGATTCTAGAAGGACACACTGTGCATCTCCCCCTCTATTCCTCCCTCTAAACGCAGGACAATTTTGTCTATCCCCTTACGTGGGGCTCGTCGCGTGCCAACACCACTCCTTGTGTGTATGCACGAAATCCTCGACAAAGTACATTGGCTTCTTGAACTTCCTGTTTCTTTCCCTACTAATTAACCGTTTTCACTGGCTCTCCTAAAAGCTGCCGTTACCCCCTGCAATAGATTGTTCCATGGAGTCTGTCTGCATTGGTCTCAAGCTGGGCGCTAAGGAATGAAGCAGAAAATTACATTCTGCACGACAAAATGGGATTAGCGCAAAGTTTCCGCTTAAGCAGACGGAAAGCACCTTGAGGGAAATGTCAGCTTTAATTCCAACCCAGTTCTGCTGATGTGGCGAGTATGGAGTGGCCGCCCAAGTTCGCAAAGGCTTCTACTTTGTGACCAAGTAACGATGGATCTCATTCGTAATATGCGGTTCTCTCGCGCGCATTATCCGGTACCTATTTTGGCGCTCTAAGCCATAATCGCCCACTCTATTAAAATTCCGTATTCGTAGTCTATTATGCCAATATTTGTCTAAGAACGTTGAGGATTGAAACTACAAACAACTGCTTTAACCTCTTTTGTGTTTGATGTTGCTCTTTTATATCTCGCTAAGCGAATTTCAATGGAATGAAGGAAGCTAGTGACACGCAGTGTACAGATCCGTCATGTCCAGTAGGGCCTGGCCGATTTAAGCTTAATGGCTACCGAATAGGGCTTTTCGCTTGAGAGTGTCTAGAGTTAAACTCACCGTAAGATATGCTCTCCTCACTTAATAATGGCAAATGCATTTTAATAGTGACTATTGATCTGCTTCAGGAGAAGATTATTCTCATAGTGCATCATTTGTAAAACAATGCTGAATTCATTTTAATTGTGATTGAAAAATATCCACTTCTCTATAAAAACAATAATAGTGATCCCTCTAGAGCGGCTTTCTACAGAAGCCTGACAGGAACCTGTTAATATAATATGCCATAGAGAAAATCTGTGAGGAAGGCGAGACCTCAGCAGACTGGCAACACACAAAAAAAATCCAGTGAGGACTCGAACCCAGGTCTCGTTGCTTAGTAGCCAAGTGCACGCTAACCACTCTGCCACAGAAATACATAATCCTTTGTGTTACGAATATTTTGCTATAGGCTTAGGTTTACTTTGTTTATTTAATATTTATAGACTGTGTCTTTCAAACCAAATGAGTAATTTCAATTATCAACCATACCCTGTGCACGTTAAAGAACACTCTGTGTGGCCTTGACAGATCTGTCTCCCAACAGTTGTTACAGTGGGTCCCCTACCCCAACCTTTTCTGAGCCTTCGGGGTCCTTGTGACCTGGTCATTTAGGCCGTTGTGTGCAAAAAACTGCCGCTCAGAGGTAAAACAACTCAACCTTCCAGGTGTATTCCCTTTTTATTTTTTCCCCTTCAGTCTGAGTATACAGTTGTTTTTAAATCACCACAATATAAAGTAAATCAATAAAACAGTATTCACATAATATGTTCGAGATTCCTTCATTTATTTTTGTTTTTAAATTTCTTGAATATTTTGTGTTATTTTACTTAATACTTAGAGATAATATCCGATAGGCAAAATGACATTGAACAATAATACATTTCAAACATTATATTAAGTAGTCGTCTCCTGAGAATATTGATTAAATGGAGTTCATTTTACCTATTTTTTTCTCTTTTACGCTTAACACATCTCTCGCTAATCAACTTGAGTATCAACAGAATATCTAAACTTCCAACATAGCTTGAATAAATAACTTTTTCATCGAACTTAAAAAATTGAATTGCTCTTTGAAGTAGAAAATAAAACACCTTACACACTCTTCTTCCTTATCCACATTTAAGAAACAACATTACTCGAAGAATTCCTCTTTAACACAGAAGGTTCAAAATATTATGACTCTTAAGATCCTTAATAGCCTAATCTGTGTATTTAATAACATCTCCTTCTTTATGGGACAAAACTAGCCGATCATTTACTAAGTTTTCCGGAACATTGACTTCACGGCTATTATCTTTCAAGTCCTCTTTTCCGACGTGAGCTGTCGCCAGTTCTGTTCACTCTCCCTAGCCATTTATTCTTCCAGAAAGATTAACTTTTAATAGCACGCACCCCTCGTTGCACGAAGTAGCACCGGACTGGCTGCAAATAGAAGGAAAGGGACCGCGAAAACAAACAGAAAACCCAGTTGAATAACAAGGCGCAAAAGTGCTCGGTCCCTACAGAAAGTGTAAACGCTGAGCCTGCGTGACTGCATCTTTCTCCCTTGCACGAACTTAACAATATACAATTAGAGGAAATAAAGTCGACGGCTTCTGAGTGCAGCAGCACCGGGGCTAATTCGATTTCGATCTCTCTTCTAATTATAAATTGTAACGGAACTGAAGAAGAGGGAGTGAAGCATAAGAAGAAAGGGGAAAAAAGAAAATGAAAGCAAACAATTGATTGGCTTTCGCAACAGGTCGGCCTCGTTAAGAGTTTATGTGAGGACTTGAAAACTATTTTTATCGCTACTGTTGGGTTTCGATTTATTTCTGGTTATTTTTGAACGGTTTCAGGTATTTATAATTAATATGGCATTGATTTCAACTTGTGGTTTCCTAGACTATGTGGCATAAATATTGCATGGAGAATAAAGCAACTCCAATTAAGGGAGCTATTGTAGTCTCAATTGATTCGAACTTAAGTTCAGAAGTGTTTTTCATCAGTATTTTATTGGTATTTATATCTCGTCAAATACCGCAACAAATGCCAGCCCGGATATATAGAAAACAATCAAGAGAGTGGGAACAAGAAGCACAATCGAGCCAGAAAAGTGTAAAAGGTGGGAGAGGGGACAGGAGAGGGGATTTTAAACGTAGTATACATTTTCCTCCGTTTTACAGGTCTTTAAATATTTTCTTGTAAAATGCATGAAATATAAATAAGCTTAATAATGTTTTGCCTCTTTTACCCTTACTAGCATTCTGAAAGTGTGGGGGCATGGCCTCTTTGCCCCACCTTCCTAGATTCGGCCCTGTTTACTTTGCATGAATAATCCACAAACAACCATAAAATATGAAGGTCCAACCAAACTGTGCAATTTAGTCTTCCAAACATGTGTACCTGAGCGACAGCTGTTGCATTAGGACACTATAAATCAATTCTAGCAAGGTCCTATTTCAACATTGTCTGCCCATCATATCCCAGGTTTTCCCCTTTTTTCAAAGCCTTTCGGCACATTGTTCATAACTCTATTCAATAATATTCGTAACTCTATTCACCATATTCTTAATTTTATTTACTATCCTTCATAACTCTATTCACTAATATCTATGACACTAGCACTACAGTTATGCACACGGAAAACATTGCCAAACTAAAATGGAGAGGATGTAGCTCAGTCGGTAGCGCGCCAGGTTCGTAATCTGTAGTTCCCATGTTCGAGTCCCAGCTGGGTTAGCGTTGAGATTTATCTCTGCAAAACTCCCCGCCCTGCTCACGGTCAATAGGGGACACCGATGGGCTTAGAAAGGCCGCCATCCGTCGGATGCGACGTTAAGCCGTGGCCCATGTGCTGGACAGCCATACCCTGTGCACGTTAAAGAACACGCTGGATGACCTTCACAGGAGTTTACCATCTGTCTCCCAACAGCTGTTCCAGTGGGTCCCCTCCCCCAACCTTCTCTGAGCCTTCGGGGTCCATGTGACCTGGCCATTTAGCCATGGTATGCAAAAAAGTGCTGATTAGAGATAAGACAGCCCAACCCGTTGCCAAACTAACGCAATCTATCTCTACCCTCGATGCTGTTCAAAGAATGTTAATGACTCCTTCGCTTAATGTCATCATTACCTGCAAAGTCAAACCATCTAATCCCCAAGACACTGCATAAGCATCTATAAATAATCAAAGGCATCAAGTTTCCTTTTATCTTGCTTACAAAGGGTTCAAGTTTCCCTACCATAAAACATTTTAATTAAAATTTTTATAAATTCAATCCAGACTTTTTTTACTAAAAAAACGAATATTACGATATATTATTCCCTGAAATCTTAGCTATCCATGATAACCACACTATCCGCCTGGAAAATCTCTCCTCTGAGCATCATTATCCAAAACGTTCTTGCATGCTGTATACCCTGGCTTTAAATCACAATGACTGTGCTCGCCAGCCTAAAGCAACATCAAAAGAAAATGGCAGTCAGAGACGCGTTGAGAAATATATCCTTCTCGCTTCATAAAGCATCTGCCCTTTGAGCGAGATGCGGACATTTCTTCCGGAGGTACGCCAACAGAATTTTTAAAAGTATCTCCCACGTATTGAACACGGTACTCATCACTTTTAGTCTTGACAACTACCAAGCTTGATATTTCTATAAATTTACTGAAATAGACCTCGTTTAAACTCGCTATATTTATTCTGTCATATTTCAATTAACAGCCGTTTTCCTTTTTAATTTTCATTTCACGTTTTCTTGAAACAAATTCGGGATAACTATTTAGAGAAGCTAGAGTCAGCATTTTTTGCATCTGGCCAGGTAGATACCATTAAGTCAGGCAGCCATTCAATCCTTCTTTATCATTCACGTATCGTTCAGCTCTACGTGATCCCCTTCATCCCTACTCGGCTGCCT
The DNA here is from genome assembly GCA_038380435.1 of Ryuthela nishihirai. Lineage (NCBI taxonomy): Eukaryota > Metazoa > Arthropoda > Arachnida > Araneae > Heptathelidae > Ryuthela > Ryuthela nishihirai. Next base: position 29,989,242 of record JAWZYU010000016.1, on the reverse strand, counting down.
GGGATCTTCATCCGTGCTTGGGTCTTTAACGTGTGTAAGACCTAGGAGGATGAAGATGATAGATAGGACACGCAATATTTCCCATTGTCTGTTAGTTGTCTGTTATCCGTTATCCTACTTGCAATGGATGCTATGAGAACATAAATTTATTCTCATGCAATATACACATATTCGTGTTTAGATTTGGCACTGAGAATGAATGCAAAGAGATAATTTTTTAAACTGTTATAATTGTAATCAGTAGGAAGTTCTTGTCTACATTTGTGTTGAGCTTCCTGTGTTTTGAACTTTGCAAATGAGTTGCTATAGCGCTCCAGCTTTGTTCCCTTCACCTTCCTAGTTTTGAGATTTTTCCCTCCTTTTCATTTTTCGTTTCTTTATATTTCTTCTCTCCTTTTAAAATTTTAATACTCTATTAAGATTTTCTTTCTTCGGCATCGGAATTTATATTCACCTCTATGTTTAGATTTCCTTTTTCGCATCGAGATTTTGTTCATTTTCCTATTGAGAATTCCCTTTGCCTTTCCATCAAGAATTTTCTTCCTCTTTTCCTATTAATAATTTTATTCCTCTTCCCATCGAGAATTTTATTTCCTTTTCCATCGAGAATTTTATTCCCCTTTTCCTTGAGAATTTTACTTTTTCTTTCCATTAATGATCTCTTCTTCTTCGCTTCCTCTTGTTCAAAGATTCTCCATTGATCTCTTTTGATGTTTTTTTCTCTTTCCCTCGAAACTTTCTTAGTCTTTGCATTAAAATGAAATTCTCCTTCCCATTAAAATTTTCTTACGCTTTCCGTACCCTGGATATCTTAGATAGTAAGCATCTCAGTCTCTTTACCTCACACTTACTTTTTTCATGAGAGAGGTCATTTATATTATTATATACGAAAACAAGTCTCTTTCAGACCAAACATGTTACTATTCTTAAAAGGTTAGTTTCATCCTTAAACATTTAATCCGGATTTCCCTAATTGTCATACCAAGCAGAAAAACACAAGAGTAGTTCAATGGCAACAACTTAAAAAAATTGTAACTGATTCGTTTTTATTTAAATGTCACGATAGCCTCGTTATAGACTATTAAAACCAACATCGTGGTGCTTGTCTATTATCAGAATGACCTTATTCCACCATGTACTTACTAAACCTGATGTTATGCCTTATCTAAACTGTGGAACCGCCATTGTTCTTCAAAGACATGTAAGCACCAAGGTGAAATAATTAAGCAGCAAATAGGCTGAGGTCAGAAAGATAACGTTGGCAGTAAGAAACAACGTAGCTATTTAGAGGTCAGGCTACACATGCAACGATTTGTATATCATCGTAATATCTTGAGTGGATAAACCTGCGGCAGATAAAGTGGGCTTCTAGAGAAAAAAACGTTGTGTTCACGTTATTATTGATTTGCAAAGTCAATTGTTTAGAATACCCTAAAATATTTACAGTCCATCACAGGTGTCGGCATGAAATTTTCTGAAAGCTGAGAGAGCAAGAAATATCGCTTTTTCAAGATGGAAATATTTAAGTCGAACAGTTGATTAATGAGCACAGTTACGAATGCAACAATCATGCTATACATCATACCATAATACAACAAAGATACCCAGAAAAAAAAATAACGAAAACAAGGGAAACTCTTCTTTGCAAATGCGTGTAAAAATTATTTTTCATATTAATAAATAAAAACAAATGATGTGCTTCCGAAAGCAAACGAAAACGTAAAAAAATAAGATTATACTTCGTTAAGGAAATAACTAGATTAATTTTTGGTGCACTTTATATTATTCAGCATAAATTAATTTTCGATAAATTTTTCAAGGGGATCAACTGTTCTTCTTGCACCCTTCCCCCCTACTGATTACCATGCGGTGCAGCTAATCACAAAAAATGAATCGCTAGCTAGACGTTTCTGCATTCTCAGAAGAGTGTTTTAATGATTATCCAAAACAATCCTGTGTGACGTTTCTTTGCGATTAATGAAAGTTTGAAATTTGTTATAAGTCAACACATTTTCAGTTTAAATACTCTAACATAGCATAAATGACTGATATGTTGAACAATTAAAGAAAACCTTAGTGTCATTTTGATTTTAATCATATTTTTATATCAAATCTGCTTAATAATTTTCTGTATGAGTTGTGAATGTCATGGGAGCTATCAGAAAGTCTCAATCAATTTTTCATGATAAAAATATTCATTTGGAGCCTTTCAGTAACGAATGCAGTTGCAAATAAGGAAGGAATCAGAAATATAAGAATATAAAGAAAATAATCAGAAATATAAGAAATAAGGAATCAGAAATATATCATGCCATAATACAATTAAGGATGTCCAAAAACAAAATCAAAAAAGGAATTTATTATTGAAAATACACTTTTAAATATTTTTACATTTTTACAATAATAGATAAAGATAAATCAAATACTTCTGGAAAGAGAAAAAGTAAAAAAAAAAAGACTTACATTTCTTTCAAAAAAAAAAACAATTAATTTGCCGTACACTTGATATTATTTAACACAATTTTTCTATCAATTTTTCCAGCAAGGGGTAACTGCCACTTTTGCCTCCCCCCCCACTTTGTCTGTGCCCACGGTGACTGTCTTGTTATTACCATTACAATGATATTTTCAGAACAGTTTTTGATTGAGTTTATCATTCATTTGATCGGTTAAAAACAAATATCTCTTTATACAGCTCTTCTTTACTGAAAAAGCAAAGAGAGAATAACTCAGCAGAGAAAAACATGCCATCAGGGCATTGCCACAGAATCGAACAGAAGATTAGCTCCATTCAAACTGCAAAATTTGGACAAAGAGCCTTTGTCATCTCTAAAAACCCACAAATGTTGTAAGAATATCGACCTGTAGCATAAAACTGGTCGGTCACGAAAGCTATAAGCGGGATTTAATTTACTCCTCTTTTCTCAATCTCCCCTTTAAAATAGAAATGCTGAAACGAACCAAAATTCTCTGGCTTCATTCCAGATTCTCGATGCAGAATCACTTCTCTTCTAGCGAAAAGAAAAAAAGAAATATGCACACTTAAAAATATTCCTACATTTTGCTGCACTAAACACAAACAAGCCGTTCGCATCACTTCATACAGTGATCGCAAATAAAGCCAAGACGCCACTACATTCAAGAGACAAATAGCGAAAAAGCATTTACTCCCTCGCCCAAAATGTATGTTGCTTACTTCGGCCCGCTCTTCTCACATGCATAACTACATCTCCAAGTTCGCCTTCCCCCTGTCTGCGCCATCTACACAACATCGTGCTCCTATCAGCGCTTGGAAAAGCAGCGATCCATCCGCGCAAACCATCTCCCGCAATCGCAAGTAGCCACGGTTATTGATGCGTCCTTTCACCGTTGATGTTTTTCATTCCCTTCCGTCTTGTATATCGAATTATGGTATAAAATAGCGATGGAAAGGCTATTAATCAAAGAAAGGACTGAAGAAAGAAACGCCTTTGCATCTTTCTTCGTTTCTGTCTTTATATTCCTTCTCTCTCTTTCCTATTCTGTCTTCTACCATCCTAGTATTGTGAAGATTAATGACCGCTTTGGTTCATTAGTCAGTTCTGCCATACTCCGAAGCCGTAACATTAACAACCCTCCCCCCCATACTATTATTAATTTTGCGGAAATATTAATTATATGTAAATGTGCCGTTAAGGCTTAATTCATCGAAATTCCTCCAGTTTTCTTAATTTCCGTTTCTGATAAAAACCTCGCTCTTTTAAGAACGACGGTATTTTCTGGAGCGCTTGACACGTCTCGAATATTTTCTCCAGAGGTTGAGAGAAGGAGGCGGGGGGGGGGGGGTAACTGTCGTTCGTCATGCTGGAAGTTATGACACGCAACAGTCAAAGGATAGATAGATAGATGGAACGAGAGCGAAAAGACGAGGAATAAGACAGGGGGGAAGATGACACGAAAAGGCGCTGGTTTCTGGTGGAAGAAAATACCGTTGGATGCTAGGTTTAAAATGCAAACGGGCATTAATGGCATTTAATTTTGAGCCATTGTAACGTTTATGTTACAAGAAGAGATAGAAAAAGGTTTCCTCCCAGTGTTTTTCTTTCCTATCTCTTCCTCGACACAAAATAATAATATGCCCACTAAACTGAACATTCAATGAAAAGAGAGCATGAATAACAATTAGAACGTATTCGTGTTCAACGTATCTGAGAGGTTTCTTTTATGACGTATATATATATTCATTACATTTTCTATTTCTTTCTCTTTTTTTTCATGCTCCTAATCAATTCCAAAATGAAGATATGTTTCAACAATAATGACTAATGAAAGAGAAAGGTCAAAATGGAATCGTTTTTAAGGGTCTGTATTATATGAAGTTAATTTTAGTGCCATTTCTGTTAATTCCACTTTATAGTATATTTCTTCCTTCTGCTTTATTTCATCTTGATCATTTTCAAATATGTTACTACAGATTATATAATCCTATTTACTAGCACTAAAAATGTTTTTCCCATAAAAATATGCTCGTAAGTTTCAATTCATGGCAGGGTCCATCTCCCATCCCCTAATGCCCTTTGCTAACGCTAATAACCAGAACAGAGGCAAAGAAAAATGTATTTTTCAAAATATTTTAAAGAGCACTAAAGTAGAGCGAAAACGTTTTTACTTGAACTGTGTTCCGGCTTCCCATCCCTCTCTTTATTTTTTCTAGCTACTGGCATATTAAATGGGAACACACTGAGAAAATTTCCTAGTTTTTTCAGAGATTATATCATACGCTGTATGACCAAGAGCTATGCAACTAACATCGTGATACTACTTTTTTAAATAATTTAATTAGAACATATATATTTTTTCTATACTTTTCTCATCCTCATTTGTTTGTACTGCAGAAATTAACTTATTCAAAATGTGATTTCGAGTGAATTGTAAAAACTTTGAACGCGAATTCCAAAGAATTTTAAAAATTCAAAAAAATTTGAAAATGAACGACTAAAAATCGTTTGAAATTTGAGAATTCAATGTATAAGAAATCGGAAAGACTAGAAAAACATCCAAATCGACCAAAGATCCTCTAAGACACATCTAACCAAAGGATTTGATCAATGAAATGTATTCCAGCAGATAAAGGATTATTTGAAATGGATTAAAATAGATCGAGAAAGGGAACAAGATTGAATTAAGGAAAACTTAAATCATGACAAATATTTAGAAGGAATTTGCTAATCAAATCATTCATTAACTAATGGCATATTATGCTTTGAACGGTAATTCAATGGGTGAAATGCAAAACGTTCCACATATACCGGAGAAAAAGCAACTAAAAGCTAATAAAATTCTAAGTGCTGATTCAATCGTTTCTGTTTCAGGATTTCCTAGCAAATAACATTCTCTATGGTTTTTAAATTGCCAGAGTCTAGACCCGCGATATTCAACAAAAGATAGGTAAATACTAGTTTATGCAACAAAATATCATTCTGTTTAAATGATTGGACTTAGGATTTATAGTTTGCTCATTGCGAAATGAGTAGGAAATTGCTGCTGATATAAAAAGAAAAGGGATAATTATGTTCTTTTGGGTTCCGAACCTGATCGTTATTTGAAAATATACTAAAAACTTCAAAAATTGTCTAATTCTGTATACTAGTCTAATTATATGTCCAAATTCTATAAAATGCATTAAAAATTCCAAGAAAACATATAATACGAATGATGAAATCACTTATTCAACTCGTATTAATACAAGAAAGATTAGGCGCCAAATGTTTTTAAGAGAGACCAGTTTCGGCGCCCTGTCTTCCTTTAAAGCTGATATGAATTGAATAAGTGATTCCATCACTAGCAAAGTGGTTTACTTATTATATCTTAAAACACATATGAAGACATTTTTTTTATACATTTCATTTTCTGTTTTTTAGGATGCAACTGAACAGAAACTATACATTACATTATAAGCACCTATCTTGCTCTAAAATTAATGTCGCATCTTAAGTTATCATTCAGCATATGACTCATAATGACCTACTCAGATTAATTGTCCCTCTCTTTTGTAGGTATGAAATTTGGGGATCAGATTTGTGGTAGCCTGCGCCTACAATGCTTTCCTCATCACAAGCTCCATTTGATTTATAACTTGATACGACTGACTGCAGTTAAATTTCCCTCCCATTTCTTGGGCGGAAAAAAAAGAAGGGCAATAAATTGAAAGCAGTCTATGGCACTCCCCTCCTCCTCCATCACAAGATTTGATTCGACATATAACTCGCTACATTTGGCTTTCGTGGTACACTGGGACAATCATTTACACGTATTCCCCTTTTTAGGGAGGTAGAATGGATGGGGGAATTCTTCAATCTATGATAATCCTTACGTCACAAACTTTTATTTGACATCTAATTCATTACAATCGGCCACCTCGCTAAACAAGTAGAATGGAACAATTGTTTTGACAAATCGACTTACCGACAGGCTGATAAACAATCTGATAGGGAAAAGAAATAAGTAGATAGACAATAAAGACGGTACCCTTGTTAGCATCAGATATTTGACAGCTCCTGCCACCTGGCGGTATGTTAAATAACTATGTGAAGATTGGCACGGAGGAATCCTTGCTTCTTATATAGATAAATCTTAATTCGAATAAAAGGAAATTATTTGAAATGAATTGAAAGAAATCGAAAAATGGAAATCAAATGAATTATACCCAATTAATTTTTGAATAGATTTTCTGATTAAACCGTATATTTTATGATTATATTTTGTGTCATTTCAAGAATTCTAAATGTGTGCAGTTTCTAATTTTCATTTTTCTGTCAATGAATTACAAATGGAAAACAGCTTTAATGGTCTTAAAAAATTGTGGTTCTCTTATTTATCTATGAAATGTGTTTAAGTCATACCCAAAGCACATTTTCTTTAAATAACCATCCATATATGACGTTCTGAACAACTGTTAAAACTAAGCAAAGGATATGTAGAGTGTTCTTTTGATGTTGAGTTCTTTTTCACTACAATCCGCATTTTTTGTGCTCAAACTGATTAAACCAATAAAGGAAATTGAAAAGCACATTTCTTTCAGCAATAAACCATTTTATTTTTCTCATGAACAAATTTTACAACTATGCAAAGAGAAATTGTTTTATCATTTAAATAAAGCACTTGTAATGTATTTGGACTTGTATTTGGAACTTTTACTAAAACATTCATGATAGATACTAATTAATATGTACACAACTTTCCCATTCTTAAACTTCCTTTTGATTTAATTCAATCCATTTAAAATTTTATCTTTTTCCGTAATTTAAAGAGAAAATGTCCTGCAGCAGAAAGAATTTCCTCAGCAAACTAATATTCTTAACAGAAAACCAATTTTTTTTTCATTTATAAACTCTCAAAATGCAAAACATACCAAGAGTTATCATCATAGATTATTTATTTTCCTCGTTTTCAGGGGGCGGGAGTGGCTCAGTCGGTAGCGCGCCAGGCTCGTAATCTGCAGTTCCTAGATTCGAGTCCCAGCTGGATCTGCAGTTCCCAGTTTCGAGTCCCAGCTGGTTCAGCGTTAAGACTTATCTCCGCAAAATTCCCCGCCCTGACCACGGTCAGTAGGGGGTACCGATGGGTTTGGAAAGGCCGCCATCCGTCAGATGGGACATTAAGACGTGGTTCCATGTGTGGGAGAGCCATACCCTCTGCATGTTAAAGAACACACTGAATGGCCTTGACGGGAGGCTACCATCTATCTCCCAACAGCTGTTCCAGTGGGTCCCCTCCCCCAACATTCTCTGAGACTTCGGGGTCCTTATGACCTAGTCATTTAACCCATGGTGTGCAAAAAAAGTGCCGCTCAGAGGTAATCCAACCCTCGTTATTAATGAATCGCAATAAGGCATAATAATTGGCCTCTATATGAAAGAGAGGATTGGATCTGTGCTGTTCAGTGGTAAAATACACACTACCAATACTAGTTTGTTCACATGACCTTGCCTTCAATAGTGTATTTGCATACACTGGTGTATTATATATGTATTATACGCGATAAGCAAACAATATATAATACTGCGTATCCAAAAAGATTTTAAAAGTTTTCTTCAATATCGTCTCAATACCTTCAAAACAGTTTGAATTTTAGGCGGTATAGATTCGACGAGTATTAGGAAGATATCTGGTATGATATAAAGCCATTACTCTTGCAATGCAGCATGTCATTCCTTTTAGGATCGAAGACAGTGGAATGAATGCATGTATGCCACGTTCCACTATATCCCATAGGTTTTAAGTGGGCTTCAAATCAGGCTACTGGGGTGACCAGGGTAGATGACTGAATTCGCCATCATGTTCCTCAAACAACTCAGACACAGATTTATCATGATGAACTGTTGATTTATCATCCTGAAACTATCATCATCAAGAAAGAAGTAAAACATAGAAATATGTATGGGGTTAAAGTTTTTGTTTAAATTTCTATTCCGTTTTGTCTACCCTTCAGCCTTATAAATGGACCCAATCCATTCCATGTTAATATTCTCCATATCACGACTCCCAGCAACTTGTACAGTAGAAGTGGCAAAAGAAGTGGTGATGTGTTCATGAAGGGTCTTTTGCCTCATGTCGTTGGAGCTCCACTCTAGCTCTGATACCTGACGAAAAAGCATATGCAGCGATACACTGTCCAGATGACCTTTTACCAAATCTCGTTTTCTGATTTTTGGTCGACACTAAAGGCTTCCTAATAGGTTAACGACTGAAGATTCTCTGTGTAATGATATGTGTTGATCTCGGCCTTTGTTGAAAGCAATGGTCATGTGCTGCACAATCGAACTTTGATTTCACTTCACAATGCTCTTTAATGCTCTTCGGTGACTCTCCTATAGTATTAGACGTCTATCACATTTACTTTTGCCAGACCGAGAGTCTGCCTTCTAACCATCTTGTATAGATGTGTGATCTTGTATAGATTGTAGAGATGGTAGCGTAGGGCAGTTCCATAATTTCAGTAGTTTCGGTGTAGTTGCACCATCAATAGCATCTTTCAGAAATCGTTACATCATGTTTCCCATTCACACATGTTTCCCATTTCGTGGTCGAGTGTTGGCCATTGGCTATGTTTCTTCTATTTAAGACAGCTCCATTGACCTTTTTTGTAGGACCAAAGACAAGACCTCCTTTGTATATTTGCAAGTTTCATTACATTTATGATAAGGAGCGCGCGATTTCTAATTTTTTGGCAAGGCTGTCTATATACTTTACTTACAATTTCGAGATGCATACACAGCTTCTACTAATATTCATTATTGTTATTCTTCCACCCTTTTTCTTTTCACAAAGCCAACAGCTGTATGGTATAAAACAATACAGAAACAAAGAATAAAATTCAGTTAATAATAAACACTTTATTGTAGAATCCATTAATCGCATATTTTTATAAACTTTACGAAGATTTTCCTCCAGATTGCCTCCACAGACACACACATTTCTTAATTCAAACCAACGGAAGCAGTCAAGTTATCGATCTATAATTATCCTATCTCTTAAGTCAACTGATAGGTCTGTCCCTCCACCTCCTCTTTATCCTCAGAGGGACTCTAAGAGGCTGAGACAGCCCTCCTTCTCCGGTTTCTCGCTGCCATAGGAGCTGTGTCCCGTGCTGCTTTATCTGTCGGTTCGACCTTGACAGCAGCCAGATAGGCCCAGCTTCCCCTCTCAGCTCAAAGCATGACACGCTTTATCAGACGTCTTCCAATCCCATTTCCCCTTCCTCCGAGCGCATATCTAGGATGGCCCGCTGCGTGCAGGAAGGGTGCCGTGCAGCAAGCTCGGGTTGCCCCAAGAAAATCAGGAAACGACGACCACGTCGGCGCACGCGACCGGCTCCACATGCTGGTATCGGAGAAGGGGAAAACATCGTCATGAATTTCCGGTTCGGGTTCCTAACTCTGTGAGGCAGCACTTGGAGGCTGAGGGCGAGGAGGGGTGGGGTGCCAGGCAAAGACTTTTATGGTTTAACCTATGTTTTCGTTTCCTGCTGTCGGTTGCAAATGTACGTTTCCTCCGATTTAATGATGACGAATGTTGTGCTACCGTTTTTCATCCTCATCTGTTTTGCAGCGATCGCCATGATCGTTAGGAAAGAAATTCTGAGCGCTGTGGTCATGGCTCACGAAATACTTTCGGTGTCTCTTTAAGTGAAGGATGAACATTCATAATTTTGGTTTATTTTTTTCCCCAACTCGAGATTTCGAAACTAGAAAAATATCAATCATATCGCTTCTAGCGAATATCGATGGTCATTTCAAAGACAAATAAGTTTGTATTTTCAGTCTTTGCGAAAATGTAAATTGTAATATCTTTTTAGTATTTATATAGGCAAAAAATAAAAAAGGAATTTTTCTTCATCTCTTTATAATTGAAAAAGTATTTTTTTTTCAAGCTCCCAGGTGGTAAGGTGTAAAAACTTATTGCTTTCAATTTAAGCATCTTGAGCACAACACTCTACCTCCAAGATTTCAAATTTCTACCATAGACATTTCGTTTCCAATATTCGTTGAAAATTTTCTCATTTTTCCACCGTTAGATGGTGCTATTAAAGCATCGAGAAATTCGGAAATTGCGAATCGTTATATTTAATAAATACATATCGATTTCAAAAACAATTTAAAAATTATCTATAAAAGTAAAATACTACAGACCGACTGAGAGAGACCCGATAGACAACGATAAAGCGCAAACGTTTCTTGCTTTTGTTTTCCAAACGACCTAAAAATATATATAGATTATTGAGTAAGTAACTACCAATCCACAGATATATTTATTATTATTATTATTATTTATTGAGCAATGGGGTAAAATCACTCGACTGATTTTCTAAAACAGCACTGGAAATGAGATTTTTGTATTAAGGGTACGGTAAAATACATAGAATCTAGGATTCCCCCTCCAAATTTAAAAAATACTCTAAAGACATTCGATTTTCTCGCCACACACATAAGATGAACTTGGGTTAATACAGCTCTCGAACACTTGGCTAGAATGGTATATATTACACCGGATACAGCTAAATTTTGTTTCATCCTCGGAACTAGGGGGACCCTGTATTATCGTCCCCCATTTCCACTACTGGTCTAAATTTAGTCTCAATTTAGATGTAAAGAAATGGTATCAACGACTTCCATTCCCACACAAGATATTGTTCATAATGCTGATTATATCCGGATTAGTTAACATTTTAAATGGTTGAATAAATTTTGAAACTTTAACGCCAACGCTGGTGACTGGTTAGTTTCTGATGATAACAATACTGCAGACATACTGAAATAACATAATAAATACTATTACGAATTTGTAAAATTAATTGCCATATAAAAATGAAAACACTAACTTTATTTACAACCAATAACCTTACCAATGACATGATGCTAATCAGACCATTTCATTTCAAATATTAACTCTATAATTACGTTAGGACCTATTTTTCTTTATTCAGGTATTAAACTCTTTTTCTCTTGCAATTTTACCAGCTGTGATTTTACTATTTCATGCCGTCAATTGGAGTACTTGCAAAATTGACACGATATTAAAATTTGTTAATGATCATCTCATCACACACCATACTTATGTATAACTCTTTTCACTTACCAACTACTCTACTATCTATTGAGTTAAAACACTTCCGAAATTTCGAATTCAAATTTCATGTTGTTTCCACACCGCAATAATCATAACATCTCCAAGGATATGCCGGACATGACCTATTTCTAGCAATACACTAAAATGCTAAATACAGCTGCATATCCAGTATTTAGTTTCAGGGAAGAGGGGGGGAGGTCCTCTTCCTCCTCAGAGGGACTCTAAGAGGCTGAGATAGCCCTCCTTCTCCAGTTTCTAGCTGCCAGAGGAGCAGTGTCCCGTGCTGCTTTAAGGTCGGAGAATAAAACTTGAGGAGGGATTCCAATTACTAAAATATTTCACCGAATAGAAAAGGTTAAAATCATAATCTATATGAAATCTGTTTTTAATGTCGGGCATAAAACATGGAGCTGAAAAATCGTGGGCGAGTGGTTAATGCGCTTGACTACTGATCTAAGGGACCTGGGTTCGAGCCCCGGGTAAGGCATGAATGATCGTGTTGTTTTTCTGTTGAGGTTCCGCCATCCTCACAGACCTTCTACTATGGCGTATAAAATGACAGGCTGCTATCAGGCCACTGTGGCAAGCAGCTGCATGAGGGGATATGTTTTTAATATGATTATATAAAGACAACTCTTTTGGATTTCAAAGCAAGGTACACAAGTTTGAGATTTCCTACAAGACGACAGGATTTTCGGGAGGATCCGGACATCCGGTGCCCCCCACCCATGGATATGTCCCTGGCTAAGTCACAAATTGTCCTAATTTCATAAATGACTATTAATTAATATATAGATTAGTTGTTATACAATGTCGGGCGTCGTTAGCCTGATATTATAATAGCTAGCTGACGAAAAATAATGCCATTCTCTGAACCCACCATTGTTTAGTTAATGTAAATAACAATAAGTTACTCACCACAGCTTTAAGGATTTTTTAAATAAAAAGTTAGTGGACAATGAAATGTTAATTATATTGGATTAAAATTTTTCATCTCTTCTCGTTGTATACTGAAAGTTTTCAATAACAGACATCTTATCATTAATAAGTTAACTAATTGTCATTGATAAATGGACTAGTTAATTTAATTAGACAACGTTAACTCAAATTGTCCTTCGCAAAGCTTTGGGTTGTTTTACCTCTGATAGGTACTTTATTGCACACAATGGCATAAATGGCCAGATCACAAGAACTCCGAGGGCTCAGATAATTTGGGAGGGAGGGGACCCACTGGACAGCTGTTATGAGACAAATGGTAGCCTCCCGTCAAAGCCATCCAGTGTGTTCTTCAACGTGAATAGGATATGGCTATCCCATACACGGACCATGGCTTAACGTCCTATCCGGCGGACAGCGGCGTTTTCGGAAAAGGTTGGACATGTTTCATATTTATTACTGGAACGTTTTACACAAAGTATTTCAGTAAAATTTCCTAAGTTGTTTCTTCTCTTTTTAACTTCGAGTTTCAAAGTAAGCTTCGCTGAGTTTTCATTTTTTTTTTCATTTCTTCAGTCAAACGGCATTTTAACGAAACACATCTTTTTAACAATGAAGATCTAAAGGACACTTGTTCCATCATAAAAGCAAAGTAAAGCTTGAACTTTGGATTCATATAAATGTCAATCGCAATGTAGCTCAAATTAAACTATATAAAGTTGTTTGCAATTTCATATGTTACATTTCGAACATAAAACTCCAATACATAAAGTCCAATGCCTAACGCCTTTTTGTTTTTCTTTACAGCTGCCTCCAATTTAACCTGTATCTCGGAGTGCTGAGGAACTTATCTTTTTCGAAAGGTAAGATTTCGATTTTTTATTGAAGTAAGTTTTCGCATTTGTTCCTTTTCTTTTTCTTATTTTGGAGAGGAAATGACTCACGATGTGATTTCAAGGATTGGCGAAACAAAAAAAAAATGCATCGCTTGAAGACACTTCCTCCCAAATTCTACCAACATGTATTTACGTACAAATAAAAGAAACCATTCAGAACTGCGCTCTCTAACATAAAAAAAAACTACTTCAGGCGAGGCCATCTGTTACCGTAATATAGTTCAAGGTATAAGGAAAAAGGTGTAGATTTCCATGGAGAAAAAGATCAGCGTGGGTTGTACAATACAATGGATGGGTTCAGGGACGGATTAGGGGGGAATGGCCGTGCTTCCCCCTATTTCAGAATGAGAGTAAGGGTAAAAGAAATAAAAAAAATATTAAACTCTTTACAATTTATGCATTTTTCAAGTTTTTTTTTAAATTTTAAATATTCACAATGTCTCTTTCTTTCCTCCCCACAACCTTTACATTTTTTTCGGCTCGATTACGTTTCTTGCCCCCCCCCCTCAGTTTTTCCTAGATCAGAGAGCCTGGATGCCTTGTTAACATCAAGAAATTTGTACCAAAATCAAAATATAATTTATTGTACTTTAAGACATAACCCTTGGTAACTCTAAATATTTAGCTTCATTTATTCTCATTTCCAATGTTCCAAATTGATACTTTGCATTGTCGGCACTATAATTTCCACCAAAAAATTGCATTAATAGACCAAATGGCGATTAACAAAATTCAAATAAATATTCACTCTATGTACATTTTCTAGTAGAGCGTTTATATATTATTTTTTATTCCGTGAACCTAAAGTACCTTTTCCTTAGCTACAGAATAGATAGATATATACTGTGATTAAATCACTTGGGGATACTTCTTCCCTTGAAGTGGATGGGGATTCTGATAGCAAGCAACACATGACGCAGACCAGCACGTGGCTACAATATGCCAACCATGGAAAAAAAAAAGATCTAGACCCTCTGCTTTATCCGTAGTCTGTTGCATCATCTGATCACATCCCTCCCTGTGTCACTTGCACCGATCAATTTAGTTTGTCTGGACCCAGAAATCGTTATCAACCTTCCAAAAACGGTCTATCTCCCGAGGTCATGAATTAGGAAGGTCGTGTTGACGTAATCAGCTCCCCTTCTGTCGTTCAGGTTTGATAGAGGGTAACAAATGACATGTTAAAAGCCTTCGTAATGCATCACCGGATAGATGCTCCTCCCTCCCGATAGACGTGCCAGTTGGGAAAAGATGATACAGGAGGAAGGCAACGTGCATTGTGAGCATTTTGCCTGACGCTGTGCACTGCTGCTCCTGTCATACCTTGCACTTAAGAGAAATGGACTATCTGGTACTGATGTAGTGCAGCCTAGAAGGCTCTACTCTAGTTTGACTATTCTGAGAAATTTTAGCATCGATACAATTGCATTTTTCAGTGGGTTATAAACGTACTTTATCATATCACTTTTCATAGAAAAGTTATGAACCAAATAAAAGCAAGGAGATGTTAGTGCAACTTATATAAAACTCACTATCAGAGCAAGGCGAAAACTATTGTGTATAAATGAATAAATTAAAATACAAGCTCTGGCCACTGATTTAATTTGTTAAGTACACTATTTTCCAAAAGACGCAAAATAATAAATACACTCAGAATGGTTAGCTTACAAATTCTAAATATTCAACAAAAGTTTGCTTAAATATGATTCGAACTTCAACAAAAATCTGCACGTTACGTTTTCCGTAACATTACTGATAATATGCAAAAATGTTTATATTTTAATATCAGGTAGTCGTACCATTAATATTGTCTATATCAGTGGCTTCGAAATTCGTCACAACCCTAATCCTCCCATCTCCCGTAATTCATTTTCAAAACTTTGATAAATTTCATCGTGATAATCTCCACCTTTTTGTTTAAATTGGAGTATTAAAAAACTGTTCCTAACAAATGTAGTTTTTCCATTCAGTTATTAATCACCTTTCGTTCCAAACACTCCGATCGGTCTACCTTACTATCGTCCTTTTCATGAAAAATTTCAACCTCTGATGGCTGCGTAATGAGGTATTAATCATGGAAATTAATAGACATCCGCTTCTGTATGTTGTATAATTTTTTCGCAAATAGGAGATTAATCGAAAAACAATACCTGAACTTCTTTTTTAAGTATTGATGAGTTAAGAATTTTTATCGTGATCCCAAATGTAATTTCAAATCCATGGTTGGAAACCACTGCTTTAGGTCTCTCTCTCCCACCTTCCGTCTTCCCTACCCTCAACATTTCTTATGAATCACTGTTAAGGCAAAATAAATAAAAGGTAAAAGTAATATTTTGCTAAGTATTAAGTAAAAATTTGCGCTTTTTCAATTAAATGATGTTAAAAAACAGCATTTAGTATATCAGTATGTATCCTGAAAATATTCTCTAATACATTTAAGAAGACCACTGCCTGTAAGTGGTGCTTTGCTGTCTAGCTTCTTGAAAGGGCCCAGCAGTTCATCTGTAATCTGTCGATTGTTTGGGACCATACTGAAACAAATAAGCAAATACAAGTATTAAATGCTGAAAAATCCATTAGAATCAATCAGTAAAATAACTCCTATATCCATTAACTTCAGCTTCTTATTAGATTGTTTTACTCACGTATGACTATTTTTCACTTGCACAAGGGACTAAATTTTCAGCTCACAAAGACTCTGACAAGTGAAGGTTCTGTAAAGAGGAGTTATTGGATAAAAAGGTATTTGGATGCTTTCTATCAGGTCTATCCACCAGTTCTTGAACGGGCAAAGGATTATTACTCTCATGAACACAAAGCCTCGGTTTAGTCTTTCATTAATGCAATATAAATTATTCCCTATCTTTTATCTCATTATTAACAAGAGGTACTGGTGGTTCTGGCCGAAACAAAAATCCTCGAGTGAAGAAATTGACTTTCAGTTGATTGGAGTCCAGTGAGAGAAAGAAATGAAAGAACATCCATTCCAAATACATGGAAAAGAAAAAACAGAACTTCTCAGACAATCACTTATAATGGAGAGCTCGCAAGAGATTGTTTTCTTAGGCTAGAGTGATTTACTCCTTAACGGCACTTCCTTCACACAATAGGCTAAAGAGCCATATCATAAGAACCCCAAAGTTCGGAGAAAGTTCCAGGAAGGGGATCCACTGGACAAGCTGTTAGGAAGCAGATGGAAGCCTCCCGTTAAGGCCATCCAGTGTGTACCTTAAAGTGCACAAAGCAAGGCTTTACTGCACACTTAGCCGTGGTTCAACATTTCATACAACAGTATCCGCTTTTTCACCGAGTGCAGGATAGAAGTTAGCACAGACATTCTCCACTCACCGAATGGAAAATGTGATATGTGAGTGCAGAAAATATTTGGAAATGACAATTAAATAGTTTTCCTCTTTCATTTCAAAATTTTAATCAATTTGAAATATCGTCTGACAAAAATCTTTTATTAAGATCTCTTAAATTTTTTAAACATGTACTTGTTAGTAATATAATGTGTAAATAATATGATTTGTTTCAGAGAGTTTTGAGAGCAACAAAGAAGTTTAATAAATAATTTCATGAGCTCCAATCTACAAACTGTTTTTTGGAAACAAGTATAAGATATTTAAGTGTATGTTGATAAAGGATGATATTCTAAGGAAAATGAATTCAGAAGCTTCATTTAATTTAGTCACGGAATGATGTATGGCATCAATGTTTCAGATTATTTCGAAATATTTTTCATTAGATAAATTGTATAAGAAAATGTTAAAAGAAAATGTAGGCATGCAAAACGCTTCATGAAATTCTTTCCTTTGTGTAAATAAAGTGAACTGTATAGTATAAACTTAAAACTGATGTGGATTTAACAGATGTTTTATTAACATAGTCACCGCAAACTTATCCGAATTAATCAAGCTGGGGAGAAATTCTGATGAAAAGAAACATTTAATAACCGATGTCTAAAAAAGAGATTGAACTGATAGGCAAGACACATTAATCAAACCTTGATTGCTTCAGTCAAAAGCGGTGAAGCTTGGAGATAATTATAATTTCCTTTCCTGCATAATGCTCAAATGATGAATTGAAAGCTGTTTATGAACTTGCTTTATGATTCCAATGTCTGCTACGAAAATAAATATTATTCCGCTAGAGAGAGTTTTTTATGAAAAGCCTACACTTCGTTTTTGAGAAAACCGTTTCTCTTGGAAAAAATGTCACTTGAAACACATTACTGTGGCTTAAAAGATGGGATTAAAGCAGGCGGAAAAACATCAGAATAATAGAAAGCAGTAATCGAAGTATAAAAAGAATAGAGATGATAAACAACCAGAATAAATCATATCAAAATCGTAAACAGTTGAAAGAAAGAGATTAAACTTTAGTAATATATTTTATATATCACTCTTTGATTTTTAAATAGCGAAATGAAAGCCAGTCATACCCATGCTTTAACTCAAGCAACTGAAGCTACTAAAACATGGATTCAGTTATGGAACCATTTCAGGAAGATGACCAACAAATCATCATTCATGCGGTTAAAATGGATCGGGAGGAGAAAAGGGGAAATGGTGCCCATCGAAACACATTATCACTATGCTCATTTTCACTTGAAAAGATGGAGTTAGACAGGTTGAAGAACAATAACGAAAAAAAACCGAAAAAAGGGGAAAGGAAAATCAAATTCCAAGTCACTTTTCTTCCCGATCTAGACCTTTCCTTCGTGAAGCATACTAATGTAGCGACCTCTCGTTGGAAATGTACGGCTACAAGACGTGAGGCTGAATTAATTCAGCTGCGTCTTAGTGCTTCACTTGTGGACCAACTCCATGCAGCCAACTACTCTCTTTGCCCACCCACCCTTCTTCTTACTTCCACTTGTGTAGCTATACCCTGCTCACCCTCCGCTTTTGCCCCACTCTTCACTGATGACAGATTGTGTTTCTGAGCCCCTTGGACCTTAATCTAGCGTCTATAGGCAAAAGGCGTCCCCAGTGCTCTTTTAGAAGTGCGTGCCGTAATTCTCGTCATTTACAGCACATTTTATGACTCACTGTTTCTGGCTTAGCGGGCTCATCGATCGTAGAACGCACGGCTTCCCCCACGGCAGATGCTTCGCTCAAGAGAAGAGATTTGAGGAGGTGGAGTGGAGGAGTGTTTTGCGCACCAGAAATTTCGTGAAGCCTCGGAGAAGTAGAGGAGAAATGAAGAAGAAAGTTCGTGCTCGGCCTGACGGCCATGCGCCAGCAGAATAGAAGTTTCTTTATCCAAACTGAAGTTATCAACGAGGTGGAACTTTGCCGGCAAAACATGTTCAGGCTGTTGAATGCTGCGAGTGGAATAAGTTTTTGGATAAGGTTATATTTCTGAAAGAACATTCAGGTGAATTATTGAACATCTTGTTACATGTACTTTATTATTTAAGACGATTTTGTGCATAGGTAATTTTTATAGTGTTTCTCGTAAAATATATTCTGGTCGTAAATATCATGTAAGCAAATCGTAGCTGTTATTACTGAAGTAAAACTATATTGATATCGCATTACTTGTTTCAGTGTAGTTCTTATCCTGGTCAGTAATACTATTCCAGAAATAATATCAATATTATATATATATTATATATATCACATTCACATATAGCATATATATAGGTTATGACTTTTGGTTTAAATAAAAACTCCATTCGGGAAGAGAGTAATTACCGAACTTTTTTTTAATTCTGGTTGAAACGAAAATCATCCAAATCGTTATAGCGAAACTTCCTGTCTTATTCTAATGTAATGTGACGTCACGTATCTTGCATTAGTAATACGCGTATACTGACACATAATATACAATAATTCGTTCTTTTATCTTTGTCTATGCCTAGGTAGTGTTGGCAAATAAAAAACTCAAACAAATCGACAATATACTAAATCAATCTTTTTTATAAGGAAAAAGCAAAAAAGTATTATAAAATGCTTATTTGTTTTCATGTTTAACTCGAATATTTCAATCTGTTGTTCGGGGGTTGGGGGAGGTAAAAATCGGGGTAAAACGGTGTAAAACTTAAAAAGTCATACACTAATCATATGTAGTTGATCTACTGTTTGGAGGATGTAAAATCTGCTGATATATTTTTGTTGATTATTATTATTATAACTTTCGTTCACTTATGTAAAATATCTGGAACCATGAAGTAAATACCTATGCTAAATAACAATAAAATATTGATTAAGACAGTACGGTATTGCTTCAATAGTACAGAAAAAATTGAAATTATGAGATATTAAAGAAACCTCGTAATATCAGTTCTATAATGGCTTCACTTTCTAAAAATTTCACCAAAACATTTGTTTCTTTATTTAAAGGATTCTCCATTAAAGTGAGTTTTTGGGTGAATATTTTATTTCGCTTTCAATATAGGCCATTTTATTTAGTTTTCAATTATTGTACAGACGTATAAATCCAAATATGGAAGCTCTGTTAATAAGACGAAGGTAATATTGAGAGAAAAGTCTACATGAGAATTAACATGAGAATTTAATATAATTTTGACAATATAAGTAATAGATAACAGTAAAGATTTGTACTGCACAATGCAAGTAATGGATATAAATTAATCATAATCCCTAATCTAGTTTTTCCTTTTTGTTTAATCTTACGTAGTTTTATTTTATTATATCTAAACTTAATTCATTTATAATTTTTCCCTTAATTGATGTGATATTTACTGTAAAATGCAAAACATGTATTCAAGTATCTATAGTTATAACGCAACAAGTGTCTATAGTTATAACACTATTTCTGGAAGCTATCTTAGTGTACAGAGGAGAATTAACACAGGACCCAGAAAAATAACAAGAAATATGGAACTAGCAATTGAAGACAACAATATTTTAAAAAATGAGTTCGAATGAAAAATATATCACTATTCTCCCCCGCCCCATTTATTACGCCGTTCAAGTGGGATATAATACATGCAATATAATCATGCAATGGATAGATATGGATACATACATATCTATCCATTGCATATATATCCATGCATGGGATATAATACATGCAATCGTGTCATATCTAAATGGTTCGAAAGCGACGTTAGCTAGATTTCTGGTTGCTGTTAAGCTTTTTTACAAGTCGTATTTTTTGTTCAATCAGAAGTCTGATTAAGGTATTTTAGTAAATATTAAAAATAAGAACTTTACAAATCAAACATGACTAGAAATTTCTCATCATTACAAATGTGAATTAAATCTTGATTCAAAAAAAAAAGAAACTATACACTTGGTTTAATGCACTTTTTCGCAACATACATTAAACCTAATCAGTTAAATATCATGCAGTTTGACATTCTAATTGTATGTTCATAATTTCAAATTACCGATATCATTGCTGTTCAATCGCTTCATGGTTTGTGTACCAGACCTCCGTAATACAATTCCAACTCTTCAGTAAAGTATTTCTGTCGTTTACATTGCACCGAGGTGTGGTTAAACTGCAAGCAATCTCTCCACACAGAGTCAGACATCCCTAGAATGAAGCGGTGGCACTCATCTGGGGGGAAAGATTTATTATTTATGCTATTATGGGGAAGAAAGACACTAACGTGTTGCTGCTATCTCCTTGATTTAATTTATTTCTATTTATTGCATCAGTTGCAAGAGACCGAATTGCTCTAATGTGGATAAATCGACATTTCCTTCCTGAAGCATTGCCTTACAGTTTCGAAGCAACTGAAAGAACGTAGCACTCCGCGATTTTCTTATTTAATGTCTTCCTCTTTCAGTAAAGCTAGAGAATCAAAGACACATTCACTAAACGCGCCCGCTAATCAATCAAGAACGAAACACTCTTGGGTTAGAGAACGATTAAAGCGCTTTGTTCCTTGCCGGGTGGAAACTTTTCTGTCGTAGAACAACTATCTAAGATCACGGTCTTTTCTATGTTAGTCGTTAATATATGTCATTATTGTCTCCTGATAACAACTCTATGCAAAATAAATAATATCAGTCTGTTGATGTTTTCCAGGTTTAATTTAGTTTTGCCTATTCATCAATTGCGATACACCGAACAGTTTCTAATACACATCACGCTGCATTGGGTCCTCAGTGATGGGCTATTAATTCGAAAGTGATTTATTAAGCAGTTTCAGTCCGTGATGTTCCTCTATTTAATTCAATCCTCCTTTCCCTCTTCCGTACTTAAGAGAAAATCAAATTTAAGTCCATCTATTGAAAATATCTGCAGCTGATTAAAAAATGTGGGACAAAAAAAAAAACGCTACTACTGTTGATAACAGGCATTGCATAAGTTATAAATTTAGATTCAGTCCGTTGCTGGACCCACATTGAAATGATGTGCCCTCCTCTTCTCTTCCAATTTTCTTCTCGTCGTTAACTCGCCGGATCTATGGAACAGAGGGAGCAAGAGCGACCAGGAAAAGAGTGAGTAGAGGTGTGAGGAAGAGGCGCGAAGGTGGATGCGAGGTTATCGTCTAACCTAGTTATTTCAACGCTGTGTCATAGAGAGTTGCCTTTACCATCGGGCTAATGCAATCATCATCCGTTATCCCTGAACTGATGAGGGCCCGCTGCGACATTACTGAAATTGGCAGCCCCTGGTGCGCAGCTTGACAGCTGGCACTGTGCTGATCTGGTTAATGTGGAAACTGGATTTTATTAACGTTCCCTCCTAGTCTTCACCTCTCCTTCCGCTCCTCAGTCTCCCCCCTGCTCCCCACTTCATCCCGCGCGAGCGCGCACGCATACAGTCGCGTTAGCCACGTACACGAACGAGATCAGCGCATGGGACCACCTCAATGAAGCCTTGGTGCTCTATTTACATAAAGATTAAACTGACGCTCCAAGTCACCGGAGTTGCGTGTTGTGAGCGTTGCTAGAGGTGCGCAGTTTTTGACGTGTGCCTTTCAGCGGGACTCCCTTTTATAAAGTGTGTAATAGCCCGATGCAGGTGGAATGTAAACACACAGTCGCCAATGATATGGAATCCAATATCTGATAGAAATAAATGGAGCTATTCAGACTTTGAATAGAGGGAGTAAACTAATGCTATAAAGAAGTAAGAAGAAACACAAGACGAACTTTTCGGAATGCTCTTTTCAGAGCATTCTTTGATCTATCACGATGCTTCGGGTTTCTCGTTTAAGCAAATGGTTCTTTTGGAGTCAACATTTCAATCATTTATTTCTAAATTGATCTTCTCTTTACGGTTTCGTAATCGCAACGTAAGAGGTGTGCTTTGTCTTAAATTGGTGAAAACGCGAAGTCATTTGAAGCTAGGGCAAATTAAATATTTAATTAGTCAGCGAGATGCAGAGCGTATGTTCGAAGTTAAGGACACACGGGTATCATGTCGAAGTTCTCAAACATCTAACGCAGATAATTGGCTGTTACTTTCACGAGTGCCAAAGAGGGAAAAAATCTTTTGTTAAAAAGTAGCCGTTCATTAATTGTGGCTTTGGGGTTATTATAACAACCGTGCCACTTTTTAATAATGATGACAGATACGTATTAATTCAGGAATACCTCCGATAAATATATTCAGAAATGAGAGGCATTCTTACAGCAATTAAAAATTATACACTGCTCGTATTTTCACACTCGCAAACATAACTGTAAGTTGAATAGACAATATTAATATGTTAATAAGCAAATATCTTTTGATTTCTTAAAACAAACTCTTTTTCTGCCCATTGTCTTTATTTCAATTCTCTGCTCACGCTTAATCAGTCTCTTTTGCACATTGCTTTTGTAAATGTAGAAAATAGTAAATTCAGTTTTGATCAGTTTTAATAGGCTTTTGTTTTATTCAAAATAATTATTTAATTACTAGTACGCAAGAGTCCGTTAAAACAGATCAAAACGGAATTTATTAATTACAATTAAGGCGATTTTCAGAATTCGAAGTTTAAATTCCTGGAAGCCATATAAGTATATTATACAGGGTGTCCCTGAATTCATGGCCCATACGTGAGGGGATGATAGTACACACCGAACCCACCAATATTCGTCACAGAATATGCGGCCGCAAACGCAGCCCAGTGCCGGTAGGGGGCGCAGACGAGGCGGCACGGCTTGAAAGCACTGGATCGGCCAAACCGCAGCATTCTCAGTCGCCGATGTGCTCGACAAGCCCGGAGTTTACGAACAGGTACGCCGATCACTATTCCGCCGTTGTGCCGCCTGTATCAACGTTGGTGGGCGCACGTTTGAGCATTTGTTGTAATGATCTCCAATAAATGTCACTCTGGAAACCTCTGTGTCTGTCCTTCATTTCCGACTCTTCACTGCGTTTGCGGCTGCATATTCTATGACGAATATTGGTGGGTTCGATGTGTACTACCATCCCCTCACGTTTTGGGCCATGAATTCAGGAACACCCTGTATTAAAGTTTCTCGTCTTAGCAATCTAATCTGCCCATATTTATCGTGATAATTTCTTACTTCAATTATATTTACTCGAAATTTTTCAATACGGAATCAATTGTGAATATCAAAAGGAAAAGTATTTACGACAATTGAAATAGGAAATCATGTTTAAAATACTATAATTTATGTTTGTTAGTTTTTCATTTGAAACGTCATAAGTATTTACCAAAGTCGCTAAGAATTTAGGATTTTACCGTGGGACGTTAAAACACGTTCTAATGTCCAAAAGAGCTATGTTTACGCTAAAAGAAAAAGCTGGATGGGTTTAAAGGGAGACTTCCATGCTTTCTAAAAGCTATCCAGTGCTTCGTATTATCCCCAACCTTCTCTGAGCCCTTGGATTCATTATGGCCTGACGGAATTTATTAATTACAATTAGTGCGATTTGTGCTATTTCCCATTTTGTGCAAAAAAAAAATCGTTCAGAGGTAACTTACGAACTTTGGGACTAAGACTACGACCTCCACAGATTAAGGCTGCAACCACAGACTTACAACCACAGACTTGCAACCATTAACTATCGATCGAATAAACCGAAAAATCATGATTCTGTATGCTTGTTTCGTTTGCTCTTAATTTAGTCTCACATGTATCACATATAATACAGCCACTAAAACCAGAGATTTTTTTTCACACACTTAAAAATTCATTAAAACGATCATATTTATTTATATATTTAGTGTGTGAATTATGGGAAAAGAGAACGCATTTCCCTTGTTGACAGTCAATCTGTTTCGTCATTTAATCGATAGCCGTGGCAGATCGCCGTATGGCATAATAGTCGCAGTCAATAATAAAAACAACCTGGCAGCCGAATATCTAAGCTTTGCGTACAATATTGCAACTCCCACAGCCTACCTAATGCTGGATAGAACTGGAACATTTGACAGGCCAAAGAGGAAAAAATAATATTAGAAAGGATATTATAAAACAAAATGCATATCTCTGAAAAGGCCAACTTATGATTTATTAAATTACCTACCCTACTATGTCGGCTAGTGGAAGCTATAAATTTCTTCAATCCATATCGCAGGCCGTCTAGTGACCGTAGAATTGTGCATGCACTACAGTTCGTAAGAAAAACGTGCCGCCCAGTGTTTGTGACGGGCTTGGGGTGCCACTGGTTTTTGTCCACAGCATAGTGTGTACACGCTAGGCTGGGGTGGGATGCCGTATCACCGCGCTGACTAACGGGCTCCATATATTTCGATCAGGGAAGTTACTGGAGAAATCACTTTTAACACCGCCTCTGGCTTCCTGCTTGAACTGAACTTCGAGTTTCTGGGAACAAATCGGAAAAGAAAGAACTTGAAACAAAGAATGTAAAAAAGAGAAAGCAAAACTGAGCTATTTGACTAAGAAAAGAAATAGTTTTTCTTTTTTTTTTCTTTTTGATCTCTTTGTGTTAATTGACATGGTCATATATCCTGAAATGCGTTGCTAGATCATTGATTATTATAAAGATTACAAAACATAATTTTCTAAGAAAATCAGTATCTATTAAATTATTTTTTTTTACAAATCGAAACAAAGCAGTTGTATAAATATCTATCAGAAATTTTTCGTATGTTTAATTTTTATTCAAACGGGATAACTTGAATATTTTTTGCAATTGATAAAATAGTTTCGTTAGTATTTTATTTTTAAAATAATGATGAGATTCCTTAGAAACGTATTAGCCTCCAAACCAATGTATTATGAAAATAGATATGATAAGTTATAAACATTCGCTATGATAAATTGTTAATAAGGTTAAGAATAGAGTGTTGAAATTATTATGAGGAATAAGAGTCGATCGAGACTTGGATTCTTATTCTTCCTTATATAATCTTAGCTTAATATGGCCATCACTGTTAAGCAGATGTTGAATAGAATAACAGATCATGAAGGATATGTTGAAAAGCAGAACGAGACGATTAGACATCCGTATCATTAAAAAGTCTGTGTATCCTGCCTTTGCATAAATGTTGCTTTATAAGAACATCGACGATAAAATATTAAGTACCGATAACTAAATGCTTCACTGTAAATGAAATTCCCATCTACGAATACTTTGGCTGGGATGCAACCTCTATTAAATTTAGTATCATACGTAAAATGCTCGCTGCATAAGGGCATAAGTCAAAAATGTTTTTTCAGTTAAGACTGTAAATATGTTACAATTATTTACACTTTCATTTTTCAGAAAGGGAAAAGTCTGCCTTTATTCTACTCCAATCTACTTCTACTGGTCCACAGATTGTCGAAATAATCGTTTTAGTACGTAGAGACAAACTCACATACTCTTGAAAACCTTACAAACTCACATACTCTTGAAAACCTTACGTTCTGACTTATTCTCTTATGTCAGGACACCATAGATACTGATACCGCATAATCGACTTTTTTAACGTAATGTTCAGCATACCTATATTTACCTGTATTGCATAATGTATATTGCACATATATATACACAGTCGTATCAGAATAATATTACCACCTACCATAATATACGTATGGTAGGTGGTCATATTATTTTGATACGACTGTACATATACCTGTATTGCACATTGCATGCCAATATAAAGTCATTTAAATCTTTAACTATAAATAATTCCCTACTGGTTATTTTCAACAACAATTCTTTACATTCTCTCGCGACAAAGAAAGCATTCTGCTATTCTTGTTCTAAAATAAGTGTTAATTTAAAAAAATAATTTCGAAAGGAAACGCTAATAATAGTAAGCAGAAATGTCGTTCCGATGCCCAATAGTTATAGTAATCACTTGATTTTCATGTCAATATCTTTAAATTTTACTGCATTATGATTGCGTTCAAAACATTTATTTAATTTTCAGAATTATAAGATAAACGTTACATGCTTCTATGGATTGTTTATTATTTGCTGGGAAACCACCAACAATTATTTTGCGTGATATCGTTGAGAACACTTTTCGAAAAGTTTAACTCTAAAAAAATATGTTTTACCGTACCTTTGGCTAATATAAGTAGGATACTATACTACGTTTACATAA
Organism: Ryuthela nishihirai; assembly: GCA_038380435.1. NCBI lineage: Eukaryota > Metazoa > Arthropoda > Arachnida > Araneae > Heptathelidae > Ryuthela > Ryuthela nishihirai. The sequence continues at coordinate 29,962,359 of JAWZYU010000016.1, read as the reverse complement.
CGTACACACAGCTGGAAATCATACTTGCTCCAAATAACAAAACGCAATTCATTATAACTGAGCAAAAGAAAACATGTTGTGCAACGTCAACTGAAGAACTTCCGTGTTCTTAAATAAAATTGAATTATTAATAACTGTGAATCGTTAAATCGTTGGGTCCTGTCGTCACCACAGAGCAAAAAAAAAAAGATGAACTGAAATCTAACACTGATTCTGAAAGTTCGTAAAACTGGACAGCAAACATATTGTTCACTTGTTCAAACAGATTTTCCAGGAAATGGACATTGCACGCGATTTAAAACTCTCTCTGCAAAGGTGAAGACAGTTTTTGAGACTTGAAATCCTCCCAACACGCACACATCACTTTGCAGAAGAGCCTTCATCTACTATTTTCCTTAATCGCATGAATGCTAATGGAAAACAAGTTTCAAAGGAGAAAAAAGGGAGCAAGTATTTTGATGAATGCTAATGAAAATAATTCTCTTCTGAAAAATCAATATCTATTCAACTGGACACCATCATAGGATTCTGCAAATACAAGTGTGTCCCAGAACTTCCATAACGGACATGTTTCGTTTAGGTATGTATTTATTGATGATATTTTTCTTCATAAGAATGTTAATTTCGATATCCAGACTAGTAGAATGATTCTCACATATTTATATACGAATATAGAGTATTTATGACAACTTTCAAGTTAACATTTGTAATAACAATTTATATAATTAATTAATTTTATAGCAAAACACGTAAGTGATTAAATGATTCTATATCAAAGAGTTGTTTATTTTTTTTTCCATTCCCTTTAGATTAACAAAGATAACTTAAAAAGGTTATTTTAATTAAAACATGAGATTGTTAACTATGCTAAGATAATATCTGTCATTTCTCGATGAAGAAAAATCATTTCATTAATTTTAGTAAACTTCTCAGTTAGGTTACAGCGAACATTCCTTTGTTTTTAGTGTTATTCGCTGATCACGATATATATGTTAGAATTTCTATGCTATTATGATGGTGATATTTTATTACTTCGCTCTTATGTCGAGAAAACAGCCTCAGTAGCGCAGTGGCATCACGTTGGTTCTCAATTGCACTGGAACTGCAGAAGTCCCGGTTCGACGGGGCAGGGGTGGCTCAGTCGGTAGCGCGCCAGGCTCGTAATCTGTAGTTCCAAAGTTCGAGTCCCAGCTGGGTCAGCGTTGAGATTTATCTCCGCAAAATTCCCCGCCCTGCCACGATGGCTTGGAAAGTCCGCCGTCCGTCGGATGGGATGTTAAACTGTGGCCCAGTGTGCGGGAATTTATGTCGAGAAAGCAGCCTCAGTAGCACAGTGGTATCACATTGGTTCTCAATTGCACTGGAACTGCAGAAGTCCCGGTTCGAGGGGGCAGGGATGGCTCAGTCGGTAGCGTGCCAGGCTCGTAATCTGTAGTTCCAAGGTTCGAGTCCCAGCTGGGTCAGCATTGAGATTTATCTCTGCAAAATTCCCCGCCCTGCCACGATGGCTTGGAAAGTCCGCCGTCCGTCGGATGGGACGTTAAGTCGTGGCCCCGGATACGGGAGAGCCATAACCTACGTACGTTAAAGAACACGCTGGATGGCCTTGATGGAAGGCTACCATCTGTCTTCCAACAGCTGTTCCAGTGGATCCCCTCCCCCACCCTTCTCTGAGCCTTCGGGGTCCATGTGACCTGGCCATTTAGCCCATGGTGTGCAAAAAAGTGCCGCTCAGAGGTAAAACAACCCGGTTCGAGTCCGGGTTTTGTTTACTTGTGTACAGTTTGCTGTAACTGAGATAGTGGTCAACATTGACTTTCGGTCATAGTTTGGCATGTCCTTGTATGAGAAGAGTACTAGGACTAGTTTCTAGGACCCTTCTTCATCCTGTATATTGCAAATAAAAAATGGGGTTCGGAATGCTGACTTCCAAAACTGAACATTTATTTTAACCCATTATTTAAGTATGTACATAAAAAACTTGAGAATAACTAAAATTATTTTGCCGTAAAATGACTTAAAACATAGGTATTAAAATAATGCTTTACAATTTTAAAATTTTATTTAACATTTTAACTTCGGCAAAATGCAAAATGCATATTCAAAAAACTATTATTTTTAGCAAAAATAGGTTTGTTTTATTTTGGACATTTCGATAAATACAAGCTCCTGGAGATTTCATTTCACTGCTAAAATATTCTACGCCTTTCGACATTATCCTAATTTCAAATAATAGAATCTAAATAAAATAATCTTTGTACTCTACTAGATAGCATACCTGCGCTTTCTGTTTCATATTTTAGTTAAAAAAAAACAAGTTTTTAAACAGATTTTGCAGACATTCACAGTTAAATTCTATGATTTTCGTTAAAGAATTTTTTTTTTAGTTCAAATATTAAACACTTGTTTTGGGGATATTTAATAAAATTTTACTTAATATAAACAATAATTAAATTAACTGTCAACAACTATTATCTTCAATCTTTAAGTTAGTTTCATTTGTTTAAAATAAACAATTGCTATCTCATCTAGAAAACAAACTAGAGAACTTTAAAATGCAAATTTAAAAAAAATCATTAAAGATCCCTATAGCGATCCCGTGTTGCACGTTCCTCTACAGTTTAAGATTTGTTGATTACTTCCTCCATATTTCAGCATCTTCCTATTTAATAAGTGACCCCTATGCCAGTTTAAATATATTCCTCTCACTACAATCTTATGTAACTTATTCAATAAACATATGTACCCAAGTGTCTTAAATGAATTGCTATTATGTCTACGAACATAACAAGATAATGTTATTGTTGTTAGCATTTTTAACTATCGTTTCAGTTCTATCTCGTATTGATCTTAGTATTGCTATGTTTTCCAAATCCCAACTGATGCAACGAAAAAAAAACATTTCCATTCATAAAAATCCATCAAACTATTTTCTATCTATTTCTATCTTCTTCATCTTTTACCAGAAACATCGAAAAGAACTGACAATACATGTATCAGCGTATGTTTTTTTTTATATATTTCATATCACCAGATTATATATTGAGCTAACGATAGCTATTTTCAATGCTTCTTTAAAAAATATACTCTTTTAAAATGGAGCATAGACTAAGTAAGCTAACATAGTTGCATAAACAGGGATTTTTAACATCTCACAAATTCCAAATATTAAGTTTAGTCTCTTCCTACTCCCTAAAATGTCACTTCTATCACAACCTTTTCTTCTTATTTTAAGCAATCGTATTCTCTTATATTCAGAATATGATCAAATATATTTGAGTTCTTGACACTAAAAACAGTTATAACGGCCAGAGGAAAGCAACCAAACTGTAAAATTTCGCATCAAGACACCGCATCGAAAATAAACACTTCCTTTTAACACGAACCTTTCTTTCGAACCTCTTTATTTTTCACTTTTTTCTTTTCTATAAAAAACTGCGAAATGAATGGTCAAAACACAGATTAAGTTACTTTTTAAAATATGTGAAAAAATGAAATTGCATTTCTCACATATCCATTTAACTTGCGTACTGAAGTTCAGTCGTCTAGTCAAAATTTTCTTGCTACAATTCCTTACATAAAGCACCCGTCACGTTTAAAAAGATAACTAGTATATTCCAACTAAACGGATTTTGGATGCTTCTAAACTCATAATCCATTAGACCGTTTAGTTTCCGGCATCTTGATTTTGCTGGTCATTGGAACGAAAAATGTCGTCTCATGTTGAACGTGCAGTCATTCTGTAACCGTCGCCTCTCTCTCTACGTCCCTCCCTTGCAACCTCCACTACCACCACCCATCCACTATCCCTTCTCAATTCCCTGCTCGTTGTCCATGCTGGGGAGGAGGATTTGCTGAGATTGTTTCTACATATACACGCCAACCTAGGCGACAGAAGGCTAGGCGTAATGAGCGCCAGCAAGCAACCAAGCTCTGATAGCTAGGGCCATAAAAGCGTTACGTTGAGGACAATGGATGTTTACGGCCTGTTTTGGCTGCCTGCCACTGATGTATGTGTCGTGTGGCGTAGAGAGGCACCGCTCCCCCTCCCCCAACACATACATCCCACCCCTTTGGCTTCCCACCCCATTCTCTCCTCCTCTTTCTCCTTCTCCTCCTCTTCCGTTGCCTCTTTCCATCTCACCCAAACTACGAATCGCGGCAACCGTTCGCATCGCCTGTCCACCTCGGCTCTCCACTCATCCGAAATACAGCACTCCTTTTGTAATGTACCGAATGGAGTAGGACGGATTGCCCTCACAAATACATTTTACGCGTTTTTGATATATCAGAGAGAGGGGGAGAATTGAGATTGGAAACCCCTTGTTGAGAGGAGGGAGAAGAGAAGTGAACGCGAATCATGATGGATTCTTTTTTTCTTACCGATACAAACTGGTGGCAGAAACAATGAACAGATTTAATGTCAGCCAAGTGAGACACAAAAAAACAGCCGCCGAAAGAAAAAGAATCTGAATTTCATTTTGTTCGAGGGAGAAAAGAAAGCTAAGAACTTGAATAGTATTGCCTAGATTTTAAGAATTACTGAATAATCCAGATGCGTCGCATTAAAGTTAGGAAAGAGAAAGGAAGTAACAAATACCAGACTAATGAATATTGTATCTCTCCGCAACTACATTTGCAACGCCTTTTGATAAAATTACAGTTAACAAAGTTTCGGCCAAAGGTTTCACGAATAAGGGAAATTTAAACTAAAAATAATATTAAGTCATTTGCTTTTTCAGTGCTTTGAGCCTCCATTTCCTTTAGTTTGAAAATCAGGTCAGAATCCTGAATAAATTTCAAATATTTGTTTGTGTGCTCATAATAAATGATCTGATAGAAATGTTAGAATTTTTTTTACCACGCAGCACTACCAAATACGTGGTTTTTCAAAAACTTCGTAAAGTGCATAGACTGAACCCGCCTTAAGTAAATTTCATTTACATTAATTGCAAACCATTAAAAGCCCATTATCAGCAACACCATTAAATCTGGTGAAGTTAAAAACTTTCTCTTCGTGACTTTGCTTATGTTTTCTCTATCTTGAAATAGCAAATAAATCATCGAGTTAAAAGATTTTTTTCTTAACTTACAGTCAGTTCTCAGTCCATGATGCAAATTGTTAATCAGGACTCTTCCCTGAATAAGACACAGAATTTGTTTTCGCATTTGCTTCCACAGATGGGATGGAATGGCCAGAAATTCATTGCTTATTTACCATGAATTTCAACTGTTAAGGCTGAATATACTTTCCCTTTGTCAAATATAATATCAGGTAATATTTTTATCTAAATCGTGAATCCTATGATCAATCCATTTAATTATGTATAATTAAAGCATTGTTTCGTTTAATGCCCAACGGCAGTCCACATCTTTATTATTTTACATCCTGGTCCCTTCTAGACTTTCATAAATATTATATTCCTAACGGCTTATTTCTTTTAACTTTTATAATTTTTCTTTATTAATACCCTTACAAATATTTTTATACAATTATATGACCCAGCTACCTAAATGTCAGCTTAGTAAATAAATGCAAAAATATTAGCTAAAAAGCAGATTAAGTAATGTTGTTTTCCTGCTATAATATTGTGTCTACAACGACTTGTTTATATTTATTTTAACTACTTAAATATATCTGAAATTGATTCGCCACATTTAATGCGAGACGATAAAGAAAATGTAGTAGTAATTTTTACTATTAAGACGGACAGGCCGCCCGTCGAATGAACGTTAAGCCGTGTATTCCTGTGAGAGAAATACCATATCTTACGTACGTTAAAAACTTTGACCCACGAACTGGGTCGCTTGAAAATTTTTGGGGTTCGCAAAAAATTCAAATTAGGTATAAATCATCAAAATAAACCTATTTTTCATTACTTTCATTTCAAAACAATAAAGCTTTTATTTTATGAACACGATATAAATACTTGTTAAAAAAAGTTTAAGGTATCGCCTTAATTTTACATTTAAAAAAGGGAATCACGGTTTAAAAATCTTTGCGCAACACTGTGTTAAAGTACACACTGCATATTTTGTGAACCTGCGGGCAGCAGCAAAATGAATTTAAACACGTAGAACACACTGAGGCATAATTTTACACTTAAACATAATATTTCACTGAGAAAATTGCATTATTTACAAATTTATAACAATAGCAACAATAAGAATAATAAATAATGTCAAATATCGTTTACGCTTTTGACATTAACATAAGTGGGCCTCATAAAAAATCAATATTTGCGCATCACTATCCTAGACTGGCCTTTTGGCTGTCTTTCTCTATCCAGATATCTTAGAATCCTGGTAGCTTGGTCATTTAGCCCATTATATCCGTCCCGTGGCCGAGTGGTTAGCACGCTTGGCTACTGATCTAAGGGACCTGGGTTCGAGCCCCGGGTAAGGCATGGATATATGTGTCGTTTTTCTGCTGAAGTCCTGCCATCCTCTCAGACCTTCTACTATGGCATATAAACTGACAAGTTCCTGTCAGACCTCTGTGGCAAGCAGCTGCTTGAGGGGGTATTTTTTTTATTTATGCAAAAAAATAGTGCTGCTCGTAGCTGAAACAAACTAACAAGCCTATGGTTTAAGCAGTGACTCGTTTATTTCTTAGGCAACACAAGAGTAAAAACTTTAAAGAAAACGAAGCAGAAAACAAAGTATAGGACCACAGTCAGCCGCGGCTCTAGAGCATTCAGTTATCCGAGTAGCCAATCATTTCATTGGCTTCACAGTCAATTGAACTCGACTCGACGGTTGGCTGTGCAGTCCTTTGCGGAAAAAAACTCTCTCCATGTCCCCACTCCTTCCCTTCCTGGCATCCTTTACCACATCTCGTAGCTTCAACCGTGTGCTGGTCCGATCACCACCACCACAGTGACCGTCCTTTTCTTTACTCAACTTCCACCCTCCCAACTTCTACATCCCCAACCCCACCCAATCCCACCTCGAAGTTCCCTCGCTTCCAAAATGCCACTCGCTTTGATTGACCTGGATTTAACGGTTGTCTTCCCCGGTAATGTTCGCTGCAAAGCTTCGTGTTCGGTTCTTAACGATTGCAGTAACAAGGAAATTAAACACCAGGTTTTATTTTTTCACTGTTTGCTTTTCTTCTTCCATTGTTCCTCTCTGTCTTGGTTAAGTTTTCCCAAAGTTTCATGCCAAAAAAAGCAGGAAAACAATAAGAAAAAGATTGATATCTATCTATTTAAAGAGGAATATGGAAAAGTATATCACGAAAAGTATACAAAATCCTCAAATGCAACTTGTCACTTTAAGTTGTTGTTTTTTTCGCTTATTCCTTCATGTCGTGATTTTTAGTTTCTTTTTTGCCCGTTTTGCAACACTTCTGTTTCCTTGACAACGAAACTTGAAAAATCCGTTTATGTTTCTTCTTTTTATTACTTTTATTCCGCGATGATTATTTTTGAAGAACTTAACACTCGATTACTTTTGCAGTACATTATTCTCTTTTTTTCTCTTTCAACTGAGCTATTAGATACAAAAAGAACTTTCAGAGCTTTGAAGCATAATTTTGTTCTTACTGTCTACTAATAACATGTGTAAAAAGTGTAATTTAACCTTTTTCCTTCCTGTTAAAACTAATGTTTTTTTTTTTGAGTTCATAATGTCTTTTTTTTTTAAATTTCATTGGTCTTGGAAGATATTTTTGAACATCAATTCGATAAATTCCTTTGATCCATGTTTACGTATTTTTCCTCCAATGTATTAAATTGGTGCATTAAATTCTCAAAACAATTATGAATAATAATATTAAGGAGGAAAACACTAACATCAATACTAATTTGAATGATTCTTTTAAATTCATTTCTTTAAGCCTTATCTAGCAGTGGAATTTTTTTTACTACCCCATATTTTCTCTGCAGTTGGGAGCAAGTGTCATATTTCCGACTATAAAACTATGCTAAAGGAAATAACATGCGTAAAAAGTGTGACTTCCTGTAGCAAAGTTTTACAGTAGAAATAATAAATAGTTTTGAGTTGGAAAATCTTTAAAAATTTTATTTTGCAAATAAGAGTTAACTAGAGCAAGTAATATTCAATCAATTGACGTGTGGAAAAAAAGATTTATCGCTAATATCTCAGGGAATTACATGCTGTTTAGCGAAGCGCATGAGCTCTTGGCTTTCAATGAATCGATTTTTTTTTGTCCTCTAAACTTTTCTATAGGTCTAGAGACAATTATTTTTTGTGATTCTGTTTCTGAGGGAAGGATTGTTTTGACAAGTGAGATGTCTAGACGCTTGCTTAACCCACGCTGCAAAGAGTTTGTGTCTGCCACACGGAAACAATTCTAGCAATGCTTTTGTTGTCAACATTTCCATATCCGTTCGTTATGCAGCATCAGTCGTTATAGCAACGCAGCATTCACTAGCGACAAAGCCGATCTCTAAGAGCAGCACCAGGTGGCTGAAGTGACGATGAAACCTCATCATAGAAGCAAAGCAGGAATTATTAAATCTGACTTAAAGAGGTATACGCTTGTCTACTGATCTACGAGACCTGGGTTCGAGCCCTGGGCTGGCATGGATGTGTGTGCTGTTTTTCTGCTGAGGTCCCGCCATCCTCACAGACCTTCTACTATGGCGTATTAAACTGACAGGCTCCTGTCAGACCTCTGTGGCAAGTAGCTGCTTAAGGGGGTGTTTATTTATTATTTTTATAGGTAACTTGCTCGATCGATCGAGGCACAATGTGATTGGTTGAAAATAATTCGTATTCGGCCTGTTTTGTCGTTTGATGGATGCTGTTATTACTTCTTCACGATGAACTAGATAGCTAGGTCACAAGGTACTAAACCTTAAGACAGAGATGGAATAGAGACTCACTGGGCAACTGTTAAGTACTGATTGGAGATTCTGATCAACGTTACCCAGCGTGTTTAACCTATATAAAAAAAATGACTCTCATATACAACGAATCACTGTGCAATGTCCCATCGGGCCCTTTCAAGTTCATCGATTTCTAATTTCCTCCCAAAATCAGAACATGATAGAGTGGAGAAGATCACATTGCTTTGAGACTTTAATCCAGGATTCACGAACCTGCAACTCTTATTCATTCATAAGATGTGAGAATGTAGCATATAGTAAATGATTGATAAAAGTTCTGCAATGCATTACAGTTCTCGTTTATTCGAATGTAGAAGGTTCAAGACAATGCATTTCTATAAACCATTGACCCCAACCCTTAGGAAATAAAAATAGAATTCATTTTCTATAATCCAGAACTGTTTTGAATTAACTAAGTATCGCCAAAGTAAAACTTAAATTTTAAAAATAGTCATATGCTTTTCAATACTAAATTGTAGTTTGTGTCCCTGGAAAAGCAAATATTATTGGCCTAAAATACACCCGTCACTTCAATAACACAAAACACAATGACCTAAGTAAATAAATGTGATTTCTCACAGAATCCACTTCTTTTGTCTTAAGAAAACAAGCGTGCTCTTGAGCAACTTAAAACATTTTAGTTTAACGAAACGTAGAAATTATTAACAATCTGAAACCAAGGCAACTTAAGTAGCTCAGTACAGTTATCTTTTTGGAGAATCAGTGTTTTCAAACGTGAAACGTTTACAGAAGAAAAGAATTCAATAAAATGTATTAATCGTGTTTTTCGTTAACTGAGATAAATATATGAAGGCTAACTTTAACAGTATGTTCCAAGCTTTGCAGAATACAATAAGCGCAGCTGATTGATGTAATATAAACTTTATTAATTGACGAATGCATTTTACCTTCGAGACTCCAATCTGAAATCAAGGCAACTAAAGTTGAGCAAGAGAGCTGCTAGAACGCTGGATACTAATGGCAAAATTCAAAGGGTCAGTTGCCAGGCCTTTCATTCTTGCATGAACTTGACTGGCATAAAAATCAAATCAAAATCCAAATATTGGAACCGTTTTTTTCGCTTACGTGATGGGCAACGGAATCTGTTTTTAATAACCCTACTCGCATTTTCCCCTCCTAATATCCGAAAATTTCCTTTCTCCAGCGTTTATTATTCAAATGACTTACATGCTTCTCCTCATTGTCATTAACCGTAAGGTGAAATTGCATTAATTTGCATAATGTAGATGTGAATCGTTCTTCCTTTCCTCCGTGCATCTCTCAACAAAGGCGCGCATGAAAAGGATAAGTTGGCAGGAAAGAAGAAACAAGTTTGTAGAAAACTGATTCTTCATTAAGAAAGCCGGAGGGGTAAGATCGGAAAGAAAGAAAAAATGTCGACAAAGAATGACAATGTTTATTCCTTCTTTTTCTCATTTTTTTTACAGATTGAATGCGTGGTTGTTATTTTTTGCTCAGTGAATAAGTTTTTTCTTTTTTCATTTTCGTTCAATATGTCTTCTTGTTCTAGCTTAATTCATAATCATCCCGTTTCACTACCAAACCCAATAAGTCGGTTAGGCAGATTTTTTTTCATATCTATGTTATTTTTACGATCTTTTTTTCTTCTTTCTCTTCCCATGTCTTCAGTCTTTTATACGAGGAGCTTTAGTTTTGATTCTATTACATATTCATAAAAATTCCATTAAGGAAAAAATGTGGCTTCCTAGTGCTTCAGTCTTCCGATAAAATCAAAATTAGATAAACATGTTTTTACGCTTTCAATGACAGGAATGTCTGAAAAGTGTACAAGGGATTTTACATCATACATCCAAATATTCCTCGTGGAGGATGAAAGAACAGAATAAATAAGAAAAAAAGAGAGTTTGAAATTAGGAGCGAAAAAAAAATGGAGTAGAAAATGAACTTTTACCAATGTCCGCAAAAAGAAAGCCTCATTCGCTCTTACTAAGAAAGTCCTTAGCGATGACTACCTTCGTACATTTTATTAAGAAAAGGAAACGTTTAATTTTCAACATGCATTTGTTATGCACGAGTTTTAAAGCATAGGTTTAGCTAGAAGTGCCCATTTCCTGTAGATGCCTTACTTTTCATTAAATATTTGATATTTTTCTCCCTAATTGGATTTCTGCTCAGTTCGTTTAATAAAAGAAATGAATTTTATTTAGAATTAGGAGCAAGGCTGAGATGACATGATAAAAAAAAAACGTCTAAGCTAATAACGACGAAACCAAGTCAGCGTATTTAATTTTTTTTTTTATTATTGTTATTTGTTGTTTTATTTCGAAAAGTATTGCCTGAGCGAAAAATTCAATTCGATTGAAGCAATTTCTCAGCATAATGGAATGTCATAAAAGTAACACAAAAAAATGAGAAATTGGTTATGATAAGAAACGTTATTTTGCTATTTGAACAACAGATTTTGTGTTTCTGATATTCTTATTGACGTATCTATAATTCACATATGATTCGAAGATAGCTTGAAAATTGAGATTAAAAATGGAACATGGAAAGCATTGACAGATTAGTTTTAAACGTAGGTATTAGTTTTTTACGCTATCTAAAAAATTTGGGAATTTTAAATATATTAATTCTCTAGACTTAAAATTCATTTTCCCAGTCCACTTCTATACGAAGTAAATAAATTGCACTGAACAAATCAGTGCAAAAAATTCTTAATAATGATTTAACAGCGGAAATATTAAATGCGAATGTTTTTAATAAGCTGGAAAAAACTGAAGTCTTACTGGCTTATTGACAGAAATTAAAATACCAACTAAACTCTAATTTTCTTTGTTACGCGATGGCGCGTACTATATAATATATTCATAATGTTACTCAATATGTGCCTACTACTAATATAGCGGAAAATTCGAATATGGATATTTTCCTTTAAAAAAATCATATAAACGTAATTTTTTTCCTCCACAATGACTGAATGTCCAAGTCACAATGATCTCAAGGCTCATAAAAGGTTTGGAAATATGACCTGCTAGATAACTGTAATAAATAAAAGGGAAAATACCATCAAAGCAATTTATTCACCATATTTTTAAGATACACAGTCTCTCTTGTATGAGGAACTGTCACAAGGACTGTTCAGTGAAGGTGTCTTTATCTAAGCTCATATGTGTTTCCTTTCATCACTGGGGTCAGAAAACGAGGAAACGGATAATTTCTCAATGATAGCACACATGGAACCTGAGTCTGCGTCACTTCTAATCTCATCATCTGTTTGTCCATGTAAGCAAGAATAATGAATAGCACTCGAGAAATATTTGAGCTGGATAATTATTGGTTCGGAATAATATTGGAATAATTATTGGAAAATTTAAAAAACTTATAAAGAGATTTATAAAATGTAATGTTTTTTAAAGGTCTATAATAGAAAATCTGAGAAACAAGTGGTATTTCTTCAATGGAATATATATATATATCTTCATCGACAAAACAACAATACATCTACAACTGATTTTGCAAATAATTAATAAAGAATTTAATTAAGTTTGAAATATTTCACAAAACATTGGTGTTTTAATAAAGAATTAAATCAAGTCTGAAGGATTTACATAACATTGGTGTTTTAATAAATAATTAAATCAAGTTTAAAGGATTTTGCAAAACATTGGTGATTTAATAAATAATTAAATCAAGTTTAAAGGATTTTGCAAAACATTTGTGATTTAATAAATAATTAAATCAAATTTAAAGGATTTTGCAAACATTGGTGATTTAATAAATAATTAAAGTTAAATAATGATCCGAAAATTTTAATTTCTAACTCCTAGATATAACTGAGTGAGTATTTCTGATACCATAGTTTCGCTATAATATAGGACGAAATTGTCTGCTAGAATTCGCTGGAAAGACGATTAACGCTCAAATAAACAAGTAAATTTTTGGATATCTTTTAAGAAAAAAACCTCTCCTGTCAAATCATACCCCAAGCTACAAAACAAATAATTTAGTAAGCTTAATGTATAGATAATCTTGTAAATAACATAACTCATTTTTCAGACAGCTGGAGAGTTTATTAACATTCCTCAGGAAATGATATTCGTTACCAATCTGTCTTCGCTCAGTTACATCCTGCCAGATATCTAACAATCGGAAGTGGATTATGACACTGTCTCGCTACTTTCTCATTTTGTATCCCGAATCTAACGAAATTCTCTTCTCACCACGTAGCCACCTATGCCACTGATGAAGTGTGACTCCTCCAATCAGTAAACGGAGTTTGATTCTTCGACCTACACATGACAACTTCTTCCTCTTTTATCCTCTGTCCAGCCCGAGAGACCTATTTGATAATGGCTCCTCTAAATCCTCCGGTTCCGGTCTTGTCATTACCTACGGATTTAGCCGAGCCGAGATCCGTGCTCTGTCTCTAATCTAGCACAATATGGAGGCTCACTAGTAGAGGCTGGCTCTCGGGTTTCTGCTCTTTGTTGTGTACTCCCTTGAGGATTGATTACATCGCCACCTGAATTAATGTCGACGAAACAGTGACCATCGCATTCTTTCATACCTTCTTTAGTTAACTTCTTCTCCCCATCTTCTTCTCTGATCCTTCTCTCCGTAACCTTTTTCTTCATCCTCGTACTTCTCCACTTTCTTCATCTCCCCCATCTTCGAAGCCAGCTAAAGTTTTTAAGCTTCGCCGGCACATACCGATAGTGTGTGGATGTATGCATGTGTCTCTCAATGTCTGTGTGTGTGAGCTCCTCTCTCACATACATTCTTTCAGAGCGCAAACATTCGGTCGTGTTCTCAAGCTTCCTCCACGACCACCTTCATACGAGGCAATGCTGGCGGCTTCATCAGCAAGAGCTTACTGAGGGACAAATCCGGAACCCAGCCCTAATGATGTTTCCGTAATATACTGTCGGCCTTTCTCTAAGGCAAACGCTAACCAAACGTCCCGATGGGGTGGAGTATAGCGGGATGAAATGAGGAGGGAGGGATGAGAAAGAGAAAGATAGAGATGAGAGGAAGACTCTTATGTCCGGCTCGTCTCCGGCTACCAAAGCCACGTTTCTTTACGGGAAAGGAAAATGTTTTCTAAATCGGTCTGTGTGCGTTTTTGTAGGACGCAACAAATTTCTGATTTTGGCCTAAACGTTGTGAATGCTGAAATAAATATGTTTACTGCGTCAAGTAAAACATTTCAGTGGGATTTTTTTTTTATTTAATTGCGTTTTATTTTTGCACACTCGGGTTTTATTTCAATGAAAAATAATATTTCTGAGCGATGGGATTTTTTTCCCATGATGCATTTTATTTTAAACTGGCTGTAGAAGGAATTTTTTGTAAACATACTTGTCACTCAATCGTTGAAAACCAATAGTAATAAGATACGAAACCTAAGTTAACACAGAACCAAATACATAGCGAAAAGAACAAAAATACTACTTCTAAAGGAAAATATTTGTGCATATTCCTGAAAAATATTTTCAGAATTATAGGAAGTATAATTTAAAAATAAGTAGTTCATATAATACATTTAAATATTTTGAAAATTTCTCCCTTGCATTGCTCTATCCGAAATCTCCACAACAAAGAATTAGGAATTAACTTAGTGTTATTACAATATATTTTTGACAAAGCGCCATCTCTTTATTGAAATATTTATATGGACACTGCGTTTATTTAAATAAGCAGTCGTTTATATTGGCAAACAGCCATTGCTTAATCTTGCCGTTATTTCTTCCAAGTCCTACAAAGTCTAGACCTTGAGCTCCCTTATTTAAGGGAGCGCAAAATTTAAAGAAATCTTTAAAATAACAACAAGCACAAAATCCGATGCTATAGAATGGGAATAATAAACATCATATCCAGACTAAAATAACTGTTTATGTAATCAGTTATCTGGTGAAAGACATTTCTTATATTTAACAAATTATCGAAATGGAAACATATATATAGATATATAATCTTTCTTTTTTTCAATTTCTTCATTACGAATAACTTTCGTAGTGGGAATAAAATCTATCTCTTGCTCCTAAACATCTGAATAAATGAGTCACTACCTTTAATTCAAATTCTTCCGAGAATATTCTTTTCGTTTCTACTAAATAAAATTTAAACCATTCTTTCTTAGGGCCTTTATTCTTTTTAAACGTATTTCGAAATGTACTATAGACATTGGGATTATTGATCAGACTAGTGCAGGAGAGTTGTTCTTTCACTCGACTGCTAATATCTATTACACTCCTTCTGTATAAAAAGTTTCGCTTACAAAAATGTGAATAGATCTTGGAGCAATGCATTAATGTCATACCTATTATATTTTAAAGTATGACGTCTTTGCAAAAAACAGTTTTTCAAATGCATTGAACTGAACGAACTACTCAATGTATGTTACATTCTACCTTTTAAAGATCATTGCCTTGGGAAAATTCGTCTTATTCCGCATTAGTCGCAATTCTAAAGCATTACTAAATTAATACCTACGTCTTCCTGACTCTGTCGCAGTTAGAAGGTTTAGTGACTGACGAAACGTAGCATTATTTACTAAGACACTCTAAATTAATCTGAGATACACAACTGCAGTATAATTTGGCAAAGCCTCTAGGCCATTAGTGGAATATTTTTCGAGACAGTACAGTATTAAAAAGAATCAGATCATTAGAAGTTATAGTTTAAGAATTATTTCCTTTAATTGAGTGGCCTTTGAAAAAAGAAAGTTCTAGCAAGTGCTTCGCCTTTTAAAAACTCGACATTTATTTTGTTTAATCCTATCGAATATAGCTGGAAGATGTAAATGCCATTCGTTTCATGTTATTGATCTGTTGCTGCAAATAACGGAACAATGCTATGACTCCTGAAAAGTATTAATAGATCAGCTTATGATTGATAAATTATGGTTGTTATGTCAGCAGTTATAGAAAAAGTATTGCAGCGATGGTCAATAGTAGTAGCTAACACTTTTTTGTTCAGAAACATCTTATTACCTGCAAATTTTACGAATTTATATTTATCTCAATCTTCTAATTTTGTGTAAATTATCGTGGAATATGATTATTGGGTCATGAAAATTCTTGCATATTTTACCGATGCTACCACGAATATGGAAATTAGCATTGCTATGAAATAACTTGTGTCTGCAGTCGCTATTCATTTCCATTCCAACCAGCCTGTTTTTAACTTGATATAAGAATTTTATTTGATCATATCGAAAAGAAGATGCAAGGTAATTAAGCCTTAACTGGCATAGTGGTTAGGCAGCTAGCGACTGTTCCAACAAGACAAACTTTGTGTGTTGTGTTAGCTCTAACTAAGGCAGTGGTCAGCAGTGACTTCGGTCTTAGTAGGGCATGTCCTTGTATGAGAAGGCCTGTATTAAGCTAGGAGTAGCTTCTAGGATTCTTCTTTGTCCTATATGTCGCAAATCAAAAAAAAAAAAGGTAGGATTTTGTATGGTGGAAAGCAATAGGTAGGATAGAAGCGAGTCAATCACAGACCAAAATATATAGGATCTTAAATGTACCACAAAATGCACTCTCAAGACTTAAAAATTTTAAAGAAACATGAGAAGTGAATCGTAAACTATGGCAAAGTCGTCCGAAGGGTACAACTACTGAAGATGACCAGTATGTGTCTTTAACAGCAAGAAGGCATAGGGAAATGAATCTAAGAAACTCTCTCGCGAGCTGTCAGCGTCCACATGGAAGAAAGTTTCAAGACATTCTGTGTCTGGATTAACGCGATCTGTACACTAAAACCTATGGTTCGTATTCCCCTCAGCTCTTTAACAGAAGAATTGATTTAACATGTGGTACTAACAATATCATCTGTGGAGTCCAGGCCAATGGGAAATCCAGATTCATTTCAACAGCGATTCTTGACATATGTTCGTCTGGAGAGAACACGGAACTTGTTACAATGGATGTAAAATCAGAAAAAGAGGTAATTTAAGACAATGTTGTTATAGTCTTGGCTGGCATTATAATGACTGGTGACAGATAGTTTCATGTATTTTGATGGAGACACTACAATTCCTCAGCAATATTGAGATGTGATTCTAGGTCCTATGTGAGGCTTTTCAAGGATGCTCTCATCCCTGATTTTCGCTTTATTGATTAATAATATCCATCCTCATAGGGTTTCTATATGGTAGACGATGTCCTTGAAAGTGAAGATGTCCATAGGATAGAGTGACCCCCTAAATCTCTGGATCAGAAAATGCAAATGAACATGTAAGAGACTCCCTGGAATGGTAAACATTTAAGAACACTCCCCGAACTCTCTATTTGATCAGATCTGTTCTTGGATTAAAAGTAGGTTTTACTACCACACAATTTCATCAACATCTTCATCAGTTGGATGAGACCTCATTCAGTGAGTTGAATGACTGTCAGATATGTTATAAACCTTATTAACATCTTATGTTCCCTAATTCCCGCACCTCCGTTATGGGAGCTCAGGCTCTCATATTCAGCACTCGTGCATATTGCACGAATTCTACATTATTCCACTTTCTGTTCCTATCAAGTCACAAACAATACCTTTACATAAGAGTTTTCATGGTCTACGCTGAAAACCGTTTTACAATATATGCATTTTTATCCCTAACCGTTTGGGGGCAGTGGTAGCTCAATTGGCAGCGCGATAGAATCGTAATCTTCAGTTCCCAGATTCAAGTCCCAGCTGACCAGCGTTGAGTTCTCAAAATAATAAGCTCCGAAAAAGTCCCCGCCCTATCCTCGGTCAGTAGGGACCACCGATGGGCATGAAAAGGCTGCCGTCCTTTGGATGGGGACGTTAAATCATGGCCCCTTGTATGGGTACCCTACAAGGTGCACGTTAACAACATACTGGGTGGCCTTGACGAGAGATATTATCTGTCTTGTAATAGTTGTTCAGTGAGTCCTCTTTCCCTAACCTTCTCTGAGCCCTCTGGATCCTTGTTATCTGTCCATTTAGTCCGTTATGTGCAAAAACGTCCACTCAGGGGTAAAACAACCCAACCCAAATTCATCGTCCTTTAATTTTGGGCACCAGTGTAAAAAAAATAAAAATAAATACCCCCTCAAGCAGCTGCTTGCCACAGAGGTCTGACAGGAGCCTGTCAGTTTATATGCCATAGTAGAAGGTCTGTGAGGATGGCAGAACCTCAGCAGAAAAACGACACAAACAGCCATGCCTTACTCAGGAAATGAATTTTATACACACGCGATCGCAATTTGAAATCCTAGACGATTTAAAGCGATTTTTGCAATCCCTTTGTCGCAAAGAAACGGAAAATTTCCAGTTGCCAGCTTAGTATCCTCTTCATTATCATCTCCTTCACCCCCAAAAACGCATAAAAATTCAAAGTATCAGATGCCAATCCGAAAAAATAATAAGCGCCATAATGGTCAGAATAACGCTGTCATTTCATTTCTCTGTCATTTGAGGAATGGGGCTGAAAACCCACAGTTGCAAGCTTAGTATCCTCTTCATTATCACATCCTTCATCCCCAAAAAACACATAAAAATTCTACATATCAGATACTAATCTTAACAATAATAAGCGCCGTTAAGGTCAGAATAACTCAAGTCATCGCCCACAAAATATGAAAGGAAAATCTCTTTTTTCGCATAAGTTTATGGGCTTAAAATAAATCCCATTTATTGCCATGGAGAAAAGCCATTGCCTCACACATTTCAAGCTAAGTGTTGTTAATTACATTTTATTTAACATGACAGAATAACTCACTGCCTGGCGCAGAGAGTGATTAAAGAGGATTATTCGGTCAAATTATCCATCGTAGGTTATTACGAGCTAGAAAGGATTATGGAGTATTGTAAGCCACCAACGTGTTTGCAAGTTCCAGGCCATCGCTACTTGGGACAACCGGAAATTACGTCGTCTGGCAGTTCTTGACGAAAACGAATGATAACCATCGTTCATTGCAGCCAATTATTCTTGGGACTCGCGGAAGTCCGGGAAAAGGGTTTTTCGTATACAACACGTGACCAACTTATCAGATGACGTTGTTAGTAGATGAAAGCTGACAAACTTATTAATCCTCTGCCACATGGGCTGTGGGGCTCAATAAAGTATCTTTCTTATTAAATAAAACCGCTGACGACTCAATTTCCTAGAGACTAGAAACTAGAGTGTTTTTTTTATATTAATTAGCATTCCAAAAATTAGTTTAAATTTTCATGAAAGAAGACCTTTTGAAACTGAAACGGATTAACAGAGGTTTCTGTTTCTATTGAAATTTACAGCATTGAGTCGTTTTTGTTTTACTTGCGTGCGGCTCTACTTTGCACACAATGATCTAAATGGCAAATCACAAATGCCCACAAGGGAGGTCACAAAAATCCGCAATGGAAGGCACAAATATTCACAATGGCAGGTTACAAAGATCTGCAATGAAAGTCGCAAATACCCACAATGGAGATCACAAAGATCCAAAATGAAGGTCACAGATAGACACAATGGCAGATTAAAAAGATCCACAATGAAGGTTATAAATATCATATTTGGCAGGTCACAGGGATATACAATGGTAGACCACAGAGATCCACAATGGCGGGTTACAAACCTCCCATAGGCTCAAAACTGGATAAGAAAATGGAATACTCTGGACATCTATTAGTAGATGGATGAAAACCTCCCATCAATGTCATTAAGTGAGTTCTTTAACCTATAAAGGGCCCACAATGAGCTAAATGACCAGTTTACAAGAACGCCAAAGATTCATAGTTAAGTAGGAGATCCACTAGACAGCTGCTAGAAGACAAACAGATGGAAACTTACCTTCAGGTCATTCAAAGGGCATAGCTCTCCTACCACATGACCGCAGCTCAATGTTTAATTCATAGAAGCCGCCTTTCCAAGCTTATCATTGCCCCTCTTTTTTCACCGAGGGCAGGCAGGGCTTAGAGGAAACAAATCTCATTGCAAACACAAAGAACTCGAACCTGGAAACATCAGATTATGAGCCCGGCACTATTGATGAGAAAATTCCCTCCTTTATCATTTCATTCTGTATTTCACACTCATGTTTCCAACTCTGGGAGTTTGTTTAGTATTATGAAGAGAGAAAACTAATAACATTTCATTTAGTATTATGAGGAGATAAAATAAGAGCACGTCGTGTTATTCGGAACAATCGCAATTAGGTACATAAGTTCAACGGAGGATTTTCTATTAATCATTCGTTCACTAGTGTGTTGTAAATTTAACCCACGCTCCAGAGGGGCGGGGATGGCTCAGTCGGTAGCGCGCCAGGCTCGTAATCTGCAGTTCTCAAGTTCGAGTCCCAACTGGGTCAGCGTTGAAATTTATCTCCGCAAAATTCTCCGCCCAGCCCACGGTCAGTAGGGGACACCGATGGACTTGGAAAGACCGTCATCCGTCGGATTGGACGTTAAGCCGTGGCCCCGTGTACAGGAGAACCATACCCTGTATGACTGTGAGACTGGAAGCTATCATCTGTTTTCTAATAGCTATCCAATGGGTCTCTTCCTCCCAGAATTTTCGGGGTCCTTGTGACCTGGCCATTTAGCCCATTGTGTGCAAAAAGTGCCGCTCAGAGGTAAAACAACCCAACCCATGACTCCAAAGAAATTCAGAGAGTTAACTACTTAACTGTTGGCTACTAGTGCAGCATCTTTTTGTGTGCGTTGATTTCAGCTAGAAAGAAACGAAATGTGCCTTATATGGCCAAAAAGTAATTTTCAGTAACTTTTATTATTTTTAATAATTGCTGTCTGCAAGACATAAGCCGATGAATTATCTCCACTCTGATCATAGCAATGCTGTGACCGAGCCATTCTTCTCGTCAAGCACCGCCACCTGCTTTCCTCTTTTCTTTACCTCATCTTCTTCCCTGGATGCTTTTGTCACCCAAGTCCTCTTCCTTCAGTATTGGATTTTACATTAGCAACACGTGTTTCCCCACCTCCTTTCGCTGCATCGTTACAATGCTTAATGTATTGTTTTTAAAAGTGTCTCCAACAGAGTTTGTCTTTCATTATTGGATTTTAAACCACTTTATTGCGTTATCAAAAAGCGGGGAAATTGCTAAATGATTGCGGCGTCGCTTCGTTTCCGATCGTCCAGAAGCGGCGCTTCTATGAGCACATTCATTGTACTTAAGAAACGAATTTCGGGTGACGCCTCGCGGTGCTGTCAATATGTACTTCTCTTGATGACCCAGTTAAGTTTGAGGCCTGAACCAAAAACTTTAAAGATTTCATCTCGTTTCAAACAAGTTGGAAAATCATTTTCTTTTAAGTTCGTCCAGGCAAACTTTTTTTAGAGGGTTGTGGGTTGTTTTACCTCTGAGCGCCCCTTTTTGCACACCATGGGCTAAATGGCCAGATCACATGGACCCCGAAGGCTCAGAGAAGGTTGGGGGAGGGGACCTACTGGAACAGCTGTTGGGAGACAGATGGTAGCCTCCCGTCAAGGCCATCGAGCGTGTTCTTTAACGTGCACGGGGTATGGCTCTTCCGCACATGGGGCCACGGTTTAACGTCCCATCCGACGGACGGCGGCCTTTCCAAGTCCATCTGTGTTCCCTACTGACAGTGGGCAGGGCGGAAAATCTTTTTTTTAGAGTAGCAGGGGCTAGCTCAGTCTGTAACGTGCCAGGTACGTGATCCGCAGTCTCGAGGATGGAGTCCCAACTGTACGAGCGTTGAGATTTATCTCCGCTAAACCCCCACCTGCCTTCGGTCAGAAAGGGGGACACC
The DNA here is from genome assembly GCA_038380435.1 of Ryuthela nishihirai. Classification (NCBI taxonomy): domain Eukaryota; kingdom Metazoa; phylum Arthropoda; class Arachnida; order Araneae; family Heptathelidae; genus Ryuthela; species Ryuthela nishihirai. The sequence continues at coordinate 29,940,787 of JAWZYU010000016.1, read as the reverse complement.
GATGGGCACGAAAAGGTCACCGTCCGTCGGATGGGACATTAAGCCATGATCCTGTGTTCAGGAGAGAGAGCCATACCCTGCGCACGCAAAAAGAACAAGCTGGATGGCCTTGATTGGAAACTTAAGTCTCCTAACAGCTGTCTAGTGGATCTCCATATCCTAGTTTCTGTGAGACATTGGAGTACTTTTGGTCTGACCATTTAGCGCATTGTGTGAAAAAAAAAAAGACTTTCGGGGGTAAAACAACCCAACACCCTATCAACAACAAAATTCTTAGAGATATGATTAACGCGTCATAATTATTGCAACGTTCTGGTATAGGTAAAAAATGTTCTCTTTGAATAAAATCAGGGTAAGAACACAGTAATTATTGTGAGCATCAGCTGAATAGTAAATGCTATGGTCAGGGAATTAATATTTTGACGAAAATAATATTTGTTAGGGATGAAGAAATTCAAAATCATAATTTTGAAGAATAAGAGAATGCTAGCATTTGAAACATTCCTTTAGCAATGAAAAATTAAACCTGATGCAACATCATAGCGAAGCTGTGGTTTATGTTTTAATCTCGTTATGAAAATAATAATTAAATTACAGTATATGGGAAAAAATTTAAGTGTTCGTTTCCAATCACATACAATCTGATATCTGTAGTCTGAAGAATGATGATCAGTTCCCTAAGTGTAAGTTAAATTCAAACAAAACTATTTAAGAAATAACAAAAAGTGGGACAAAATGTAAAAAAAAAATTCTTAATCCTTTGAAATCTCATTCTCTTTTAGGTAGAAATCCTCTAATCTTTCTCATGGTTTGTACATTCTTGAAAGAGATAAAATAATATAAACTTATGCACTGGCGGAAATTGAAAAAAGGACACCCAGAAGGAATTCCTTTAGGAATGTCATATTATAATAAGTTAATAGTTAAGGGCAGCAGAAACCGTGATCCAAGATTGAAAGTCATTGGATGAAATAATGACGTCCCTTAGGACGACAACATGCAAATGTACGCAGCGCGTATTTGAGGACTAGGGAAAGAAAGAAGTTATTCGTCTTGTGTCGTGTTGTTCAGTGCTCTTTGAAGAAGCTATCATGCATAGACGACGCAGGCGTGCAACATTTGTTCAGTTAGTGGAGTTTGAGCGAGGTCATATAGTGGGTCTTCGGGAAGCAGTTTGGTCTTTTCGTTAAATTGCACACCGCATTGAACGAGAGGTATCGGCAGTGATACGATAGTGGCATCGATGGTCAGCAGAGGATTCGCACACTCTCAGACGTGGTTCCTGGCAACACAGAGTTACGGACGCACGAGAAGATCGGCGTTATCAGGAGAGCGGCAGTGGAAGAGTGAACGGCTACGGTGTCACAAATTCGATCCTCTGTTGTACGAAGAGTATCTACAAGAACGATGCGTAATCGTCTTTTAGAAGCAGGACTAAGTGCACGGTGCCACTGGCATGGTTACCACTGTCACCTCGTCACTGTCGAGCACTTTCGCAGTGGTGTCAAGAACGAGTTCATTGGAGGGAAGAATGGGAAGAATGGTTCATTGGAGAGAAGAACCGATTCTGCTTAGGAGCGTTTGATGGTCGTTTACGCGTCCGAAGGCGACAAGGTGAGCTGCTTCTCCCATCGTGCATCCGTCAGCGACACACAGGGCCCACGCAGGGTATCATGGTGTGGGGAGCAGTTAGTTATCACTCTCGTACATGTCTGGTGTTTGAACAGGGTACACTGAATAGCAATACGTACGTCAGTTGTCCTGTCATATTTGAGTGTGATCCCAAATGCAATATTCCAGCAAGATAACACTCGCCCACACTCCGCCTGGACAACTCAACATGCTTTTCAGGCAGTGCACCAACTCCTTTGGCCAGCACGCTCTCCGGACTTCTCCAATCGAGCATGTCTGGGATTGGATCGGACAAATACTCTTCGGCAGACCGCGGCAAGCAACGACCATCTCTGAATTACGCGTCTAAGTTGAAAGCGCATGGAATGGTATCCCCCAGAGTGATATCCAGCATTTGTACGACCGACTGCATGCCAGACTGGAAGCTTGTATTGCTGCTCGAGGAGGTTCAACACCTTATTAAAATGTGCCTTCTGTAAAATGTAATATATTCATTAAAAGGTAAAATAAACATTGAATCACTTTACAAGTGTGATCACTCTCCTTTCTCAACAAGTTGTTTCTACCAAATAAATTTCATAGATTACGCTTCAGTTGTTAATGGTGTTCTTTTTCATTTTCCGCCAGTGTATTGAAACAATACTTAAATGAAAAAAAATTCACGCGTTTTCCTTTGCTTGATGAGATTAAGATTCATCCTGATATTGGTCGTACATTCCGTGTCAAGCTAACATTAAATTCCTGCTGCGATTGTAAATCTATTTTTATCGTTACCTACTATAAACTTGTAAACTATTCTACACTATAGATAAGGGTAGTATCATTTTAAAACTTCTCAGTGATATGGAAAAGGACATACTACAACTCCTTCCCTTACTACAAACCGGAATAATGGCCAAAGATACATTCCAACTAAATTAACAGTCTGAATATCTAGAGTTGCAAATATTTCATGTTTCAGAATGTTGATGAAAATCTGTTGGGAAACGTATTACTGATGCAAGTTTTACGGCCTCTAATGAATCATTGGACCACACCATTGGATTCTTAATCACCGATATTCAGCCTAAGAGAGTTGCATAATTACACGTGTAGGTTGTGCACTTGAGCATGTCTATATGTCCTCATTGAGACTATTATCATGAAGAAACAGAAATCCAACTCTGATTAATAATAATAATGCATCATGAATTATTCAACATGTATATCTGACTATAAAATGCTATCATGGCATAAATTAAGCAACGTCCCAGCCACTTAAATATCAAAACACAGTGATTCGCCTTGCTCTGATCTTCCCATATACAAGCAAATCTGCGTTTTGTTCTTTTTGAAAAGTTAGAAGGGAAGGGGGTCGAAATTGGAATAAAAATATCAGTTCTTATCCAACAAACTGACAACACAATTGCAACAGCTTCGATATATTCCGTATTTTAAAACGCAATGGATAAGCTGTTTATATTTGCGAGCAAAACAAAACTTAATTGAGGGCATAACAGGAAATAGAAGAAGCCGAAACTCATCTTCCATAAAAACAGCTTTGGGTCTTGAAAACACGTTTCTCGAAACAGTAAAAACTTTAGCTGCTTAGGAAGATGAAGCTAACGACAACAATAATAAAACTGCATAACCAACTCGCTGATACGTTCTCGGAGTTTGCACGCCAACCATGATATTTCAGCTATACGGTTAGTTATATTGATTTCAGGTATGTATGTGTGTGTACCTATGAAGCTGAAGGTTTTAGAGGAGAAGATGGCTTTAATGCGCAATTTCCTCACACCAGTTAACGGAGCCGAGCCATCAAGAAAACAGTTCTGCACGCCACGCAAAGCGAAAGCTGTCTAGGCATGTATGAAGGTAGACGTGTTGGGGAACGCTAGATAAGGTGCCTCTCTCTCTTCCACTTTTCAGAAAGATATTTTTGACTGAAAAGCGTTCACAGCGTTCACTCCTTTTCTTCTCTTTCATTAAAACATCTGCAGTCACGGTTGAGGTAGGCGCAGGAAACGGATTCCTTTTTTCATTACCGATGTTTCCGTGTCGCTTCGGATATGAAGAGATTTTATAATAAACAAGAAAAAAACGTCTATTCGAAATGCGAATAATTTGAAATTTAATGCCACGTGGCAGTCGGATAGACTGATGCGGGCAAAGGGAAGACAGATGAGGTTCCGATAAAAGGACTTATCTTGTGCAAATTTATCACTCTGGAATTGAATTCATGTTCCTTCAGAGGAGGTGACAAAAAAAAAAAACGCCCGTTGCTTGAGTCGTATGATTCGATTGTAACTTTCGCTCACAATTTTGTTTTTGACTAAAACTTCATTGTTTTCAAGTTGACAATTTCAAAGCTTGATGCCTAGACATATAAAGATGCTTGATACGTAATATGGAAGTTGGATAGCATTTTTTTGGCTGATATCTTTCCTGAACAGCTGTTAGAAGAAGGCAGAAAACGTGTGCTAAGACCATCCAGAGTGTGTCTCTCTGTGCACACGGCGTAAGGCTCTCTAGCTCACTTTAAATCACAGCTTAATGTTAATGATTGACAGCGGCTTTTCTATATCCGTCGGTGTTTACTTCCTCACTGTCGATTCCTTTGAACAAACAGAAATTCCATTTACTGACAAAGCCCGCACTCCAATACTTTAATGTCAAGTTATAAGACAAGCGCGCTTCTAATTACCTTTTGCACCTTGGGAAGTAGCTTGTGACTCCTGTTGCCATCTAACCATCAGAAAACAACTGAGCTCTTGATTGCCTTTTGAAAATAGTAAAAGAAACTTGAGTCTGCATTTGCTTTATGCTCATTGGGAAGAAGCCTTATTTTCTAGATCCCTTCTGCACGATGGAAAGCAACTTGAGCCGCCAGTTTCCTTCTTCACAATGGGAGAAGTCTTTTATGCAACATATAACAGAAATTGTTGTTATTAATTATTTCGTTTCTTTCCTAGAATTGTTTCCTATACTTTAACTGTTTGGCCATTTTCAGTTAAGCTTATACATTCTATACAATCGTTGTCGACACATCCTTCACTTGATTATACGATAATACACGAAATTTATTCAGTAAATTATCAGAGTACATATAGCGATGCAGCAGTTATCACATCGGAATCATGATCAGTAGCTTTTAAAAGACCTCTGATCGTAGCCTGGAGTGGGGCCAATTACTTTTGACTTAGAGTATCTTGGTAATGGCGCCATCTGTTGGTAGCTAAACAAAATGAATGGAAATTAATGATTAATGGACTCTCATTAATACAAAGCAGTGACTTTCTTTGAAATCACTGATTATCTACCTACTTCTATGTGATTTCAACGAGATAACCTGATTTGCCGAACATTAGGAGACATCCGTTGCATTTGAATGAACAAGCCCACATATTTCTGTCAAACGTGTATAAAATTTATATTTGTATATACACACACACACATAAAAAAACTTACTTCTTTTTAAATAAGCTCTTTGGCACCTAAAGAATACAAAAATTTAAAATATACAATAAATTTTTACATATTCTTTGCCAGCGAGGTACTCAAAATTTATCATTTATTAAATAGTTTAAGGGAAATAACATCCAATATGTTAATATTTCTCATAATTTTTTTTCAATTATTTCTGTTTTTTCCAAATTAGGCAACTTATTTAGAATTGATGTTTATCTAAAAGGTCTACCTTATACGTCGTCAACGTATCAAAAGCATTATAATCTCAGGCAAAATAATCCAACTATTGAATGAACTAAAAACACAGGATGCAGATGATATCACTAAAAAACTGCGCACCCAGCCAAGCCCATAACCATCTCAAAGCAATAGTGGTTGGGTTGTTTTACCTCTGAGCGGCACCTTTTTGCACATCATAGGCTAAATGGCCAGGTCACAAGGACCCCGAAGGCTCAGAGAAGTTTAGGGGAGGGGACCCACTGGAACAGCTGTTGGGAGACAGATGGTAGCCTCCCGTCAAGGCCATCTAGCGTGTTCTTTAACGTGCATAGGGTATGGCTCTCCCGCACAAGGGGTCACGGCTTAACGTCCCATCCGACGGACGGCTGCTTTTTCAAGCCCATCGGTGTCCCCTACCGACCGCGGGGAGTTTTGCGGAGATAATCTCAACGCTGACCCAACTGGCACTCGAACCTGGGAACTGCAGATTACAAGCCTGGCGCGCTACCGACTGAGCCACCCCTTCCCTCAAAGCAGTAGAGAAGAGGAACTGGTGACCAAAGAACTTTTATAAAAAAAGAAATGGAAATGCAAGTCCTTTGAAAATATGTTAACCTTCAAAAATGTTTGCTTCGGTATCCCAAACGTAAAAGAATTCTTGCATTGTAAAGTCGCAAAAGTTAAAATTTCAAAAATTGAACAGACTTAAAGATAGCTAGAGCTCATGGATTTGCCATGGGGGGGGGGGGGGCTAACCCCACTGGTTAAGAGCCTTCTCTCAGCTAAAACAAAAAGAGTTATTTGTCTATCCATTTCTTTCCTCAGTTATTCCAACAAACACGATGAAAAAATGGACAAGCCCTCGGAGTCCTTGTGACCTGTCCATTTCTTCATCGTGTGCAAAAAAGTGCCACTCCGAAGTAAAACATCCCAATTTTTCTAAATATCGTAAAAATCGTAAACGTTCGTAAAAGCAGTGGCCAACGAAATAGCCATAAATCAACGGTAGTGGTCAATAATAAATAGGGGCAGGGTGTCTCAGTCGGTAGCGCGTCAGGCTCGTAATCTGTAGTTCCCAGGTTCGAGTCTCAGCTGGGTCAGCGTTGAGATTTTTCTCCGCAAAATTCTCCGCCCTGCACACGGTCAGTATGGGAACCGATGGGCTTGGAAAGGCCGCCGTCCGTCGGATGGGACGTTAAGCCGTGGCCCGGTGTGCGGGAGAGCCATACCCTGTGCACGTTAAAGAACACGCTGGATGGCCTTGACGGGAGGATACCATCTGTCTCCCAACAGCTATTCCAGTGAGTCCCCTCCCCCAACCTTCTCTGAGCCTTCGGGGTCCTTTTCACCTGGCCAATTACCACATGGTGTGCAAAAAAGTGCCACTCAGAGGTAAAACAACCCAATAATGAATAACCCATTAAAGCTCAATCATTGAGACTCATTCTTTAGATTAACATCCTTTTGCAAAAGGGTTGACGTTTATAAAAGAGTGATGCTCTTCGTGCCAATCAACCTGACTATGAAAAGGTAACTAAGCCTTCTTACTCGCTATTCGTTGAATTATTTCATTTGACTCTCGTAGAGAACAGGGATTTTATTCCGATTGCAATTTGTAGAGACTGGCTCAGTTTAACTTATATTGTTTGATTTTAATTGATACTTTGTTAAATATCAAGTGACATATGAAATATAGAAGAATCTTCATTAATTTCGTGCGTTTAGATTTTGTTACTATACCTACCAGAGAGGCAGGGATGGCTCGTAATCTGCGGTTCCCAGGTTAGAATCCTAGCCTGGCAGCTTTGAAATTTATCTCCGCAAAACTATCCACACTTCCCTCGGTCAGTAGGGGTACTTATGGGCGTGGAAAGGCCACCGTCCGTCGGATGGGACGTAAAGCCGTGTTCTCGCGTGTGAAAAAGCTCTGTGCACTTTACGAACGCACTGGATGGCCTTGACAGGATCCTAGTATCTGTCTCCTAAAGGTTGTCCAGTGGTTCCCTTCCCCCACATCCTTCTCTGAGCCCTCGGAGTCCTTGTGACCTGTCCATTTCTTCATCGTGTGCAAAAAAGCGCCACTCCGAGGTAAAACATCCCAATCATGCTAAATATCTAAATTAAGTTTTGTAAAGTCTGAGGATTTTAGTTTTGACTAAAGAGAAGTTATAAGGTCACTAATCAACACCAGCAAACGAGTAAGTCATCTATATGCAAGTTTATTTTGTATAACAAATGCTACAATTTGGAGTATTTTTCAACTGAAACAAATAACCAACCTCTACATAAATTCTTATATTAGTTGTGCACTTTTCAACTGAACATCATTCCTACTCGTATAATAAACCCATTGCAAAATAATGCACAAGGTGTGGCATCTTGAGGCATATTTATTGAATGACTTTGTTGTTCGGCCACTGGGTTACTATCAGTTAAACCAAAGGCTAGTCTTATCAGTAATGCATTGTAATACGTATCCCAGTCCTTTGCATTAATATCAGCACATTTTGCAACACGAATGGAAGAATATTAAAAATTGTTACAGGCCAATGCTAGACAAAACCCATGCTTCTGGTGTGTCTCGTTTATATATTTTCAGGCCTTGTTCTGGTTTATTTAATTGTTTAACTTGTATGAAACCACTGATGTTAATACAAAGCAATTTTTAGCTAATATTAAATTGAAATCATCGACTCGACAAAAGTACACAATGTGTTTGTCTAATAGATGCAAAATTGACCTCTCTTCAATAAATATGAGAAAGTCATTGGGTCAATCATTTTTGACCCAATGACTTTCTCAAGTCACTTTTGACCCAATGACTTTCTTGAGACTCACAATGAGAAAGTCTAAACGTCCAGGTTACAATGACCCTGAGGGCTCATAGAAGGTGAGAGAAGGGGACACACTGGATAGCTGTTGGAGACAGGTGCCTCATATCTATTTTATTAAGTGTGTTATTTAATGTACACAGGGTATGGCTCTCCCGCACAAAGAGTCACGGCTTAAAGTCCCATCCTACGGAGGGTGGCCTTTCAAAGCCCATTGGTTTTCCCTACTAACTGAGGGCAGGGAGGAGAGTTTTGGGGAGATAAATCTTAACGCTTGCCCAGGTGGAATTTGAACTTGGGAAAGTCATTGACTTTTAAGGAGTTTTAGTCAAGATTAAGTGATTTCATCAAAATAAAATAATTAGAAACCTTCCGTGATGCTATCATGAAACCATTTCTAAAGAAATGCAAAGAATACGCATATTACAATAAATACATAAAATACATTTATATATTTTATGCATTGCATGCAGAGGGACTTAAAATAGAAACTCAATGAATTATCTACTAAGCACATTCTTAATACTATAAATTGCTTTTAAATATATTCTGCAACTCAAAATAAATTAACCCTTTATTGCCTCATATATATATCAACTATTGTAAGTGTTCTTGTATTGCTTCGATAAGTTTTAAACATTTGTCAATTATTGCTTCAATCACTTTAAAATTTCTCATTTTAGTAAATAGCGCGTTACAAGTCTTCTAACACGAGTGGTAGAAGCTACAAATAGCCTAACTACTATCAAGAGTATTCTCCAGGTAATAATTAGCATCGCGGGTGGAAAAAGGCAATCTGCTGAAGATCTCCTACTTCGATCGTATTAGTTTGCGGCTCCATATGTCCATACTCCCTGTCATTACAGAGCACCAGATAAGTCGGTGTCCCCCCACCCTTCGGAAACGACTGTTCCTGCACGTCTCATCTCCCTGGGTTCTCCTCCCGTTTCCCTGGAAACTTTCGTCGGCGAGTGTAAAGATCGACTGAACGCGGAAGTGACGTGAACCAGGTAGGCGGAGAGCTGATAGGGTTTATCGGGCTGTCACCGTCCCTATCGACACAAGCGCCACCTTATCTCTGTGCTGGCAGAAGGGATAATTATCCCGTCATTACGAGTCCGCCGGAAGTCCCATCAAGGGGTCGGCGAGCAAAGGAAATGTCGCATTCCACATTTCGCATTCCCAACTGATTCAATAGAGCTGTTTGCTTTCGTGTGGGTTAAATGTAATGAGTGTTGGAAAACTATCTCTGTGCGTGATGCTCAAATACAATAGGACAGACAGAAAAATTTTCTTTTCAGAAATCAATGCCGACCGACTTATTTTTAACGAAAAAGAGCAGCTTGCAATGGTGAGTTATAATACTTTTGCAACTTTCGTCGTGCTCTAAGGCATAGATAATTGATGGATCACAAAATAAGCATTTAGAAACGAGCCATTTGTTCAGTTAATCGATGGAATTGGAAGAAATCGTTGCTTAATTCCTTGAGAATTCTTATATTCATATCTTTATACCCTGCTCTTCCTATTACAATATGTATTTAATGGGAAAATGCGACTGAAGATAAATTAAAGATCATAATCAAATGTAGGTAAATCTCAATTTTCAGCAATATTCTTTTAGTAGCCAAAGAGAAGATAGAATATTTAGCAATATCTTATGCTATTTTATAAAATCATTCATAATTGTCTAAATATTGAAATGTATATTTATTTTAGTATATGGTTTGAAACAAAACTTATTATTTAAGTTTTAATTAATTTCTAAGGTAAATTCTTATGACGCATTACAGCTGTGAAATATTCTAGCTTCCATAACTCTTTAAATGCCGAACAAATATTGGTGAAAATGGAGATTTAAATAGATTTGATTATGAAATTAATTCTTTTTTGTCATATTTCTCCGTTAAATGCATATTTTAGAAGTTAAAGGGCTTCTAAATTAGCTTCCCATTGACATAACATAGAAATTCTCTAATAATTGGATAGGACAGTGCATATTTAAACTCTGCTAATCATTCTGCCCACGATAAAGCAGTAAACAAGATCGGACGGCAAATAGAAGAGCATCCAATAACAACACACCATGAGGCAAAATGCAAGAAAATATGCTTGCTATATATATATAGTGGTAACACTCTAATATAGCTCTAATTCTGTAGCTTGGTGACAAATCACCTTTCTTCAGAACTTCAGACAAAAGTATTGACTGTAATATGTCTGGTGCCAACACTAATACCCTCAGGAATATTGCATAAGCTATTGACAGACGCATGTGCCAACAGTTGCTGGTCTAAGACATTTCTTCTGCCTCTGTTATGGACCGTATGCAACTCCCATGATGAAAGTGTTTTCATTTCTCCATCAGAGCTGCTCGCTCTTCAGTAAAGACACATGCATGCTGTCTGATATATTCTGCACGTCTCTGTCTGTAGTTTGACTTCGCCTACAGGTTTGTATTGTGTAAAGGTGGATTATATAGCTTCACTCAGAACGCAGTTTTAATTCCCAGTTTGGGAAAAATTTGCTTGGATTATATCCTATTTTTAAGTGCATCGGCGCATTCAGAAGCATTATTTTGCTCGAAAGACGTGTTGGTTTCAGATATCTTCTTGGAGTTTGAATTTCAGAAACTGCTGTGGATGAAATTCATGGGACATTGGACAGAAATTGAAGAAGAGCCATCTAAACTGACTAAATCGGGAAAATAAAAAAAATTGGCCTGAATTACCTAATAAAAATTTAAGACAAAAAATCCAAACCAAAACTTGTAGAATTAATATTGGGGGTACAAGAAGTCGGTAGCTTGCCAGGCTTGTAGTATGCTGTTCCCATGATCAATTCTTGAATGAGTCTGCATTTAGATTTTATCCTCTATCCCCTCTTTACCCTCAATGATAAAGGCTTGGAAGGAAGATGAGATGGAAATATCCTGAATGAGAAAGGCTTGAAAAAATGATGACATGAGATTAGAACTCTCGATGAGAAAGACTTGGAGAAAAGGATGAGTTGGAGATACCCTCGATGATAAAGGCTTGGTAAAAGAATTAATTGTGCTTCGAAGAGGTTCTGACCCTTGGATAGCAACTTCAAGTCGTTAATCTTTGCGCAGGAGAGCTACACCGCTTGAGCATTAAATAACAAATTCAGTTACCTTCTTGGAATTACTCCTAACAGTTATACATTCCCTAACTATTCCTAACAGTTATACATTCCCTAACTATTCCTAACAGTTATACATTCCCTAACTATTCCTAACAGTTATACATTCCCTGACTATTCCTAACAGTTATACATTCCCTGACTATTCCTAACAGCTACACATTCCCCACAAAGTTCCAAGCCCCTGGCTTTACCATCGTCTAGAGAGTTTTGGGGACATGATTGTAGTACCCCATAGTGTGGCTAAAAGTGCCTTCCATAGGTAAAACAATACAAACACTTCAGAATTAGTACTAAATATATTTTTGTCAGATTAATATAGCTTTCTACAATATAATGTGATTCGTATTAGAGATGCATAAAACTTGTTGGGATATTTTTAAAATATCTATAAAGGTAGTATATTTACATGATGCATTTCCGTCTTGAATGTATCTGAGTCTAAAAGAAAATATGTAGCTTCACACTGAGCTTATGACAGACAGCAAGGACGCCTTAGAACATATTCAACAGCGACGAAAAACATCATTGGTTATTAACAAATAAAAAGCGGTGTACTGAAACTAAAATTCAAAACATATTTCTGCTGATATTACTCTCGACCATCCTTTGTAAAACATTTCAAAGGTATAAGGTAAACTTGAAAAGCTTTTCAGAGGTAAAAGATAAGTTTTAACAACTATTTCAATGATGCAAAACAAGTTTCTGCAGCTTTAGTGCTACAAGATAAGTTTCAACATCTTTCAATGATGCAAAATAAATTTCAGTAACTATTTAAATGATACAAGGAAAACTTCAACAACCTTTTTAATAATACATGATAAGCTCAACAGCTTCTTGATGGTTCAAAATAGGCTTCAACAGCTATTTTAACGATACAAAATAAACTTCAAGTGTCATCTGAACAGTACAAGATAAGTATCAAAGCTATTTTGAAATGACTCCTCCTTGGTTTTAGAAATGGTTTCGGCAATTCATTCATTAAATTGTGATACTCATTCAACTCATTCGTATATCCATATCTGACTCAAAGCCTAAACGTTTAAACCACACATTCAGTGTCTGACCATAAAAATAGCCTTAAGTTCCGAAACAAGAAAAGCATTTCAGATCAGTGCTTTCTATTGTCGTAAACTTAACAAAAGATTTCCTCCATCTGAAGAGCTATCTGCCATAAACTCTTCCTCCCTGAGAAATCGATGGTTAAATTTCGACCGCTATTTAAGTAACAACTGCCATTTCTCTGTCTCTCCTGGCCTCGTTCGACCAAACCCTGCCCTTGCAACCGACCACTTAGCAGCAATATTTATCTTTCCGTGCGCCATTCCATTTCGCTGCATCAGCAGCTCTAGTGACCGGTCGGCAATTAGGTTTAGCGGCACGGCAGATTCCCATCGGAATGACTCTCGCGCATTCACGCGGGCCCGAGAATACTAATTATTCGCTTTTTGCATGAAGTCCTGCACGTTCTCCGAGATACCGTTGTGAGCTCCGTAATTGTGTGCTGCGGTGCTTAACTTCTGCTCTATATGATGGATGGAAAAATGAAGAACTTAAGGAGGAAGAAGAGATCCAAAAGTTGACCGTCATGCAGGATGATGCCAAATTTGATTGATTGCGCGATAATGCACGCGTTTAATAAGCATGCATCAACTTCTGAAACTCTTCCTGTGTTTACATACGTCAAAGTTCGTAAACTCATTTTTGTAAACCATAAATTGTTTTTAGTGCTTCTTACTTACATATTCATATCAGTGCTAGACAAAAGTTTTTACCTTCCAACACTTTGAGGAGCACAACGCCATTTAAAGAAAGCATGAAGGCGACGAGTCAACCTTAAGGGAATATGACCTATTCCTCTTAAAGAATTTCGCGATATAGATTAACACATCTCCACAGGGTTGTATTGTTTTACCTCTGACAGGCACTTTATTTCCACACATTGGGACTAAATGGCCAGGTCACAAGGACCCCACGGGCTCAAAGAAGGTTGAGGAAGGTGACTCATTGAACAGCTATTAAAAGGCAGATGGTGCCTCCCGTCAAGGCCTTCAGCGTGTTCTTTAACGTGCACAGGGCACAGGCACGTTTGGTGCATAGAGCCACAGTTTTACGTTCCATCCGACGGCCTTTCCAAGCCCATCGGTGTCCCCTAATAATAGGGCAGGATGGGGATTTTACAAAGATAAATTTCAACACTGGCACAGGTGGGACTCGAACCTGAGAACTATAGATTACGAGCCTGATGCACTATCGACTGAGCTAACTTCAAACCCCACTTCTCTACATTACGGCCCTTACATTAAGACTGGCGAGAACAGAGGCCTGAAATATTTTGCTCACATGCCATCGAGTGAATGTGGAAAGCGTGGAAATGTCATGTCCAATACATCACAAAATGCAAAATACTTTGGGGAAGTAATTATCAAAAGATTGGGAAGATAATAAATCGGCTAGTGATTAGCGCGCTTGGTTGCTGATCTAAGGGACCTGGGTTCGAACCCCGGGTAAGGCAAGGATGTATGTGTCGTTTTTTCTGCTGAGGTCCTGTCATCCTCTCAGACCTTCTACTATAGCATACAAACTGACAGGCTCCTGTCAGACCTCTGTGGCAAGCAGCTGCTTGAGGAGGTATTTATTTTCATTTATTTATTATTTAGTGCCATGAAAAGTTTGAAGGTTTCTAGGCTAGAACAAACAGGACATTTTGCATTGGAGAGGTTTACTATTGATAGGCATTTGCTTACTACACACATTGGACAAACGAGACAAAGCCTTAAGGTCCGAAAGATCAATACATGGTGCAAATTCCACACCGCAAGACAAATGTATGAGTAGATAGGAGGCTCCTATGAAGCATCGTCTCTTATATCCACAGAGTTGTGATTGTCCATTGCAACATCATTCATGTCTCACTCAACCCAATGTAACATTTTCAGTTGTTCCGTTTCTCAAAGTGATGGAAAACTCAATGGAAAACTCGATCTTACATGATTTGGGATGAAGATGAAGGATGAATTATGTTATATTCTCCGCGAATTCTTGTACTGACTAAGCTATACTTCTCTTCTTCCACGCTTTTTTGCATCCTAATTGGGTATGCTTTCCGAACTTGACAGCGACTATTCATTCAAAGTTCTGCTATGTTTAATTTATTTCTAAATTATGTTTTATTCTCGTTTCAACATATGATATCTGGGAAAAACAAATTTAATGTTTTATAAATGTGAACAACTAGGGCTTTTATAGATTATTCTGTGTTTATATTTTCTGGGATGTTTAAATGTAGTAGAATGGAAAAATTTTAAATTTCTGTTATCATTACCCCGTGATTATAATTATTAATCGTTATCTACTGATCACTAGATAATTAATTTTCTATTTCGGGGTTAATACCCATTGATATAAATAAATGTGTCACCATTAATTCCTCAGCTTTATCAAATATACAAACTGAATAAATAATCTTTCATAGCTTTAAAACTGGTTCTTGGATAATTAATTGTTGTATTATTTTGAAGTGGTATTGCTTTGCATGTATCTACAGACTTTTTTTCTTCATGTTATCAAAATTCATCATATAACGTGCCAATCTAAAATGTTTTCCCCCACCTAATTTCTTATTTAAAATTCTCTGCCCCTGAAATGGTTGGTTTCTTTCAATACAATGTGTTATGCAGTAGAGCGACATTGCAAGGGTGACTCTCAATACACCACAGATAGAACTGAAACAAGTTCCGAATTAAATAAAGTAATTAACAAAAAACAAACTAGAAGAATAACAAAAATCCTCTGAGGAAAAATGTAATTTACATTTCCAAGGAAAATAAAGTTTATCATTTCCGACTTTAGCACCCTATAACGATGGAAATTTGAACGAAGGGATGATTCCGAAAATACAAATACAGTAATCCCTCTTTTTATGGGCTTAATTCTTTCCTTCCAAACTACTCGTAATACGAAAACTCATGAAACGAAAATTAATTTCCCATTACGTCACATGTTACAAATTTCAATTGGTTCCAGTGGTCAAATATTTCTCCCCAAATATACGAAGTTCACCTTAATACAACACGAAAAGGTTTCTAAGTGCGAAAAAATTAGTACTAATGCTCAATTATTGTACTTAAATGACATTCTTAGTCATTGGCCTATGCATAAACAAATAAACAATTGTTTCATGTGATGGAACAATTGTTGTATGGATGGGTGTTTAGCGGAGATATATCTCAATGCTAACTCCGGTAGAACTCGAATTTTGGGAACTGCAGATTACGAGCATGGTGAGTTATCGATTGAGCCCCCCCCCCCTCCCCCTGTATATCGAGAGATTACTGCAGTAATATTTTATTAGTGCCTATCAAATCGAAATGGGAATTTTCCATTTAGTTCTCAAAACAACGAAAGTTGAATTTTCCCACCCACTACTTTTGGGAGCAAATAGGCTAATGCTGCTCTTAACGTAAACTCCTTGACTTCAGAACTCTACGGCACAAATTTCCAACTTCTAGTATGAATAATTATATTACAATATTAGTTCCAAATTTTGTCATGTTCCATTCCACCCTCTGACGGTAGAAATTAAAACTATTGGAAGATTCGTAAAATGGGAATCTCCGCTATTTCATTAGTACCTATCCAACCCAAAAATTATCTTTCAGATATTTCTGAAACAAAAAAAGAAGTTGAATTTCTAGAGACAGACGGACAGACAAAAAAAGAGTGAAAGAAACAGCTATTGTTTTTAAAGAGCTAAAATCAGATCTAATTGTTGGTAGGCCATTATCCCTCCTGATATTTCAGGTGTTCTTCATGTAAGATATTTTCCCATCATTAACCTGCCATTTCTGCTAATTCATTAATTACCTACGTTTTACAGGCTATTCGTCTCTGAGTTATTGTAATCGAATTTCGTAAACTGAAAGCTCCTGCTTAGGCAGAGAGCAGTAAAATAGCTGTTAATCGAATATTTAATTGAAGAGAACGCTTACTTTTCAGTCTTGTATAGGCTAGCTCATTATCGTAACTATTAAGTCCATCCATTAACTACCGTACTACACTATTTCCGATACTTTTCAAGTAAAATTTTATTTGATTTATTGAATTTAAATTCCAAAACGTGCATCATAATTTTTCATGAATCACAGGTACTGAATCTAAAAATATTCTCTATGTTCTAATATCTCTCATACATGGCAACTCAAATTGTCGCCCAAAATTTAAATAAACTGTAACGTAAAAAAATACTGATAATTATGTATTAAACTAAATTCAAAATATAATTTCAGAATTTCGTTCACTTTTTTTTTAATAGTACATCTACTCTTACATATTTTTACACTACGACTATTTCCATTTACCAAGGATAGATTTTTACCTCTTTATTTTCTATTCAGTCCATTCCAAATTATTTTCCAACAGGACAAATTCCTGATAGTCATTATACAGCCAATTTCAAACCAACCTATGTGTCCCACTGCATATAATACAGTTCCTTTCATCACTCTGTATGAAATGAAAGTTTCGTCACCGGAATAAACTGCAAGTCGTACTGAACCACAAACAAAATAATTCTTTAGTTTACAATACCATGCAGTTTTCGAGGCCAACAGCTAGCAAATCACAGTTACATCCACATGCACATATATATATATGACAAAAATTCTCGCTCTTTCTCCTACACAACTCTCCTTTCTCCACACGCCTTCTTGTGGTCACATGCACATCCCAGGACTACACGTTTCCAGTTTTCTATCGAGCCAACGTGTGCGGCAATATTGTTACACACGGGCAATATTCGTTTTGACAACGTGCAATAGGTTCTTCCACACACAGTTCTTTCCCAGGATTCCAAAATGTCATTTGCGCAGCAGGGACTTCTGGGAAATGCGGCTGTTCCACATTTATAGATATTTTTTTCCTCCCCATTTCTGGTTGGCACAAAGCTTAGACTCTATTGACTGACAGTTCTGTCTGCGATTCGCAGATTCAATAAAAGTCAATATGTTGGAAAATGCACGTGGTACGACTAAAAGGAAAGAAAAAACTTACAGACCACTACATTAATTTTTGGTTTGAACGTAAAACAACTTTTGTGTATCATAAAGGGCAATATTTTAAAAAACGTATGTTGTAAAAAAGGTGTGGAATGGGATATGTATCATTCTAAATAAAGCTTTGAAGTAATTTTTATCTAAAAAATGACATTTTGATTCTAGTTATGGATAACAAAATATATTTTTGGTATCTCATAACGAATTCTCATAACATTTATAATCTCGAATTGTATCAGTAGATATGCACTTTTTTTCGAATAATAGATATTCCAAAAATGACTAAAATGGCATTTTAACAATCTTTGTTGAATTAAAATTAAAACTAAAAAGTTACTTAAATGTTATATAAAAGCTTAGATTTAACATAAGTGTAAAATGAACCCAAAAGCAAAAATTAACCCAAATTGTGTAATCGAACATTGTGTTATTAAAGACAAAAAAAAATAATTTCTGTAATGTTTTCCGAGTATTTGTAGTTATGGCGAATCCTTAATATGGTGATTCTGTTAACTTAGCATTTATATAGGTATGTTAAAACTTATATGTCTTTGAATTGCCTCTCATATAGAGCTTTAAATGTATTCCAAATGAGTTCAAAAATTATCTGAAAACACAGTCAATTGTAATGGCTTCATCTTCAGCTGAATGCGACCTTATTTTTCACACTCACTTGAAATCATCGCAGTTGAGCCAAGTTAGTAAACTACAGTTTGCTAACATGATTATAATAGAACGCATTGCTTGTGGGACTCGACGCACATAATAACTTTGAGGGCGATCCTGTTTGGCACAAGTAGTATTTTGTTTATGGGTTCTGGCACAAAGTTAAAATACAGGGATATCTTTGTTAAGCAAGTCACATGCAGCTTCACATCAAACATATTATCACTCATCTTACTCAAATTCTTCCGTAGATTAACATTGATTTCCCTACACAGAGGTACTCGGGATGGGTTGATTGTTTGGTTGATTGGGGTTTGGGGTTTTAGGCGAAAGGGCAACTCAAGCCATGCTGCGCCAAACACATGGTAACACGGGATACGAAAAGCAACCATGTATATATATATATACCAAGAGAGTGTTGAGGTACATGCTTCCTTCAGTCAGTTGAATGGTTTAATCACTGCTTTGATACTCTTTTACCCTTAGTTGCAAAACGTCTTAAAATCATAAACAAGTTCAGACAAACCGAGTGGTTAGAGCATATATTTCAGGGCAAATACAATGAAATAGAAGATGATTCTGTTTCTAATCAATGCTTTATCATCCTCATGATCATTTCCCCTTGTTTAGGCAAAAACGAAGAAGTATGCAAAGATATATATATATTGCGTAAGCAAAAAAAGAAAAGAGAAAGACATTTTTCCCATCTTGATATTTCTCTCATTTTCTGTCACCCAGTATTGTCATTCTCGGAAACTCTTCTTTTGAACTGGAGTAAGTGCTGTCGTTTTTCAATTCTCGATGCAATGTGCAAGCTACATAGGTCGGAGATTTCATTTAACATTCACGCAAGAAAACAATTCAGAAACAACATCATCGACCTTGGGTTAGAGAAGTGTTTCTGGGGACGAAGTGAAAGATGTTCAAATTTTCTAAATCCCCAACTTACGGACATAATTCCTACCTTGAAATACGTTCGTAAACTAAACTGATTCTTCCCATACAAACTAATATTCGTTAATGCGTTTTTTCATCGCTACCAAAAATCGACTATTATCATATACATCGAATAAAAAAGTACACACTTGCAATAAGTTATATTTTTAATGAATGTAATTAATTACACATAATATTTAAAGAAGTGCATATTTTTTTAGACAACTTTTATTTTATTGTTTTTTGGAAAAATCAGGAAAAAACTTTTGCTTTTATCAGGGCTATTTGTGGATATACACAAAAATCCCTATAACTGTTACGATTCTCCTGAAGATTTGCAACACTGATTTGCAGCTATGGGCAGGAGGAGAAAATATATAAGCGGAATTCCACTTTCGAAAAGATTCGGATGTTCATAAGTTCGTTAATTGAATAGAGAGTCACCATTCTTTATCCTGTGGAATATTTGTAAGTAGGAATTGTTCACAACTGGAATTTCTTAAGTTTCACCTGTACATCAAATGAAAAATTGTTTTTCGATTTTCTTCATTATTTCTTAAGCTTTAATTAAATACAGAAATCACAATTGTCTTAAACTTATTTGTCAGGCTTTGACCGAATGAGTGTTTGAGGGGATTTTTGATGTGCCGATAGTTTTAAAAGTTGGTTACTCTGCATCAGAAACAAATATATTTTACCCATATAAGTATCATATTATAGAGAACAACTTCACAATTTATTACAGATAGTAATTTACAAACAAGCAAGTATTTTTCCAAAGTGGTCCCTTAATTGAGCTTTATACTTATGATTTCTTATTTCCTTAAGACTAATTGGGGCGGGGAGGGGAGCTCAGTCGGTAGCGCGTCAGACTCGTAATTGCAGTTCCTAGGTTCGAGGTTCCAGCTGGGCAGCGTTGAGATTTATCTCCGAAAAATTCCCCATCCTTCCCATGATCAGTTAGAGTCACCGATGGGCTTGGAAAGGCCACCGTCCGTCGAATGGGACATTAACTCGTGGCTCCGTGTGTGGGAGAGTCATACTTTGTGCACGTTAAAGAACATGCTGGATAGCCTTGAAGGGAGGCTACCACCTGTCTCCCAACAGCCACCCAGTGGGTCCCTCCCACAAACTTCTCTGAGCTTTCGGGGTCCTCGTGACCTGGCCATCTAGCCATGTGTACAAAAAGGTACTGCTCAGAGGTAAAACAATCCAACCCTTAAGGCTAATCAATACCTTCCGCAGTGTGAAATTTGCAACCTGTTCTTGTACGAGATTTACTAGCACAGCTGTTTTATGAACATTTTTCTATGATAATAATTAATATATTGTATATAAAAAAGGGTGTTTTAGAACTCTCTTCTTCCAATTTTCGAATCCAATTTTGCCATTCCAAGAAACATCATCTCGAGCACATATCTCTTGCAAAGAAAAAAAACTAAAGCAAAATAATCTAAATTACTACCGTACTTATTTTTCTCCTTCATATCACCAGCGTTTCAAGTAGCTTCTTTATAAGCTCTTCAAACACTTTAAGCGTATTTCCCTCTCTTCCAACGTTATCCACTCTTCTTTGATCCCCTGCCAAGTCCTAATTCTCCTGCTGCTATCCTCTCATCTACCATTAGTCTGCTTCGCTTCATCCAAACATAATAAAAATTTCAAGCTGTTAAATTGTTAAAATATTTTACACTTAACGGCGTCATGTTGCCGCTCCCCACAGTTCCTCTCTTTAAAAGGGTCGAATTTATCGAATTTTAATATTCTAACTCTCCCTCCCTCCGGTGCGAACCGGAGGGAGGGAGAGTTAGAATGTGTGTGCCGCGATGACACTAGAAGCCAGATTACCCAAGACGCTCCAGCTTCTAATCGTATTATGACAGTCAACTGTCCGTTATGTTTGCCGCACGTCTTCGTGAAGCGCGCTTCGCGTGACGTCACCTGGCAGCCGCTGGCGGAGCGAATGCGCGATTTACGTCACGGCCACAGCAACCACGTGACCGCCGGGCCCGAGAGGAGCGATGCTGCCAGCCTTCGGGTCCCTCAGTGTGTTAGAGTGCACCGTGCACGTGTAGTCGCAAAGCTACTCTCTGTTGTGTCCTGGACTTATGCCTCCTCGTTCATCCTGCAACTCTCCTAACTGGACTTAGCTTTAGGAATTTGGCTCCTATGGAGAGACCGCGTCCGGAACCTGAGCACGCCATGTGCTGGTGCGTGTGACGGACAGGGCACGTGCGTGCGGCAGGTGAGTGCATGCCATTGGTCATTTAAGGGCGTGGAGGGTGTGTGAGGGGTCGTATATAAGATGCGATTGGATTCACTTCGAGTAATTATGTTTGCAACCCATTTGTAGCTTAATAGCAACAAAATCATCTGTGCAAATGGGATCTGCACGCCAGTGTACGTGTGTGATTTTAGGACAAATACGTTCAAGTGAAAATTTGTGTGCTTTTGAAATGTCGCATTCGCAGCGAAATTTGATCAGAAGTGATGAAACGTAGCACTCGTCGAACAATCATCTAATAATACGTTACTAATCGAGCAAAATTTATTGATACAGAATCACAAGTATTCTGAATGTCTCACTCACCACATAAATAAATGCCCTTCAGGTATTTCATCCTATTTTGTACAAAAAACAACGAATGCATAACGAAAATACAATTCACTTATTTATCTTAAAGTTTTGCCAGTATGAAGAGCTGATTTGATGAAGTATATCACACTTCTCTATAAACTTTCTATTTAACGGAAAAATGTGACTGAATAACTAAAAACTTGAGGAATTGAAGCGTCAATCTCCAGAAAAATGATGAAAGTTTTAAATAACTATATAACTCTAAATGAATGAATAATCTCACTCGATCAAGAGTTAAAGATCCAAAGCATTATTATAAAAACTCGAACTGCAGTTTGTTTTAATTAATGCATACTCCAACTGGATTTGATGAATTAGCTTCCAGAACTAATGGTCATTATATTGCTTCCCAGGTTCATAATCCTTTACTGCCTCCCAACTGATCGCTACGTTCACAATTTCTTAAATCCGAAAAATTTCGCCGATTGGTGGCGTTGTTTGCAGTACGGGAATAAAAGACGGCATCGCTCACGACAACCAGTCAGTCTTGATGAAGACTGACCTTCATTACCCAGTTGTTTTAAAAGTAACTGTTTCTGGATGTCATTTAAATATTTGATGCATTTGCATGTCCTCATTTATATTTAATATTTAGGTGTTCCCATTCATAAGAATCATACTAATTACTTCAATTTGATATTAGAATATATCTCGAACCAGATTTTCTAGAAAAAATTTCGGTAAGCAGTTTCCGTTCTCTCTTCAGCCCTGAAGCCCACTAGTTTTTATTTTTCATCGATATTGGATCTTTAAATCGATTTAGCTCCACAAGCCCATTTTTTTTTCTTGTCAGAGCTTACATGAATAATGAGATTCGTCACGAATGGTCAAATACTGCTGGACACAAATATATTAATCTTTTCTATTGTACAAATTGTTAAGTCATAAATATGGTAAATGTCTATTGTAGTATGCATCTTATTTACAGGGAGGGTTGACATGACCATTTGACGTATTTTCAGAGATCGACCCATAGTCCAGAAAGGTAACATGGGTGGATAAAGAAAGTAACATTAATAAGCAAACTCAAATTGCTTAGAATAATACGTATCGATGAATTTATGAACCAAGTGAGTTAACTGAAAAACAATAGATTTTTCTGAAGACCTTAATATTGTGATTAGCAATCTTTGATGTGTCAGGGGCGGGGGTGGCTCAGTCAGTAGCGCGCCAGGCTGGTAATCTGTAGTTCCCAGGTTCGAGTCCCAGCTGGGTCAGCGTTGAGATCTATCTCCGCAAAATTCCCCGCCCTGCCCACGGTCAGTAGGGGACACCGATGGGCTTGGAAAGGCCGCCGTCCGTCGGATGGGACGTTAAGCCGTGGCCCCGTGTGCGGGAGAGCCATACCTTGTGCACGTTAAAGAACACGCTGGATGGCCTTGACGGGAGGCTACCATCTGTCTCCCAACAGCTGTTCCAGTGGGTCCCCTCCCCCAACCTTCTCTGAGCCTTCGGGGTCCATGTGACCTGGCCATTTAGCCCATGGTGTGCAAAAAAGTGCCGCTCAGAGGTAAAACAACACAACCCAACTTGATGTGTCATTCAGTTTTAAAAGAACAATGTACAGAAGTGTTATTAAGCTGGGAAGTTCAATACGAAAATATTCTAACAGATAAAATGTACTTCGTGGGTATTTTTCTTCTTTATTTTAGTAATAGTTACCAGTAATTAATCTTTCAAAAAAGAAATATCAATAAATAACATCAACTTTTGATATCGTTGTTTAAAATAGTGTATATAGGCTATATTATAAATATAGTTAATCGTGAAGAAAGAGTAATATTAAAGTTTCCTGCGAGGTTTGCAATTATTCAAGGTTTCAATAATAATTATAATTAACTTTTAAAGATTAAATAGGATATACAGGCTAAATTGTGCAATGCGTGAACTGCGGGTAAAAAATTTTAGTTTCTTTCACGAAATCTTCAGTTTTTTATTCCCTTATAGTTGAATCTCTTAAGGAGAAGCAAAAGACGCTCACGGTTAAAGATTAAAATCTAATTTTGACAAACAGTGATCACTTTGAGTTTGGTTGTTACAAAGCAAATGTTAGACGCAATAACAATAAAGCAGCTTTGTTAGAGGACACAGAAGTCCGCTAATTTCAAAAGCCAACAATGTACCCAGAATTATAAGTAAGAAACAACATTTGTGGCGCCATCTCTTGGAGGAATTAAATTTCGTAGGTATTATACCTCTAGATCAGTGATTGATAAAAAATACCCTAAAAAAATATTCGAAATTTCCCCTATTATATCAATGGGAATCTAACTTCGAAGCTCTATAACGTCTAAAATATGCATTTAAAAGGAACGTGTTATTAAAGATAAATTAACAAATGTAAACTAAATCTATTTAAATCTCTATTTTCAACAATATTCGTTCAGAATATAAAATGTTATGGAAGCTAGAATATTTCACAACCTAAATGCGTCATATGAATTTACCTCAGAAATTAATTAAAACTTTAGGAATATTCTTTCAAGCCATTTAATAACAGAAGTATACATTTAAGAAGTCTGTGTAATGTTTATTTCAATATTAATTAGATAGACAATTATGAATGATTTTTATAAAACAAATAATTTATTGCTGAATATTCCAGCCACCACAACTCTTTAAATACAGAACGAATATTGTTGAAATTAGAGATTTAAATACATTTGATTTTAATATTTTTCTCTAGTCACATTTTTCGATTAAATGCCTATTTTAGAAGTTATAGATCTTCTAAGTTAGATTCTCATTGAACATAATGTGGCAGTTCTCTGTTTGGTAGGGCAGTGTATAAAGATATAAATCATATTTTTCCATTAAATGCCTATTTTAGAAGTTATAGATCTTCTAAGTTAGATTCTCATTGAACATAATGTGGCAGTTCTCGGTTTGTTAGGGCAGTGTATGAAGATATGAATCATATTTTTCCATTAAATGCCTATTTTAGAAGTTATAGATCTTCTAAGTTAGATTCTCATTGAACATAATGTGGCAGTTCTCTGTTTGGTAGGGCAGTGTATAAAGATATAAATCATATTTTTCCATTAAATGCCTATTTTAGAAGTTATAGATCTTCTAAGTTAGATTCTCATTGAACATAATGTGGCAGTTCTCTGTTTGTTAGGGCAGTGTATAAAGATATAAATCATATTTTTCGATTAAATGCCTATTTTAGAAGTTATAGATCTTCTAAGTTAGATTCTCATTGAACATAATGTGGCAGTTCTCTGTTTGGTAGGGCAGTGTATAAAGATATAAATCATATTTTTCCATTAAATGCCTATTTTAGAAGTTATAGATCTTCTAAGTTAGATTCTCATTGAACATAATGTGGCAGTTCTCTGTTTGTTAGGGCAGTGTATAAAGATATAAATCATATTTTTCCATTAAATGCCTATTTTACAAGTTATAGATCTTCTAAGTTAGATTCTCATTGAACATAATGTGGCAGTTCTCTGTTTGGTAGGGCAGTGTATAAAGATATAAATCATATTTTTCCATTAAATGCCTATCTTAGAAGTTATAGATCTTCTAAGTTAGATTCTCATTGAACATAATGTGGCAGTTCTCTGTTTGGTAGGGCAGTGTATAAAGATATAAATCATATTTTTCCATTAAATGCCTATTTTAGAAGTTATAGATCTTCTAAGTTAGATTCTCATTGAACATAATGTGGCAGTTCTCTGTTTGTTAGGGCAGTGTATGAAGATATGAATCATATTTTTCCATTAAATGCCTATTTTAGAAGTTATAGATCTTTGCAGTTCTCCGTTTGGGAGGGCAGTATATAAAGATATTAATCACATTTTTCCATTAAATGCCTATTTTAGAAGTTACAGATATTCTTCGTTAGATTCTCATTGAACATATTATGTCAGTTCTCTGTTTGGTAGGGGCAGTGTATAAAGATTGAATCACATTTTTCTATTAAACGCCTATTTTAGAAGTTATAGATCTTCTAAATCAGATTCTCATTGAACATAATATGGCAGTTCTCTATTTGGTAGGGCAGTGTATAAAGATATGAATCACATTTTTCCATTAAATGCCTATTTTAGAAGTTATAGATCACCTATATTAGATTCTCATTGAACATAATGTGGCAGTTCTCTTTTTGGTAGGGGCAGTGTATAAAGATTGAATCACATTTTTCTATTAAACGCCTATTTTAGAAGTCATAGATCTTCTAGAATAGATTCTCATTGAACATAATATGGCAGTTCTCTGTTTGGTTGAGCAGCGTATAAAGATATGAATCAGATTTTTCCATTAAATGCCTATTTTAGAAGTTACATATCTTCTAGGTTAGATTCTCATTCAAAATAATATTGCAGTTCTCTGTTTGGGTCCGCAAAATTCCCCCCCCCCCTGCCCACGGTCAGTAGGGGACACCGATGGGCTTGGAAAAGCCACCGTCCGTCGGATGGGACATTAAGCCGTGGCTCCGTGTGTGGGAAAGTCATTCCCTGTGCACGTTAAAGAATACGCTGGATGGCCTTGACGGTAGGCTACCATCTGTCTCCCAACAGCTGTTACAGTGGGTCCCCTCCCCCAACCTTCTCTGAGCCTTCGGGGTCCATGTGACATAGATATTTAGCGCATGGTGTGCAAAAAAGTGCCGCTCAGAGGTAAAACAACCCAACCCAACCCAACTCTGTTTGGTAGGGAAGTATGTAAAGATATGAATTTCCATTGAATGCCTATTTTAGAAGTTATAGCTCTTCTAAGTTAGATTCTCATTCAACATAATATGGCAATTCTCTACTTGGTTGGGCAGTGTACAAAGATTGAATCACATTTTTCTATTAAACGCCTATTTTAGAAGCTACAGAACTTCTAAATCAGATTCTTATTGAACATAATATGGCAGTTCTCTGTTTGGTAGGGCAGTATATAAAGATATGAATCGCATTTTTCCATTAAATGACTATTTTAGAAGTCATAGATCTTCTAGAATAGATTCTCATTGAACATAATATGACAGTTCTCTGTTTGGTACGGCAGTATGTAAAGATATGAATCACATTTTTCCATTGAATGCCTATTTTAGAAGTTATAGCTCTTCTAAGTTAGATTCTCATTCAACATAATATGGCATTTCTCTATTAGGTAGGGCAGTGTGTAAAGAAATGAATCACGTTTTTCCATTAAACGCCTATTTTAGAAGTGATAGATCTTCTAGAATAGATTCTCATTCAACATAATATGACAGTTATCTGTTTGGTAAGGCAGTATATAAAGATATGAATCACATTTTTCCATTAAACGTCATTTTAGAAGTCATAGATCTTCTAGAATAGATTCTCATTGAACATAATATGACAGTTCTCTATTTGGTAGGGCAGTATATAAAGATTTGAATCACATTTTTCCATTGAATGCCTATTTTAGAAGTCATAGATCTCCTAGAATAGATTCTCATTGAACATAATATGACAGTTCTCTATTTGGTAGGGCAGTATATAAAGATATGAATCACATTTTTCCATTAAATGCCTATTTTACAAGTCATAGATCTTCTAGAATAGATTCTCATTGAACATAGTATGACAGTTCTCTGTTTGGTAGGGCAGTATATAAAGATATGAATCACATTTTTCCATTAAATGCCTATTTTAGAAGTCATAGATCTTCTAGAATAGATTCTCATTGAACATAATATGACAGTTCTCTGTTTGGTAGGGCAGTATATAAAGATATGAATCACATTTTTCCATTAAATGCCTATTTTAGAAGTCATAGATCTTCTAGAATAGATTCTCATTGAACATAATATGACAGTTCTCTATTTGGTAGGGCAGTGTATAAAGATATGAATCACATTTTTCCATTAAACGCCTATTTTAGAAGTCATAGATCTTCTAGAATAGATTCTCATTGAACATAATGTGTGGCAGTTCTCTGTTTTGTTGGGCAGTGTATAAAGATATGAATCACATTTTTCCACTGAATGCCTATTTTAGAAGTTATAGCTCTTCTAAGTTAGATTCTCATTCAACATAATATGGCATTTCTCTATTTGGTAGGGCAGTGTATAAAGATATGAATCACATTTTTCCATTAAATGCCTATTTTAGAAGTCATAGATCTTCTAGAATAGATTCTCATTGAACATAATGTGGCAGTTCTCTGTTTTGTTGGGCAGTGTATAAAGATATGAATCACATTTTTCCACTGAATGCCTATTTTAGAAGTTATAGATCTTCTAAGTTAGATTCTCATTCAACATAATATGGCAGTTCTCTATTTGGTTGGGCAGTGTACAAAGATTGAATCACATTTTTCTATTAAACGCCTATTTTAGAAGTTACAGAACTTATAAATCAGATTCTTATTGAACATAATGTGGCAGTTCTCTGTTTGGTAGGGCAGTATATAAAGATATGAATCACATTTTTCCATTAAATGCCTATTTTAGAAGTTACAGATATTCTTCGTTAGATTCTCATTGAACATATTATGTCAGTTCTCTGTTTGGTAGGGGCAGTGTATAAAGATTGAATCACATTTTTCTATTAAACGCCTATTTTAGAAGTTATAGATCTTCTAAATCAGATTCTCATTGAACATAATATGGCAGTTCTCTATTTGGTAGGGCAGTGTATAAAGATATGAATCACATTTTTCCACTGAATGCCTATTTTAGAAGTTATAGATCTTCTAAGTTAGATTCTCATTCAACATAATATGGCAGTTCTCTATTTGGTTGGGCAGTGTACAAAGATTGAATCACATTTTTCTATTAAACGCCTATTTTAGAAGTTACAGAACTTATAAATCAGATTCTTATTGAACATAATGTGGCAGTTCTCTGTTTGGTAGGGCAGTATATAAAGATATGAATCACATTTTTCCATTTAACGCCTATTTTAGAAGTTATAGATCTCCTATATTATATTCTCATTGAAAATAATATGGGAGTTCTTTGTTTGGGAGGGCAGTATATAAAAATATGAATCACATTTTTCTATTAAATGCTTATTTTAGAAGTTATAGATCTCCTTTATTAGATTCTCATTGAACATAATATGGCAGTTCTCTATTTGGTAGGGCAGTGTGTAAAGATATAAATTACATTTTTCCATTAAAGCCTATTTGAGAAATTATAGATCTTCTAGAATAGATTCTCAATGAACAAAATGTGGCAGTTCTCTGTTTGGTAGGGCAGTATATAAAGATATGAATCATATTTTTCCATTAAACGCGTATTTTAAAAGTCATAGATCTTCTAGGTTATATTCTCATTGAACATAATATGGCAGTTCTCTGTTTGTTAGGGCAGTATATAAAGATATGAATCACATTTTTCCATTTAATACCTATTTTAGAAGTTATAGATCTCCATTATTAGATTCTCATTGAACATAATATGGCAGTTCTCTGTTTGGTATTATAGTGTGTAAAGATATCAATCACATTTTTCCATTAAATATCTATTTTAGAAGTTATAGATCTTGTAAGTCAGATTCTCATTGACAGTTTTGGTTGGACAGTTCATCACACTGAAACGTTGGTAGATATGAAACCAAAGTTTATTCCTGGCGATTTTTCCACTGTTATTTCCTAAATATATATTTATTATGAGAACCTGACAAGCACTAGGATATGCAAATTACTTTTTCCTTTGCGTTTCTCATTTTCCTGAATAAATATCTGAATAAATATTGATATTTTCAAACAAAGATGCAAAATAGAAATCTTGATATTAAACAGTAGGTTCAGTAGTATAAAGAGGGCTACGTGATTTACAGAATGATGTTCTTTTAATAGACAATTCTCGTGATAAAAAGCAAAGGAAACTCGTAAAAGTAATAATGCTTTATTGCTACATTTAAAATTCTCCAGTGCAAAGTTTTTTCTAAACCATGATTTATACCGATTTAGAAACTTATTCATGGTGGCCTAATTCAAGAATGTTTAATTAAATGCAGCATATTTTTATACCCAAATTAAAATGATTTGACTCTCACTTGGAACCACTCTCCAATCCTTTCATCACTGCTTATTTCTTATTACAATTCTTATATTTTAAAATGAATTTCGCCAAATTTGGAAGAATTTACTTACTAACTATATTAAATATACTTTTGCTCGAAAGAGCTGAAAGTATTTATAGACTAAAAAACGGTTTGCTTTGCTTTTATTATATATTTAACTTTAATCTATACCTATTTCAAGTTAGATTTAAAAAAATGAAACTTTATCAGCATCGCTAACAATGAATTGGCTACATAAGTTAAATTTTTCCTTGTATTTGCTCTTAAGTCTTTATTCTGATCAATAGTTATTTGCTCTAAATATATTGTTTTTGATAACAGTGTTCAATAAGCTGTATTGAAACGGAAATGAACCAACGGGTTTCAATCCAATTTCCAAAACAAATCTAACGACACTGCATATTAAGGTAGATCCCGTTTGCCCGATCAATTTCTTCAATAAATTCAAGCTTGCTGAACTACTAACAGACCTAGCCTATGTTTTAAAAATAGAACGTGTATTCCTTCTCATTACATTCAGAAGCCAAACAGAATTTTCATGAAATGGAAAAATTTAGGAAATGGAAAAGGCAATGCTATTCCGTGGTTCGCGGCATATTTAACCTTTTTGTATCTATATTGAGGTCTCACCTTCTTTACAGAACTTCTTCATGGTGTATTAAACTGACAGGCTCCTGTCAGACCTTTGTGGCAGGCAGCTGCTTGAGGGATTTTTTTTCTATTTGCTCTAAAGCACAGATTCTGAACCGCGGTGTCACGACACACTCAGTTGTGCGGTGTATCGCAAGTAATTTGTCACTAATAAGAGTTAAAGTACTAAAATTTGAGAATGATTTTTAAATATATATATAAATAGAGCGGATTCAATGTTATCCCAATAATAACGTCACTCTCACTCGCATTCCGATAAGCTTTCTTGAGTAGGAGAAAAAAGAGTGGAGTACGTCAAAGTGTTTTTGGATTTTGTCAAAATCTGGGTACGCCCATGGGAGTGTGTAGCGCATGTAAACGTCATCCGTCATGTGTTTCGCAGTGGAAAAAAAACGGTTGAAAGCTACTGGTTTAAAGTGCTGAACTGAATTTCTAATTCATTTTATGTTTCCTGTCTAATTATAACCTGTGTATTAATACGAGTAGGAGTGTTAAATTAAATTGTGTACAAGTTAAAATTAAATTGTGTACAAGTTAAAATTAAATTGTGTACAAGTTAAAATTAAATTGTGTACAAGTTTAAATTAAATTGTGTACAAGTTAAAATTAAATTGTGTACGTATAACTCAACGAAGCGCTTAAAATATTTACGAAAGAAATGTAGTATAGTATAGGATGAGCTTCAAATTTTGAAAAAATGCCTAATGAATTTTAATTCGTATATTATAGAAACTTATATCAAATTGGTTCTTAGTAGGTTGAATTAAACCTGGTAACTTTCCACGATTTTGATTAACAAGCACCATTTGATTCTGGGGTGGGGTGCTCAGTCGGTAGTGCGCCAGGCTCGTATTCTGCAGTTCCCAGATTCGAGTCCCGCTTGGGCCAGCGTTGAGATTTATCTTTGCAAAACTCTCTGTCATGCCTTTGGTCAGTAGGGGACATCGACGGGCATGGAAAGGCCGCCGTCTGTCGGATGAGACGTTAAGTCGTTGCCTGTTTGTGGGAGAGCCATACACGGTACACGTTAAAAAACACGCTGGATGGCTTTCACCGAGGCTACTATCTGTCTCTCAACAGCTCCAGTGGATCCCCTCCACCCAACCTTCTCTGAGCCTTCGGGGTCCTTGTGACCTGGCCATTTAACCCATCGTGTGAAAAACAAGTGCCGCTCAGAAGTACAACAAATCAACCCATTTGATTCTACGGGAGGAGGGGAAAATTGATTGAAAAACTTCAGGGAAATGAAATAAAGAGTGAATAAGTATTTTGAATCTATCAAAATTCTTAACGTAACAATTGAGTAATAGTAAATAGAGTTAATAAATTATGAGCAATGTGATGCACTTCATGTAGAGGTCACATGGATTTCATACCACCTTGCATTTCTTTTCCAACTTTTGTTCAAGGGATAGTAAGCATAAATAGTTAATCTTAAATCTACATATTTTCTGTTTTCATCTGTGCTGTTATTTTTACCTCATTACTGGTAATTACTGGTCATTTACCTCTTAGCAAACCCAGTAAATAATTTTTATTCATCCTTGTGTTTATCGTGGATGATAATACTTCTAAGCATTGGTGTCATGACCAAATGAATAATAAACTTGAAACCACATAAAACTTCTTTTGAAAGACAGAGTATATGCCGAATATTGATCGATATCATAAAATCAAATCAAAATGCTCTGGGCTTGTATGAGCTTTTAAACTTTGAACAATCACAATGAGAGAGTATATTTACGTCGGCTATGAGCATTGGTAAGTTGGTGCAACAGTCTTTAGTTTTCTTAAAAAAAAACTGATATCTCTTTATTGTGTAACTAAACTCTGTAGCAGATAAAGGGTTAAAGAACACATTTAGGTTAGAAGTTTCTATAGATAAAGGGTTAATGAACTCGTTTAGGTTAGAAGCTTCTATAGATAAAGGATTAAAGAACACGTTTAGACCAGAAGCGTTTGGTAAGAGGATATAACAGCACAGATGAAAACAGAAAATATCATAAATGGTTAAAGAACACGTTTAGGTTAGAAGCTTCTAAAGATAAAGGGTTAAAGAACACGTTTAGGTTAGAAGCTTCTATAGATAAAGGGTTAAAGAACACGTTTAGGTTAGAAGCTTCTATAGATAAGGGGTTAAAGAACACGTTTAGGTTAGAAGCTTCTATAGATAAAGGGTTAAAGAACACGTTTAGGTTAGAAACTTCTATAGATAAAGGGTTAAGGAACACGTTTAGGTTAGAAACTTCTATAGATAAAGGGTTAAAGAACACGTTTAAGTTAGAAGCTTCTATAGATAAAAGGTTAAAGAACACGTTTAGGTTAGAAACTTCTATAGATAAAGGGTTAAAGAACACGTTTAAGTTAGAAGCTTCTATAGATAAAAGGTTAAAGAACACGTTTAGGCCAGAAGCTTCTATATGTCCAGAGCAGTTACTCGGTGTCCCTTTGTCAGGTATTGGCGCTGAAGTATCGAACATTGATATCCTTCGAGATTAGCTATTTAGTCCATTCTGCATTCATTTAAAATCATCTGCCACGTGGAAGTAACTAATGTACACGTGGAAGAACACTAAATGTAAAAAAAGCGGAAAACGACTTTTTCCAACACGCGTATTTAGATCACGTTTTAATATCTTACTCCAAAATTGATAAAAGTAATAAAAGTGTATTGACTTCTTTGTCTCAGTATATGTTGTGCACAATTACTGAGACAATTTATTCGCAATTTATTCTGTGGAAAGATATTAAATTCTTATGACAGTTCACAAGATCATATTTTTTTTTACTATTTTGATAATCAGTATTATATGGAGTGAAATAAATAAAACAAATTTATTTCACTACATTTAAAAATAACTGAAATTTAAACATATAATAATAATATGATTCTAAAACTCCTTCTTATAAGTTTAGTGTGTCAAATTAAAAGCCAATAAAATAGGAGCATATATCCGTGTAATTTTTATAGAGTAATTTCCGCATAATATCTTTAAAAAGTGTAATGTTAAATTATTTCTCTATTTAAACATTTGCATGATAAAGCGAATAGCTTTTCATCACAAAAGTGTAAAAAAAAACTTTCAAATTTTTTTATTATATCACGAATATTCTGTATATTATCTGCTTATTTATCGTCATTTGCGCTATAAAAAAGGCAAATATGTAATGTGATTAACTAATTATCTTCGACAAACTCTTTTCTGTGAAACAGAATGATAGCTTTTTAGGAATAGGCAGTAAATAAGAATCATCATAAAATGCATACAAAAGAATAATACTTATTTATTCTCTTGCATTTGTCATAAGTACTTAATGGAAGACCACATCGTATTATGCTGTGTAATTTGTGGAAAGAACTACGGAGCGATTCCTACACGAACATAAGGACAATTGCTACTTTTTTTTATTCCGATGGGTAACGGTGACAGAGGAATGTTCAGTATTCTTAGAAGAATACGTTTGGAACTGATCACTTATGTAAGACCCAAAAAATAAAGAACCTATTCCAGAGAATGGGTTACCTTCCCATCTCTGTCCCATTCAATCGTTATGATCATGCATGTATGGACTAAACAAAAATTTATCCAGCCCAACAGAATATTTCGGTTTAATGAAACTTTGTTGCACTTTGAGCCGTTACCACCGTAATTGCAGCCTTTTGCAATTGCACGCTCTTAGTAGAGGAGCGAGAGTCACGTGATCAGCGTCACTGATGACGTTGTTAAACGAGAGCCAAAGATCACTCTTTTTCCCCTCCCCCACCCCCATCCCCTCGCAAACTCCACTTCTGGTTCACTTCCAGCATACATCACTTATTAATATATTCAGGGGAAAAGAGAATGAGGGGAGCGTTGAGGAAATGTAGTGGGAAGTTAGAAGGGGAGGAATTTGGGGGTGAGATGGAAGCAGGAGTGTGAGGAGCAAGAAGAAAAGAAAGAATGAGAAGAGGTGGCAGGAAAAAAAATTCCGCTGTAACCAAGGCTGGCATATTAAATGACGGTTTTTCTATAGTTTCAATCTGATAAGATTGCAGATAACAAATGGTCCGAGTTAACGAAAAATCGATGCGACCATCATTATGGTGCAATGCGAGAGAGCGGTAAAACGAGTGGATGCTTGCCGTCTGCCGAGACCCCGACGAGAGTAAAAGAGAGAGTTCTGCCATGCGAGCAGTGGTAGCACAAGGCCTGGCACACCTTATTGACAGCATGGTCAGTGAAGGTCATTGTGCATGATGGAACGAATGGTAATGACCAACCGTCCATGTCTTCCTAATTACTTCCAACCAGGTGGGTACTGCTGCATTCAACTGCTTATATTAATAATTTAAAACGGTTTTATAATTTTTTTCCATTGTAAGCGTTTCATGAGGGAGTTGATTAAGAATGCACTAATAGCGGTATATGGAGTTCGGGGAAGAGAACTCGATTTCTATCCTAATGTCAGCATTTCGTTTTTGGTCTCTCTTTTATTCATCTTCTCTATGAATTGCGTCTGATGAGCAAAAACGTTTTATAAGAGTGAGGTATCATCAGAAAATAAAATTCGTAATATGTAAATGAATAGAGGATTTGAGAATATTCTGGACAACAGTTACTATCAGAATCTTTCAGAGACGGCAAGCCAGCATAGCATAAATATTAGTTAGCTATAAACAGCATTTTTCCTGTTTCTTTAATTTTTAAAGGCGTCTAAGCTACTGTATCCAAATAACAGATAACATAGAGGCTTTATTTAGCCAGTATGGCAAAGGAAAAGCTCTCTTTATTATTAGTCAGTAGACATTAAAAGTTTAACTAAAGTATGACTAATCCAAATAACAGATTTAGAATTAAGTTTCACACTAGAAAATTCGATTGAAGAACCTCATCTAAGATTTCTATCAGATACAGAGGCTGTAAGGAAACACAAAGATACTATTCCATATTAATGACCATACGTTGCATTATTTCATCATTAAGCTATCAATCGTCATTCATAAATTTATACAATGAAACATTAGTAATTAAGAGAAAAGAATTATTCCTCACTCAGTATATAGATTCAAAATCTACTGTAATAACCGCATTTTAATTTTAACACTCTAATCTCCAACCACATTTCACATATTACTTACTTTAAAAAAACCTGTCATTATATTATTAGTTTTCCCCAAGTGCCAGACTCGACCCATTTCATCTATCTCGACATACTAAATAAACAGTTCCAGTAAATACTTCCAAAGACGACGTCAGATGCATTTGGAGTCTTATAAATCTTTTCCTTGAAAAGGAAATCCATTATATCGGCACATTTTAAATGATAAGAAATTCTGTAGTTCCTGAGCAACAGATAGACAAATGTTCTTTTGTGTAACGAAGAAGTACAAAGGTATTAGCCTCAATGGCATTTTCATTGTTCTGATGAATAAAGGGATTTGAGGAGAAAATTAAAGGACGTAAAACTCCGCGCAATATCGAAATCCTTTGTAGAGAGAAAGAAGCATGCATTATTCCAGAAGTTCTAATCCATTTTGATAAGTGAGCCCTTGAGGTTCAAAGTGGTTCGAAATTGCTACGAAGTTTAATTAAAGTAATTGTTTATGTCTACTAGATATCATTAAAACTAATTTGTTAGACATCAAATTAAAAGTAAAATGAAAACTGTTTCAAAGATTTTTATTGACGAAAAAGCAATAGCAAAATGTTGTATAAATGGAGCGAAATGTATGATATGCTAATGATGTGTTTTTAATGAACCGAATATGCACGGTGGCTGCTGGATGAGCATTTTTTGCTATATTCAAATATGAGAAGTAAGTTCCAAAGTTAGGCTTACTGATAAAAACTAACTTAATGGTTAAAGTAGGGTGTTAGATTTTTTGGCCAGATGAATATGGATTCGATTCATGCTACCATGTATCGGATCCAACTTCTGGAAAAAAGCAGCATAGGTGAATAACTGTAAATCCTTCCATCCGCAAGTGGTTGGGTGTTGATTGTTTTACCTTTGAGGGGCACTTTTATGATCAGTTCAAAAGAACCTCGAGTTCAGAGAAGGTTAAATGGAGAGAACCCACTGGACAGTTGTTGGGAGGTAGATGGTAACTTCCCGTCAAGGCCATCCAGCGGGTTCTTTAACGTGCACAGAGTATGGCCCTCATACACATGGAGCCACGGCTTAACGTCCCATCTGACGGACGGCGGCCTTTCCAAGCCCATCGGTGTTCCCTTGTAACCGAGGACAGGGCTGGGAGTTTTGCGGAGATAAATCTCAACGTTGCCCCTCCCCCTCCCATCCACGAATGAAAAGTAGTAGCGTACAAGAGTCATGCGTGATCTTTCGCTATCATCAGTAATCCCAAATTTGTAATAGAATTTCAAACAATTTTGGAGCCTTTTAGCTGTCAAAATAAATTATCATTCAGTTTTACAATCAATCAAAATGAGAAGAAAATTCAAATATTCCTTGAGAACTAAAAATCTAGTAATATGCTGTATGTTCATAAAGTGTTGACTTAATTGCTGTTGAACTTCCGAACAAGAATACCACGATCAATCAACGTTAATATAGGTAGGATGCGATGATCAGTATGTTTCCAACACTGCTAGATTCGGTAAGGTTCTACCAGGCAAAACTACCATCCAATGGCATCTCTTATAGAGCAAACTAGGTTTCGGGTATTATAAGTAATATGGAAAGCTTTCTTTGAGTCCAACTCTGTTAATATTTGCCATGAGTCTCTCATCATGTAAAAGCGTTCTCTATTGGTGTCACATGTTTTAATCGACTAGCAGTGTAGCTGATAGGCCACGTCCATGAAGAGCTGCTATGTCAAGTACTAACCATACTGCAGTATGAAGGAAGCTATGGCGTGGAGTCCTCATAAAATACCTTTGAATATTTATTTAGAACGACAAGTGATTTTTAGTTCGGTGTATAAAATTGTCAGCTAGTAATAGTTGAGAATTGTAATGCATTCATATCTCTAACTGGGTCTAGAATTCTTGAACGCCTTATATATTACGAAAATAAGTGTATCCTAGAAATCAAGCAATTAAATGGAGGTTTTATGTTTGGTGTTCAATATACAAAAGATTCGTTATAAAATATATTTAGTTGCAAAAATACTTCAAAAGATTATCTACTTAGTTGTTGTGATGATCAGAACTTGAATGTCTGAAAGACACACGATTTTAGCGACCAAAGGGGTGTTCTAATGTAACGTAGAATGTGTGGAAATCTCCTTTTACTTTCCCAGGTTTTTTCTATTTTAATGTTACCTTCATCAAAAATTTCTCTCTCCACTTCTTTCTGCGTATATAATCTTCCTCTCGAATGCCTACTTCTCTTCCTTACCACTTCCTGCAAATCATCTCTCTATCTTTACCTAGGTTCCCCTTTCTACTTTCTTCTAGTTCGTTTTTAATTCCATGTCTGCTTTACATATATTCCTTATCCAGTCCATATCACGTTTCCAAGTCCAAAATCCTCCAAAATCTTGCTCCATTCCCACAATTCTTTTAATTTCCTCACATCTTCCACAGAAATCCATTTCGACGACAGTTGCCTTCTCTCAGCGTTCATGTCTCCGATCCGTATCGTAATACACCTCTCCAATTGTGTTAAAAACATTCTTAACTCATTTAATACCGAACAGTACAAACTTCCATAACTCATTAAATACTGAATGAATATTGTTGAAAATCGAAATATTGATTTATATGATTGAGATCTTTATCTTCAATCACATTTTTCAAAACAAAAAAAAAATCTTTTAGAAGTTATAGAGCTTTGACGTTAGCTTCCCATTGACTTAACATAGGGATTTTTTCTTGATTTATGGAAACTAGTGTATACGTTTCTTACTAAAGCTCTTATGTTTCTAAAGATATAGGAAGGTGTGTAACGTTAAAGGCATAAAAAACTGTAGCCGTCATTAAACCATTTCTCTCTTATTTCATGGAGCTTTGATATTTAAGTTGACATATTTAAATCGTTAAGCATAATTTTAAAATCTAGGCCACGAACAAGCAGTGGAAAGTGCCAGAGCATTATAGTTAAATGTTAGTTTTGCGTAAAATTTTGAATTTATAGTTTCATTTTTCCTTGTTTTTTTTTGCTGTTACAGTTTGTTCCGTTCAGTTTCTGTTTACAGAATGAAAATGGAACAGTAACCCGATTATGAAAAATTTTGAAAGTGAAAAACCAAGGCATATTTCTTTTTCCACGTAAAGTCTCACAAGAAACGACTCGGTGACAAAGATGTTTAAAAGCATTCATAGTTTTCTCTTTCTTGTTATTGATGGGTGTTTTTTTTCGTATCTGTTTGTATTATATTGCAACCACTTGAAACAAACATCAAATCTCATTTAGCATTTAAATTTATTCAGAATGCATGACAAAAATATAAAACATTTGTTTCCATGCATACCAGATGACATTCGAATCCTTTTAACTTCACAAATAAAAGAGTTTATTGAATTTTACGAGGGAAAAAAATACATCTATCGACTTGCTTGTGAAACAGAATTCTTAGTTTGAAATGTGTCTTTAACTCTTAAAATGACAAAACTGTTCTTTGCCAATAATTCAGTCGAACATTAAAGCAAACTCTGCAAAGGAATGACCAAGAATTTCGCTTTTCCATCTCCTTGGAAATAAATGTTGATAAAAGTTCTTCAACACAATGCGCCAGCTTGAACGCAAGTCATTTATACTTTCACCTGTCTTTGTCATTAGAATGCTTGTAAACCACAATTCCACTGCTCTTCTGACAAGGAATATAAATCACCCTTAATTTTGTGAACAGTAACTGAAAAGATTTTGCACTTCCCGTCAAGATAGATAATGTTCAACCACATTACAACGGTCGTTAATAAATACAACTGAAGTTCTGAGAGAAACCAATAATGTTCCCCACGTAATTAATTATGATTGAATCGCGTGTGTTAAAGACCCCAACAACTTTTGCAATAATAGAATCTCCAGTTATTCATGAAATTAACTCTGTTAAGTAATAATTCCCTTTTAACGATGAAAACTTTGATTAATTTAGAGAAATCTGGGTTATGTTTTTCGCGTGAAAGTTATCAAGATCCATGTAGCAGTAAAATATAATCTAATCGAAAGAAATGCAAATGGCGCATTGGTAGTAGATATAAATGAAAAAATGTGTAGTGAAATTGGATATAGAAAAAATATGATATAATTTAAACAAAAATGTAACAGAAATACCACATTTTTCTTAATGAAATAGCGTAAAACGTAAATGCTAATTAAAGAATTTCTGTCCAAGGCCCCTTTTACAAAGTGGTCTAGACGAATGATGAAGAATGTTAGACAACAATGAAAATGATTTTGGATTTAAACAAGTCAGAATGAGTTCATTAATGTTAAACTGTTTGCTTTATTACACTTACGGAATTAAGAATTCTTACATTAAACTTCCAATTATTGAGTTTTATGAATTGTTTATGCTTGTGATAAGAATGATAGATATTAACGATTTTAAACATTAATTTTACATTGGTGCCTCATACTTTTAAAACCACCTTGGGTTTATATAAGTAGTACTGGAAAGCTAACACATTATCATACCAAAATTTAATCCCATACCAAATCAAAATGCCTATTTTTTTTTTGGAAAAAATAAAATAACCGTACGTTTCCAACATACGGTGTAATTTAATGTTTTAAATTTTTGCTCTGACAAGCTTACAATGGTACTTTTCAGTGGTAGTATAATAGGAAATAGATATGTATATATAAGAAACATAGATTAAAGTATAAAGACATCGTTTTTAAGACATCGGAGGAATATTGATAACAGAGGATCAAAAATTCAAGATAAATATAGGATTTTAAGAAATAAAGATAAGTAAAACAATTCTTTGTGAATTAAAGTTTCATAATGCGTTTTTATTCTTGTATTGCTAATTCTTTAATGCAAATGATAATTGTGGTTAGTTGTTAATTGTCAAAAGTTTCTTTTCCCTTTAATGCATTTTGTTTGATGATTTCTTTACTTAAGGTACAGTCGCTCAAAAAAGTATTCGAACACTATGGTCGATTACGAATACAGAAAAATTATCTGGCAACGATGTTTTTAAAAATTAGTGATCTGTCAACCTTCGTGTCACGTGACACGAAGGTTGCCAGATCACTAATTTCTAAAAAAATCGTTGCCAGATATTTTTTTCTGAATTCTGTAATCAACCATAGTGTTCGGATACTTTTTTGAGCGACTGTACTACCAGCAAATATATTCAAATTCCAACGCTTGCAAATGAAAATATAAGAATATGAAGCAAGTCCATTAAGCCGATTTAAATGCAAAGAGAAAAGAACCCACATGATTCAATGATGACAAACAGGATTATCAAAAATACTGAACGAGAAAATAACTGCTGTAAACGACGCTTCCAGAATATTTCTTGGGTAATAGCTGAATTGAACCAAGTTAATGGATACCGTAGGCACGTATAAGATAAAACGCAAATGTTCTTATTCTAATCTCGATGAAAGTCTGGTGTGTGCTTTCAAGTTGCGAAACAGTAAAGGAATAAAACAAAGAGAATGCGAACATAAAAACTAAATTCAACATTTCGTAAGGCTGTCGGTAAAAACATTACTGAACACATCTTAAGCTCTGTGAAGAAAACCAACTACATGCGTGCCTTTGCGACTAATTCACCTAACAGCCGTAACTTAAGGTGAAATCCAAGTAACTGAGTAACGCTCCTAACATTGCAACCACACTTAACTATTGTTGACGCAGTTGAGTATATTGAATTAATAACGACAAAACCGTCTCATTGCTGAATTAATAAAGACAAAACAGCCTCATTCCTCCCAGGCCTCTTTCTTTTCACCCCCTTTCTTTCTCCTCCTACTCTTCTCTTTGCTTTTGCTCTCCATCCTCCTCGTTTCTGCAGCACCAGAGTTACCTACTGAGCGCCCTTTGTGAACGACACGCGATTGAGATGCTCCGCGTGTATGGTTAGACTCGACGCCGTAGGGTCACGTCCCTACAAAGCCATCACCTCCGCCGTCTTCACCGCCGAGGAGTGGGCTACCAAATTTACGAGCCTTTGATCAATTATTCAAGCATGCACGCGTGCCGACTGCACGAGCCCGCCTCATGACTAACTTGTTATGGCGAAGGTCTCTGTAAATCCCTCCATCGTCTCTCTCTCTCTCTCCACCTCTCCATCTTTCTTTCTCTCCCTTCTTCTAAGTCTGGTATTCTTCCGAGTTTTCTTTTCATCCTCTCCTCTTCATCCTCCATCCTTAAACGTCATTGTGAAGGCAAAGATGATCAGCAGCAAAAGGCTGTCATTATTGCCAGCAGGGCAGGAGGAATCGTCGCTTATTCACACAGTGTGCTGCTCCGTCTTTGCTTCTCGTTCCTGTTTCTCAGTTCGTTGAGCGCAGGCGTTAAATGCATCCTTTACTGAGGATCAACATTGGTTATCACAGGAGGAGCAATAGGGATGGAAAGAAGAGGAAACTCCGCTGATTAATCACGTTCTTTCTCTCGCTTCTTTTTTATCGACTTGTTTTAAAAATACTTTATCGATTAACGAATTTGTTTAGGTAAAAAGGCTTTCAATGCAAAGCAAAAAAAAAAGAATAATTGCTTGTTTAATTAGTAAGGGTATTTTTTAAACTAAGTCGAATTATCACGATGAGATATTTAAATTACAATTCGATCCTTTAACAGTTTAATTACCTGAAATTTTACTTGGATGAATCAGCTGTTAAGTAATGACGGTATTTCATGTGGAAAACACCAACGGAGATTTTCTACCAATAATTGCGTTTTGGGACAGTACTGTCTTTATGAGAGAAGACTGAGTGGTTCATCTGAAAGTTAATTCATCTATTATTTGCACTTGAAGAAACTAATAATGAAAGTAAAATCTAGAAAATAAGTGACATTAAGAGGCTCTTTTGAATTGGAAAAAAATTCAGCTTATGAATTGTAATTGCGTTTACTAAAGGCAAAGGAAAACAATGAAATGATTAGGAAACTTAAATTGGCTTGTTTGAATAAATTAAAAACTTATTGATTAATTCAATTAAATTTTTTAATTAAGTTTGCTTTTCCCAAATTAGGCTACGCAATAATCAGCAATAAATATTACGTAACATTATCTTTTTTGATGTAATTATTCTTTTCGTATGATTGTGTGGGTATCGAAGTTTATCCTAATTTACTCAAAAAAAACTCATGTCGTAGAATGAAAATGTTAAAATTAAAATGTTTAGAATTAAAAATTAAAAGTTTAACGTTTCTACACTAATGCACTGCATTCCACATCAGTGTAATGGCATAAGCAGTTTACATAAGCATTAACTATACATAATTAATAAAAAAAATAAATAGAGAGAATTAGCTGCTTCAAAGCAATTTTCTTGGTATACTAGTAACTTTTCAAATCAGCATAGTTAAAGACTACCTTAAGGCCTTTTCACAATCTAAAGTTACCTTAGAATCAGTATTGCTCTATTTTATTTTAATAATTTCATCTGGAACGTAATGTTCGAAAAGTGTTTTACATCAGGTTGATGAATTAAAAATATTGGTAATTATGCCTAGAAATGACAGAAAATATTTAAAATATCAAAGAAGAATTTTATTAAAATTGTTTCGATGGATTTTAATAGCAGAATGAACTGCACTTTATTGTGGGACGGGGGTTGGCTTAGTCAGTAGCTTGCCCTGATGAAATCTGCAGTTCCTAGGTTCGAGTACCACTTCTGCCAGGGTTAAGATTTATCTCTCCTCTAATTACCACCCTGCCTATTATTAGTAAATTTTCAAATTGGTACCATTCCATCAAGTGTTTTTGTTTACTGTATTCATATAAACTCTTATCGTTCGCTACGGTTTTTACAAAAAAGGGCTGTAGTCAATATTGTTTCAAAAAAATTTCATCTATTTTTAAAAACTTAAGCGTGGATTTATTTGTACCAAAACATAGCACTCACTACTTCAAATTTCTTTGTTTTGTCTCTTTCGGTAAGGTTTCTTGAAAATCAATCTTTTTCAAAGTTAATCCTGTTTTTCTTGCTCATTTTGGTTCACACTCTTTCAGTATTCGCTCAGTATGTCAAATGTGAGGACTGTACTTGATTTGGTTAGTCTGTGTTTCGTTTTGGTAGTAGCAAGGTCATTCTTGCTATGTAATCACAAGTTCATAAATTAATTGATAAAACTCCGGCAATATTTGTGTGTGTCTCACCTAGTTTTAATATAATTTATAGCCTGAACTTTTATAGTAGTCTAAGTTCAAATTGTACAAGCAATAAATTGTAAATTGCAGCCCGGGCTAAAAGTCAAACATTTACAGTGTATCTATTTCTTAATCTGTAACATTTTAAAGTAAGATAAAAACGCTTTTCATAAAAATATATGTAATTCTGGCAGGACTTGCCCCTCTCTTTTTTCCTCTATTAATGTAATTTTGATATTTACCATTTTAATCACTCTTCACTGATGAGTAAATAATGCTCAACATACTGAAAAGGATGTAAGAGAGCGAGCACAGAGAGTAGGAACAGCAAGAGCAGGTGCAAGTGAGTGAGCAACTATTGGCACATGTCGGTAAGAAGCTCCAGAAATAGTGCTTGGTGTCTCTGCCCCAGATGATGATGCTGCAAGGTTAGTGACTGTCAGAGACGAGGAGGAGGTATGGACGCGTCATCAGCATGTCACCGCACCAGACTGTAAGAGCATGGCGTGCCTGCGTGATTCTCCTTGGCCCATTCCTATCTGCAGACTACATCGCATAATAGTCTCATATTTCACTACGAGTGCTAACAAACATCATTGTATTATGTATTGACGTTGGTATTTAAGAAAAGTATTAATAGTAGTATTTCATCTCTTTATCATAAATATACAAATTTACAAAATTATCACTAATAAAGAAAATGAAGATTTTAGAAGAAACAAAATATAATAATCAACCACCAGAGTAAATAATTGCTTGTGGAGAAAGTTAATAAATATATATGTAACAAATATACAAATAAAACCATAACTTAATTACATTCCCACAGTACTACTAATAAATATTGCGTTATATATTCGATATAAATGGAAATAAAAACGCAACAAAAACCCTAGTGTTCAACCTTCGAAAATTTAAATTCAATACTGCTGCAATTCGATAACCGTAATCTTATATTTTTAACATAATCGTCACGTTTTTCAGTCAGCTCTATATTTTCTGGCAATGATTGTTTGGGTTTATATTTTGAGAGTTTTGTTATATTAGATTATTTGTTGAAAGTTTGTTTGCGGACTTATGATCTGCATTTCTACATCAGATGTCAGATTACTACTTTTTGGAAATCCCTTACTCCCTTTTAA
The DNA here is from genome assembly GCA_038380435.1 of Ryuthela nishihirai. NCBI lineage: Eukaryota > Metazoa > Arthropoda > Arachnida > Araneae > Heptathelidae > Ryuthela > Ryuthela nishihirai. Next base: position 29,896,187 of record JAWZYU010000016.1, on the reverse strand, counting down.
TATTTTTACTGCAAAAGTTTAAAATTTATTTTTTTATTACAATACTGAGTGATTTTATTTGAATTGTGTGTTAGTATTCGCTCAGTTTATTCTATAATAATTTATAGATATTGTGTAAATTTTGTACGGAGATATTTTTTGGGGGGAAAAGGCTTATAAATTAGTTTGATTATTAGTTTAGAAACTTTTAAAGATTGAAATGAATTTTTTAATTGATTATTAAAGTTGATTTAAACCTAAATGGAATTTAATATAAATTAACACGTAATGTAATGGTTTCCAAAGTTTGGGGAGCGACCTCTTAGAGCTACGGGAGCGGAGAAGTTTCTAGGAAAGTTTTATGACAAAATTAAATTGGTTATAAGTCTGAAAATGCCAGAGATCATTCCCTTAGTTTCGTGGATATTACTATTATAAACACTAAAATGTAATACAAATCATGAACATTTATTGATAATTTTTAAAATTAATGAACTTATCGTGTTCGTGGACATCGCTTTCACTTAAATGATTTATAAAACTGATGAGTTTAATTTTGATTGCTTCTTATACAAATAAGAAACATTTTCTAATCAATCGAGAACGAGACGTAAGAAGTGTATTCTTCATTCGATTATCCTGTTATTCACAATGAAAGAACTGAGGTTAAAATCATCATTTGGTTTTAATGGTGACCTCTGCACATATTCAGTAGCAGTCAGTTTCAATATACATAATGGGAACTTTTTACATTAAAACATGGATATTGTTAGGAAATTGAAAACCAACCTCATGTTGAATGAAAATCATCTTCCTAAGCAAGAAATTTGAACATGCTTCTAACCCAAGGGAAGAAAATCTTATTTCGTGTTAGAAAATTTGGCGAAATAAGAAAAAATACGAAAATAACTCGACTTATGCATGCAGATTGTTACTTTTTGATATTGCATAACTTAGCATTATGTTTTGCTCTCGTGTCCCAGTGAGTGGATCGAAAGGCCCTTTCTTTTCAGGATTTTTTATCAGAATCAGATCATCCAGCATATCCTCTCTAGACGAAGGTAAAGCCTAAATAAGCAGAGATTGCATCCCCTGTGAGTACAGCCGTTACATAAAACAGTACCCTTCTCCAGTCACATTGTGGACTCAGTATAGAATGCTTCCACACGGTCACCAAATACATTCCCAAGCCGATAGCATAAATCAAGTGGCCAGCCATGCATGTCGGCAGATTCAAGTCCAGAGACCATATATCCACGAGCCATTTGCTTTCACAATACTGAGCCAAGTAGTGACAGGGAAGGAAATGAGTTGTTGCTGTAGCAACATCCCTGGCAATGTTGTAAGTACGAACAGGAAGAGGAATATTCTTTAGCTTGTGATACATTCTTTATTCTGCAGTCATCAGCTGCAGCATTCATGTTAAGTCGAATGGGAGGCACAACCTAGTGATGTTTTAGGACTCGAAAACGTAGTTTTATGTTTTGACTTGAACTTATAATTTTACTACGGACTCTTCTGAATTGTCTCTGGCATAGAGAAAACATAATTACGAAATGTTGATTTACTTTAATCTATCTTAAGTAGTAATCTTAAGTAGTAGAATAATCTTTATTAGGTGAAGGCTTTGTATAAGAAGCAAATCATAGCTTTAGTTCAGAATAGGTTATGCTAAGTCGCCCATAATAATGATTCAATCAAAACCAGAAAATATCTAAAAGCACTAGATTTTTATGGAAATTTAAAACATCAATGCAAATTTATCATTTCAAAAACACAAATTCATCATTTTAAAATCTAATCTTACTGTTTCCAAATAAAATTTATTTGTATGTTTTTTGAAAATTGTTACTTACTCTTAAATCATTACATTCACCTCTAAATAACATTGCTGCAGTAGGAACAAATTTTAAAGTCGCACAGTTGTCTGTAATATTTTCAAACGCTAGGCTTCATTTTAAAAAACAGAAATGAAACATTTCATTGCTATTACTACAGTAACAAGACTCCAAATTTTAGAGATCCGAATTATAAAAATTCAATTATTACAGTAGATAATACAAAATTGTTATAAACCTCATTTTACTCATACCTGGTTGGTAATTGAATCAGTGGTTACCAGCTAGGGTGGAACAAGTATCGTTTAGATGTGGCTCAAAACTTCGAAAATATGTTTTAAAAATAGTTTGGAATTACACTGGAATTCTGTGGCAGTATTTTCCCTTGAAATTTACCTTTAATTTCGTGATTAAGTGTAATGCTGATAGAAAGAAATTTTTAAATGCTTAAATTTGCGAATTTTTATCTGCATGTCAGATGGGAAATTCGAGTTTATTCCTGAAGGTTACCTGATGATAATGAAGTAAAAACCGTGAGGGGCATGGGGAAAAAAATGAACCATTGTCTGAAAAGTTGAAAACCTTATCTCTTCTGAGTGTCATGGAGGCTGAACACCATGCTTAGGGCTTAGGGGAGTCACTAAAGTTACATACCATATTTAATATTGCTGCTAAAGTTGAAGACCATGCTTACATTTCTTCAAAATTTGAAAATAATAAATGCTGAATAATTTTAATGTCATGCTTAAGGGTTCCTCTAAAGTGGAATATCATGCTTAAGGGTGGAAGGGTGCCTCTAAAGTAGAATACCGTGCTTAAAGGGCCACTAAATGGAGTTCCATGTTCAAGCGTGTCACTAAATGGAATACCATGCTTAAGGGCGTCACTAAAGTGGAATACTGTGCTTACGAATGCCACTAAAGTGGGATAATATGCTTAAGGGTAACACAAAGTTAAAATATCATGCTTAAGGGTACCTCGAAAGTGGAATACCACACTTAAAGGTGCCACTAAAGGGGATACCATGTTTACGTTGTCACTAAATTAAAATACCCTGGTTCGAGTTGTTACTAAATTAAAATATCATGCTTAAAGATGCCACTAAATTAAAATACCATGCTTAAATTTCTGCTGAGGTCCTGCCATCCTCTCAGATCTTCTACTGTGACATATAAACTGATAGGCCCCTGTCAGACCTCTGTGGCAAGCAGCTGCTTGAGGGGGTATTTATTTATTATTTATTAAGGGAGTCACTAAAGTGGAATACCATGCTTAAGGGTGCCACTAAAGTGGAATGCCATGCTTCAGGGTGTCACTAAAGTGGAATACCATGCGTAAGGGTGCCTCTAAAGCGGGATAATATGCTTAAGAGTGCCACTAAAGTGGAATACCATGCTTAAAGACACCACTAAAGTTTAAGGCCATTTAAAGATGGAAGAATATGAAAGTGCCACATAATTTGAAACCAATGACAAGGGGTGCCACGAAATTAAAGATAATGCTTAGAATCATCGCAGAAACTGCAGAATGTGCTCAAGAGTGCCAAAATCAGAAAAACCTTTAAGAGACACCGGGTGAAAAAGCTATTTTCCTCTCTTTTCGTTTTTCAAAAGTAATCTACTGCAGAAGGAATAAAAATGTACAGACAAAATATAACTCGAAACGCTAGGACATCCGATTAATTAAAATTTCTACTAGTGATCACTGGTGCAGCCTCCTGTGTCATCATCAGATCTTGTCTGAGTTCACTCTGTTTCCTTTTTTCGCTATCGGTTACCTCTCTTTCTTTCAAGTCCAAAAAAATCTTCAGCTTACAAAAAGATTTCTCTCATCGGTAGCTAACTGATCTACACTTGCCACTCCACACATCACACACACACTTTCCCCCTCCCTTACTCAACACCCTCTTCCTTAGACCAAGCTCTAGAATGTGCATACAGGGGCCTCGGCAGGCGACCTTTGGGAGCCTGGGAAAACATTCACCCTCGCCGACCTTCGGAAGTCACGAGGTCACGTTTCCAGATGCTCTGTCGTCACGGTGGCTGTGGCTTGTGGCGTTGCTTACGTGTTTTTGTCTCCGGAACTGAGAGTGTGAGTCCAGTCAAGCCGCGGGCCTTAGCCTGCTTCAGCAAGCAGAAAGGACAGAGACGGAGTAAAGCTTGCATGATAGGGCATATTATATATGTTTGTTGTTCTCCTTCCATGATGAATGGCCTTCCTGTGTGCACTCGGGTCTCGAAGGCGAAAGGGAGCAGAGCAAAACTGTCACAGTGTTTATAAAATATGTGCATCCTTCGCACTTTGTTTGAACATGGGATGAATGGTATCAATCAACACTGCTTATCAGTAGTTTGAAAAGCGTTTAACGGTTTTCTCATCGCTTCTCGATGATGGCTGGCGGTTGCTATAGAGATGAACGGGTGGGGCATCTGCTTTTAAACTGAGTCCACTTCACAGTCGGATAACTTCTTGACATAGTTACAAGTGCTTAAAGAGATTAAAATGATTAGTCATGTAGCTTACAGCAAATACGATTTGGAAGAGAAACTCTCTTCACGTTTTAGTTCAATTGGTGAGAGTATTTTATTATATTTAGTCATACTTGAATGATAAAGCTATTACCGAATTAGTTTAGCCTTCGTTAAACTTGGAGGCAGCTAAAATTGGCAGTTTTCAACTGAAATATTGTGTAATATTTTTAAAAAAATCTCAGGAAAATTATGTTCTTAAGAAATTAAACTCTCAAGTTCACGATAGTAATTTAGGTAGGTTTGTTTCTTTTTTTAAAGGACCTAAATGATTGTTAGTATTGAGAGTATTTAATGCCTTGAGATGAAACAAAATTATTCTGATTGGAAAGGTTTAAATGCACATGAATTTTACTCCCCTGTCCATCGTGTCAGTAAGAGAAAGCCTCTATACCCCCTTCATTACATCAATGCTTAAATTTCCAAGTTACGGTGACTCAAAGACCCAGTACGATACTGTAACAGGAGATCTATTGTGTAGCGTATAGTGCTGAAGACAAAGCGATTCAATGCATTTTTAACTTCATACTGCATGGCTCTCATACAACATCTATGTCCTTGTGTTTATCTCAAAGTATACACAAAAGTCTACAATGTAATCCTTCTGATTTATTTGATGGAGGAAAACATTAATATATGTGGCACACATGGGATTACTCATGTATTTGATTTCAGGAGCAATAAATCCGCAATTAACTTCCCATAATGGCTCACGGCAGCTAAACCGACAGCACGAAAGTGATGTCATCACAAAGTGATTTCATTACAACGATGGTAAAGCGGAATAACTCGGGGGAAGGGGGAAAGGAGGTACACTATCCTCCACATCCAGCTGCAAGTGGACAACGCACCAAAGCGCCACGAAGTGACGTGGGGAGGGGGAAGAGAAGAGGAACAGAAAGCCAACTAGTTGTCCTGCTAAAGCTTGGGTGGGGGTGGGACGCGCGAGATTGTCACGTGACATATCGGTGTTGAGGACAAACTGGTTCCACCAGCCTCCTGCAATCTCCGCGCCGTCTCGTGTCTAGAGGCAGTTAGCGGGCACGCGACCAGCAGTGGCCCGCCTACTGGAGCGGCCGCTAAGTGACTCAGCCCCACCGCCCTCCGGGAAAGCCGGCCACCAACTCAATTTTCTGCAGACTCCTCTGGGTGATCCCAAGACTGCAACACGAGCTGCTCCTCTCCCTGCTCTCGGTCCTCTTGACGTCGGAGAACGCTGGAAATCCCGGACCTCCCGATGACCCCTGAAAAGACAATTGGATTTCCGCTTACCTCCCAGCTTTCTTCTGCTCCTCTTGCTCTTCCTCTTCTTCCCTCGAGTGCTCCTCTCCCTCCATCAGTAGTCTGCATACTCCTACGCGTGCCACGAAGCTTAAGACACGAGGAAGGAGAAGAAGGATCTGACTGGCTTCGGATGAAATAGCTTTGGTATTCATCGGGTAATATCCAAACGGAACACAAACGGCTAAATTCTCTCGAAATGGATATAAATCTCGAATATATCCGCAAGAAATATTACAGCAGTCTTATGGGAACACAAAATATTTTAATAATTTTTATTTTCTCATTTTTATCAGTTTTTTTTTTTACATATTGGCTTGAAATTTTAAATTTTTGCAAACTTTCATACGATTACACCTAGAAATTTTGAAAAAATTAATGGCATGAATAATAAATAAGTTAATAATATTAAAAGTATTATATTTGAGAAGTTATTTTACAAAATATCTAGCTTCTTTCATAGCTCTTGGGCTAGCAAGTCCTTGAGGGGTAATTCATTTATTACATTTTGGATTGAGCAGTAAATTATATCAGCCATGCTTTCCAAATCATGGAAGTCCAGATCAACACAAAACGTATAATCAATCCAGACGAAAACTTTTCTCTTGTGGATGTCAACCACTGTGCAGCGGTACGTTGATACTTGGAGAGTTTGCACCGTCTGCTACAACATTCATGCGAGTCTAAAATAAATAAAAATATCTCAAATATAATAAAAATATTCAAATAAATATTAAATATGGACGATTGATGTAATGTTATGTATTGTAATTTCTGTTATTGAGTGATACTGTTCTAATTAAGCTGTTGAATTTTGACAACATTAGTGCATAGGTTCTCAACTTATGTTTGTTCGGTTTTTTTTACCTCTGGTCGCCACTTTTTTTCGCACGCGATAGTCTAACTTGCCCGATAGTTCACTTGATGGTCTGTGAGACCTTCTCTATGGCATATTAAAGTGAGAGACCTGTGTGGAAAACACATTCCTGCCAGACCTGTGTGCTAAACAGTTGCTTGGGGAGATATTTATCTCATTTTTATTTTGAAATATGCGCAAACAAAATTAGAGCATTTTAATGAATACTCATGATAGAACGAATTGCTGCTAGACATTGGAAAACACTAATTTCACAGAGTTTGATGTTCAAAATAAACTTAAGTGCACTGTTATGCAGGCAAATAAAAAGCCAATCTTCCGAGGAATTAAATGCTTAAAATCGGAAGATTCAGGAACCAGTCAAATGCGAAACAAAGCAAACGTGTTTTCCACCTAAAAGAAATGAGAATAAAGAAAGCGACGTTAGTTGGAAACATTCGTCTGCCAATTGACTTTTCTGACGATCGTGGCCGCCAACCAGAGAAGCGACAACTTCTATTTCGCAGCTACAACAGCAAAGACGTTTCTTCTGTATTCTGTCGGGGATGGGAGTAGATGGTCTCTTACGCTCTGGCTCAGTAATGAGTAGCTGGCCATCTTCCATCATCGCCATAATACGACGTGGTGGAGGAATGAAGTTATGTCAGGATGGAAAGAGTCAAAGCCGAGTGCCGATCTCAGGGAGAAGCTGGGAGTTTTCTCTCATTGTTGGAAGTTCACTTAGAGAGAGGCGATATCATGGGGAAATTTCTTTTTCCTTCAGTTGTTTCTCAAGTCAACCACACTTTGTATTTCTCTCTCTGTTGGCTGTAAACAAGGGATGCAAGTAAACACGATCAATTTGAGAGAAAGAAATGTATTTTTGTTGTTTTTGGTATTGGCTGTTGTGTTTTTTTTTATATGCGTATCGTATTTTTCTTCTACTTGTAGCATAAAACGATTCAAAACAAGTCTTCTAACACAGAAATTGAGTTGGAGGATTTGGCTCGATCGGTAGCGCGCCAGGTTCGTAATCTGCGACTCCCAGGTTCGAATCCCAACTGTTTACATTAATCTCTGCGGAATTAATCTAAGGGACAGCGATGGGCCGCCGTCCCTCAGATGGGACATTAAGCTGTGAACCGTGTGCATACTGTGTGCATCTTAAAGAACATGCTGGATAGCCTTTACGAGACGTTTCCATTTGACTCCTAATAGCTGTTTAGTGGGTTCCCCTTCCGCAAAACGTTTTGAGCCATTTAGAACACAACGGGCTAAATGGCCAGGTCACCAGGACCCCCAAGGGCTCAGAGAAGATTCAGGATAGGGGACCTAATGGACAGCTGTTAGGAGACATATGAAAACCTTCCGTCAACGCTATCCAACATGTTCTTTATTGTGCAATATATGTGTAAATATTGTACAGAGGGTAAGGATTTCATGCACAAGGTACCACGGCTTAACTTCCCATACGAAGGACGGCGGCCTTTCCAATCTCATCGGTATTCCCTACTGACAGAGGACATAGTCTAGCAGAAATAAATCTCAACGGTAGCAGAGGTATAGGGAAATGGTACCGAGATACTTGTTCTACTGGGAATTACAGATTACCTGGTTACTACAGATTACAATTTTCGTTTTACTTTTTTAGTTTACTATTTTCGTATTTCTATTTACGATTCAACGTATAATGTCCTCTGAATATGAAATAATACCATTACACTGGAAGGTATATTATCCTTATCCATCAGAAGAATACTCACTGTAAGTTCCTGTGTAAAATAGAATATTTTTGAGAAAGAACTCTCCAGAAGAATTATCATTATGAACAATTGCCCTCAGTGATATCTTCAGTGAGTACCTTACAGCCCCATCTGCACTCTCTACTCAAACAATGCACAAAGAAACCCTCTCTCATACCGCTTTAAAACAGCTTTGTCTACATGATAAGGGGAATGCATCTTTCCTTTAGTCATCGCCGGCCCCTCCAGGTTTATCCCTGAATTGGGCCTCGTGCCAGGAACCAGAAAATGGTTAAACCCTGATGCATAGGAAACTCCTGCCTGTGGCTCTGTTTGGTGAAAAGGGAATGTGGAAGTGAGATACATGACTGTATAGAACCATTTCCGCGTAATGTCGCTATTCAAAATTACGACAGACACAAAACTCAAGGAGTCCTTTTGCCCTGACTCTAGAGTGAATAATGCGACTGCTTATTCTTGGTCGCTCACGCGGAATGATCGAGAATGTTCGGCTTTCAAGAAAGCAGACGTAATCCTTATACAGTAATGACGCTCATGGCTTATATAATACTCATAAGCTAATACATATTCGAATGTTATTTTGGCAGACCGGATGCAAATGGATGCTGCAGAAAGCTCATTAAGTGCCTCTTTCACTATCTCTGTAGCATCCTGCATCTTCTGGTAAAATCTCTTCTCTTTTTCGCTCTCGCTGCTAATTTTCTTTCATCAAGAATTTTCTATAGGAAAAAAAAAGACACAAGTGATATAAAAGAGAACGTTCGGTACTAAATTTAACAGTCTTAATGCTTTAGTTTAAGATTTATTATTTTTTCTTTATATATATATATATAAAACTTTTTTTTTCGCTATTGACTGCTGAGTGCAAGGTCAAATCCAACGTGAATTTATGACGTCCAGATAAGATAAGGGATGTCGATGAGTTCATTTTTCTTTACAGTATTTCGTTTCTTGCTTTGCTTTTTCTAACTTTCTGCCATTCAAAGAAAGGAATATATTTTTCCCGAGTTTATATATGCATATGTGCTTAAAGTTTTTGATATTAACTTTGATAAAGAAAAATTAAGACGTTTAGGATTTTCAGTTAATTAGTATGTTAGAACACAAAAAGTAAATTACTATAAATCTATTAGGAATTATCATCCTCTCTATTTGCGACACTATTTTCAACAAATGGGCAGTGAATTATTACTATACTATACCATGAGGTGTGAAATAGGAAACTATGATTGAAGTTCTATAACTCCTGAAATAAGCGATTTATTGGAAAGTGCTACTGGAGATGAATATTTTAACAATATTTATTCATTACTTTAAGGATGTATGAAAGTTTATTTAGCAGTAACAATACCAGTCCAAAGAAACACAAATATTATATTTGTATTTTTTTTGGGGGGGAAGGACCAGACTCCACCCCCACCCCGATGGATAATGAAAGAATCACTTACACAAACTTTCAGAATATGGGCTTTTTACTTTGGTCTGAAATAACACTTCTTATTTAAATTTAATTAACATCTGAGGTGAATTTGTATGTCTGACATACGGTTGTTAAATATTCCAATTATAGAAGATTTTTTTGAGGTTTTTAATTTATCTTCAGTCACGTTTTCTCACGAAACGTTATTTTAAAAATTCTCGAGTTTCGAATTTAGCTACCCATCGACATAGAGTGAGTTGGGTTGGGTCGTTTTATCTCTGAGCGGCACTATTTTGCACACCATGGGCTAAATGGCCAGGTCACATGGACCCCGAAGGCTCAGAGAAGGTTGGTGGAGGGGATCCACTAGAACAGCTATTGGGAGACAGATGGTAGCCTCCCGTCAAGGCCATCCAGCGTGTTCTTTAACGTGCACAAAGTATGGTTCTCCCGAACACGGGACCACGGCTTAACGTCCCATCCGACGGACGGCGGACTTTCCAAGCCCATCGGTGTCTTCTACTGACCGTGGGCAGGGCGGGGGAATTTTGCGGAGGTAAATCTCAACGCTGACCCAGCTGGGACTCGAACCTGGGAACTACAGATTACGAGCCTGGCGCGCTACCGACTGAGCCACCCCCACCCCCATAGAGTGAGTAGTCAGAACTAAAAGGCTACTGAGTGTAAAGTTCTAACAGCGAATTTGGCAAAATCTAAAGCGTCGTTTTGATCACTGGAACGAGACTTCGAAAAAGTTGTTGCCAAAGTCTATATATAAATATATTCATCATGGATTTATTAAGTGTGTAATCACTATTAAGTTCTTTAAGCAACAAGATGAAGATGGGTGTAGAGGAAATATTGTCTTGAGTCGAGTGGTATCTGAACGCATTACCTTCTGATGACATTCGTGGGGTCAGATGCCACAAGGCTCAAGACAATTTTTCCTCTACACCCATTTTCATAGGGGCGGGGGTGGCTCAGTCGGTAGCGCGCCAGGCTCGTAATCTGTAGTTCCCAGGTTCGAGTCCCAACTGGGTCAGCGTTGAGATTTATCTCCGCAAAATTCCCCGCCCTGACCACGGTCAGTAGGGGACACCGATGGGCTTGGAAAGGCCGCCGTCCGTCGGATGGGACGTTAAGCCGTGGCCCCGAGTGCGGGAGAGCCATACCCTGTGCACGTTAAAGAACACGCTGGATGGCCTTGATGGGAGGCTACCATCTGTCTCCCAACAGCTGTTCCAGTGGGTCCCCTCCCCCAACCTTCTCTGAACCTTCGGGGTCCATGTGACCTGGCCATTTAGCCCATGGTGTGCAAAATAGTGCCGCTCAGAGGTAAAACAACCCAACCCATTTTCATCCTGTTACTTAAAGAGCTTAATAGTGATGAAAAATCTTAATAGTGATTAAAAACTTAGTAAATCAATGATGAACTGTGTATGAACAATACGAAAAAATTAAAAAACGCAGGATGGATCCTGCGTTTTTAATTTTTCCGTATTATTTACGAAATTTTTTTTCTATAAAATCTTTCAGAAGTATTCTATAAATTTATAATATTTTAGTCAAAACATATGATGAGGAAAATATATATGTGTTTCATTCCATTATTATTTCTAAAATGAAAAAGAATTATTATTATTATATACAAATCTGAATGAAGACGTATACAATGAAAATCGATCAGGTGGTTATTTCTTGAAGATGAAGCAACGTTTAATAATCTTTATCTTTCAAAACACAGATCTATTATATAGATCTATTACATAGTTCTATTATATAGCCATTGAGTCGTGGTACTACCACAGCCATCAGCGTTATGCTCAAGAACTGCCCTTTTCCTACAAAGCAACGAAATAGCGCAATTCATCTAATCTCTGCAATCAAAGGAATGGAACGTTACGCCGTTCGTCTATTACCGCCATTCGGTCATTCTCTGTCGCCTGGCAAACGAAGACGAGCATTGGCGAATCGTTGTCATTGCTCTTCCTAGTCATAGACTATTAATCATCGGACGCCAGAGGGCGCTAGGTGTGGTCGTGACAGGTGCGTGTTCTAGAGAGTGGGAACTGGGGGAATTGAGGGTGGGGATGGGGGGATGCAGATCATTAGTCAATACTCATAACTCCATCTGGCCCGTTATGTGCTTCCAGGATAATAGAGTAGAAATGGAGAAAAGGGGATGTGTGGTGACACTTTTCGACTCGGATGGACAAGAAGTATTGTCTCCTAGTGTCTTAATCTGCCATTCAAAGGGTAAAAAACAGAACCGACGCCGTCATAACCAGGTGAACACGAAGCTTAGTCTCTCGTAGCTTAATAGCGCTACACTTGATTCGTATGAAATAATTGTCTGTCCTTTCAGTCAATTTCGAGTTCTTTTATTCTCGTGTTCGAAATCTCCAACTTTTCACTCGTCTCGTGGGTGAACGAAGAGAACAAAATGAGCATCTCTTACAATGTCGGACACTTTTAAAGCTAAGTGCGCCGCATGACATTAAAGTTCTGCAGAAACAAAAGCATAAACTGTGTTATACCGTGAATGAGTTGGTGAGGTACGCAAAACGAAAGGTTATAGTACATCTAAGAAAGTGAGAAACAGAAAGCTACATAGCTTAACGATAAAAGGAGTTTATATTTTTTCGATGCTCAACTACTTATTGAGGCTTAATTAATGTCCCGCAACTTTTTGCTTCTATTAAAGTTGGTAGCACACCATGCTCGTAATCTGCAGTTCCCAGGTTCAAATTTCAACTGTGCCTGCGTTGAAATTTATCTATGCCCCCCCCCCTCCACTCCTCAACTTTGTCTTCGATGAAAAACGGGACTCCGATAGATTTGGAAATGCCGTTGGTCCCCTTACGCATGTTAAATAACACGTCCAGTGGCCTTTAAGTCTCTTGGGATCCTTGTCACCTGGTCATTTTAGTCCGTCGTGTGCATAATAGTGCCGTTCAGGAGTAAAACAATCCAGCAACCTGTATCAAATCCGTATGATCTGCTGTCACTAAATTGTTTCTGAAATTCAGTCTCTAAATAAATATAAGGTACTGTTAAAATGATCCTTGGTTCTTTAATGCAGCACATTCCAAATATAGCTCCTGATATATATTTAGTAAAAGTAATTTCTCGAGCGTCTTATACCTGACTGTAACTGCCTTCTTATGGTTATCACTGTCCATCTGGATTCTTTATGTGTACTACTTAGGAAATGTGGTCCACATTTCAGAAGATGCTATCCTAAAATGAAATTTGAACCATCCAAATGCAATAATCTATATTTCGTAAATCCCAAAATATCATTGTATCATTAGTTATCTTCGCCTAGCAATTTAGTAGTTACAAAGAATTTTCCTGCTCCAGCAATTCAGTACCTGCCATGTTATCTAGAGAGCATAAAACTAAATAATACATATCTCTACCACAGAAGGAACATTGAAAATTTATTCCGAAAGCATATTCATTTTTTGTTCAAAATTCTTTGATAATTTTTTTATTCCATTAGCACAAAGTCTTGGCTTAGACCTGTGAATATATGTAAATCTAAAGTGTAAAAGAATAATCTAAAGTGTAAAAGAAATATGTAAGAATATGTATCATATATGAATATATGTAAAAGTAAATCTAAAATAAAGCTAAGTAAATCAATGAAGTGATAATCAAGGTGCTGAAACTGTTTTGTTATGATTAATTTTTACCTTATCTGCAGAATGCGACAGAAAAGGCCTAAGTACTTAGCGCCATGACATAATTTTAAGCCGGAATGAAAAAATGCAGGTTAGCAATGTAATGAAAAAGAGTGATTAAAAGTCTAAAAAAAAAACGAGATTATTCATCAGTGATTGAAATATCAGAGAATGCTATAACATATCAAATTACTCTAAATCTTCGGATTCCTCGTTTCTTACCCCCATAATGGAAACAATGCCAACTTCAAATGAAGAAAAGTAGGATAAACTGTATTCAGTTTACAAAGTGAGAAATCATTAATTTTGGTTATAATTTATATTATTTATGCAGCATTGAAATCTTGGTTTGAACATTTACACATTTCATAAAGAAATATTTAATGTTATTCAAATACTAAACACAGTATTTGTTTTATAACCCTTTTATCAAATAGACAGTTTCTTTGCATAATATTTTCAGCGAACTTGTTTCAAAAGGGTACTGTCAATGTAGTTTACTGAAGAATGGCCTACAAAAAGAAAAATCTGAAGCTCAGCACCGACAAGTTTGTGAGTGGCAGATACTTCTTAACTTGATGCTGTATGAAGTTCAGCCTCAACTGAGAGTTCACAACTCGGACAGTGCTTTTATCGCCATCAGCTTCCAAAGGTGGATTGGCCTCTCCTCTCCATGTAGTGAGAAACTGAGATGTCTTCCACAGTCGTCCGAGGGAACAGGGAGAGCGAAGATGCTCATGCTTTGTGCCCGAGGGGTGATGGTGGTAGCAGGGATGGTATAAAGCCTCTACCGTGCTCCCATCAGTTGGAGGAAATAGGTGCTCGCCGGCACCTCGTTTGTTCTGGCTCTGGACATCCCCAGAGGCTTGCCCTCTCTATCTGGTGAAGCTCCTTTCTCCGGAGTCAGAAATTGATTCCTGCCAAGCTCTTATTACGACTGTGTGGCCATCTCCGGCGACCCATGCCGGGAAGTAGAGGGGATGGACACTCTCTAGGTCCGTGGGGGGATCGGAGAGGTCGTCGGGATGCCAGGTTGGTTTCACCTTAGAGAAGATAGGGACGGATAAGATGAAAAGGATCTTCATGAGCTGATATCGCCGGTCTAATGTCTGTGGAATTAAATTCCTGGACATCGAGTCTACTATTCCTATGGCAAAGTCTGTGTGGAGCTCGGCACAAAAGAATGATAGTAAAAAAATGAGATTTGTTGAAGAAAATTGATTGTCGCGAAAGAAATTAAATTAGACTGTTCTTTTCTCTTATGAAAGTGTTACATTTGTAGCTGTTTTAAGTTTTAAACACAACACCAGTTAAATTCTGCAATTTTATCTGATGCACAAAACATATTCAAACTTCTTTCGTCATTTTTTTTATGCAAAATGAAATTTATTGCTTGCAAAATCCGAAAAGTTTTTACGGTTCCGGTTTCTTAGCTTTACAGTTTGCTCTGTATATGCAGAATATATATATAGTCCTATTTTTCAGTCTCGCTTTCAAAGTTTATAATTTTTAGTAGTAATTTCCTTTTTGCAGTATATAGAATATTTCAGTGAAGCAGAATTTATTACGATTCATAAACATTATGAATCGAAAGTTGATGGATAATGAGTGATCAAGCATAGTTCAGTGATGTTTTTTGCAATGTTGCGAAATCTCTGAAAGTTTTGCCCGTAATAATTAAAATGTTATTAATTTTTGAAGCATCTAAGTGTCACTAGGGGAATGTCTGAAAATGAAGCAAAAATTAAAAACTTGTTACAAGAACAACCCGAGTAAATATTTTAAGCCGGAAATAACAACTGCAATACAGTTGTGTTGTGTTGTTTTACCTCTGAGCGGCACTTTTTTGCACACCATGGGCTAAATGGCCAGGTCACAATGACCCCGAAGGCTCAGAGAAGGTTGTGGGAGGGGACCCACTGGAACAGCTGTTGGGAGACAGATGGTAGCCTCCCGTCAAGGCCATCCAGCGTGTACTTTAACGTGCACAGGGTATGCTCTCCCACACACGGGGCCACGGCTTAGCGTCCCATCCGACGGACGGCGGCCTTTCCAAGCCCATCGGTGTCCCGTACTGACCGTGGGCAGGGCGGAAAATTTTGCGGAGATAAATCTCAACGCTGACCCAGCTGGGACTCGAACCCATGAACTACAGATTACGAGCCACCCCCGCCCCCAACTGCAATACAATAGATGAGCTATATCTACATATACCTATTATAATAAGATCTCAAAATAAAATTATGAAACCATTTTGCTATCAGTTAAGAACTACAGAATCAAACACCGTTCTTTGTTCATATAAAAAACCTATTTAATGGATAATGCAACCAAATCTTGCCATCAGATGGAATATGTAATATTTCCCTATAACATCTGATCTGTAATTTGATAGTGATAATTAAATATGGGTGAAATTTTCAATCAATTCAGAAAATTAAAAAAAAAAACTCCAAACACCTATTAACAACTGACAGCAGAACATAATCCAAGCATTAAAAAATAATGTATATGAAAACTGTAAGCAAGACTTATAACTAGGAAGTATCCTTGCATCGTCAACTTTCATTCTGAACTTATGGAAATATCCATTAGGCTTCGTGGCAGTGATAACTGTGCTTGGCTACTGATCAAAGGGACATGAGTTCGAGACCTAGGTAAGGCATGGTCAGCCATTCTCATAGACCTTCTACTATAACGTATAAACTGACAGCCTCCTATCAGGACCTCTGCTTAAGATGGTATTTATTTCCTTTTTTTTTTCATAATAAAGTCTCTGATACTGAAAAATATTTATCTGCAAAAAGTGAATTCCTAATACTAAATTATAAATTTTGAAAATACTAGTAATAACGGTAATAATATCACATACGACAAAATCATTAAGTTAAAGCAACTTACCCATGCAAAATTTCTGTATTTTATTCTAACTAATTATGATTGCATTCAAAAATGGCATGTTTTTCTAACATATACGTATTTGTATTATAGAATATGCCCCTGGTCCCATGTTATCCCATCCCCTTCGAATCTAAGGGGTGTGGGCCATGCACCCTCCCCTTTCGGAATGCTAGTAAAGGTAATAGAGGCAAAAAATTATTAAAGTTATTTAAATTTCGTGATTTTTTTCCAAAAAGATTAAGATCTGTAAAGCCTGTTTAATAGAGGGGGAAATGTTATACTGCAGTGGACAGATGTATACATATATTGCTGGTCAATATTTTAAATGTTGCGTAATAATTACGAAATAAAGGAACTTACTAAGTATTCAAATATTAATGATAATAACAAATATGTTTTACTGAGAACTTGACTGAAATTCAGCAAGCTTATTATTTTCACACTTTCGAAAATTATTTGATTAACCTTTTCTTCTAATGGTTAATATCACCCAAACTTCAAAGGACAGAGAAATAGAGTGTAACAATGAAATTTAAGAGTAGGTAAAACTCAATTGACAAAGATTGAAGATTTTAGTGATATGATCAGAGAAGAGAAAAATTGAAAGCCGAGTGGAATCGTAATGGTGTTGTTAATAGAATTTGAAGGATGTAATGATGAAGTGGTGAGAGATTCCAGCGTTAACTGTAAAATCTAAGGAAAAAGAAAGCTCAAAAGACAGAGAGAGTTCAGCGTTAACAGTAGAATTCAAGGGAATATGAAAGCTCAAATGACAGAGAATTCCTAACTTCGATATCAAAATTCAATGGGCGACAAAAATCAAATGACCGAAGTAAAACAACGGAATTAAAAGAATGATAAAACTCAAACAGCAAAAGTACCACTCCATAACAGTAAATATGCAGGTTGCGACAAAATTTCCATTGACAAGAAAAGCGTAAAATTTCCTTCCTAGTCATAGTCTATTAACAACAAGTTCCCATTCCTCTTCAACGGACGTAATGAATGCAAAAATTAGCTCTGAATTTAAAGATGAAACCACGTCTCCTTCAAGGAACAGCAGTTCCACTTAGTAATGCAGCAAATTGAGAAAGCTAAAATGTAGCAAACCGAATTTAGGGAAATATAGGTTTAATGTTGTGTCAAATTCTACATAAACCTAACTATAAACATTTTATGTTTCGTTGCTTTGGCATTAAAAAAATAAGCAGCTGAAGATAATAAGCATAACCATCGATAAAATGTGAAACAAAATAAGCAGATTCTTGTTGTTACACTTAAGTGAAGTCATAATGCTATTTTGGGTATAATGTAAATAATAGCATAATACTCTTGGCAATAACAAGTGCAAATTCGACGATATTACCTTTTTCTATATACAATTCTTTTACTAACTTAAAAGATTTTATCAATTCCACTAAGCCAGTTTTTATTGCTCTTTTGATTTTTATTTAATTAATGCCAGAAAGAATTAGCCGTCGTTCTTGCTTTGTCACACCGTAACCACTTTCAAGTTCGCTTAAGAATAATTGTATTGAATTAGCGTCTAATTTTACAATTTTCAAGGAAGATTCAATTTTCACTGTTCTTAGAATATCGCATTCGGAAGACGAGCACTAGAGTTACAAACTTATCCTTTCCAATTTAGTGAAGTGTAATTTTGGATTCTAAGAGTGTAACGATCTTCTACATGAATATTTAGAGGGAATTTAGCTTTAGAATAGCGTGGCAGTCGTCTTAAATGATGATAAATAAAATAAATGCTCTCCTTGAGAATAGGATGCCAACAAGCTTTAATCAGTGCAGAGTTCTGATTAACTTAGGTAACTTCCTGTTGTCATGTCCTTGTGTGGTTATGTGTTAACTCTAACTGAGACAATGATTAGGCAGCCTGTTTCCCATTTCATTGGGTATCTCCCTGAGTGAGAAATTTTGTACATTCGATTAGCAACTCCTTAAGTCAGAACCGGATAAAATGGGACTTCGACTTGTGTACTATTTGGTTCCCCTCATATTCTAGAAATCATCAATTTCATTCTACTTCTGCTGTGCCTCAGTATGGCTGAGGACTACGTTTAGTTTTTGCCTTGTTTTTCCAGTGAGTAAAACTTTTGTGCACATAATAATCAAAATGGCCAGCTCACAAGGACTCCGAAGATTGGGGAAGGGGACCCACTGTTAGGCCAGGACATCTGTTAGGATACAGATGGTAGCATTTCGTCAAGATTATCTAGAGAGTAATTTAATGTGCAGAGCATATAGCTATCCTGTACACGGCGTCGTGAATAAACATCCCATCCTATGGACAGAGCCCTTTCCAAGGCCATCTGTGTCCTCTTTCTCACCGAAGGCAGGCAGTATGGGAGTTAGCAGAGATAAATCTCAATCTGGTACACTTAGGACTCAAACTTCAGAACTGCGGATTACAAACCTTACACGCTACCGAGTAAGACAATCCCTGCCCCTGTGGACTTAAGATATATCCTAAATGTCCTATGAGTCAATCCGTTACTTCAGTTAGTAACGTGTCATAACCTGAGATCTCAAGTTATTAGGTTCGATCAGATAATGCAGAGTTGAAATGTTCTTCTCCTATTCTGCCAGAGGAGTGAAAAAAGGAAAATTACCTGGCTTTGGA
Organism: Ryuthela nishihirai; assembly: GCA_038380435.1. Classification (NCBI taxonomy): domain Eukaryota; kingdom Metazoa; phylum Arthropoda; class Arachnida; order Araneae; family Heptathelidae; genus Ryuthela; species Ryuthela nishihirai. The sequence goes on along the minus strand of JAWZYU010000016.1, from coordinate 29,877,297 downwards.
AAGGTCGTTTTTCTTTCTTTTTTTACTTTGGCGCTTAAAAACTTTTGGAGCTTTAAAAGATAGCAAGGGCAGAGTGGACTAAATGAACAGATCACAAACACTTCCGATTTTACTATCGATGGAGACCCACTGGCAGCTAACTAGTAAGGATCTCAAATTAGAGTATATTTTTAAGACTTTCCAAACGGATTTTTAACGATATATTGCTGCTCTATATAGAGTCACTTGGTAAATCTCCTAGCAAAATGAAGGGCGGAATTTGCAAAGTGTGGTCATACTGTGAAGAGTCATATCTTAATATAATATCAAAATGAATGATGGCCTTTACAGATTATGATCGTCTATACATAGAGATAGAGTCATATTTCAATGCAGAAAAATATAGAGCCGCCTATAAAAGATATGATTCTCCTATGCGTAGAATCACGTCACACCTTATATCCAGCAAGGCATTATAACGAAAATGTTGTCTTTAGAAAAAATATACATAAAGAAACGAATGATTAGAAGTGAGTTGGTGTGTAAAAAATACCAACTCACTTGTAATCTTTCGTTTCTGTATAAAATAACAAATGTTAAATTATTATGGTATTCAAAGCAATAATTTGAAAAAGGAAGAAAGATTTTGAATGTAAAAAAGATTAATTAAAGCTCAGGGGAAAAATCTTATTTTAAAAGAACAACTATTTAGTGAATATTGCAAAAGATATGCGAAATGTATAAGACGAGAAAATTCTACAAAGTCTATTAAATACAGATGAGCATGAAACACCTTCAATTGCATTAAAAAATGCTTCACTTATTTTTAAAGCATTTTATAAACATGAGTATTTAATGTTATTAAGAAAAGCTAGCTCATATTAAGAGCAAAGATATTTCTCAATATTTAAGACAATTTACTCCTTTTTTTGTAGTCTAGTTTAATTTGCGAAAATCTGTCGAACACTTATATCTTTTAAAATAAAAATTAAGAAATACTAGCGAATAAATACTAACGAAAAAGCATTTCTCTCTTGTAATTATTATTGGATGGAAATTGAGAAAAAAATAATATCAACAATGCGATAAATAACCAATATTTCTAGCAATGTTAATTTTCCAGACATTAATAAAAAAAAACTAACATTCTGAGAAAAAACTTAAGCAAAATAACATTATGTAGTTGTTATTCAGATTGGTAAAATAAAATTTCTAGAGTGAAATTTTTAAATTAAAAGAACTTTCTCTTAATAACAAATTATTTCTGCCATTGCAAATTACTTCTGCCTATGAATACTTGCATTTACTAAAAACAAAAGCTACTTGTCTAGTCATTGTTTTTCGATATGAACTCAAGCCTATATTGAAAGCATTAGGTTTTTTATAGCCGAGCTTTACGTCTTTTTTTTTTCGCTATGTTTTTCCAGCGTGGAGTCACCATTCAAATTCTCCAGGCTCCAAAGCAGTCCATTCTGAGTAGCTAACATCTTCAGGTCCCCCTTCAGTAAGATTGATGACAATGTGAATTTCCTATGCTCGCTTAATCCCACCGTCTGGATTTCTTCACTCCTAAGAAACTAAGCAGATGTGCTAGTTATAACGAAAAGCGGATCCTTAAAAAAGAGTCAATTCTTTTTCTTTCCTTTCTTACTCTTTTATTCTTCATTGTGAATTCCGAACCTCCTCAGAAAACCTATTGTGATGCCCCTTCTCCTCTCTCTCGTCCTACAGGCTCATCCTTTCACAAGATAAATTGCTTCACTGTGGAAATATATGAAGCGATATCAAACTTTGATGCGTAGAAAGTCACTCTGGCACTCAGAAAGCACAAAATATCAAATTGTGAGAATCAAATAAAAGAAGGTGTCCTCTTATGTGCAGTTTATCATTTTTTTATACACTGTCCAAAGCACACCCGGTGATTATTATGCTATCAGTGTTTATAAATTGTTTTACCGCTAATCAGAACTTTTTTTTGCTTCATGAGGGTCTAAAGGGATAGGTCACAAGAACTCCGAAGATTAGGACTGAGTTAGAGAGAAGACACTAACAAAATTTTAGGACCAGAAAACGTCTTCCTTTGCCGTCTTAGACTGATGTTTAACGCGCACTGTATGTACGCAAACATACGCAAGTCCATGTTTCAATGTGCACACAGAATCTTGACTCAATTTTTTCTCTTATGAACGATTACTTTTCTCGACTAATTCGAGTGTATTTCTTTTTCTCTATGAAAGTCTTGACAAAGCACTTGTGAAATTAGAACCGTAAAAGCTTCACGCTGAATTCTGACGTTATTTGTAGTTGAAACGATATTTCTATCATAGCCTTTCACATCAATATACCAATATACCAATAACCCACAAGAATAGGTTCAAGAGACAAACAATTCGATTAAACCTTAAAAATTTTATTCTAATCACAGAATAAAAGATTCATTGGAGTGATTCTGACGGTCAGTTAGAATTTTTTGAATAGTAGGTTGTATATTATTAAAGCATTTTAGTGAAAATCTTAAATCCCAGTTTCTTCTTTTCAGTTACATTACGATGATGTTATAAAAAAAAAGACCAACAACAGCAATTAATGATCAAAAAGTTAAAATTTTTTTTCCTTTAATGTCACAACATTATAACGTGCATTTTTCGGACAACAATTTCTTAGCATCATCCAATAGCATGTTTACCGTTGTCGTTCCCATTAAGCAGATTAGCTAATTCTCTTCCCCCAAAATAAACGTCAATCGATTCGCTTTGATTAGCCAAGTCTTTATCTAAAAACTGCCTGGAGTATTGAACATGGTGTATCTCCTTCAGACACTGTTACTAATAACACCCAAGGGCAGCATCAAGGTTAGTTTATGGAAAAGATCGAGAACATGTATAATGTCTCACTTCCTCGTTGTTGCTGATTCCAAAGGGATGGAGAGGATGGAATAAATAAAAACATTCCTTGTTCTGTACGTAAAATAAGTTTTTTACGATAGAGTTAAAAAATAAAAAAAAACTAATGATTACACTTGTTTAGATTGAACTAGCATTGTGGCATGAGTGGTGTGTCTCAGTGATCAATCTTTACGGTTTTCACAGCAAAGAGAAGCCGGTCTGAATCACAAGTATGTCAAGAATGTTTTCATTCTACCATGGGATATCAGTAGCCAAGCGCGCTAACCACTAGGCCATGGGTAGGAGAAATAATACTTTTGTTTTAAGAGATAAATTGAAATTTTCTTTTGCATTTTACCGGTATTAATAAAATTGTTCTATTTCATTCTCTTCAAATTTTCACTCTCAGAGAGCGTTAAAGGCAAAAAAAAATTTAAAAAAACTTCAGCATTCTTGGAAACGAACATTCCATATTTTCTTCTAGTTTATTGATAGTTCTATTAATTATAAATATATTTATATATTAGTCTCTCTTATATCGTTAGCTAATTCTTATGTCTTCTATATAAATCTACAGTGATTAACTGATTCTCGTCCAGTATATTCATTTGAATGAATTTAAATACATTCAAATGAATATGAATAAAAGTCAGAATGTAGTAATTCTGCATAAAGGAGAAGATATCGGAACGGTAAATTATGGTTATTTTTTATTCGTATTAGCGCAAATTCAACGACAAATAATTGAAAAAATCGAAGTATGAAATTATCTTTGTGTAGTATATTCAATCGTTAATATCACAAGTTAAAAGTAACCTTTACTAGCGATCGTTTCGTAAAGCTAAAAAAGTTCCTAAGCGTTCCGAATTTTTGAGAAGAAATTTCCATCGTATTTGTGTTTTCCAATGAGTGGTGCAGCAAAACACGAGGAAATCAGCTGTCATCGTCTCCATGGCAACAATTCGTTTCCTGTCGCGAAGCTTTCATTTCTAAAAAAACTTCGTACGTAATTCAAATCTGATTAGAGGTAACACATCCTGACGCCACGAGTTTTCCGACAATGTGTAATACATAAGTGGGGTGTGCGGGAGTGGGTAGATAATATATAGGATGGGATAATTATACTCCGAAAAAATGCTAATTAAAACTTCGTGCTTTACATGCAAGTAGCGGACCGCAGTTTTTGCAATTTTATCTTCGCCTGTTATGGTATGACACACATAGCAGAGATGCGCATCAGTAAGAAAAAGAGTAAAGAATTTAACCTTAAAAATCTGAAAGCCAATCCTTGCTGCTCTTCATTTTTACCCTAGTTTTCATCTCGCTGAAATTCCTTAGAAAACCTACATCAGAATTTAGCTCTCTTAAAGCCTTTTCATGCTGCATCCTCATATTCACAGGCACTTTCTCTTTGAGTCATCTCGACGCTCTCTTTTTCTGTTATGAACTGGTTCACTGTTCCAGCATCAACGGTGCCAATCTGCATGACCTATGTTTGTGTGTGTTCAGTTATTACCAAAATAACTCCCCCACCCAACGTTTTCCCGTGGGTCACCGTGACATAAATAGCTGCCCTGTTTCATCCCGGAAGTTCTCTTTCCCTCTTGTCTTCTGTGAACATGCGGATTGGTGTCCAGACATGTTCTGCTCTGCCGCTTCTATCCTCTATTACAAGAATCCGGACTTCCCAAGATGACGTGCAATGTAATCCTCTCACGTAATACCCTCACTGGCTTAGGTTATTTGGGACTAAAGAGATGAATCATTATTATCCATATTTGCTCTATTTATCGCTTTAGTTGGCATTTTCTACACGTAACGACACCTAGATATAAAGACCACTTTTTTTCGTAGTGGGGGAAAAGATTATTAGTGTCTTTACGCTTATCTCTTGAAGTTATTTACTGTTAGCACTTTGCGGCACTAATCATTCTTCCAGAATATTTGATAATAAAACCTCTGTATAAAATGCATGAATGTTAATAAAGGGAAATATTTGTCCATGAAATGCAATAATCGTGGTTTCTAAATCTAATATTTACATAAGTTTTACTTTGTCATAAGTATTAACAATTTTAACTTCTCTGTCTCTAAATACTTAAAGAAGGGGTTTTTTTTAACACCTGAGGTAAGAAAATTGCAAGTAGTAAATGTTTACTTTCTCTTCACTCTTTAGCAAGAATGGAAGGGAAATTAATGCATTTGAATCAAGGACACCTTGTATTTTACGTCAGTTGCTCGTTAGAAAGTGACAAGTTATATAATCGAAGTGAACTTAGCAAAATGCAAATTAGAGTTCCAGAATTCTGTTCGCTTTTTCATAATTATCTTGCTAACATCATTCAGCTTTAAATATTCCTAGATTTTTTTAATTCTAATAGATCTATCTTCTTTAAGAGAAAAAAAAAAGAAATGGGTTTGCTGGTGAAACAGTAAAGCGAATTCAGATTTAAACAACAAACTATACATTTCATTTTCCAGAATTTCATTTATTTAACATAAGCGAACTTGTTGTATATTTATCTCCGGCAATCTTTGTCTTCAAAAACAATCTTTTCATTATTTTACCAAATATTTTAGCCATGATCTTCACTGTTAAGAATCCTGATAGCAATGGGTATAAAGAAAAGAATTATATGGATTCTGGTGCGATCCAAATCCACTCCTCCTGATTAGCGAAGATAGTGGCTAAAATATTTGGGAAAAAAAAACAATGAATCGCCCTGGATATAAAAAAATGTCAATCTTTTCATCTTTTATTCTTAAGCAAGCACAACTCCATCCAAAAATTTAGTGCAATGCATAAGGACGTTTTCTTTGAGTTGGGTTGGGTTGTTTTACCTCTGAGCGGCACTTTTTTGCACACCATGGGCTAAATGGCCAGGTCACAAGGAACCCGAAGGCTCAGAGAAGGTTGGGGGAGGGGACCCACTGGAACAGCTGTTGGGAGACAGATGGTAGCCTCCCGTCAAGGCCATCCAGCGTGTTTTTTAACGTGCACAGGGTATGGCTCTCCCGCACACGGGGCCACGGCTTAACGTCCCATCCGACGGACGGCGACCTTTCCAAGTCCATCGGTGTCCCCTACTGACCGTGGGCAGGGCGGGGGAATTTTGCGGAGATAAATCTCAACGCTGACCCAGCTTTTCTTTGAAGCAGCAGAATGTAAAATTCAATATTACATTAAAGAGACTAATTACAAAAAGCTCTCATTTCGTACAAGGGCAGCCAAAATACCATCAACTAAGATGTTCACAACTGATGAGAAAAAAGACTCTGAAGAGACAAATTATAGCTATTTATGTTTATCACATAGAAAATAATAAATTCCTATAAATATATGATTTTTATTTTACATTATTTTTATAATCAATTACTGCATATCAATAAATATTTTCACCTTTCCAACCCAACAAGCAGAGATTCCATACCCCTAATTTTTTAAAAAAGTACACTAGCATCTCAAAAATAAAAATCTATTACCTTATGAAGATTTTCACCGTTACCTCCCTTACAAACACGAAATATTAACACGATATATGTTTTGTTTTATGCATAAAACAAAAAGAGATAGTTTAAAAACATTCAAATTTCACTCAGGTGTTTCCAACCTTGTAACATTCATAAAAATTATGAACTACCATCGCCTTTATTCAGTAAACATATTACCGTCTATTCGCTTACATCACTAAATCTACCACTACATACTAAACTAAGCAAAAGTTTGTTAATATACCACCTATGAAAGCCAACATTAATTTTCCTTATCTTCCCTGAGATGTCAAACAACTCTTTCGGATGAAACCTGTCACCGAAGTCTAGGTCCATCCCAAAGACTCCTCATCCAGTCGCGCCGCTTCCCAACATCCACGCGATGCCTACAGTTGCACTATAATGAACACGTGGCATAAGACATTCCCGACAACCGTTGTCGCCAAACGGGGAGCATCGTCCTGAGATGAAAGCTTGCATCTCTGCCTCTCCGCTTCCTACCATCACAGCTCGGACAAGCTGCAGCCAGCACATATGCCGAGGCAATCCGGAGTTCTTGCCACTTTCATGAAAGATTAATATTAAGATCACAAGTCCTAGAGCACTGCTCTCTTCTTCTAGAAGATGTCTTCTCCTCTACCATAAATTTCGCCGCTAGTCAGATGGGAAACGTAAAATTGTCTTTGGCTACGCCATATTCCAGGCACGTAGGCTTTTCTCAGTGCGTGTTTCACCTCATCTCACCTTCATACTTGAAGTGGAAACGCATACGAAAAGTAGGACGATGGTGAAAAGAGAGAGAGAAAGAGATGGTTGAAGGAATGGGAGGGAAGAAAAGAGCGGGGAGGGACGGAATGGAAAGGAAAATGCAGTAATGAATAACTGGTTCCATCACCACGTACTTGAGCGTGTGTATATACGTGTATGAGAGTGTAGAGAGAGACTGGTGAGAGAGTGAAGTGAATAACTTTTCTGTGAAGCATTACCGCTCTAATCAAAATGGATGGCGCTCACAGAGAGACTCAGTATCTTCTACGTTGTATGTTTCTGCTGCTGCTCCAATTTTTAAGTGGTCGCCTTGACTTAAAATATCTTTCGCTCCCTCGCCGGTGAATTGTTTGTTTCTTTCCGTTCTCCCATTTACATCTTTGATGGGAGAGCGTGTAAGATCTTCGAAAGAGCTTAAAAGAGTAAGAACTACATGAGGATGATTGTTTTGCAAGGTGTTAGAACTGGAATATAAAGAATTTCTTGTTGTTGTTTTCCCTCTCATCTGAGAAGAATCTCCGCTTCTATTTTTAAAAGATCATGCTACAGCGAAGTTTTTTTGCCCCAGTTTAAGAATTAAATTCGTTGCGTTTGAAACTTTAGAGCGACATTATAAACGAAAAAAGAATTAAATAACATTTAATTTGTTTTTAAGATGTTAAGTACATTAAAAAATCATCGTAGGTTGAGAACACCCAAAAAAGAACTTAAAAATAAGAGAAAATATATTTTGTGTAAGTTCAAGAATATTTGCAGCAACACAGTCAAAGCACACAATATTATACATCACCATATCAATATTTGTCCATAATACTATGTTAAATTAAATTTTCGTTCACTACAAATTGATTACCACATAGTTTAGGGAGGGGGTGGCTCAGTCGGTAGCGCGCCAGGCTAGTAATCTGTAGTTCCCAGGTTCGAGTCCCAGCTGAATCAGCGTTGAGATTTATCTCCGCAAAATTGCCCGCCCTGCCCACGGTCAGTAGGGGACACCGATGGGCTTGGATAAGGCCACCGTCCGCGGATGGGACGTTAAGCCAGTGGCTCCGTATGCGGGTAGAGCAGTACCCTATACACGTTAAAGAACACGCTAGATGGCCTTGACGAGAGACTGAACCATCTTCCGTCAAGGCCATCGAGCTTGTTCTTGCTATAATTCTAATAATACACTACATTTCCATATTAGAACTCTGAGTTCTCGTGAGCTGCCATTTAGTTTATATTGCACCCAAAAGTACAGATCATAAGGTAAAAACAACCCAATTTGGGGCAGAGGATACCTCAAATGGTAGCGGTCCAAGTTCATAATATATAGTTCCAAGGTTCGAGTCCCAACTGTGCCAGCGTTCATATTTATCTTCGCATAACTGCCCACCCTGCCGTCAGTTGGGTTCGGTTGTTTTAAGTCTGAGCGGCACTTTTTTGCACACCATGGGCTAAATGGCCAGGTCACATGGACCCCGAAGGCTCAGAGAAGGTTGGGGGAGGGGACCCACTGGAACAGCTGTTGGGAGGCAGATGGTAGCCTCCCGTCAAGGCCATCCAGCGTGTTCTCTAACGTGCACAGGGTATGCCTCTCCCGCACACAGGGCCACGGCTTAACGTCCCATCCGACAGACGGCGGCCTTTCCAAGCCCATTGGTGTCCCCTACTGACCGTGGGCAGGGCGGGGAATTTTGCCCGGGAATTTTGCCGGGGAATTTTGACCCAGCTGGGACTCGAACCTGGGAACTACAGATTACGAGCCTGGCGCGCTACCGACTGAGCCACCCCCGCCCCCCTGCCGTCAGTGAGAAAGAGGATATCGATTGTCTTGGAAAGGCCATCGTTCGTCGGATGATCTTTCCAAGTTTTAAGCAGTGACTCAGTGTGCAGGAAAACCATACCCTGTGCACTTTAAAGAACACTCTAGATAACGGGAGGCTACCATTTGTCTCCTAACAGCTGCTAGATGGGTTCTCTTCTCCCAACCTTCTCTGCACCTTTGTGGTCCTTGTTCCCTGACCATTTAGCGCATTTTGTGCAAACAAAAGTACCACTCAGGGGTAAAATACCCCACTTCAATCTTAGAGTTGGGTTGGGTTGTTTTACCTCTGAGCGGCACTTTTTTGCACACCATGGGCTAAATGGCCAGGTCACATGGATCCCGAAGGCTCAGAGAAGGTTGGGGGAGGGGACCCACTGGAACAGCTGTTGGGAGACAGATGGTAGCCTCCCGTCAAGGCCATCAAGCGTGTTCTTTAACGTGCACAGGGTATGGCTCTCCCGCACACGGGACCACGGCTTAACGTCCCATCCGACGGACGGCGGCCTTTCCAAGCCCATCGCTGTCCCCTACTGACCGTGGGCAGGGCGGGGAATTTTGCGGAGATAAATCTCAACGCTGACCCAGCTGGGACTCGAACCTGGGAACTACAGATTACGAGCCTGGCGCGCTACCGACTGAGCCACCCCCGCCCCCAATCTTAGAGTAATTAGTGCTCATTTATTGATACACATTATACATCAATGAGTTTAATTATTTAATTATTTTTATTTAATTATTGATACACATTATATATCAATGAGTTTAATTATTTATTTTTTTTATTTAATTATTGATGTACATTGCATATTAATTAGCAGTTTATGCAACATCAGTATATATCAGCAGTTCCACAGGCAATGTTTTGCCTATGATCAGAAAGATCCACAAACATGCCTGTAAAAGCTATATTTTTTTGCACTCGGAAGCTGAGATTTTTACCTGCTGTGACGTTCACAGGTCAGATTGCTTCACCTGGGCACGCGTGTCTGTTCGCTCTCTGGCACCCGCCAGCGTGACCACCCGCACTAGCTGAGAAATTACCCGTCAACTCGTGTTTCTCAGTAAAGTGGGGTTATCTCGGTAACAAGGCGAACGTTTCAACAGATAAAGCGAGCTGAGGCCTAAAAACTATAGCGAGCTACGTGTGGTACTGCAACGCCTAGGAGCTGTGGTAGTCCCCGTCTCTTTCTCGCTCTCTCTCTCTCTTTTTGTTCCTCATCCCTTGCTCTTTTTCTTCCGCTCTGGAGGAAGAGCCGAACACAACAAGAAGCTGATGGGAAGGAAGAGAAAGAAAGAGGAAGCTGAGATTTCGAAGATGAGAAAGTAAAAGAAATCTGACTCAACTTCGAAAATGTCGGATGGTTGAAAATGATTTTTTTTTCCTGCTCCATCAGGTACAGTTTTCTTTGTATCGCGATCTATAATCATAACGGCTGTGGTGCGCATTCCATGACTTAGGGCTCATCCGCTCAGTTCTTTTCCTTTGACTTTCTATATAGTGGTATTTTTTGTCATTGGGCAAAGGTAGAAATCTTGAGCTTTTATGTGTTGGTGTTAAAGTAAAAACGGTAGGCAATACTTTCATCTTTCTTTACATTTTACCATTTCGCCACCGTCTTTATTCTCTCGTTTGTGTTGACTTATTCGTAAGCGTTTGAATCAAGATGGCAAAATAAATTTTGCGATTAGCTGTTGTACATTCGCAATTAAATGATTCCAGTCACTATTACGCCATCCTACCAAAACACTAGAGAATATCCACGTCATGTCAGTGCGATTCAAACTTTGAAACTCTATAACTTCTAAAATATGGCTTTAATGACAAAATGTGATCGGATGGGTTGGGTTGTTTTACCTCTGAGCGGCACTTTTTTCACATCATGGGCTAAATGGTAGGTTACGTGGACCCCGAAGGCTCAGAGAAAGTTGGGGGAGGGGACCCACTGGAACAGCTGTTGGGACACAGATAGTAGCCTCCCGTGAAGGTCATCCAGCGTGTTCTTTAACGTGCACATGGTATGTCTTACCCGCACACGAAACCACGGCTTAACATCCCATCCGACGGACGGCGGCCTTTCCAAGCCCATCGGTGTCCCCTACTGACCGTGGGCAGGGCGGGGAATTTTGCGGATATAAATCTCAACGTTGACCCAGCTGGGACTCGAAAAAATGTGATTTGAGATAAAGAACATAATCAAATCTATTTAAATATGGATTTTCAACATATTCGTTTAGTATTTTAAGAGTTATGGAAGATGAAATATTTTACAATAAATTATCTTGTTTTATAAAAATTATTCATTATTTTCAAATATTGAAATAATCATTACGCAAACTTCTAAAATCTATATTTATTTTGTTAAATGGTTTGAAACAATACTTATTAACGTTTTATTGATTTCTGAGGTAAATACTTATGACGCATTGCTCTTGTTAACTCTTGAAATATATTGTGTAACCATAACTCTTTAAATAGTAGACGAATATCTTTGAAAATCGAGATTTGAATAGATTTGATTCTGATCTTTATCTTTAGTCATATTTTTCCGTTAAATTCATATTTAAGAAGCTATAGAATTTCGAAGTTAGATTCCCAATGGTATATAACATTCAAATTCTCTGATATTTTGGGAAAGCATTGTATATTGATTGGTTGGATAAAAACTTAAGGTTCAGATATTACTATGAACTAGATGAGATTTTAAAGTTCAAAAACGGGTCCAGATTTTTGAAATCCTTAAAGTTGAATGATTAAGCGATTTAAGAGGATCTTTCGATCAGGTGTTGGAGGTATATTCAATAATAGTATATTCAAAACCATTCAATGTGTTGTTTAAACTGCTGATAGAATGGCGCTCTTGCATCAAAGATTGCTCCTTTCTTATTCAAATGATTCATTCACAAACAATAAAATAATTCCTAATTAAAGTGTGGAATCGAAACCTTAAACTTCACATTATCAACTTGGCAGTATTTAACGTTGTCATTGGTTATCCATTGTATTATACTTGTCATTGTGCATATTATAATGGACTTGATCTCTTTGTTAATCAGGTTATCTGTTTACCAATCAGAAGACTAATAGCAAACAATCTGAGTTCGATTAGGTAATATTGGGCTACAACACTGGGCAACAATAATCAGGCGTTACGAACGCATTAAATCGTTCTGTTTTTAAATTTAAATTTCGCAAATGGTATTTTTCTGCAATGACACTGCTTGCAGATTGATGAGTTGCGTTGCCCAACAAGGCTTATCGTCTCCGACTATGCAAACAGCTCGAGCAATTGCCCAACAAAATTATAAACTATTTTGTTTGCGCAACAACGTCCTGTGCTAATGCGCAACATCTGCTACTTTGTCTGAGCAGTAGTTACGAATAGTATTGAAACGATGACAAGTAGCCTACATATATAAATAATATTTCATTAATAAGCAGTGTAGTTTATCAAATGCTTTCGTCAGAAACGCTCAATTTATTGTGATAACACATATTCCTATTATCTCTGCCTAAAAACTAGTTTTGAAAAACTATAAGGCTTCAAAACACATTGAAAATGATTATTTGATTTCCACTTCCAATCTTTGGAAGAAACGATAATTTCCCACTTGCTAAATGAATTGTATCATGGCATCAGTATTGGAAAGCAAACATTACCGCTGCAGAGGAGTGATGAGATTTCGGCCAATATAGTATATATAACGGCTAATACACTTCTGAACATACTGTGCACGTATTAATAGTCTTCATCTGGTGTATTCCAACTATCCCGCCTTATTTCTTACAGTGGGCTATCGGCTTGTTTTGCAGCCATTTGGTTGAATGCCCTGCAGAGCCTGACAATGAACCGCTGAGAAATCAGTGTGTGTGTGCTCTGCGTTCCGTTAGCGATCGTTGCCATCGTTACTGGAGCTGATCAAGCGGTAATGATGTCTTTTATCTTGCAATTCAGAACAAGCCGCATGAGCTGAGCACCAATTAAGTGCGAGCTTTGAAACATTAAGTGCAGCCGAACGAAAGAGAAGAACCATTTGGGCTTCTACAAGCTTTATAGTTAAAATCGTTTAGGAGTAAACAGGGGAGGGGTCAGATGAGAAAAAAAATGTTGTCGCTATCTATCTTCTTGTGAAAGTCATCGAATAAAGCAGAGTGCCAAAAATGGTTTGAGAATTGGATGAATTGGCCTTGCGAAACTTTAAACGGTGATTTTATTTAGTAGTTGAATTCGAAGGGAAACAATAATCTAATGAAAAGATGCGGAGGATGATATAGAGAGAAGATGCAGTTATTTTAGTGGTGTGGGTGAATTAACGTGGGAAAATATTTCTGTTAACCGACTTCGGTTAAAAAGGGTACCCTGACGAGTTTGAAAAGGTTTCCTTCCGTCGTATGAGACTTTATATCGTGGCTCCGTTTGCACATTAAAAACTACTACTATCTACCAGCCCCACATCTATAAGAAAAAGAGAGGGAAGAAGTAAAAGTGGGGTTAAGAGACTGAAATTCTATTATAGTATAACATTTCCCTCTCCGTTTCAGAGATCTTTAAACATTTCCTTGAAATATTCATGAAATATACATACGATGAATGATTTTTTGTCTCTATTACACTTACCAGCATTCTCAAAGGGTGTTGTCCCTCCTCCCTAGATCCGAACTTGCTATCTGTTATCTTACTACCATACGTCTCTAAGCAGTTGTCCAAGGGGCAATTTCCTTCAACTTATCTGACCTCTTGGGGTTCTTGTGACCTGACCCTTACCAGCATTCTCAAAGTGTGTTGTCCCTCCTCCCTAGATCCGATCTTGCTATCTGTTATCTTACTACCATATGTCTCTAAACAGTTGTCCAAGGGGCAATTTCCTTCAACTTATCTGACCTCTTGGGGTTCTTGTGACCTGACCATTGTGTCCATTTTGTGACGAAAAGTTTCGGCTCAACCTTGGGAAATGGGAAGAAACTCCCCTTTCTTTTCCCCAGCCTCTCTCTGAAATTTCCTCTTCCATCCGCCAGTTCTGTCCTATCTGGTCATATTAATTGTACATCTTCGCAAGGGGTGTGCGATTAATTAGGTAATTCAGTCTTCCATTCCTGAAGGAAATCTGTAATTCGCTCCTCCATCATAACGGACGGACATTGAAAAAGCATGCCAGGTCTTAAGTAGGATTTTCTTGCTTTCTTTACAAGTGAATACGAATTAATAAAATTAATGACGCTTTTTAATTATCTGTTGCTTCCATTTTAATGTAATCTATCGTTAATCAAATAATTCGCCTTTTCAAACATCTTGCGCTCAAGCTACATGATATCGAGTCAACCTGTAAAGCGTTTTCTTTATAAGGTCTTATTTTTATAAAATAAAAAACCTTTCTTTTTTCAGTTGCTATGTTGCTATTTCTCATGCAGCTTGAGCTCAGGTTTATTAACCACTCTCAAATTATCACCGATCCAATTACGTATTACTAATTAATTAATTATTTTATTAATAAAAAATTTATCGGCATATGCACTATTTGATCAGTTTGTTTTTCGCTTAAAATGTATAAAAATAGGGAATGAAAGAAAACTGATATTTTAAGGTAATACAGCAAAATTAGCTAAATATTTCAACAACAGGTGCTATGTAGGAAATATAACAAAACTCTGATTCATCTGAATGACTTAGGGTGGAATTTCTTTCACAAAATTGAGAGGAGATAAAAAAACCCCCAAAAATATGTATAAAATGAAAAAATTAAATTAAAGAATTTAAATAAAACAAATAAAAAATACTTTTAGAACAATATTCTGTAGGCTCTATCGTGACTAAATGATAGAGCGTTTTATGTAATAAGAATTTACTATTGTGAAATGAACAGGAAAGAAATTTTACTTTTCCTGGAAATTAGCCATGCAAAAAAAATCATATCTTTGACTTTTTGTAAGCTTGTCAGTTTCCCCAACACAAAAAAAAATGCGAAAGCAAATAGTTCTCTGCTCCCTCATAAAACTATCCTCAAGCAATATCTGATATTTTTTAGTTTAAATTCCCAACGAAAAGCATATTTTCGCTATTCATTTCCTATTGAGAATCGACCAATCACATTCCTTTTTACACGAAATGCGATATTTACACCAATTTTGATTCTTTGCGACACGAGTTCCTCTACAATAAAAAACCAAGAAGAAACTTTATTAAAATGCCGTAAGTCATTTTAATAGATTTCCAGTCATTTGTTTTTGTCTCTTTGTCCTTTCAGAATTTTAATTGTTTAAACATAATTTTTACGACACCTAACAAAAAAGTTCTTTCGTTCCTTTCTGATGTTCCATTAATTATTTTCAAAATCCATTTTTTAACTTTCGTCTTTCTCTCTTTCTGTACAGCTCACATTACCGAAACTATCATTTTTTTATGTGTATATTCAGAACTCAAAAAAAGAATTCCCTGTTTTTTTTAGCTTCATATTGTCTACATTGCAGAAAAATCGACATTATTTTTACGTAACATGATGAACCCCCCCCCCCTCCTTAACATTTTGCTACCTAAAGATATTATCTCAACAATTGCCTTCTTTTTTCCCCACATCCTAACGGATCTCAATATTTGCTTAACATGAACTTCTTCTTGCAAAGCATTTTGCTATCATCTCTTTTCTTTTTTTGCTCGTACTCGCTTTTTGCCTTACTTTGCCGCTTTAAAATGCTGTCGCTACTTATACCGTCACTATTTGCATAAAAGTGTGGCTGGTAAGCAAGAGAAAAAAAACGTAGAAGTATTTCATGCAAGAATTGTTTGATTAAAACAACAAGGAAAAACTTTAACAGCTGTTACTCCCTTTATCCATTACTTCTTCCTTCGTAGCAGTTTTTTTTTTCAGTCTCTGTTTTTCTCTGTAACGTAAGTAGCTCGGATCTTCAGAGAGAAGAACAGAGATTTACAAAGCACGAAAAGAGATGGATAAACAAAAACAACCCGAAGTGACTTCTCATCTTACCTACAGCAACCTCAAAATCTGAAACATGAAGAAGAGCGAGTCTGTGAAGCAAATTTCAACCGGAAAGTGAGTGATACAGAGAGAGAACGGAAGATGCTTTTCCCCATACTGAGGCTGCATTTAATAAGTGATAAATCCCAGACTCCGAATCCAGGGAGGGAGAGAGAGGCAAGAGAGATAGGTTTCCATACGGCCTACGCCAACGAATGATGGCCAAGCAACGCTATTTTTGAGCGGGTGCAGCAGCGATGCTGTGTGCAGCGTTCACAGCCGAATGAACAGCCGCAGGAGATACGGACAGATCTAAGGGACAGCTGCCGCTGACAGTAGAGAGTAATGGCGTCTCCGGGCTTGAGGCGTCGCCGACAGTTACGTTGCTGCTGTGCTGCAGCTTCTCAGAACGGCGTATTTTGCTAACCCCTTCCTACCCCTTCTCACACACACCGCCCCGCGTCGAACCTTGCACGAACTTTCTCGGCTAAGTGATACCTCCGACTCGTAACAATGCTCTCCTGATTTTTCCGAGGGCCCGGATTTCATAAACGCCGGTTGGTGGATCTCGCCAGAGCTTCACCTTCTTGTGGCATTTCATCTGGTCCCGTGATTCCGTGCGGCCGGGGCCCACGTCGCCCATTTCCGCTGTTCAGTGAGGGGCGGGTAAAAGACGTTGCCTTCCGCTCGTGCAGCGGCAGCATGATAGGATAATGAGTTGCGACTTGCTACTTTTGCCGACCCACAGCAGACACCGACATTCTCTGCTCAGAAGGGCTGTTGCCTGGGAAACGATGATTCTTTCCTTGGTTGATGCGGTATATGAGTTCGGGGGATCCTGATGCAAAAGTGACGAAACTCCAGAAATGTAGAGCTTAAATATTTTCCCCCGACCGACCTTTTTCCCCTCCTACAGCTCTTAAAATATTCCTCGATAAGTGTGCTTATATGGCTTTAAAGCTTTCTGCATATAAATTCTCCATCTTTCTCTTTTCCTTATTTATTGTGATATGCGATAAAATTTTGTGCTTAAGAAACAGCCAATATAATGCACTTCACTATTTTCGAGATTTTCTTTCTATTTAGATTCCTTCAGTATACACACTAATGAAAGGTTTTCTGCTATGGAAAAATATTATCAGCCTTATAGTAAATAATCCTTAGTTTCTTGGTTTGTTTTTTTTTTTTTTGGGGGGGGGGGTTAGGTTTTTTTTTTTCTATTTTCCAAGTTGAATAGTACTCTGATGGGTTTTTAAAGCGATATATAACTAATCAAATGAAACATTCAGCAATACGCATCGTGTAAAGGAAAGGTATTCTCAGCGGTCTTTAAAACACGCTGGATTTTGATGAAAGATTCCCATATGCTTCTATCACTGCCCAGCAAGTTCCTTTCCCCAACAGCATTCTGAGCTTCGGATTCTTGTGACCTGGCCAATCAACCCATTGTACGCTCACAGATCATACAGTTCAGATCCTATATTGTTCTCTGTTAGCAATGGAATGATTATCGTATTACATAAAAAAAGAACATTTCGGATTACTTTAAGAAAAGGTTTTTTATAAATATATTTTTTCTTGTAGCATAAATTTTCGTTCTTCTCGCATATGCAAATAAAAACAAATAAATATCTCCTCAAGCAGCTGCTTGCCACAGAGGTCTGACAAGATTCAGTCAGTTTAATACGCCATAGAGGAGATCTATGAGGAAGTCGGTACTTCAGCAGGACAACAAAAATCCATGTCTTACTCGGGTTCGAACCCGGGTCTCGTTGATAAATTAAATACCTTAACTAAGGATTGAGTTGTGTTGTCCTATCTGTAAGTGGCGCTTTTTTAAACACGATGGACTAAACGGACAGGTCACAAGGACCACTAGGACTTAGAAAAGGTTGAAGGAAGAGAATCCACTGGACAGCTGTTAGGAGGAAAATGGAAGACTCCTGTCAAAGCCATCCAGGGTGTTCTTTTCTTTAATGTGCACAGGGTATGGCTCCCCGCACACGAGGCCACGGCTTTACGTCACAAACAACAGAAGGTTTCCGTTCCAATCCCATCCGTGCCTCCCACCTAGCAGAAGTAAATACCAACTCTGCAACAGGTATTTAATGAGGCCTAACACAGCAAAGCAAGGATGTGTATCCTATAGCTGTGACCCTATGTACAGGAGAAGAGTAACCTGTGCAGGATAAAAAAAACCCTTGCACGGCTATGAAGAAAGTTGCCATCTGTCTCCTAACAGCTGTCCAGTGGGTCTCCTTCCCCCTACCTTCTCTGAGCCCTCTGGGTCATTGTGACCTATCCATTTAACCCATTTGTGTCAAAAGAGCGTCTCTTAGAGGTAAAGCAACCCAACCCTTCTATCCAACTCTGAACCCGTGGTGTTCTGTAATCTGACCATTTAGTGCAAAAAATGTGACTCTCAGACGTAAAACAACCATTTTAACGCCAGTCGTAAACTGCGATTCAAATATCATGAAGTATGAAGAGCCCGATCTTGATCACACTTTGATCACACCAACCCTTCTATCCAACTCTGAACCCGTGGTGTTCTGTAATCTGACCATTTAGTGCAAAAAATGTGACTCTCAGACGTAAAACAACCATTTTAACGCCAGTCGTAAACTGCGATTCAAATATCATGAAGTATGAAGAGCCCGATCTTGATCACACTTTGATCACACCAACCCTTCTATCCAACTCTGAACTCGTGGTGTTCTGTAATCTGACCATTTAGTGCAAAAAATGTGACTCTCAGACGTAAAACAACCATTTTAACGCCAGTCGTAAACTGCGATTCAAATATCATGAAGTATGAAGAACCCGATCTTGATCACACTTTGTGAAATTTTCTAAACGTATTAAGCTTTACGTCACTTCTTACGTTACATCGTTTATTTTTCCTTCATTCACATACGGATGTGTAAGAACACGATTTCCCTTTCGATTGGAACAAAAAAAAAGAGTTCCAACACCGACACATCGTAACCTAGACAAAACCTAAACAGGAAAGACAAACCTATCATGGAAATTGCTTGTTGTGGCAGCAAGATTTGTAAGACTTA
The DNA here is from genome assembly GCA_038380435.1 of Ryuthela nishihirai. NCBI lineage: Eukaryota > Metazoa > Arthropoda > Arachnida > Araneae > Heptathelidae > Ryuthela > Ryuthela nishihirai. The sequence goes on along the minus strand of JAWZYU010000016.1, from coordinate 29,858,329 downwards.
TCCCAGTCCCTTTTATCTCTTAAGCATATTTGACGACAAATATTGACGTTTCTGTAAAACATGCGTTTTTAGATTCAGCCATTGCCTTTCATTTGTTTTTCGTCCGTCGTGTTTGCATTTTTTATTTCTAACCAAGCAGGCGATTCTTTCCCTGAAAGTGCTTCAGCCATTTCTGTCACCAGGGCCACATCTGCAAATAGATGATTCATTCTCCTCTTATTAAACTTCGTTATGTCTGCAGCAAAGGCTTTGTAAACGGCAAACGACCAGAAAACTTCCCACGACCTAAAAGTCTTTCCTTTTTATTTGTTTAGAGGTAAGAAATTAAAAATATTAGATTTACATTATGGTTAACTGTGTTATTTAATTTACAATTTAATATCGTCTATATAGACTTTTTATGGGACGGATTTTTAATGCTTTTTTTTTCCTTCGATTTAAAATCATCTGTGAATTGGTCGTAGAAGTTGATATTGTTGAAATTATTAATATTGTTAAATAAAAATAAAATAAATACCCCCTCAAGCAGCTGCTTGCCACAGAGGTATGATGCATTTAAAAGAAATTGGTTGGTTATTAATTTGTTCAATCATTTTAACTGATATTAACATTGTGGGTCAACGGTATTAAAGAATTACAGTCGAACATCGCGTATTCGACCTTCGGTTATCCGACGTTCCATGTTATCTGATTGGACTTGAGAGCCCACAAAAATCAGTCAGATGTTTTTGTCTGTTTTTTTCAAGAACTTGTGCTAAAAGTAAGAGCTAAGATCACCAAATCCAGCAAACAACTTCAGCTCACCGTAACTTAGTGCAATGTGAGGGTTTGCATCCCATAACATTTAGTCCCAAACCCCCAATAAACAGATTAATATGTAATGATAAGCAAGTGAACGAGTTCTTAATAATAACCATATTTCCAACCGTGTGAAACAATGCGCGTTGACGTAACAATTTGGTCGTGTCCACGCGAGGCTAGCCGATTCGTTGGCTATTCAGTAGATAGAGTCCATTTGAACAGTTTCAGAATAGTTAATGTGCTCCGTGTTTTAAATGTTATTATTGTAATACCGAACTTTCAGTTATCCGACCACACTTCGGTCTGGTTTAGGTCAGATAATCGAGGTTTTACTGTGATATATGTTCCCAAAATTAACTGAAAATATCTCATCAACCTGAAAGAAATTCTGAAGAAGTTTTTTTTTTAAGTTAGTTCTTAGTCAACCTCTGAAGGGTAGCATCGGATGTAATTAAGTGTTCAATTGATTGTCCAGAAATATAGCGATTATATTGTTTTGAATATATAATCTAATGTTCTGCAGAGATATAGTCTAAAGCGTTTATACAAATGGGCCACTGTCAAATATTAAAGGAAATTTTAGTGAAAATATAAACACACGTGTACACAAAGTAAATCTATATCAAACATAATGCCCCTAATGATAGTTTCGTCGTTGTTGCTGCTGTATTTCCTCTGAGCGGCACTCTTTTGAAGACTATAGGCTTAATGGCCAAGTCACAAGGACCCCCAAGGGCTCAGAAAAGGTTGGAAGGGTATCCACTGGACAGTTTTTAGCAGACAGATGTAAGCCTACCGTCAAGGTCATCCAGCAAGTTCTTTAACGGCATAGGGTATAGCTCTCCCGTTCACAGGGCCACAGGCTTAATGTCCCATTCGACGACGGCTTTTCCAAGCTCATCGGTGTCCCTACTGACCGCGGGAAGAGCGGGGAGTTTGGGGAGATAAATCTCAAAGCTGACCTAGGTGGAATTCGAACCTGGGAACTGCAGATTACGAGTCTGGCACATTACCAAGTAAGCCATCCCCGTAAGTTTCGTCTGCTTACTGATTATTTATGAAACATTTAATATTGCACTTAAAAATTGCTGTTTATTCTGGAAGCGTAGTCCCAATTATATTTTAGCTGTTGTTGTGCTCTCAAGACTTTCTTGGAGGTCCAAAGGATCACCAAAAGAATAAAGTTGACCTCAGGAAGCTTTCTTCAGATTCAGTATCGATAATCAAATTTCAAAAAATAATGCTGATAAATTGTGACCTCTTTTTCTGTTTCGGACACAACCCTAGTCTCGAGATAGGTCTGGAAGAATCGAGCGATCATCGGACAAGCTACAAGAGAGTTTTTATCCTCTTCATGTGAGAGAAGAACGAGACAGGTTTGTTATCTGTCTTCCTCTGCTTCGAGTGATGCTAATTTGCATACGCTGCAACAAACCATATGTTTGCTTTCATCACGTGTTGTCGCAGCCCAAGTGCCCCCTGTCGGAGTTGCCGCTCATTACACCCAACCGCCGTTGCCACCGACAGTAAGCAAACCCAAGTGGGATGCGAGAGGAGGAGAAGGAGGAGGAGGAGGAGGAGGAGGAAGAGAGAAGGAGGATGATAATGCCCGAGTAGCTGGGATTGAGAGTGCTTGTGCGAAAGCGGACCGATTTAATAAGTTGCGTACACAACTCATTTACATGGTTCAAACCTTCGAGAGAGTCGTAGTTAGCCGTAGGAGATGTGCGGAGAACAGTGAGATAGACATGGGTCAAAGGAGGCCGGGGAGTTGGATGATGAGTATTGGTGATGGTGCACAGTGAAGGAACTAAGTGAATAATTCATCAGAAGTGCCTAGCAAGTTTTGTGGTAGCAGCGTTTCCAGCGATAGCCGTGTATTGATCTATAGAAAGGAGTTACGAGATTCGTGTACGTCTTTCCCCCCTGGGAGTGGGGTAGTAAAGTGACCTCTGAGTTGTTTCACCCTGGGCACACCTGCTGTCTTTAATGCCAGAAAATGGAACAAGTCTTGCTCAGATACAGTACAGCAGAGAATCACAGTCCAAACCTCATGGATCTGAAGTAACGTTCCCAAAATTCAATATTTGTCTTCTTTAAGCAGGCCAAAAAAATTCTGAAGTTAATGGAAAAGTTAATGTAGAAAAGGGGAAGAAAACATCTTTTTACGGCATGTTTTTGTTTGCCTTGTTCTGCTAAAAGCATAGAAAAACTGCGAGATTACTATTAACTATCCAATAACAATGCAAGGTTTGCAGATAGAAATCAACCGCTGTCAATAACACAAAAGCGCATTACTCAGGAGATATGTAAAAGACTTGTAACAATTATTCAAATCTGATTATTTGGAATATTATTAAATTCTTTAAGTTTTTTTTTGGAGAGCGATAAAAAGTTTAAAAGAAAGCAAAACATTAAGCTACAATATTTTTAATAGTTACTTGGATAAAATAGTTTGAATATTACGTAATCAGGTGTTTTTTCACCCAAAAAACTGAAATCAATGCTCTCTTCTTTAAAATTACGTTTGAAACATTTTTTTTAATAATCTGTCATTTCGTTGCACTGTCCTAAACTTTTTCCGAAATGCAAAATCGCAAGTGAAATACAGAAATTAATGTTTCTTCTCATTTTAGATCATAAAATACAACTCCCAACTAAAATGCTATCACCATAGATTAGTATCATATGAAATCAATATTCTTCAGATCAGAACAATGGGAGAGGAGCTTGCTCAGAGTAAGTATCCCTTTTGTCAACTCATCCCTCCAAATCTAAAAATAGCATTTTGCACACAAACACACCTTGGAAGTGATATAACGGCATTTCGTATACTTTTTATTTACCGTTAAAAGACAATTGCACCTCTCTTGATAATCATAAAAAGGTATTTTACATCTTCCTTAGAAACTGTGGAATGGCATTTTGTAGACAAACACAGCCTTGAAAAACATAAAATGGCTCAGTAATAGAGTATCACATAAAAACATACTGTAGACAAGAAACACTGGAAATAATTAGTTGAAAAACATTGAGTGTTCTGAATGGGATTCGAACCCGCGTCTCCCGGACGTCATAACCTCTAGATCACCAGGATCTAACCACCTCTTCAACAAAGCATCCTTCTCAAATAAACGAAAAATAGTATTTTTAAATGCGCCTGTAATTCCTAAAAAAAAGTATTTCCTCCCTCTCCCAGCCCTACAATGTTTTTCTTTGCGTTCATATCAATTATAAGATTGTTAAAGGTAATGAATACCATCTGCACTGCGTTTAATTAGATTCTCGAATTAAGATTCTGTAATTCTTTTAATATCCTCCTTTGTATGGAGACGGGGTTGTTTCAGTCGATGGCGGACCAGGATCGTAATCTACAGTTTCCAGATTCAGTCCCACCCCTGAGCCAGCGCTAAGAGTTATCCTCTCAAAACCCCCATCTTGTCGGGGACGGGGATGACTCATTCGGTAGGTGCGCCAGGCTCGTAATCTGCAGTTCCCAGATTTGAGTCCCAACTGGGCCAACGTTGAGATTTACCTCCTAAAAATTCCCTGTCTGTCAACGGTCAGTAGGGGACACCGATGGGCTTGGAAAGGCCGCAGTCCGTCAGATGGGACGTTAAGCGTGGCGCCGTGTGCGTGAGAGCCATACCCTGTACACGTTGAAGAATAAGCTGGAATGCCTTGATGGGAGGCTACCATCTGTCTCCCAACAGCTGTTCCAGTGATTCCCCTCCCCCAACCTTCTCTGAGCCTTCGGGGTCCTTGTGACCTGGCTATTTAGCCCATGGTGTGCAAAAAAAGTGCCGCTCAGAGGTAAAACAACACAACCCCTTTCTGTTTATAGTTCCATTTATTTTCTCATAAATATCTAGAGAATCGGATTATACTTTTAACTATCACTTACTCCAACATTTCCCAATAAGTCTTAGTCAAAATATTTCATATATTTATTTCAAGTAAAACTTTATCGTATCAAGTGTAATAGTATGAATTTTCATTTTTCCTAAATCGAACGTCACAAGAGATGTCAAACGACGGTCTCCCCCGACCAATCCACCCACCTTGTACATATGTTTCCTTTGCATGACCAAGCAGTTCGGCAGAGGAGCGACGATGCAGGAACCAGGGGAATATAACTGCAGACAGACCTGGCGACGAGCAAACGTATCAGGCCACAGCCTGCTACACCAGCTGCTGCTGCTGTTCTGCTGTTTGCCGATCTTGAACGACAGAACTTTTCTGCTCCCTTGGCCTACCCCTCATCGCTGCCCTCCCCGAAACACACTTTCTCTTATTCTCTCTCTTTCTATCATGCATGGAACAAAACGCGAAGGTTTTCCTTCCACTCCGTGATTGATTGTGAGAGGCCGTGTGCCAAGTGTGCGACTAACAAGATGGCAATGTAGCACATAGCGCATTTCCTGTGGCTCTTTATTCTCCACCCCTGCGCTATTCCCTTTCCCTCCACCAGTTATTGATAGAGAATCGATGGCCATAATTGATCCCACGCATCCCGAATGCAGTGTAATTGCAGACGCAACGAAACGATGCGTACGAGAACTGCTCCTCTCTGTTCAGTCCCGCCCTTTGCGGCCACAGACTGAGTGCATGCACACCTGGAAGGACAACACGCCATCTTCCCACACTCGGCTTCCCAACGTGTAATTTCTCTGCACGTTTTCCCTCCTTTTCTTTCCGCCGGCGAGGATTTGCTGGAAGAAGTGAGTGGCAAAATTCGAGACTTTTTTCTTTCGACTCATACTTTTTTTTCTTTGTAACTTTTTTTTCGTTTCTCTTCTCGCTTCCTTTCACAGTAATCTCAGCCTTGCGCACTCATTCAATGCGGCCACTTTTTTTGCGTTCTGATAAAAACAGATCAAAAGATTAATAAAGTTTATTAAGACGAAACTTTTCGCAAACCTATAATAAACATCTTTACTCACTTGTAGAGAGACTTTGGGCTGTAAGTTGTTATACCTTTGAATAACACTTTTCTTAACACAATGAGCTGTGTAGCCAGGCCACAAGTATGCCAAGAGTTCAGGTTGGTTTAGGTTGGGTTGTTTTACCTCTGAGCGGCACTTTTTTGCACACCATGGGCTAAATGGCCAGGTCACATGGACCCGGAAGGCTCAGAGAAGGTGGGGGAGGGGACCCACTGGAACAGCTGTTGGGAGACAGATGGTAGCCTCCCGTCAAGGCCATCCAGCATGTTCTTTAACATGCACAGGGTATGGCTCTCCCATACAATGGGTCACGGCTTAACGTCCCATCCGACGGACGGCGGCATTTCCAAGCCCATCGGTGTCCCCTACTGATCGTGGGCAGGGCGGGGAATTTCGCGGAGATAAATCTCAACACTGACCCAGCTGGGACTCGAACCTGGGAACTACAGATTACGAGCCTGGCGCACTACCGACTGAGCCCCCCCGCCCCCCAATAGTTCAGAGAATGTTCAGAAAGGGAAACTACTAGACAGTTGTTAGCAGACTGATGGAAATCTCCCCTCAAGGCATCAAACTTGTTCTTTAACGTGCACATGGGTATGGCTCTCCTGCGCACGGTGCCACGGTTTAACCACATAACCGATGGACGGCGGGCTTTCTAAGCACATCGGTGTCCCTTTTCTCACCAATTGCGGGGAGGAGAATAGCAGAGATAAATCTCGATACAGGTAGAGTTGGGTGTCGAACCTAAGAAAAATCTGATTACGAGCCTGGCGCGTTACCAACTGAGCCACCCCCGCCCCTAATAGAGGAATATATCACATGGTAAATAATAGTAGAAATTTTAATATTTGTAAGTGACGTAGCATGAGTGACATGCATAAAGAGGCTATAATACTGCGCAGTTGACACTTCAATAGTTTTTACAGATCATAAGCCAATGACTTTTTAATTACCTGCCGAAATCAGCCTATGATCTATTAAAACCATAGGAAACTGAACTGTTCAACCTCATAAGCTCTCCATTGTCTCCCTAGCTACGTCTCATACTATATGTTACCGCTAAAGCTCGAAAGCCGTTAATGTGCACATTACCTAGCTAATCTGCAGATTAACTGATTTGCTCCGTTAACGTATGGAATCAAGAGTTTTCCGCATTTTGCCTAGATAATGTGCACATTAACGGCTTCCGTAACGTTAAAGTTCAAAAGTTTGTTTCCATCATAGTGGTGAATCTCTTCAATATGAATCTTAGTGTCACGTGATTCACTCGTCCGCATTATAAAAAACGCCCCGGATGAGCGGAGGCCAAGTGAGAACGAATCGGTAAAGTGATTCATTCTTGATAACGAATCACTAAAATGATTCGTTCTCACTTGGATTGCTCATTTTGGGGGCGTTTTTTATAATTCGGACGACTGATTCATGTTGACAGAGGGATGACCCTGGTTTCAACTCTACTCTCTGACACTAGATAAATAACATTATGTTAATTTAAGCGTACAGAAACGTTTCTGTTGTTCCAGCAAAGATCTTATTTTCACTTTAACGAGTGCCTAGTAGGTAATGTGCAGGTTATCCAGGTAATTTGCAGATTACCTAGTTAATTTGAGAAATGAAACAATTTTCCGCACGTTAACGGATCACCCTAGTTAATCTGCACAATACCTAGATAATCTGTAGAATAACTGATTTCTGCACTTTAGCGGTAACATATGTTACACCAAATAACTTTTATATTTGTTTGTTACAAACCCACTGCAAAAATCTAAAATACTCTGGTGAGCATTGAGTCTCCTTGTATCCTATTGTATATATTAAAAAATGATCAAGAAGTGTAGTGAAAATTTATTTATCCGAGATGATTTTTATACCACAGATATGAATATCTGAATACACCATAAGCATTGAAACATAATTTTAATAAAAAAAGGACGAGCAATAATAACATTTCACTTACCCGAGATATAATCGCCTTTCAAACTATCCGTAGTGTCAAAAATAAAGAGATTATTAAAACTACAACAGAGTTATTGCTTCCATCGTGACATCTAGAAAACATTAAAATATTATCTAAAACACTTTTTAATGTATTGCAAAAAAATTAGTAATGATTCCATGGGCATTCGCAGAAAATTTTCCAGGGGGGTGGAGGGCAAAACTTGGAGACAAATAATTACATCAATAAATTTTTATTTAATTATTTAATTTTTTAGAGTTTTTTTTTACAAATAGATTATAGAATACAGTATTGCATCAATACAAAAACACATACATAACGTATATAAATTAATTTCGTTTAAATTGTTACGATTATAATTTGTGGAATTTTTTAGTCGTTCCCAGGGGGCAAGTGCCCCGTTTGCCCCCCTCTGCGGACGCCATGAATGATGAGTATCCCATAAAATGCACAAGGACTGAGGATGCTATGCCACTGATTCACACAAACATTTAACGATATCTCCGTCTAATCACATCTAAATTATTTAATCTTCAAGTAAATTCATAAGATAAAACTGACATGTCTGGATTGCATTTCTCTTCACAATGAAAACCATTTAGAAAGATTAGAGCTCGTTTTCTAAAAATCATTACAATTCAGTTCAACGATTTCTTATTATAAATGTTTCCCATCAAAATTTAGAAGTATAAAACAACTATTGATTTTTAAGTCTTCTAAATTTACTTCTACATTTCTCTTAGGATATTTTTATTGCCGTTATTGGAAATACGAACATTTTTGGTTTTACTATTATTACTAAACCATGCTGTTCTTGTTTCCCAAAGTAGAGAACAGATTTTATGAAATAGCTTTCTTTGTAAGAAAGAAATTTGTGTTTATAAATATGTCAAAACGCCATGCTTCTACCAACTCTTGTGTTCTTTCTATAAATATTTGTTTGTTGTTGTGTTCTTCTTCTGATAGATTTTGTCTGATAAAAAAGTCTGATAAAACAATAAAAATAAATTTTTAAATGAGACTTATTTATAACAAAAGTAGGTTAACATTAAAAATTAAGCAAAATTTGTTTGTAAGTATAATCTTTTTTCGTTATTTATATCAACGAAATGAAATTTAATATTGAACAATTACTAATTTGGAAACCTTCTGAACTTACAACTAAAATTTTTTAAATATTTCGTATTTTTTATCCGTAAAACGATGTATTACTTCATACATACCCTTAACTACCAATTAATTTTCGCAACATGCAAAAATATATAAATTGTTTCTATAGAACCAAAAATAAGAAAAACTTTCCAAGACTTTCAAATAATGGCAGCTCCTTTTTTTACCTCTAATATATTTATTTGCAAACTAAACAATTAGTGAAACCAAATTAGATATATCTGTTCTCGCGCATTTTTATCTTGGCATTTAATTATCAATTAAGGTAACAGTAAGTGAAGTTTTTGTTTGTCTTCCACTGCATACCTCTTGATTAGACTCTACACAGATCAGAACTCTCCCCCCCCCGCCCCAGTGAAATGAAGAGAGCGTTTGTTTAATTTGATGTTGCTCTGCTGGAATTTCTACGCTGTAACGTATCGTAAGGTAAGATAAAAGAAGTAAAATTGCTAATTTACCCGTGATAGCTTTCCACCAGACTTCTGAAAATAAAACGAAAATATGCAAAGCAGAGTTGTTTGCATTAAACTTTAACTTAAGCGGAGAGTGTCGATTATGGAAATATAAAAGAGTAATCCGTAAAAATAACCACGCGATAACGATAGTTTATGTTATTTAAAAAAAATTCTTTGTTAACTGCTTTCATTCCAAGAGAGCTGATAAATTAATAGTCAGTGGCTTAACGCCCCATTTTAAACATTAAAAGTTTTGTTTTTTTATGAAAAAAAACCTTAATGCTTAAATCAATCTACAGATTACCTGTAGATATAGAATTTAATAAATGCATATGCGGAAAAAATTACTAATAACGCTTAATGCTTAATTTGTCTTTTGATGAATCTGAAGAATTATGATATCTTAAATTTTCAAACTAGCAAATTTTTAAAAGCTTACTATAGAATTAATCTCTTCTACCCTTCTTTTAAGTATTCAAACAATAACATATCTATATAACTTAACATTCAATAACTTTTATATCTGAATGTGTGCATCTTAATCTTGGAAGCAGAGTTGGTTAGGACTGAAAAAATTCAAATAGGACAGTATCTTAGAATTTCTCCAAGTTTCAATACGTAACCGTATAATTAAAAGAATTCCATCACTTTTTCAAATCGCCATAACTAATATTCGAGGGGTAAAAATTTATTTTTATATATCATCACTACTCTTTATAAATTAGTAAATGTTGTGCTGTTTTACCTCTAGGCGGAGGTTTTGTGAACACTTTGGGCTAATTGGAAAGCTCACAAGGACCCCAAGGGCTCAGAGAAGATCGTAGAAGGGGACGCATTTTAGGTGCCAGATAGAAGCCCCGGTCAAGACCACTGAAGTTTTCTTTAACGTGCAATGGTTATGCCTCTCCTGCACACGAGACCATGGATGACAGACTTCCAAAGCCAATTGGTGAACCATTCTCATCAAGGGTAGAAAAGGTATTAACGGAGATAAGTTTCCACAGTAGGGACTCGAACCTGAGAACTGCAGATTAGTAGCTTGGTGAGACACCCACGAAGCCAACCCCAGACATTATGAAACTGGCAGAAAGAGTTGGGTTGGGTTGGGTTGTTTTACCTCTGAGCGGCACTTTTTTGCACACCATGGGCTAAATGACCAGATCACATGGACCTCGAAGGCTCAGAGAAGGTTGGGGGAGGGGACCCACTGGAACAGCTGTTGGGAGACAGATGGTAGCCTCCCGTCAAAGCCATCCAGCGTGTTCTTTAACGTGCACAGGGTATGGCTCTCCCGCACACGGGCCACGGCTTAACGTCCCATCCGACGGACGGCAGCCTTTCCAAGCCATGCAGAAAGAGACCGAGTGTTGTTAGGTTCAAGGGGGCCGCTTAAAGGGAGTGCTACGAACGATCCAGAGGCCTGGGAATTGTTGACTTAGAGAATCTCTCACTTGTAGCAAATAATGAATAGGTGCGCTATCTTGTTGAAAATTTACGTTTCCTTCCGTGGTGGCTGATTTGTGATAACAAAATGATCTCGTGAATATTCTGCTTTTGCGAACCTTTGGAAAACAAACTTGACTTCTCTTTATTGTCATTATCGTTAACTTTCCTTTCGTGTAACAAATGAAGTAGATACTCGTAAGCATATATATATATATTTGAAACTGCATATCTACTTTGTAATTGCCCTGTATATATTATCAATTGAGTTGTGCACTATATCCTGTGATTCTTTTGACAGACATTTAAGCTAGAAAATAGTGAACATTTTAGTTACAAAAGTCCTTTATTACAATGAACTCTTTTTATAAACAGAAAGCAGCAACCCCATAATTATCTTAGCAGCCTTTAAATTCGTCTCATTCTCAACACAATAATGAAATCTATTAACACTCTCCTCTACAGGCAATCTATACCCAATAATTATCTCAATTCTGGATCGGTCGTACGACTCTTCTTTAAAGACACATATAAAAAGCAACACAAGGAATAAAAGTAAAGCTATATATATATATGCAATAAATGCGTATTATATCTTTTTTATACTGCCAAAATTTCCAACCGATTTTCTGTAAAATGAGACTTATCCCCACCTCCCAGCTTATCAAATCAACATCCATTCCACTAAGGATGAATCTCAAGATTTTTCCCAAAGCTCAATTGCCGTAGTCCATCTTGAATCGCTTCTATTGCCGCATCCAGGCTTCCGTCTTCGAGACGAATGATCTTTTTCCATCCCAGCGCCGCCTCCAATGCTCGACGCACACTGACAGCGATCAGATTTAGACATTTTATGGCCTCCTGTAATGGGCCATAAATGCAGCCGAGTGGCAGCCACCAACCACGGCTGCTAGACAAGTCGCAGTAGCGCTAAATTAGCGCCTTGTGTGGTGGAGGCATGGCCCTTGACCTCCTCTGACCCATAGTTTCCGAACACACTGCAGATCTCCTTTACTCTTGGCTTCGTAGTGCACTCATTTTCCATCCGAATATACTAATACTATCTAACCTTTCGATGTGTTGACAAGCGGCGTTTTATTACTTCTCTCCCCATCATATTTTTATTCATTGCGTCCTTGTTTCATCGAATCGATCATCGACCTCGGATATTCATTTGCGTTTCTATTTATAAGCGGAGGAACGTGGGATCGGTCTGTGTAGTCTGTCAGGCTCAACCGGCAGGGCACGAAACTCGTAATTTGCAGTTCCCAGGTTCGGATTCCACCTGGACGAGCGTTGAGATTTTCCTCCGCAAATCTCCCCGCCCTGCCCTCGATCAGTAGGGTACACCGATGGGCTTGGAAAGTCCTTCGGGTGAGACGTTAAGCCGTGGTTCCGTGTGTGGGAGAGACATACTCTGTGCACGTTAAAGAACACGTTGAGTGTCTTGACAAGAGGCTTGCAGCTGTCTCTTAACAACAATCCAGGGGATCTTCTTCCCTAACATTCTCTGAGCCCTGGTGGTCCTTGTGACCTGGCCATTTATTCCATTGTGTGCAAAAAAAACAGAGTAGTTCAGAGGTAAAGCAACCAACCGTTTAATTCGGCAAGACATGTAAACTTCTAAACATACCGATACTGTTAAGATACTCCCATACATTTCAATATTGCTTACATAAAAAATGCCTTAAAATACAGGCAATGAAAACAATTTGTAGACCACGAAAAAAAAAACCTCTCTGACCCCCAGTGATCCCCTGACCACAGTTTAAGAACAGCTTTTTAGGGTTTTTATGACCTAGCCATTAATCGATGTCCAATGACTCCCTTTCTACAACTCTTAAGCTTTTCATAGCCTTTGAGATCTACCCATTAAGATCCGCTTGCAGTTTATGATTTAACCTTTCGACTAACTATAAGTTATAGTCTTTGTGACCTAACAGTTTAGCCCATTGTTCAGAAGAAACATCGTCGGAAGCAGGCCTGCATCTGGAAAAAAATAAAGGGGAAATAAAGAGGAATAAATTACATGCTTGTCCTTAAAAAAAATAATGTGGGGGGAAGCAAGAGACTGGATTTCCGTTGAAGTGTGACATTTTCCCCCATTTTTAGGTGTTTTTTAAATATAATATTGAAAACATGCATGAAATATTCATAAGTTTCATCATTTTAGGCCTTTAATTTTCTTTCTAGCATTATCAAAGTGGGGTGGAGGTAATCACTTACACCCCCCACCCCTAGATTCAGGCGTTTTCGGAAGTTAAATCAACTCAACCGTCCTGGCGGTTTCTTTTTGAAAATACATGTTTTTAGGTCCTTTTCATTTAATTTTGTGCCTTATTACAGCAAGAATTGATTTTTATTATCACTTTAAACATACTTTTAATCTCTCACGTTCATTATATTATTGCACCTCAAACTAACTCTAGTTGGAAGAAAGTAAATTTTTTCCGAAAAAGGCTGAAACTGGAACAAAAGCGAAGATAAAAAAGAACATCCTAATAACAAGAAAACTCTGGCACTCGAAATTTGTGTTATTCCCTTGATAGCAATAGCGATGACCCGTGATGATGAGAAATACCTAAAAGTAACAAGGCAGTGGACATTTCCATCCGGCAACTGCTCTCTGCTTAGTCTCAAGGGAATAAAAGTATAAAAACTAATTATTAAGCATCGTTCAGACATTTTATTAAATAAATGCTGCTCTCTTTTTTTCCACATTCTGCAGCAGAAAAATTAAGAATATTCTTATGGAAGAGGTTAATTGTTTCTTTTTATGTCTTTTATCCTTCCAAAAGAATTCAGGCCTAACAATATTGCCAAAAATTAACATCAAAAGTGCCATTTTAATACTTCTGCAAAACAGCATAATAAAATAATAGACTGTCCTGGTACTTTTTAAAATAAAGAGAATGAAAGGAAATTATATTAAAAATTAATTTAAAATGAAGAGAATAAAAAGAAATATTAAAAATTGATTTAAAATAAAAAAAAATTATGAAGAAAATTAATTTAAAATATAGGGAATAAAAAGAAATATTAAAAAATGATTTAAAATAAAAAGCATAAAAAGAAATTATATTAAAAAATTAATTTAAAATAAATGGAATAAAAGGAAATTATATTAAAAATTAATTTAAAATAAAGAGAACAAAAAGAAATATTAAATATTAATTTAAAATAAAAAGAATAAAAAGAAATTATATTAAAAATTAGTTTAAACAAAGAATAAAATAATTCCAGAACGCGTTGTGTTTGAGCTGATGGTTCTTCGTTGCTTTTATAAAATCAATTTTTCTCTTTTAAGTAAAGATCTAGTTGCTGTTAGCTGAAGACTTTATCACAATAAAAATTTTAAATAATTATATTAAAGAGAGAATAACGTTTATATCGTAGTCATATTTTTTTGTTTTCGATTCTACATTCAGTACAAAACAACTTCGAGGCATTTCAGATTTCGAAAACGCTCTCCGAAGACACCTTCAGCTAATACATGAGGTTGGAGAAAATCGGAAAAATCTAACCAGCCAGCTGTTTTTACCACAAGCCAGAGTAAATGCATATACGAATGTCGGAAGGAAAGGCAAACCATTTGTCATGCTTCAATGTACATTGGAAAAGAGCAGTAAAAGAAATTAATGATATTGCATACAGTAGTGAGAGTTCATGTCCTTAGAAATGTTTTATTCTTGTTCACTAAACAATACCTATATGCACTAAAAAAAATGCAGGTTTCGACCGAACAGCAGTTCGAAACTAGTCGCACACTAAGGAGTAGTGCGAATTAAAAAAAAAACCAGTTAAGACGTGCTACTGCAAACTCTAACAGTAAACTTTAAGCTATCTAAGCTTTTATATAATAGTAAAAATAAAAAAATTGCTATGTGCTTTCAAAAACCTGTACGGTACATAACAAAATATCATAGTCTTCGGACATTTAATAACTATTAATAAAAAAATAAATGAAGGTCTAATCACACAACCGGACTTTCTGTGAAACAGTGAATTTATTATAGTAAACGGTCAATCAAGAACTGAAAACGTGATGTGATAAATCCGGAAAGAACAAACTTCCAACTTGCAATCAGCGAACAGCTCCTCTGAAGAACCGGATTTTGGTAATATTCTTAAACAGTGTCCAAAAATATTTATAACCATGCATTTAGCCAATGCAGGTATTTACCTTTAAATTGCCCTACAGCTTTAATAAAAAGTGCCTTATCGCTAAACTTGTCTAAATTTTATTCATCCATTTTTTCCTTAACTTTGAAAGTAGCAAGCCACGCCTGAAAATTCACTCGTCATTGATGACGAGTGGATTGATGATGATTGATTTTCATGTTTATTTTTATGCGTCTTTAAGGTTTGAGGAGCAATAATATAATGAAGAGATAAAAAAAGGTTTACAAGGATAATAAAAATTAGTTCTTGCTGTAATATGGTACAGAATTAAATATAAAAAAACTGAAAGCTTGCATTTTTAAAAAGAACGGTACGCAACATTCTTTTTACAGTACAGTTCTTTTTATTGTACTGCAAAAAGAACAGTTCTTTTTGAAAATACAAGCTTTTAGATTTATCTTTAATTTTGCATTGTCAATCCAACTCAAACATTTTGACGGTTGAGATGGATTTAACTTCTGACGATATTTTTTGCTGAACAATCCTTTCCAGTTATGATGATTCTAAAGAAATTTAAAACATTTTACACATTATTAACTGAAATAACTTTTTTGTATGTAGTTAAAGAATTGAAATTTCTGACATTTGCTTTATGCATTAAATGGAATAAACTCTTCCCCGCCATGCGTCTTTAAGGGAAAAAAAAATAAAATATAAGTCATATCAAAACAGTTCAAGTTGTTCTTGAAGTAAACGGAAAGCATTCCCTCCCAAGTGTGGAGTCGAATCAAGCCTTGTTTATTCTGACAACAGAAAGGGTGAATTCCAACCTTGTAACCATGCACCTGATCGCCGACTTTGCTTTCTGCTGAACCTAATGCTTCTCATCAAGGGAGAACCATCACACCCGTCCCGGCGGGAAATCGCCCAGATCTGTTGGATTTTCCGGCTCAGCAGTCGGGGGCCAGTCATGTCACCAGGGGCCTCGCTTCCTCCTGGCCTCCACTGGGGCTTTATTAGTTGGTCATCAGGACTAATGCTCACTGTGCTAGGGGTCGTTTCCTGGTCTTTTTGTTGATTTTTGGGTGTTACGTCCAGATGTGTAAGAAAAATAGCCTTGGGGAACTTTTTGAATTAACAGTTAGAAGAACCAATATATTTACTCTTTCTATAAATAGTTTATTTATTCAATGCAGGATAAAACTGAAGCAATGTTTTCGTAGTATAAACAATTGCCTTGAATTATCTGCCTTTAATACTACTAAATATAAAAATAACTCATGGGCAGGAAATATCTGCTGTAATGCTTAATTTTACAAAACATAAAATTAATCTAGTAGATTCCCGGAACTGCAGTTTATGTCATTTACCAGAAAATGCTACACACATTTTGCAAAATTGTAATAAATTTAATAAGCCAAGAAAAATCTTTTTTAACAAACTTCAAAAAATTGGAATTCAAGAATTTCGAATTAATACTATCTTAAATCATCTTTTAAATGCTACAAAATTAAAAAAACTATTTATTAATTTTAGATTTTCTCAAAGAGACAAATGTATATGGAATTCACTTTAAATTTAATTTTTAATTTAAATTTTTTTTTTCATTGGGAAAGACTGAAGAAGGACTTCCATTCTCAAGTACGTATGCATTGTAGGAAATAACTGACGCCTAGTAGTTATTTATATTCATTAAATGATTATAATTTTACAGGTAGTTTATAGTTCTGTCGTTAGCTTTGTATAGGCTTTTTAATAGACCACACTTTGACTTAGTACCTTTATTCCATTATATATGTTTGCGCTTTTTTTTCAAATACTTAAGGGATTGTACGCCGTGGGAAATATAAACATCATTTGACTTTGTCAACGTTTGTGCTGCAAACAAATGAAAGTCTCTTTTAAATCTTGTGAATAAAGATTTGGCAATTTGTGAGAATATTTGGAGTAAATTGTTTTTTTAGCTGTTGATAATCAATGCACATTGCCTGGCAAAAATTCTTTGTCGTTTTCCAAATTACAAAGTTTCAATTCTATGCATATAATTCTCTTTGAAATGGGTTTTGAAGTGCTGCTAAGGGTCATCTCTCTCAACTGCTGAACTATAGCAGCTCTGTTTCGTCGTTCAGTTCGTGCCAAAACAAACACCTCTCCTTGTCTGTCAGAGCTTTTTCCTACCGCCTTTGCTGCTAATGGCGGACGTTTATTGAGACAATTACCATTCTCCATACACTTCTGATATTATGCCCAGTGATATTCCAATGAGTTTCATCACCTTCTTTACTATTCACCTGCCCATACGCTCTAAAGTTGAACCTTCTTTTGAAGTCAGTCAGATCAGACTTTTTACACTTATCGCACTTGACTTTGCTTTCCATCAATCCTCTACGGCTTTTATAGGACTTTGTAGTGACGTAGAATACTTACATCAGTAAGAAATTTTATATACGTTTGCATGGTATTTCATGTTACTTTGCTACGATGCAATGTTCATTGTATATTGGCTAAGCAGTGTATATTAAAGTTGTATCAAATGGGAAATGTACTGGGACATTCTGTGTAAGGACACTTCGTGCGTATAAACAGAATGAGTTTATGATATATACAGGGTGAATCTGAAAAAGTGGGCAAAACTTTACGGGGTGGTAGAACGCAGCTATACGAGCAATATTCGTCATAGAATGTATGGTCGGAACGCAAGCGGTGAGAAGTTAAAAGGTAGTTTTCCACTGTCACATTTGAAAAATGAACACAAGAAGGAGAGGAGATACTCTGTGCCTCACTTGCATTCCCGTCCGCCGCACCGTACACAAAGTGCATATCCGCCATTTCGTGGTTAGTATAACCAGCCATCCTCTCGGCAATCCACGGTAGAAATGCCGTTGGGTGCGAGGACCGACCCTTTTATACCATTTCCAACGCCACCTAGCGGCTCGCCGTTTGCGTTCCGCCCATACTTTCTATGACGAATATTGCTCGTATAGCTGCGTTCTACCACCCCGTAAAGTTTTGCCCCCTTTTTCAGATTCACCCTGTATATTGAATAAATATTTTTTAAAGATTCTGATTTTTCATAACTTTACGCAATAGAGCAGAGTCAAACAAGTCAATAGAGCAGAACCTCATTGGTTCCTGATGAACCTACATCTGGCGGGATACAGGTTCCAGTCTTGGGTTGCACTCATATCATTTGATCTGTTATAATCTGCAGAAAAACCACTAGCTTTGAAGGTATAATCATTTAATGAAGAGAAAGGAAAGATCAATGCAGTGACTAATTTTCTGTTCTAGTAGGTTGATTCTTTCAGAGCGAGTCCCTTAGGCTTCGGAATCGTTAACGTATTAATCATTGGCTAGAAACTCATCACTATATAATTTATGGAAATCGGGGGGGGGGGGGTTCGTATCCCACCTTTATATAGTCAATATTTCTGCTAACTTGAAGAATATGGAGATTTAAAGAAGTGAACCACATTCCTGTATTCAACCATACAAACTGGTTACTTCCCCAAACATCTACTTAATTGTGTGTAGGGGCGGGGGTGGCTCAGTCGGTAGCGCGCCAGGCTCGTAATCTGTAGTTCCCAGGTTCCAGTCCCAGCTGGGTCAGCGTTGAGATTTATCTCCGCAAAATTCCCCGCCCTGCCCACGGTCAGTAGGGGACACCGATGGGCTTGGAAAGGCCTCCGTCCGTCGGATGGGACGTTAAGCCGTGGCCCCGTGTGTGGGAGAGCCATACCCTGTGCACGTTAAAGAACATGCTTGATGGCCTTGACGGGAGGCTACCATCTGTCTCCCAACAGCTGTTCCAGTGGGTCCCCTCCCCTAACCTTATCTGAGCCTTCGGGGTCCATGTGACCTGGCCATTTAGCCCATGGTGTGCAAAAAAGTGCCGCTCAGAAGTAAAACAACCCAACCCAACCCAATTTAATTGTGACTTGACAATTTAGGCCGTCATGCAGAATAGAAGGTTAATAACAAACAACATTCTCTGGGTGCAGAATATTAAAAATTCCAAGCGTGCGCAGTGAATATTGAAGATGAAAGACAATGGAATAGCTTATGTATCGATATAGCACTAGAATAATATCCTTTGACAAATTGCAGTTATTGGGTTCCGGCAAGGTATGTGAACACTAAATTGATGAGGAAACCAAAATAACAAGCGATCGCATGTCGCTTTGTTGACCGCTTAACATAATATCTATTTCCGCAATGTGTTTAAGCAGCAGCTGAAACTGCAGTATCTACTCCTGCGTGATGCCAAAGGTTGAACAACACCTGGGTACGGGAGAGTTGCGTTTTCGCTGAGCCCCGGTCAATATTTCGAAAACAGCGGAACAAATGTTGTAACCACTTCAGTTTGCCATACACAGAAATGAAGAGGTGGATACTGGACGTAAAGATAACTGAGGTGGCGTGTATGGCAGAACTCTCTCCATGAACATGCCAACTGCGTTGTAGAGAGATACCCTTAGCTATTGTAAATGCTCACGCAAACCCACAGTTGAGTCGTACCAACTGTGGCGTGAAAAGCTTCGCTCTTTCGTGGAGCCTTTTCTTACCAAGTTGTTATTGTTGTTATATATCAATATCGTTTTCTGTGACTGACGAGTCCGTTTCAGTTCCGTTTGTTCATCGACGCTACATCTTTTTAAGTATAATTCTATGTGGACTTTAGAAATGGAGATAAATCTTGGGATTGTTGTTAACTAACGACCGGAAAAAGGGAGGTTGTAAAAGAAGAAGTTTAAACGAACAGAATGTTTCATTCATCTGGCACCCAAAAGAATTGCTTATTTTTGTAAAACGAAAGAGCAGTTGATAGTAACGTTTTTTTTTAATGCACTAACGGATTAATAGAGATTTGTCTTGTTATATGGTCAAATTTTAAAATTCTGATTAATGAAACTGAAAAGTGTTAAAAAAAAAGGAAATCAAAAAAATATTTATGATTCCTAAATTTCTAAATAAGTCTAACTAAGCAAATGTTGGCTAGGGTTGACTGTCTTTTTAAGCAGAGTACAGTAGACTCTCTATTATCCGAATTTGGATTAACCGGGATGTTAAAAAAATAAATATTAAAGCGGCTGCTAAAATAAGATACAACAGTAAAAGTTTTCATGCAAAGATTATCTTTGGCACAATGTTTTGTGTTTTTTTTTTTAAATTAAAGAAAAGGAAATATTCGCTGAAAAGTGAATGATGGGAAAAAGCAAACTTCTTTTCATCATATTTTAAATGAAAAAAAAATCCATACTACGATATTTTCTAAAAATTTTGAAGTTTTCCTACGTTTTATATAGATAGAGGATTAACCTGGATTTCGATTATCCGAGGCTGTTTTTCCCCATTCATTCTGGATGGGAATCGAGCATCTACTGTAATTGTTAAGTAGTTTTACTTCTTTTCATATGTATATCTCTTAACAAACAATAAATTGAAAATATGAACTGTATCCTAGCCTCTCTATGCCGTCCCGTGGCAGAGTGGTTAGCGCGCTTGGCTACTGATCTAAGGGACCTGGGTTCAAGCCCCGGGTAAGGCATGGATGCATGTAACGTTTTTCTGCTGAGGTCCTGCCATCCTCTCAGATCTTCTACTATGGCATATAAACTGACAGGCTCCTGTCAGACCTCTGTGGCAAGCAGCTGCTTGAGGGGCTAGCCTCTATTCTGTATATGCAATGGACTACATGAAAGATAGCAAAGTGGAACACAATGACTAAATGACCAGTTTCCAACAACCCCAAAAGCTGAAAACTGAATAGAGAAAGGTAATACACTGGGACAATTATTAGGAGACAGCTAGGAACTTTCCTTCAATACCATCCAGAGTATTCTTTAACGTCCACAAGTTATAGTTCTCCTGACCCACAGACCACGACTTAACGTCCTATCAGACAGATGGCGATCTTTCAAAGAGGATCGGTGTTCCTTTTTTTCGGTTCGGGTTAGCAAAGAAATTTAAGCGAAAGTTAAAGTATAATAACTGGAAATATATTTAAAATTCATATTTTAAAGCAATAGTAAAAGAAAATTGTTTTATTATGTTTGTGAAGCAGAATAATTAAGTGCGTTTTACTTTTTTATGGACATCTTTAAGCAAACAATAAATTGATAACACGAACTACATTAATAGCCTCTAAGTCTCTCTGGCCATTGAAGATTTCATTACCTTTAAAGAAAATGGTCACACAAGCAATTTACTTCAAGATGAGAGAGAGTAGCTTTTTTTAAAAAATAAAACCCTTTAACAACGCCAAATTCTTTAAATTATGTTGTACTAGTGGCGTTTTAGTTACAACTGCATGTTACATTTGCGAAATGTTATTTTCCTTAATTTTTGCTTCTAATTCCTCTTAGGCATCATTTTTTATTCTTTACGTCATTAACTCCAAGCAAAACGTTATGAGTAATGTGCATGACTACGCTACAGAACACTCTTCCATCCTTAAACTAAACAAATTGTCGCTTCTAAGCGGATGCAGTTTCCTTAATTTCCTTTTTATTGGGCATGAAAAGACTTCTTGTATGTGTGTGAGAGAACACTTCCCCCTTTCATTCCCATTACCCACACCTTCCTGCTGTATTTCCCCGCTTTTACCTTTATCACTTTAACCAACTCTCCTCCACGAACACGTGCACACATTCACACAGGGAACACCGAGATCAAATGGTATGTAAAAGCCCTTAAATGCCTTGCTAAATATATCTTTTTTATCGCAATTAACAAACTCCTCTCTTTATTACAGCACAATGGAAAAACTTTAAATATTTCTCCTATTGCTTACTGGGGTTTTGTTCCCTTCTACGTCCAAAAATTCGGGAAAGAAAAACGAAAGCGTGATACAGACAAGATGCGACGGTGGAAAAAAGACAGAAAAACGTCTCACATTTTTGCGATCTAAATTAATAAGAGGTACCAACTGCTTGTTTATTCATTTAAAGTGTTCCATTTACCTCTTTCTTTATCTCTGTGTCGGCTTCAATTGGAAAAGCTTTCTTTTTTTTTACGCTTCCCTCGACCTGTTCTTCGGGGGCATATGTGACTTGTATGTACGTGCGTGTGTGTCCTTTGATATGCTAATTTGAGGAGAACAGAGATAATACGTTGGGAAGTGCTGAGGCTGCGCACCAGCCGCCAGCGACTTCGCCACGATCAACTGCAACAAGGGAAGATAGAAAACGAGTGGAAACAACGAAGCCGACCCTTCTGCATCTTTCCGCCTGGGCCACATGCGGCCTGTTATTCATTCGCAATCGCATTACGTCGTCGGCCGTTTGAATGCGCCATTCTAATTCAGTCTCTGGGCCCTCGCTGTTCGTTTTGGCTGCGCTAATGGCGTAATCAATTCTAAATCATGTTCTGGAGGCCAGGCGGGCTTGCCACAATAGTAACTCTCGTTCTCCATGAGTTCCTGCCTCTTTCTCCTTTTCTCGCTCTCTGGCTCTTTATACCTTTACCTTTCCATGACTGTTTTTTCAACTCGTGGTTCATCCCTTTTCTAAATCTCTTTCATGGTCTTCAATTTTAGATTTTTCTTCGTCTTCTTCATCATTCGCTCTTGGTATATGGACTCTATCTGGCTCCTATCACTTCAAGAACTTTCCAGCCTATTTTTCAACTTGTGGCTTGTTTCACTTATTGTTCAAGATTCCACATTTCTTGAGTTGATTTTCTTAGTTCTTTCTAAATTTGCCTTTTTAAGTCGTCGTTTCTTTTCTTTTTAGCATATACACAGTTCTATAAAAAATATTCGAGAATTTCCACGTTATATTAATGGGAATCTAAATTCTAAGCTATCTAACTTCTAAAATATGCATTTAATTTATCTTAAGTCATATTTTCCCATTAAAGATCATACAACTGTATTTAAATCTAGATTTTCGAGAATATTTGTTCAGCGTTAAAGAGTTATGGAAGTTAGAATATTTCATAACAGTAGTACATCATACAATTAACCTCAGAGATTAATTTAAATTTAAATAATAGCATTGTTTCAAATCATTCAATAAAATAAATATACATTTTAGAAGCTTGCGTAATGATTATTTCACTATTAGACAATTCTGAAAGATTTTTGTAAAACAAAATATGTTGTTAAATATTCCAGCTCTCACAAAACGTTTTTTAATACCAAAAGAATATTGTTGAAAATTGAGATTTGAGTAGAGTTGAGTATGATCTTTAATTTATTTTCAGTGACACTTTTCCATTAAATGGATAATTTAGAAATTTTAAAAGTTACAGAGCTTCAAAGCGACCTGTTGTCATTATACGCAATTGTCATTTCTACGAACGTTGCATACATCTGCAACCTTTTTTTCTTTCCCTATGTCGGCAACAAAAATTCTCTAACATTTCAGTAGGGAGGTGAAAGAGCTCATGGAAGCAAAGGAAAGATTGCCTCCCTTCAAATTCACATCAACCAAAAAAAAACGTATATTTAATATATAAATATTTTTTCAAAACTTTAATAAGTTTATTGTAACATAAATTATACATTTATAAACTATTCTTCGAAATTTTCTGTTATATTACACTATATAATAAATACAAGCACTAGTTTGCCAGGATAGACGAGTTATAAGTGTATGAAAAATCTCTCTTCTTGCTACTCCGTTGGTCGTCGAATCGTGCAGCGGAAGTCTTAGCTTCCATATTCAACAAGCAGAAATTAGTGACATGGAAGCTATGTACAAAGCCTCTTTCTAGCACAGAGTTATGTTTCACACCTTTCTCACTAACCGCTAGAGGTAGACTATTCGCTCTGTGATTGGTTGTCGCCATTATGGGACATAATACAGACACACCTGTCAGTATAATACGTCACAAAGGAGGTCTATGAGGAGGAGGAGACCTCAGTGAAAGGGGACACAAGAGAGAAATCGTCCATGACTTTATCCGAAGATTGAACTTGCTATAGGTTCCTAAGGTCATTAGCCAATCGAGCAAACTACTCGATCAATGAACAAATTTTCTTAATGAGGGAGAGATTTCACTCTAGTCTCCCCTCATATATTACTAGACTATACTGTATAAAATAATACTAATATTTCATTAATATTTTATTCAAGAAGTATAGAATGACTTGCACTCTAAGATTTCGAAACAACAAGCACCGGAACTGCGTTACAGTTCAGTAATTCAGAAATATCGAGTACCGGAACGGCGTTTCAGTTCAATGATTCGGAAGTATTGAATACCGTAATGGCGTTCTGAAATATTAATTGAGATTTTTCTCCACTAAAACTGCTTTTGGAAACTGCTTCCCCTACTCAAATAATCACGTTTCGCAACTGCTTTATATAGATTTCATCTTATTTTTTCAATAAAGTTCGTTTTACGACTGTAGTTACTTTGTTTCCTTTTTTAATCTCATCGATTTTTTAGCGAAATTTTTGCAAGAGTCAGCATTTGGAATGATGAATAATGCTCGTCTCATGGAAACGCATTTCGTTGCGAATGAAGACTTTAATAAGGGAGTCTAAAAGCTTTTAGCTCTCTCTAATACGGTAAGAACATTTCTTCAATTATCGGCTTTAAAGAATCTTTTACCTGTTTTTAGCATATTCTTTGGCTTTATTTCCTAAATTCTTTTACTCTGATCACATCACTCATTCAGAGGGAAGGGAAGGGGTGCTTAACCGATAGCGAGCCAGACTCGTAATCTGCAGTTACGAGGTTTGAGCTCCAACTGGGCCAGCGTTAAGATTTTTCTTCGCCAAATCCCCACCCTTAATAAAAAAAAAAAAAAATCAATCAAATCCCCAAATCCCCCCTTATCATTATCGTTCCTGGTTTTTCTGTACCCTATAATAACTGATTTCGTAATTAAATTAATTCTCCTTCCTATTTATAATTCGTAATACTACGTGTATGCTATTTGAACATGTCATTCTTTTCTCTCGCAGTATACGACCAGTATTTTCAAATATCTACAATTTTTTTCTTACCACTCATTTCAATTGATTTTGTTACTAATTTTTGAAAACAAATATCAGCTTTAATTCCTTTATTCTCTCTTTCTGCATTAATGCATTTCTTAAGCATTATTTTCTTCTCTTAATTGTACTGTATTTTTAATCTGATTCCACGTTTCACTTTAATTTCTTTCTGCTGAATACTTCCATGCTAATACGCTTTATATTTCTAAATTTTCTCTCTTATGCATTTATTCTTTTGTGAAATTCTTCATTAACTCGCTACTTCCCTAGTTCAAAAGTATTGAATAATTTAGCTACTAAACTATAAAACAAACTAAAATTTATACATACTTTTGTAAAGAAATGAAAAATTGTATATTGATAAAAATGCAAGTGATTATTATAAAGAAATATCTAGTTATATCCGGAACTGCCATAAATATTTAAATTGTAAATATCATTCAGAAAGTTCATGACATTTTTGAATACCTTTTATGCCTCTTCTTTTTCTTTTTATTCTTTTTAAGCTTTATTTCTTTTCGCTCAATATTTTTAATTGCTTTTTGTCTTTAATGTTTAGAATAAAGTATGATATTTATTTATGTGCTAATAACAATTGAAGATATAAAATTCATGCGTTAATTAAATTTATTCGTACTGATTGAAAACTGGAATAAAATTAATCAACTGATTGGTTGATTTCCTTCGCACACAATCTGCTGCACTCACTTGGGGAGACGCGCCAGTCTCGTAATCCGCAGTTCCCAGGTTCGAGTCCCAATTGTGCCAACATTGAGATTTATTTACAGTAATCTCTACCCTGGCCTCAGTGAGAAAGGGGACACCGATGTTCTTGGAAGGACCTCCGTCCTTCGGATAGGACATTATGCTATGGTCCGTGTGCAGAAGAGCCATACTCTGTGCACGCTAAAGAACACACTAGATGGGTTTGACGGGAAGCTGCCATCTGTCTCCTAACAGTTGTCTAGTGAGTCCCATTCCTCCAACCTTCTCTGAACCCTTTGGGCCCTTGTGACTTGGCCATTTAGTCCATTATGTGCAAAAAAGTTTTGCTCAGATGTAAAACAACTCACTTGTTTTCTCCCACTAACTAATGGGGAGGGGGTGGTTCAGTCGTACACGATCGCTCGTAATCTGTAATTTCCAGGTTCGAATCCAGCCTGGGCCAGCGTTGATATCTATACCCACAAAACTCCCCGTCTTGCCCTCGGTCAGTAAGGGACACCGATGGGCCTTGAAAAGGCAGCCGTCCGTCAGATGGAACGTTAAGCAGCCACTGTGCGGGAGAGACACAACCGTGTGTACTATAAAGAACACACTGAATGGTCTTGACGGGAGTCTACCATCTGTCTCCCAACAGCTGTCCAGTGGGTCCCTCCCCCAATCTTCTGTCAGTCATCGGGGTCTTTGTGACCTGCCCATTGAGTGCAAAAAAATGCTGCTCAGAGGTAAAACAACACAACAACCACTAGTCTTCATTCTCCTGTTGTTCTTTTCTTCCTTCAATGTCTCTCATGCTCTTCCAGCTCCTGAGCTTCTTTTTACACACCATCGTTTTCTCCATTTTGACTGTCCCCAATTTCCTCCACCATTTCATCCGTCGCTACTCCTAAATCCCCAGATTGATTTTTCCTCTCTTGATATTCATGACTGAAAATGCTTCTAGACTCTCGTGTTTTTGCGATCCACTGAACTGCGACATGACCCCAGAACTGACCAGCAGATCCCTCTCCGTCAGTCCTTGTTCCTTCTTCTATCACCCCTATATACAACCGCCATCTCATGGCGAACAGCAACGGAGAGAGAGAGAGAGTACGGAGAGCAACAGCTTTAATGAAATGCAATCTGGTGCATAGTTAAATATTTATGGCTCTGGCTTTCAACTTTTTACTTATTCACGAATTCTCGACGAACATGCAGAAAGAAGCGAGGTTTTGCCCAGAGAGCAAGCGCAGTTGATGCAGCAGTCTCTCGTTCAGTCAGTCACAGCATCCTCGCAGGGATTGGTGATGATGAGAGCAAGATAGCTAACAAGTTCAAATGCTTTAAAGATTCATTGAGCTTTCGTAGGTCACTGTTTTGACAAGTGAGTCATTTACATGGGTTATAATCATCTGGTTCCAAACTCTTCATATTAAAATTAGATTCAAAAGCAGAAATCAAGAAGCAAAATGCATATATAAAGAGAAATACTTAGTAAAATACGCACAAATAAACAGTAAAATGTTCTTTAAGATAAACTTAGATGTGTATCATAATTATTTCATCTTTTTAACAGACATATTTAAAGGAGAGTAATTTAAAAATATTTTATACGTATACAAAACATCATTTCCCAAATATATCTTTAAAAGTTTTGAATTTATTTTTGTTAGAATTATATTGTAGTCTGATTCGTTATATACATTACACTATTTTAACGCTTACAGAAAACGCCAAAACGTTTTTTAAATGCATAAAATATTTCTAGTGTGGATCTTCTAATATCAGTTGCGTCTATTGTTGTATATCTTACTAGCTAGTCCCACGGTAAAAAAAGCAAAGACTGTGTTTATTTTACTACATCTCAAGGATTCAATGAAACAGAGAGCCATTATGTGAAGTATCTCAAAAAAGCTATATAGACTTTATGAGGCTATATCTCTGATAGAGTAAGTGATAAACAAGTATGGCTTACAACAAAGATTTATCGCCAACAAATATTTTAGCACAACCTAATGCGGTGTGAAATAAATCTTAAGCGCAGTAACCACTTAGCCTCAAATTTATAACATCACAAAACACATATGCCCTCTTTTGAACATATGTAGCATTTGAGTCGCTCTAAGAAAAATATCTGATATTTAAATTAGAGTAAGCTATAAAAATATTCGAAATATATATATACAGTACCGCTCTGATTCTAACCTAAACCTAAACAAAATTTATGTCTTTCTTTCATGATATTGTGCAGCAATCATGATTTATGCAAAGCTTGTATGACAAACAGAAAACGTTATTTTCTGAGTTAAACACTAAACATGCATGGAGACATTTTAAAATATTCCCCTCGAAGATGTGTCCAAGAGAAAAACGGATCGCAAAAGCAAATGAGATGTGATTTCACTTCATATTTTCATCTTCTTATTACAATCATATTTAAAGCATTAATTCAGTTTCTCGTATATCTCTATAGTAATCATAACCCGATTCACCCTCTAATTCTGTCATATTTATGTATTTTATCTTTATTAATGTTGGCTAGATATTTTGAAATTTAAAACTTATGTTTATGCTGCATTCCATCTTAAAATTATTATACTAACTGGAATTCATTTCACATTTCTTAACTTTCCAACAATATTTTGAAATTTTAGAAATGGTTAAATTCTCCATACCATTCTATAATACTAAGCCAGCATCTGGTTCGTGATTACTGAGCAATTTGAAACTGTGCCAAGATTTAAAAGCATCCTTCTTTTTTTATAGTCTAAGACGTCGACAACTAGTTGCGATAATTACATCCTCAGTTGATTTCAGCTATAATGCGTTAACGTTTTTCTTCTTCACCTTGGAAATAGCAATCACATTGCTTCGAATCTTTTTCCCTGAGCAAAGCCTTCTACAAACTGTGCTGAGGAATCTAGTTACTATGAAACGGGCTTCGGCTCAAACACGGTTATTTTTGCCAATTACTAATATTTTTCCTAGGAAAGTCGTTGAAATTGTTGGTAAATGTTATTCTTCCAGATATTTGTATATAGTTTTCAAAGTAGAACACATCAATTCCAATCATTTGACTTATCATCAATGAGATATAACTTTTACTTGAAAAGAACAAGTAGGGTGTTATCAACGTTCGGAATTTGAATCGTAATTCTATAATAACCATTGTGGTTGTTATTTTCATATTTTAAATTTAAAATGTGAATTGTTATGTCAATTATTTGTGCGAAATTAAATTACATTTTGATTTCAACTTTTCGGTCTATTCTCATCATTTTCGAATGTGATACGCCAGAAATTATTGGGCTAAATTTCAAGATAATCGATTTTTTTACCGTCTCAATCATTCCTTTTAGAACACTCCTCAAACTTTTTCCATTGAGTAACACGAATACATGTAATAATTATTAAAGATAATCGGACAATTTTCAGCTATCAGTTTTGTCCAGTTAGTTTGCCTTTTCGCACCACTGAAGTGGATGGGATGTTAATACTTGGTCCCTTCTATAGGTTGGGTTGTTTTACCTCTGAACGGCACTTTTTTGCACACCATGGACTAAATAGCCAGGTCACATGGACCCCGAAGTCTCAGAAAAGGTTGGAAGAGGGGACCCACTGGAACAGCTGTTGGAAGACAGATGATAGCCTCCCGTCAAGGCCATCCTGCGTGTTCTTTAACGTTCACAGGATATGGCTCTCCCGCACACGCCGCCGTCCGTCGGATGGGCTTAACGTCCCATCCGACGGACGGCGGCCTTTCCAAGCCCATCGGTATCACCTACTGACCGTG
Organism: Ryuthela nishihirai; assembly: GCA_038380435.1. Classification (NCBI taxonomy): domain Eukaryota; kingdom Metazoa; phylum Arthropoda; class Arachnida; order Araneae; family Heptathelidae; genus Ryuthela; species Ryuthela nishihirai. The sequence goes on along the minus strand of JAWZYU010000016.1, from coordinate 29,828,987 downwards.
GGCAGGGCGGGGAATTTTGGGGAGATAAATCTCAACGCTGATCCAGCTGGGACTCGAATCTGGGAACTACAGATTATGAGCCTGGCGCGCTACCGACTGAGCCCCACAGCCCTCCCCCCCCCCTTCTATAGGAAAGCCATGTTCATGCTGAAAAACTTAAAAGAACACTGTACCAGTGAATCCCATTCTCTTACCCTGTTCCGAGCCATTGGGACTCTTGTGATTTGTCCATTTAACCCACTGTGCGTAACGAAGTGACGCTCGGAAGTAAAACAATCCAATATACGCTTCATGAAAGACAGCCATACCGTTTGATGTATTTTGAGTTATTTTATCTTTAGTTTTCAGATTCTGAGGTATTCCAGGAAGAGACTCCAAGGAAAGATGTGAAAGATATAATCCGCCCCCACGCCGATACATGCAAAAATCGTGTACTTACTCAACCTTACAACCACGCTCTTAGCACCAAAAGAAAACTAAATGATAGAGTTAGAGGAATAGGAGAAAATGCTGCTCTAAGCAATTTCAGCTTCCCATATTTATATCGCCAAGCAGCGCTCAGGGAACAAAAGTGTTAAAACGCGGGATTTATTTGAGCCTTCCGAAGCAAAACTGTCGGCAAAGCTAGTCAGAATCGCTGCGTTTCACTTTCCATATCATGAATTTGATATTCATAAAACAGCAAGGAAAAACTTCAAAGGAATCTGTGTCGTGTCATTGAAGTCTACAGAACACATTCGGAATGCATTTTGCTGCCTCCTTAATTCTTTTCATACATAAGTTATGCTCTTGTATAACGCAGTCGCTCATTATGTTACTCGATCCGTATCGACATGAGACTATATGAAAAACATTTCTGAACAGCTATATTCATTAATATTATCTTTAAATGATGTCTTTTGGAATATCCGCTTCAACTGTTACCAATTCACAGAATTTATTTATCCAGAATGTTTGAATCGTTCCACATTTTATGATTTCAAATCAATTACAACTACAATTCTTTACAAATAGGTTTTCTAATGAAGTAACAGAGCATATTGTTAAGTCCATGTTAAGATCTTTTTCAAAATAAGAGATAATATTTTCACTCTGTTGGGTTTAATGACTGCTAATGAATGTTACGATCTGCATTTTTTCGAATTTACCCATAGTTTTAATAGCGCCCTCTAGTGGTGGAAAAGGTTAGAAAATTCCATAATTTAAACAAATATTGCAAACGATCTATTTAAACTAGAAATTTGAAATTTCGGTGGTAGAATATGATGGCCAAGTGGTTTGCGTTTACGGCAATGATTTGCTCTCTTACCTCCAAGAGTGTGGTAAAGCGCAATTTTTTTGTTCTAAGAGAAAATTAAAAATTATTTTTGTTGTATTGTTTAGATAGCACTAAAATATTATTATTTGCATTTTACTAATCATCCACTAGATAGAGGGTGACAGAGATGTAAAATTAAACACAAAAACTTCGTCCTTTTTGATAACGAGAATTCCATATTCTCCAGGGGTGTTTATTTTAAAGATTTCGATCGTTGAATCAGAGTAGAAATTCATTGTATTTGCTCTCAACACATTTGCTAAAAAGCAAATCAAATAAGTGGCAGTGAAATGGCATTTATTCTGTTCCTATTAACTATTGTTGTCATTTTCAATTATTATTTTTTATTATATATTTTAAAAAATTCAACTCTTTTTAAAATATTCTGCCTTGCGGTTGAAGTGGGCTGACTCGTCTAAAGAGTTATATCTTTCTATAATCTACACGGCCTAAAAGAATCTCAGTGAGCATGTCCTTATATGAGAAAATTAAAAATGGAGTCTAGATTCCTTCTTACAGGTGTAAAAAAAATTATCTATAATTCTCCTGGCTTTTTTTTTCCTTTTGGTTTTCAGTTTATTCCTAACTTCATAAGTTCATGAAGAATTCACTTATTTGACATGCTCTTCGTATAATCATCTGCATTGTTTTATATAATTGAATTTTGTCTATAATTCTCGCACATAAAATTTAAATGCTTCATTTAAGTTGAGTTGTTCAGCAGTGAGTGCAGTTCAGTTTTCACAATGGGTTAAATCCTGTAATTCCAAGAACATCAAAACTCAGTTCAGGATTTGGGAAGGAAGGCCATTCAGAAACTGTTCGAAGCAAATAAAAGTCTGTGCTCAAGGGCATCTTGCTTTTTCTTTAACTAGCACATGGTATATCTCTTCTGAATCATGACTTAACTTTTGAAATTGGTGGACGGTAGCGCCTTCTTTCTTTCTCAATTGTTTTTCTTTTCTCAAAGGGATCTCATTCTTCTTAACGTCATCTCCTTTATCCATTCTTAAAAGCAGTCCCCCATGTTTTAGAGATGGGGGGTTTTTTTCAGCTGCGGCCCCTTCTTTATTTCTCAACTTCAACTCCTTCTTTTCTCAACGCCAGATCCTTCTTCTTTTCTCAACGGCAGATTCTTCTTCTTTTTTCTCAACTGCAGTCCCTTCTTTTCTTAACATAAGTTTCTTCTTCCTTTCTCTAAAACACAATGTTCTGTTTTAGTAAGTTAAATGCTCCATTTCTATTGATATCATAAAAATATTATTTCAGAATGGTCCAAAAGTGTTCCCAGTTTATAAAATAAAATCCGTACATCAGCAAACATTGCTCCAAATAAATATCCTTAATCACGATTGACGTAGTATTTCTGAAGAAGGTAAAACTACGAATGCTGACTGATCCCATCATTGAAAAATCTCCTTGACTCCTCACCCATTGCCACAAGGCGATGAGTTTATTCACTGGCATTTAATCGACCGGATTGAGTGTTAACTTCAGTACGAAGCACGCGTGGTGTACAATGCTTTTGCGAGGGCTCTTGGGTAGAGGGATGGCTTCTGGAACGCGCCATTCTGCGAGTGTGGGTCCTGCAGCTAATGATAGCACGGAGTCACTGGATGCTGGGTGGGAGGGGGAAATCCCGGACACGTGCTTCTGACGGATGGCCACCACCGGGGAGTCACGTGACCACCCTCTCCTAATGACGCAGTCAGGAAGCTCCAACGGCGCGTGCTACTGCCAACTAAGCTCTTACAGGAGTGGGGGTTGGAACCAATGAGTCCCTCCAGCACCTCCTTATTGTACCCTCCACCAGTTTTTCTTCCGTACATTTCTGTCAGCGTCTCCCTCTTTCGACGCGGGTGCTTGTGGGTGTGGATGTGTGCGTCCGTGGTGTCGGGAGTGACGTCACCCATCGGGAGCAAGCGTGTTTGTGCGTGCTTGAACGGGTATTTTTGTCTTCACGAGTGAGAGGCCTAGGCAAAGCGATTTATTCGGTAAAACACGTTAGGCGACAGTAAACAGCAGTGGTGAAATATGAGGAGAGTCTGAAGAAAATGAAGACTATGGGAGGCAGGAAATGCCTTCCTAAAAGAAGAGAGGAGACGAAGATGCTGATAAGGATGAAACGGATTAAGAGTAGAAAAGAAAAGATAGGAATTTAGAGAATGATCGAGAAGTTGATAGATAGACAGATATATCACCAATAAGCAGAAACATAGAAAAGCAATCTCCAAATTGTTGAGTATACTAGTCTTATTGCTTGTCTTGCAAATTCGTCTATTCGTAACAGATGATGATTACATTGTTCTATACCTGTTTGAAACTGAGCAGCATAGCGTGAGAAAAATACATTACTGTAAACCCGTAAAGAGTGTAGCGTGAGTGACAAGAGGAGACTATGAGACTGCTCAGTTGACGCTTCGAAAGTTCTCATAGATCATAAGTTGATTGGCAGGTGCTTGATTTATGAATTGTGAGAAATGTCAAAACGTCTCTCCATAGTGGGGCAAGAGGCGGCTCAGTTGGTAGCGCGCCAAGCCCTTAATTTTCAGCTCCCAGGTTCAAGTTCCAACTTTGTCATCGTTGAGATTAATCTCCGCTAAACCCCGACCCCGCCCACGATGACACCTAAGGGCTTGGAAAGATCACCATCTGTCGGATGGGACGTAAAACCGTGTCCCCGTTGCAGGGGAGCCATAATCTATCCACATTAAGGAACACACTTGAAGGGATGCAACATCTGTTTCGTAACAGATGTCTGGTGTGTTCGCTTCCCCCAAGCTTCCTCGATCCCTTGGGGTCCTAGTGACCTGGATATTTAGCCCATTGTATACACAGAAGTGGCGCTCAAAGGTAAAGCAGCCACGCACAACTTCTCTCTATTGCACTTCCAATTGCACTTCCTGTGCCATGAATAGCCTTTTTGTATATTTTGGCAGCAAATGAAACTACACCGAATAAGTGTCTTAGTCTCTTATTCTCATCAAAACGAAGCCCTTGAAAAATTCATCTTTGAAATTTCATTAAATTACATTTATGGTAAAAAAACGAATGCCTAAGGAGAAAACGCAAGATTCATTACGAAAAGAAGAATGGGGTAAAAAGGCACATGATAGAAAAAATAAGGAGAAAAAATAGACACATGATAAAACCATATATGATGTGAGAAAAAATAATGGGAGAAATGTTCGAAGCTTGTGATCTGAAAATGAAATACCTCTACCATATGCTTTATATTTTATGATTAAATTAATTAATATTGTAGAAGAAAATTAAACAAAAATAATTGTGTAAAATAGCAAATCATTAGCAAAACAAATTAGTAGCAGATTATTTTTAATCTGGCTTTAACAATAAACCCACAAAAGATTGGATTAATAAAAAGATCAACGAATACTCTGCAATAACCATGTTGGCTCTTTCATGTGAGACACGTCGTCACTAAAAAGAAGGCTAAATTGAATTTCCGAATTCTCAGCCTTAGAATTGTTTATGATTTAAGGTTTTAGGGAAAAAAGGTTCGTGACGGAAAATGAAAACAGTGATCATCCAAAACATGAAACAACAAAAAAATTTAAGGATATGTAAAGGATTTTCTGAACATCTCAAAAAGGAATATATACATCAAAATACATCACACGCTAAGTCAAGATACTATTTGTTTTAAAAAACCTGGATAATTGAAATAATAACAGGAACAAAGTATGCATCAGAATATTCATTTAAAATTTATTTTTTTAAGAAAGAAACTGAAAGAGATTTCACGAGATAAACCCAGGAATTTTATCCTAATTAAGTTCATCACCATCAATGGTTTCTTTTACTATTAATGTATAAAAGAAATGATGGGAGAATTGGGGAATATTTCGAAACATCTTAAAGTTTCGCTAAATATGATAAGATGCAAGAAAAATAAATGCAGTGAGTGACAAGGAGATTCATTTTTAGCGCATACACTAGGATTTAAATAAAACATCGCTAATTAATTCAAAGATGGTGGCGAGAGAAAAGGAAAAAATACCTTGCAAATACGATGAAGAGGATGGGAAAAAGTTAAACATTTTGAAAAAGAAAGAGTTTTGGTAAGAGAAAATAAGACTTAAAACGAAAGAAACGGTAGAAAAAAAAGAGAGAAAAAAGCAGAGAATAAAGATGTCGTCGAGAAGTGAAATACAGCGGAAACAGGAGAACTTGTTTGGAGGAAAAGATCGAAAACTGCAAAGAATTCGAAGACTAAAAGAAGACGGAGTCAACAAGGTCGAAAACAAAGAAGTCACTGAATGAACGAGCGTAAAGGAGGATGAAAGCAAGCAGAGCACCGAAGAGAAATAAAGGAAGGGTCGGCATACAAGTCGAGATGGAGGAAAACGACGGGAGAAGAGAATGAGGCAGGCAACTGACCACAAACACGATATCTTGTATGGACAAGAACAGTGAGCTCTTTTGTGTTCGTGCTTTGCCAACATCTGGCCATGCGAACACATCATCCGCCCATATGGCTGTCACCCATCAGCCTTGGCGTGCGGCCGTCCTCTTCTCTGGAGATAATGGCGGGGGAGATGGAGGGACGCACGCCCCACAGTGTCCCAAGAAGCAGCGGCATAATGGTGGGGAAGAAGAGCATTCGCATCTTCTCTGTCTCACAGCCAAGTGATGGTAGAAGTAGGCACAACGCGTGTGACGTATTCCTCAGAGGAGGTGGAAGAAAATGGGGGAGGTGACCACATGGGTGATGGTGAGCTGCGAAACCTCATCTGTGTGTTGTCCGACACTCCATATACACAGGAAATGTAGAGGGCGGGTATTCCGGAAGCTGGGAAGGAAGAGTGTGACGAGCATGGCAACCTCCTCTCTATGCTCGGCGGATGAGGTAATGGAACCATGGCTCGATAGTTATTAAGCTCCGTAGCTGATAGAAATGGGTTGACGTTTATTAAAGAGGCTTTGGTTCCCATGGACATATCTGCATTAAGGTAAGAGAAGTCTCTGCTCTCGTTGAAGGAGGGGAGCGGAATGGCTTGCAGCGATGTGTACAATGACAGCACGTTCGCTTACAAACGTATGCGATACAGTTAGGGTATCCATTACGTGGTGTCTGAAAATGCTATTTAAATAAAATTACAGCAGAGCAGTAGAAAAAGTTATAGTTAAATGAAAGAAATATTTTGGTAAGGTATCCAAGGACAGAGTCGGATCTGGTAGGGCAAGGGGCACTTTCAGTCTGCTAGTAAAATGCGTTAGGAAAAAAGTATTTTTAGAGTTTGGTAAAATGAATAAAGAAGTTGGATATTGTAGCTATGAAATGGGAAGAGTATGGAACCAAATTCTGTTTTCTGTATTCTTATAAATTTTAGGTTTTCAGTTGGTTTACGTCATTTCTTCTCTCATTGCATCAGTGTTATGATAACCAGGGAAAGTATCAGCAAAATGTTTAAAGAGATATTTTAAAATTTCATTGATGAAAATTGAAAATGGTTGTCTTAAGTATTGTTTGTGATTAATAGTATTTTAATGTGATTCTATATAAGATTTAATTTTAAGTCACAACATCGCGCATTTTACATATGTTTTTGCATCATTCCTTATGATAAAAAACTTAATTAGATTAATTTCTATTGTGAACTACTTGTAATTGAATAAATTGAGGCAAAAGAATCTTTTCCTAGCTAAAAAAAGTACTTTTATTCAAGCAGATTTTTATTGAAGAGTAAAACAGATTTCTTTGTTAACTAAAAATAATGCATGAACTGGAAAAGTTCTAACTTATATTGCTACTTAGAGTTTGCCTGATTCTAATGATTTGCCCTCTACCATAAATGCAAAAGGGAAACCGATGGCTTGAAAAGAGACTTCCATCCATCGAATAGAAAGTTAAAACCGTGCACCTTGTGCAAGAAAGTCATATCCGTTCACGTTAAAAAACATACTAAACGGCCTTGACAAAGATATTTTATTCCCTAAAAGCTGTCTAGTCCTTCCGCTATAAAGCTCTAAGCCCCTAGGGGTTCTTTTTACCTTGTCGTTTAGCCCATTGTGTGAAAAAAGGAGCTGTTAAGAGATAAAACATCTCAACTAATCTTTTAAAAAAATCTTTTAACTTTTAAAGGCAATAATTCGAGCGCCAGAATCATAAATTTAAAGAAGTTAACAGGACATCCATTCTCTTTTGAACTGAAGAATAAAGTGGACAAAACTCACTCAACACATTTTATCTATCTGAATTTATAAGTCTGCAAAAATATATTCTTTTTTCCTTTGCTAACAGTGTGTTAAATCACAAGGAGTAAAATGATGAAAATGATGAAGAGTTGCCCAGTTTTTAATGACTTGAACATTTTAAAAATATTATTTATTACCTATTTTGATTGCTTCATTTCCTACTATTCAAATCCTTCCCATAAGGTCAAATAGAGCGATATAAAGCTGAAAACATCCATTTAGCTTCTGCAAGTGCAAAAGCTGCGGTCAGTTCGCTTACGATCATACCGAGTCGAAATTCAAAGTCTAACCACTGATCATGACACCCCACCGGAACCAATTAGATGCGAATGGAACTCGTCAGTTAAGAATGGAAGCTGTGGATGGACGGGCACTCCTTCCTTCCTCTCCTCTTCCACTCTCTTGCTCTCGCTCCTCCTCCTCCTCTCCACCATGCTCCTTGACGCACTCTGTCGCCGCATGGCGATCGGAGCCATCCATCTTCCTGAACCTTGCCTCTGTGACAAGGACAGATTAAAAAGTTGTTTCTGCCGCTGCACTGGGAGCCACGGCTTCGCGGAGAAGGCTGCTGGCCGAGCACAAATGGTGCTGTGCATCTCGAAGTGGAGGAAGGGAAGCAGCCTCTCCAGGCAGAGCTGGATGCTGTACGTTCGCATAACTACTTCCACCGCCAGAGTGATGCCTCAATAAGAATGGCCTTCGCCATCACTTCAAAACTGTCACTAGGGAGAGGAGATAGCGTGGGTTAGGTGAGAGGTTTCTAAACCTGGTTGAGCACTCAAAAGGCTGCATACTTTAGGTGGCTCCTACAAGTTTTCTCTACTTGGAATAGATAGGATGAAACGGCAACTGAGGCTGGAGTGAATTCAGACCACGTTTCGTCTCGGCTTGCTTAACAGTGTCCCTGCTTGTCGGACTGTTAAGTGTGCATAAACATTGAGAACGGCGTATTATATTTATTGCAGACGGAGATTTGCGATGATAAGAAAACAATGGATGCAATCTTTTTTTTTTTCTCTCTACTCTAAAACAGAAAAAAATGAAAAGAATAAAATTCTCTGTAGAATACGATGGCATTTACTTTTTTTGCCTCTATTGATTCATTTTTTCCTTCCTAAAGAAAGCTTTACGAAAGAAATATACTGCTTCAATAGTATGTGCTGCAAAACGATTACTAACCTCTGGTGTATATCATAAATACTTAATCTTTTCAGCCTCAATTGTTAACTATTGGCTGCAATGGGAAACGGAATTTTTCCTCTCATTTTCTTGTGCACGAGACCGTGTTCTTTTTTTCACTTGTGATTCCACTCTCGAAACTCTTTCGCAATTTAGCGGTGCATTTGCTCTTTCATTTTGTCTGCATTAGAAACGCTCAATTCAACTGGAAACAAACAGAAAACAAAATGTCGATTTCAGATCGAAAGTCGAAAAATTATAAAGATAAATAAAATTGTATTTTTATGTAGGAATAACTATTCCCTGAAAAGAATTGTAGCATAAATAGTAAACAGAATTGCTTCCCTGACAATTACGTGCCAACATTTCGCACACTCGTTGGAAGGTCTTAAGAGTCAGAGTTAAAAAAAGTCTATTTTGGGATCAGATTGGTTTACCTCTGAACCTGTCCTTTTTTGCACGCAATGAGCTAAGTGGCCAGGTCACAAGGACTCCGAGGGCTCAGAGAAGTGGGAGGAAGGGAACCCACTGGACAGCTGTTAGGAGACATATAGAAGCCTCCCGTCAAGGCCATCTAGAGTTTTAAGTTCTTTTCCACGAAACAGTGACATTTTCAAACACAGTGATGTCCCCTTTCTCACCGAGGGCAGAAAGGGAGTTAATGGAGAAAACCAACACAGGCGGGGCTTGAACCTGGGAACTTCAGATAACGAGCCTGACGCGCTACCGATTGAATCAACACCCACTTCTTCTATTTGGGGAGATCGTACCAGAAGCTTTCTTCTTTCTCTACAGTAATGCAAAATGAAGCATGAATGATTGAGGTTTCAGTAATCTTTTCAGATTTAAGAGGGAAAGAAATTATTTTCCACGCATGCCGGAGATTCTAACGGTATCTCAAAAATTTATTTCGAAGAATTTTAAGTTACATCTATGAAATACAAGTCTCCAGTAGGAGGAGAGCAGAAAATATCTCAAACCGATCTTCTTAATATGAAGAGACGGAATGATGAGCATTGTGGGAGAAGTTTCGAAACCTAGTTGACCACTCTAAAGAGGTCATATGTGATCGGCAATCTTCTTACCTTAGACCAGTGATAGAAATAGATGGATTGTTGAGCTTTTAGGTTGTTTTACCTCTGAGCAACACTTTTTTGTACACAATGAGCGAAATAGTCAGTCCACAAGGTTCCCAAGCGCTCAGAGAAAATTGGGGCGGGGGTGGCTCAGTCGGTAGCGCGCCAGGCTCGTAATCTGTAGTTCCCAAGTTCGAGTTCCAGCTGGGTCAGCGTTGAGATTTATCTCCTCAAAAATTCCCCGCCCTGTCCACGGTCAGTAGGGGACACCGGTGGGCTTGGAAAGGCCGCCGTCCGTCGGATGGGACGCTAAGCCGTGGCCCCGTGTGCGAGAGAGCCATACCCTGTGCACGTTAAAGAACACGCTGGATGGCCTTGACGGGAGGCTACCATCTGTCTCCCAACAGCTGTTCCAGTGGGTCCCCTCCCCCAACCTTCTCTGAGCCTTCGGGGTCCATGCGACCTGGCCATTTAGCCCATGGTGTGCAAAAAAGTGCCGCTCAGAAGTAAAACAACTCAACCCAACTCAGAGAAAATTGGGGTAGGATACCCACTGGAAAGGGATTAGGAAACATTTCTAAACGTCCTGCCCAAGCCATCTAGGGTGTTCTTCAACATAAAGAAAACCACGTAGAGAAATCTATATCGTAGAGATCTGACAAGTTCGTAAAGATCTATCGAATGTTCTGTGTGAAATGAAGCAAATCTCTACTGTGGCGCACAGTTTGGCTGTCTATTAACATACATCGCTACTGGACAAGTAACGCCATCTACAATATATTATATGAGTCACGTTACCCTTACTGGTGCTATGTAATGGGAATGCTTGCCGATTTCGGCGATTCTCTGTGTTAGCAAGGGTGCACCATGAGGGCAGCATCGTTCCGCGGTAAGCTAACCTACGCTAATGGTAAGTATATAGCAATCTGGTCGAAGTCTTGGTAAATCCGAGGACAAGTCGAGAGAAAGAAAGAATCAGATAGATGGCTAATCAAGTACAATAAACTAGAATCTTTCTCAGAGATACAAACGGGAATAATGAATCGTTAAATATTAGACGAATGCTGTTGAAAATCGAGATTTAAATAGATAAAATTATAATCTTGAATTTATAGTAAGATTCCCATTCACATAACACAGAAATTCTCTAATATTTTGTTAGGGCAGTGTAACTCAGTTCCATATATTGTAAAGGTTTCTGCGATTCCAAAATATTATTTATTCAAAAGTGATCTCAGAAATTTTTTCCAATTACTCATCGTTACGTTGCGGACGTATTGATGCAGCCACCTGTCTTACAGATCCAGTTTGGAATAGATTCGATAGAAACTGAGTTTCGCTTCTGCAAAACATCACACAATACTGCATCATCGTTCAGACTTCTAGTTTAAAACAGCAGAAAGTAGACAGAATAGTAAATAATTACTTACAAACGAATTCGTATCAGAATCCAATTTTGAAGCAAGCTGTAAACAGCGTAATAACCTATACTGCTATGAAGCAAGTAACAAGCAAAACAGCGGATCGCCAGCGCCAAGTGGACGAAAACGTAACTAGCGCTGCTGCCTCTACACGTCTTGAAATCGGCAGGTATTCCCATTACCTAGGCACCGCCCTTACTCACTCTGAATATTATTACTTAATCATTGAATATCGCAACTTATTCCAAAAGTCAGTTTTTCATTTTTCCCTGCGAAGTGCTTTTATTTTGTCTGTGCGTTTGAGCGGTCATTTTGCATCTGAAAGATTCAAACTATTAAGTTGGATTTGTATTGAAAATTTGTGTTGGGTTGATTTACCTCTTGGCTATACCTTTGTTTTTTCACCCACTGATTTAAATAATCACTATAACCCAAAGGATAAGAGATTTTTGAGGGAATGCGATCCATTGGTCCTTGTCCATTGGTCCAAAGTCCTTCCATCAAGACTTTTAACTTGCGTAGGATATGATTCTCTTCATACAGCTTAACGTGAAATCAGACTGACAGACTTTCTAAATTCATTGGTGTCTCTTTCTGAAGACAGTAGAGCAGGATTAGCGAAGGAAATTTAAACGCAGGCCAGTGGAGGTATCGAACCTGGGTGCATAAAATTACGAGCCTGGTGTGCTACAAACTGAGTTTTCCAAATTGAGACACACTGACCCAGCCGATGTGCACCTATTAGCACAGTAAAGGTACTTGTCATATAGAGGTTTAATAAAATGGTATTTACTAGAAAATAAGACTAAAGATGTCATTTGGTAAACTTTTACTACTAGTTATGTTCGGTTATTAGAGAAACACCAGAACGAAATATCAAAAAAAAATTATGATTCCAGAAGAGTGAAATTTATATTGTTTAAAAATATATTCAAATGAGAAGTATTTCGGCAAAGTTCGTTGCACTTTTACACAGAGCTTTCTTGCACAGGGGGACAACGATTTAATTTTTCATCTGATGGACGGAAATTTTTCCAAGTTCTTCAATACCCTCACTTGTCACCAAGAGTCGAGTTGAGATTAGTGGAGAAAATCTCAAAAGGATAGTCAAGAATCCATCTGAAAGCATTAAATTAAGAACCTGACGCGCTACCTACTAAGACAACCTCCTTAACGTTAAGGCATGGTTCATGTGCCGGAGGTTGCACTTGAACCACGGCTTAATGACCTGCACATGAACCACGGCTTAACATCCCATCTTACAAACGGACCCCACTGAATGCAGAAAATCATCAAATGCCGAAATAGGTTCCCATTACTAAGTTGAAGATATTTCATAGTCATGCTAGTAATAAAAAAAATTAGTTTTTTTTTTTTTTCATTTATATGTATTCTTCATGACAAATTTAAAATCAATTTTCTTATTAAGAAAATCATCAGCAATTTTTTCGCCCATTGCATTGAACAAGAAGAATGGCCATAGGCGTAGATTGATTATTTGTGTAATATAAATATGAGCTTTTTTCTGAAATGAATATGAATAAAATTAATCTCTTATATTTGAATAATGCAATTCGAAAAACATAATTAAGTTTTACTGATTTCCTTTTCGTATACAATTATCTCTTTATTAACCTTGTGGCTGTGCCTTATTAACAGATGAACGCTTGTTTTAATCCTATTTTCTTTGTTGGTCTCAAAACTTTGTGAAACGAATGGAAAAGAAAATATCATTTAATATGAATAAAACTGGTATTTTTTCCAGAATTACTTTTATTTAAAGTGTTTGCAAACTTAAAAACTGAAGAATAAATGGCAGAAAGCTAGACAAAATTATTAGCAGGATTACCATATTTTTTATAATATATTTATAAGTTAATGTTAAAGCCGTTATATCAAGTGTTGATTAAAGATTTTATAAATATTGTCATTGCAACTAACAACGAAAAGAATACTGAATTTATGTACGTGAACTTATCCCCTCGTCCAAAACACGAAACATCAAAGGTGATGCATCTACGCCTTTGCTTCTTCATCCTCTTCCATTTCCTCCTGATCCACGGTGAGGTGAACAAATCTCCCTCCCCCACCCCATTTCTCCACTATCCCCAATGCTGGTAATCGGTCATTCCTGTCAATCACGTGACAGCCAGAGGGCCGGATGTGACGTGCTGACACGTGTAAACAAACGAGAGCAGCTTGAATCACGTGTGCCACCTCTCCGAGACGCTTGCTAGAATTGTTTAGCTTCTCTCTGTCAACACGGCAACGAACGGGTTAAACTGCTCTGTGGGATGCGGAGAGCGTTCAGGATGATGCGGACACTCATGCTGTAAATAACGGCTTTCAGTGCCGCCAACTGCTGGCTCTGTCTCGCCACTATCGACTTCTGTTTATAATACAGATCTTCATGGAAGGATGCGAAAGATATCAGATGTTGTCTGTTTTAGCATCTTTTTCTCTCTTCTCTTGATCGCTCTTTATTCTTCTCACTGAAAGAGTTAATTACGTCTAGAATAACCCATTTATCAAATATTGTTTTACTTTTTATTAGCAGCTCTTTTTTACGCTTTCCATAGCAGACAAGACTATGATTAAAACAGTCTTGCAAAGACGTTGTTTAAAGATTGAGCCTTCAGAGCTTGATTTAGTAATTAATAAAGTAAAAAATACAAAGTGATCCAAAATAAAATGTGAATACAACAGAAACCTTTTCTTGCTGAAGCAATGATAGGCACTTCTTTTTTGTTTCGAAGTTAAATAGATTTGCCAAGTCATAATAACCCTCAAGGTTCATAGGAGAGCAGATAGGACCATCCTGTCAATGTCATTCAGTATGTTTCTAAGCGCACATTATATTGCAAACGAGTCTATGGACAAATGGTCGTCTGACGGGCTTTTTGTTTTTCCAGAAATTAATTGGTGTTTCTTTTTTCTATTGAAACATTGCTAGACCAGAATATGTAAAATTAACCTCCTAAAGTGGCAATAGCGTTTTCGATCCAATTATCCGAGTTACGATCTAAAATCTCTTTTTTATAACTTGTAATCACCATATAATATGCAGGGATTTTTTCCAGTGTGAAAATATAAGTGCGTAAGATCATACGACAGGAATATTATTCTGTAGAAGATAATCACTGATTTTATAACCGTAAGATCATACGACAGGAATAGAATCCTGTAGAAGATAATCATTGATTTTATAACCGTAATTTCTGTAAGAAATGGAATAGCATATACCGAAAGATTTCTGCTGTATAGCTCCCATTTTTTTATTAACAGAACAAAATACCAAGAAAAAAAACTCTCAAACACTACCTATTTCGAGTTGGGTTTTGTTACCTCTGTGCAACCCTTTTTTTTTTTTGTACAAAATGGGATAAATGGCCAGGTCACAAGGATCCTGAGGAATCAGAGAAGGTTAGGGTAAGGGGATCCACTAGACAGCTGTTAGGAGTCAGATGGGAGCTTCCCATCAAGGCCATCTAGCATATTCTTTAACGTCTACAGGGTATGGGTTCCTTCCCCTATACGGGACCACGGCTTAATGTCTAATCCGTTGCATGGCGGTCTTTCCAATCCCATCCTTGTTCCTTTTTTTTACCGAGAGCACAACGGGAATTAGCGGAGATGAATCTCAACACAGGCACAATTGTGACCCGAATCTAGGAAATATTGTATTACGGGTTTGGGCGCTATTGATTGAGCTAATCCCCACCCCACCCATTTCAAAATCTAAAATGAAAAACATGTAAATCCAGAGCTAATCCACTGTCATTAGTGTAAATCGGTATTTATCCCCCATTCCCTCTTGTAGGATGTTCTCCAACCAAATGTAGAGTGTTCCTCTCACCTTACATTTTCAATCCTTTATTGGCCCTACTAACCCTGATGTTAAGGAATGTGGCTTAACAGTAAAAAGTGTCAGTAACAAAAGTTGCTTCAGTCAAGTTCGACCTATGAAAGAGAGTTTAATAAGTTACTTCATAGGTTGGCTAGCGCGTTGCTCAAGTAGTTAACAGGTTATGTTTTCGAATGGCTCTTTGTATTCCGAATTGTCTGAGCTTCATTGAAGCTTAGATAATTCAAAGTTCAAAAGCTCAACTCTGAGAAAATGTATTCTCTCATGGGATTTTAGTGATGTTGTTAGTTACCTATTTAAATAAGAAGTTTTATCTGCTAAACGTAGTCGGAAGAATTAGAATATTATTGGCGAAAAGCATTGGATTTCTTTTCGTATAGCGTTTGAACTTGGTACTAGTGGCAATATTAAGTACACGATTTTTTGGAGGAGTGAGGGAGATATAAACTTTCACCAGAATAAGTGTTAAATATACTGTTATTTATATAACATTTCACCAGAATGTGTTTATATCCAACATACTAATGGTTGCATTTTTTCACACTGTAAGATGAGGCACTGCTAAATAATTTTTTTTTTATTTTCTCCCCAATGAACCGTAAAATTTCCGATTATATTTACTTAATTACAAAATAAATTGCAAAGATTCACAGCAACCTGGAATATTTCACCTTGTTTACTATCTTCAGCAGTACATTTCATGTTATATTGGGGGCGGGGGTGGCTCAGTCGGTAGCGCGCCAGGCTGGTAATCTGTAGTTCCCAGGTTCGAGTCCCAGCTGGGTCAGCGTTGAGATTTATCTCCGCAAAATTCCCCGCCCTGCCCACGGTCAGTAATGGACACCGATGGGCTTGGAAATGCCGCCGTCCGTCGGATGGGACGTTAAGCCGTGGCCCCGTGTGCGGGAGAGCCATACCCTGTGCACGTCAAAGAACACGCTGGATGGCCTTGACGGGAGGCTACCATCTGTCTCCCAACAGCTGTTCCAGTGGGTCCCCTCCTCCAACCTTCTCTGAGCCTTCGGGGTCATGCGACCTGGCCATTTAGCCCATGGTGTGCAAAAAAGTGCCGCTCAGAGGTAAAACAACAACAAAAAACATGTTATATTGACTTCAATCTTTGGAGACGAGGGCTAGCTTAGTCAGTGGCACGCCAGCCTGATAATCTGATGTTACTAGGTTGTGTACCACAGTTAAGACATAGATCCGCACATCTGTATAAAAGTTTATACACATAGTATAAAAGTTTGTAAGTTACATTAGCTGCAGAAACGGTTAATATCTAGTGTAGTAGTCAGCACGACCGGCATGTAAACTGGGAAAACTGTTGGAAATCGAGACGTAAACTGATTTGGTTATGATCTTTAATTTATCTTCAGTTATATGTTTCCACTAAATGCATATTTTAGAAGTTATATAGCTTCGAAATTAGATTCTTACTGACATAACATGGAAATTCTGTAAATATTTTGGTAGGGCAGTGTGGTATGTAGCAAATTTCTTTTTCGCGTCATAGATCGCATCATGAAGTTTGCAAAATGGTTAAGAGTTGAAAGCCTTTTCAAATATTTGTGATTGAGACATGAATCTTTATAAGCTGCCAAAAAACAAAACTGGCCGACAGAGCTGTAAAGAATCTGTTAGTCCAAAGATCTGAGACATTGATGGATCATCAGCAGGAAGTAAATTCAGTAGGCACTCGACAGGGGATCACATTTCTCTAAAATTCATCTTCGTAAGCGTCATAAGTGCAGAATTATCTTATTAGATCTGAAGTTTTTCTTCTTTACTGCTTGATTTGGCACATTTATTAGCTGAACGCTGGATAAAAATTTGTGAAAGGGAACAGTTATGTTTTTTAAGAATAAATTTTTGCTTTTTCTCTTCATGTCATCGGCAAATTATTTCTTAATCGTCATAGTATGCGTTTGCAGAGGAAAAAAAAAGTCTGGTTAATCAACCCTCTACGTTTCCTTAAGCAATGCAAAAGCAGGTGTGATTTGATGACGCATATTCCTCCCTCTGTCCTCTTTGATGGCTTTCAGCATTCCTCTACGCATTCAAGGATGCTCAACTTTCTAGTATTTGTCCTCCTGTTGCCTATTGTTCCTCTCCCTCACACTCCCTGTCGGAACTGGGCGCCGTCAGGATCGATGGAACACTAGGACTTCTTCGCTTCCACATCTCCATGTAAATAGCACGCCCTCTTTTAAACAGCCGCTTGCAAATAGAGAGGAACGCCGAACGAAACAAGACTGGCTAACTGCAGAGAGACATTCGCCAACTTTCGAGAGTGACTGGTAGCAGCGGCATCTCCTTCCTTCCTAGGTTCTTAGCGTACGAAGAGCCTCCTTTTCCTATCGTCCTCCTCTTGTCATCGTCACCAGCTTGCTCGTGAATATTTGAATAGCGATTCCGTCTCTTCTGTCTCTGGCGAAGTGCGATCGTTCCGAGATCGATAGTTCCCTTTCCCTGTTGCTAAAGGGTTTTGGTTTTCCCTGGGGGACACCCACCGGGCCATAGAGCGAAATGATGAAAGAGGTAAAGTCCATGTGTCCTGGAGGGGACTTATCGCGTAACTGGTTCTGCATTCACAACGATTCTATGCTGCCATTGCTGCAACAAATTGATTGAATAAGCATATAGTCCGCGAAGGAAAGCTATTGATTTATTCTACAAGTGACATCGGATTTCATTTGATGTACTACTCTGTCGAATGCAGTGTAAGGATAGATGATACTAAATATGCTGTCATGCCGGTTGGTCGGGAATTCTGTTGTTTATATCTATAGTTTTCTCTGAATTCCTTCGCCGTAAACTGCCTGTAGTCTTCAAAAACTTTCTTTCTCTTGTTCTATTGAGACAACTGAAACCACTCAGATAATCTTTCGTTGCTGTTGTTATTTATCGATGTTATTACTAAAATTGTTGTTGTCATGCTATCGATGCCGAAATGCTAAAGCTACAGATTACGATCCATTTGGGAAAAGATAAAAAGCTTGAAAGCTGAAAGATGTTTTCATTGTAGTTGCCCTTATTGTTATTGTCGTGGTCCACCTTTCTTACTTTTTGACTGTCAGACAGACAACAGAAATGCCAATGTTGATGGCGTTTCTGACATTTTGTTGATTGACATCGGCGACTCTGGTGCTAGTCGTTCTATTGGTTATACTTTGTTTTGTTTTTTTTATTCGGGATATATGATGTTTTTTATTGTTGGTAGTTGTTTATTTTTCTTGTTTTGAGAATGTTCGCTTTTCTTTATCCGTTCTTAAATGCGTGTCACGTGATTAAAGAAAAAAAGTTTGCCAGATCACTAAATTTCTAAAAAACCGTTGCCAGATATTTTTTCTGAATTCTGTAATCAACCATAGTGTTCGGATTTTGTTTTTTTGAGCGACTGCACATATATAAACTCTAATAAATTTATGATTTTTCTTTGATGAAATTAATTAAAAGCATTGATAAATCACTTCTATAGTAAAAAAAAGCCAGAAAATAATTTGCAAACTGATGAAAATTTATTTCTTAGAAACGATCGAGTATTCAATGTTATTAAAAATATTCGTATTATGCTATTACATTGATTTTCTGCCATTGTTGATAATTTTCTGAGCTGTTCTGAAACTCAAAACACCTTGTCATTTACAATGCAATATAAATCTCCTACTTGAAAAAACTGGGAAAAAACTAAATCCCTCTATCTCAGAAAGGAAATTAAAAAAATATATTAAAAATCATCGAATTCTATTATATTCATTACATTCCTAAGAAATTTTTAAAAGAAATCCATAACACTTATTTTTTAGTTTTATTTTTGTCATTTTTCCAAAACTGAGTTTAAATGGAATTCTTGTATTCCAACATTTCTCAAAGAATCAAAAAAAAAACATCTGAGTCCCAAATTTTCAACTGTTCAATATAAAATTATAAATTGGTTTATGCTTTCTTTTGAATCGCAATAATCACACAAATTGCAATCTGTTTTCTTCAGTTTAAAAAGTTTGTCCTTTAAATTACCTTATTGTTTTTTGTTCAGAAACATTAATTTTATAATAATATCCGACATAGCATAGTATCAACAGCTGTTATTCCTCCAAACATAGATATTTGTAATTCTTTGTTATTTCTCCAGTCTCCTTTCGTTGTCTTCAGCGTATTTATTTAAAATCATATATTTTTAAATTCTAACTCTTAAATTCAATAGTTGTTTATTTTAAATCCGTTTCAAACCTGAAACTTATTCTAACAACTCACGAAGAGAAATATACGTTTGAGTTATAAAGGCATTGCCTCGGCAGACAATAATACTCCTGAACTGGAAACGTTTGCGCTTGAAACAGTTCATATTTCCTAAAACTATGGCACGGATCCCACACTCAGCTGCAACTTAACGCCTGTGACTTCAAAACCGAATAACGATCTTAAGCATTTCTAGCCGCACCTGAATGACTTTCTGCCGTGTTGGTCGACCGTTAAGTGACACGAACTCCGAATTTCCCACTTCTCATCGCACAAGCTGCAACCTGAGAAGGGATTTTCCAACCACGGGTCGTACTCAAGCAAGTTTGCTCTCTGTTCTTCCCCGATTCTTCCGCAGGTCGAACACGCACCAACCTCGTGGAATAAAAAGGAAAACCTTAAGACTGTAAACAAACTTTACCATATGTTGCTACGTCTTCGATAAACGAATTCTATCGAGTTATGTGAATATATTTAGGTGGACAAATGAGTCCATGGAGATTTCAAACAAATATTTTAAAGCAGACGAGAAAACTTTGAGGCAGAATAAATGCCAGAAAATTTAACGAAGTATAAGAAGCAGAATAAAAATATTTGATATATGGGTCCTCTTATAGAATCTTTAACTAGTGACATTCTTTTAAAAGAATATTACGGCACAGATGGAGCATATAGCAGACCGAGAATAATTCCGCTACCTGGGTTCGACCCCCGGATAAGGCATGGATGTTCGTGTTGTTTTCTGCTGAGTTCCTGCCATCTTCTCAGACCTTCTACTATGGCATATAAACTGACAGGCTCCTGTCAGACCTCTGTGGCAAGCAGCTGCTTGAGGGGGTATTTATTTTTATAAAACTGGAAAGCATTTTCGGTAGCACTAGTTCATCTCAAATAGCTTATATAATCATGAAACTCGCAAATTATTCTCTTTATATTCTAATAGCAAACCAGAATCTACTAGTTCTAAGAATGTAAGGAGCAAGTTTTCATACTATTAGAGAAAGAATTAAATATTTTCCTGCGCATTAAAAAGAGGCATTAAACTTTGCACATCATTCATTTGAGTATACTCTTTGAACATTCAGATACTTTGACATTTACCTTTATTCATCATAATAAAAAAATAAATAAATAAATACCCCCTCAAGCAGCTGCTTGCCACAGAGGTCTGACAGGAGCCTGTCAGTTTATATGCCAGAGTAGAAGGTCTGAGAGGATAGCAGGACCTCAGCAGAAAAACAACACGAACATCCATGCCTTACCCGGGGCTCGAACTCAGGTCCCTTAGATCAGTATTAAATATTTTTATTACGGAAATATCTGAAAACTGCTTAATACGACAAAGGATAGTAAAGATTTAATAATGACAACCTAGAAAAAGAATTTTAGCAACTAACAGATGGATACTATCTCGGCAGCTATCAAAGCCGGATCTAAGATTGGCGCAAGAAGGTCATGACCCCCACTTTTTTAATGCTAGCAAGGGTAATGTAGACAGAAAATTTTATAAAATTGTGTGAATTTCACGCATTTTTCAAGAACTTTTTTAAAGACTTTTGAAGCGGAAGAGAAAATATTATCCTGAAATGCAAATACAGTCTCTTGCCGCCTCCCAGTTTACTTTTTACCACTCGATTGAATCTTATGCCCCCCACTCCCTTTCTCCCTTTATTTTTTATTTATTTTTTGGTTTCAAGATCCAGACCCAGCAGTTAGAGTTTTACTATTTTTATTCTTAGTGTATTAATTCATATTTTAAATTAAATATTTTTTTTAGTTACATCACACATTTCCAAAAATGAAAATTTTAATCGTTTATTTTTGTGTAATATTCCATCATGCAAATTTGTGGGTGTTGGGAGGGGGATTGGCTCATTCGGTAGCAT
Source organism: Ryuthela nishihirai (assembly GCA_038380435.1). Classification (NCBI taxonomy): domain Eukaryota; kingdom Metazoa; phylum Arthropoda; class Arachnida; order Araneae; family Heptathelidae; genus Ryuthela; species Ryuthela nishihirai. Next base: position 29,807,781 of record JAWZYU010000016.1, on the reverse strand, counting down.
TCTAGAGGTGAATAAATCTTATGTTCTCAAAGTCAAGTTCGAACTATACTTGATTTGAGAATATTCTCCGCTAAATCCCGCCCACCCCTCGATGGCAAAAAGAGGGACAATCAATGAGCTTGGAAAGGCCACCGTCCGTCAGATAAGATATTATACTGTAGATCAGTGAGCAGAAGATACATACCTTCTGAACGTGAAAGAACATGCTGGATGGCCTTGACGGGAGACTATAATTTCCTAATTCACTGCTCAAAGTGAAAATCGCAACACCGCGAAAGAAGTGATGTATACGTCCAAAATTGACAGGATGGAAGCTATAATGGTATACGTGCAAATGATCAAGAAACTGAACGTGAGAGCGCAAGGTACATGCATTTATTGCTGATTCGTCATACATAGCCTGTAGATGTCTCGGCATTCCATCAATCAGATGGTTAATGGTGTCCTGAGGTGTGGCGTTCCAAACAGCTGCAATTGGTCATGTAACTGTACCATGTTCGTCCAGGAGGGAGTGGGAACGGCGGTGACCAATAAGGTCCCACACATGCTCAATGGGCGACAAGTCCGTGCAGTATGACGACCATGGGAGAATGTCCACACCTTGGAGACTGTCCATAGTTGCACGTGCAGTGTTTGAGGTATCGTTGTCCTTCTACAGAATCAGTCCAATCGTAGTGGTAAGGAAGGGTCGTGCCACAGGATTAATGATGTCATCGATGTAATGTCTAGCCATTACGCACCAAAAACATGTAGTACAGATGTCCGGCTACCATTTGTGATGCCACCCCATATCATTATACCACGGTGGGGAGCCGTATGCCAACTAATTGAATTATGTTGTCGTTGACGACGCCGATGACATGTAAACAAACTCCCGTCTGGCATGCTTGAAACAGAATAGGGACTGCTATGTGAATAACACTCTACTCCATTCCGTAGTCCAATGTTGCCTCACTTAAGTGGAGACAGCTTAACTGGTGATGTTGCTGCAATGGCAAATACTGGACTGGACGTTTTGCTTTCACTCCTGCCTCATGTAAACAAACTTCATGTAAACATTATCTATTTTTTCGGTACCCATAACGGTCTGCAAATCACTCTGCAGTATAGTCACTGTATGAAAGAGTCGTGAATGGTCTCCTACGGAGTATGCGATCTTCAAGTCCTGTGGTGCAGCTGTTGGTCCCTTACCTGTTCTTCGTGTCATTTGCTGCTCCATGATGTTGCGTGAGACGCACCATTGCGCCCCATGCAAGGCAGCAATCGCTCGAAGGCTCAATCCGAGCTCTCGTAATATCGACGATTCATTCTCTCTCAGGTGTCAATTGCGTATAAAGGATCCCGCCAGGCATCTCCAAGGCATGTTACGAACATTTTCGCAGCATGCACTCCAACCTCACTGTCAGTGATGCTATGATACGAGCTCGTGGGTGCTCTGTATATCTCCACGGCTAAGCTAGGTGTCACGTGTCCATTCGCTGTGGAACTTTAATCATTTGCATATCTCCGATGGCCGATTGCCTCCTGAAATTTATATCTCTACTTCCATTCCTTCCTTCCATTCCTTCTTGGTGTTGCGTTTTCCACTATGAACAGTGTAGTTGTCAAAACGGGGCCCCTTTCTTACGCAACTTTGAGCCATGGGATCCTTGTAACCTGTCCATTTAGATCATTGTGTGCAAAATCACCCCTAGAAGTAACCCAACCAAACCCAATCCATTAAGTATCCAAAGCGAACAAAACGCATACAGACGTCGTAAAATCACTGTAAACTTCCATTATTAAATGCTTTTTGTAAAACTATTATATTAATAGGATGCAAATGATTAATAATTTTTATCTTAAACTTCAGTTTTTATTCAATGCTGCTCACACGTTAAGCGATTATAAGTAAATTACTCCTGATATGATCGATTAAACCAGAGCATAAAAAGTGGGCAAAACTCCATCGCTTTAATCATGAACATTAACTTTGATATTAAAAGCTCAACCTTATTAAGTATCTGATGTGTCGATAACTTTGACTGAACGTGATTCATTATTAATATTAGGATAGGTGCGAGCCCATTAAATTCAGAAAAATCTGTCTGATGATTTGTCGTTTAATCATTTAAAAAATTTACTCTTTAATGGGCAGGTATAGTCTTTTCTTAATAGTCCAATATCTCTCGCAAAAAAGTATTGTTTTATCGAATTTTGATCTCTTTATTTTATTCTGGATGAGAGAAACAAGAACATAGTATTCTCTCACACATTAGCCCAGCCAGGTGATTTATCCCTCACTTTTGGAGAAATTATGTAATGATTTTTAAAAAATCATTTGTTCATTAACTTTCATTCACAAAAAAAAAAACATTTTTTAACCAACTCTTTCAAATACTTGTTACATTATTGTTCTCATTTATAACTAAATATTAGACCATTTTGACTTATTTTTGTTACTAAAATATTTCAGGTCAATTTTTTTACTGAAATTTAAGACTCATGTGAAAAGGAATATAGAATTAATTTAAAGTAACTATTTGGAATTTTTTTAATTTACCCTTTGTTAGTATTATAATTGAAATTTATAAAATTTATAACACAGAATACTACCTGAATATCTATCATCCTATTACTATTTTTTGTGACAATTTTCTTTTACAAAATTATGTTGAACTAGTAATAACTTAAATGGGACAACATTGAGTTATTACTAAAGCATTTCACTCAAGTGTGGTGTAAGTCGATAACCATTTATTCGAAATTTACAGATAATGTGATTTAAAAAATATATATAAATATCGATTTTCAACAGCATCCAATCAGTATTTAAAATGTTATAAAATTCTGAATATTTAGCAGCAGTGCTATTCATCGGAATTTGCCTCAAAAGTTAATTTAAACTTCAATAATCGGTATTGTTTCAAACCATTTAAGAAATTAAGTGTGTGTTTCAAACGTTTGTGCAATTCTTTCAATATTAATCAATTTTATATGTTTCTTGAGATTAGCATTGATGAATTATTAAATATTCCAGCTAACATAATTCTTTAAACACTGACTAAATATTTTTAAATTCGGGATTTAGATAGACCTGTTGTGTATTTTTAATTCATATTCAGTCATAATTTCGCGTAGAAAAGCTAATTTTAGAAGTTACGAAGAAATGATTTTGACTTTCTACTGAGTACATCGTTGCATCAGGTATGTAGGTTATGTAATCTTACATACCTGATTCTTCCGCAAGTCGAACACGCACCAACCTCGTGGAATAAAAAGGAAACCCATAAGACTGTAAAAAACTTTACCATATGTTGTTGCGTCTTTGATTAACGAATTCTATCGAATTGTGTGAATATATTTAGGTGGGGAAATGAGCCATGGAGATTTCAAACAATATAATTTAAATTTTAAGCAGACAAAAATATTTTTAGGCAGAAAAAATGTCAGAAATTTTTAACTCAGTATTAAAAGGGATTGATAAAAAATATTTTATCTTTAATGCCATTTCCCCCCTAAAATAATAGTATTAGTAGCATTGAACCATAGAAAGGTTAAGCATCACTTCCTCCTTAATGTAAAATTCCCTTTTTCCTACAATTCATCATTGTATTACAATGATGGGATGTCCATACAATGGCGAAGTATGGGGGCTGCTCGTGTGGGAGTAAGAGTGAGGAGGCAATAGAAAATACGCAGTTTAAGCTTCGAAAGTCCTCATATATCATTATTTAATTGTTAGGTCATTTATACGTCGTTGATCTCTTTGATTGGTATATTGGCAAGTGATTGATAGGTCATTGATCTATGATGTATTTGAACTATCGAAGTGTCAACTGCGCAGTCTCATAGTCTCTCATTGCCTTCCCATTTACCCCTCATGCTGTCACTGAATCCAAATATGGAGAGAAGGTCATAAATTATCTGCGAACTATTTCTGAGTTGCATTTATCTTTTCAACATTATTCTGTTCTATGTATAGGATTTAAAAACCACAAAAACATAATATATTTTTCCTAAGTTAAGAAAACTATCAAATCATTTAATAGTTTGCTGTCTACGAAATAATAAATATTGTTGTAAAAAAGAGCAAAAAGTTTTCAAAAAACGCTTTTTGCATAAACAATAAATCTAAAGGATCCCAGCCTTGTTTCATTTAAGTTCATTCTTAGTTTAGACAGCCAACACGAAAAATGAAATGCTCACTAAACAAGACTTTTTCTAAGAGTTGAAAAATTTTTCTATTCTCGCAACCAATTCTACTCCTATTTATTATTTTTTTCCCCCAAAAGGTCTCCTGGTGATGACATCTTCCCAAACACGTAGAGTTACAAAAAATACGTAATCTTTCCATGCTCTGGACGTACAGTTGCGTTTTCTCTATTCTCTTCTCTAGTCTTAACGAAATTAAGAGTTTATTTTTTACATCTTTTCACAAAAAAGAAGAAGTTCTTACACCATCATGTGTCTCTAGGAAGAAAAGTTATCCGAATAAAAAAGTAGATGACAAGTAACTAAAAAGAAAGTCAAATAATTGTTAAGCTCCCACCTCTCTTTGCACTTTACAAGAGGTAGCAAAAACGACAACAAAGTAAATTACTTTCAAAAAAATATACGAAATAAAAAATAACTTGGGGAAAAAATATGAAATGGAGGGATAGGTAAACCTTGCTGTGACAGAACCGATCCTCAGTTCTTCCCAAGCGGCGTTCCTCCAGCAAGCCGCTAGCCACGGAGGTCTGTTGTTCAGCCTCTGTTATTACTACCATCACGACCGGGGCCTGCTGGGTAAACTGGCGGAAATAAACAGCGTCGCGTCAATTGCTGCAGCATCCTCCTCCACATCCTCCCGACTTCCTGCACGAGACCGCAGCGCACGCTTACGGCGCTGGTCTCTCTCTCCTCAGTCAGTGGCTAGGGCCGTGGCGGACGATGTTGTATACACAGGAAATGGGAGATGGCAGTATGGCTTCGTCGGCTTATTAATTAAAGACTCAGACTTGGAGATGAAGTAGAGGAGTGTGTTGAGAGAGACAAGGAAAAGGGCCATGGTTGCTGGAAGGCGAGAAAGATGAGGAGGGTAGAGACGAGGCTGAATGGGTTCAAGGCTGCAACAGTGTAGCTAATATGTAATATATAAAGGATGGAAGAAAAAGTGAATGAAACGTGTCGTAGATTAAACAGAAGGTAACAGCTTAAGGCCATTTTGATTTTTTTTTCTCTCTGAATTTAGCTTGTTTCATTTAATTTCAGCTGTCCTTAGTGGGGGGATTGGTATCGTGGTAGTAAATTATGGTATCGGCCCCCTTTTGTTTCCTCGATAATCTTTGAAAGAATGTGGCTCTTAAATGACATTACTGAAATCTTCGAATAGCAGCACAGAGGTTGAATGACTAGACCTTTCGTGTAGGGAACTGTTTGGAGCCTACGTTGTTTAGGAAAGTGATACATCAGTTGATAACAGGGTAATTTAATATTTTGAGCGTAGGTTTGACGTGATATAATACGAAGATTGATAGAAATATGTATTTAAGAAATATCTTTTTTTTTTCATTTGTTAAGTTTAATTTTTTTATTTTTTAAATATTTCTTCTTTTTTTTTATTTGTTAAGTTTTAAAATTATTATTATTATTATTATTCGCCGATATCATACAAATAATTCGACGAATCGCTTAAATTCTACCCGTAAATTTAAACGATTTCTTCATTGCTTCAATTATTTTACTGATTTTATAAATTTTTCCTATTTTCTTATTTTTTAAATATGGTTACTTTCATTTGCTTCGTTTCGAATACTTAGCGACAAAGAATTACAGTAATGCGAAACATGTAACTTCATATAAATAATAAAACTGAATGTGTACATAAGTATTATATTTTAAATAATTATAGGCTTATGCATAAAGTCGTAATCATTTACTTAAGAAAGTTTAAGTAAGGCGACGTATTGAAACGTATGAGCTGAAGTTTGGATTAATGTTAAACGTAATTTTCTAAAATAACTATAACCTGACGAAAGATTATTATTAACCTATAAGGCACATATGGAGTCATTAGCAACATCAAAGCTTTTAAGTGTCTTCTTCATATACACAGTCGTATCAGAATAACATGACCACCTACCATACATATACTATGGTAGATGGTTACATTATTCTGATACGACAGTGTATGTGCTCCTGCTTTAGGGTTGACCAAATTGGTTGGGTTGTTTTACTTCTGAGCGGAATTTTTTGCATACAATGAGAAAAATGGCCAGGTCACAAGGACCCCGGGGGCTCAGAGAAGGTGGAGGGGAGAGGACCCATTAGAAAGCTATTAGGAGACAGATGGTAGCCTACTGTCAAGGATAGCAGGCAAAAATGTGCTTTAACGTGCATAGGGTATTGCTCTCCCGCATACGGGGCCACGGCTTTACATCCCATCTGACAGACGGCGGCCTTTCCAAGACCTTAGGTATCCCCTATTGATCGTAGGAGAGGAGTTTTGCGGAGATAAATCTTAACGCTGGCCCAGTCGATCCTGAAAACTGCAGATTACGAGCCTGGTGCGCTACCGACTGAGGCACCCCAGCCCCCCAAAGTGGTACTAAGGGTTAAAGAAGCAATTAATGGCACAAAAATTCCGTCGTTCGAAACGAAGAGAAATATTTTAAGAGCTCGAAAATCATTTCAAAGAAAAAAAGTCTGCAGTTCCGAATTTCAAAACTAGAAAACAATGTGTCTTCAGTGTTGAGAAGCTAAATAAATAAGTAGCTTTAAGTGCGCCAAAGAATGAAAATAAATACATTAAAATACCTATTTATCGTTTATGAAGGGACCAGAAGGCAAAAAAAGAGAGATACGAAAAGTATGAAACAAAACTCGCTGTAAAAACGTGAGAACTTAATGAAAAGATCGGAAAAACATGAGAGAATGCGCAAAATAACCAAAAGTTATTTTTAAAAAAATTTATCATTTAAGAAATGCTGATCTCTGTATAAATGGGCAAAAAAATCATTGTTGTAGATAAAATATAATTATATAACTTTTTTTTAGAAAATAATATGATTGTCAATGGCTTCTTTGTAGCAAAACGTTTCAATTCAAATAGCGATTTTAACCATATTATAAACAATTTTTTTCCCGATGTACATAACACCTGCTAAATAAACCTTTCAGTTTTTTTTTCGAAAGTAGCCTATTCCTCGACAGATAATGGAACGACATATAGCAAATGCTTGATCACTGAAAGTATTACTCACTCTATTACTATGAAACATAGAACACTTGTTTCTTCGGAAATTTATTGAAAGTTTTCATTGTGCTCATGTGTTAAATTCAATGGACTGGAAATGGAGCTATTAGCACACGCTTTGAAACATGTGAGTATAACTGCAAGTCCGCCAAGAGTGCGCACAGAAACAATTCGCTATTGGCCTGTTTCTATTGTTGCCACTATGCAAAGTGAACTACGAATCTGGGAAAATGATAACTCAAGGTTTAACTATAATTAGAGGAATTTGCAGAGCTTCATAACAAATGTGAACACATATGCATCATGGTTTCTCACACGATATACAAACACATACACAAATACCCATACATCAATACTAAATTGCGGTGCAGATTCTTATCGCAATATATTCTATTTTTGTGTCATTTAAAATAACATATGCATTTGAATTTATGTTGCCATTTTAAACACTACCATCCAGGAACATAAACCGACTCTTGTTTAATAACTATACCTCCATACTTCCAACTATTCGGGAGCTTCAACCGAAACTTTTTCTTAATAACTATACCATTCGGGAGCTTCAACCGAAACTTTTTCTAATAACTATACCATTCGGGAGCTTCAACCGAAACTTTGTTTAATAACTATACCATTCGGGAGCTTCAACCGAAACTTTTTTTTAATAATTATACCATTCGGGAGCTTCAACCAAAACTTTTTTTAAAATCTATACCATTCGGGAGCTTCAACCGAAATTTTTTTAATAACTATACCAATCGGGAGCTTCAACCGAAACTTTTTTTAATAACCATACCATTCGGGAACTTCAACCGAAACCTTTTTTAATAACTATACCATTCGGGAGCTTCAACCGAAACCTTTTTTTTTTTTTTTTTTCTTATAACTATGCCATTCGGGGGCTTCAACCGAAACTTTTTTTAATAACTATACCATTCGGGAGCTTCAACCGAAACTTTTTTTAATTACACTGAAACCAGTTCTCGTCCGATCACCGAAGTTAAGCAGCTTCGGGCGCGGTCAGTACCTGGGAGGTTGACCACCTGGGAGCACCGCGTACAGTTGGTAAAAAATCTGCTGAGGACCCTCCATCCTCACAGATCCCTCTATTGTGGCGTATTAAACTGACAGTCTCCTGTGAGACCTCTGTGGCAAGCAGCTGCTTGAAGAAGTATTTATTTATTATTTTTTATTTATACCATCCGAAAATCGAACCGATACCCGGCAACAGTGTCGCCGAGAGCCAACGTGTGAGATGGCAAATTGTTGAATTGTTTTAAATTAATATTTCAACGATAATTATATTGCACGAGCCACCTTTCAGGACCTCTATACAGATTCATTTATTACTCAGTGCATAGTATTATTGGAAAGAAACATTCCATTAAGTTCAGTTGACAAAATTTTCGTTCTAAAGATAAGTATTTTGTAAAATTCAAAAACACCTCTTCCAATTTCTCTTTAGAAAATTAGCACATTGTCTCATATCATTCTAATCTGAAGTTTCCTAGATTCATTTTAAAATCTAATTACTGCTAAAGTATATTATTCTGAAGCGAATTTATTTAAAAATCAAAGGCAGTTTTTTATGTCTATATCCTAGCTTTGTAAAACTTCAGTAAATTGTTATTTCTATTTTCAAATAATTATGTCGTTTCTTTTAAAAGTTGGAATTTCCTTTGAAGCATTATGCTACCGAATAGAATGTAAGATGTTTTCGACAGAGTGTACTTATTGCAATCGTAAGAAAAATTTACCATCTGATGGGAATTCTATTTTTGATTATAATTCAGAAAATATATCGAAATATGCTATTGGAATCTAAATTAATACAGAATTCAAGAACCAAAAATCAGTATTCTCTTTGATGAAGCATAAAGATCCTATCACTACTGAAGGCAAATAAAGTCTAGTGAAAAGAATACAAATATTCAACTTGTAGTTCCATTAAATTCCTAAAACTGCAATACTGGTATCATTTATGTTGTCATTTTAAACAATACATACCTTCTTTTATAACATTTTTTTAAGCAATTGTCTTTTTCAGTTTCTACTTTTAAAGTAATTTTGTACGATTTTACTTTCCTATGAATAATTTCTTCAGTTGCGCTGATGGATTTCTGTTCTGTCTTTAAAATTTTATTTTAAGGATAATAACTTTTTTTATATTTTGTTTTAAAAATAATAACTTTTTCTCTTGAAAAAATTTTAACGATTCTAACATATATTTCAGAAATTTGACTAAAACTCTTCTTATCTGATATCCCTTTCTTTTTCTCTTAGTTCACTAATAAAAAAAATACCCCCTCAAGCAGCTGCTTGCCACAGAGGTCTGACAGGAGGCTGTCAGTTTATATGCCATAGTAGAAGGTCTGAGAGGATGGCAGGACCTCAGCAGAAAAACGACACAGACAGCCATGCCTTATCCGGGGCTCGAACCCAGGTCCCTTAGATCAGTAGCCAAGCGCGCTAACCACTCGGCCACGGGACGGCTCTTAGTTCACTAAATAAAACAAAAACTGTCGTTTTTAAAAAGGAAATTATCAAAGTTAACAAAATACTGTTAACCATATATTAATATTATACTAATATTTAACTACATATTAATATTGTTAACTGTATATTCTAAGGTATTACACTGTGAAATGAGAAAAAATATTATTTAGAAGATCTAGCTAGTTCTTAATCATTCCGTCTGTTTACTTAGATCAAGAGAAAAAAAGTAGCGAGTATTTTATGGCAATTTAGTCAACACATTACAAATAGAAGATAAAGATATTTAATAATTTATTGTTTTGTCTGTTAACTAGAGTCCATTGCAAAAATCAATAAACAGAAAAAATATATCTGAGGTACAGCAGAAATATGTCTAAAGTTTCAGTCAGGAATTTTGATTTTAATTCACAAATGAGGTTCGAGAGCTGTCATTTAATATTTTTTCCTCTCCGAATAAATTTAGAGTTTAAAAAATTACAAATATATTAAAAAAGAGTCATATCAGATATTCTCACTTGCAGTTTTTAATTATCTTTGATTTTCTCATTATCAAGAAAGTGTTTGCTCATTCGGTAGCATTCTAGGCTCGTAAACTCAAATTCTTAGGTTAGCTCTCCCATTGTGCCTGCGATCAGATTATCTTTCTTAATATATCTTTCTACCCGTGATCACAAAGTGGGAATCAGAGAGTTTGGAAAACACGCCGTCTGTCAGATGGACGTTAAACCTGTGTCCCAATGTGTATGAAAGTCATAGTTTGTGCCTGTAAAGGACTCTAGATGTCTTTGATGGAAGACTTCCATCTGTCTCCTAATTGCTGCTACGTATATCCCCTTCTTCCGTGGGGTCTTTATGACGTGATCATTTAGACTTTTTGTGCAAAACAGCGCCACTCAGGAAAAAGAGCCTTATCACTCTTCCGATTTATCCTAAGAAACGTTTAGTGTAAGAAACTGGTTGGGTTTACTTCCTTTACTAAAAAAACTATCTGCCGCAATTATTAGCAAATTATTAAACTCCATTCGTACAATTATATGAAATATTTAGAAACGAAAGTGAAGTTGAATTCTTTTCTTTGCACTATGTCACATACACTTCCTGTGTGTTTAGTGTTATGCTTATATAGTCATATGACCTTAATCACCACATGCTCTATCTTAGTACGTTAACGATCACCACCAAAAAACAAAGAATTTAAAGACTAAAGACAATGTCAGTGGATAATATCCATTCTCTAATTTGTTCCTTTAGTTCCTATCCCAGTACTAATTGAGCCCACTGACATACTACATCTCTCCAAAGAGAATAACATAACCATCATTAAAATGTCTTTAACTTTGTCTATGTCTGCTTATACTTCTCTTTGTTTTATCTAAGTTATAACGAAAGAATTTACAATTGGTTCCCCCTTTTTTCCTTCTTTTCTCTAGTAATTAACAAACTAAGCTCTGGTGCTTTCTAGGCGCATCTATCTTTATGCCCTAATCATCAATAAATGTTTCTGGCACCTTATATGCGAAAGGCGGCGTGAGGTTTTCCCATTAGCATTGAGACAGTGTGTTGTAGAGTTCACTGCTAAACTGTAATTTGTCTAGCGCTAAAAACAGTGCTATGGTATTTCTGTAATGAAACGCTTAGTGTGAGTAAAACAAATGGCATTACTCCCTCGCTGTCTCTCCGTGTTCTGCAGAATAGTCCTACCTCAAGACAGCATCTCACCACATACAAGACAGCTGTGAACTGCAAGAAAGAGTCCCAACACAATGCCATAATTAATCGCTCCCAGCCACAAACAAATCATTAGCACCTTAGTAATCTGTTATAATCCATTACACGCCATTTTCCTGCTTGATGCTTTCCCCTTATTACCCCCATCTTTTCCCTCTGCATCCTCCCTACTCTTCCGTCTCCTGTGATGCGAGAAGCTTTGGCTTTTATCTCCCAGGAAGGGCAAGAGAAGACATTAAGCACAATGAATCTGTCCCTCCCAGTGACACCTGTCACGGAGGGGGGGACTGGGAGGCGGGAGAGCAACACGGACGTTAAGAGGATGGTGGGAAGATGAAGGATGTTTCGCGAGCATCCACTCGTTTGTTATTGACTCTCGAGCAGCTGAAGAGTTCTCCTTCGTTCGCTTCTTCTTCCCTCTTTCTGTCTCCTTGCATCTTGTGTCTGAACACAACGTGCCAGTGGCACTTACGTATTTTCAGTGCATCTCTCTACAAGTCTCAGCTCCAACATAATACACAACCGCACGTACGTTTCCAATAGGGAAGACTCCGCCAAGATTTACCCTGCTTAGTATTAGACGATCCATCTGAAGAACATTAGAAGGAACTGTGCACGCAAACCAAACACATACAGTCTCTACTGGTTGTAAACCTCAACTTTGATATGTGATTTTATTTTTCTTCGACTTCTTTAATCATTACTCTTTTAATTATAGGAAGTTACTGCTCATAGATGGAACCCTTTCAGAGCTATTTCATGTATAGTTAGATCAAGAATGCTTCCAATTGCTTTCACATAGAAAATAAAAGAGATAATTAGTACTTTATGTTTTCCTCATCTGAAACGTCTAAATTATTACAAAAATGAGAAACTATGATTTGAAATACGTATTATTTAATATTTGCTTAACATTTATTGGTAATATTTATTTTAATCACTAATGGTAAAGAAAATTGTAAAAGCTGTTTTATATTACATCCATAAAACACTAGCGGCTGTGTAATTTTTAAACTGAACGGTTTACGTGTTTAGATAATTAGTGATGATTGAATAATTAGTCAAAAAAAGTAGAAAATACAAAGTCAAAAAAATTGTTATTTTTTCAAATTAAAAATCCATAGCTTATATAATTACGATTTTTTGCAATGAAACAAAATCAATTTAGCCACTGTATTACTTTGTGAATTTACATACATACAGGTTTTACATAAGAAATAAAAAGAATTGGGTTGTTTTATCTCTGAGCTACGTTTTTTTGTGCACCGTGAACTAAATGATCAGGATGCAAGGTCCTGAAGGGCTCAGAGCCGAATAGGTAAAGAAGATTCGCTGAAAAAGAAAAGATCAGGCTAACCAGCTTGTTCTTTAACTTGCACAGCGTATGGTTCTCCTGCACCCGAAGTCTCTGCTTAACGTCCCATTCGATGCGTTGACAGTGGTCTTTTTAAGTTCATCGATGTCACCTTTCTCACCCATATCATAAACGGGGTTAGCAGAAAAAATCTCCCTTAATGCAAGCACACTTAGCACTCGAACCTGGGAACATCAAGGTTGCATTGCGTGCTACCGGCTGAGTCTATTTCGTTCTTCAAATATACATATATAGACAGATGCATTCTTTTATCTATAGACGAAATGATATCCTCATTGAAAAACTCATTTCTAAGCATTTTTTTATGTGTAGTTTGTTTACATACCTTCGAACACGTTTTACGAAAAAGCTTGAACTGTCCTCTCTTCGCTATATAAATATTCTTATTCTCTCTAATCTCACGTAAAGAAAACTTTTCCTAGAATTTTCTCTATAGTATTTATTTAAAGGAAATGTATCCCACTTATCTATCAATATTTTTCGATACTTTTCATCATAGCCTGAAACAGTGGTTTCCAATCATTTTCATGTTCCGACCATCTGAACGAAAGACCTCTAATCGATCACAATGTCTGTTTTTAAGATCCTCTAAACCCCACTCACTTTCGAAAATTCCACCATATCATTTCATCGTGATAGCTCAAATTCTCTTGTTTACCTTTGAATATTAACAGACCGTTAGCAACGTACCTTTTCCCAAGAAGTTTTAGAAGCTGGATTACTTGCTAGTAATCAGGTTTCATTCATAAGAAACAACGGATGTCCATTGCTCTTAGAGTAATTTTATACAAATAGAAACTAATTTTATACAAATAGAAACTTTACCAAAAGCCAATATCTGAACGTCCTTTCCATCAATTCATTTGCCACTTCATCATAATCCCGCAGTGACTCCAAAGTTCAAACTCTCGGTCTAACATTTTTTTTTATTTGCGACATATAGGACAGAGAAGAATCCTAGAAGCTACTCCTAGCTTAATACAGGCCTTCTCATACAAGGACGTGCCCTACTAAGACCGAAGTCACTGCTGACCACTGCCTTAGTTAGAGCTAACACAACACACAAAGTTTGCCTTGCTGGAACAGTCGCTAGCTGCCTAACCACTATGCCAGTTAAGGCTTGTTAAGGCAGTTAAGGCCTAACCATTATGCCAGTTAAGGCTTGTTAAGGCAGTTAAGGCCTAACCACTATGCCAGTTAAGACATTGAGATTTATATATCGCCGCTAACCTTCACCCTGCCATCAGTGATAAAGGGGACACCGAAAGGCTTGGGAAGCCAACCGTCCATCAGATGAGATGTTAAGCAGTGGTCCATATGTAAAAGAGCTATTTCTTTGTACATTAAACAAAATGCTGGATGGCCAGACCAGCGGATTCTATTGTCTATTAACAGCTACCAGTGGATCCCCTTCTTCAACCATTTCTGAGCACTTGATATCCTTGTGACCAGGAGATTTAGTCCATCGTGTGCAAATAAACATCTCCTCTTCAGAGCTGTAACAACCCAACCCAACACTAACATCAGCCAGAGATAAAACAACCCAGCTGAACCCTGACCTACAACTGAAATTCCTTGTGCTTTTCACACAAGATTAGCTAGTCTGTGGTTTTACATGGCTCTGTTGATTGTTAAACATTACTCATGTATAAGTTGGGTTGAGTTGTTTTACCTCTGAGCGGCACTTTTTTGCACACCATGGGCTAAATGGCCAGGCCACAAGGACCCCGAAGGTTCAGAGAAAGTTGGGGGAGAGGACCCATTGGAACAGCTGTTGGGAGACAGATGGTAGCCCCCCGTCAAGGCCATCCAGCGTGTTCTTTAACGTGCACAGGGTATGTCTCTCCCACACACGGGCCACGGCTTAAAGTCCCATCTGACGGACGGCGGCCTTTCCAAGCCCATCGGTGTCCTCTACTGACCGTGGGCAGGGCGGTGAATTTTGCGGAGATAAATCTTAACGCTGACCCAGCTGGGACTCGAACCTGGGAACTACAGATTACGATCCTGGCGCGCTACCGACTGAGCCACCCTCGCCCCTCATATATAAGACTTTCAAGTCATTTGCTTAACGAAGAGTTGTAATTCTGCTCTAACTTCGGCATATTTTTAAAGCTTTTATTAACACTTTCTGCTCAAAGATTATAATAATCTAATTACCATGATGCACTTCTTTCAGGTTTTTATTAACTGATGATAAACATAGTTTAAAGAGAAAAAAATAATTCATTTCAATTTGCAATTTGTAATAAATATACCTGATGAAAGTTAATCTCATGAAAATTTTTGCTCTTTAATTTTCTTTCTGAAGGTTGATTTCCGGATGCAAAGGAAGAAGGCATAGCGCTCTTCACCAGAGAACACGGTAGGCAAATTTAAGTAATAATTAATTATTTGCATTTAGTAAATTTAACTCCATTCTTTTCCTTATTACAATAAATTTGAAATAACTGAATTAAATTATATTAATTTTACTTAAGCCATGATCTTAACTAATAATAAGTGACGAAATATTTAGTGTTAGCTCTTCTTAAGTCAAAACTTTTGCTGGTTTACAATTTCCATTAATTTATATAAAAGTTTTCTAAAACCATTAGTTTTCTTAACTTGTTTTCCCTCACCTAATTTTTTCTACAGTTGCTAACATATTATTTATTAAATTATCTTTTTTCTTATTATATCCTTTTCCCCCTTTTATAATGTGTTTAGTCGTGTGCCACATATTCAACCTTATTACTTCACAATCACGTTACTTCACTCAAATCCTCATTTGATTCTTACACTCATCGCACTTAGAAATCATTCCGTCAACACTAAAAATATTCCTTTCTCTCCAGTTTTTCATCTCTCCCCGATACGGATTTATATACGCGCTCTTTTTCTTCCTTCCCTTAACACGCACCTTGATATGATTATCGTCCCTTGCCTGTATCCCAGTATGCAATCCACTATATAAGGTGGACATCAGCCAGAACTCAGCACGTGTCATGCACCACCCAGCCTCCATGATTGAGCGTCTCCTTGCATGCCAGCCAGCTCTATGGTCTGAAGTGTACGTGGTATCCCAATTTCTCCCGACTCGTCTGTGTATGTTGATCTGATAGTGAACGACTCCATGCAGCACTAATCCTGGGCGTCAGCTTCTCTGCTGTTGCTCGAGAATCGAGACTCCCTCACGCCTTTCGTCGGCTTAGTAACTGCACGTCAAAGGTTTCCTTTCCACCCAGCTTTGCGCCTCGTAGTCAGTTTCTTGTCGTGCATCCTCAAACTCGAAAGGTAATACTTTGTATAGCTGTTTTCAAATCCTCAGTAAGAATTAGTCGTGCTATTTTTATAATCTTGAATTCTGAATTAAAGTTATGCTTTAAGATATAACTTTTGGATTTTGTTCCAGAGCATGCACTAGACTCCTCGTGGCCTTATATTTATTTCAGGTTTTCTTTAAATTGTTTCATAACTGCATTTTTCAACTTTCTAAACAAGAGTTTTAATTATATGAAAAATAACTCCAATTAGATTATACCAATTCCATTATTCAATGTGAATTGTAGCTTTTTCAACCGATAAAAATTTCACCAGATTTCTTTTCACAATATTGACAAATTCTACCGAAAGTTAATGAATTCCGATTAATTAATGACACTAGATGTTTATTGCCCAGTCACTCATTTTAACTATCATGTGATATCTTCGCAGTCTTTAACCCAACTACAAAAAAAAATGGCTTTTTAATATAAATCTGATTACCTACCAGCTCTACATCGATGATAAATTCAGCTTATATTTCTAATAAATGGAACCAGAATGCAGTATTTGTTTGCAATAATGAATTAAAATAAAGCAAAATTATTGATAAATTCGTTAAGTAACTGAAGAAACAAAGCTCATCCTACTCTTTTAACAATAATGGTACCCCGATGTATGAGTTGTTTTGGTGAAAGAACAATAAAGATTTTCATGCATTTCTGTATTTTTCCTTATTGATGGATTGGTAGAGACAGAACAATTTTGTTTGCTCTCAGTGGCACGGAGATTTCCCTGCTTGATTTCTTTGTGTAGAGATACGAAAAGGATAAATTATATCCTAAAAGTGAGGACCATTGTTTGAAAGCATGTATCATTAATTCTGTTTCATCAATTGACAAAAGCTTATTAGCTGGGCTATAATTCTAATACCATTCAGAGAGCTTGAATATCATTTACATGTGCTTCCTATTAAACAGAACGCACACACTGAAGTGCATTAATTTTCACTGAAAATCGTTATGAGTTTTACTATCCAGTACAGCATGTATATTCATTTTATTATTTCATTTCAAAACTATTGAAGGATTTTTGGTCTACCCTGAATATTTGCCACGGTGAGCCAGCATATTTGGCACGGTGAATTTATACCGTGGGGTATCCATTAAATATTACCTAGCAATATTTTCTCTATGAAACTATTTGTTTCATAGAGAAAAATTCCTTCTTTGTGCATCCTCAACATTATTATATCAGAGTTCATCATTCGCTTCATCTTCTCCCAAGCAAACTTTTATATTCATCTACAAAAATGAAATTGCTTTTGCTCTATATATTTTTTCTCAATACAATTTCCAACACTTCTCCATCAATCCAACCTCCTTATATTACAAAAAAGCAGCTCTTTTTTAGGTAAGGAGAAGTCGCTTTTTTATTTTCACAAACCAGGTCACGTAGGAGAGTCCCACGTGACCAGCCACGTGCAATCTGGCCACCTGTTTGTCCAAAAAGTTAGCGGGCAAGAAAATTCCTTCTTCTACTAGAGTGAGGGGTGGCAGCTGCAAGTAGGAAAAGCTTTGTTCATCAAGGGGATGCTGCCTCTGTTGGCTCTAAGCACATAGTGCTGGTCAGTGTTTGGCTCCGGCTTCAAAGTGCATGGTCAGTGTTCTTCCAATTCTATAAGTTCGGGTTTTTGCGTTCAACAAATGCGGCATTTATCTTCGAAAGAACTGCATTATAGTGAGAAGGATTATAAACATATTTCTTAAGCAGCAGTCTGCTTACTACACAGTTGAATTGTCAAATCTTAATTTTTTTTACAAGTCTAATAGTTTTTAGGTTTTTCCTTATGAGTACATTAGTAGGTTATTGAGCATCATAAATTATATTTCATTGAATGCATTCTAAAGATAAAAATACCGAAAAAAGGAGAAAATTCCTAATAAAGATTTAGAGCAAGAGAAATGAATGCCCTAGGAA
Organism: Ryuthela nishihirai; assembly: GCA_038380435.1. Taxonomy (NCBI): domain Eukaryota; kingdom Metazoa; phylum Arthropoda; class Arachnida; order Araneae; family Heptathelidae; genus Ryuthela; species Ryuthela nishihirai. The sequence continues at coordinate 29,789,740 of JAWZYU010000016.1, read as the reverse complement.
ATTCTAAAGATCTATAATAATTTAATAGTCTATAATATTTCCCAATTGATAATTTAATCGACTGTTTAAGTTCTACTGCAAAATAATTTTTAAAAGCTAAAATACTTTCGAAAGAAAAAAATTTGTAATATTTTTACTAACAGAGAACGAACTATATTTTAAAACCTTTTAGTGTTATGTAGTATATTTTACCAGAAAATACATAACACTAAAGAATATATAAATTATAATAAGTTAGCACATCTCGAAGTGCTAACTAATATATAAATTATCGAAGATGTATAAATTATAATAAGTTAACACATCTATATGCAATTTCTTAGCTGGTAAAAATATTAATTTGGTTCTTTCAAAAGCAAAATAAGTGATGTTTTATGCAAGATGTGAATATGCATGTAAATCTGAAAAAATATCTCTGAAATACGTGACTTTTAACATCAAAAACCAATCTGTTTAAAACTGAAAAATGTAGGCTTACATAAATACCAAAATAAAAAAAAAATTAAACGTTTCAATTTTCACGAAAGTAAGTAATATTTCTCTGCCTCACATATAACAAAGCAAATTAAAAACAAGTATTCGTGGATTGGGTTGTTGGGTTGGGTTGTTTTACCTCTGAGGGGCACTTATTTGCACACCATGGGCTAAATGGCCAGGTCACATGGACCCCGAAGGCTCAGAGAAGGTTGGGGGAGGGGACCCACTGGAACAAGCTGTTGGAAGACAGATGGTAGCCTCCCGTCAAGGCCATCCAGTGTGTTCTTTAACGTTGGGTTGTTTTACCTCTGAGTGGCACTTTTTTGTACACCATGGGCTAAATGGCCAGGTCACATGGACCCCGAAGGCTCAGAGAAGGTTGGGGGAGGGGACCCACTGGAACAGCTGTTGGGAGACAGATGGTAGCCTCCCGTCAAGGCCATCCAGCGTGTTCTTTATCGTGCACAGGGTATGTTTCTCTCGCACACAGGACCACGGATTAACGTACCATCCGACGGACGGCGGCCTTTCCAAGCCCATCGGTGTCCCCTACTGACCATGGGCAGGGCGGGGAATTTTGCGGAGATAAATCTCAACGCTACCCAGCTGGGATCGTGGATTGGGAAATTAAAACTTCTTTTTTTCCTTGTAAACCTGTGAAGAGCACTATAACGATGCTAAAATAAATTGCTCAATTTTGAAACTTAACAGTTTAAGTGTTCTTTTTTTCCTACTAAAAATTGATTAAAATAATAATAAAAATTTTCTAAGTTTAGTAGAATTTACTTTAGTAATGATTCTACTAAAGCCAAATTCATAAAAATTCGCTACCGAAAATAATTTACATATCTAAATATTTAAAAGGTTACCTACTCTCTTGCTACCAGAGAAAATAACAGAGCTATAGACCTAAAATTGTCTACTCTTTTGCAATTACAGCAAAATTACCAATACAAATGTTTAAAAGGTTAACTACCCTTTTATTACTATGGAAATAGTGTGACAAACACGCTGTACGATTTACATTTTCTTTTACAACATCCAAAGACAATTTTTTTCAGGGGCACACATCTAGCAGTTAATGCTGTGTTATCATCACACTGTGAAATATATATTATCCCTGTTGTGAAATTTCATCACTAATTGATTACTATTGTTCCTATGTCGAAATGGCAATAATGTATCTTTACATAGCAGCTAATCATAATGATGGAATGGGAGATGTCTGTAATATCAAATGAAATTAGAATAATTGATAATATAAATTCTATAAATATAGATTGTTTCCAGTTTTAAAGCGATAAGAGTATATAAGAGTATGTACTAATAACTTTTAAATTATTTTCTTTCACTAATAAATGTATAATTTTCTTTTTCCAATCCATATTAAGTAAATCAATGCAATTTTTTACCTCCGATGTAATATGTTCTTTTTAATGTGGTAATCCTATCGAACAGTAAGTTAGTACAACGTCGAAATGATTGCCTTAAATATTAATCATCATGTAAACACTTGGATAACCAATCTTAGGCATTCTCTTTAAGACTCCGAAATCACTCTCATGAAACATGCATACAGCATCTCACTTTGTACTTGGTTACCCGGTCAGCACTGTGACGTAAGCCGATCTTCAATCCAAAATGATTCATTCATCATCCTAGAATCCCTATATCCTGTTATCTCTCATTCTTTGTCAGTTGGCCTTAGTCCTATACATTGTTTCTTTCTGATCTCTTTGTTATCTACAAATCACTAGCAGCAACAGTGAACCTATTGTGGTGGCACCGGGCACGCAGGCAGCAAACGTACACGAGCATATACACATCATGCATTCCCGAAGGGTATTGAGAGTGTTCTGCATGAGACAGCTTTCCCGCGTTGGCTACACTACTCGCTACTAAATATTTAGACCTGCCATCAGCCTTCTGCCTATCTTCTATATTTGCAGCCGTCTGTCGTCTTCCAAACGTACGAAACGGCCGAGATAGAAATGGCAGCATACCGCATCCGAGTAAGGAGAGAGAGGAGAAGAGATGTAGTCTAGTCCTTTCCATGCGGATGCATCTTAGTCAGTCCAGAACGTGACGTCCTCTAATGTCAGAGATTGCAGACATTCCTCTTGCTTTATATGGAACGCTGAGGTCTGTACAGAAGTTTATTTTATCATTAAAATTGAAGACATCGTTACTTCTGAAGTACGGGAAGAGGAAGAGGAAGAAAGAGAGAGGAAAAGTGGCAAAAATACATCACTGAAAGCAGTCATTTCTTCGTCTTGTGTGGAAAAACGGGAAAAATTTTGGGGAACTGATTTTTAGAGCATGATACAAATTGGAAAACAGGTATGATTCCTTTGTCTGGGGTTTAATCAGAACTGTATCAAGTAATATGTTTGCTGTTGTTACACTCGTGTTGTTGATAGCTCAGAAGACATTAAACCAAACTTTGTGATAATTTTGAGACAGGGTTGGGTTGTTTTACCTCTGAGCGGCACTTTTTTGCACACCATGGACTAAATGGCCAGGTCACAAAGACCCCGAAGGCTCAGAGAAGGTTGGGGGAGGGGACCCACTGGAACAGCTGTTGGGAAACGATGGTAGCTTCCCGTCAAGGCCATCCAGTGTGGTGTTTAAAGTGCACAGAGTATGGCTCTCCCGCACACGGGGCCACGGCTTAACGTCCCATCCGATGGACGGCGACCTTTCCAAGCCCATCGGTGTCCCCTACTGACCGTGGGCAGGGCGGGGAATTTTGCGGAGATAAATCTCAACGCTGATCCAGCTGGGACTCGAACTTGGGAACTACAGATTACGAGCCTGGCGCGCTGCCGACTGAGCCAGCCCCGCCCCATTTTTTGAGACAGGAAAGGATATATGAATCGGTGAGGGGTAAGCCCTATGTTGGTTTTTTAATAGCCAGAACGGAGGGAGCAAAATAGCAAACAAACCGCAAATGTTCGAAGAGTAGCCCGGGCTAACAATTTACCATTTCTTTCTTGCATACAGCTGCAATTAGAGCCCAGCTACTATTTAGGTTCCGACGTTTAAGATGTCATAATATGGTATATGGAGTGATTGAACAACGAAAATGTGCTTAGCGAAGATACACACACATAGAGAGAGAGAAAAGTTTTAGCTCATTATGAAAGAGATAATACAGACTCAACTGGAATTAATTTCGCGGGACATGTGAAAGATATCGGGAACGCAAGATAAACTGATTCCCTGAGAGACGGTCCAGGAGATTCTGGGACGTCTAGCATCCCTGTCTGAGACATGACCAGAGTTTAAAAGTTCTGCGCTATTACCCATCTACAATTTAGGCCCCGTCGTTTAATATGTCACATAAGGTATACATATTTCATGAATAATTTCTCAGAAGAAGAAAAAAATCCGAAACAGTGTTCTGGTAGATTATGGATCAATCCAGTCGATAGTCCTACAGCCCCAACACTCTACCAATCCATCTAAATCTCTTTCCAGATCTGGGCTTGCTGTGTAATTCAAGTATCGTCCAGTGGTGGATATACAAACGAAATATGAAGTAAAGAATTCACCACTGCTGCTCGAAACAAGACACCAATGTCCATATTGGAAATCTTGGACTTCTATGCGTTTTTGTATGAACCAAAGAATGCCGGCAGGAACAGAAGGGAATGAAAGTATCCTGCTTCCCGTTATTGGGGCATGCTGAGTGTTTGCAGTTCCCGTAGCGCTGAATTTCGGTCGTAACAAGAAGTAGATTGGAGAAAGAACAGATGGAAAGTTCCTAAGAACCACGTTGCGCTACTGCTAGACCTCACTAAATTTTCTTATACAGTAGTAAAACAGCTTGCTCGCCAATCATGCGGAATTCAGGCATCTTTTAAGAACGAGGAAACAGAAAGATTACACCGTGAGAGCATGAAACAAAAAAGTATAAGGCGAAAATTCAGCATGCTTAAAGAAAGAGTTTTACTTTTCTTTTTGAATATTTCTCCTTTCTAACATATATTTGTAATACAATTATGGACATTCCTATGGCGAAAGTGTTCACAAGTCGAATAATAATTTAAGGCAGAGGTTCCCAAACTTATTTATCCTACCGCACCCTTTTCAGAAAAAAAATTACTCAGCGCCCCCCTGGAAATCTACCTTCTTTAAGCGAACATACAGAAAGATACACATATTCGTGCCGATCCATGCTGGACTTCCCGACAATGCGCGACACGCTCACCTGCCAACACTTGCTTGATAAGACCTGTCGGCGGACTTGACCACTGATCGGTTATAACTTGCATTTTATGTGTTTATTTGGAAAATAAAGTAATCACTACGACTTAACTCATGTTACACAACAGATGAAACACGTACGAACGATTTTTAAAATTTTCTTATCTACCCTTCTTTCTTTATGCCTCCACCGCCCCCCAATTGCACCCGAGGCTACTACCGACCCCCATGGATCGTTCCAGCGCCCCCCAGGGGGCGGTATCGCCCACTTTGGGAAACATTGGTTTAAGGCATAGATGCTTTAAGAAGTGTACAAGTTACGAAAATGTTTATGACGAACTTAAATGATTTTATTATTGGTCATGTAATCAATATTGTTCTGTTATTTTTAAATATGTTTCAGCATATTTTTTTTAAAAATAACGAAACAATATTGATGCATTAACTCTTGTTAGTCGCACTAAATTCTGAACACCTTTTGTCATTAAAGATATTCTGGAGTGTACTGTTTTTTGTTACTATAATTTTTTCCTCATTTTAGATCGAAATAAATTCATTATTTCCATCTGTTAGTTCTGGATATTGAGTGATACAATAGCTTCTATAAACTTTCATTGCATTTTAGAATTATTAATAATAAGTCGAACTACTCCTATGTAAATAAAAGAGTATCCTTAAAAAATAATGTATCCAATTAACCAAAAATTTAAATTGCTTCGAACTTCAAAGTTATCGTCATTTAAGAACTAAAATAAATATGATTACTTTTTATCATTCTAACCAAGATGGGATGCGACTAAGAATCCTAAATATTCACACAATTCTAAAGAAGCATTATTTCTAACTTAATAGCTAAACTATAGGAATTTTATTGGGTAGCAGAAGTCAGAGAAAAAGAAATAAGGCCTTAAAACTACATCAGCATCTAGAGTATAAACTTCAGTTCTATTAAAACAACCGAAGTATGCAAGGTATTATTATTTCATTCAAGTAATGCTAATATAACGTTACTATTTGGAATAGTTATAGTTACCGCCAAAATATTTAATCTTATTTCAGGTGGAGCGGCTAAACAAAAATATATCATAATTGATTCAAATTATGCCAAATAGTTCAGCTGCAGAGCCCTAAACAAAAATATCGCACTATTGGTTTCAAAGTTTTGCATTATCCTCCTTTATAACGAATGGCAAACCTTGCAAATTGCTTCCACCAGCCTACATAAAACACATTTTTAAAGATGATTCAGCATCCAGCAAAGTGTAACAAATAACATCCAATTTCCTGCATCAAGCAACATCAAAATATCACCATTCTCACGCATTTCCATCATCGCTTCTTTCACTGCATTGCCTGTTATCGCAGCGTTCCCGCCGCTATCTGCTCCTCCCGGCAACCGGTAGTCCTCACATATCAAACAGCGAAATAAATTGCCTGCCCACGCCCATTAATCATATGATTAGTGGATGTAGACCGTTGAACGATGGGGGTCAGAGGTGGAAACGTTTAAAAGTGACGAAAGTCGTCATCCGTAACAGCAAGAGCGAACTTCGGGAATGAGGCCTTTCATCCGTCAGTTTAAAGACCGTCACTGAGTAAACAGGCCTAAGTCTAAGGACGGCTTGCGCGCAAGAAGTGTGATTATATAAATTCTTATATTCTTAATTTCTTATGCAAACATGCATTTTATGGGAAATTGAAGACGCAGTTTAGGGCAAGTATGTTATACGGATTTTCATTTCTTTAGTTTTAGCACAGTTTTCAACAGAAATTTTAAATTTTATTAACATAGTTTTGAGCATATTTGCTACTGAATTATAGAAATATCATTTATTAACAAGATTAACATTATATATTCCTATACTATTATACGAAAATATCTTTATTAACAAGAATAATGAATAGATAACAGCAGTGGCTGCTCCAAAAAAAAAAATAAAATGTTTGGTAGGACACTTTGACTTACACAGATAGGACCATGATGTGGAGAAAATTTTTGGGGAGAGGCCTGATATTGAGATTTGAATTGAATCAGGTTGAAAAGCTGTTCCATAATGCATGTATTCTTTTTCTTTTTTTATATGTTCTCAAAATGCATTATTTAGTAAAACTTTTCGCAAAAAAAACAAACTCGGATGGCGTTCTGATCCTTTCTGGTCTAATTCAGATTTGTATTACCTGTGGTGTGCTTCGAATATGTTGATTGATCATTTATCATTGCTTTTATTTTAAAGTATTACAACTCTTTTTTGTGTTCATGTTCACATTCCAATCTGATATTTTATAAAGGTTCACAAATTTGGATTAACATTTCTTCAAATTTTCGTCAGTGTTGTTAATAATCTCAATTTGTGATGTGAAGAATGAAACTTCTTTTAAATTTTATTTTGCACTTAAAAAAATACCCCTCAAGCAGCTGCTTGCCAGAGGTTTGATAGGAGCCTGTCAGTTTATATGCCACAGTAGAAGGGTCTGTGAAGATGGCAGAACCTCAGCTGAAAAACGACACATACATCCATGCCTTACCCGGGGCTTATAACATAACCACTCGGCTTATAATATTTTTTAAGAAAACTGCATTGACAACTTTTCTTATTTTGATTTGGGACCCGGTATTTTAGTTGTTTAAATTATAAAAGGGATAAAAAGGAACAGAGGTCTGATAAGAGCTTGTCAGTATAACACACCACAAAATTGTTAAGTTTTTTTTTTTCTTCGATAATGTTTTATCTTTCCGATTTGCATTCAGTGTAAGTTTTCATTTAACGCCGTTTCGTTATTACTCCGCGAAATATTAGTGACTCAAGTTTCACTTATCGTTGCCTTGAAATCGTTTTTACGTCTCGCTTAGGTCGCAATACACTGGAGAAATCACACCCTGCCGCTAAGGGTAAAATTCGTCGATGCTACCTTGACGTGTAAAGAAAAAAAATTAACCTTCTAACCAGTTAACCTTGTATTCCTATTTTAAACGTTAATAGAGAAAAAAGTTTAATACATCCAGCCCTGAAGGAAAAGTAAAGCGTGACGTTCTCTCCTAGTCTCAATAACTTGCTCTCTCCATAGCAATGCTCTCCTCCGTCCAAAACACGTTGGCTCCAATATTGGCCATCATTAATGTAAGGTTGCATACATCAAGTGCTATATTTATATAAATAAATATATTTTTCCAAACATATACTTAAATTATATTTGTCGCATATATATATATAACTCCTTTTATTTCGGTATTCCCTAGGGAAAAATGAATCCTTTTAGTCTCATTTTCACATCTGAGTTTCCAGGAAAGGTAATATTAAGCAAGGACTTACAGATATTTAAATTCTTACCCTAAATAGCTAACAGTATTTAGTATAGTTACGTTGCTTAGTTACGATGAGTACGCCAGAAACATCAGATAAAGAGCCGACTGAGCCAACCTCGGCCCGAAGAATTTACTTAAGTTAATTGGAACATAAATAATATTATTTCAAACCATTTTATAGAATTAGTGTACATTTTTGGAAGTTTTCGTTAATAATTCTTTCAGTATTAGCCAATTTTGTACACGATACTTATGAGCTAAATGATCAGGTCACAAGGACCCTGAGGGCTCCGAGAAGGTTTATTGGAAGAGGGCCTAAGTGGACAGCTGCTAGTAGACAGATGACATCCTCCCGTCAAAGCCATCCAGAGTGTTTAGTAATGTGCACAAAGCATTGCTCTCCTGCATACGGTCCGCGGTTTTACGTCCCATCCGATGCACGTCGGCCTTTCCGTACCATAGGTTTCCCCCTACTGACCGAGGGCAGGGATGGAATTTTTCGGAGATAAATGTCGACGCTGGCAAAGGTGTGAATCGCAGTACTTAAAACAACAGGTATTGTAGATGTTAAATATTCCATTTTTTAAATTCTTTAAATGCCGAATGAGGAGAATTAGAAATCGAGATTCAGATTATATTCTTTTTTTTTTTAATTTCCTGTGACGTTATCCCACAGATAGTTTAGTTATAGAGCTGCTCATTGGAAAAATAACTAGCATCTCATATAACAAATAATGATTATATTGAATCAGGCTCTTTCCTGACAATTTTTGACCTTACATTTTTAAGTACGTAACTAAACCAGTTTTCCAATTCATAGTACTCATTAAAAATGTATACTTTTTGTCTTTTAATAAAGATATTTTCTTAATTCCTTAAAAATATAATTGTTTTTCATTTCCCATTGAAAATGTGTTTTCGTTTTAAAGGAAATAATTTTTCTTGCCGCCCTTTACGAATATAGTTACTTTTTAGTGGATCTTTCCTAAGTTTCAGTTGGACAACCCTGGTATAAAGCTTCGAGGTTAATTTCTTCTCGTTGACAGAAAGTGAAAATTCTCCTATAATTTGATAGGACTCTGTAGCTTTTGAAACCTAAACGTCTTATGGCTAAAGGGTTAAGTCTTAAAGCTCTATTCAAATCTGAATCCCCTTAAAACCATCTAATCGCGAGACACAAGGAATAGGAAATATCACTTAAACTATCTTTGAAACCATTCAATTCGTTTCTTTGGCTTCTCATGCAAGAATTTATTTCAAGATGGAAATGTCTTTCGCTTCTTTTGTCGGTCATAGATTTCCTAACATTGCAGAACGATAAGAAGCGAACAATAATTTTCAATATAAGAAGGCTGTTGTAAAATCACTTTCGCGCCAATCAGTTGTAGTGACAGACAGCCTTGGTCCTCAGAGGCGGAAGTTAAGTCCCAGCCAGTCGCCAGACTGGCAGGAGCTTGGCAGCGGAAAAGATATGTTCTTCTAGCGGCATATGTTGATGATAGCTAATAACACAAGGAGTCTAGGCGTCTGTCGCAAACGTGTACAAAGACAACAAACTATAACATTTCGAATGGACAGAATCAAAAATATCCATCAGGATTCATTCAAAGAGACAAATAATGGTATTGGTTTGAAATATATATTTGAAATGTATCATTAGCGAAACCTAAATTATAGTGATCATTGCTTATTGGTTTGAGTTGTTTTATTGTTGATAGATATATAATGGGTTAAATGGTTGAATCCTGTCAACCCCTCTTCTTCCCCAAAATCAATACTGATAACTTCGAATTATATCAGATTTCGATAAAATTGAAAATTTTATATTTGTTTTCGATATTTCCAGTTAAGCTTTTTTACGCAGTTACTCTCACAGCTTCATATAAGAAAATTGTTTTCATTTTAAAATCGAGTATTTTAAAATGCTTGATTCCCAAAAAAAGTTATATACAGGATAATTTACACATGAAAATCATTATACCAAGAATAGTGTATAGAAACGTATCCTGGTATAATAATAAATAGTAAGTTCAATTTCCGTTATAAACGGACAATTGTATAAATAAAACACTCCACATTATCTGTTATATAATAAAAAGGTTGTACAGGAAATAATAATTTAAAAAGAACTTTATATAAGAATGTCACTATATATTGGTCAGTATCAAATAAATGTAAAACTTTATAAAATTTCCCTTAAACGAAATTTACTGCAGTGAATATTTCTTTTAAACATATAATATTCTCGCCTTTGCTTAATTATGTATACTGTCATTCTTTCTTTATCCTATCCTTGTCAGCAATGTTACCAATCTTTTTCTCCTTTCTTTTGGGCTATTCCTTTTCATTTCTTCCCTCTAATATTTCTCTCCTTTTTTCCCCTTACGCATGCAAGAGTTTCAAAATCCCTTCCCGAGCCCACTTCCCTCCTCCCTCTGCACTCGCCGCATCCAGCCCACCGAGCACTGACTCCCTGAGACCGGTAGATCCCTCCGATAACGACCGAAAGTCCACCCCGCACGATCGGCATTAACCTGTCAAAACGTGGACTCTCGTGGTCTTCAAGCTTTTCTGTTGATGCTTTAAAAGTCGATCGTTCGCACGGAATATTGACTGTGTGATATCTGATAGCAACTCCGCCGTGAGCACACACACTCCAAACTTCACTCTCGATTCCCCCCCCCCGCCGGTTTATTCCGACCCCACCCCCCACGTGCTTAGGAGTTGCAGTGTCTTTGTGTGTTCGGGAAGGGTGGGTCATATGCAGGCACTCGTACCCCGGAAGCGGAAGCTAGAGCCAACAGGAATAAGGTTTATTGGAAAGAGGCTGGAAGACAGAATGGACCGTGAAGATCCGAGTCATCCACTTGCTGACCGTCACAGTGGGGAGATCGAATTACTAGCTGGAGGTTACGACACTTCGTGCGTGTGCCGGGATTACCAAATAGCTTCAGTTTGTAAGGGGAAAAACGCTTAAAGATGTCTGATTTTCCAACAGTTGGCAGGGTGCTCTGGAAGAAAAAACGTTGCCGTTTCAGATAGAAAAATTGAATTCCAGTGACCATATCGTATACTAGAAGATGTGACACCTTTTTGTTTTTTCGGTTTCAGTTATTTAAACGTTGATCCTTGTTAAAGAAAATTTTGATGTTTAAAAATGTGGATCTTTCAAAAAAAACATGCTTTGGAGGAAAATGCATTTCCTTCAAACTTTTTATCAAAGGAAGCATTGAGTTTTTCACCTTTCCTCATGGGGCGGGGGTGGCTCATACGGTAGCGCGCCAGGTTCGTAATCTGTAGTTCCCAGGTTCGAGTCCCAGCTGGGTCAGCGTTGAGATTTATCTCCGCAAAATTCCCCGCCCTGCCCACGGTCAGTAGGGGACACCGATGGGCTTGGAAAGGCCGCCGTCCGTCGGATGGGACGTTAAGCCGTGGCCCCGTGTGCGGGAGAGAGCCATATCCTGTGCACGTTAAAGAACACGCTGGATGGCCTTGACGGGAGGCTACCATCTGTCTCCCAACAGCTGTTCCAGTGGGTCCCCTCCTCCAACCTTCTCTGAGCCTTCGGGGTCTATGTGACCTGGCCATTTAGCCCATGATGTGCAAAAAAGTGCCGCTCAGAGGTAAAACAACCCAACCTTTCCTCATTATTTTGCTTTTTTTTAGTAGTTCTATGCAATAAGAAATGTTGTTGAAGAGATGTAGTAAGTAGTAAGTTCAAAATTCTGAACAGAACTCAATTACTTAAAATTAATGTGTCCATCGAATAAGATTGATTACCCTACCTCAATCAAATATTCTTTCCCACTATTATCCCTTGGCAGCGCTATTTTCTGTACTATGAACAAAATGACCAGTCTGCAAGAACCTCAAGTCTCAGAACAAGAGGAATTAATGAAGCATCTGTTAGGAGTAAAACAAGTCTCTAATCAAGGTTAAATAGAATGTTTCTAACATTCTCAAGATGCTGCTCTTATTCCAATTGGAAGATCGATTAATTAATGGACATTGAATGGATTTTTCTGGAAAGTTCATCAGTATCTACGAACAGCATAAGAAATCTCAACTCTGACAAGGTAAGAATCGAACACCAAAATCCAAAGTTCTATGCTCGGCGTTTATGAAGATTCGATCCGCAAAACCATTTTGAAAATTGGGAGGAGGTAGCTCAGTTGGTAAGAGACCCGTCTCATAATCTGAAGTTCCCAGGTTAGAGTGTCAAATGGGGCAACGTTGAGATTTATCTCTCCAAAATTTATCTCTTCCTGCCCTCGAACAATAGGGGACACCTAAGACTTGGAAAGACCGCCATCCGTCGGATGGGACGTTAAGCCTTGGCGCGGTGTGCAGGAGAGCCAGATCCTATGAAAGTTAAAGAACACACTGGATGTCCTTAAAGACAGTATGCTATCATCTGTCTCCTGACAACTATTCAGTGGATCCATTTCCCCAACCTTCTCTTAGCCCCTTGGGGTCCTTGTAACCTGGCCATTTTGCCTAGTGTGTGCAAAAAAATGCTGCTCAGAGGTAAAAAAAAACCCTGTGAAAAAACTAGAATCGTAAGTTAAAGTAACAATAAACTCGAAATTAATTCACCATCGCAAATTCAGGTTTCTAGGGTATTCTTCTCTCTATACATACAACAAGAAATATTCTCTTGTAATAAAATAATTCACGAGAGTCTTTCTTTCAACGAGAATTGCTCACTTCTAATAAAAATATTTCAGGACAGTCTTTCTTTCAACGAGAATTGCTCTCTTGTAATAAAAAATATTTCACGAGTCTTTCTTTCAACGAGAATTTCTCTCTTCTAATAAAAATATTTCAGGACAGTCTTTCTTTTAACGAGAATTGCTCTATTCTAATAAAAATATTTCACGAGTCTTTCTTTCAACGAGAATTGCTCTCTTCTAATAAAAATATTTCACGAGAGTTTTTCTTTCAACGAGAATTCGGGAAGCACTGTTGTACAAACAGTGAACTCTATGAACTCTATGAACTGTATGAAGTGAACAGTATAAATTATCATTTAATATCATAGTAAGTAGATATTTTTACTTGTTATATTGAGGTAAAAGCTACTTTTTAAATAGATATCTCACGCAAATTTTCAGTGTTAACGTCTCAGAAACAACAACTCAACATCTTTAACCTGTTGACGAGTAAAAAGTGTGTAATGCAAAGTGGTAATTTTTGAATTTTTCTGAGCATCATTACTGACATTGACTAATTCTTCAATTCCTATTTACATTTTAAGCAAAACAAAAACAGTAACAGATGTTGAAGTTTTTTGCTAAGTGTAACACAAAATCTCATGAATATCACCGTTTCAAAACGTTTAAAACTTATTACAAACAATATCTCAGAAAGTGACAAAACTCAGCAAAAAAAGGACACCAATTATTTATATATGTCTAACATATTTTCATTAACTCAAAAGCCATTAAACCACATAAGTTCCTTGCTGGTCGTTATCGTTTGTCATCTAATGCAGTTTGATCCTTCTTCATCGACCAGATGAAGAAGAAAACTGCTTCCTCTCCCACCGAAAAAGAATTGGGAACACAAACGATCGGGGAATACGGATAAATTATTAAATGCATAATACTCAGCGTCGAAGACGACAACTTTTCCACAAATTTTCACGATGAAAAATCGTAAAGTTTCGTTAGCGGTGAGAAGAAGAACATAAAGAGAGCGAAAAGTGGAAGAGCGCGAGAAGAAGAGATGAGAAAGAGTGAAAAAGAGAGAAAAGTCCCTCTTCCGTAATATTAGAACGAATGTTGGCGAAGCATTATAAGAGCGTCCATTAGCCTAAAGGTGGTAATGAAGTTCATGGCATGAAATCCCCGTTTTACACTTCGGCCACAAATGAAGGAGTGGGCTCGTCGCTCATTAATCCTGCAAGAGAAAAAAAAGAGAGAAAGGAACGAGGAGGATTAAAAAAAAGACTGCTGAGACACAAAGAAAACCGCAAGTTGATTGCAAAGAGTTAAGGAAGGAAAAAAGTAACTGCAAGCAAACATGAACAGACATTTTTTCGCTTTTTTACTAATATTGCTTCATGCTCTCCTACATTGAACTGTTTCTAACAGAGCAAATAAGAACATGAAGGTGATGATTAGCACTTGTGGTCTGCCGTTGTCATCTAAGAGCCACACATCAACCGATGGTTAGGCATCAGTGTGTGTCTCACCGGGCGTCATCAATTCTTTGACGGCCACCTTACAGACCTGCTCCAGCATCCAATTGGATTATACGTTTTTACCCTTTTTCTCGCTGTGTTAACGAACTCTACTGTGCAAGAGGAATTTTTCCTGTTCAATTACAGCACTTTTAACTGAACTGGAAATTTTTATCATGCTAGATCCCAGCTTTATAGCTTCTTTTCTTTCTCTTACTGCTTTTTATGATTTTTTTGCCTCTTTCAGTTCTTTTCTTTTCCAAACAAAATGAACCCAGCATCGTTGTTTAATATGGATATTTTTTTCTTGCGTCGTGAATAAAAAAAAGCCCGTCACACAATCCTGATAGCTAGCAGACTAATCACAAGGAAGGATTTTTTTTTTCCTTTAAGATACGAGCGCTTCTTCTTTTTTTTTGTATTAATGTTTCGTTTTTCTTTTTTCCTATTTTTCTTTTACTCTTTTTATGTGTATGGAGGCGTCCCAATCCTGGCGCTCGACTATAATTTTTATGCAGAATCTTCTTTGGAATTGCTAATGATGCCAAATCCACTGTTCTTTAGTCGGATATTTTTTTCCTTACACTACCTCCCTTCATGGTTATATTTTATGGATGTTGAAGGAGCTGGAACAAGTTTATTATCCGAGGGATCGCCATTAATCTTCGGTAGACATCAGTTCTAGGGGGCTGCATTAATATTACCTCGCGCAGACATGTCAGCTGATATGTACGTGCCAGCATCTCCGTCACTTGTTCTCCAGCGCCTCCAGGTCACGTGACACGTATTGATTGCACATCCTTCTTCTGTTCTTGCACCGTTTTCCCTTGGTTCTTGGCGCGGCCACTCAAATTTGAGATTTTCCACACACTGTGAAATCTTAATTTAATACCTGTTACGCAGGACGAACGCTTATGGCAGATTTCCCACGATTTACAATCTTGGCAATCACAAGCTTGCATTCTGCGAAGAAAAGGGGTGGGTGGGGAATTGTCATGTCTGTTGAGTAGAGTTTTTGTTTAAACCAAAGAAACTCAAAGTAGAGATATCACCAGTTTTTTGTTTAATTGTTTCATCTTTCGATACGTATCATCACCTCTTGTAATATGTGTGCCAATTGATTAAGTGGGGCCAGGTTTGACTTAGTCAGTAGCGCATCTGGCTCGCAATCTGCAGTTCCCAAGTTCGAGTTCAAATTTGGAGACCAGCATTGAGATTTATCTCCTCTAAAGCCGCTTCTATCAGAAAGGTGACAGCGATGGAACTGGAAATAATATGATATAAAACCGTGGCTCCGTATTCAGGAGACCACACCATGAGCACCTTAAATAAGACGTTGGATAACCTTGATGGGAAGCTTGCATCTGTCTCCTAACAGCTATCCAGTGGGTCCACTTCTCTTATCCTACTCTATCCCCAGGGAGCGTTTGTGGCCTGGCTATTTAAGCCCATTCTGTACATCTCCGAGATAAAACAATCCAACCCGTGTACAGGATTCTTATGCTCACACCCTGTGAACTTTAAATAACGCACTGATTGCATTTTCGTGGCTCCTAACAGCTGTCTAGTGAATCTTCTATGCGGTTCTTGAGTTCTTAGAATCTGAAAATTTAACCCATTTTATACAAAAAGTACCGCTCAGAAGCAAAACAACATATTCCTCTAATTCAAATCATAAATTCTGATTGCTTAGGTTTGTCCTTTGACAAAAAAAATTGACTTAGTGGTAAGATAATATTTTAACGTCAACAAAGCATGCGTGAAACACACGAGCTTCGAAGAATATACCACATAGACTATACTACATGTCCTTCGTAAAATATTCATAATGGAAAAAAGATCCATAAAAAAAGAATAGTTTACTGGTTTAACAGCATTTCTCCACGTGACATCCCATTTTAGTATACCCCTATTAAGAGAGAATGTTTTTAAATTTACATTTCGTGCCGAGGCTGCAAATCACCTCAAACACCGAATCAGTTAGCAATAAAACTGACCTAAATTACTCTATTCCCCGCAGACGGTAACATTTAAAAAAATAAAGAGCGAAAATTATATTTTGTCACATATCATCCTATTTCACGGGTCGTTGAATAACAGAGGACACTATACACCGCGCCCAAACCGTATAATGAGCTTGTTTGACCCTGTAACAACGGCTGCCATGGACACCAAAACGGAAGGTCTTCACTTCCTTGAATCACATCCGTTTGGCTTCGTTCACGGACTTCAGAGCAGCGTGATGCGTTGTACCTTACACCGCACACATACACATTACCACACTGCGGCCCTCCTGTCTCCTCCCATTCCAACCCTTTTGTCTGCTCTGCTGCTGCCTATTCCCATACATCCGGAGGAGAGGGAGATAACGTAAAAGAGGATGTGTTGCGGGCACGGACACACGCAGAGGGAAAGAAGAGAACATTGGGATGATGCAGCAAGTTGGCATGCAGTGGCGAATGCATGATGATATGACCTAAATAGCTGATGGCAGCTAGTGATGGTCTGTTCTTTCGCACGATTCAAGGATATCAAATATGCCATCTTCCAGCGACATGATCAGCGAATGGAATTTTCGCAACGGATGTCATTGTGGTGATGCTGCAACAGGTCTAATTGTTCGTGATGTTGTGTGTGAGAGGATTAGTTGTGTGAAGTTCAAAACGGAAGACAATTTTCTCTTTAAACGCTAAAGTAAGTTGTGCTTTATTATAAGGTATTAGGAGATTTATTTTATCAACCCTGATGTGCTGAGTGGTAAAGTGTTGGGACCTGGGTTCGAGCTCCAGATAAAGCATGAATGTTTACCATCTTTCTTCTGAGGTTTTGTCTTCCTCACAGACCTTCTCTGTGTCATATTATATTGCCAACTCCTGTCAAACGTCTATAGCAAACAACTGCTTGAGAGTAAAATAAGTTCTAAACAATTAATCGAAAGGTAGGTAGCAAGCGGAGAACTTATTCAGAAGCCAGTAATTTAAAAATATAGTGCCTAATATATCAGGAAGTTGTGAATTCGTATTCTACCTGGGACAGAGATTGCCTCATTCGGTAGGGCGTCAGGCTCATAATCTGCAGTTGCTAATTTCGAGTTCCAACTTTGCCAGCATTGAGATTTTTCTCTGCTAATCCCCATTCCGCTCTTGTGAAAAAGGGAACATCCTTGGAAAGGCAACCGTCCTTCGGATGGGACATAAAGTCGTATCCTATGCATATATCACGTTAAGGACATTCATCGTGTTCTATAATATGCACAGAGTATGACTATGCATATAGAGTCATACTCTGTGCATATTATAGAACACGATGAATGTCCTTAACGTGATCTGTTTCCTAACAGCTATACACTAGATTCCCCTTCCCCAACCTTCTCTGAATCCTTGGGGTCCTTGTGACCTAACCATTTAGACCATTGTATGTAAAAACAAGTGCCACTCAGAGGTAAAGCAACTCGATTGGAAATCCCTCATCATGTTCGAAATATTTTGCTCCACACCAAAAAAATATTGTAAAATTTTCACTGTATTGTCCATTTCTAATTATTCCCTGTATCTAATCATTACTTTCCTTGTTTTCATTCCTTTGGCTGAAGCAAGCTGCAAATTAGTCGAAGCTTTTACTCCCTTGCATTTAAAAGATGTCTTTAAACGAGAGACGAGCGCCGTCGTTGCTAACCCAATAGGATGATATCGCTGCGAAACATCTACTCGTTACTCGTCTAGTTGATCCATATTTGCTAACGCAAATGGCTGCAGACGTGCATCTGATCTTTGGTGTAAGTTGCATATTAGTTTAGACGGACGAGCCTCATCACTGTTTTGGCTTGCACGCTCCTACACACACATTAGAAGTGTATGTGTGAGATGTAAGAGAGTTTGTGTGCGAGAGGTTGCAGCGAAACGTGCGAGGCTAGCAGAACAACCGGTGGTTGCAGACCCACCCAACTTTCTGAAGCGTGCTTTCCTCGTTGCTAGTGGCAGTGTTCCCGCTTGTACGATGGCGGAAAGGAACCCAAGAGATTTAAGCACAGCTCACTAACATGGCGCATGTCTCGCTGCTTACATCCGTTAATAATATACTACCATATCCACGGCTGACAGTATAAGTGAATTACGGTACGTTTAATTGACGTTCATGCGTCCATCCCGGAACCAGATCCCTCGTGGCTACTCTCAATCGATTCATCCCCCTCCCCCCTCTTTCCCAGCCATCAAGAGCAGAGCTCTCTTCTTACTGGGAAACCATTCCTCCTCCCTTTTGGAAGCCAAACGCATTGCGCTAAAACTCGATAGGAATCATCGCTGATGTCTCCAGAGATGGAGATGCGAGGAGTGCAAAAGAGGACGATCAGCATCATGTCTTCAAACCACCGAAGATCTGATCATGTGTAGCAGTTTCTCGTAGCTCCTATGTTTCCTGTTGCAGGGAAAAGGAGACTTAAACTACGAGCGGAGATACAAATGTTCCTTCTACGCTTGAGAACTTTTTCTTTCTAACTAGAACTTTTTTAAGCTAAGTAGAGCGAAGATAGATCCAACATCAGACAGACGACAGACAATGTGCCTCAAAGGACATTCCAAAGAGAGGCCCTTTCGTGATGACGATGTAGTGCCACCGTTACCAAAGAGAATGATGACCACAGTTGACCCAGGGTCGATAGTAGGTCCTCAGAGATAGGCCCTGATTTACAGGGACATCTACCCTAACAATTGCTAGCTAAAGGTCGTTGTGCCTAGCCATCTGACCACCGCACATGCAGGAACCTGACACGAAATAAACGGTCGCTTCAGTCCTCCCAGAGGGGAAATATTCTTGCTCGTGTTTTCTTTTGCTTGCATTGGAGTGCGTTTACGGTTAGTGGGAAAACAACTAGTGACCTCATATAAGCTATATTAGTGTTTTATGCCTTAATTAGATACTTACTGCTGAAGTTGTTCAATATTCTTAAAAGTCTTTTGAATATTTTCATGATTATAGTTTCTCTTTTTTTTTCAATGTTAGCTTTGAAGAAGAGTTGTTAGGATATTGATCGAGTAACGTTGAAATCTCTAAAGAGTCTTTAAAATTATTATGATAACATCAAGTTGAATCCAAATGTATTTTAGAATGGCCATTAAACTGAGCTACTTGTTGACCCGAAGATTACTAAATGGAGTTTTAATCTCCTTTTTGCAATTACCCTAATCCCTTAAGAGAAATTCGGAGCATTTCAGTCGCTGAGCTTAAAAAGTAAAAACAAAATACAAACGCCTCGACTTCAGCTATACGTAACACGGTTTAACAACTAGGAACAGCAAGAAACGGAAAATAATACTTTAATTGAAAAGTTATATTTTAATAAAATTAATTAATAAAAAAATTAACAATTAGTAAAATAAATTATTATGTTTTTAATGCTATTTTTAATAATAACATTAATAATAATAAGAAAACATAATTTTGTAAGAGTAGGTGTTTTCAGAAAATATATTTATTTAGAACTGCAATTGAAAAAAGTGCTATGGACTGATAAATCGGCATATGAATTTCTCTACGATTTTTCCTATGACTTTCTCTACGAATCGAACTTGGGAACTACAGATTACGAGCCAACCCCCCTTCCCGGTCACAACAGGAATAAATGAGCCAATAATGTTGCTAGTGTTAAAATTTTCTACGTACTAAAAGTCGACCGCAAATGGAATTTTTAAACCACAAATGTTAGTTGAAGCGTTCGGTCACGAAAATAATGCCTTCCATTCCTTAAAAGCTTAAGCTTCTGAACTGTTACATGATTTTTTTTAAATGTTCCTAGAAAAATAATTATTATGCTTTAGAAATGCAAATTCGCGAAGAGGAAATTACCAGATCGAATGCAATAAAGGCTGATAATATCAACTAAATCTTTAACACAAGCCAACACTTTTCAACAACTTAAGAAAAATACTTCATTAGATGCAACTCGAAAACAAATAACACCTAAAACAAATGATTCTGAACATGTTTTGTGAAATGTAAAGATCTGGGAAGTGCTTCAGAAGATAAGGAAAAGTTTTCGTTGTATCAGCATCTACCTCAGCATTGTCTAACAATAAGTCTACTCTTCCTGCACAATCAATAGCTACCATTAGAAGCAGTGTGTGTGGAATTGCGGTCTGCAAAGGGCAAGAACACACACACATGTGGTCAGCCGTCAGCAGTGGCGCCTTAACCAGGGAGTCAAACAGTAGCCCCCGAGATTTGCCACACGTCGCCCGGTCTACAAGACAAACTCTCTTTCCCGAAAGTCAACGCTACGTCCACTCGTCTACTGATTGTACTCTGGGCAGCGAGGAACACTACCAGCACGTTCTGGTCGGTAATTAATGACTCGGTCGCTTACATACGAAATGGACTTCAGGGTATCGGAACTGTTTTCGGAAGTTTCAGCTCATGGGAATTAAAGCACGATGCAGTTATTGTATTTGGGATCGTCACTTGGACTTAAGCCAGAAAAAGACTTTTAGGAAGAATTTATGGTAGGATTTGGAAACTGCTTTTGTTGCCTCTGTAGTCTAGAAATAGTACCTTTTACTTTATTAGAAGTTGTGTTAGCGAAACGAAGAAGAATATCATCATTAAGACTGGAAATAACATCTAAGGAAATATGTCGCGGAAAATCTAATTGTCCATTCCTAAATAAATAACGTGATTATTTAGAACCTTATCTGAATGTTAGGCAGGTGGCAGTTAGACTCTGTTTTATTTATATATATATTTAGTTAAGAAGTATTGCCTTAATATGTATGCATTGAGGAATTGGTTTTTAGAGAATATTTTGAGGATCAATGGTATGGAATCTCTTTTGTGCAAAAGCTAAAAAGAAAACTTGTAATAAAAAAGCCACAATAACAAGAAATATATGCCGTAGCAGGTTTTATTGCAAAATAAACATTACAATGTTCTAATATTTTCATTTTTTTTTTTTGGAAACAAAATGAAACTTTTAAAATATATTTAAGTGAAAAGTTTGAATTTTTCAAAAAATTCTGTCAATATTTTAAAAGATTTCTCCACGAATTTCTTTTTCACAGATTACTAGAACAATTTCTTTTGCAAAGAAGCCAACAAACCAGAAGATATTGTCTAAGCTTTGTGTTAGTCTTTGCCTTATGCCACACACACACAGATAACGCTCACATACAGCATGGCGTGCGCATTGTGCTTTACAGGAGAGACGTGCGTGAGCAGCAGGGCATCGAGGCTTTAAGCAAAATGCGATGGTTTCGGGTTGCATTAATCCGACCAAGCTTCCTCAGACAACTGTCATTAATCATTTCTGCTAGGGGAAGTGGGATTAAAGAGACATAATAAAGCGAGGGATTGGGGAAGGAATCGATAATCCCTTTCAACCCCTTATTGTCTGTGGAATGTCAGCGGAAAAGAGACAGGCTATGCCGATGTCCTGTCACAAGTGGGTTAACAAAGACTTAACTGCTTTGTCTGGGGAAGAATTAATCACTTTTCTAAAACAAAAATCTAACCAGCTTTGTTCGTTCAAGCAGAAATTTTTCGCTGAGTAATAGACAATGTGGATTAGGAAGCATAAAAAGTCTAAAAGTGCTTCAATAATCAGTTGATGATGATGGTCCAAGCAACTTCTCCAGTATCAGGGAAAGCAATTTGCAACATCAGGTGAATGGATGTGTTTTAAAATTGCTGCGTGTTATCGGAGAAAATTAATACTTTACCAAGGTTTATAACGTCAGTTTTCAGGTTATTTGAGAGTGGAGGCATGTATGTGTTGGATGCAACTCTGCAATAAAGAGACGGTTTTAGTTGGGGTACATGCAGACAAATCGAAGCCGAACCTCGAAGAAACATGATCGATCTGTCATTCTGTGACTTTTAAGTTTAAGAGCTAAAGTGTAAAGAGGAAAAGTCAGATGACTTTGGCAAATGCCAGAATTAAAAATATGCATTATAGTTTATATGATTATTGAAGAAAGCATCATAAAGAAGAAGAACGGCGGGAAAAAAAATTACATCGAAATTTCAAATAACATTATTGCATTAAAGCTTGGTTGTTACATTAAGGGTTTGCTGTTACTATGATTGGCACATTGGCCTCAGCCTTGGACATATGGATCATTCGATGAATTTGTTGGGTTGTTGTTTTACCTCTCGTTTTTGCACACAATAGGCTGAATGGCCAGGTCACAAGGACCCCAAGGGCTCAGAGAAGGAGATCCACTGAGTTGGGTTGGGTTGTTTTACCTCTGAGCGGCACTTTTTTTGCACACCATGGGCTAAATGGCCAGGTCACAAGGACCCCAAAGGCTCAGAGAAGATTGGGGGAGGGGACCCACTGGAACAGCTGTTGGGAGACAGATGGTAGCCTCCTGTCAAGGCCATCCAACGTGTTCTTTAACGTGCACAGGGTATGACTCTCCCGCACACGGGTCACGGCTTAACGTCCCATCCGACGGACGGCGGCCTTTCCAAGCCCATCGGTGTCCCCTACTGACCGTGGGCAGGGCGGGGAATTTTGCCGAGAAAAACCTCAACGCTGACCCAGCTGGGACTCGAACCTGGGAACTACAGATTACGAGCCTAGCGCGCTGCCGACTGAGCCACCCCCGCCCAGGATCCACTGGACAGTTGTATATAGGAGACAGATGGAATCCATTCGGAATGTTCTTTAACATGCAAAGTTTATATCTCTTCTGCACATAGGACCATCGATTAATGTTCTATCCGACGGACGGTAGCCTTCCGAAGCCCAAATCTGTCTCATTTTCCAACTGAGAGTAAACAGACTGGCGCACTAACAAACGAGTCAAACGCACTTCCTTCACACAATCTTCCTTGTCACCAACGTAAAAGCTGAAGGAGAAATTTTCAATCGCGGTTAGTGAAACGCTATTAAAAAACTGATCGTAAAATATTGAAAAGTAACAGACACAAAAAATATTGAAAAGATACCTCAGCAAGGTACCAACATTTCGTTAAAGGGTTTTAAAAACAAAAGGTGAACAAATATTTTTCAATCATTTGTCCTTTTACCCCATTTGCTTCTTAAATAAAAGAAGGTAATCCTTTATTCAAATTTACTTTCGAATTTTCACATTCATCCTTTATTCTTTTCATCAGAACACATTCATCCTTTATTCTTTTCGTCGTGGTGACTGATACAAAAAAGAAGATTAAATTTTGAAAGTAAAGGAATACGAAAACAACAATAAAGAATAAAGCATAAACATTACAAAAAAAAAACAAAGAAATCTGAAACTAAATAATGATTTTCGCACCAGTTAAAACAGAAAGAAAATGTTTAACATCGTGCGAAGACAACCTTCTACGGTTTGGAACAAAGAAAAAAAAATTCAATCAGGAGACTTCGATGAAAAGAACATCGCAGAAATTGAGAGAAAATGGAATCCCTGCCAAAGTGTTAAGAAGTAGAGTGAAGGAAATAAGAAAACTCTAGAGTCAATATAAAATAAAACACCCATCAACCACAAAAACTTTTTTTTTTTAATGGAAATTTCTCCAAAATTAGATTTTTATTACCTTATAATTGCCGGAAGAAAAAAGAAGCACGAAAGATAGGGTAAAAAATATTGTTACAAGACAGAATAACACTTCGACGTGAGCTATTTCACCTTTTTTTTCTCCCCTGTCTTTCCAGTCGTCGCTCTCTACATTTCTCTTTTGTGAAAGGCAACGAATCTTCAACGCCAGAGCTGACGCTTGCTGCGGACACTCTTGAACACGAGTAGTCAGTTGGAAAGTGTTAAGTCCCTTTCTTCTCTGCACTGGAAACCCCTGAGGCCGAGGACGCGGAAGGCAATAACGTTGGTGGGTGTCGTCGAGTTCTTCTCTATCTCTCCTTCCGAGATGGAAAAAGTCTTCTTTTCTGCTCCGGTTGAAATAGGTGCCTCAGGCACCAGCAAAGGGATGGCTGCTACTGAATTATTCCTCATTGTCTTGGGCAACCTCCCATCTCTTGGCCCAAATCTGATTGTCGGGACATTGCGTGGCCTGAGAAACAGTCCTACTTTTTGCATTGTGTGTATGTGTGCGTGACTCCACGGTGGGACGGGTGTGTCTGTGCATGCGAGAGGTGAAAAAAAAGAGCGCATATGAGAAAAAGAAGAGTAGAAAATATAAAGATGTAGTCGTAAAGAGTCTGGATGGCTGGACTGCCCGCAAGGCGATGGATCTGCAAGCAAGGATTGAGTGCTCTATGACACGAAGAAGTTTGCACTTTTGCGACGTGGTCAAACAACTTCATTTTTTTTTCATGGTTTGTCATAAAACACACAAAACATAAAAATTAGTGAAATTCTGTAAAGCAATAAGCATTTATTTATCTGTTATATATGTATTAATGGTTGCAGGTGAAGGGATAGTGCAATGAAAAGATAATGGAAACTTTTAGTAAATCTTAAATACCACAAATATGAATTCGTTATTTACGCTCTGGTTAAATCCAGACAATAAAAATATCGTATGAAATACATACTTGCAATGATGATATGTACTTTGTTACAACTTGTAAAGTAACTTAAAACCATCACTTTGCTTTTTCAAACCAGTATTTACTTACCCTAGGTATTGTGAAGTTCTCAATTATTGACAGTTTGTTTACATCTAAGATTTGCGTTCCTTTTACTAATAAAGGGGAAAAATTACCTAATCAAAAGTTTAAAAAAATTTTAACTTGTTAGGGAGATAAGAAAAGAGAGAAAAATCGAGAAGGCATACTGCGTAGCTCTTATGGATAGATAAGAGCCTTCCATCAAGGTTATAAGTTCTCTTTTAGGCTATAAAGATTTTGGCAAAAACGGGAGTCATCTTCTTTCTATTCTTTGAAACTTCTTCTACACTTTGAACATCTGATATTCTGATCCTCATATTTACGTAAACTGCTTCTCTGTGTTCTAGCCATAGTGTATATTAAAAACCGGAGTCCATAAACTGTACTCAGTATTTTTACCCAGAAACTGAAATTACGAAGGATTCAAATTTAAGAGGGAATACGAGGGATGAATAACATCTAAACCGGTAACATTGCAAGTATATATTTAGTTGATATCAGGAAAGAAAGGGAATGACTGTTTATATACTTACTCTTGCAGAATTGTTGCATTTTAGGTTCTCTGCAAAACGGAAATTTATATATAAAGAAACATGCCTGATCCATTCAACAAAATAATAAGTTCGTGAAGGTAAAGGTCAAAAACAATAATAAATATCCCTCAAACAGCTGCTTGCCACAGAGGTCTGACAGGAGCCTGTTAGTTTATACGCCTTAGAGATGGTTTGTGATGAAGTCGAACCCTCAGCAGAAAGACAATACGAACATCCATGGCTTTACTAGGCGCTCGAATCCGGGTACCTCCGATCAGTAACCAAGCGCGCTAAACAACTCGGCCATGAGATACCAAAACATTAAAATGATATCACCATATATTCTTGTTACAAGTTCAAAATCTGACTATATCTTAATTTCTTCAGAATCCTTGATAGAAAATGCAGAGCCAAATGCTCTTTAAAATCACTGAAAAGAACTCTTGCATATCTACCAATTGTACCATCTTCATGTACCTACTTTTATCTCCCAAATGGAATATCTCTTGACCAACTACTTTGTTAATTGCACTCAATTATATTGTCCACAAAAAAATGCATTGGCTATTTTTTTTCTCTTAACGTTTCTTAGATGAACACAGAACATATTTAAATACTGTCTGATTGCTTTATTAAAATAAACCTGTTCTCCTCAGGAAGACATTAAACTTACTCCCTTTTATTTAAACTTTATGCAAAGTGATGTCATCAAAGACAGTGATATCCTTCCATCCACAACGAAAAGCAGATGAGAAATTTATGAGTAGCGTGCTACGTTATAATCATACTCGAGAGGAATGGTTGAAACGAGACTGGGTTTAGTTAAACGAATTAGAGTTAAGCAACTGACTATTTTGAATTAAAGTCATGTGTTAAAACTAATGTGACTTCTTTCATAAGATGATCCAAAAAGGTAGGAGACAACTTTAGCTTCGATATTAATTTTGTCAAACATTTTTAAAGATTAAGTCTTACCACTCTCTTTGGAAGTGAAAAAAAGTTAATTTGTAACTTAAATCCCGTCATTATTAGTATTTTTATGCCTTTTCTATTAATTAATAAAATATCACGTATTCAATCATATAATACTTTACGTTACTTGCTCTCATCAAACTTTACGAAATCATAACCTTCCTAAATTTGAACAATCGCTTCAACTTCTAAGCTTATGAATCTTTATTTACAAGTCTAAATCCTCGCTTTAAGGGAATTTTAAAACTCTGTATATGAACACCAAGGTTTCTAGATAATGGTAACATATCGAAAAGGATGGGATGACGGACATCATCCTCCCCTCCACCATACAGCCGTTCATTCAAATCTAAAAATTCATAAAATCCACGACTTATATAAATAATTGTGTGCGATTATGTGTAAAATGCAAGCCACCACCGAGAAATTTCCAGTTACTTTTATTTCATACATAAAAGGTGTATTTCAGAATCTCATCATACATGATATCTTGATGCATGATTTACTTTTTCTTTATGATGCAGGAGGAGCCAGCTGCACATTAAATAACGCCTAGATTTGAAAAGTGTTTATGCCTATGTACACGAAGCGTATGTGGGAATATTATCATGTTATGTATAACAGACAGTTTTTCATTCAAGTTGTTGTAGCTAGGTCTTAAAGGAATTGTAGGCTGGACCCTATTGCAAGTAAAACCTTTGTTCTAAAGAATTCTCAGATGAGTTCGCTGGGTATAAATTATTGCCTGTTTTGAATAAACACAAAAACAATGCTATGTGAGACATATTGCCTTTGCATCTGCGTCATAAAATTCGCTATTGATTATAAATGGACTCTACAGTGTGAGAAACACGTTGACTACTTAATTATTGAAGAAAGATATTAGTGGAGGGGTATAGTGTGTGTGTGTGTGCGAAATTGCTTCAATTTTTTGGGAAAATTTTGCATGCAATACCCTTATAGGATTTTACACACGAAGGAGATTTATTGTACGTAAGACACTGCCTTTCCTTTAACCGACTGTAGGACAACACTGCATAGAATGCAAAGTACGAAGACTGACAACAGAAACTGTCCAAACCATGGAGTGCCTTCATCTTCAACGCTAGCGGTGAATGCGTGCAACTCGTCTCAGAAGCTGTACCAACGACTGATGCATATTAGATAGCCTTTTGTGTCGGGCTGTCGTCGCATCCCGTGCAATGGTAGCCGAATTACCCAAGCGCTTGCGCCTCCTGCAGATACATGACACGCGGCTGCTTCGAAGGGCTGAGGGTCGGCGCACTGAAGCTCGGGATATCCATCAGTGGGTCCACGGTATCAAAAGCCGATCTCCGTATAGAAAATGTCTTCTTCTCTTCAGTAGAATCGTGACGGTTGCAGAGGCAAATGAGTCGTCATTGCTCCGTTTGCGAGCAAGGCGATCTCGAGACATCGGGAGCGTGATGAAGAAGAGTAAGACGTCTGATGCTCAGTGGTGGGAAAAAAATATATCGCTGTTCGCGTCATTCTCGATTTTCTTTTTTTTTTATATCCTTTTTCCGTGTAGACGGTTTCTTTTTTCTTTGAGTATTGCAAAAAAAGGTTTTTGGTGTGGGCTATACTTAGAGGAAAAGAGTTGCATAAGATTTATCTTCCTCGATTTTTTTTCCATTTTTTCATCTTCAAAGACTAGTTTACAGCATAATGCTTTTTTTAAACTAAAGGGAAAACATACCGGTGGAAAGTTTTATCAATTTGTAAAACGAATGTATCCGAGAGTAAAGTGTAATTTTGATGGATGGTAAAAAAACTCTCTAGTCTACATATCAAGAAAATCAATTTTTACTGAACTTTTAAATCAATATCTTAATAAATTTTTGATGAACTTTAACCAATACATTAAAACTTTTTTACTGAAATTTAACCATACATTAAGATATTTTTACAACAAATGCTCAATATTGTGCAAGTAAAAGACCAAAAATGTTTATAAGAAATTGACAAATTTTTCTACATACATATTTAAATCAAAGCCAATTCTCTTTAGTTGCTGGTAGACTTTTGAAAAAAACACATTATATTTTAACTCGTGCATAAATATCAGTCAAGCAGTAACATAAAAACGATTACTCCCCTAAGTGCTTTCGACATTTTATTTTCCATTTTCAAAGAGAAAAACTTGTCTCTCATGATGTTTGTAAACTATTCAGTAAAAGAAATTCAAAATCAAAATATTTTTTTCTGTCTTACAAACATAATGAAAAATTATCTTTTCCCTTTAAAAACGAAAACGTACAAGTTTCTGGAAGCCCTCAAAGGTTGCAGTTTTTACATTCTTTCTTGATTGATGTTATGGTTAAATAACGTGTTATGTTTATCAATAAATCCACCTCCAATTTAGGAGATCGTATTTGGCTTGCATTGTTAATTTTGGCAGTGTAATTTAATATATTACTTTTTTTTTCTTTATTGCTGTCTTCAGATCAGTTTTAATCTTTCCCTCAATAAGCAATTAATAATTTCTTAAAATAAATTAACATCACAGATTAGTATTTTTATGACGTCCGAGTGGTTAGCGCGCTTGGCTACTGATCTAAGGGACCTGGGTTCGAGCCCCGGGTAAGGCATGGATGTATGTGTCGTTTTTCTGCTGAGGTCCTGCCATCCTCTCAGACCTTCTACTGTGGCATATAAACTGGCAGGCTCCTGTCAGACCTCTGTGGCAAGCAGCTGCTTGAGGGGGTATTTATTTATTATTTATATTTTATTTTTTATATGTGAAGTATTTTGTGACGTGTATATGACATATTTTTTTGGCATGTATATGGCGTATTTTTATGACGTTTTACCTAAGGTTCCTTTTCCTTCCTAACTTTAATTAACTTACGGTTCCATCTTACACCGATTTTTACTGTTGGTTATCATGTTGTTTTAATCTGTGGTAGACGTAGCTAAATGATACTAAAATATTGACTTTTCTGTACCCTGAAATAAGTTCAAAGGGCATAAATATTTAACTTTTTATTAAAACTCTTGACACAAAATGATGTCAAAAATACATATACCTGACACCATTTCCCTATTTAAGTTTCCTAACAAAAAATATATTCGTTTCTCAAAATATTTACATTGAAATATATTCTGAATAAACGAGTGGAAGTCGAAAAATGAATTATAATGCAAATGCATTGTCAAAATTCGTGAAATTTAAATTGAAAGAATAAATAGTTCAAGGCCAAAGAAAGTTATGTCAAGCATAAAAATAATAACAATAAAAAAAACACTAGTTATGGGAAAACATTTTTTTTTTGCATTAAACCATGTTCGAAGGGAACAAACTATGTCACTAATTCAAATTTATAAAGAATATCCGTATTCCAACATCTAAGGTTCCTCTTTCATAGCTTCTTTTTTACCCACCCGAGTACTTCAGAAAGAAAAGCTTTCCAAATTTCCTCGGTTGAACAATGGAAATATTCGCATCGAGCAATAATAATAAAGTACTTCGCATAAAAGTGAAAGAAACGCCATATAATAAAAAAAAAAAATCCACAAACTCCAAAAAATAAAAGAAGATGATAAAAACGAAGAAGTCTAGCCTTTCCTCTTCGTATTATTTCATCGTGGAAGCGGAAGTCGCGAGCAGTTCAGGAACAGCATGTTTAAGTAAAACGGCCCTCGAGGTATAGAGCAGGAAAAGAGAGCAAAGTGGATGGAGGCTGAAAGAAGAGTGGAGGAACCCTAACAACTGTGTCATACGCCAACAGTTCATCGATTAATTGAGCGTGGCCGTGGGATTCGGCGGTGGTTATTGTATTTCATGCCTCCGCACTTCACGCGACCTAGGCTGAAATCATTAAGAAGTTTGCTGGGGAAATCAAAACTGAGTACTGCCCTCAGCCGCCATTATTTCTCCGTGAAGCCTTCATTAAGTGAAGGAAGAGCAGCTTGCGTCTCGGCTGCACATTCGTTATTTAATTACTCGCTTCGTGATTGCTCGTGAAGCCAAGGGAAGCAAAGAGAAGAGAAGGTTAACCAGGAATCTAATCGCCAAAGGACGTCGACTGTCAAAACTCGTCGTCGTCGATAACTAATGGTTCGTGAACTATCACCAAAGCGATACGAAAATTTAGAGCTATTAGAAGAGTTTGTTCTCACTTTTCCAGTTTTCTTTTTGTGCTGGTGTTTGTATTTTTTCCTCGATTCAGTAGATTCCGCCTATCCTCGTACTAATTTCCATTACGCTGATGATGATGACGATAATTGCTAACTAAAGATATCCAGTTGAAGCTTTTCGTTGGTATCGATTGATGATTTTCGTGATTCTCAAAAGGCTTATCTCTCCACGCGATATATCTTCCTCATATTAATTTTCATTGTGATAATTATGATGATAATTACTGAATAAATATACCTAGCGGAGGATGCCGATTACTATCGAATGATCATGTTCTTTTTTCTTATTTTCGAAAGGTTTATGTTTCCACATATCGTATCATTCTCATCTTGTTTTTTTATTACGATAATGATGATGATAGCAGGAAAAGAGACGCACTCAACTCATTCCCTACCAATACATGATCTACCAAGCTATCGTATTTGCATTCCTTTTGATCTCCTTAGAATTAGCTACAGTCGGTCACTTCGGCTGTCATCTGTTTATTAAATAGATTTAGTTAATCCGAAGATATTGACAGGAACATTCTGAATGTTCATATGCTAATTATTTGCATTTAAAATGTTGATATTAAATTCGATGGTAGAAAATTTGTTTTGTGTCACCTGTCCCGTGGTCGAATGGTAGCACGTTTGGGTACTGATCAACGGTACCTGGGTTCGAGTCCCAGGTAAGGCATGGATGTTTGTGTTGTCTTTCTACTGAGGTCACGCCATCCTAATAGACCTTCTACTATGAGGTATAAACTGACAGACTCCTGTCAGACCTCTGTGGAAAGCAGCTGCTTGAGGAGGTATTTTTTTATCTCCAAGACCATTACAAAATGTCACCAGATTAAAATTCTTACAAAAATAAAACTACAAGCTTCATCAAAGTATTAGTTTTCCTTTACGTTTGAAACAAAAACATCTACTCACCATATGATAAAATAACTTTTAAATCATTCCTATGTTAATATTTCTTTTTATATCGTACGAAACTTATAAAGTAACAGATGTTAGTTGTTTTCAGTTACTTATAAATATCTTGATACTAATTAACATTCCGAGACACTTCATGCAGTTTTAAATTTTTGGCAAAAATTTTGACAAAGTTTTCATCGGTACGTGTCGTTAAGGAAAAGAAAATAACAGATCTCTCATAAAATTCCCATGGGACTTTCTGCATGTGTGCATTGCGGGAATATTGAATTTCCCTATATACCTTCTTAAAGCAAAATAATTTTCCCTTTTACAATTTTGAGGCAATAAGAAATAATGAGGCTACCTGTAACGCCATCTATCGACAGAACTGATAAATCTCCTTAACCGTGTGTGGTATACTGCATGTTACTATGATATATGATTGCAAAATGCAATTTCCAATTATAGTGTCGTTGTTTTCAGTTGTTATAAATAACTTGGTACCAGTTCAAATGCTAAAGTGCTCTATTTTATTAAATAATTGGGAAATAAACGTAATTATGTGTACAAAATATCAAGAATTTCTAAAAGTTGCATTCTGTATTTAACAAATTGCAATATGTGTCGCCAATCCATGCGCTATGAAAACATTTCATACTCGGCTCGACATGTCTGGCGTAATGCTCGAAACAGCTGCAGTGATTCCTTTAAATGCTATAAATTACGAATTTGCAAGAATAAACGATATTTACAATGTATTACCAAAATATAAAACCAGCCAGGCGTCAAATGGGAACTTCTCAGGAGCCGCATCTGCCAATCCATCGATTTGGAAATTACATGTGATATTAACTCTCAGCCCTCATAACGAGGATATTTTGAGTTCCTTGGCATTTTGGACACACAAATTAGTTTTGTTGCTTAATTATTTAATAAAATATAACATTTTAAAAATTGGTATTCTTTATTAATAACCCTGTATTTATTAATTTTCCTCCATTTTCTGTATGTACAAGGACGTAAGTTTATTTTGAGTATCATTTAGCTTTTGCATGCATACTGAGTTCCCGCGAATCTTACCGAAGCTCGGAAGTTTCCCGCCACCCTGAAAAAGTTGCTCAAACCCGATGCAAAGGGTGGTATTAATTCGTATGGGTTGGGTTGGGTTGTTTCACCTCTGAGCGGCACTTTTTTGCACACCATGGGCTAAATGGCCAGGTCACATGGACCCCGAAGGCTCAGAGAAGGTTGGGGGAGGGGCCCCACTGGAACAGCTGTTGGAAGACAGATGGTAGCCTCCCGTCAAGGCCATCCAGCGTGTTCTTTAACGTGCACAGGGTATGGCTCTCCCGCACACGGGGCCACGGTTTAACGTCCCATCCGACGGACGGCAGCCTTCATTAATTCGTATGATTTTGTACGTTCTCAAATATATGAAACTGGGAAATATTTAAAATGAAGTTGTCTTTTTGTTAATAGAACTATTAAAGAAGAGGTTTGAGCCAATTTAATCATTATCAAATGATACAAAGATGATAATGCGGAAATTGAGGATGCTATGAAGGGGTTCTGAACATACCTCCCATTTTCCCGTCGAAACAAACTTAGGATCATACAAGGTTTATCACATACTGACAGTTGCTTTTAACGCAGCTTTCAATAGAAGCAAAAATAAACTGCATACTCGTATATAAAAAAAGTAAACTGTGAACTCTATAGCCGTGCATTCATTACAACTTCCGTCCACAATTTATTCTTCCATTTTGTTTTTTCTGCTCCTGGCTCAAATCCTAAGAATTCCAACGATAATACAGACAGTGAGAAGAGGATTTTATACATGTTTAGGCAATATATCTTTAAGGAAGTTCAAAAATGAATTTCTCTTTTATTAACATAAGAAATGGAGAAAAAATTAGGATGGGAAGTTTCAACTAGGACGTGGAGAGAAAATTTAAAACGAGAAGCGAAAAATGCTGCCACAAAGCCTTATAGAGAAATGGTTTATAAATGCTACTACGACCGCTGTCCTTGCTAGAGCCGCTGAGGATGAAGAAGAAACGAAAAATGAGAGATGACTTCTGCGAACAACAAGAGCAATGGAAAACAAGCTCAGAATCCTTCGGCTGTGACAGGAGAAACTGTTCCTATTGGCAGGTTAGCGTCAAAGTGAAAACTGTTATCTCGAGATGAAGATAAATGGTCACAATCCAGCAAGCCGTCGCTGGTCGTTCCCTCTCCTCTTTGATCCCTGGTCGCCATAGGTGACAGTGGAATGACTCTGCTCAAAATTCTCTATCAGAGCACTCTACTTCCTTTCATGTTTCAAATGCAAAGAGCATAAAAACCTTAATTCTAAAACTGGTACTTTTATGTTTGCGAAGATTGGTTGGTCATACAAAGCTATGAAACCTCATATCAGAAATTCTTGAAATAATAAGAATTTTCGAAACGGATTTATAAACTTACAAAAATATTTTACAGCACAATCCTTTCTTATAATATAGCATGTGTTGAGTTGTTTTTTTTTTCTGAGCTGCACTTTTTGCACGCAATAGGTTAAATGGCCAGTTCAGAACGATCCCAAAAACTCGGAGAAAGTTGTAGAAGATAAGCCACTGAAAATCTGTTAGAAAACACATGGGAGCATCCCGTCAAGGCCATCCAGCGTGTTCTTTAACATTCACAAGTATGTCTCACATTGACACGGGGCCACGGTTTAACGTTAATCCGACGAACAACGGACTTTCCAAGCCAAACTTGGTGTCCTCTTTCTCACTCATGGCAGAATAGGATTTTAGCACAGATAAATCTCAACGTTAGTGTAGTTGTGACTCGAACCTGGGAACTACAGATATAGTCTAGTGCATTATGACTACCCTTCCCCCCCCCCCCCGACCCTACAACGTGTTTCATAAATTTTAAATGCATTATCAGCAAATAAAATACTTCTATCACGCTGATTAAATAAATATTACGCCGTCCCGTGGCCGAGTGGTTAGCGCGCTTGGCTACTGATCTACGTGACCTGGGTTCGAGCCCGGTAAGGCATGGATGTTCGTGTTGTTTTTCTGCTGAGGTCCTGCCATCCTCTCAGACCTTCTACTCTGGCATATAAACTGACAGGCTCCTGTCAGACCTCTGTGGCAAGCAGCTGCTTGACGGGGTATTTATTTTATTTATTTATATCGGAAAACTGGTTAAGGGGAAGAACATACTGAAAATGTCTAGTAATCAGTACGCATTTAAGTTGTAATATCATTTGACAGCTTTATAGACTCTAGCTTCAGCAATTCTTCCTTCCAGTTTTAATGATGTTTTGAAATGATTTAGCACAAATTCCTTTTAGAATTATAACTTTATTGAAGGCATCAACTTTATTTTACTTTCTGTCGAATACTTTTATTCAGTTGTATTCGAAAACACAGAAAAGGTTGGCGGAAGTGCAGATAATTCTGTCTTTTTGTTTCACTGGAGACGATCTTTAAGACAAAAATAAAAATCCTCATTAAACCATGATCAGTATATTATATTTCGGAATTTCTAGAGAGAAAAAATGAGAAAGCGATGAATCTTTACTGAAAGAAACGAAAACTAAGAGCTACGCAATGCTCGAAGTACAAGGTAAATTCTTCAGAAATCTCATGGGTTTGACTTGTGAAAGGAAAACGAGCAACTCGTCTTAATAAATTGAGATAAAAAAAGACTCTTTCGAACCCAGATTGCGTTCCAATGACAGAAATACTTTTTTTTTTGTAGGCCATGTATAAAGCCAATTAACTTTTGTTACATTTTGTTGTTGTCCAAGAAAAACCGAAAATAGAAACTGACTCTTCTTCCTTAACTATGTCATAGGATTAGATTTAGGAAAAGGAAAAAAACATCAGATTGTGTATTTCATGCAGAAAATTAACACCACTCCCGATATTGCACTTTTTTTATTGCATTTACAGTGAACTCTTGATTTTAGGTTTCCAGAAACAATTTTTATTATACGGAGAGGTTAAATTAATGGCATTCTGATCTAGTGTTATATATGAATGAAAATTCCTTTGCGCTAATATATAAATAGGAAGAAATGTATTCTTTTATTCCTTAAAGATTTGAATTGGAATTCTCAGTTCCGATTTTAAAACGCACCTTAGAAATGTGCCCAAAAATATCCACCACATGACAAGATATAATGCTATCTTTCAGTGTTTTATATGCCCTTATCAAATGTTTTCTGCATGTCAGTTATTTGTATACAATGTACCGAGAATAACACAAGACAGTAACGCAGATTATCAACTAATACGAAAGTTTTAATAAACTTGTTAACTTAAATGCACAATGTATTAGTCAACAATATTCTAATTTCGATGCCCTCTAAATCCTGAGCTAAATCAGAGGTACCCGAAGTGTTTTAAACGCTTGACAAATTTTTAAAAATTGGTTCTGTGTTAAAATTATGAGAAAAAAAGTAAGAAGGCAAATAACAAAAACATGAAATATGAAAATGAATGAGTTTAATAGTTAATTAAATAATATTAATTGACGTTTTCGAGCTTAAATATCGAAATTCATGAACTAAAGTGATCAAAATACCAATTTCACTGATCACTTCTATCGTGTATGCATCTGATCACTTATATCGTGTATGCTTGCAAGAATTTAAAAAACAAAGCTAAAATATTCTAAATCATAAACTGTGATCAGATTCTTTAGAGTCAATGACTTTTAACTTTAATATATCTAAGTGAAACGATTGGTCTAGATTAGGGGTTCTCAACGTGGGGTACACGATAAAATTTTTTTGGGTACGCCGTGAGAGCTCAAAAGTCTCTAGATCTAGTAACAAAGTAAAAATAACCATTGTTATATTTATAACTATAATTTTATCTATCTATATAAGGACTACGCCAGTTACATACACATTTCCAGAGGGTACGTGAAGCATAAAAGGTTGAGAACCACTGGTCTAGATGAAACATGTCAAAATAAAATAAACCTAGACTTTTAAGACTGAAACATCAATGGTTCATTAAATTGATTGATTTTTCGTGTTGGAACTTCTTTCAGTTTTGGCACGAAACGCTGTTTTTTTTATGTACGCATATTTTCCTCTTATTTGTTTTCTATTAGAGCCATAAATACTACAACGAGACTACAACCACTTTACCTTGATAGCATAGTCACAGAAAGTCTCCCAGTGAAATTTCATGCTTACAAGATTAAGTCGTTAATGATATTATTTGAGAATAATATCAAAATACCACTTATCTTTATTTTACTTATTTACTTCTTTTATCATTTGTTAAGTAACACGCACCTTTGAGTGCGTTTATGACCAATTGACAGACAAATAAAATCCAGATGCAGTACCCAATGGACGTATTAAAATATTACCTCTTGTCACGCCAAGCAACCATAAAATTCGCAAATTATACGTACAGCTTGGAGCAAGGACTGCTTGCAGTATCTCTTATACCTCATTAGGTGAAATCTTTAGCTTGAGACGATCATCCAGTTTACCTAGAAGCGGCGTTTAACTGGCTCTTTAGGAAACTACTAGGAAGAAAACGAGAACACACACACACACAAATCAAAAATGAAAGCTTCCAATTGAAAATAACATAGCCTCTAGGTCAATGGGTCGCCTACAGCACACCGAAAAATGAATAAAACAGACTGGACTTGTGGCACGGTACTATAGAGATGATAATATAGCAACAACGGTAATTGTATGGTGCACAACATTCTGTCAAGAGACCAACTGCCATTGCAAAGCTGATTCCTGACACACTGTGAGTTCACACTAACAAATGGTGCATTGCTCAGCAGACAATGTAATTATTCTTCTAACGAATAGTTGAAGACATTGCGTAATGCCACATTCACACATCTGCGATTTTTCATGCAAGCCGTACGAATGATAAAACGCAATCTGTTGCCTGCTGGAATGTGTCTCTCCCTGACATTCCTACACGAGAAGGGCCTGGGGTGATTATTTGTTCCGTGGCGTGTTGGAGCGCCGGCTCTAATGAAGTCGACCATTGCTATCTGTGATTAGGGAGTAGTTCGCCGGCTCTCTGTCTCTTTCTGGTGAAGGCAAGAAGCCATTAACGATGTTGGTAAGGCTTCCATAATTACACATCTCTCTCTTCCCTCGCTCTCTATCCTTTATTCTCTCTTTTGCTACCTTTCTCTCTCAAGACTGCTTTGTAGCTGGTTTGTTTGAGCAACCACCAGTTTGTCAAATTTTGGGGAAGCTTAGCATTTCCATTCATAATTTATCGGCTCTGTTTGCGGAAAATGTTTCTCTCGCCCGTAGGTAGTGGATAAAGTGACCCAGCTCCTTCATCCGCATCTCTTGTCCTCCGCTGCGTCTAACTGGCTAAAGAGGGAATTTGCATGCCTAATCCTCCGTAACACTTTCTCTTGAGCAATAACATGAAGGTACTTTAGCTAAAATGCGCAAAGACATAGAAGGAAACATTCGCTTCTCAACTGGAAGCCAGAAGTTTAAAATCAATGTTCTTCTAATTCATGATATGACGAATGTAGGAAAGGATTGGGCAATAAGCGGATTTTATTAGGAAATAAAATAGTACCCAATGAACACTTGATTAAAGATATGGAAAGTGAATAACTATTTGATAACGACTAAAGAAAAACAATTATTATTTTAAGACTAAAACGTGCTTTTTCAAAGAATAAAGATCAGTTATTTAAAGAATGGATATCGAGGTAATGATGACTAAACATTTTGCTAGAAATTTAGGTATTCAGACTTTGACAAATAAAGATTTTATTGTCGATGTAAGGATTGAGTTAATCAGTATAAAGGATTTAAGGTAAAAGTGTTGAGATAGTCAGTATAAATATTTTTTAAGAGTGTAAGCGAAACAGTAACGGTAAAGATTTTATTACAGGTCTAAAGATTGAATCAAAGGGATCCGAGTTCGATTCCCGCGTAAGGCATGGATGTTTATTGTGTTGTCCTTTTGTTGAGGTCTTGAGTTCTCACAGATATTTTCTATAGCGTATTATACTGACAGGCTCCTGTAAGATATCTGTGCGAAGAATTCATTAGTTTAATTTATAATTATAATAATTTTTTTAATTTACAGGCAAATTAACTGATTTTATATTTTTAGATTTGTATTAATTGATTTTACAATATATCTGTATTAACTTATTTTACATTTTGTGATTTGTATTAACTAATTTTACATATTGAGATTTGTATTAACTAGTTTTACATTTTGAGATTTGTATTAACTAATTTTACAAGATATTTGTATTAACTGATTTTACAACCGGTTTGTAATCTACAATCAAGAACCGGATCTAAAAAAAAAGACGGGTAAGTGACTTGATTGATGCAGAAATTGTCAGAATGCAATTACGAATAATTTTTTTCAGTACTTATTTTCGCCAAAGGGTGTAATATAGATCCCCCCCGCCAATTTTCCCCACCCTGCCCACGGTCAGTAGGGGACACCAATGGGCTTGGATAGACCGCCGTCCGTCGGATGGGACGTTAAGCCGTGGCACCGTGTGCGGGAGAGCCATACCCTGTGCACGTTAAAGAACACGCTGGATGGCTTTGACGGGAGGCTGCTCCCAACAACTGTTCCAGTGGGTCCCTTCTCCCAACCTTCCCTGAACCTTCGGGGTCCTTGTGACCTGGCCATTTAGCCCATGGTGTGCAAAAATATGCCGCTCAGAGGTAAAACAACCCAACCCCGCCAACTTTAATTTTAATGGTTTACAATTCTTTTGGTTATTGAATTATTTTGGTTCTTCAATGCCCCCCTCTTGCATCCATAAATCCATCCCTGCACATCTCTACATTCTGTTACTGAACGTTACGAAAAATATTCATTTAGTGTAAAGGAGACTAATTTAAATTTCTCATAGTTGATTTTTTACCTATCTATTGCTTGGCTACTGATCTAAGGGACCTGGGTTCGAGCCCCGGATTAGGCATGGATGTGTGTGTCGTTTTTCTGCTGAGGTCCTGCCATCCTCTCAGACCTTCTACTATGGCATATGTAAACTGACAGTCTCCTGTCAGACCTCTGTGGCAAGCAGCTGCTTGAGGGGGTATTTATTTATTTTTATTATTATTCTTCAAAGATATTTTTGTAAAGCAATTAAGATTTGTTGAGGTGAAAAAGGAATAGCAATAAATACATAA
The DNA here is from genome assembly GCA_038380435.1 of Ryuthela nishihirai. Lineage (NCBI taxonomy): Eukaryota > Metazoa > Arthropoda > Arachnida > Araneae > Heptathelidae > Ryuthela > Ryuthela nishihirai. Next base: position 29,750,257 of record JAWZYU010000016.1, on the reverse strand, counting down.
AGCCTAAAACTTTTCTAAAGAATTCCATATTTTTCTCTGCATTTAAGCACCATTGCTGCGATTTCGGTTCTTCTCCGATGAATTAAGATTTCTTATACAAGAAACGAAATCATCTGTCATTCTTGGGAGGCTCTATTAAAGTCAGATATCTACTCTTACACCAACTTCGCTCACCGTCTTTAAGAGCATCGGATGGGTGGGGTAAGCACAGCGACACACTCTCGCTGCGGCATCAAAGACTAACAGCATCCGGCCACACAACGCATTGCTGTTCACGGACACCGAGACAGTCTGATGCCACGTGAGGTGCCACTGGCTGACACAAGGCCACAATTAGCCAGAGCACCGTGCCATTATTTGGACCGCCCCGTTCGTCATCCATCGCTAATGCCTCGCTCACGTGACGCATGCCGTCACCATGGCAACCGTACACAAACGGCGAGAGCGGAGGTGGTGCTAACTGTGCGAGTAAATAATGCACTTTGCGAAGAATGAGGTGTAGTATTAATTATTGCGCACAGGAAACCTGAAAGTTCCATTACTCCAGTGCCGATACACGCGGGCCAATTACTGGCGGTACGACACGCAAGCCTTAGGGCTTGCTTCTCCCGTGAGCTGGTTCGGAGATTATCGACGCCAGGGTATCGACTTGCACGCGTATACGCCGATCTCAGTGCCGAAGACGGACGAAGAGTGGAATAAGAGAAACCAAGTGCTTGTCCAGCAATTGTAGAACAAACGTCACTTCCGTCAATTTAAATACTTTAAACGTGACAGTCACATGTTCAATTTGTGAATCCTGACAGGTAGAATAAATTCTAAAGTGCATAATAGCGGCTAATTTATTTTAAGTGACGTGCACCAACCAGAGGAGAGAAGCATCTGCAGATCAGGTTGACTTGCGAATGCTGAAAGTAGTTTGGGCTTAAATGGATTGAAACAATAACTGGAAGGAGGGTTGAGGGAGAGAATCGCGAACTGATTTCGGTATTCGATTTGATAAGAAATTATAGCGAAGATGCGAATCAGTTCGCAGACAAGGAGAATGCTGCACCACTTTTGGGTGACAAAACTCATTTTCCAGGAGCTTAATTTTTAGCCAGTTGAAATTTAAACTGTCTTCTTTTTCATAGTCACTTTTTTCCAATCCAATATTCGATTCTTGAAACAAATGGAACGAAATCGTATTTCTAAACTATACGTTAAAACTTCTACTCAATATTATCCCTTTCATAAGCGCTGAGCCTTCGGGCGTCCTTGTAACCTGGTCATTTAGCCCATTGTGTGCAAAAAAAGTGCCGCTCAGAGGTAAAACAACCCAGCCCAATCCTTTCATAAGCATATCTGTTGGCTTCCTCAGGTATCACAGTTAAAATATTAGCAGGTGACGGACGAATAGTCTTTAAATGATTTTATTTATTTAGTTGAATGCGAAAAGTTTAAGCCGTTGAAAAGTCATTACTGATTAGTTATTTATATCTATTTCGAAAGACTGAGCTAATGTCCGAACTTGAAACGCTTTTTTATATGAAACAGTTATTTATTGAAAATAAGAAACTAAAACGAAAGCCATAACTCGACATTTAATATGGAACAGCTAATAAAGAAATAAGAAAATTTCAAAGGGCCAATTAGAATTTTTGGAATACGCTTCGTTATATTAGAAAAGAAAATTCGGGGTTTCGCTCTTTTTTTTTTTCTTTTGTATCTTTGGATTCAGATCAGAATTGCAAGGAGCCGTTACGATTGGAGAAATGCACTACTTGAAATGAAATAATCTGATTTGTTTGAGACCTGTCAACCAACAATCTCTAAGTACACGGATAGATGCGTGAGCTGACAAGTAACGGTTTAATTGAACGTGACTAAGATTTGAAAGTTGACTGGTACATGTCAGCTGAATCTGACAAAAATACAAGCTGACAGGTAAGAACTGAGAGTTGGACATGAAAGAATGGACAAAAAGTTGACAGTTTGTGAGTTAGTAATAGATGAGTTGTAATGAAAAGCGACAAGTACAATCAGCACTATGTGATGCCGTCTCTGCTGCTTAGTTTCGATAGCATGTGATTTGTATATAATAACCGAACGACAGTTATTTTGATCGAATATCTACGCATTAGTTAACTCTTTATAAGTCTGTTAATATCTAGTAGTATGTTCAGAGCACGAATGCACTCAGGGGAACGCCAGGGGGGTATGGACTCCTCTTCCCAAAAACCGGTCGTCTTATATGAAATCTCAGACTTGTCTACTACTAGAAATCCAAAAAAAGTTGTATTTGTATAAATTTATCTCCGCATATGTTTCCGACACTAAATATAGATTTAGAAAACAACTGTAAAATTTTATGCCATGTAGAATATCATTTTAACCTTTCCTTTCCGGTTGAATATTTTAATGGAATGTTTATTTTTTTTTAGCTACCTCCCGAAATTAAATTCTTGGTGGGTGCCTGGTTCAGAGAATTCCCCTTGCTAGAGTGTGCGGTTTTGAAATCTCTATACAGCATTTTCTTATAAAGAATATTTAGACTTATCAGTCCTTTAACATTTGTACGAATTTCAATAAATTTTTAAATCATAATCTTACATTTAAATATTAATTGGTCGTGAAAATTGCTATACTATATAAAACTTTGGCTATAGTTTTCACGAATTTTTATCCCTATTCGCGAATGTTTTAGGAGCAGACAGGATTATAGGATGTTTGTAAAATTTCAGCGATCTTTCGAAGATTTTCGTTGCATTTCATATCTCCAGTAACATGCGCGCTGTTATAAATGTTTATACGAATAATAGCAGCGAGGATATGAATTTTAGATAGAAGAATATTTTAAAAATACTTGTACATGTTACAAAGCACAAAGTCAATGCCAGGATAAAAAAAGAATAGAACTGCACTCTGCAAGATATTCTCTAAACAAAAGAAACATTGCTTGGCCAAAATATTATGAACATTACGTAATACTCCGTTGTATGTATTATGATACAGTTCCCAAATTACAAAGTTTTCAATTCTCCAAGCATAGTTCTCAATGAAATGGGTTTTCAAGTACTGTTAGCTCCCATCTCCCTCAGCTGATGAAGCTCGCAGTTCTGTTTTATGCAATGTTCAATGCCTGTCCCTATCTGTCAGAGCCTTTTTCCTCCCGCAATGATTGGCGGACTTTTGTTTAGAACGTCACCATTCTCCATGCACTTGGGATATTGTACCCCGTGATTTTCTGCTGAGTTCCATCACCTTCCAACGACGAAACCCCTTTCGAAGTCAGTCAGATCAGCCTCTTTGCCCATGTCGAACTCGACTCTGCTTTCCGCCATGACATAAAATACTTACATCAGTATGAAATTTTGCATTCATAGGCATATTTCATGGTACTTCACGCACGATGCTGTTGTTCATAATAATTTGACCAGGCAGTGTATATCCAGCGAATAATAATTTCTCATTTTGGGATATTTTTCTTGTGTCATCCCCTATACTAAACTGTCTCTAAATCCACTAACATTAGAATAAATTTGTCATATCTAACGCGACAAGTAATTGCATGAGAAAAAATATACTGTAGTTACAAGTACTCAAATATTTTTTTATCAAATTCCAATACCATCAACAAATTGAATAGTTAAATAAATATATATATATCAATTTGACCAGTAAAATGAATCGAATTATAATAAATAATTACTAGTAAAGTTATTCGAAGACGCCAATTTAAATTATCTTTAATATGCAAAGTTCGCACGTTTCAAGAATTGTACATCATTTTAAATTGAAACTCAGGTCTACTATACAATGATAAACTAATCCTGTAATTATTTACTATATATTCCAAAACTTCACGCACTTTAAAAATTTCGCTAAGGATTATTAATTTCATTTTGTTTTATGTTCTTGTGAAAAGTAATTCCTTTTGACAGGGATTAAAGCAACTAGAAGATAAATATCCAAATCATTCAACTAGAAAATTACTGATTTTTACTTCTCTCCTTTGTCTAGAAGACTTCCCTTTTTCCTATCATCCATTTATCTACAAGTCAGAAACTATTTGTGGCATTTTTGCACTTGGAGGAGTGACAGTAACTAGGAATTGTTCCTCTAAACATAGTACTCTTGCCGCTATCCAAAACTGCACGAAATATCTTTCCTTTAGTCTCAACGATGCGGACGGAGACCCGTAGAGGGGATCCATGCATGGCTACACAAGCTCACGTGGCAAGGTTTGGATGCTCAGAGACCAGAATCGGACCCAGAGGAGTCGAGGGTAGCATATTGCTACTTTGACATCCGTCGGATTTGGTACAACGCAAGAAATTGTTTTATTTTTTTTTATTTTAGTTTTGTATTAAACTTTTCTCCCTCTCTATCCTTATTTTTTATTTCTTTCTTTCCAACTTTTTTAACTCATTCGACAGTGGCGTCATTTCTGGCACCCAAACGCTCGAGAAGGTTTTAATGTAAGGCATCGGCAGATGCGAAATATTCGACTGACATGTTATAATGGTACTTCTATTTTTATCGAATTGCGCTTGGAGGAATATATCCTGTGAATCACAGTTATATATTCACCGAATTAATTAGCTGAATGCTTCCGCTGAACGGCTGAATTTTTTATAAGAGCACAGATTTTAATGTCCAATGCATATTCTAAAACCTGTTAAAAAGTGTCAACATAGACATTGTAATTTGAAATCTCTTGCAATCAGGAAAAGAAAACCTCTCTCTCCTAAAAAAGGTAATATAATAGGTATATTCGACAACTTTATAAGCGAATAGACAATGGCAAGAGTATACGAATATAAAAATACGATAAACATTTTCAAACACATTTTCGCAACAAAGAGATGTTTTAAGAATTACCATAGAGATAATAGTGATAGAGGAAAATTGGGTATAATGACCGCGTTAAGGTAAAAAATCTTGCAACTCGGAAACCCTTTACTATACTAACGGAAAACTTTAAACAAGCATATAGATACTACACAGAAAAGGAATTCTAAAGTCTATAACAGTTTATTGCCTTTAGTTTGAACGTAAGATGATGTTATTTCACTGCACACGAAATTAGGCACTTTTTCCTTCAGGCTCTTCAGATATCTTACGTGAGACAGTTCTAAAATCATGTTTTTAATGATTGTTTAAGAAACATGGAGACCAGCAAGTGCCATTCCTAGGTTTTATGGCATTTCACAGGTATTATATTCTGTTCTTGACAGTGAACTGTTATTTTTTCTTTGTCTTCTTTTCATGAAATACTTATTGATTTAATAGTGTAGTGCCGTTCCATGGCCGAGTGGTTAGCGTGCTTGGTTACTGATCTAACTGACCTGGGTTCGAGCACCGTCCTGTTGCCGAGTGGTTATCGCGCTTGGCTACTTATCTAAAGGACCTGGGTTCGAGCCCCGGGTAAGGCACGGATGTATGTGTCGTTTTTCTGCTGAGGACCTGCCATCCTCTCAGACCTTCTACTATGTCATATAAACTGACAGGCTCCTCTCAGACGTCTGTGGCAAACAGCTGCTTGAGGGAATATTTATTTAATCTTCTACTGATATTTTGTCATATCTATGAATTTGTTCGGCTTCTTTACCTATTGGCATTTTATCTTAATGCGTTACTTGTTACCATAAGTGGGAAATTTCTATTTATTATCATAAACATTTTTAGTAATTAAATATCTTAATCCAAATCTATCTAAATGTCGATTTTTCAGCAATAATAATTAAGTATCAAAGAGCTATGAAAGCTAGAATATTTAACAGCAGCAATCCTACTGCTAAGAAATCTATGCAAAATTGACGAATATTGAAAGAATTGCATACATAAATTTCAAATATAGGCTTTTATGCACTGGAAATAAATGCTTATTGTTTAAACGAATCGAGATAATACTTATTGTTTAAATTTTACTTAGTTATTTATTTATTTATACACCTAACAACCATGGTGAAATTAGGGTCAGGCCCGTCTAAACCAGGTTCAGTTAAAAACAATACAAAAGTATAAAGAAAAACAAGAGAATATTTTAAATATTATACATATCAAATATATAAGTTGTCATTATTCAATGAAGTGTCATAGTTTTAAAATTTAATAGTTTTATGTTTAGTAGTAAAATAAATAATAATAGTTTAAGGTTTGAAAATAAAGAACTGAGTCAAAATGATATATTTAATATGTGCATATATATTACACGTATTCACTACCATAACGAACATTCCAGGAAAAAGCGTTAAATGGCATAGTGTTTTTTTATAGTGGTTAGGGAAATAGTTACTTTTCTAGCAGGCAAACTTTGTGTGTGTGGCATTAGCTCCAATTGAGGCAATTGTCAGCAGTGACTTTATGAGGCCTGTAAAAGCTACGAATATCTTCCAGGATTCTTCTCTGTACTATATGTCCAAATGAAAACAAAGTATATTTTATTGAGATTTCGGTTTATTTTCAGTGAAATTTACCATGAAAAGTTTATTTTAGCAGTAACAGATTTTCTCCTGCTTTCTATTGATCTAACATGGACTTATAATTTCCACTTGAGTGTGTATGGAAATATGGTAATATTTTTATTAATTATAACATCTTTATTATTTATTTTTTTTATTTTATTTTTTTCAACACCCGGCATTAATTCGTTCCAATTATTTTCTATCCCGTTGAGAATTTAAGCAAAAGCATGCAGAACACAAATTACTAACTCTTCGTTGCATGGAATATTTAATCCTTACTACTACTTATTCATTTCACTAAAAAATACTCGAAACTGAGCATAGCTTTATTAATTTTTCTGGTTATTCTTTCCACATAGTTATCTTCCTACTTCCATTCTTTATGCTAATTTTATTTTGCATCATGTTACCTTTCTTCATCTAGCAAATCTTGGGTAAAGAAAAAAAATCTCTTTCTTCATCGCTTCAACATGTAATCATTATTTTGAGAACAAAAGTTGACTTTTAGATTCTTATTCACAACGAAACTGCCAACGCTTTTTTTGCGCAAATATCTCACAGTTGAATTCTCCAGATATATTTTATTGATGCAATAGAAAATTGCATTTTCTTAATTCCGCATCATCACGAACTAAACTCGCAGTTTTGTTATGTGCCTCACTAAATCTTTTTTCTTAGTTCTTGATAGCGATGCTGTATGCCACCGTCCCTTGAATCATCAATGTATGCACAAGTCTACTGTGTAGTAGGATTACTAATCCAAGTCACTCGCCTTTCGCGCCGCACACTAATGTAATGACTCCATGCATTAATGCATGCAAATACCTCATCACATGACCTAAACAAGGGAGAAAAAAAGCAATAAACCAACGTGTATTAACTAAGTTAAAAATTTCTCTCATCTATTGCCGGCATTTCTCGTGAACTGGAAAAACCAACAAAGAAGATGTACCCGGTTTTAGTTTATCCCTTCATGACACAAAACAACAAGAAAACAGAGAGTAACTAATATCATTTAAAATAATTGCATTTGTTTTGCTACTACTGCGAACGCTCCGCTGATTAAACAAGTATATTTGACAAATTGTCACTAGGTAAACAATTTCTCTCGTCAATGCAGTAAATTAGATTTTCCTAATCCTGTCACTCCCACTAAAGGAATCTCCCGCTGACTGAAAATAAGGAAGGGATAAACCAATTGTAAAATTAGATCTCGGATATTGCTTTCAATATGGGGAAATTAAACACACTTCTGTTTATGAAAGGACATCCCCCCCCCCAACTACCTCAACTCTCCAAGGTAATCCTCTATATCTTGTTGATCTCCAGCCTTATTAAATGATGGCAGACTAATTTAGCTGGAGGTATTTATTTCGCTAGAGTAGACGGTAGCCTAACGCAGACTGGAAGACTCTGCAGACCAAGCCATTGTTTAGCGTGTATCATTTGCAAAAGCTGAAGGGCAACGTTCTGGTGAAAAAGATTCCTTCCATTTCGCAAAACAGTAATTAATCGAGGTATGAGTCCGTAACAAAAGCGCGAGGGGGGCCTCTTTGTGCGTTCACGGGCACGTGGTATGAGATTACCTCGTCACAACAAATATTTGGTTTACACCGCCAGCACGCAGTCGATAATAATAATCATTATCTCTACACAAAAGCTACAATATCTTCGGCCGTTGTTAAAAAAAGGTGTGCATAATGTGTGAGCAGCTCGTTTTTTATCTGTATATTTTTCTTCCTCTTATCACTTCTGACACGTTGTAATCAGCAAAGAAATGACGATGAACTTGATGATAATAACGGTCGCATACCCAAGAGTTATTTACAAGTAGCTGAAAAAATTTGAAGGCGCTTTCTAGAGCTGTTTTGTTTACCATTAGTTATCATATGAGCATCATTAATAACTTTCTTATCAGTCTAATGGCGCACAATAGCTGAACTTGCTCTGTATTCGCAATTCGATGTTATCTTTAACATCAAGAATACAGCGATTATTTAATTATTAAAATGCATGTATTTTCATAAACAATGAGCCTCTGGGGATATCAAAAATAACAGCTATTAAATTTCACTGAAGTAACGCTTCTTCACTGTTGAACTGATTTCTTCACTGATTAAAAAATTTTTAAACTATATTATTTTACATTTAGTATCCAATTTTGTTATTTTAATTTTTTAAATGTTTTCCTGTCAATAACAAGAATTTTGTATTAAACTTCTTAGTGCATTTAGCCTTTCTCTTTCCTTACTTTGGAGGCGGGGGTGGCTCAGTCGGTAGCGCGCCAGACTCGTAATCTGCAGTTTCCAGGTTCGAGTCCCAGCTGGGTCAACATTGAGATTTATCTCCACAAAATCCTCCTCCCTGCCCACAGTCAGTAGGGGACACCGATGGGCTTGGAAAGGCCACCGTCTGTCGGTTGGGACATTAAGCCGTGGCCCGTGTGCGAGAGACCCATACCCTGTGCACGTTAAAGAACACACTGGATGGCCTTGACAGGAAGCTACCATCTGTCTCCCAACAGCTATTCCAGTGGGTCTCCTCCCCCAACCTTCTCTGAGCCTTCGGGGTCCTTGTGACCTGGCCGTTTAACCCATGGTATGCAAAAAAGTGCCATTACAGAGGTAAAACAACCCACAACCCAACATAATTGACTGAACCTTGGCGATGAAAAATTTTTAAATCTCTAAACGTTCTGATCTTTCCAAACAATCATCCACTCATTTTCATAATTTAACTTCTATAATTTCATTTCTATAATTTTCCTATCTCTTACATCCTCTTCACCGAAACAAAATTTAGGACATAATTATATATAAACTGTATTCAATTCCCATAAATAAATATTTATCACCTCTTCTCTTCTGTTTTATACGTAAAGAAATAGCTATTGACTTGTAGACCATTGTTGCTGACTGAAGAGCTTGACTGGAGAAAACCAGATTGGATAGGTTGTTTGGAAGTGAGTGAGAGGGCCTCTTGCGCGCCTAGTAGTATGCTGCCAGAGAGGACGAAATGGCCTCGCCTTTAGTGACCAGTTGATTTAGCGTCATCGATAAGGCTACTATGTAGACGCTCGCCCCCTAGATTGCTGGCTAGTGAACTAATGGGTTTCCGAACATTAGGGCTATCAGTCCCTGATGACCTCATTCTTACGAGAGTTTCCATTCTTCCATCCTGATTTCTTCGAGGGTTTTTTGCCTTCTTTTCTCGTTTTCTGCACGGTTTTCTGCATCAACGTTAATCTTATTTCGCATGAAAGCTTTTCGTATCATTCAAAACATTGGCTGAGCTTTTCTGTCCTCTATTTAAGTTACAGAATTGTTTTAAATTCGTTAAGGAATGAAATTATTCTTAATGGATGATACAAAAAGCAGTAATGCTTATGACTGCAGCATATCGTAGACTAGCGACTCAAAGAATTTGAGTTATGAGAATTCGATTATTGGATGGAAGGATTGACTCAGTCAGTAACGATCCATCCTGATGTTCCCAAGATCAAGCTTCCAATGAGCTTTCGTAGGGATTTTTTCCACTAGCCCTTATTTTGCCCTCTGTGAAAAAAGACATCAGTGGGTTGGGGTGTTTACATCTAAACACTTTTTTTTTCTTGCAATAGGCTAGATAGCCAGGTCACAAAGACCCCAAAGGCTCAGAGAAGGCTAGGGAAGGGAATCCGACAGCTGTTAGAATCAGATGACTGCCTTCCGTAAGGAATTCCCCGCCCTGCCCACGGTCAGTAGGGGACACCGATGGGCCTGGAAAGGCCGCCGTCCGTCGGATGGGACGTTAAACCGTGGCCCGTGTGCGGGAGAGCCATACCCTGTGCACGTTAAAGAACACACTGGATGGCCTTGACGGGAGACTACCATCTGTCTCCCAACAGCTGTTCCAGTGGGTTCCCCCCCCAACCTTCTCTGAGCCTTCGGGGTCCATGTGACCTGGCCATTTAGCCCATGGTGTGCAAAAAAGTGCCGCTCAGAGGTAAAACAACCCAACCCAACCATTCCGTAAGGCGATACAACGAAACCTTTCAAACACATCGGTATCTACTTTCTCACCGATTTCAGGTTTCACCATTTTTAGTGCTTTCTAATACTTCTTCTCTTTCTGATTTCTAATTTTGATAATTGAAATTAATGGAAGATTTTGTGGAAACAAATATAATATTTTTAAGCCCTCTCCAACCCAAAAAGAACTTTTCGTTTAGCTCTTGAAACGAAAAAAAAATTAACGCCCACAGACATACAGACAGACAGACGATATATTGAAAATAATTGCCCGTTGTTTGAAAAAAAAGCTAAAAGTGCTTAGCTTTCATAACTTTGAAGTTTACAAGTTATGATTTTGAAATGCATTTTATGGAAAACGTAAAAATTATTGCTCCTGAAATCAGCGCAGGGGTCAAATCTTGACAAGACATGGATATATCCTTTGTCTCCATGCTAATTTGTATCTTATAGTTATTCTTTATGGTGATTTGTGCTTAACAGAATCTCGCCAGACCACCTTGACAAGGACTGCCTGAGGACATATTTCATTTTTTGTTTCGTGAAACTGGTTTGCTTTGTTACTCATAACCAAGATCGCATTAGATTTATTCCAGTAGTGACCTTACAACCTGGTTACCCCCAAACGCACTGTGCTTTCACCCCTAAGACGTCACCGGCCACGCCCCCTCCCGGTCACATGTTATGACGTCACTCCTGACCACGCAACTTATTAATATTCATAATTAATAATCAATAACTCATAATTAATAAAGACCCCCTTATTTTTAATCTCCTCTTCATTAAAAAGCCCCCTTTATCAAAAGTTCCGCCCTTTGTTAAAAATTAAGAAAGGGCGGAACTTTTTCCCACTTTGTTAATTTTTAACCCTTCTTCATTAAAAAAAACCCCTTTATCAAAAGTTCCGCCCTTTGTTAGAAAACCCGTGGCGCCATCTAGTGTATATTATGAGTACTATACTTTAGAAAAGCCCTCTATTTTAACTGAAATTATTCCCAATGTTTTAAACCATGTCGCGTAAAGGATATACTTACGGAGAGTAATTAATTGAAACAAACGTAAAACCATTTAATCGTTCCAAAACAAGTCCTGAAGCGGAAAGTGCAGAATATGTGTGAACACAAATATCTGATGGCAACAACCTTCAACCCGATGGAGACCAATTTTAATAAGATAAGCTCAACTCTTGGAGGTGTAGAGGCGCGTAATTTCAAAATGGCTTGTCTTCTTCCGACGGGTACATTGAAACAAATAGCTGACCTATCATAAAGGGGAAATGGGATGTTTCGATAAGAGGATGGAAAATTATTTCCAAAACATTGTTTCCATATCGTATCTCGTGTGATGGCCTGAGACAAAGGGGGTAGAATTGGGGGAGTGACAATGCGGTTTAGTCAGAAGGACTGTCAACCGTCTCTGGACTTAGAAAAATTTCGAGAGGGTCCTAAAACAGTGATCAAGGCCGCAAGTGGGTTTTAATGTTGTCAGACATGGCTTCTGATACGGAAGCAAAGGGGTATCAACAGCGCAGGGGGTGACGTGATCCAAGATTCATTTTTCAATAAAACGTAGTCATAGCTGTTTGAATACAGATGAGAATCTCTCAAGTGAAGGATATGCATCTTGTTCTTCAACGTACGCAGGCTATGGTTCTCCTGTACACTGAATCATGGTTTAACATGCATCCGACGGATGGCAGCCTTTCCAAGCCCAACGACATCATCTTTATCACCAAGGGAGTTACCTATATGGGAGTTAGCGGAGATCATCTCTGGCAGAGTTGGCACTCGAACCCAAGAACAGCAGATTACCAGCCTGGCGCTCTACCGACTGAGACAGTCGCTGCAACTCTCATAGTCTCCCCTTTATACAACCTCAGTTGTCATTCATGCTATTACTTTTCAAAACCTTGAAACATATTTAGCTTTCCAGTTAACTCTTGGTTGATATATGTACTACGGAAAATAATTAAACATAAAGTACTAAAACTAATAATGATAGGTTTTACGCTTTTATCATTTATGCAATTAACAATTTCAGTTTGTTTTTGTTTTGTTTTTCTAACATGAGTATAAAAAAAATCACATATTTAGTGTTAATTTCTTTAAGAACATATCGAGGAGCAGCTAAGCTGAAAAAACAGTTACGTTTCTGCCAACTGAAACTTTTTTCTCTTACCGTATAATGATGCACAGTTTACCATCCCGATGCATTTTTTATCGGAAGGAGGAACATAATATGTGGAAATATAAAGAACACGAAATCCTACCGAAACATGACAAATTGCAAGAATGGGATGCTTGAATAGTTTGTTTCTATATAGAGCATTCATTCCCCAGAATTTCTTGTTGTTTGAAGGAGATGACAAAAGATTGCAGAAGAGCATGCAGACAGAAGAAACAAATATGCGAGAAATTTAGCTGCTAGGAAACTAAAATTACTGCGGTGACCTTCTCATGTCCTTTCTTTCCCTCCTGGTGTCTTGTTTGAAAACCTTAAAAAAAGGATTCTTAGGGGACGGGCTAAAAATATCACCAAGAAAAGAAAGAACAATGCAAGACAAAATGGTCTACTACACTCTTTTATTTTCGTTTAGACACACGTAAATTTATCTTTGTGAAGAAGATTTCAATCAGCGATTTAGTGTATTTTACGTTCGCTCGAGAAAGTTACTCTTTCCACAACCAAGACACAAGACACTAGTAAAAGTTTTCTATTTCGCTAAAATATTACATGAGTTCTCTTGAATGCTTGCTTTGAAGGAGAATCACATCGTTTCCCTTATTGGAAGGGGAAAATGGTTGTTCTTATTAAACCAGAAGAAGAGGTTATTTCATTAAACTCAAACTTTAGAGTGTTAAAGGTAAGTGATACGATCTCAATCAAGATTCTCTACTAACCCCGATTCTGCCCTAGGGGGGGGGGGGGGACACCAATGGACCTGAAAAGGTCACCGTCCTTTGGATGGGGCTTTAAGCCGTAGCACCTCATGTGGATCCCCTTCCCCAACTTTCTCTGAGCCCTGAGGTACTTGTAACCTGACTATTTAGTTTATTGTGAGTAAAAAAAAGTGATAAAACAACCCAAAACAAGATTGTCTAGATAAGCATCTCTAAATATCTCTGTATACGCAAATGTTTGCTATCAGGACTAACAGATGTCAGCTATCGTCATCAAGAAGATTTTAGAAAACAAAAGCTCCAAATTTAAAGATTTTAGTTTCTTTTCGCTTTTTTCAAACATACAAAAAAGGAAACTCACTAATTAGTGGTTATTATGATCTGTTTTTCGAATAACAAACTTGAACTGTTCCATGTGTACATTGGCAATTATCCCAAAGACAATTTTCTCTCTTCCCAACCTTCATTCTTAAAGGGGGCAAAACGTGTAGAATTTGATCTAAACTTCAACAGCATTCTTATTCAGGTAAGCTTTCTCTCATTGTAAACCTTTTGGGAAGTTCTGAAACTAAAATCCAACTTGGGTGTGAATGAGAAACGAAAACCAGAATTCAAAGTTCACAAATAGCTTTCTTGCCTTGCATACTCAAAGCTCAACGGGAAAAAAAAAAGAACTTCCCAAAACCCAACAGATCCAAGAAGACAACGCCTTTTGCACCCTACAGGGAAGGCGTCCCTTTTTCACTGTATGCACCACAAGACCCAGAGTGCACGCAGGCCCCAGTCCTGAGGTGACGCTCGCATTTCTTTTGCCCGGTTGGCTTGCAGCAGCTACCACCAGCTATCGACCGTCTCCAGAAATCCCTGCCACTGGAACTCTGTGGGATTTAGCCGTAATTGAAATGCTTTGGATGACTACGTCCGGCAGTGCTGGGAGAGCCAGGACGTGAGCAGCATGTGACGTGGCCCGCGTAGGCACCCGCTACCGCCGTCGCCGCTAATGTGCGTCGCACACACAGCACTGGCAGGCGTCAGCTACCGTCGTACCTAACGTGCGGGTCGCAAAGTTACGTACGACTAACGGTGTACGTAACGCTGTACTTGGAGCATTAATGTGTCGTGTGTGTGCTTTAGAATTGGTCTGTCTGACTGTAAATGCTTCAAAAATAAAAGTTATAACGTTTTGTGAGAGATTTGCTGTTTGCAGAAGAGAAAACGCCGCTTGTATTGGATGATGCTAGTCTGTTATTGAATTGTCTGTTGTTGCATAGGTCTTTGTTGTGGTTTTATAAAAGCGGAATTCCTCAGAGATCTACAGCTGTAGTAGAGAGTATACTAACGTTAGAAAAGATGCCCCCCCCCTTCTGTCGATAACAGTTTTGTTTTTTAAAAATCAGTAACTTCAAAGAAAGATCTTTAATAATTTCCTTTGAAGTAATTTTGGGGAATACACGTAACGACTGAAAAATCAATAAATTTAAATGCTAGAAAGAAATGCTGCAAAATGCAATAAAACTTATTTAAGAAGTATTGATAATTTAAAATGACAAATTCTCTGATATTAAAAAAAAACTAGTTAAATAACTGATTACCACTATACAGGGTATGATCTGTGTGTGTGTGTGTGGGGGGGGGGATCTTTGAGAATTTAATAACTAAGGCGGATACGAAAAGAACTATAAACATATGCATAACATATATTTCCGAAAGAAAAAATATGCAAATATCTCTAAAATAAAAGAAGAAAAAAATAATGTACTGGAATACAGTGCCCATTCCGTTGCGGATTGATCCATTCATTTGGCTCTTTGGCTTTCTTCTTAAGTATTTTCAAAATACGGGTATGGCATTACAAAATTTAAAAAAATCTATTTTAATGCTTAAAAAGTTTTTCTTTTACTTTTTCTTTGGCTTGAAGAAACATTGTGTAAAAAAATCCATATGCTCTAAAAACCTTTTCATACATTGTAGTTTTATATTTTAGGGGGTTGAGAGGGGGTCGGATGTTGGTCGAAATATCAGAACGTAATCTTCAGTTTCCAGTTTCGAGTGCCACCTGTGTCAGCGTTGAGATTTATCACAGGTACAGTCGCTCAAAAAAGTATCCGAACACTGTATTGATTACAGAATTCAGAAAAAATATCTGGCAACGATTTTTTTAGAAATTAGTGTTCGGATGCTTTTTTGAGCGACTGTATCTCACTGCGCCTTCGGTGAGAAAGGGACGCCAATGGGTTTAGAAAGGCCGCCGTCTGTCGCATGGGTAGTAAAGCTGTGGGACTCATGTGCGAGAGAGACATATTCTGTGCACGTTAAAGAACACTCTGGATGGCCTTGACGGAAGGCTACCATTTGTCTCCTAACAGTGTCCAGTGGGTCCCCTTCCCCAATATTCTCTGAGCTCTTGGGGTCCTTATGGCCTGGCTATTTAGTTCATTGTGTGCAAAAAGTGCCGTTCAGAATTAAAACACCAACCCTATTTCAGGGAAAAATGCGAGAAAAAAAAAACCAAATATGTTCCTTTGTTCTCCGATATTATTGACAATAGCGAAAAAAAATTCAAAAATCTTAGATTACGTAGACAAAAGAAAAAAAAAAAGTTTTGAGAAGTAACAAAATAATCTCTAATAAGTTCAAAGCTTATGATTTTGGAACTCACTTTTTCTCCTCCCCAAATTAAATTTAGGAATTAATAACAACCACGAAAATATGTATAATGGGGTAATAACAGGATGTTACAGCACAGCCCAAGTTTAAAAGACTATATCAAGGTTTGGTTACAAATAACATTAGACAGAACTGCCATTTTTTACATCCACGTTTATGAACACTAAGCCGCAGTCTCTTCTTTTCGAACCCTACATATATTATAGATAGCTTAGACGTCTTAGCTTGCCAACCACTATGGTTTTTGGGTCATTCTTATCCTCTTCCTCTTATACCACGAGAGCGGACTCAGCAAGGACAAAAACTGGAACTTCATTAGCAAGCGTTGTGCCAGGTTTGGCTTAAAACTAATTAGTTTTCCTTATAAAGCTGCCGAAAGATTAGAAGACGGGCAAAATGCGGTGAAGAAGAATGATAGCACCAAGGATTTATTTTTTTCTTCTTTTGGCGTTAGCAAGATAAGTAAGAAAAAGCAAAACCGTAACCATCCTCAGCTCTCATCATTTGCACGTTTTGGGTGTGTTCTTTGCAGATAGGTTCGGCGTTCTGATATTTCTGCCACGTCCTATTCCCTCCT
Source organism: Ryuthela nishihirai (assembly GCA_038380435.1). Taxonomy (NCBI): domain Eukaryota; kingdom Metazoa; phylum Arthropoda; class Arachnida; order Araneae; family Heptathelidae; genus Ryuthela; species Ryuthela nishihirai. The sequence goes on along the minus strand of JAWZYU010000016.1, from coordinate 29,733,654 downwards.
CGCGACTGCTTAGCGGATGTTTTATCATTAATTAACTTATTAAAAATTGAAGTACATCGCGGAATGATAAAGTTACCTTTTATTATGCACCTCAGCGATTATCGTTGGAGTATTGGTCGTGTGTTCGGGTAAATTGAGTTGTAGCTACCTTTTAAAAGTTACCAGTTGCCTGTCTGGAAGAATGGCAGAAAATGAATCAGCGTAACTTGAAAGGAAAAATACCAAGCATGATTTTTCGAAACATAAACTTATTCAGATTGAAATTTAATAAGATGATTTCTGTAAATGAATGAGCTGATGTTAGGAAAAGGGTAGAAAATCGAGGGTTTTTTTTTATTTTTTAGGACTGCAATGATTGATGAGGCCGTTTTACTCAATATTTTCAAAGCATTGACCCAAGGAGTAGCACAGCTTTTTTCCCTTAGTTACTTTTTTAAAAGGTATTTCTGTAATGGGTGCGGTGCGTAGTTTTTAGGGTTATGACATCGTTCGTAATTTCGCATTATCGATCCTTGACATTGATAAGATTAAGGTTTTCGCAGTCGTCTTCAGCTCTCACTTTGGTCAGAAAATACGCAAATGCAAATCTCGAAAATCCATTCTACCAAAGAGAAGATGCGTTGGATTGTTTTACCTCTAACGACACTTTTCTTGACACAATAAGCTAAATGCCAGGTCATAAGGATCCCGAGGATCACAGTTAGTTAGGGGAAGGGGAATATTTGTTAGTTATTAGGAGATAGATTCTTCCTTTAAGGCCATCCAGAATGTTCTTTAGCGTGGATCACGGCTTAACGTCTCATCTGATGGATTGTCCAAGCTCAACGATGTCTCTTTCTCATCGAGGGCAGTATGGGAGTTTTCGGAGATAAATTTCATCGCAGGCACAGTTTGGACTCGAACCTCAGAACTTCAGAAGATGTTTCGTATCTATGCTTCTTTTCTTTTTCCCCCTTTAAGGTAGTGTTAGAACATTACCTTAAAGTGACAAAAGAAATGTGATATTGTGGGAACAATCTCAGACACCATTACTCATATTTCCTTATATGAAAGAATATCACACTACACAGATTTTTGAAATATTCAATTTGTTTTTTCATTATGACATTTTTTATTATGTTATTACTTAGTTTATGTTGTTAGCAATAACTGCAGACAGTTTTAATTTTCTAACTTAAATCGTTTTCTTCTAATAAAACAAAAGTGAAAACTTCTCAGTACCAGTTTCAAATTGAGACTTATATTAATCATACTTCGACTCAATGGGGGGGGGGGGGGGCTCAGTCGGTAGAGCGCCAGACTTGTAATACGCAGTTCCCAGGTTCGAGTCCCAGCTGGGCCAGCGTTGAGATTTATCTCCGCAAAACTCCCCGCCTTGCCCACAGTCAGTAGGGGACACCGATGGACTTGGAAAGCCGCCGTCCGTCGGATGGAACGTTAAGCAGTGGGCCCATGTGAGAGAGAGAGCCATACCCTGTGAACCTTAAAGAACACGCTGGATGGCCTTGACGGGAGGCTATCATCTGTCTCCTAACAGCTGTTCCAGTGGGCCCCCTCCCCCCAACCTTCTCTGAGCCTTCGGGATCCTTGTGACCTGGCCATTTAGCCCATGGTGTGCAAAAAAGTGCCGCTCAGAGGTAAAACAACCCAACTTCGACTCAATAGGGTTAAAGTACACAGATAAGAATTTTCCAGCTCATTGGAACACGTGTTAATAAGCCAAATGAATAAAGGCAGTCTTTTCAAAGAATCGTCTCCTTTTAAATGAGTCAAGATGTGGTAAAAAAAATCTGAATGTTCATTAATCATAACTCGAAACTGTGAGCGGGGAAGACAACTTCTTTTAGATTTATAAGTCACATTAGCGGATAAATGACGAAGTCAATGCTAGTTTAGTGGTTAGAACACTATGGCATGAATCTGTAGACACCTCGGTTCGAATCCCATGCATGGGTGAAACTTATTTTATCACAATGCTATTTATCGATTTGTTTGTTTTGTATTTTGTTTCGTGAAGGAGTGGCACCTTCTGCCCCAGTTTAAATCATGGCGTGGAGAAAAGTGCCTGCTTCTGGGTTTCTGAAGCCGTCTATTAGCAGTTATTACTCAAAACTATAGCCTACCTATGTATCATTCCCGCATTAAAAATATTAGTTTTTGTCTCAACTTTTCGTTAACAAAGAATTTCGTCTTTTTTGGTGTATTAAAACTATCCCGCTATAGGTATTTTAACATAATTAATAAAGGGCAGTACAAAAAAAGAATAATAACTATCGCAATTACATATGTTTTTTTTAATTTTTTTTTAAAAAAAGCTATCCTGTTGTCACCAGGATATTGTACGTTCCACGCTGAGAACCACTTGAATCTCAGCCGTTACCATAAGAAAAACATAAATCTCCATGGCAAATCTCTGAGGTAAATTTAGCAACGTTACCATTGCACATATTATTTATCCTATTTTTTATAACAACCTCCTAAAATACAGTTCCTAATCATCTCTATACTTGCCTATCATCTACCAGTGATCCACAAATCCGTGGCTAAAGAATACAGACATGTTTCGTCTTTTATCAGAGTTTAATTTGAAAACGAACCTTTACCCTAATGTACCACCGCTGTAGCACAGAACTTCTTCATCTCTTCGATAAAGTACAAAATTCCGTACTTGGTTAGAAGTAATGCGCTAAGTCTTGCAAATCCCCGCAGCTGAGGTTTTTGCCGCTTAACTCTATACATCAGGCTAATAAATATTTCACAGTTGTACTTTTAATGCACTCCAAGAGCAGCGGGAAATTAATCCCTTAAGCCAGGAGGAGAAAAGAGACAGCCATAACGAAAAGAAGCGGCCCACTATATGACGTCCTTCACCACAAGTGACTACATATTGAACATTAGCATATAAATACGGGCTGGTGGAGCTTCCACTTTATATTAGCTTCCTTTTCACGCAAGGATTACTATCGATGTTCTAATTAAGAAGCCAGGAGTCAAGTCGAGCACCGTAGCCAGTAATTACACGACAAAACTTCACAAAGGACGACATTTTATAGCCATTCCCCTCTTTCTAGACCAGGATTCTTTTCTTCTTTTCTTTCAACTCTCGGGCAATCCATTCCAATCCCCTCTCCGCCGAACTCTAAAGACCTAACACAAATATTTGTTCATTTGCCTTAATTCCTCTCTTTTGTATATGGAGCTGCTTTCCAATTTGGATTGTAAAACTTCGCCAATGAATGGCACCGGAAACCTCTAATTCCCTGCTCGTCTTTCAATGGCAGCCACTATTCTTTATTTGTTTTCCCAAAACATCCTCTTCTTTTCGTTCTCTCTCTCCACCTTCCTTGACTCTAGATTATTTTTTCCTTCCTTTTTTTGCGATTTAACTTCCTTCTTCTTTTTTTTCTCTTTCTCTTCGCTATCTTCTTAGCTCGTTTTTTTTTCTTTTACTTACGTGCCTTCCTATGAATCAGAGCGTTTTTCCCACCTAATAAAGTCTCCGAGAAAAGCAGAAGTATCCTCTGCCGCTCTATGTCAAGAAAGCTGGAACAATGAAGTGAAAACTAATTTCATGAGAATTAGGGTCTGGAGATCCCGTGATTTACAGGCTGTTTTTCAACTATTTGATAGTGCTCTTCGCGCTCTTTCTGTGCTGTGATCCTTCCCTACCCCCTTCCTCCATCCCCCCCAGACCCAATCCACCTCCTCTTCCTCTCTTTTTTTCTCCACCTACTCCTTTCGCCATTTCTCTTTTATTCTTTTCCCCCTCTCCGAGTCCTGCTCTTCTTCTTTATGCTCCTTTACTCTTCAGGGGGTATTTTCGTTCTCCTCCAGTTCAAAAAGATTTCCACCGAAACACTTTGCATTCCAAGTGGGATTCTCTAGGGACGACAGCTTAATTTCCTGCGGTAAACAACGCCTCCATTGATTAGAAGTCGTGCTGGGAAGCAACAACCGACCGCAACGACCTGGTGAAGCGCAGCAACATTTTGGCGAGTAGAACTAACACCACCGCCCAGAGACGCGATGGAAACAAAATATATCATAGGGACAATCTGTGCTGTCAACAGCCGGTCTCTTATAAAATACGCTATCGGTTTGGGCAACCTCAATATGGGCAATCTGTAAACATTCAAGCAACATCGCGCAGGGACTGCAAGTGAACGTGGAATGGAAGCGTTTCAAATGTCTCTTGTGGATACCTAAAGACGATTATTGTCAAATATCTCTACGTCTCATCTCAATGAAATCCTACTTCAGTGGTAAGTCATGTTTGTGCTTTTCCGCATTAAGCAAATGAGACTGATACCTTTGTGATGTTTGCTTAATTTTGTCTGAACTTTACTTCGTACAAAGCTCTATTATTCCAAAGCGTGCAGCAAAAAATTCTTAAAACCTTATCACGTTCCTCGTTTTTCAACGCATTTTCTCTTAACCACGGAAAGTAAATATGGAAATTAGTTTAGTTATAGTTAGGTCTTTCCGTTATTTACCTTTTAGACTACTTTTCAGACTAGCTGATGGTTATTAATGATATAAAGTCTGCCTTATGTTTAGCACTGTCGACTTCTGTTCAGAGATAGTGGATCCCATACAAAATAAGTTTTTCATCCTGCTCAGGTATGAAAACAGGGTTTTTAAAATTTTGTCAGACTTTAATAAAAGGATAATGTACTGTGGATTAATGGATATGACTGTGGAAATATGTTTATCTACCTTTTATTTATATGTCTATCATATCTTTAGTGATTTTGAAGTTTCTAAACAAATGATTATATCAAATTATAACATTATTTATTTCACTGTTCGGGGCTTAGTTGATAGCGGGCCAGGTTCGCAAACTTCTAGTTTCCAGTTCGAGTCCTCCTGGAACAACGTTGATATTTTTCTCCTCTAACTCCCCACCCTGCGTCGATTAGTAGAGGACACCGATGGGCTTGGAAAGGCCGCCCTCCGTTGGATGGGACATTAAGCCGTGGCGCTGTGTGTATGAGAGTCATACCCTGTGCACTTCAAAGACACTCTGGATGGCCTTGACGGGAAGCTATCATCTGTCTCCTAATAGTTATCCAGCGAGTTCGCTCCCCCCAATTTTCTCTCAGCCGTTAGTTAGTCATTTTTCCCATTGTATACAAAAAAATTGCAGCTCAGAGGTAAAACTACCCAACTTCACTGTTTAATTAAAACAAAGCTATTTTAAATAGCATTTGTCGAGAAAGTTCAAACTGCGAGAAATTTGAATGAAATGTATCTTTATCATCTACTTTCAATTTAATTGCAACACTTCTTGATGTTTCTGTTTGCATAACATGATTTGTTTGCAAATTACGGAATGTACAAAAAAATATAGAGCCTTATATTACATATCTTCCTGATTATCCTCCCAACTATTAGGCTCTATTTAGGAACTAATACTTTTTAATGTGTAGTGGCGACACTGGTTTCCCTGCGTATACATACATGATAGGCAAGAAAACATTTGCGTGGTCTATATGTGGTACTGGCATTCTCTACGACTAGATGGTCTGAAGCATTTGTTTACAAAATTAGCCTTCTAAGTGAGTTGTGTCATCCGATCCCAAATGTAAATGTTAATAGTGCTGCTCTCTGATTGTGCTCTGCATTTTAATACAGAATACCCTGAACGATTTTTCACTGTATTTTTTCTTTCGCTGCTTGGCTCTTCAGTCAACCAGATTATATCCTCACTGAAGGCTTAAGAGATCTAATCCCTGGCAAAAAAACAGTGATGTTATGTTTATTTCAGAAACGAAAACTGGATCCATTTGAAAACTCGCGAATCCTATTCCGCACATCACTTCATTCCAGAACGTTAAGCAGTGAAAAGAGTAAAATTAACTTACTATCTTACTACTTTTCTAGGTCTGGATCTGCAAAAAATGTAAAGGAGGGGGCCGAAAAACTCAATAAGAACAATGGAAAGGGGATCGGGTAGGGTTGTTTTACCTCTGAGCGACACTTTTTTGCACACCATGGGCTAAATGGCCAGGTCATCACATGGACCCCGAAGGCTCAGAGAAGGTTGGGGGAGGGGACCCACTTGAACAGCTGTTGGGAGATAGATGGTAGCCTCCCGTCAAGGCCATCCAGTGTGTTCTATAACGTGCACAGGGTATGGCTCTCCTGCTCACGGGACCACAGATTAAACGTCCCATCCGACGGACGGTGGCCTTATCCAAGCCCATCGGTGTCCCCTACCGACCGTGGGCAGGGCGGGGAGGTTTGCGGAGATAAATCTCAACGCTGACTCAGTTGGGACTCGAACCTGGGAACTACAGATTACGAACCTGGCGCGCTACCGACTGAGCCACCCCGCCCCATGAACAGGGGAGGAAGAAGAGACTGGTTTCTATTGCAGTGTAACATTTCCTCTCCGTTTTACATGTCTTTAAAATTTTCTTCAAAAATTGCATTAAATATAGATAAGTTTCACAATTTTTACCTGTATTGACCTTGCTAGAATTCTTAAGGAGGAGACGGGGTGGTCATGGCTCACTTGTCTCTCCCCTAGATAGAGGAGGAGACGGGGTGGTCATGGCTCACTTGTCTCGGCCCTGATACTCTTACTTAACTTTGTGCTTCATACATTTCATATAGCAAGTAATACTTTCGTCAACAAAACAGAAAAAGGAGTGGCAATTATCGATTTTAAATGTAATCTATTAATCTTAAAATAATCACACTTGAAACCATTAATCTAATAATAGATCTCCAATTCGAGATTTAATGCTCTCTTGGAATGAAAAGTGAGACCAGCTTAACATGATGTTCAGCAAGAATCTATTACTACATTGGCATATGTGGTTTAGTTTAAGGTGTTTACATTATCTCTCATCATGCAACGTAAAGAAGTTCTTCTTTTGTAAGTCTAAAGCCGGAATGGCAGAGAGAGAGAGAACAATATTGGCCAGCAAGTCAATGGCACTGGAAGCAATGAGAAAAGCATCAGCCGTCGTTCATGCACAAATATTGCCTTAGTCCTCAGGCCATCCTGTTGTCCGCATGATTATGCAAGGAACTTAATTAAGATTGATTAGAATTAACACGTTGTGTGCATATGCCGAACTCTGTAATAGCCGGAAAGGTCTAAATGGAATTGTTTAGTTTGGAATTATGATTTATTAATATGTATATATAAGTATAAATAATTTTAGATTTTGCTTTAGTTCATGTATATCATTTTTAAAACAATCAGTTTTTTTAAAGACAAACTTTGACGAATTATGAAGATTTTTCATGCTTCAATAATAATGCTGATTATCGGTAAACGCTCTGGAAATTAATTCCAGGACTTTAATATTGGAAAAACGAAGAAACATTATAGGTTTTTCGTGTTGTGGTTAATCATATATTCATATTAGTTTGCTCAATGCATTTCGTTTATGTCAACTTATAAAACAGTGTAAATATTTTGACATTATATCTTATATATTTTGTAAATAAGATAACTTAAAATTGTTCTTTGTAGAAAATACAGTATTATTCTGCATTTAAGTATTATTCACATAAATTCATCCTTAACTTAAGAAACATTTGTCTAAATTCTTAATTTTTCGTTTCGTTTCAGATCAGACTTGGTCTCCACCGAGTTCCACTGATGCGAAGAACATACAGTAGTAAGTGTTAATATTCTCACCCAATTTATCAATATCTATTTTATTGGATCAGTACTGTTTACATCATCAGCAATTTATATCTGTTGTGAATTAATATCAATATATTGCGCATTATTTAAAATCGAAGCGTGATATTGAAAAGAAATGTAGTATGCATCAAAACATAAAATTGATACATTACAGATATTATCTGGCATGTGTTGATTACTTTACATGGATACGAATAATGTATAATCTCTATATATACTAATGCGTAGAATGAACCTTAAATATGAATATTGCTAAATCCATGAATGTATAGAAATATATAGAATGAAACAGATGTGAATACTGCTAAATCCATGAATGTATATGAATATATAGAACGAAAATAAACATGAATATTACTAAATATATATCTCGCCGTGTTGGGAGAGAATGATCTTAAACATCTATATTTTATTTTAGGTAGTTCCTACTAACTGTAGCATTTATTCTGTATTTTAGGTAGTTCCTACCAAGCCTAATTACTATTTTGTATTTTATGTGAGTTCCACCAATCTTAACCATTATTTTGCATTTTACACAGATCTTCCCAACCGTAACCATTATGTTGTATTTTAGATATCTCCTCGTTAGCAACACTTGGCGCCAACACACACGTGCCTACCATGAGCTGCGACAAAAAGATTTTCTGTTTTTATGATCTGAAGAAAAAGAGAATACTTAGAGGGGGGGGGGGAGGATAAAGAGAGCTCCTTGGCTCGGTTTTCTTCCGGGAATGAAAAGCAAAATCCACCAATCAGCGACATTGTAAATTCCACGCGATGTCACTGTTAGCGGTGAGCATCGTCCTACGCTCGTGCTATTTTGGATCCTTTAAGAACAGCGAGTGTTTTGTTCTGTAGGCTAAGTTTTCGAATGAAAGTCTCAGCTTCTGTCGAGGAACGTTTTTCGCTGCCTAACTCTCAAGTCTTCATGAAAACCAAAAAAAGTAAGTATAGCGATAACCAAAGCATAGGTAGATATATATATATAGACCAGAAGGGACTGGGAAAAAAGACTCCAAAAATCGAGCTGAAATAGAAATCACTAAAAAGAATATTTTTGCACACAACTGTATAATTTTCTGTAGGATTCATGTAAGCATTGATAATTAAAATAAACCTGGTTTTGATAAAATTTAATCAAATGTAAAATATTAATTTACATTTAATGAAAGCATTTTTTTTAAATTTGGATTTTTGAATTTGACTCTCTGTTTATAGAACATGGCAGTGTGCCAATATATTTGGCAAAATAGTTCATAGTTAACTACTTTTTTGTCTCTCGTTCCGGTTATTAAAATTCTCCAACTGTCCCTTGGAATCTCCCACCATCACTTGAATCCCGCCTAGAACATATGCCACAGTTTCTAGCTCGTATAACTTTTCTGTGAGAAATATTAAATGGCATTCAGTGTCATTTCCATTGCGATAACACATTTCTTTCTCAGTACAAATGATTCGTGACAAGTCCGTATTTAATAGTCTCTTTTTTTTTATTTTTGATGCTTTTAACGCGATAAAAATTTAATATTTGTCAAATGAGTAAAAGAAAAAAGAGAAGCGCATCAGAATCAACAGACATCATATGTTGCCCTAATCTGCGGAATAAAATTATAATCACAATGAAAAAAAAAAATCTGTAAAAAGAAGAATCAAGCGAAAACGGCCATTAATTTTCTTTTGCTGAAGACTCCCAGAATTGCTCTCGGCTTTCGTCACTGGAAAGACCATCGCCCTTGCCGGTTGTAAGGATGAGACTAGACGTAAGCCAACAGCTATCAGACAGCAGCTGGCAACATGCCGAGGTTGGCTGTTCGCTTCTGCACAGTTACTGCCGAAGTTGTGACGGTGAAGTAACCGTCTTAGGTACGCTCCAACCCCGGAATGGCAGGTCGGGGACCTAGTGGGTTGACCTGATCCCTGGCCTTGATGGCGAGGAGCCGCACGCAAGGCTCATCGCTCAGACTGCTCATTTAATTTCTTCCCGTGTCCTCGTCCCTGCCTCTTCCCTCCTTAGGGGACATTTAAAAGAAATTGGCAATGGAAAAGAAATGAGTCATTTATCAGTTTGTTGCTTCCAGGTGTGTACGTGAAATATGTTTGTGCACACTAGCCAAAGATATCTGTTCTCACCCAGAAAGATGTATGCGCATTTCACGACAAACATGAAAACGCAATAAAATCATTTTGCGTAACAAGGATTATTAAATTTCTTTCAGGGTGATTGTTGCAATTAGAGCTTTGATGTCTGAGAAGGAAGCCAAAAAAAAAAGAAATAATCTGACATTTTTTTATTGTTCTTTCAAAAAAAAATTTTTTTTTTCAATTGGCGATAAAAATTTTGTGGAAAACGCAAAATTTGCAGCTGTTAGTTTATCTGCAGGTCATGAGAGAACAAACACCATGCTGGGACACCTGTAGTTGTAGCGTGTACCAACGCGATACTACTGCTTTACATGATTTTGAACTCTTAAACTGTTTTAAAAGCTCGTTTCTAATTTTCTGTATAGATTCAATTCTATAGTTCTGTAGCTATAGTTCCCAGAACAAGTCGATGAAAAGTTTGGACATAAACTACTTGGTCACATGTTGCCCTTCATATTTATGTACGTCTTGGCAAACATTAAAATCATAATTAATTACATTTTAACTTTAATATCTTTATTAATGTTACATCAAATAAGCAATGGAAGAAAAGTTCTCATTGTGTATTTTAAACAGACATAAACAAAATTAAATTATAAAGTCAATACACAATACACAGTCGTTCTCATTGTGTATTTTAAACAGACATAAACAAAATTAAATTATAAAGTCAAATACCGATACACAGTCGTATCAGAATAATATGACCACCTACCATAATATATGTATGGTAGGTGGTCATATTATTCTGATACGATTGTGTATATGTATATATTAAACCTATTAAATTGTGAGATAAAATGCAAAAAAATATAAATCAAAACAAGTAAAATTTTTAATAAATATTTAAGAACCCCCGAAAACCAATATATATAAGTAAAAGTACTAAAACTTGTCTGAAATATATAACAATTTAAAAAATTTTACACACAACACTCGGTTGTGTCTTATGTGGCCATTTTTAATACAAGTTTTAAAAATTACAAGAATAGTGAATAGTAGATATGGCACCATTATTGTCGAGTAAAACGTGAAGGTACTCAAGGGCTCCGGTCTCTAAGTAAAATTCAGAATTTTATACTGACTGGGGCCACTGGTTATCCCACAGAATAGTTCTAGGGTTAAGTACATTTTTAATTAAGTTAATTCCAGAGTGTTAAGTTCATTTTTAGTTTTATAATTAACACATCCACTTTTTTATAAGCCATCAAATATACATGATGATCAGAGTCAACGATCCTAAAAGTATCTCACTCTTTAAAAACGTTACAAAGCAATTTCAGTACTTCAAATTTTCATAGCGGAATATTTACTAAGAAACCTTTATGTAATACAAAGAAATGTATTGTTTCAAATGTCTTATGTTATATAGCATTTGTTGCTGCAAAATATACAATTTTCGTAAAGGAAGGTTCCAAGAAGCTTCAGTAACAAACGAAAGTCATTATCTCGTCGATACAAAATTGTTGCTAAGCTTGGCAGTTTTCTATTCATAGCAAGCTTTGAAGTATTTTTATTTGCATGCTGATTGCATCGTGTAGTAAACAGAAAGAGTATGCTTCTGACACTTTGGATACCATTACCCTCATATGTAACTACATCTATCATTTTCTGTAGAAAGTTCATTAAATACAGCTTAGCAATTTTCGCACTAAGCTGTAGCAATGCGTCATTTTGTACTTTTTTGCACAATATGTGACCTATTTGTTTCAGCACGTTTTCATCTCTGAAAAATACATTAGAGCATCGATTACCCAAACATCAATTATGCGAGGTATGGGTTTTCGATAAAGCCTATTTTCTCCCCAAAGAAGCAGTTTGTTTAGCTCTCCTTGAAATAATTTCAACATTATTATATCAGCTTTTTTCTTTTAATCTTCGGTACCTAAATATTAAAAATGCAGTTTCAGTTCATTTAAATACTTCAATGTATTTGGGTAGTTTTTTTTTTTTTTCGTTTTAAGAGATTTTTAAGCAGCCAATAGTTTAATGCTTTCGTTCGGCAATTATATCTTATATCTATGATAATTAAAAAAAAATTGTTAATTGAAAGTCTGCAATCAGTTGGTTCAAATAAATCAGGCTCGATGATATTAAGAATTTATCAAAAAAAGATCCAATTAACTTATTTACAGCTTATTTACATAAACTGTCCAATGCCAATAACAAGTGCATTAATATAAAAACAATACACTAGAAGTACTCTGACTATTCAAATAGACAATTAATTATATGATTACTTATAACTAAATAGATAAGATTTCAACTTGCAAAAAATTTATAGATATACATTTACAACTAGTCTGTACTTAATCTTCATAATACTTAGCGTCGTATTTATTCATTAATTTCACAGATTCCTCTTACCACAGATTTTGAATACGGTTAATCAAAAAAATTACATTAGATAAAAAATAACTATTCAATTGTGGAATATGTGTATATTTTTCTAAGGGATGAGCCCAAGGAGAGACAGTTAATTCTTCTTAAAAGTCCATTCGCACTCAATAGAAAAATATCTTAATTTCATCAGTTCTGCAGTTTTATCACCGTGCATGAATTGTTCGAACCTTTATATTGTTAACAATAATAAAATATAATACAGTTAAAATATATATAACTCGCGAAATCAACGTCATTAATTTTTAGCTCACATAATTAAATTCATTACTCTTCACAACTTTGAAGAACAATGTTTACTTCATTAAGTTTTTAAGCATTTTGAGAGAAACTTCACCGTTGTTTGGAGTTCTAATACCTTGTTGGAGGTGAACAAAATCAGTCGAAAATATACTCTATTAGGATTGGGTTGGGGTTGTTTTACCTCTGAACGGCACTTTTTTGCACACCATGGGCTAAATGGCCAGGTCACATGGACCCCGAAGGCCCAGAGAAGGTTGGGGGAGGGGACCCACTGGAGAATCAATTGGGAGAGAGATGGTAACCTCCCGTCAAGGCCATCCAGCGTGCTCTTTAACGTGCACAGGGTAAAGCCCTCCCACGCACGGGGCCAAGTTTTAACGTCTCATCCGACGAACGGCGGCCTTTCCAAACCCATCGTTGTCACCTACTGACCGTGGGCAGGGCGGGGAATTTTGCGGAGATAAATCTCAACGCTGACTCAGCTGAGACTCGAACCTGCAGATTACGAGCCTGACGCGCTACTGACTGAGCCACCCCCGTCCCTGTTCTACTGGGAAATAAAAAAGATTGTTGCATTACTGAAAAAGACTTGTAGAGTATAAATTTAAATTTCTTTTTTCATTCATTGCAGTTTCACATCATTGCCATAGATAATGATTTTACTGATAGAGAAAAAAGTTTCAGTATAAACGTGAAAATAACTTGCGATATATATGTATAAAGAAACAAAAGTTTATACTACTTGTGTGCAAGTAGCTTATTAGCTTCAGTAATTCAGCTACATGTAATAAAAAAAATACAGTAGAGCCTTAGAACGTTAGTCCTCTTTACGTAAACAATGTAACAGTTTATCAGATAACAGTGCTGATCAAAGGATTAGCTGATCCTCCTACAGTTTTCTTGTTCTTTTTACATTAAGGAAATATGTTGTAAAGAAGATAACTGCAGAGGAGACCAATAGTTTATTCACAATGAATATGGGAAAAACAAAGACATTAGCAGTGAGTATAATAATGAAAAAAGAATTTCTTTGACCATAAAGGATATTATTATGACTTTGAAACTCACTATAGAACACATTACGATTACGATGAAAACGATGGCGAAATATTTTAGAAAAAGCTGAGTAAGAAAACCCTAAATTACTTCCAAAATTCACTCATAGGTGGCGAACAGCAACGCCACCGAACATACAGTTTTCTCCAAACCTCCCCGTCCTTGATCCAAAATAGACTGGTTGCCCTTTGGGAACTAACCGATCTAAATAAAGCACGCCACTCTAAGTCTACTCCCTTCACTCATGAGTATGAATCAAAAAAAAAAACCACTGCAGGTAGTAACTGAGAAAGAAATCCGAAATGATTGAGAGTAACCAAACCAAACTAACCAGGTAGAACAGCCATTGCTACCAGACAGAAGACTCTATCCACCCATTGAAACAAAGGCTCTTTTGTCCCAACGTTTGTGTGTGCGTACAAGCAAGATAATATGAAACTCTACACACATGCTCTCCTTTTACAACCTGGAAGTAGGAGGGGAAGATGGAAGAGCAGACAACAGCTTCATCCTCTGCCTTTTACCTCTTGTTCAGATTCATTTACCTAACATGCTTGCTTAATCAATGGCATCCCTCCTCTCCTTTAGAGGAAGGAAATAGGCAACTGTTGTTCTTGAAGAGCAGCGGAAAGGCTCCTCCTCTTCCTCCATGGCGGCAGCGTCACTTAGGCGAGTTATCCACTTGATTACGAGACATCGACGAGAGCGAAAAGGCTTACTTTTGTGAAGGATGAAAGATAGAAGATATCAGCCTTTCTTAAGTTTCTTCTCAAGTGTTTAAATGTGGGGTGTTTTATTCTCAATGGGAGCGATGGAACACCAAGGACGCGAAACGCGCTCCTTAGTTCTGAATGTTTGAATAACAATACAACCAGAAGCTATTATCTGACTTGATATGTTAGGTAAATATGGTTTGTTTGCGTAGCTACGATGTATTTTCCTAGAAAACATCTTAAAAAAAAAAAGATTGATGTATTCCCTTTGTTTCGAAGTTGTCATCTTTATTATAGCATCAGTTAAAAATCTGAAACGAAAAATGCAATTTTTATTCTTTTTTGACTGTTGAGAAGTGATTTCTTTTTATGAAACAAGCTTTCAAAAAGGAATAGCTATTAATTGTTGGTATTAATACACTGGAGACCGAACGAAGAAATGTTTATTACCAGGTGAAGAATTGTTGCCATAAATGTACGGTTCTCGAATTTATTAAAACATAAATAAAATAAATAAATATCCCCTCAAGCAGCTGCTTGCCACAGAGGTCTGACAGGAGCCTGTCAGTTTATATGCCATAGTAAAAGGTCTGAGAGGATGGCAGGAACGCCAACAATACTTATTTTAAAATTGCTGTTCAGCACAACAAAAGTTTGATTTGTTTTATCTCTGAGTGACATTTTTTGCGCATGAGCTAAATAGCCAGGTCACAAGGACTCAGGAAAAATTGGGGAAGGTGACCCAACAGATAGCGTTACGAGACAGATGGTAGCCTTCCCTCAAGGCTATTCGGTGTGTTGTTTAACGTGCACAAGGTATGGCTCTCCTGCACTGTGAGCCACGGCTTGACGTCTCTTCCGACAGCCTTTCCAAGCCCATCGGTACTCCCTTTCTTATCAAGGGCAATGTGGAGATTAGCGAAGATAAATCACAACGCTGACACAGATGAGAACTGCAATTTACGAGCCTTAGGTGCTACCGGCTGAGCTACCATTCGCCCCAATACAACAAAAGAGAAAACGTTAACTCTCTACAGAAAACTCTTCTCCAGTTGTTAGCATTTTTTTTTAATAAAATTTCTTAAAATAGAGTATTTTCACGTTAAATATTTTGCAAACAGATTTGATTCTAGAATTTGTATGTTTTTTTTTTGCTTTCTAACGCAACACGAAGAAAATTTTTAAAAAATTGTTTCTTCTTCATTGACTTGCATGCAGTGGGAGTAACAAAAAAGTCTAGTACACGTGGTTTACACGAGATCAAAAACGCTTCTTTTTTCAGCATTTGATCATTTCAAAAGTCAATAAGTCATCGACCGAAAGGAATCAAATGAATGAGTAATCCATTCACTGCATTCACAAAGAAAGAAGTATTTCTCTAATCTTTCAAATAGTGCTGAACACATATGCTAAGCCTCTTCAAGCTTCAAAGGAGTCTAAAATAGAGAGCAGAAAGAGTAGGTCCACAGGGTGTAACCATGCACTGTTGCAAATCCTCATCAAAGCTGCAACAGCTGTTCCGAAAGCTTATCTCGAAAATTTAATTTCAACGCCGTACATCTGAGCAATTGCACTCAGGGGGATTTACACTTTAACGTAGTGTAACAAAGCATGAAAATTCAATTGGCACTGCTTAATCTAGGGATTAAGGTGCGTTATGTGCCCTTGCTTCCTCGCTTTATGAGAAACGGTATTCAAAGTAAAGAGATTGCACGAAGAAACCAAGTCTTACCTTCAATAACTAATTGTCTCTTCAACTCCACGCGAAGTAAGTGGTGCAAAATGCTCGCCTGTTTTTTTTTTTCATTCCCATTTCTTTTTTTAATTAAAAGCTAAGCTTTCTTATTTTAGGAATAATGTAATCCTTGCTGAAAATTCTTCGGCGTTGTTTCCTAATGAACCGAGAGGAGAGCTTTTAACAATCGTCGACGTACTGGAGATTTGAAGACTTTGACACCTATTGTTTGGATTCTTTTGTAACCGTGACCAATTTACATATGAAGAGGTGGAGGACAATCTAGTGCTTATTGACGGCCGTGGAGCCCTACTTGTTTTCATCGTATTCATGACCGCCACAGTTGGCGGTGCAGTTTGCCGCAGATGTTACGCAACACGCCAGGAATCATCGCTTTTATCCTGTCTGAAGCACGAGATGAAAGATTCTGTTACTGGCCACATAGCGATCTGAAAAGCTACGCAGTCAAGTTCAGCCGTCTGCTGAGATTACTTTTGGTCGATTCTGAAATTAAAGATGATTAACGAGAAAGTTTTCATTTTCAAAACTTACACGTAAACAAGCAAAAAAAACTTGTCTAGCCTTCAAAACCAGTCTTCAATGGATTCATTTCCGTAATGACACTTAGGAAAGAAAAGTGCTCCAGGTAAACATAGATTATCTAACTTGTCTTTTATTCGAAGAAAACAAGTTGATACATTCAGATTTAATTCGATGGTCAAAATTCGGGTGCCTCATTTCAAAATATCATAATCTCAACTCTAACAGTTCCTCGAATCAGTCCCCAACATTGAAGATGAAAGTCAGGTTCACTGCTCTCAACAAGAGTAATATATCGTTTATTTATAACAAATTAATCTCAATGTTATATCATGGTAACAATCTGTAACCAATATTTCAAAAGATAAATTTGTTTCTTGCATATTATATACGTAATTCTGTTTTCCTCATAATCTCTTTCACCTTGCCCTTCTGAAGTCAACGTAGAGCTAATGTTGAAATTTCCTTTTATAAGGATTCAATTTCGAGAAACATAAAATCGAGTGCATTCGCAAACTATTTCTGTACTATCTGTGCAAATATATAGCTATCTATTTCTGTACTATTTCTGTACTATCTGTGCAAATATATAGCTATCTATTTCTGTACTATTTCTGTACTATCTGTGCAAATATATAGCTATCTATTTCTGTACTATTTCTGTGCAAATGGGATGTACTATTTCTCTGCAAATGGGATGTACTATTTCTGTGCAAATGGATATTTCTGTGCAAATGGACAAATGGGAAATAAATATATCTATCTATTTCTGTACTGTTTCTGTGCAAATGGGATCTTGGAATAACTCGTATTAAACTCATTTTGCATGGATAGTTTACATCAGAGGACAAAGTATAATTTAATACTTTCATTTCTTGGTTTACTTTTTCTAAACGGATAATAGAATGGTCATTACCAGTGGTGTAAAATGAGTGTCAATTGAAGAGACTACGCAACTGCGCAATTGAGGATTCGAGAGTTCTCTTAAATCGTAGGCCAATGACTTATTGGATCTATGAGAACTATCGATGCTTCAACTGGGCAGTCTCATAATCTCCCCAGTTACCACTCAAGTTGCTGGTGATTACTTCTGGTGCCCCTAAAAGTTCATAAATATATTTTTTCTCTTCAAAGTAACTTTACAAAACTTTTAAATTCAACGATTAAAAACATTGTATCATTTCTTATTACTGTGAGTATAAACGTAGAAGCTACATAACATATAACCAAAAAATACAGTTGAAACCTTTTCCTTACAATAATAACAGAGATAAAACAAAAGGAAAATGTTCATAGTATAGGTCAATAGAAAATATTGGCATTTGGAGCTTTTAAAGAATGCGGCAATTCGTTGCAGCATCAATAAGAACGATCAAGCGTCAAAGGTGGCACAGTTTTCATGCGAAGAAGAAAAATGGACAAAGGTATAAAGGCAAGAAACGTGGCTGTAATCGTTTATATACTCTCCAATGCAGTGATTTTTTTTTTCTCTCGGGCACTCCTTCTCTTTCCTCACGACTGTCCTCTGTCCTTTCATCTCTTTCACTCTCTCTGGATGCTCCCTATTGATTATTCCTTCCCACCTCATTCCTACGCCTCCATCGCCAACCACTATAGGTCGCTGATGTCGACGCCAGAGCACCATCAGCATCTCTGAATCCCTTCTCCTGCTTCCGGATGACGGAGGTTGACAGTCTGTCGGCCAACACACTAAAGATAATTCGGTTACCAGTTGAAGACGCTCTCTCTCTAACCACGTGCGTTTGTGCTCCAACCCGAGTCACCTACATTTCCTGGTGCCGCCTCCTCGCTCTCTCGCTCCTTGCTCATCGCGCGAGGAACGTGCGCCAAAGCTCGCACTCACCGGAACACTCTATCACCTCCATCTAAGTGGATGAAAAGAAGACTTAGAGTTTCAGGAATGATCAATAGGTATCCTTGATTTCCTCATCATATCCATCCCCGCCCCCCAGACTCCCTTCCATTTTGTTGTCAGTTTTTCTTGGGCTTCAAGCGTATATCGAATTCTATCGCTCACACTAGAACGATTTCTCTACACCGATCGAGATTTTCTTCTTTTAAACTAGACTGTTGCTGCGAAAATGTTTTTAACGATTATATCTGTCTTTTTCTAAGAAAAACCTTTATAGTTGAATGCTCAGCATTGTATTTGCCTAATTAATAACACAAATATAAAACATTAAACTTTGTTTCACTGCAGTTTCATTCCTTACGAATTGCTTTATCAAATAAATCCTGTCGAATATTATATCTAGGTTTTATTTCTTTTCTTAACTTTTGAGTTGGGTTATTTTACCTCTGAACTACGCTTTTGTGCACACAATGGGCTAACTGAACAAGTCACAAAGACCCCAAGGGCTCAGAGAAAGTTGAGGAAAGAACTCACTGGATAGCTGTTAGAAGACATCTGATAGTCTCCTTTCAAGGGGGCGGGGGTGGCTCAGTCGGTAGCGCGTCAGGCTCGTAATCTGTAGTTCCCAGGTTCGAGTCCCAGCTGGGTCAGCATTGAGATTTATCTTCGCAAAACTCCCCGCCCTGCCCACGGTCAGTAGGGGACACCGATGGGCTTGGAAAGGCCTTCGTCTGTCGGATGGGACGTTAAGCCGTGACCCCGTGTGCGGGAGAGCCATACCCTGTGCACGTTAAAGAACACGCTGGATGGCCTTGACGGGAGACTACCATCTGTCTCCCAACAGCTGTTCCAGTGGGTCCCCTCCTCCAACCTTCTCTGAGCCTTCGGGGTCCATGTGACTTGGGCATTTAGCCCATTGTGTGCAAAAAAGTGCCGCTCAGAGGTAAAACAATCCAACAACCCAACCCTCCTTTCAAGGCCATCCACTGAGTTCTTTAAAGTGCACAGAGTATAGTTCTGCTACGCACGGGACCACGGTTTAACATCGCATCCGCTCACTTTACAAGCCCGTCGGTGTTTCCTTTCTGACGGTATCAGAACAAGGGTTAGCTGAGATAAACCTGAACGCAGTTACAATTGTGACTGGAGCCTGGAAATATCAGATTACGAGCCTGGCGTGCTACCAACTGAGCAACCCCTCCCCTCTCCCCTCCCCCCCCCCCCGGACTTCTTAATGTTTCCTATGCGGGTTTTGTTTTTTGCAACAGACTAAGAAATAAGTGGATTAATTTTTCGATTAGAACTGCAGCATTTGCAATAGAAATGAATAAAGAAATATGTCACTCTTGTTTTCTTTGCCGCTGCGCATAGGAGTTTTCGATGAGAGAAATTCTTAATAATCCAGGGATAAATTTTTCGCCACGAATACACAATCTATGAAGTTATCGCATTTATTTTCCTATCAATATTTTTCACCTTTACAGACAGTTAAAGGAAATTTTCAAATATTTAAGAAGTTTTAGAAAAGAAACAATGCTATCACATTCTACAAAAAAGCTATTCTACAAAATGCTATCACATTCTACAAAATTCGGATTAATCTTTGTACGGATAATCCGATTTCGGTTAATTCGATTTTCATTATGTTTAGAATCTCATCTTATTAATAATATGTAATATCATTTTAGAACTACACCTAGTCTCCGCTATTGGTACGAAAATGCTACCAAACTATGCTTCTCCATGTATAAAATAGTATATACACTGAAGTGCCATTGAAATAGGGATAGGAGACGTTATCCAAATTCACTTACTTCAGTGTATAGTATATACACTGAAGTGCCATTGAAATAGGGATAGGAGACGTTATCCAAATTCAGTACTGCAAGTCCCGCATTTTGCACGGATGCGTGGCTGAAACTCTGGTCATATTTAGCTGTCAGCTTTGGCTTCCCTGAAAACTTGGGCGCGGGATTTAGATGCATTTGACAGAGGGCAGATGGTAGATGCCCGACGGATGGGACACTTGATCTCCGAAATTGTCAATGAACTTGGATTTTCTCGTACGATAGTTTCAAGAGTGTTACGGGAATATGAAAATTCCAGCAAAAAAAAAGCATCCGGACAAACTGCAAAGGACAACCAACCTTGAATGATCGTGGACTTCGCTGTCTACCCCCATTGTACGGACCGATAGGGGCCAGACATTATCTGAAATCACCTCCCATCTGAATGCAGTTTCCATCCGGGTAGTCAGTGCATGGACCGTGCAATGCTCACTTCATCGTCTCTGCTTCGGGAGCCGCCGACCTACGAGAGCCCCACTTCTAACGGTGCGACACTGGGCTCAACGCCGTGCCTGGGCTAAAGAACATCGAAACTGTACCATCGAAAATTGGAAACGGATAGCCTGGAGTGATGAATCCCGATTTAAACTTCATCACGCCGATGGGAGACTGAGGGTATGGCGCCAACCCCATAAAGCCATGGATCCTGCATGTCAGGTCGAACAGTACAAACTGGTAGTGGCACAGTGATGGCCTGGAGTGTCTTCAATTGAACGTCTGTGGGATTTTTGGTACGTGTACCGACGATTGTCAATGCATCCCGGTACGTAGAACTCATAGCTGACCATTTACACCCATTTATGTCCATCATGCATCCCAATGGAGATGGCATCTACCAGCAAGGCAACTGTTCATCTCACAGGTCCAGGTTGGCTACTGCATGGCTGCAGGAGCATTCTGCTGACTTTGAAATAATGAATTGGCCACCTAGAAACCCAGATTTAAATCCCATCGAAAATCTTTGGGATACCGTCGAGCAGAGTTTTTGGGCCGGTGTCCCATCAGCGACGACCCTGAAAGAATTGTGGACAGCTATGGAGAATGCATGGGTCTCCATACCTGTGGAACATTTACGCAAACTGTGGAGTCCTTGTCTCATCGTGTGGCGGCCGTTATCGGGGCCAAATGGGGTCCAACACGTTACTAGGTTGCTATCCCTAATTCAATGGCACTTCAGTGTACACTCAGTGATCATTTAATTATGACCACCCCATCCATGTTATTCCAGGGGAAGATAACTTGGAAGCTCTATAACTTCTAAATAAAGCGTTTTATGAGAAAGTGGGACTGAATGTAAAATAAAGATCTCAGTAAAGTCTCTCTTTTTCTGCTGAGGTCCTGCCATCCTCTCAGATCTCCTACTATGGCATATAAACTGACAGGCTCCTGTCAGACCTCTGTGGCAAGCAGCTGCTTGAGGGGGTATTTATTTTATTTTATTTAAAGTCTCTCTAAATCTTGATTTTCAACATTGTTTTGTACTGAGAGTTATTGAAGTTCGAATAGTTAATAACAGCAAAATCCGAACGTTAGAATTTATCTCAGAAGTGAATTATAATTTGAATAGGAATCATTATTTTAAATTATTTGATGCTATTGATGTATATTTAAAAGTTTGTGCAAATAATTCTTTCGATATTTTTCAATCTTCTTTAAGACTTACATTATTGCAGTTTAATATTCAAACTTGCATAATTCTTTAAATATAAAGCGAATGTTGTTGAAAATCGGTATTTAGATAGACTTGATTGAGATCTTTAAATTATCTCCGAAAAAAAAATATTTAAAATTAATAAAAAAATCTTTAAATTATCTTCAGAAGTCACAGAACTTCGAATTTAGCTTCCACTGACATAACACGGAGGAAGAGTGGTCATAATTTGATGACCACTGAGTGTATATTCAGAGCGTGCAAACTGATCATTATATTCAAGAAATGATGCTAACCACAAAAGCAAGAAAAAATTATCTCCTATACAAACAGCTATGGACAGACATTTTTACTTCCACTAAGAGACTTCCATAATAATGCTGTTTACAAACGTTTCAGACTTTAAAAATAAAACTGCCTGTACTTCAACTGAATAAGTACCTTCTTCGGTTGTATTTTAAGGGAGCTAATTGTAAGTGATCCATAACACGTAATGTGAAAAGGATGTAGTGTGGCAACTACCGGTTTTTCTCGAGACATTAACCTCTAAATCCCCCTAGGCCTAAATTTAGGCCTTTGACATCGGTGTTTGCTACGTCTCAGTAGGGCTGGGATTAGGTTCTGCTGTGGAAAGAGATCCACCATTATTATGAGTTAGTGATGTAGCCTGTTTCTTCTACGAACAGAAATTTAAAACTAGTAATTAGCATTGTATTTCGGTTTGCTTCTTTTGTTGCTTTCACTGAATGTTGATTAAACGCTTTTTAAGTTAAAAAAGAGCATTTCTTTTTAACTTGTCTATTTAAATATCGTTTTGTTTAGTCGTGAAAACTGTCGTCGACATCTATTAATCATTCTGAAAAACAGAAGAAGCACCTAAAAAAAGTACGCTAAAAATTATAATAAATTGGAATGAAAAAAAATCAGTCAAATTTGATTACATGCTATCTTTCGTATCAAAGAACCGTCAAGTTTATTTGATCTTTTCCTTTTATTTTCCGAAAATTAAATATATTTTTACTCAGCAAAAAAGGTAACCTTTCCTAATACACATATCTTACTGAAATTTATTCCTTTTAACAAATGAAAATAATCAGGACAATTTCATGTAGGCATTGAAAGAAAACGGCCGTTTCGCTCAACAATTTAAAGCTAGGACAGGTAATGCTATCAAGAAACAATAGAGTTGTTTATTAATGAAACACAACGTTATTATTTTCAAAAAATATAATAAAGTTTATTTTTTCTGAGCCGATTAAATACTTATATATAATTGCTATTATTATTAAGGCGAAATCGATTGAATTTAATGATGTTTCGATTTGTTTTCCAAACTCTAATATACCTTTAACACTAACGCTTCATTAACTATCATGTTAAAAAACACTAATGAGGTCATTTTTGATTTTCATACTTTTAAATATCTTCCTAAAAAAAGAAAGCAATGATTTGAAACTATCGTTTCATCTAACATTACTTAAAGAATTTTTTTTAGAAACGTTGTAAAGGAACCTTAGTTTTACCACATATTTTAATCATTCAAGGCGTTTTCGTGTAATTAAGGAAAAAGATAATCTCTTGATTGTCTCTAGAACATCAGTAGTGTACATTTATTCTACCGTATTCACATGTGTACTTTATTCTACAGTATCAGATATGTACATTTATTATACCATATTCAGATGTGTGCTTTTTTTCTACCGTATTCAGATGTATGTATTTAGATGTGGACCTTATTCTACTTTATTCAGATGTGAAAATTCATTCCCTCGTATTCATGTGTGTACATGTATTCTACCGGTTTCCATGGCTTTCTGCAAATAACAGCCACAATGCCGTTATAGCTACAAGTTATATCTGCATTTTAAATTGCGTCCACATTACAAATTACAGTTGTCCCGCATTATTACAAGTAGGATGAAAGAATTAAACATTCCCTGCAAATGATCTGTTCTCTACAAATAAAGACTTTTGCTTCAAACCATTTGGTATTCAAATGCTTGAATGCATTTGACATGATCAAGAGTCGTGGGTTCGGATCCACCTGGCCCAAGATAATTTTTCTCTGCACTAATGATATTTGTGCAACGTAATAGTGCTCCAATACCAAATCAACGTGTGAAGTATTGTGTATAAAAAGTAAAGATCTGTGTTTTTGAATCATTTAGCCTAACACTGAAACAAATGGAAGTACAGAAATATGTGATGTACAGAAATATGTTCAAGAATTCATGCACGATTCACCAAGAACTTCGATTCTCACATAGAATCGAACCCTCTCCTTAAGGGTTTTGTTTCAGTAAGAGTGGCTTCCCTTGAAGCGTGTTCAGAATGTACAACATGCTGCGAAGTTGTAGGTCCTACTTTACAATATATATGACATACACCTACTTACAATAATATATAACAGATACAGTCATATTGTGATAGACTACGCCAAATGTCGTGGCTCCCGAGGACGATGAATTAGTCCCTTGATGACCTTCACTCGTATTTCGTTGAAATAGCCGGTTCGTGGGTTGTTACACCCGTACCGACGTATGCCTCAGACTTGCTGCGCCAAGTGATGTACAGAAATATGTCCAACAATTCATGCACGAGAGTTGTATAGGGATGACACCGTTTATTCACACTATATACAATCACGTGCTGGGATGCTCTGGACTCCGTTGGCCTTTACTGCTTTGCTGCTGCAAACAATTATGCAATGAGGTGAAGATTCGTACTTTGCAGATTCTCTCTTGACAAACCTTAAACTCGGCGAAAGGATATTTAACCTTTGCCTACACTGTGGTTCACACAGAACCCACTTCAGTTCCACAGAACTGTATTTGATTCACCAAGAACTTCGATTCTCACATAGAATCGAACCCTCTCCTTAAGGGTTTTGTTGCACTAAGAGTGGCTTCCCTTGAAGCGTGTTCAAACGTCATTCCTGTTGGTCAGTGATGCTCAAGACTGTTGTTTCCTTCCTGTCCGGCTACTCTCCCGCGCTCACATTCGCACCCCAGGTTAGTTGCAAAAGGCCATAAAAGGCTTCTCGGACTCATCAACCATGCAGGCAGCAAGCTCAGACCCTAAAACAACATCTATGAGTCACATACCCACAATAGCACTTCCAAGAACACACCTCATACATAAAAATATTTACAATAACAAAAAATAATAAAATACAACAATAAATAAAAATAAAAAATAGACCGACATGACACATATAAAGATAGATATAATTATAGAATGAAAACTGTCTCTGTGAAAACTGTCGAAGCATCAACTGCGCAGTCTCATAGTCTTCCCAGCAATCATTCATGTTATATCGCTGATAAGCATTTCTTCTAATTGCCTTTCAACTTATCTTACACTCTCATTTCGTATCTTCGTGTAACTTGGTACTTAATTACTTTTTAGAGTAATTGATCAAATCAATTTTATTCACCTTTTTATTAAACGTGTAATTAGCAAAACGTTATGAATATATTATGCTCGAAATAATGACAATAGGTGTAGGAATATTTTCAAATATTTCAAAAGTCACTAACTCATAGATATATTTAAATTTTTTATGCCAAAAGTGATTTTCATTTTTGTAGATAGCTATCTACATTCTAATTACACCTTTTGATTATAATGAAGTCTGGATTGCAATGCTGCAAACCTTTATTAGATCATTATAGTTGTCTCTCTGAACTCGATACTTACATAAACTCTCCGTATTCTCTTATAACTACTATAATTTTTGAAGAAGCCGTTGAAATGATAGCTGTGACACAGTTGGAGCGACATTATCCTATCTCAGTAAATAAATTTTGCATGTACCAGACTGTGCTTGGAACAGAGCAGCCCATTTAAATGATTAAATGTCATTTAAATCTAGTTAACATCTAGGAACATCTAGTTTACATACATTAGTTTGCAATCACTTCTTCGTATTCAAATGTGTTACGATTTCTAGTACACATACTATTTTTCTATTCTAGTACACATACTAGTTTACAATCACTTCTTCGTATTCAAATGTGTTTACAGCAGATACATCTTTCACTAGGAATAGCTAAACTTCTGCCTTCACGAAAAGTGATAAATGCTTGTCTTTTCGCAGAAAAACATATTTTAAACAATACAATGATTAAAAGCTATGCTAGCTCCTGACAACCATTATTCACAATGGAAAAAAGAATACGACCGTATCATTCTTTCCGTCCGAGAAACAGTTAAAAACACACTTTTCGGCTTTAACTCTGCTTTGCAAATTAACAACTATTCACAATCTTCGAAATTAGTACAGTTCTTAAAAATTATGTTCCTTGAAACTCAGATACATGGAAAAGGAGAGTTTCCTCCAACACTTCCTGGTGGTCCTCCTACACAGAGTGATATCGCTCTTTCTGCTTTCTTATCTGCTTTCCGAAGCCAAAAGCATAGAGCTCCATACAGAGGCAAAATGTCTCCTCCAATCGCATGCGTTCTTCTCCATTTTGTACAGGTCCCAGAGAGACCATTCTGCACGTTTATGGACCATTATTGAAATCATTAAATAAACGCCAGCCGTTTACAACGCCTTCATAGCCTTACTAGTGGCAAGGGGAAATCACTCTGCAAGCGAAGACGTAGGGAGGGAGTGAAGAATGAGGGAACAGATAAATTATCCGGTTCCTGACCCCCGACTGTGGCCACATAAAATTCCCTTGCTACTAGTGTACGTGGATCATTAACGCAATGCTCAGTCTGGAAGACTGGACTCATGTGAAACAATGATTGGATACCAGCCTCTTCCAGACTCTTAGATTTCTCTCTTTTTGTTCTCTTCTTTCCTTCGATAGATACCTCTTTCCCTGTTCTGAGTTGCGAGTTTCTCCGCGGGGAATGGAGACGTGCGTTTCGGGTTTGAAAGAATCTCTGCCTTTGACACTTAAGAGAATGAATCTCTTAAATCGCTAAGTGAAGCTTGCTCTGAAGGGATCTTTCGGCAAAATTATCTATAACGCCAAAATGCCAAGTTCTTACTCTGAAACAACTGTTAATGTTTGGCAGGTATTTATTTCTCTTAAGTGCTACTTTAAAGTTTGAAATGGCATTTACACAGCGTAGTTCGAAACTGGCTGAATGATGTTTCTCAAGTCGGTTTGAAGGGATAAAATACAAATTAAAGTGGGTGGGGAGATTTTTTCTTTTTTTTTTTCATTTCTGTATTTCTCACAAGTGAACGGTTTTAGATTGAAAAAGGACAATAAATGTCCCCCCTACTGTCATTGTAGCACTGTAAAACAAAGTGAAAACAAGCTTGTTCAGCTTGTGTGCTATTTGCAACTGCTTTGCATATCACACTGCAAATCATACAAAATGTAACTGCAAATAGGTTGAGAATTATCTGATACAACTGTGACTGTATGATTTTATGTGTGACATAATATGCATTTAGAAGGCATGGGTGAAGTATGGTATCAATCAATTAATAACTTGTTTTTCTCTATTAGATATAAGCGTGGATAAAAATGCAAAGAAATTTATCACTCAAACAGTTGCTTACCACATAGTTTTCTCAGGACCTTGCCAGTATAACCTTGGCCAAAATTGAGTACAGGCAAGGCCACCTAGAAGACAAGGCCATGACAGCGATACTGTGACGTCACGGACGGAGGGAGAACAGGCGAATGAACTGCGCTGTATAAAAGCTTGTTTGCTGCGTTGACTTTAACGGAGATAACTCATGCGCATATTCCCCCTCCGTCGTGACGTCACAGTATCGCTATCGTGGCCTTGTCTTCAGGCCTGTCGAATTCGCATTTTTGAGCAGCACACTTATGCAAAAACATTCAACAAGAGGGCGCTCAAACACTGCACAAACCTAGAGGCCCTGTATAGGTAGAGGTTGGCCATCTCAAAATTTGACGCCATGTTTTGTCGTCTCGCATTGTTTATCGTGCAATAACTGAATGGTTGGGCCGTCCCGTGGCCGAGTGGTTAGCGCGCTTGGCTACTGATCTACGGGACCTGGGTTCGAACCCCGGGTAAGGCATGGATGTATGTGTCGTTTTTCTGCTGAGGTCCTGCCATCCTCTCAGATCTTCTACTGTGGCATATAAACTGACAGGCTCCTGTCGGACCTCCGTGGCAAGCAGCTGCTTGAGGGGGTATTTTTTTTTTATTGCACGGTACTTAGTATTCCGAAAAAGGGTAGGGTAATATTTGATGCAGATTTCAGTGTTCATGATTGGAAGCACTTTAAAAAACATCTAAAAATGGAAAAGTAAATTTTTGGGCTTTTTTTTTAAAAAAGATATAATTTCACTTTGTTGTCTGTCCGTCTGTAGACATCGAACTTTTTTTGTTTATACAGATAAATAAAAAATTCTTTTTCTGTTAGATAGGAATAATAATATATTACGATTTACATTTTTCGAATCTCCCAAAAGTTATAACTGCGCCCTCTAACGGTGAAAAAATTTGAAAATTGCATAATATCAAACGAATATTACAAACGATGTAGTTATGTTAGAAGTTTAAAATTTTGGTTTTGAAATGTGAAGGTTACGAAGTTACCATTGGCAACAATCACTTGACCCTTTAGACCCAGGGAGAGGTGGATGCAACTTTTTTTTTCTTTTAACTGAAAAGTGTATGTTTTTAGAGATAAATTAAAAATTCTATTCCTGTACAAATAAAGTTTTGATTTTCACAAGACGCGTATTCAATGTACTATATATGTATATGTATATATAGATATATCGGTACTATAAGGAAACACGAAATTTAAAAGTATTAATCCGAGTCAGGATAACCAAATTTTTCCAACTCATTACTTCAAGTGTTCCTTGTCTAGAGGACTTTTCCTGTGATAATTTATTACTGAGTACTCTTGGTTCATTTCTCACATAAAATTAAAAAAATTTCAGTGTTTTCTATTTCAACTGTAGAGGTAGAACAGCTTAATGGTGAATTCTTCTCATCTCTTAGTAACATATTAACCTCGAAAGCAAGCCAATTAGCTTCAGAGTTCAGGAACTCTGTGCAATGTAAGGTTGTCCTTTCTCTAGAACATCAACAAAGGGTAGGAGTGTTGACTGACAAAGTCATTTGTCAAGTGCTTGTCAACGTTATTTATGACATTTACAACTAATGGACGTTAACAACATTTCTTGCGAGCATTGCTTGCATAAAGAAGGAGCCCACTACTTCGAAGAGGAAAAAAAGCTTTAAAAAAGTGCTTCAGAGTGCAAGGTAAATGAGCATTTAATTAGTTGCAAAAACCTTCACAGCTGCTTTTTGTTTAATGACACAGATGCAAGGTCTTTTTACGGTGGTGTAATTACACTTTCTTTCCCAAATAAAAATTGGGTTCGGTAATTCAGAAAATAAAAATACAAAGATCGGTTTCCGAGTAGGGATTTATCGTCCCAGTGACAGAATAGTTAGCATACTTGACTGCGGTGTTAATGGGCCTGGGTTCGAGTCCTACTATCGATATTTTTTACAAATGTATTTCTGTTGAGATATTGCTTTTCTCCCAGATCTCCTCTATAGCGTATTAAACTGATAGGTTTCTGTCAAACATTTATAACAAGCAGATGCCAGAGGAGATTTTTTTTATGTATAGAGAATTTAAATTGTAAAGAAAATCTTAACATTCTTTAAAATTCTTCAATATTTGTAACTGTAATTCCCGCAGTTAGTTGTTTCTTTCGAGCTCAATCCTTGCTTTCAATTAGAGGTATTTTCGGTTTCGGGGAAAATATATCATTTCTTTAGCCTTTGTATTTTCAAAATGATTAGATTCGTTAATATATATTTCTAAGACTAATCTCATCATAACAAGTATTTATGATTTAAATATGGTTTCCATTTTTTTTCTTCTGTTCGTAATTTTCTATTTATTCTGATGACCAAAAGCAAACGAAACGTGGCCTGAACTCTATTTTTGATTATTTCCCTAAAAGGTAAAAAATATTTCTTTAATTTTTCTTTAAAATGTTTCAGTTACTCAAAATTATCAGTTCAAAACTTTTCTTATTGCACTCTTTATTCTGTAAGGTTATTAAAACCCGTATCTAAATTTCCTTACATAATTATCTCGTATAACTTTATCACTTGCTATTTTTAAATCATCAATAGTTGCAAAAGCAGAAATCTCGCAGAAAAAGACGTCCCATGCTTATCCAACATGCCATATATAAAAAAATAAATAAAAATAAATACCCCCTCAAGCAGCTGCTTGCCACAGAGGTCTGACAGGAGCCTGTCAGTTTATATGCCACAGTAGAAGGTCTGAGAGGATGGCAGGACCTCAGCAGAAAAACGACACATACATCGATGCCTTACCCGGGGCTCGAACCCAGGTCCCTGAGATCAGTAGCCAAGCGTGCTAACCACTCGGCCATGGGACGGTTTGCCATATATAGATGAATGATATTTTCGATTTTTCAGAGCAAAATTAAACTGTAAAATAATGATCTCTTATTGGTTAATAAAAATAAGCAGCGAAATATCAGTGTAATAAAGGATTCTTCTAAGAATGTTTTATAACAAATTTTCAAGCCAAACATAATTTTTTTCCGTTTCATTGAACGCAACGAGAATTTTAACAAATATAAATTATTTTGGGATATTAATGAATTCACGGAGTCAATTAGTAAACCGTTGTATATATCGCCGGTAACTAACAAAAAAAAAGAATTTTCTCTAAAAAAAGTAATTACAACAAACCAATATCTTTTGATACACGTTGAAGTCCACATAGAAGCAGGATGTAGCTTCGTAAGATTTTGAATTATTTAAACCGACGCCGACAGCACTACAATCGTATCAAATCATCAATTATTAACCGATCCAACGAACAGCTATATTCGCTCATTCCACAATAACAGACTAATTCGTCGGAAGCATGGTGAGTCAGTATCTGAGATCCACTTCCAACATGCAGCACAGTAATAGTGATTTCACAGTTGTTCAATAAACAATCATCCAACAACTGCTGTAATTCTATCGCTTTACTATATAAGCACGATCTTCAAATGCTTATGACAGGACATGGTCAAGCTCTAACGAAGTTGATAGCTCAACTCTCATTAACATATTAATTTTAATGAGTTTTAAGATTTAACCTTCATGCGTCCTCAAATCGAATAAAGACGTGAACTGTTAAAAGCACGCATCAATCATGACACCAAATATCTCGTTGCCTTCTTCTTCAAAATACTGTATTTTAAAAAACATAAAAAAGTCTTTATTCATTATGCATGATATTTTGCAAAACTTCTACAAAGTTCCCGCATAAAAACAAGAAAAAACACTTTGGTAAAGTTACTTTTCAAGTATTTATTAAATTGTCCCATTAAAAAAAAGAAATATTTTCAGCAAGAATACTTTTTTCACGGTTTTTTAATGATGATATATTAAAATTTATCTAACGCTAGGGAGTAACCACACGGGGGTCACCTCAGAGGCCCAATAATCATATAAACCCTAGTATGAGCATACGTTGACTTCTTTGGTAAGCGCAACAGGCTTTTATTCTGTTGTTCCGAGGTTCGATTATCCATTTAGTCTGTTTTGAGATTTTCTCCTTTAGCTTCCGTTTTGCCCTCGGTGAGAAAGGATACACCAATGGGTTAAATAAACCGTCATCGATAGGATAGAACATGAAGCGGACACCTCGTATAAAAAGAGAACCATACCTTATGCACGTTAAAGAACACACTGGATAGCCTTGACGGGAGACTTCCATCTGTCTCCTAGGGGATGGGCGACTTAATTGGTAGCGTGCCAGGCTCGTAATCTGCAGTTCCCAGGTTCGAGTCCCATTTGCGCCAGCGTTGAGATTTATCTCCGGGAAACCCCACCCTGCACTCGGCGTCAAAAGGGACACCGATGGTCTCGGAAAGGCGCCGTCCATCAAATGGGGCATAAAGCCATGACCCCGTGTGCGGGAGAGCCAAACCTTGTGCACGTTAAAGAACACGCTCGATGGCCTTCACGGGAGGTTGTCATCTGTTTCCTAACATTTTCCAGTGGGTCCTCTTCCCCAAATCCAACTTTGTGCATTGAAGTACTTGTGACCTGGGCAATTTGCTGCTTTGTACACAAAAGTGTTTCTCAGAAGTAAAACAACTCAATTAGTATCATCGCATTTCTAATGGCATTGAGGATCAGATTCTGAAACTCTATGCTTGAATTTCTATCACTTATATAACAAATGAATATTTAGACCATGTTCTTCTGCGAGTTTGAAACTTGCCTCCAAAGATATTGTTTCACTTTTTTTTTCTAAGCTCTTGCAGCTTCGACCATCGATATAACTTCACGTCACAACTGATCATGAAATATAATTATTGATGATAAACCATTTCTTTAAAACCATTCTCTCTATTCTCTAGCACTAGTTTTCTCCATACGTCCAATCTTATTTCTGATTATTTCACTCTGTTTATATTCCATATATTCATAAACAGAGCATCTGTTTTCCCCTCTCTTTGCAGATACCTCCCCGCACAACAACTCCAATACATTAAGAGATCAGCACTGCGTTAAATGCAGACATCCCATTAACGCATCATTTTGTTTGCCACAGCATCTACAGAAAATCTACTCTTCGGAAGGGGTCCTTTGCTACCTACTTGCTGGATCCAACTGGCTACTAGCAGAGCTCTCCCATCTTCCACAAGGCACAGTGGTCATTAAGTGAGCTCAGTGATTATGAAACGTACGATGTTGACAACCATTTCCCTATCAGCGCTGGATAGAGCCTACCGGATCTATCTCATAATCTAATAAGCCTTAAGGGCCCTTTTCGTGAAGTTCTTGATTAAACTAACCGAAATTGAATTAAACTAGTTGCGCATCGATGCTTTATCATTTTCCGAAAGCGTGAATATTTATGATTTGTCGGTTCTCTCAATCCCGTCCACGCCATTAATTCATTCTTGTTCCATCGGTGTGCGCGACCGATTGCAAAATTTAGATATTCCGCGTCAACTTGGTGTGAATAAATTCACCGGTTTTCATCGTCTCCGATAACTCATTCATTCCTCCTATGGAGAGGCATCCATTCGGCTGTTTTCGAGCAGCCACGTGGAATAGGAATCCCTGTGCAAGGGGACAAAGCAGCTGAGGAACAAAACGAAAGCTAGTGGTGAGGAGAGATTTTCAAAATCGAAAACTTGGTATCTCTAAGTCCTCGAAATGATTCGATTCAAAATGCTAGTAGAAATTAGTTTAACGAAATAGAAAATCTTTCCTGAGCTGAAGGGCAATTATTGTAGGTATTTCTGGGAATCACCTGGTGTAAAATACACTGCTGGCAGTTAAAAGTGCAACACCAGTAAGAACTCATCAGATTGTCCCGAAATATGCAAGATGGATAGCTCATGGGAGAACATGTAAATGATTCAAAGCGCAGCACATGCGCACATCATGTGTGACAGTAACGCCCCCTGGAAGTGGTATAAGAGGAGATTACAAAGAGCCGGTGTAAAGCACTGGAATTGTGTTTGCTCGCAGTTCTTGAGCAATAAAGGATCAAGTATACCCCATCGAAGAACACGACATCCAAATGACCAGGTTTCCGACTTTGATCGAGGGAGAATTGTGGGATTACGAGAAGGCGGATTATCGTATCGAGACATCGGTGCTCGTGTTGGACGGAATGCTGCCACAGTGATGAGAATATGGCGTCAGTGGGTAGAGGAGGAACGAACTCACCGACGTGAGGGATCTCAACGGCCCTGTCACACAGACGAACGAGAGGACAGACATCTCGTGCGCATGGCTTTGAATGATCGTATAGCCACATCAAACAACTTAGCTCAACAGTTAGGGTGTGTTGCACATCAACGAGTGTCCGCACATATGGTTTGACGTCGTCTGCAGCATTGGGGCATCTTTGCTAGGTGGCCATTGCTTCAGCTACCATTGACTCTACAACACAGGTGTTTGGAACTGCAATGGTGCCAAGAACGTTGTGCATGGATGTGCGAATGACATCGCATCTTCTTTTCAGACAAATCCCGCTTCAGTATGCAGCACCAAGATGGACGAATCCTCATCCGGAGGTGCCACGGCGACAGGCTCAGTGAGATATGCATGATGCAGCACCATATAGGTCCGACCCCTGATGTTATGGTATGGGGTGCCATTGGACTCCACTCAGGCATGCGCCTCGTATGCATTACCGGTACTTTGAACAGCCAGCATTACACCACTGAGGTATTAGAGCCTGTGGTCGTACCTTATCTTCAGGGGCTCTCTGGTGTCATTTACCAACAGAACAATGCCTGACACATTTAAGCATGCATCATCCAATAATTTCTGGATATCCACCATGTGACACTTCTACCTTGGCCTGAGCGTTCACCGGATCTGTCCCCAATTGAACATGTCTGGTCCATGATCTCACAACGACTAGCACACCAGGCACCAGCATCTGCATTGTAACATGCTGCTACAGCAGATGAACTTTGGCTACGCATCGAAAATTCATGGACTGACATCCCCTAAACACACATCTGATGTCTCATCCTCGCCGGACCGTGTAGCAGCGGTTATTGCCGCTCATGGTGGCTACACAAGATACTGATTTCTTTGTATTCCACAAGGCTAACCGAGTTGTATTTGTAATCATTTGATCTTTGTAACATAAGCTATGCATTCACTAAATATGGATTTGATATCTCTTGTCTTTCCTGGTGTTGCACTTTTAATGACCAGCAGTGTATTTATTTCATTATTTATGATGATTTAAATTGCATACATAGCTATAAGGACACATTTGGTGTAAAACAAAAAAAAATGCATGTGTAATAAACAAAAACATGCGTAAAACAAGGGTCATAGGGAAGTAATAGCATACGTGTTGCAGTACGAAGGATCTAGTGTGGTAAAATAAATATCACATAGCACAATCATATGCGATGATTGACTAAGTAATATAATTAATAATAATGATTTTTAAGAAGAACGGATATAGCCAAGACACGAGCACACGTGTCTTGGCACATAATGGCAGTCGTGTGCTCGTGTCTTGGCAGTGTTCAGTTGGTGTGCTCGTGTCTGCAGCAGCAGGTGTCTGGGTCCAATGATGGGACCCAGACACCTGCTGCTGCAGTGTCATCGCGAGCCAAAGTGATACTACTGGGCCACCTAGATGGATTTGTAAATATATATTGCTATAGCTACCTCGTTGGCTATAGTAAAAATACATGTAAATTAGCAGAGGTTTAGTGTGAGTAGCCAACTATGGGGAGGTTATGAGTATGCGAAATCCATGATTCTGCAGTTCCCACAACATTTCTCAGATCATAAGACAATGACTTATATGCCACTTGTTAATCAGCTTCTGTTTATGAATGCTGTCGAATAGTCAATTGCGCAGTCTCATAGTCTCCTCCCAATATCCTCAACTTCCATTCACGCTATGCTACTGTAAATTATGAAAACGCCATGTGTGATGATTAGATAAGTAGTGTATAACTGCAAACTAAGTCAAAGTCATGTGTCGTACAAATAAAATCGACATTGAAATGTATTAAAGCCAGACGAGAAGGCTTATCTTCACACATAATCATAACTTGAAGTTTAAGTTATTGAGAAAAAATAACAACTTTCGTACTTTTAAGTACTTAATGAGCCCCTGTAAATTCTTCTTTCACTTCACGTATTTATTTAACTCCAAAAGTAAAACTGAAAGGATTATTAAATATAGCACCTACTGATGCATTCGTCACTGAACACGTACAGAATCTATGCTTGCACTATAATACGACAAATTATTGCAGAGTGGGGAAAAAAATGGGAAATCTGGACTGCTACAAAAGAAAAAAAAAACTCGAATAATTCATTACTGGGGACAAAAATTACAGAGTACCAACAGGAACAAATGACACAACGCTTTCACAATCTCTATATTTTATGTCGGCTAGAACACGTGAAGATTTTATTAAACTCTTGAATACTAATTTACGACTGAGAAACGGCAAACGCGACTAAGCTTCCACAGAAAGGTTTGTCAAAATAAATCGCTGGCTTCACAACCCGATACTTCGGTAAATCCCATTGTCTTGGGAGGTTATTAAATTGTAACGCTCGACAGGCTGAATAATAACAGGCCTTTCTCAGTAAATCACCTGCTAATGGCACATTCACAGCAAATGCACGATGAAGGAAATATCACGATCACACTTAATGTCATTACAGGATATTTAGTGTCAGGAACTTAGCAAATTATAGCTTCGCTCCATAATTTTAGGGTGTTGTGTCTGTACCACAAAGTTCGTGGTCGGACAGAGTGTTGAACAGAAACTGTGAACGCTAATTATATTTGCAAAACTTTTGAAGCATCCTCCTGTCTCTGGTGACCATTTTATATGTTATTTTTCACGCATATTCTATCGCAATTTGTAGTTTGAAATACTTCAAAGTCATACTTGGTTGATCAAAGAAACTTCGTTCGTTAAAGTAGTTGTTAGGTGTAGCAAAGGTGGTTCGCCCTTTTTAAAAATTCTAGCCCAATACTAGTTTCTCAGGAAAAACATTATGTGAAATATGATTTCATTGGTGTAGTAAAATGTCAACTCCTTATTAATATTTCAATAACTTTTGCTGTAAAACAAATAAAAACAGTAATGACGCGCCTGTTTTGCCCCTTAAACATAGTGCCGCAATCATGGCCAAAGCCAGAAAACTATTCGTTTGAGGTACATGAGAATTATCTTCAATATGGATGTGCAAAGTTTGCATTTTACAAATATCTAAAACGATATATAAGTTTTCAATCAGTAAGAAGAGAAAAATGCAAGAATTAAAGACCCTAATGGGCACTATGAACGTTTTCAACCATGTACCAACTGACAACTTTATCAAACAAGTATCGACCATAATGCTTCAAGGCCCATGAACAGTTGGGGTGAATAATCTAACTTATTCTTTTGCCAAATCTGATTTTGCCTAAGTTACTTACGCTTGTGGTCCAAAACAGATATTTATTACTTATATCTGGTAATACATTTATTGAAATATTCAGAATGTTAAGAGAAATTCATGGGAAAATTATAATTACAATGTTTCCGAAACGTAAAATGACACCTCTTTCCAAGGAGAGCTAGTTTTAGGAATAAATATAAACAGAGATGCGTTATTAAATTCATAAGATTCAACGTAGACTTTGCAAAGAAGCCTTTTTCATAATTTAGCATTTCAACGGCTTAGTTCTCACCACAAACTTTTATTCCATAAAATACAGGGTCATTAAAAAAGAATGCTCATCTTTAAAGTGTTATAGTTTAATAAATAATTAAGTAATAAAAGTAATTGGGAGAACAAAATTTCCAGAAACTC
The DNA here is from genome assembly GCA_038380435.1 of Ryuthela nishihirai. Classification (NCBI taxonomy): domain Eukaryota; kingdom Metazoa; phylum Arthropoda; class Arachnida; order Araneae; family Heptathelidae; genus Ryuthela; species Ryuthela nishihirai. The sequence continues at coordinate 29,696,464 of JAWZYU010000016.1, read as the reverse complement.
ACAAACGTTTTCTTTTTCCGTTTAACAAACATCAGTTTGAACTCGATTTGTGGCGTGATATTCAACTTATCTTAGACATATAAGTCCATACTCGGCTCATATGTCTGTTCTAATACCTGCTGCAGTGATTTTTTTTTCCTTACTGCATTTACTTACTTACTTTCCATACTGTAAAAGGATTTTTTTTTTTTTTTTTTGGAATAAACGACGTTTTTAATGTATCCACCAAAAAGAAAAGACCAATTGTTCCAAATCGGAACTTCTAGGACGCCACAAGATCAGTACACCTCTACTAATCGAGCGATTTGAAAATTTGTAATTTAAGACATTACAAATGATACTAACTAGCACCATCATGATGTACTAATATCAAGCCGTTATCATAAGAAAGTTTGAGAATTTCTTGACATTTTGCACACGCAGTTAGTTTTGTTACTTAATTATTCAATGAAATATAATATTTTTAAATATGGGCATTCTTCTCTAATGAATGACCTGTAAAGGCAATCTCTATATCTTTTTTATCGTTCGCAAGTATAATACGTTCCCCCAAGTTTTCAGCAAAGTAATTTCCTTTTATATTCGAGTAAATATGTTTCTTTCACTGTTATTAGCATGATTAACCCAACCCATCTGTTGATATTAATTTTCAAATTGCGTATCCAACTGTATGGACAGAGCAAATTATCGTTGGAAGTTCAAATCCATGACAAAAGCCTCGAGACATAATTTATCTAAGGCTGGTGGCAACATGGTGTTTCCCTCTCTGCGGGTCACGTGTCTGGGAGAGGATCCGTGAGAAAACCTATAGCTCAACAGCGCGTGCAAACGTGTACAAAATGTCGGCAGAACAAGAATCCCACATTCGATTGGTTTGGGCTCCCCAGCTAGCGCAAAAGCCGAGGTGACACGTGACAGTGATTTGGCCCTCGTATGACTCTCGACCCCGGGTGGCTGCGTTGCACCCTCTCGAGACTCGGCGAGATTAATTCTCCGATAAAGTCACGAATGGTTTCCATATGGAAGGGTGAAAATAAATAGGATGTGTTGGTAATGGTTCATAAAAGTGAAGTGTCAAGGGTGCTATGTTTATCGGCGCAGAGCTGGAACCGAAATTATAAATTATTATGAAGGAATAAATCGGTGCTTAAATATTATTTTATTCCTTTTATTTGATGAATGCGTTAAAGAGTAACAATAAAAAAGATACTTTAATGTTCAGTCTTTACGATAAAAAGTTTGTGAAAAATCGAAGTTGTCTATTGTAGATTAACTAGCTTTTAAGGGACGAAGATGGCTCAGTCGGTAGCGCACCAGGCTCGTAATCTGTAGTTTCCAGGTTCAAGTCCCACCTGGGCCAGCGTTGCGATTTATCTTCGCAAAACTCCCCATTCTGCTCTCTGTCAGCAAGGGACACTAATGGACTTCGAAACGCCGCCGTCCGTCGGATGGGACTTTAAGTCGTGCCCCGACGGAAGGATACCATCTGTCTCCTAACTGTCCAGTGGGTCCCCTTCCTCTAACCTACTCTGAGCCTTCGGTTAATACTCAAATCAAATATTCCTTGTGACCTGGCCATTTAGCCCATTGTGTACTTAAATGTGCCGCTCACAGGTAAAACAACCCAACTAGCTTTTTAAAAAAAACTGAAATGGTAGCCAACAGAGTTAACTAGCTTTTAAGCTAGAGTGGAAATCAGAGATACGTAAGAACTTTCTATTTCAAGTATACGAGTGAAGAATTGAAGTTTAGATTTATATGTTAATTCAGGAACAGAAACTCGAATCCACAAAGATTATCATCTCTAAAAGAAATAAATACATCGTAAGTTAGATATCATCACTGATTTCATCATGATCTCTGTTTTCCCATGCATTGCATTCGAGGCCGGATCTGAGAGGCGGAAGGAGCAACTAGATGCTGTGATATTTTTAACAACCGAGATATAGGTCTAAGAAATATAAACAAAAAGAATGCATACACTTCGCATAAATCTTTCCTTGAAAAACACCACTAGAAAGGAGGGGGGGGGGGAATCCTGCCTTGCGCTATTTAATGAGAATATTTTTTTCGAAAAAAAAAGTATATATATATATAGGAAGAGCTTTACTAAATGTAATACATTCACATGTTCTCCTCGAAGTGTATCTCACTCTGGTACTTATTATATTTAAAATGATACTAAGTTATGTGTTTTATAATGCTATTATACAATTTATATACGTATTCTCATCAATAGATTTCTAGATAAATATTATCCAACACCGATTTTATTCTTTTATTTTTCGTATTTGAGCTGAGGGCCTGCCATCCTCTCAGACCTTCTACTATGGCATAAAAACTGACAGGCTCCTGTCAGACCTCCGTGGCAAGCAGCTGCTTGAGGGGGTATTTATTTATATTTTATTTATTTGAGTACTGACTTGCTTCATGCAAGAGGAGGTATAAGAAACGAAAAAGATGGCGTCCAAGTGGTTAATGTATTCGATATGAGATGAGTTACTCGTGCAGTGATTGAAAGAAATTAAAAATTGAAAAGAATTGGAGCAAGAGACCTGGTGGTGAGATATTAGGTGTAAACGATATTCCTTATTAAATGGCATTATGTTTGACTTTCATCCATTCTAGCAATGCTTAACTTACCATTCAACGGATTGGAAAAGTTCGGAACTTAACATCAAGGCCTTCCGGTGTGTTCTTCCGTCAAGGCCATCCGGCGTGTTCTTTAACTTGCCCAGGGTATGGGATCGTTTCATCAAAGTGTGGTCAGCTGACCAGTAGCGGCCCTTCGAAAAATATGCAAATAATCGCATGATTATTATCGGGCAACATTCATGAATGCGACAAGATACGACTAGTTCCCACTACATATTTTGCATTTTCTTAGCTTTCTAGTCGTAATTATTTAAAAGCTATAAAGTACACACATGCCGTCCGTAGCCGAGTGGTAAGCGTGCTTCGCTACTGATCTGAGTTCGAACCTCATATAATCATCGTAATCATCATCATCCTCAAGCAGCCATACGGAGGTCCAACCAGACCGTGCAATTTAGTTCTCCAAGTTTATCTGTCCTGAGCTACATCTGCTGCATCCGGCCACTGCACACCAATTCTAACAAGGTCCTGTTTGACATTGTCTGCCCACCGCATTCTAGGTCTCCCCCTCTTTCTGAGGCCTTTAGGCACACTATTCATAACCCTATTCACCAATCTATAATTATCCATACGGGCAACATGGCCAAACCAACGGTCTCTCTCTGCAAAATCTGCTGCTTAAATGAGGTTTGCCGACCTTGCTTTTCTGCACATGGGACAACGGCTTTACACCCCAGCCGATGGATGGCTTTTTCCTCAAACCCATTGGAGTGCCTTAATTTTTAGGGTCTCCTTGTTGAAGATTCCTCGTTTGAAATCGTTTTCTCCCGAACATGTGACCCTGTAGGTCACATGTTCCGGAGAATACACAGCGAAAGAAATATATTGTTGCTTAGGCGAATATTTTAGTTACTTATGATAATTTTTATTAAGCAACATATACATAAGTCTATGTCTTCTAAACTCTGAGAAGAACATAACCATAAGGCCAGCAAGGGAAGGAGGCGTTCCCCTAAAAATAATGTTGGCTCAATCAGTAGAACTCCAGACATGTAGACTGATCTGTCAAGGTTCGAGTCCTTACTTTGCTTGGGTTGAGATTTTCTCCACACATACGCCTGGACACGTTAAAAAACGACGGAGGCTTCCATCAACTTCCTATCAGCTCTGAATTTAGGTCTCCTTCCCCTAACCTCCTTCCATAAGCCTTTGGTGTCTTTGTGACCTGTAGATTTTCCCCATTGTGAGCGAAAAGATGTCTCTCTGAGATAAAACAACCAATCCAACCAGACAAAAATAAGCTTAAAGTTAAAAGAATTGTGGGTACATATCTCCTCCATTTCGTTCTGTGATGGCCAAGCAGAAATAACAGCTAGCTTGTCAATATTTGAAAGCGCATACCTGATTGAAGATAAAAATATTTAAATAATATTTCTGCTATTTAAATAACAGGGTTGCAATTTAATGACGAGTCGAATGAAAATAAAAATAAATCGTTAGAAGCAACATTGATGGTTAGCATCGTGGAACTCTGAAATATTAACTGAAACAATAGGAAAATAATAACCATAGAAGTAAACGAAAAATGAAGGAAAAAAATCAGAGCATTATTAAACTTAAGTCTCTTTGAATGAAGTCGTTTTATTAGTCTCTTCTTAAAATGTTTGAGCAACGGGAAAAAAAAGAATCAAATATCATCAGGGAAAAAGAAATCGAGACCGCTGAGAAAATGGAAAGATGGACGTTTAACATTTCTGTAGTTTTCGATGTTGTAAACAGCTATTAATTTTGTATCGAAAAACATGTCGAAAGGCATTTTTATTGAATCTTTTTCATCTTTTCGAAATATTTTAGAGAGCTAAGTAATGAAAGAGGAATATTTTTGTTTATAATTTATTTACATTCCCGGCATCGTCTTTTTTTTATTATATTTCTTCACCATTGAGTAAGTAGTGTTAGATTACGATTTGGTGTTAAGTCATATCTATAGTTGAATAGGTAAATGAGCATTTTGAAAAAAATAATGCGAGCACAAAGTAATGAATACACGGCGTTGCAATGGAATGAAATGGAAGATCGAAGCTCAGAATCTCATAAACTAATTTGGAATCGAAAGTAGAAGCTAAACTAATTCATCGAGGTTTCAAAAGTCCTATACGATAAACAGCTGGTCATAAACAAAACTTGTAGATCAATCAATGGCTGAAGCTAATGCTAAAACCAATGGGAAAGTAAAATATTGTGAAAACAAATGAATAAAGAAACTTTATTACAACCAATGAATAAAGAAACTTTTATTTTAAACATGTGATAAACTTTTATTTTAAGCATGTGATAAACATTTATTGAAACTAATAGATGGCTAAACTTTTACTGCAACCAATGAACAAAGAAACTTTTACTCCAAGCAAAGAATAAAGAAACTTTTACCACAATCAATGAATAAAGAAACTTTTACCACAATCAATGAATAAAGAAACTTTTACCACAATCAATGCATAAAGAAACTTTTATCACAATCAATAAATAAAGAAACTTTTACCACAATCAATGAATAAAGAAACTTTTACCACAATCAATGAATAAAGAAATCTTTGTTAAAACTAATGGATAAAGAAATTTTTATTGTGAAGACCAATGGGTTGAGAAACTTTTATTAAAACCAATGATAAAGAAATAATAGAATCATCAAATAAAAAATAAAAAACATAGTTCAGTCAATTAAAAAATGATTTACATGAAATTCATTTGATCAGATATTTTAAAAGATAACGGAAAATCTAAACAATTCTCGTTTTTACCATTACAAATAAAAAGAGTTGCTTTCTTTTTAAAGTCTGATCGGTTTTAGCAATCCTGTTCCCCAATTAGCTCTAAAGGACAATGTGGTTGCAATGACCACTTCTTCAATTGGAAATAAAAAAAAGCATATAGTTGTTATATCCTAGTCATAGGTTGTCTTCTATCGGTTTATAGCTTACAAATCAGAGATTACTTGCTTAAACTTCCTGATTCACATATTTCACTATTTAGATTTGTGTATCAAGGTTCTCTACTCTTTAACTGGACTCAAAACTGGCATATCAGCCTTAACTGGCATAGTGATTAGTCAGCTAGCGATTGTTCCAGCAAGACAAACTTTGTCTGCTGTATTAGATCTAACTGAGGCAGTGGTCAGCAGTGACTTCGGTCTTAGTAGGACATGTCCTTGTATGAGAAGGCATGCTAAAGCTAGGAGTAGCTTCTAGGATTCTTCTCTGTCCTACATGTCACAAATTTAAAAAAAAGAGATAGAATCGTTTAAAAACTCTGCTAGTGCTGAAACTACAGCACTCATTAAATGCATATTTTGTTAATTTTTGATTACGCTATTTAACAGAATGCTACAAAAAAGCAAAGAATGATTTGAACGTTATGAAAAGCTTATATATATAAAGTAACAATTTCTTATATAAATAGCGTTCAAGAGAATCGGTCGAGACAGCCGCAATGATGATCGCTCTTAAATGCGACAGATTATATGGCTCGATTAACAACCTCTCGACAGCAGAGCACCGATCACACTGACTCCAAAGTTGTGCGTAAATCACTTGCCAAACATCAACAAATGATACTGGATATTCGCAAAAAATTAACGCGAAATCGTCGCCCTACTAATAACGCGGTTGTGCTTTGAGTATTTCGTCGTTTACGACGGTTATGTCATCCCATTCAGCAACGCCGATACTAGCATTTCTGCTGAGAGTGCTGAGCAATTAGTTGCTCGATTGATCCTCTCGTCATGGCTCTATAACAGCATATGCCCATGCCCATCACACACCAATTAATTTCCGCATTTGAAGCCTCGCTGTCCCCTCCCTTTCCTTCTCCCTCCCCCTCTAAAAATCCCCCTTCCTCGATGCCTGCTCCTCACAACGGGTAGGATCAAGACTGGCGTCCAGATTGCCAATGTAAACGTTCCGCACCACAGTCCATAATTTGTCTGAGCCAGGGCGATAATAGATCGCCTTCATCTCGTTCTGCCATTGGCGGAGGAGAGCTAATGGTGATGGCAGGTGGAATGGGCTCCATTCCACCCTAATCCTCCCCCCGCCTCGGCGTCGCTGAACTTGACGGGTTTCGGTGATTGCCTCTGACACCAGACTGCGTTCGGATGGGTCAGAGCTGCAAAATCGGATGGAATGAAAGCACGCTGATCTCATTAACCTGAAAATCTTTCTCTCGCACTTTCTCTTTGGACTCTGGCATTTCTTTCATTGTCTCTCGTCATTTCCTTCTGCATTTGACTCAATATTTACGTAGCTCTGCCTTTGCATTGTGTGAGGCTGGAATTTTTCCTGCGTTTTTCCACATTACACTAATTCCCTTCCTTTCTTTTTATGTTGTGAATATAACGGGCCAAAATATCTTCCGAAATAAAATTTATACAACCATTTTTCAACCAAATAATTCTCACGTGTTCAGAAGAATATTTTATTTTTCCATTCAAAATGCTTTATATTTCCCAAATGTTTTATAAAATAATAAAAACTAGTTAAAACAACGTATTGAACTCACAACGTTAAAAATAAATAGTTGATTGCATTATGTACACTAACAAAAAAAAATAGGGAATTTCCACAACAACTAAAATAAACTCTTTATCGAAAGAAAAAGGAACTGAAAGATAATTTAAGATTTAAATTTCTGTTTTCAAAAACATTCTCTCAGTATTTGTGGAGTTATGGAAGTTTGAATATTACTAACAACAATGCCTGTCATAATAGAAGATAATCAGAACTTAGCAAGAATATTTCAAAGCATTTAATGATATAAATATGTATTATTAAAGTTCGTTTAAATAATGCTTTAAATATCGGTAATTTTTTTATAATTTTATTAGAACTGGTATTACTACAGTTAAATATTTCAACTTTTATAGCTCATAAAATAATGAATATTTTTTTGTATCGTCATCAGCCGGATGAATTGTTTTTGCACACAATGAGCTAAATGGCCAGGTCACAAGGGCTACGAGAGGTCAGAGAAGGTTGGGGGGATGACCCATTACACAGTTGTTGAGAGACAGATCCCGTCAAGGCCATTCAGTGTGTTCTCTAACTACACAGGGTATGGCTCTGCCGTACACGGAGCCACAGATTAACGTCCCATCCGACGAACGGAGGTTTTTTCAAGCCCATCGGTATTCTCTATTGACAGGGCAGGGCGATGAGTTTTGCGAAGATAAATCTCAACGCTGGCCTAGCTGTGACTGGATCCGGGGCACTACAGATTACAAGCCTGGCCCGCTACCGACTGAGACCCCCCCCCCCTCCCGCCTCAACCGGACGGGACATAAAGCTATCTCAGGTGTGCAGGAGACCCATTCTCTGTATATGTTAAAGAACATACTGGATGGTCTTGACTGTAGGCTTCCATCTGTCTCCTAACATCTATACAGTGGATTCCCTTCCCTTGCATAGCTCCTATCCATTAGGATACTTTTAGGACAGCCATTTAGGCCATTGCAAAAAAGAAAAGTTTAGGAAGCATTTGTTGTGGAATACTGTCTTGCGTTGATTAATTATCTTACACTGCTCAAAATGGGAAACGCAATGCGACCGAAACTGAAAGGAGAGAAGCTATGATGGTAGATGTACAAATGATCCAAAACCTGAACGTGAGAATGCAAGGTACGTGCGTGTACTGCAGATTCATCAGTATATAGCAGACCCGCCATGGGGGGTTACACAAGTCTGTAGACGTCTCGGCATTTCATCAATCAGAGGGTTAATAGTGTCCTGAAGTATGGCGTCTCAATTGGGCACACAACTGTAACAGGTTCGCCGCCGGAGAGAGCTGGCGAAGGTGGTGACCAATAAGGCCCCACACATCCTTAATGGGCGACAAGTCGGTGGAGTATGGTGTCCTGGAAGAATGTCCACACCTTGGAGACTGTCCATCGTTGCACGTGCAGTGTGTAGAATGGCGTTGTCCTGTTGCAGAATCAGTCCAGGCATGTAGGTAAGGAAGGGTCATGCCACAGAATTAACGAAGTCATCAATGTAACATCTCTCCATTAGGGTGCAATAAACATGAAGCAGAAGTGTCTGGTCACCATATGTGATACGAAACTATTGCACCACTGTGGGGAACCATATGTAGGCTAATGGAATAGGATTCCTCATGTCGTTAACGACGACAACGCCATCGGAGAAACGACCATCTAGCATGCCGAAACAGAATCGCGATTCGTCTATGAGCAACACTCTCCTCCATTCACAGTGCAATGTTTGTTTGCTCGATACCAGTGGAGACGGTGTAACCTATGATGTCGCTGGCAGATGCCAGATTGAATGTCTTGCCCTCATTCCTACATCATGCAAATGTCATCTAATGGTTTGGATTGAGATCACGGTATCCGTAGCAGTCCCCAAATCATTCTACAGCACAGTGCACTGTGCTCCATGCTGTTGCATAAGATGCACTGTTGCACTGTGCTCCATGCTGTTGCATAAGATGCACTGTTGCACTGTGCTCCATGCTGTTGCATAAGATGCACTATTGCACTGTGCTCCATGCTGTTGCATAAGATGCACTGTTGCACTGTGCTCCATGCTGTTGCATAAGATGCACTGTTGCACTGTGCTCACATTGCACCCCATGCGTGCGGTGATCGCTCGAAGGCTCATTCCGAGCTCTTGCATATCAACTAGTCATTCTCTCTCAGAAGGAATCCATTGCTCATAAGGGTCGCGCCGACGTCTCCAAGGCATGTTCCGCACATGTGCAGCACGCACTCCAACCTCACTGTTGGTCGTGCTATGATACGATCTCATGGGAGCCCGGTATTTATCCACGGCTCGGTTCGTCTGGGTGTCACGTGTCCATTCGCTGCAGAACCTTAAATCACTTTGCATGTCTCCGATGGCCGATTGCCTCCTGCGGTTTATATATCTCTACTTTCATTCCTTCTTGCGATTTCCACTTTGAGCAGTGTAGTAAGTAATCAATTTATTTCAAACTACCATAACAGCTCCTGTTCTTGCTGATGTAAACAAAATATCGCTTACATTTCCAGGTAAAAGACTTTTCTGTAGTCAAATTTAGCACATATAGAGGTGCGTTCTATATCAACGTGATTTCTTTCTTTCATTCCATGCATTTTGCAGCAGCTACTGGATTTTTCGCAGTTCGACATAAATTTTTATTTGCTCCGATCATTTGTTGTTCACGTACTTCACACAAAACAAGCCTTCAACGTAATGAACGAACGCAAATATTGGTAGCTTATTAAGATAACTTTTTCCAAATCTTTTTTTTTTTCTCCTTTCATAATATATAACCCCTGTTTCCATGACACAAGGCTCTTTTTTCCCATCATAACGAAAAATGAAAACAGTTTTCAGTTCTTTACAAATGTTACCGCCGTTGGCTTATGTGTGCACTCTCCAATGAAGCCAGCAGCAGTTTTCCAACTGTATGGGTAATGACAGCTCCATGAGATCGAAATACTTTCCAGTACCTACGCCATCGAACAAATGATATCTCGCCAAATTTTTCCTCTTCCTCTTTCTCTGCAAAGTTGCCATTGCGTGAATATTGAACAGCTGAAGACTGCGGTAGCCATTACGCCTCTCTCTAACCCTCATTGGGATGGTGGCGCTCGCAGTCATCTCTCTCGAAGAAGAGTTTTCTAGACGAACAAAGCGTCAGCAAATGGGGACAGACTTGAATTCCCAGATTGTCACATCGGCGGGTAAAAAGTGGCATTATGCCTAATAAAAAGCGACAGCCTGTGCGAAGGTAATAGTGTCCATTAATCAATCAGCCGCAGCGTCCTTTCCTTTCCTGGCTTCTCGCTCGCACTGGGAGAGCGACGGTGTGTATGGGCGTGCATATTTCTGTTGCGTGCGAAGCGGTTTTGCTTCGGCAAATGCGAAAGCAAACGAATACAATGCAAGTGAGGGACTGGAGTGGTTTCCAGCACGTTGTGGATGAAGTACGCGGAAAAGGTGGAGAAGTACGAGAGTAGAGAATGGGAACGGGGAAAGGCGAATAAAGTGAAATATGCGAGATGGGAATGAAATGGGAGGAGATTGAGAGGCAGAAAAAAAATGAGAGGTATCAGTTTGGAAAAAATAAGGAGAGAGCGTAAATAATACGAAATGATAATGGCAGGGAGGGAAAGCTTTGATCGTGAAAGGGGAGAAGATGATGTAAAGAAAGTAAAACGCAAATTGTCGAAAGCTGTTAGAGAAATTAAGGGATGTGGAGCTGAAAATTTAGTTAAAGGTAAAATATAGAAATCTGTCTGTTGTGAAATAAGGCCAATAAAATGACATATGTGTTATGGTTAATTTTAATTGAAACGAAGGCGAATTATTACGAAATGAAAAATAAGAAATAGTCATGATAAGAGAATATAATTTTATGTTTAAAAATTTTGCTTTTCTAATTTGTAAAACAAGCACGACTCGTGAGGTAAGAGATGAAAAGGCGGGAATTCATTAGCATGTTCAAAATCTGAGTCGAAATGCCTAATATTGGAAATAAATAAACTGATGACACACGAAAACTCAAGAAGGAAGATTAATGAGCAGCGAATAAAAATTTTTAAATTAAAAAACTTAAATTTTTAATTTAAAATTTTTTAAACTATATGAATTGAATGTGAATATGTTATAGATTAGGAATCGAAGTGAAAAACTCATGAAAATAACGGAAAAGAAAGTTCATTTTGCTAAGGGAAGAAAAATAAGGAGTCAAAAATAACTTTAGTAAATGTAAAGGAAGTAGATTATGCACCACACAAATCGTTGGCTGTGTATCTCATCCGATTTGCGAAACAAATTCTAGACCACTCCGAGAATATGTCAAAAATGCAAAAACAAATGTATTTGTTTTTTCACCAAACAAGTGCAAAAATAAAACGAACTAATATGTGAAAAATAGATTGCTCTATGAATTTAATTGTAAGAGTATGAATTTAATTGTAACTTCCCATTGGCAGGTTATGGTTTTCATCTTTGCCATTGTATCTAGAAAAGCCAAGGAAATACCTCAAAATAAAAACAATCATTCTTGAAAACGTAATTAATTAGCTCTGCTTTGTAGAAAATCACTGAGAATTTGTTGAAGTGGTGGCCGAATGGTTAGCTACTGATAAAAGTCCGAGCTTCTAATCAGATATGGATAGTTCTTTTCAATGTTTGTTGTTCTGTTCTTCAAATGTTTGGTCTGTTTCAATGTTGAATTCTGCTGAGGTCTCGCTTCCTGACCGGTCTGCTCGATGGTGTATTATACGGACAGGGTTCTCTCACACCTCTGTGGTAAGCTGCTGCTTGAGAGATTTGTTTTAACAGTCAAAGGGGATAAAACTAACGAAAGATATAAAAAAAAAAATTTAATTTTAGGAGAGACAATGAAATTTAAATTATTAAGAAGGCTTTTACTCATGAATGAAAGATAATTGTAGGTTTAGGCTCTAAAAATACTTTTTTTGTAAAGGGGAAACCGTAGAGAGAAGTGATTATCATTGCTAAAGGTGAAGGTTATTTTTGTTTTAACTAACAGAAGAAAATAAAACATTTTAACAAAGTTTAATTGCATTTCTTAAATGCATTGTTCAGTCTATAATGCCAAATTATATTTATTGAAGATGCTTTTAACTACGTAAACATTAAAGATGCATTTAACTACGTAAACATTAAAGATGCGTTTAACTACTTATTTATTAAGATACATTAATGTTTATTAAAGTGCAGCTCTTAAGTTATGGAACTAAACAACGGAAACAAATTTAAGAATTAGGTAAACTATTTCCGTTAGTAAAATAATCATTCATTAAAAATGTTTTTGTTTCTTTCCCATGAAACAAAATGTGCACTTATTAAAATTTCCTTAAAATAAGAATCCAAGTACAAACCTTTTTCTAATGCAACATATTTGAAGGGCAAATCTGAAATATCAGTTAAGATACACATAATTTGACATTATAGACTGAACAAACAACGTATTCAAGAAATGCAATTAAATTTTGTTAAAATGATTTAATTTCTGCTGCCAGTTAAAACATAAAAGTTTAATTTTTAAATTGCACTGTAATGGGTTTCTGCGTCAAGAACTTGGATTCTTTTTTTTAAATTTATAGATAAGCTTTGACAAACATTCATCTTATTACAACTGTAATTGTGCTTCGCTATACAGCAATGAATTTAGAAGGTTAAATTTGTCTCGTGTGATTAACCTAGCGAAGTGGCTCCCTCCACCATAAAAGTTAAAGGAAAATAAAATATGAGAAAGATGGAACTTTAATCGAAAATATATCAAGAGCGAGAATCTTTACTACTTGACTTAAATGCTAAAACGACTTATATTGCTCAAGCAAAACAGTAGACTGATCTTTATTACTGGACTAAAGTGACAGAAGTACTTTAAGTATAAATATCTCTCGGTTAAGGAATGGAATAAAGAATTACGAGCCTTTGGTGTGCTTTATGTGATCCATAGATGAAAGAGCGATTACATAGTCACTCAGTCTTTGGCATCCATATCGGGAAAATTTCAAACAAGGTATTAGTTGTAAGTAATTAAATAATAATGATGGCTTTATCTTTATTATCGAGGTAGCACGGTTTTGGCTGTAGAGTTTATTACTAGTTTACCCAAAGAGGATTACTAATACTGACGGCACTTATTGATTTATTTTCCACATGTGTGCGTAAAATATTAATAGTTCGTTGGTTAAAAAAACTGGTTAAATAGTTGTTAAAAAATCGAGCATTTAAATTTCATTTAACTGTAGTCTATGAAAGGAGTAATAACTCCTTTCATAGACTATAGCTAATAAACCAATCCCAATTTTCCAAAATCGTCTGTATTTTACAAAGTAGTTTAATTTTGCCAACTCCCCAAGATTTTGACACCTCTCCTTAATTTCACAAAAACAATCCCAATTTTCACAATTCGCCTGTATATTATCAAGTTGATTCGAATTTTGCCAACTCGCTGTAATTTTACAGAAAAAATCCCAATTTTTACATCTTCCCTGAATTTGCAAAGTCATTTCGAATTTTATCAACGCTCTTTAATTTCACAAAAAGCTCAATTTTCACAACTCCCCTGTATTTTACCAAGTGGATTCGAATTTTGCCAATCCCCTAGATTTTCCCAAATTGCCATAATTTTGCAGAAAAATTCCAATTTTTACATCTCGCCTGAAATTTACCAAGTCATTTCGAATTTTGCCAACTCTCCTAGATTTTGCCAAGTTTTCTCGATTTTGTCAACTCTCCATGATTTCACAAACCCAATCCAAGTTTTCACACTCGCCTATATTTCACCAAATGGATTTGAATTTTGCCAACTGCCCTAGATTTTGCCAAATTTTGTCAACTCGCCGTAATTTTACAAAAGTTGGCAAAATCGAGAATTACGAGCCTTTGGCGTGCTTTATGTGATCCTCGATTTTGCCAACTCGCCGTAATTTTACAGAAAAAAATCCCAATTTTTACATCACACCTGATTTTTGCCTACTCCCCAAGATTTGCCAACTCTCCTAGATTTTTGACAAGTTGTCTCGATTTTACCAACTCGCTATAATTGTACAGAAAAAAATTCCATTTTTTCATCGCATCTGATTTTGCCAAGTGACTCCGAATTTTGCCAACTCTCCAAGATTTCGCCAAGTCGTCCCGATTTTATCAATTCACCTGTATTTTACTAAGTCTTTTTATTATCTTCGAATTTTACCAACTGTTCTAGATTTTGCCGTCTCTATTTTCCCAACTGTCCTAGATTTGCCAAGTTGTCTAGATTCTGCTAACTCCCCTTAATATTACAAAAAATATCCAACTTTTCACAACTCACCTGGATTTTACAAAGCCGCTTCGAATTTTGCCAACTCCGATTTACTTTGGATTTACTTTGTGGGGGGATCTTCCCCCCAACATCCATAGCTACGCCCTTGGTTATATATAAGTACTAAATAGTAAGAAAGTGCGTTATATATCACTAGTAAGTAGTAAGAAAGTGCGTTATATATAACTGTTAGGTAGTTCGAAAGATAAAAAGTACAGTAGTAAGAAATATAAAAAGACCAAGATTTATGTTTTTCGTGTGCCAAAAACCTTTTTTATAATTTCTGTGTATCAGGTATTTAGAGATATTGATTTTTGCACGATATCTAACATTGATGTCTATATCTAACAAAGCTAATTTGCAAAATCTAATAATAAAGTGCGTAAATCACTAAAATTTTACTAAAAATAAGTATTCAAATAAAGGTTTTGTGGTCACACTGTACCAAATGTAGCATCTTGAATAGAATCTGCTCCAACTATTGAAACGAATTAACGAATAATGTGGCATCATCAACGAGACTGAACTCCAACAACCATTCAACGATTGCCCTTGAGAAGTGTGAAGTCTGCTAATGATAAATACGATAATGGGAATTCCGAAATAGATAACGCGCTAATGGTTCAGCATTCATAAAAGCAAAAGTCCACAAAATGTGATATTAGAACATTAAATTATCGCTAACGTAAGCTAAAGGAAAAAAAAGGAACAAAAAATTTAGAGAAGATGATTTTCAGACGTTAGGAAAAGAATAAAAAGGAAAACGGCACTACGAAAACAAAAGAAATTTAAATTTCACGCAAATTAAAAGGAAATCTTCAATATATTAGCAAAAATGTTTTGTTAAGTTATATTTAGTTAGGCAAAAATATCAATTCTTAATTTGCATAGTTTTAGAGCAACTATACTTTTTTTAAAAAGAGAATGTTTCTCGACGAAACCAGTAAGCAAAAATACGAAATTAAAAACTCTCGTTGGCCAATTAATTAATTACAGGGAAGGAAAAAGAAAAAAAGAAACATATTTCAAAGAGAAATTCTGAGATACATAAATTCAGCGAAGGGAGAAAAAGAGTTAAATGTAGAAAGATAAGATTGCACCAGCTACAATTCTCAGCAAGAGACTGACACAAAGTTGAGGAGTGGGAAAAAAGGAACACATTTGTTATGAGCACACTTGCTGACATAAAACGCAAACCTTCCGATATTCACAACATCCCGTTGAATCTCCCGTTTCCAGCAGACACAGATCATGCCACTTGGCACGCATTCAGGCCCCACAAAAGGAAAGAGAGATTCCCCTTGCAGTCTCTTAGTCGACATTGGTCGCGCTTCGGCAGAGGAAAGCAGCACTCTCATCCATCATATTGTTTATGCAATGTCTGGTGAGCTTTCTGACCTACATCCCGGGTATCGCTATCCTCATCCCTCCTCCTCCTCCTCTTTTGCCATACTAAAAGATTTATCCATCTCCGACGCACAGAAATTCTTGAATGATAAGGAGCCTATTTCGCCACCGAACTCAACTCGCAGATTATGAGCTTTTCACTGTTTTCTGTAGGCATCTAAATAAGATGCTGAATTTCTCAGCGAGAATGCGTTCGCGCGATGGCTACCGAAACTATTCATCATTACACAGAGTTATAACAAACGATGGAGCTTCCCCCAGAGGCTCAGTTCACCTAATTTTACCACATAATTAATGACGGTTTGCGTACTATTCTATACTTAAACAAGCGGTTAAAAGCCATTAGCATAACCTAGAGTATCTTAAACAAGTAATTAACGTCCTTTTCAAGCATTTAGAAAGTGTGAAAACAAATGGCACGTTATAAACCATTGTAAATCCATTCTTAATTAACTTACATTTGGTGCAGTATGACGGCAAAGCTTTTAATCTGGTTGATGTGTTTGTCGTAAGCAGTGGCTTTCACCTAATAGTTAGTTAGCAATGCAATTTTGTTTCTTCTCGGTTTTCTATATTCCGAAGACATTAGATATTTTCCGACATTTGCAGCTGCAAATTGTTTTAAAGGTTTGTAACGAACTGCAATTCAACAGCAGTTCTACTTTAGTGTACCATAATAACAACGAGTTGTAGTGTTATTCACAGCAATATCAGTCAGTATTTTTTGCCTACTAAAATCAAGTAAACTGAAATATAAAGCGCATATTGTTATTTAAAAACGTTTAGGTAACAAAACAACTGACCTAATTTATTATATTAAAAGAGAAATGATATTAATCTATTGTAACTACTTCTCCCAAATTGAAATTCTATGTGCACATTGACTACTTTTTTCACAAAAGCACTTTTAAAACTATTAAACTAAATAAGCATGACTCTCAGAGTTGTGGCTGATCATTACTAAATTTGAACAGAGAATGCAGAAATGCAGAATGAATAGAGAATGCAGAAAACTCTTGTTAGTGATAAACTTCCTCCACTTCTATGACAACACTAGCCCATACCTGATCCAGTGGTTAGCGTACCTGACGAGCGGTCATGTCCTTATATATGTGTTTGTATGCTATATGAAAAACAAGGACAACTTTAAGGGTTATCTCTCTAATTTTCCTCTTCTAGGTTATCTACAACCTTTTTGAAGGAGAATACCTTCTTCCTTATTTTTAAACGAATAATAATAATATTTGCAAGATTATCCTTCTCATATCATACTGTCAAGAGTTTCTTTCTCATCGAAAAAAAAATACCACGATTTGCCTTCCGTCCAATAACATAAGTTACTTTCTCCTATAATAGTGCTGTATGCCTTTCTATTTAATGGCATGATTTGTTTCCCCTTTTAATTGAAAGATCTCCTTCCTATCTAATAACACTAATTGCTTTCACATAATAAATTGATTTGCCTTCGTTCTTTTGACTTTCTCGCCCAATGCAGTGATTTAACTGCCCACTTTACAAAACGATTTGCAGCCACTTATAAAACTCACCAATATCTTGAAATCTGGAAAGCTATTTCAGGTTATCGGAATTCAAACCAACATTCTTAATTTTAAATTGAATTCGCTAACAATTAGGCCATTACTAGTTAACTTTTAGAGATAATATTTAACATTTACCAAGCGTTTCAGTTCCACGATAAATCTTTTCATCGAAATATGTCTTTGGGAAGAAAAAGCGACTTATTCGTGGAGGCTCTGCACCATTTCATAGAGATGTAACAGACAACAAAGTATTACCTGCATAGGACAATTGAGGAACTAGTCGCTTTATGTAATTAATTAGAATTTGAGTCATAAATCGGATGCAGAGAGAGGCATTTACCAAACACTTGCGGAATACCCATTATCTTAACGAAGAGATTAATGACTTTTGGCTCTGTGGTCGAAGTGTGTTTTAAACGGCCAATTATGATACTTGAACTAATGACAATGAATTTAAAGGTTCGACAATATCCTTGCATTGTCTTGTGACATTTTTAGAACAATAGTTGGGAAGTGGTATGGGTTCATACAATAAAGGTTATTATTGCAGTAACAAATACTGATTAAAAATTTTAAATAAATGTAAAACTGTATTATCATATTCAACCAAAATTGTTTTAAGAATAAAAGTTGAAAGTTTATTTCTTTAAGACAATTGTTAAAATTTGAAAACTGTAGGACATGTTTGTTCAACAAATGTACTTTTTTTTCTACAGTATTGAAACTTCTCTTACTGAACAAATACTTTCTAATCTTTTATCAAAGAACTCATAAGTTCTGGTTGAGTTTTTATTCTTTTTAAATCATCCAGTATTATGAAACAAATAATTTGTAGGTCAGAGCCGTTTTTAGGAAGATATAACAGAAGTATTTACAAAAGACTCCCTAGTGAAAATTATTAGCATTAAGTAATTTATCATTAAAATTATTCCAAGTCATTCTTCACGGATAACGTTTGCAGAGTTTTAAACAGTGGTCTGTATCTCAATAGGAAAAAACATCGCACAGAAAGTTTAGAGTTTGTATTCAACTTGAATAAAAGGCAAGTTTTCCTGTTAACATATAAACTGTTATTTTAGCAACAAGAGCACTCTATGTGAGTTATTAGTATTGAATTTATTGGCTAACAGAGCTAATTTATTTTCTTGTTCAAGGTCAGCTTCGTACACTAAGAAATAAACTGAAATATTATAGTCCCTTAAAAACAGACTTTTGCCCCTATAAGCTTTGATATTATGCGATGGTTTACACATGTTTCTTAGATTCTAACTCGATATCTCCAGTTCTGTCATTGGATTAAATGAAGCAGATGATTAAATCAATTATATATAATATGCGATAATAAATCAGATTTTTCCCAAACTAAAACAAAGCTAATCTAAATTTATTACCACCTTAGAAGCAGGAGTTAGCTTATTTCCTCTGACTGTAGAAACTAAAAAGAAACACCGGTGAGCATCCCTGATAAGCATTGTCTCAGGAGAATGACATGATCAAACCTCAGAGCATGAACATTGCCTAGAGGGTTTGGCCATGGCTGGGGTAGTTGTATCTACCTCCAAAGCCTCTGTCGCTGTCGTTCTTGTCTTGACAGAAATGGAAGGCTACTGCGCTCTCTTTTCTCGATCCAAGCAGCACCACTCTTTGCCTCCCTCTTGCACTTCTTCTATTCCCCCCCCCCCTCCTTTTACCCCTGCGCGCCAACACTATGCACATCAGAGATCGCTCGGTTCCTGTCATCAGCTACCGGAACTCGCTGCGGGGCAGACCGGAAGTTGACGACTCTTCCCGCCGTCCACCGTGGAAGGTCGGCCTGAGGGTGGCAGAGGACCATGTTCGGCGTCGTGTCAGGAAAGGATGACAGAGCAGATGGACGTCTACCCCTCGGGGTTATAAGAGAAAAAGAGAAAAAGAAAGTACTACGCGTCTTTGAGCTTAAAGCCGAACGCCGAAAAGAAAAGAGATAGAGTGCACAGGTGATCTTTGACCGCACTTCGAGAAGTGATGTTTCTTCTAGCTTTCTTTAGCTAATTGTAAAAATAAATGATTTTAAGTAAGTAGCTAATAGGTCAAGATAAAAGCTGAAACGGTTCCGATATTTAAATAGCATTTTGTCTTTAGTTTATGACATTTAGTTCCTGTGTAGAAGAGTTAGAGAAAGAAATGCAAGGAGTATACTTTGGATTTTTTAGAGAATTTGCAAAGTGCTCCCATTATTATTTCCTGATCTGAATTTTATGATACTTTGGACCTAGTGTTCTATGAGAGAAAAACACAAATAAAAATTGTTTTACTTTACATCAACAGTGAATTTTTTTTTTATTTGTAAGTTACACATTACCTATGCGATAAGTTAATTAGGCTAATTGCCACAATTAATTTTGTAAATCACGGGTAGAATTTCCTTTTCTTATGCATGTTGCATTATAAGTTTCCTAAAGAAAGAAAAGAGAGGAGAAATTTCAACATTTCATCTAAGCTCTACTTTTTACCTATTTCAGCCCTAAAATTATCTGAGCCTTAGAATATTTTCGACCTGCTATTTAGGCCATTCTGCAGCAAATCTGAATCATAGAGGTAAAACAAATCATATCGTAAGTTGTTTCACTAAGTGTTCTACACTAAGGTGTTTCACTAAATGCTGATTCAAAAGGACAGAAAATAAAACACATTATAGAGATTGCTAATTCTCATGGATTTATTACAAACAGTATAAGAGTTTACGGAAAAAAAATATGAAAAAAAAACTGTATTTTGTTTTTAAAAGTATTTTGGAACTGTATATTTTTACCAAAACATTTCCATAAATCTTAGAACCTGAAAAAATAAATAAATTGCTTGTTTAAAAACTCACATAAAAATTAAAGTTCTTAACAATAACCCCCACCTGCCCTCTGTCAAGAAGTGGACACCTATGGGCTTGAAAAGGGAAAAGACGGCCGTCCGTCGGATGGGACGTAAACCGTGATCTCGTTGCTGAAGTGCCATACCCTGTGCACGTTAAAGAACACGTTTGATGGCCTTGACTAAAGGCTACCATATGTCTCCTAACAGATGTCCAGTGGGCTCCCTTCCCCCAACTTTCTCCGAACCCTAGGGGTCCTTGTGACCTGACCGTTTAACCCATTGTGTTCAAAAAGTGCCGCTCAGATGTAAAAGAACCCAACAACGACCATTAATAGGCAATGCCTTTATTATGGGAATAAAATATTTCTTTTCTTTTTTTTTCTTTTAAAATTATATTTTTTTCCATATAAGAAATTAGTTAATGTGTTTAGATGTTTATCAAATAAAATTAATCATAATGTGTTTAGATGTTTATCAAATAAAATTAATCATATAGAAAAACTTCCCTTCTCCCGAAAGGAAAACAAAATAATTTACAGACTGAAAACCGATACTGTTAATCTTAATAAACAAAAATTTCAATTAAAACTCTCAAACTCTCCTAATTGCTCAAATTGTGACTTGCCAGAGAATTCTATACATATTTTATTAAATTGTACTTTATACTCTAAGCAAAGAGAAAATCTTTTCTCGGAATTAAGTAAAATTGGAATTGAGGACTTTAACATTCAAATTTATTAGATTACCCTAAATTTGAAAAAAAAATTGTAATTTATAAACTTATTCTACAGTTCATTTTATCTACTCCATTATGGAATAGAATTTAACATACAAACTTAAAACATTGGAGAACAAAATAAAAAATTAAAAAATTATGAAAAAAAAAATTGGATTCAGAAAAAATACTATTGAGCATCAAAATAAAAAAAAACTGGAAAATTACAAAAAAAAGAAAAATATATAAAAAAAAAAAGAAAATAAATTTAAAAAAAATATAATTCTTGAAATATTAAAAAAAAAATTGTTTAACTTTTAATCAAGTTTGTTTTTGCATTTTACACAAAACCTTATTGGGAAAGCCTGAATAAGGACATCCCATGTTTTTTGTAACGTTGATTGATTGATTGATTGATTGTTTAGATGCTTTCTGAAGCATCTGCACTTAATAAAATTTTGTCCATTTTTGCCACAGCCGAGCTTGGGTGTTTAGTTACATTAGCTCTGAAAGAGCAGCTCTGACGATAAAGTAAGAAACGGAGCATTAGTGACAGTAATGATGCTGCGATTTGAAGTCATCCCTTGTTGTATCAGCTGGCTCTAGCTTCCTACTCTCCCCCATCCTCTCTCTCCCTGTTATTGTTTAAACATAAGAATTTCATCCACACCGTTAAGCAAACGTGTGAGGGTAAGCAATTGGAAAATAAAACATACCCCTTCTACAACAGATCGTAGCCAGTAGCGATCTCCGTAATGTAATAGGCGTGACCGTCACTTATCATTCTTGGATAAATCAGAGCTACCTCCCAGCATCCAGGAGACAGAAGCAACGTGCTCTGAAACATCCCAGATGCCTTTCAACTGTATCCAGCCCTTTGCCTTCGTCTAGTACGATAAATTCTTGAGAAACAAACAATCTGTCATCTGAACTGCTTGCTTCTGTGCGAACTTATGGCAGATTAATGTTGTAGAAAAAGACGTGTGCTCCGTACCCTCCGCCATCCAGAACTATTCCCCTCCCAGTTTTTGCTTCCCACCATCCCATTCGGTGTGTGCCTTGAGAACGGTCTCCAAGACAAGGAAAGAAGAGACTCAAGACATATGATTTTGAGATTCAGCACATGCTATTGCTACGATGTTATCTTGCGCTGGCTTGCAATGACGACGTGTTTCTATTTACATCAGGAAACATCCTGACTGCTTCTTATGCTGAACGAGGAAAGTGTGCATCATAGATTGCACCGAATAAGAGCGAGACGAGACAGGCTGAAAGCAAAATTCTCTGTAAGTAACAGCATAAAACTTTGCAACATAAGCTTCATTTATAAGATTTCACTTCCTAAACGAACGACTTCATTTTAAAGCAAGAAATTTCTCTTTAAGAAACACGCAAAAAAACTTTAACTCTATTCCTTGTCAAGGCAATATTAAAACACCATAGTTGGAATACGAATCTTAAATGAACTGACTTTTTTTTCCCTCTTATACTTTTTATTCACCATTTTCCCAGCTGAAATAAATCATTCACTTTTAAGACAATGCGAAAACTTTTAATGCTAGCGGCTAAACGTTTTGAGCTTTCTGGCATTAAAGGTATAAATACACGAATATTGAGTTAAAAAAAATACTTCGCATCGTTTATTTTCGTTAAGTTTCATTTCATTTCATTATGATATCGATAAATGTATTCATTGCTAGTTAAATTGGCACATTCACTTTATCGCAACTTTTCAGTTAATATGCATTTTATATTAAGGGAATTCTACTATTCTTATTTAATTATGATATTAATAAATATACTGCCCTACCGAAATATTAGAAGATTTCTCCGTTATGTCAATGGAAATCTAATTTAGAAGTTCTATAACTTCTAAAATATAAATTTTAACATTAAAATGTGACTGAAGATATGAGCATCAGAACAATGAGCATCAGTACTATTTGAACCTCGATTTTCGACAATAATCGTTCATTATTTAAGGAAGTTACAGAAGCTGAAATGTTTTACATTATTGTCAAGTATTGATATACTCATTGCATAAACTTCTAAAATGGATATTTGCTTTCTTAAATGGTTTTGAAGAAAAGCTTATTATTTTCTTTTTTTTCTTAAATGGTTTTGAAGAAAAACTTATCATTTCCTTTTTTTTTTCTTAAATGGTTTGAAGCAAAACTTATTATTTCCCCTTTTTTGCCTAAATGGTTTGAAGTGATATTTATTATTTATGCTTCAATAAATTTCTGAAGTAAAATATTAGGACACGTTACTGTTGAGAAATATTCTAGCTTCCATAACTCTTTAAATACTGAAGTAATATTGTCGAAAATCGCGATGAAAATGGATATCATTATGATCTTTATTTTAAATCACATATTTTTCATTAAATGCATATTTTAGATATTATAGAGCTTCGAAGGTTTATTCCCATTGGCATCATATTGAAATTTTCGTATATTTCCTTAAAACAGTGTATATTTATCGACGGGTAAACCGGCAAATCCACTTAGCCATTTCTCAAGTAATGTGCATTTTAGATTAAGGAAATTCTACTGTAATTTTAAATCCACAATACGAGATTCCATAAAATTTATTCAGTATTTCTTAGTATAATTATGATCATAAAAGCTTATACAATGGAAGCAAACGGTAGAGTTTTAAAAACCACAACATGACTCTTCCAGGTTCGAGTTCCAATTTCACTATCTCGATATTTCTTTAACTTGTCCCCATTTGCGCCCTCGCTGAAAAAAAATTCTTTATCGAGGCAGGGGCGTCTCAGTCAGAAGTGCGCCAGGCTCGTAATCTGCACTTCCCAGGTTCGAGTCCCGCTTGGTCAGCATTGAGATTTCTCTCTGCAAAACTCCTCGCCCTGCCCACGGTCAGTAGGGGACACCGATGGGCTTGGAAAGGCCCTTCATCCGTCGGATGGAACATTAAGCCTTGACTCCATGTGTGGAAGAGCCATACATAAAAGAACACGTTGGATGGTCATTAACACGTTTGATTTCTCTGATTTGTCGAAACTAATTTTACAGTTAATTTTTTAAATGTTTTTGGAGTATCGTGAGAAAGCTTGCTAATCTTTTAGTACTGAGTTTTGAGTACGTAGTGTTTCTTCCCATCTAACTTCTCATCGGACAAATATTCCATCATCCGACAAGGGGGAACCAACGGTTCCCCCCTTGGCGGGAGGAACGCTTTGGACTCCTTGATTCTCCTAATAGCTGTTCCAGTCGGTCTCCTCCCCCAACCTTCTCTGAGCCTTCGAGTTCCTTGTGACTTGGTCATTTAGCACAATGTGTGCAAATAAGTGCGCTCAGAGATTAAACAACCTAAAGTATTTGTCGAATAAGAAGTTGGATGGGACGAACAATACGTACTCAAAACTCAGTACCAAAAACTAGCAAGCTATCTCAAGATACTCCAAAAACATTTAAAAAATTAACAGTGAAATTAGTTTCTACAAATCAGAGAAATGATTACTGGCCTCTGATCTAGGTCTACAGTCTGTGTTGAAAGAGTTATGCTCTCTGAGCTTAAAATACTCTGGATGAATTTGGCTCTTAAAAAATATTGTGGCTCACTTTGATCGTTACAAAGTGCAACAGAAGAGTATGACCATATAAAATTCTCGATGGATGGGTTGTACTGTTAAGAACACACTGTATGGTTGACTCTTGGTCAAATTCATCGAGTTTGTATTTAAGAGATTCATCCAGCTAATTTTTAACATTCAGTTCTCTTTTCTAACATATCTCCTTTTTACTCCTAATTGGCACTTGGGAGTCCTTATGGCTTGATCATAAGCCCTTCGTGTATCAGAAAGAGGACTCCTAGGTGTGAAACAACACAATATATGATGTTATTATCACCCATTTTGTAATTCAAAGGTTAAACTGCGTCTTTATAAGATTTAAATGGTGAACAAATATTTATGTAGTGAACCTCGTACTTTTGTGTGAGTCGCATCACTTTTAGGAAAACAGTGGATGCTACTGATTGTTTGCCTTAATCGAGGTCACCACATTAGAATCTTTTATAATCTACTAACACCTAGCAATTGAACTTAACAGCAAAAAAAAAAACTTTCATTCCCATTTTAATTGCTGGAAGAGTGAAGGGAATTGCTAGAATGAATCGATCAGAGCCTATCCTTAAGTTTTAAAAACAACCAATAGTTTTTTCTTTGATTTGTAAAGTGGGAAATAAGGAAACATGAACGTAGATAAACAAAAAGAAATAAAAAAAAACAATGTTTCTTTGTGATCGACAAAAAAAGAGAGAGAGAAAAAAGAAAAAAAATAATAATAGAAGGGAAAAAAACCAATAACCTAACCTCAGCTTTCAAACCTTAGAAATAAACCCATTGTACAAGAGAGTCCGTTTCCTTTTCTTTTTTACGAGATCATTTTACCGAATCATGAGAATCCTTCTTCTCCAAAGAAGTTAAACAGTTACAGAGAATGAAATATCAGCCAAAAGTAGAATAGACAAAGTGCAAAAAACTTCACAGTGCCTAACAAAAGATAAAAAAAATCTGAATTCCCGTAGAAAAGGAAAAACCGAGCGGGAAGAAAGAGAGGGTGACGACGTCATCCCTGGTGAGGAAGAGAAGGTCAGAAGTGAGCTGGCAGAAGGTGCGTCGTCAGCCTCACGCCGTCAGTCTCTGGGCGTGCCTTCCATAACAATTCGGGATTATGGCTAAGACTGGCTGAGGCAATGACGATTTTCACGTCCACTGAGGCCGTTGTCTTGAAGGCTGAGGCAAGAAGGTCTGCGTTATGAATTGGCAGCTAGACGGCTGTTCGTTCGCCGTCACGTGTCCGCACATGTGATCGCATTTTTGATGCGTCTTATCCAACGCCTCTCTCTCTATCTCAGGCGGTGTTTTTACACAGATTGTCCTGATAAGATATAGAGCTAGCTTGAACAAGCAGAAGAACGAGAAGACTCTGTGGTCATCCATGAACCGGTTGTCAACCCCATCACGTCCCAATGTCCTCCGTGGAGAAATAAATTGCCGGAGCTCGTTTCCCCTTGCCTCTTGAAATGTGTTTGGTTCCCGAAATCGAGGCAATTCCACTGAGGTAATTCTTCTGGATGCAGCCACCTCTGGAGAGGTTGGCAGCTCCACAATAGTCAGAGTCAAGTGACATTGTTTTGGTGCAGTTTGCAGTTAACCTCCTCGGTAGGAACGCGCAGGAACTGAAGGAGAAGATAGGTCGTGGGAGGCGGAAGGCAAGAGATACGACACGATGTGAGGAAGAGAAAGAGGAGGGGAGGATGGACGACGCTAGAGCTCTTGTCTTAACCACGAGTCGTGTGTGTTATTGCCCCTAACGTCTTGTGACTTACAGTTAAGGGAATGGGCCAACTTGCTTCATGTCTAATTACCAACTGTTAAACTGTTATGTCCCTGTGATTAAAGGCATGTTGATGAAACTCTGAAAACAAATGTTTCTAGTCAAGACGTGCTTTGTATTAAAGCAACAATAAGACGTGTCTCCATAAATTGATAGTTGCGCATTGCACTCTTATCTCATTCTCGCCCTGTTTGCTTAGTTGATGTTTTCATTAAAGTTAGAAGTCTTCTGAGAGCCTAGATATGAGAAAGAGAATTAAATGTTCACTTTAGCTGAGGGCAAGAAGAATTTCGTGCTACAGTCTAAGCGACAATTTTAAGTCTTTCTGCTTCAAAAATATCTGTGATGCTGTAAACTTTAACTTTTGGTACAGTAACATTAAAGACTAATACTTTAATTGAAATGGTAGAGAATATTCTTGAAATATTGCAACGAAATAATTTGATTTCAATGTCAGAATATATAGTATTTTTGCAAGTTCCATTGATTGCTTCTTTCATTTTAGAGACCCCATTGTAGATTTAAAATCAAAATCCAATTAACTTTTTTTTAACAGTCATCTAAATATCTGTCAATGATTAAAATATTTTTTTTAATTTTGAAACTTCAGTTTTTTTTGCAAATTTCTCTCTGTGTAAATATTAACCGAGTTATATTTAGGCAGAAAACCTTTTCTGGCAATTTTACCCATTGGTTGTTATTTTGATATTAAGACTAAAAAACAAAGAGGAAAAGAAAACCTTTGAAATTTAGGATATAGCTTTCCTAATTTCTAGTTGGTATGGGTTGTTTTACCTCTGAGCAGCACCTTTTTACACACAACGGTCTAAATGGCCACGTCACAAGAACACGAGGGCTCAGAGAAGGTTGGGGGGAGAGGACCGACTGGACAGTTGTTGGGAGACAGATGGTAGTCTCCCGTCAAGGCCATCCAGCGTGTTCTTTAACATGCACAAGGTATGGTTCTCCCGCACATGGGCCAAAGCTTTACATCCCATTCTATGGACGGTGGCTTTCACAAGCCTATCGGTGTCCTCTACTAGACCGAGGGCAGTATGGAGTGTTTTGTGGAGCGAATTCTCCAAGCTGGCCCAGGCGGGTTTCGAATCTGAGAAGCGCAGATTACGAGCCTGGCGCCCTACCGACTAGGCCACCCCTGCCCCTCCTAATTTCTAAATGCTGAGTGAAAACCCAATTAAAAATATACCCACCCTGTATAGAAAGCTTCTTTTCTTAAGAAATAAGACCGTCACTAAAGATTGCCATCACAAAAACCTATCTAGTGCCCATATTATCAACAATCAAACTCCATGGCACTAGACACGAAGTAACGGCATACTCATCAACAGACCAATTAAATTAATTCAATAGATTACTACTTAAAGTAGAAGTTTAAATTTTAACTCTAAAATTTTAAGCTACGTGGTTGCAATTTATGTAGCTGTAATGGTTATCCTCACCATTGGTGCTTTCTATAACGGATAAGAATGCCAAAAAAGAAGTATGCAAGAAAGTTCTCTATTTTTATTTAAGCCATTTCTTTAAAACAAATTGCTTAACCGTAGTAATTCTATGCTTTTCTAGCGCAAAATAGATCAGGTTAAAGAGTAAAGATTCATGCAACTTTATCTAGCCTATTCTGTACAGTAATGCAAACAGGCAGAAGAACCCAACGTCTAAATATAAAACAAGAGCCCCGATGTCTAAATATATATGTATATATATCCTCGTTCCTCTTTCCCTTCCTCTCCCTGTCGTGTTATATCTCATCCCTCCTGCTTTTCTCGCGACATCTTCTCTCTCAATTCCCCCCGTTTCCCCCAGAGAAGTCTGCAACAAAACAATGTCCTTTGACGTTTCCTATTGTTCAGATTCCAACCTCTTCAAAGATGCCTTCCTACAGAATATTAACCTCAGCCGAAGCGATTTCAGAAAGGGCATTAGAAAGCGTGGATAAAGTAATGGAAACTTTCATTTGCCCGAAAACCAAATCTAGCGATAAAGATCTCATTCAAACCTGAACAAATTTTCTATAACATTCGTATGGAATTGGTTGTTTGACACATAAAGTGTTCAATGTCAGGTCACAAAGACTCCAAGGGCTCAGAGTGAAGTGGGAGAAGGGACCTACTTGATAGCGTTGTTTAATGTGCCCAGGGTGTGACTGTCCTGCACGACTTAACGTCCCATCGCACCAACGGCATCCTTTCCAAGCCATCAATACCTCCTTTCCCCTGAGGGTAGGGAGAGAGCTTAGCAGAGATAAATCTCGACCTTGGCACAGTTGGTAGTCGAACCTAGAAACCTCAGATTTCAAGCCAGTTGCTCTATCGACTGGGCTATAGACTATAGACGAAGGGACAGTCCCTCCGTCTATAGTGTCGTCAAAGAAAATGAAAACCTAAAACATGTCTTTCTTTCTTGAAATTTGTTTCCTAAAATGACAAAAATTAATATATTCATTGCATATTTATACATGCACTTCTTATTTTTTTAATATTCGTTTTGTATAAAACATGGTTTTATATAGAGTTAAAGTTTATTTCTTTAGGTTTGAGATACCTCCTGATAGTATTTTTAAATGTCCGCACTTAAATGGATTTGATTAAGACATTTAACTCATTTTTAGTAATATTTTTCTACAGAAAGCAATTTTTCAAAATTACAGAGGGTTGATTGTCGCTTATATTGACCTAACATTCAAATTTCCACTATGTTTTCTGCATGGAAAATGCACATATGTACGCTTTAACACTGCACATCTATGCTTCAGTAATTGCTAAACATTGTTTTAAATATAGAAGTTAATATTTATACAGGCTTAATATTTAGACGAGCTATGATAAGATGATTTACTAATGAGTAAAACAGTTTTTCTAAAAAGTGGATTAAATATCGAAGGTTTAAATCTCTTTCCAGAATAATGATGGGGACAAAAAAAACTAGCTTTCCTGCTTTCAGAATCTCGACATAACATCTCAAATGATGGCTCTTTTCAGTCCTGTATTGTCTCACCTAGGAAAGAGAATAAAAACGATAAACAATTTCTGTATTTTTTACGATCTTGGTCCACTCATAACTTGAGTTTCCCAAATTACAAAGTAAATTTTTTTCATCATTGTTATCATGGGTGCTAATTCGGAAGAATCAGGCTCTAGTGGGATTTTTTATAAATTCGTGTTTATATTTTGTCGCACAGGAGAACTTTTCATTTTTCTCTACGCACCTTTAACCAAAATTCTCATTTGCTTTTCGCCTTTGGATAGTTGCAGGGATATTTCACGTCGTTACATTGATTTAAATTTTGACAAAAAAATGTCTCAGGAAGTAAAGGGCAGATTAGATTTGATATGTTCCCCCAAATTATGGTAAAAATGAAAGGAGCAGAAACAATCAAGACATTGTCGTATTTTATTATGATAAGTCCCCACCTCAGCCAATTAGCAAGGAAAATGGGATTTTTTGTGCTGCATGAGGATAATAAACTAGTGATAGTCGGTTCGTCCTGAAGGAAAAACTATTTTCTAAAGTTGCCAATGGAAAACGAGTTGCAAGTTGCCGGCAGAATTTGTTAAGAAAAGGTTGTAAAAGTTGGTAATAAAAAATGATCTGTGAACATGTGCGAAAAAATCACAGTTAATGTAGAAAACATTTCTTAATTCACTAGATCATGAGAGAATTCTGAGAGAAATAGGAATGCAATTCTGAAGAAATTATTGTTTCACATTGGGATAAATCGGTGTTGTTTTTTTCTTCATAGAACAAAATTCGGATTTACTCAGAGGAGACGAATCATCGCCGCATTTGGTTAAAGGGGACAAATCATCACCGCCAATGTAAATCTCTTGGCTATCACATTTTACAACCAAAACATCAAATTTCTAGCATAAATAGATATTTTGCAATATACATTTAAATTTTTAGCATTTTCTAACTTTTTTTCGCCATTTGAGGGAGTTATTAACGCTTACTCTTTTCGGTCTTTAACACTTTTTAACACTGGAAATTCGAACAAATGGAAGATTGGTAAAATGCAAATGATAATATTTAATTAATTCTTATATGTTACGTGTAAGAGGTTGTTTTACCTCTGAGCGGTACTTTTTGTCCCATAATGGACTAAATGGTCAGGTCAAAGGAACCGAAGAGCTCAGAGAAAGTTTGGCAAGAGGATTCACTGGACAGAAGACAAATGGTAAGCATGCGTTAAAGCCATTCAGCGTGTTATTTAACGTACACGGCAGCTCTCCTACACACGGCTTTACATCCCATCCGACGGACGGCGGTCCTTTCCAAGACATCGGTGTTCCCTTTCTGACCAAGGTCAGGATTTAGGGGGTTGGGTTGGGTTGTTTTACCTCTGAGCGGTACTTTTTGTCCCATAATGGACTAAATGGTCAGGTCAAAGGAACCGAAGAGCTCAGAGAAAGTTTGACAAGAGGATTCACTGGACAGAAGACAAATGGTAAGCATGCGTTAAAGCCATTCAGCGTGTTATTTAACGTACACGGCAGCTCTCCTACACACGGCTTTACATCCCATCCGACGGACGGCGGTCCTTTCCAAGACATCGGTGTTCCCTTTCTGACCAAGGTCAGGATTTAGGGGGTTGGGTTGGGTTGTTTTACCTCTGAGCGGCACTTTTTTGCTCACCATGGGCTAAATGGCCAGGTCACATGGACCCCGAAGGCTCAGAGAAGGTTGGGGGAGGGGACCCACTGGAGCAGCTGTTGGGAGACAGATGGTAGCCTCCCGTCAAGGCCATCCAGCGTGTTCTTTAACGTGCACAGGGTATGGCTCTCCCGCACACGGGGCCACGGCTTAACGTCCCATCAGACGGACGGCGGCCTTTCCAAGCCCATCGGTGTCTCCTACTGACCGTGGGCAGGGCGGGGAGTTTTGCGGAGATAAATCTCAACGCTGACCCAGCTGGGACTCGAACCTGGGAACTACAGATTACGAACCTGGCGCGCTACCGACTGAGCCACCCCCGCCCCCGATTTAGGGGGAGATAAATCTCAACGCTCGCACAGGTGGGACCACGAACCTGGAAACTGCAAATTACGAGACTGGCATGCTACCGACTGAGCTCTTGTACCTATGCGACACGAAAAGAATTCCTCATTTCTCTTAAAATGAAAAAGGTTGCGCTTTCCCATCGCCCTTGGGAGTAAGAGGACAAATCATTGTTACCAATGTAAACCTCCTGATCATCAAATCCACCACCAAAATTTCAAATTTCTAATGAGATAGAAAGACGACAGACCTTTTTTGTTTGTCTGTTTTTTAAACAAGGTACACATTCTTAATTTCCAATTATTAGCTAATTGTAGTTGGTCTTTATACAAAAGTGATAGCTTGCAAAAAAGAAAGAGTACAATCGTTCAAAAAAATATCCGAACACTATGGTTGATTACAGAATTCAGAAAAAATATCTGGCAACTATTTCTTTAGAAATTAACGATCTGGCAACCTTCGTGTCACGTGATTACAGAATTCAGGAAAAATATCTGGAGCGTGTACAGCAACTGTGTGCAGTTACCGTTCAGCAACTGGAGCGTGTGCAGTTACTGCACACGCTCCAGTTTGCTGTGAACGGTAACTGCACACGCTCAATATTTCCGTGAGTGAGCCCACACGATCTAGTATCAAAATAATATGACCACTTACAGTCGCTCAAAAAAGTATCCGAACACCATGGTTGATTGCAGAGTTCAGAAAAAATATCTGGCAACTTTTTTTTAGAAATTAATGATTTGGCAACCTTTATGTACTGTACACGAAGGTTGCCAGATCACTATTTTCTAAAAAAAATAGTTGCCAGATCACTATTTTCTAAAAAAAAAAAAAGTTGCCAGATATTTTTTATATATTCTGTAATCAACCATAGTGTTCGGATATTTTTTTGAGCGACAGTACAAGCAAATAATTTGTTTTTTTTCCAAATCGTGAAAAATGTTTTCAATTTATAGACACCTTTAATTCCATGGGACACTCAAATGTTTTTATTTTTCTCTGCTTCATTTGCCTTCAATTCGTTTAGGTTTAAATATCATTTTGCAAAACTCGATATTAGGAATCTTACTAATATATATAATCTTTTTGGTAAAACAGAAACGATGGTTCAAATAAAGGTACCATATAACTGTTCCCATCACCAAAAAAACCAATGAATTCCATACAAATGGCAAACTAATATGTTAAAAACCCTTTAGCGATAAACGAAAAACTTTTAAACGATATAATGCCAAAGGGACTATTATTGTAGTCGTCAGAAAACAAATCAAAACCATAATATTGATCATTACTCTGAAGAAAAAAAAAGCTTTCCGCTTTTCTTTGATCATTGCGATTTGTTTGGCTCATCGAATCAGCACAGGGATTGCATATCCTCCTCCCCTTCCTCTTATCCCTCCCTACCCTCGTCTTTTTCCACTCTTTTAAGAAGAGCACATCCATTGGAAGCTGACTGCTCGTGACAGTGTGATATCACATTTCGCCTGCAGCTCCATTTCAAACAATCAATAGTTCTCACGGCTATGCAAAGCCCAACGATCTAGCTGACTGAATGTGTTAAACAATCCCGCGTGCACACACAAACTCACACGCACACATATCGCTGACTGTCAGCGAAGCTGTTGATTTGTTCTCACTGTACTGGCCACGCAACGTCACTGCTATCGACCCGTTCCTCCACCCCCGCCAGCCGCTCTTTTGCCTCTGCCGCCGTGCCAACGACAGCGCAAGAGGAACGGGTAGCACTGAGCTTACAGTGATTTGGGCACAAGGCCAGTACAGAGTATACGTACACACTCCCTTTTGCTTCTTCAATGCGTATGTGTATGTGTCTGTGCGTGTTTGAATGCATTGAGAAGATGGTGAGAATTCTTTCACTAGACTTTATCTTCCACCTTCGAATCCTTTGCATCCCTTCTTCCCTTCAGCATCCGAGATGCCGAAGAGACATCTCGGAGGACCGCCATCCCGTTTGGTCAGTTGCAAGTGCCGATCACACGATTCGCGACGCATCCCAGTTCTCGTCTTACAGCAGTCCCCAGCCACCCTGAGGGATCTCCCAGTAAGTGTTCTCTGATATGGGATTGTACACCCGTGAAATTGAGTTCCAAGTCGCCCGAAGCATCTGTTAGTTCTAGGCGTTCCCTTTCGTCCTTCGCTCCTCTCCCCCCCCCCCACCCTCTCCGTTTTTCGTGTTTCTTTTGCTCTCTGTTTGTACAGAACTGGAGCAAATGAGAAGGTTAAGGAGCAGACTGAAGAGGAATGAGAGTACAGAAGAGCAGAGAGGAGAACGACCAGTTTTTCACCTATCTACCTCCCTCGAAATCGGAAATTCCAAGTCTCTCTCTCTCTCCATCTATCTCTTATTCTTTTGTTAACAAAGCAAGAACGGACGACGCATTAAAAGCCTCATTGCAAGATAAAGTTTACCGTTGCTCTCATAAGATGGCAGTAATCTTTCAAAGAGCTAAAGAGCAAACAAACTTCCGGCGAAGCGTATCCATTCATGGATGGGAGAGAGAGAGAGAACTGAAGCAACTGCGCAGGGATTTTTAGAGTTACGTGTATTGCTCTGAGTAGTCGTGCCCTCTGCTTGTCTCTTGTTGCTTTGGCAACCTTCTCGTTTTGTACTTTCGCGTAGGATTTACTCCACGCTTCTCTTCCCTTTTTTTTTTCAATCTTGAATGTTCGGATTCGTGAAAAAAAAAACGAAAACGGAGGTAACGCCTATGATAAACGCCCCCATTACGTTTCCAAGACAAGCCCATTTGCTGCATCATTTCATTTGAACTCAGGAGCCTCGGCTCTTTTTGTCAACAAACTTGAATGAGTTCCTTTTTCAGTCATTCTTCGTCGAGTTCTTGATTTCGCTATCATGCTGAAGCGTTAACTATCTTTGATCTTCAGAAAAACACTAATTTTTATTTTTTTTAAGTATCTATTGTTATTGTGGGGGTGTCAGGGTTTGGTTCAATTGGTAGTACGCCAGGCTCGTAAGCTGCAGCTCCCAGGTTCGAGTGCACTTGCGTTGGGATTTATCGCCGCTAAATCCCACCCTGCCCTCAGAAAAGAGACACCAATGGACTTGGAATGGCCGCCGTCCATCAGATGGGATGTGATCCCATGTGAGGACAGCCATAGCCCGTGCACGTTAAAGAACACTCTGGATGGCCTTGACGGGAGTCTTCCATTTGTCTCATAACAGCTGTCCAGTGGTCCTCTTCCCCCAACCTTCTCCGAGCCCTTAGGGACCTTGTGACTTTACATGTAGCCCAATGTGTGCAAAAAAGTATCTCTCATGGATAGATTTGATTTGTTTCACAAATAAATCTAACTTTACTGAATAAATTTTTATCCTTTATTTTCCACTTACGTTTTAAAAGCAACTTAAACGGAATTAATATTACTGTCGTCTCCCCTCTTTTGCTACAATAGCATCCTTTGCGACAAGATGAAATTGTGATAAACATCCAGACCATGAGCAAAATTTCTAATTCCCGTCTCTTAGGAAAATTCAGAATTTGATTCTCTCTTGTACAGTCCAATTCCCCAGAATATATACAAACTCTTTTAAGACCATGGCAATGTTCCAGAATAGATAAAGCCCACTTTCTCCTTACAGAGAAGTTCATCTTCATCTCATGAGAAAGTTGGCCAACTAGTGCTTCTCTATAGTGGATCTTAGCAGCCGTAATGGTCATCTCATATGCATATCTTTGCAACAGTAACTGCTACTCGGATAACGCATGTGTCGCGGCTGACTTGGAGCTATGAGCAGAGCATGTATTTTCCTGTCTCCGTCGGGATTTTTACGCTAACCTTTTAATTGCATTCATGAGTCATCCCTGGTGCTGCCTTTCAGAAGAGTACGGACGCGAGTAAAGGCCATCTTAGCATTTCTGGGCTACTTACTTACTATTTCATTTTGATGTCTGCTAATGGTCGGTATTTGGTCTGAATCACAGCTCAGAGATTTCTAACAACACAACAGGAGATGACAATGGCAAATTGTATATCGCCGTCTGGATTTCAAATTTAAATCACGACGTACCGTAATATTCACTTATGTTAGATTCTAGCATTGATGGCATTTTTTTCTGACTTTATTTTTCTTTCATTAAACGAAATCCGGAAAATCTATCTGATATTTAAACTTGATAATGTAATATAGTATCTCATACGTAACGACTGATACCCATGTTTTCATCTATTGCATTTTGAGAGCGAATAAATTAAAATTAGTTCATTAAATTGTTTGTGTATGTCTTTTGTTACTAGTCAGTTTCACACGACTCACTGTTACGAATTGGCATCGCAATCCGACCATTTAGCACTAAATAGAATCATATGGACATCAGATGGGTATTCTAAATCATATACAAGTGAAGCAGTTTTTCACCTATCTACCTCCCTCATGTGACATAATTGTAAACCATCCATAATTGGTTATCACGAAGCAATCACAAGCATTCATCCAAATGGATATCACAAACCATTCATAAGCAGGTATTGTAACCATCCACTGGTAGTTATTGCAAACTGCTATTAAGTGAATATCATAAACCTTCCAGAAATGAGTGTCTAAACCATTCATATGCGAGTACAGCAAATCATTCAAAAGTAGGTAGAGAAAAATAGCCAAACCATCCGTAAGTGTGTATTACAAGCCATCCGATATATTAGGTTCAGTGAATTATACTCCAGTTACCATGAACTTCATAATCAGTTGAAAGCAAACTAAAGCTTAAAAATATATGATGTGTCCTAAATTTCTTCTGTCCCTATCTTTGATGGTGAATTCTGTATAGAAAAAAACTTTGGCAGCTAAGTATTTAACTTTTTTCTATCATTTCTATCTTTAGTCTGTCATTGCCAATCACATAAAAGACAAAATAAATGATCCCGGTTTAGTGGGAAGATTCTAATTGAAAAAACACGATTTCAGTTGAACCACTTGAGATAAATATTGATGAAACAACAGCCAGCTTTGTTGTCTGTTTTCCAATATAAGTTCCCACGATCTCAAAGCACATCACACTTCTCAACAATCACAACAAGTCTTCAAGAAATGCAAAATGTATACTCAATACCACAGAGATATTCTCGGGAGAGGTAGGTATCCGAATCCAGATATGACTGTCACCAAAGACGGTAACGTTTTCCTCTTCTTCTGTAGTCGACCCACGTCCTGATCCCCTACCGCAGCGACCAGAAGTTGATATGTGTCTCCACGGAGCGGACTAAT
Organism: Ryuthela nishihirai; assembly: GCA_038380435.1. Classification (NCBI taxonomy): domain Eukaryota; kingdom Metazoa; phylum Arthropoda; class Arachnida; order Araneae; family Heptathelidae; genus Ryuthela; species Ryuthela nishihirai. The sequence continues at coordinate 29,659,891 of JAWZYU010000016.1, read as the reverse complement.
CTCTTTGGTCCTTGCAGTGCGCTGGGCCACCACGGCAAACCAAATACATTACCGAGCTTATCTGTCAACTGGGCCGTGAGCTCGTGCTCCACGACAGGGCCCTTCAGCGCTGCAATGACGACAAGGAGCAGAGGAGATTGGGCCAACTGGACGGAGAGATGACTTGGGCATTGTTTTCCCATAAACCGTCTGCCTCATCAATCATAACTGGTGGCAGCAAGCACAGACTCCCGGTTGGTGGGAAACTCCACGGAGAAAGCAGCACGAACCACCGTGACACTGGTGGAGGTCAGGATCTGGTTGTGTATGGAAGGGGTTGCTCGGTTGTAGATTGGCCGTGGTTTCTTCTCCCCTCTTAGTGCTCCTCCCACCTCCCGGGAGAAGGAGAGGAAATCTCCCGCCTCCCCCACTTCTTCCTCTTCATTTCATACTATTTCTCTCCGTCTCTGGCATGTGACATGTCGTATGATAGATGCTTGAGACATCTGTTGACATTATCTTCCATATTCGATGGGGTGCACTTCTTGGCCCTTTTTCTATCACGTTGATTGATCAAGCTGTTGAATGGCAACATTGGTCTACTGATTGTTGAGTAGAAGGCAAAGATCCATCAAGGCGTCGTCGTCTTGCTTTTATTGTTTCACTTCTCTCTGAATGCCTATCTTCGTTTCTATCGAAATATCTGTATGTTCGACAGCCTGTATTTCAAAATCTTGACTGCTTATTCCTTTGTGTGAATCCGCAACTTCAACTGGGTTGTGAACTCTTTTTGTACATGAGACGCATCTACTACCAAATGAAAAAGTATCCTAAACTAAGAATCAAAGGAATCAGTTCTCATTACATCAGAATCATAATATTCTGATACAATGAGAATCCTAAGATTTTAAAGATAATCATCAGAATCATAATATTCTGATGCAATGAGAATCCTAAGATTTTAAAGATAATCATCAGAATCATAAGATTCTGATATAATGAAAACTGATTCTTTCTATCTTCTGATCTCGATATCTCCGAACTGATTCTCTATATTATGAGATAATCCATTCATAAAAGGAATCAGTTCTTGTGATGTAGATAATTTTCTTTTGGAAAAGCAATCAATTGAGAATGCATTTTGGATACACACATATACTATAAGAGATTGCTGCGATAACTGCTACTGCGGTTAACCAGAACAGAGTTCACAACTTTAAATCTGACCTCTTGCCCATTATCTATCGACGTGATAAGGACAGGTTACTAAAACCCTTAAAGAAGGTTAAGTAACATTTTATCACTATGAAAGCTTAATTTTAATTACGTTATGCAATTTATATGATTAAACTGGTTTAAACTGTTATATATCGGTGTATCCTAAATGCATTCTAAATTGACTGATTTATTTTAAATTTAAGATTAAATGCAAAATGAGTCCTTCGACAGTTTAATGATTATCTCAAAACTATGAAGAGAAAATGTAAACCTATGAACAGAAAATATTTAATAGCTAATTGTGGCAACTTTAAACCTGATTTGTATAACTAAGTCATTTTTAACTTCTAAACAATGAGTTTAATTTCAATTCCTAAATTAGATTTTGAGCAAGAAAGAATTGCATAACCTTCTTTGTAAAATCCGCTTTTCTTTGGGATATTGAATTAACGAAATTTTTAAGCATGCGTGTTCAACAGCAAAAATGTGTACAGTCACTCAAAAAAGTATCCGAACACTATGGCCGATTACAGAATTCAGAAAAACTATCTGGCAACGATTTTTTTAGAAATTAGTGATCTGGCAGCCTTCGTGTCACGTGACACTTAGGTTGCCTAGTGTAGTTGAGTAGTTTTTAGAAATTAGTGCTTAGGTCACTAATTTCTAAAAAAATCGTTGCCAGATATTTTTTCTGAATTCTGTAATCAGCGATAGTGTTCGGATACTTTTTTGAGCGACTGTATCTTTAACACTTTATTTTTCATCTTTGTTAGATATTTAATCACAAAATTAGATAAGCAGCAGATAAAATTATATATGCCATTCAAGAATGGGACACAATTTTAAAAGAGTAGCTAATATTTAATTATCTTGAAATATTAAACAGTTAATTTTTAAGTTTGGTAGGAAAAATAAATTCACACATTAAAAATTAAAACGAGAAGCCATCGTCTCAAGCCAACCTGCAAAATAATAATTATCTTTGAGAAACCAATAATTAATTTCTTCTTCAAATATTAAATCGTTAATTTTTAAATGAATAATTAAAAATATTTGCAGACAATAAAACTCACGGAATCTTTCACATAGCAAGCTTTATATTATAAATTCTTTTCAGTTTCAAAATTAATATCCATTCTATTGTTCACTGAATTGCGTTTTCTTATGTCTTGTGATTTGGGAAACAAAACTAGTTCTCTAAAAATTCAAGCATAGCATAATCATATAGAGTTTAATATCAGGAAAAAATGTAGTTTAGAATAATACCCCATTAGCAGTAATTGAACATTTTTATATATTTCGCTTTTTTCTTTCGAATGCAGTGTTATAGATAATTTTTGTAAATATTTTCTATTAAATTGATCTTAGACAAGGAATTATACGAGCGAAAAAGGTAATCGATAATTCGTACTGTTTTGAGATTCACATTAAGAACGCACCACTGCCAGAGGTGGGAGAAATATACGACCGCCACAAAAATGTAGTCCTCTCAATAATGGAATTTTAAGCATGTTTAGTTGTCAGAAATACCTTATCCAAATCATACGACACATGCACAGTTGCTTGTTGCTCAAAAAGTTATGTTCCGATTTTCAAAGGATGAAATTGCAAAATTATGAGTGCGGGGCATGCGCACTTGGCTCCTGCGCCGGGAAGAAGCGAACTCAAAATCTGAGCTGCTAGGAAATATCCCGAATGTTAATTTTTCTGAAATCACTGCAGTAAACCAGAACAGAATTCAGAAAGAGAAAACATTCTCAACGTTTCTTTCAAGACAACCGGCTTGAAGGCACAACATAATCATCGAAAAAACTGGCAAACGTGTAGGGATAACGGCATTTTCAAAATCAAGACCGGTTTTTTTTTAAAAGCAACAAGTTTTCGAAAGTCAAGTGAAAGTTTGAGAATTTGCGTACACTATATTACTCATCATCATCATCATCATCCTCAAGCAGCCATGGGCTACGGAGGTCCAACCAGACCGTGCAATTTAGTTCTCCAAGCAAGTCTGTCCTGAGCTACATCTGCTGCATCCGGCCACTGCACACCAATTTTAACAAGGTCCTGTTTGACATTGTCTGCCCACCGCATTCTAGGTCTCCCCCTCTTTCGGAGGCCTTTAGGCACACTCTTCATAACCCTATTCGCCAATCTACAATTATCCATACGGTCAACATGGCCAAACCAGCGGAGTCTCTCTCTGCACAATATGCTGCTTAAAGGAGGTTGCCGACTCCTTTGCCTAACCTCATCATTAGTTACAAAGTTAAACCACCTAATGCCCAAGATACTGCGTAAGCATCTAGTTTCTTGTTATCTTGTTTACAAAGTGTCGAAGTTTCACTACCATAACTAACTCTAGAAAGACCAAACTATTATACAGTCTAAATTTAGTCTTTAGGCGTATACACCTATTTCTCCACACTCTCCATAGATTCTTAAAAGTCCCGGCAGCAATCTATTACTATTAGCGCTTAATAGGCAAAAATAATGTAATAATCGATAACAGTTTTTCAACTGTAATTAGTGCTTATATTAAACTGAAGATAAATTATTAATATAAAATTTTTTTGATCTAACAAAAATTTTAAGTTTTATAAACCCGTCCCATGGCCGAGTGGTTAGCGCGCTTGGCTACTGATCTAAGGGACCTGGGTTCGAGCCCCTGGTAAGGCATAGATGTATGTGTCGTTTTTCTGCTGAGCTCCTGCCATCCTCTCAGACCTTCTACTGTGGCATATAAACTGTCAGATCTCTGTGGCAAGCAGCTGCTTGAGGGGGAATTTATTTATTTTTATTTATAAATTATTGAACGAAATCACAAACTTTTTCAGTTTTTCAACTTCTTAAGAGTCAATATACATCCCTTCTTTCAATAATTCATTTGATCCATAAGTGATCTAAAATTGGCATTCATAGGAATAGAAATCTGCACATCTTTATGTTAAAATTATATTTTGCTATAAATCAATTAAAACGTGTTCGAGAATTATGGAAGATCGCATTTTAATATATGTATTTTCGACGACTGTCACTTCAAACACATCAAGGAAATGCAGATTAATTATCTAAACGAATCAGAATAGCAAATACGCCGAAACTAATTGAATAGTCTTACAGTGAATGATTAATATAAAACCAATAAAAATATTTGCAGAGTGAGAAATACATCTGAATTTAGGATCGCATCGCTGCATAACAACACATCTTCTGGCCTCAAAAGGTCAATAATGAAAATACTCACTAAGATATCTGCCTGAATTTTGACGACTCATCTTAAATGTTCAGAAACCATGGCTCCAGGCTTTTAGGTCGTATTCAGACTCCACTTTCTTCTAGATCCGTTCATGCGAAACAACAAAGCCAACTTCCAAAAGACAGGTAACTAAACACCACTCGAAAAGCAAATAAAAATTACTTTCATGAATAAACAAACGGATTTATTTACTTCTTCTTCTCTCCTGCTTTCGACAAACAGTATCCAATCACTATATTACAGAAAACAGTTGCAAAAGTGATACTGGAAGAACAAAAGAACTAGTAACCGTTGATTCTCCAAGATTACGAAAAAAAAACATTTAGTATAAGTGTTTCTCTTTGCTCGAATGTTCTGCAGTTTAGCTTAAGGTATGTCTGTTTAAATATTTATTCAAGACATGATTACTTCCAAATATTCTGCTTTGCCATTCTGCAGTTAATTCTTTTTGGTATCAAGCTACGATAAAGTAAGCTAAAGTCACCCAGGGATGAAAATAATCTCTTTAAATTTATCCGGTATTCCTTTCACAGTCTTTAGTACTTATAAAGTTAATACATCAGTTCTGGCTTCATAAAAAAATTTGAATAACCAGAGCTAAAGTAATATTCAAAACACGTTGCAAACTTCAATTGTAGCTATCGCAATTCAACAAAAAAAAAAGAGAAAAAATATCTTCTGCCTGTATTTACAAAACTGCTACCGATACAATCGATCGCCATTTTTGCGAAACAAAGCCCTCAAGTGACACAACACACATATACAGCAATTCTTTCCGAAGATGCGTTCACTCACTGCCTGTCTCTATGATCAAATATTATCGAAAAGTGTTTTTGTCTTCACATCTGTTTTCCTTCAAAGTACATTAACGCGTTCTGGTTCCTACCACTTGAATAACTAATGGACAGAATAGAAGATGTTGCGTTTTGATGCTACAAATATGTGGGAGGTGTGTGTGTTTGATGGAGGGAGGTAGAATCTACTCCCTGAAACTGAGCAGTAAAAGATTTCTCACGAAACGGCATTCGTTTGTACATATCGGTTATTTGCTGCCCGCAGGTATTTCTGATACATCCATAGACAAAAGCTGGAACTAGAAAACTTCGTTTTGATACCAAGCGTTCACTGAGAATGGGAAGCCTTACTGCCACTAATCAGCCTATGCTTCCACCGCTTACCCTGAGGCAAAAGACAACTGGTTCCTTCTTTTCCCCGTGCTCCAAGGGAGGAAGGATAGAACATCCATCATCTCCGCACAGATGAAATGAATCATTATTTCTATTCTTTCGCTGTTGGAGCAATTTTGATTGCCAGCATTTTGCGATGAATACGTATGTCACATTTCTGATGGTTGCTCGTTACAGTTCATTTCATACCCCTTACCTTGCAGAAAGAGTGGTATTTCTTCCTACAGTTACGATTAAGTGGTTTACCACATTAATTAATATTTGCACATTTTTAATCCTGAATTAGAATATCATTGTGGCTTTCATTTGCTTATCATTTCCTTAAAACTATTCGACATGAATATAATCAGTATCGACTCTAGAGGGGGAAGGGAGTGACAAGTTCCTTTGAGAATGCTTGTAACCGGAACGGAGACGAAAAAATATTAAACCTACATATATTACACGTATTTTTCAAGACACTAAAACGGAGATAAAAAATACATTTTGGAGCCGCGTTCAGCCTAGATCTTATCCCCCCCATTTCGCTAGGATCACTTGCCACCTCCTCACCCCTATTTTTATTATGTTCGGCCTAAACATAATATAGGATATATCGGGTTTTCTGATGATAATTTTGCTGTTTTTGTCGACGAGATAATGACGATTTTTTTCAAGCTCTCTGTGAGGTTGAGAATAACCAATACCTATTGAGGCCAATGAATTAAAAAAAAATAGAGCAGGTTAACTACTGGTTACAGAAAAATGCGGTGAGAAATCTCATCTCCCCAATTGTCGAGTGTCTTCAATGATCCGTCACTCACTAAAGAGTACAAATATTGTTAGGATTTTACTTTAGCTCTGGTTATTTAAATTTTCTATGAAGACAGAATTGATGCATTAACTTTTATAAGTACTAAAGATTGTGAAAGGAGTACCATACCAGATAAGAGATTTCGGCACGAAACTTTATCGATAACCAAACGGTAAAATAAAATAATAAAAATGTTTGACTTTAAAATCTTGCTGCATCTGTACAATATTTTGCATAAATATTATACCATGCTGCATGTGTTTATGTCATTTTTGACAGTTAACCAAGATGGAGCCACATGTCACAAAGACTGCGTGAAATCTTTATGCAACAGAAACCAATTGCTTTGAAAGGTAAATAGCTGCTGGAAGTCTTTTCGCTTATTGAAAATCCCAGTTTATACACTTCGGCAAAATAAGAACTACGAATGAGGAGTCAAAGGATAAAAAAAAACAAGTCTCCTGCAGATGTCACGAACACACAACTCCCTTCATCAGCATTTAATCAAGCTATTTATATTTCTGAATTTTTCGTCTCGCATCTCAAAGAGCTGATCGCATCGTTATCATCAACGCGCAATCTACACAAATAGTTCTCCTCCTTCGGCTCCTTCCTCTTTCCATTGCGATTGCTGCATGAAGTTAGTTCTGTCTATGCGAGAATCTTTGCTTACGTGTATACATGTGTGTGTATGCGTAAAGACAGGTTTAGCCTATGCTAAACCACACAACAGCGCCTCTGGTATTTGCGACCACATTGCGCGGTCTGGAGGTAAAATATGCAAGCCCAGATTGAACATCTGATAGAAACGTCTGAGTTTGTCATGTGCTCGTGATGAGTCCCTCGTCACCGACGTTATCACGCGCATGTAAATGGTTGCAAATGAGGCACCGAAGCCTTCGTGGGAGTCGAGATTTCGCGGTTCGTAGCCTTAAGGACGAGAAGGAAGTGAGAATGTGTGCGGCTTCCGGGTATTGAGAAGGATGCAAACGAGGAATAGAGGAGAAGTAGGAGGTGATGGAAAGATGAGGAAGAGCAGGTGAGGATGAGAGGGAAGCAACATGGCTGTTGTTAGCTCCTACACAAACCTATCACGCAGCCATTCCCAGTACTCTGATAAGCCACCGCTCACAGAACGAATGGGTAACTAAGCGAACACCATTCGCGTTAGTCCTAACAAAGCCCAGGAGATCTCATTTTTTGTGCTGTATTTTTTTTCTTTTCCTTTGGCGATAAGTGGCAGTTTGGAGTTGAACATGAACGTAAAAGAAAGCATATGAATTACTCTGGGAACAAAAACAAATTGATGTTTTGTTGTGTGCGGGATCCAGCACCATAGTTTGTATACAGATTCTGACTGCTTATCCTTCCCAGCTGCCGCCTCTTCATGCTCATCTTCTTTTATATGTCTTTTTTTCTTCCTTCAATCTTCTCTTTCTCCTTCTGCTCTTTTCCATCCCCTGCTACATCTTCCTGTTGTGTCTGGTGGCGACACTAATCCACACGAGTATGCCATCGTCGCAAACTCGCTGCGAAATGAAGGTAAACCTGCGGAGAAGGAAGCACCAGAAAACCGTTGTCAGTCCTTGGGGACTCACTAGCAGCAAGAGTTTGGCAGCAAAGCATCTGCTACGATACAGGCATGAATGCATCATAGCTTAAACCAACAGCAAAGGCGTACGAGTTGTTTAAACCGACATATTGCAGCGGTGCTGCGGCCAAGGTTGCCCTTGGGAGCGCCGAGCTGAGAAACGTTGAAAAAGCGCAGCAAACATTCTCCAGCTAGGAAGCAAGGAAAGCTCAATACTTATTATACTTTCTATGAATTATCAATAAAGACGGAACAACTTGGATGCGAGAAGATCTCTGCATGTTTTCTTTTCTTTCGTGCTGTATCCTCATTTGTATGAGTGCGTGTGAGTGAATATCTTATTTTCGTTTTTTTATATTATGCCACCTTCTTTCTTCTTACAGCTTTAAACCAAGTTAAGCTTAATAAACTTTTTTCTGGTTAGTAAATGAATCTTTATGACGAAAAATTTAGTGGAAGATTTTTTTTGAAACACGTTTTAGGAATGTCGTTATTATTTATAAATAAATTATTTGAAGTAGAGATGCTTTTCAGAAAAAATGCTGCAGTATTTTTTACACAGTTTACGATATTTATATACATATATATATATATTGCAGTGTTCTTGTTTCAAGGCTGTGAATATCACAAATGAGTAAGGAACTAAGAATGCGCAAGTAATTAACATGTCCGGTAACTAATTTAAAGCGTGGTGTTAAATAAGTGAGATTTTTCCATACTTAATTGCAAGAAAGAATAAGATGTGCCAAAGGAAATTGTAACTCAAGATTTGTTTCCTTTGCACAAATTGTTTCCTTCTCTCTAATTTCGTCATTCGTGGTCTTGATCTCGTTAGCTTAACAAGTGTACAAAACACAGTGGAGGATTATTTTCAATGGCAATTTGTTTCAGAGAAAGAAAACTATTTCTACAGCATAAGACGCTGTTTCTTTTGTTCACATAAATGTTAATTTCACCGAGGTTCGAGTCTTCTTCACGGTCTTTCTTATTCACTCCTTTTTAACGAAACTTTTTTTTGTCTCTGAGTAGCCCCTACTTTCTAAAATGGTCTGAAGAGCTGAGTTACAAGAACTCTCATGCTCGAAGCAGATAAGAAAGATTAAGGAAATCCGCTGCCAGCTGTTATGAAGAAGAGAGAGCATCTTCAGTTACAGACAGAGCGTTTTATCTTGAATGGTAACTTTCTCTTGAACCAAAAAAGCTTTCGACATAAGAATGGTGTCTTTCAATCTAGTCGTTGTCTGCTTTCCCCAAAATGCAAGGAGTGAATAAGAAATAATATTCGCTGATTATTATTGAATCTCGAATCTCTAGCATAAGACGTTGACACACTACCGACAAAAACAGTTCTTACCTAAAATAAGAAATTATTGACTTTCCTATTGCTTTTTATGCATTCCTACTCCAAAATCTTTTTTCATACTTAGCTCCTATTTAACATTACTTCAAATACCCATTATAAAAAATGTACGTTAACGAAGCGTTTTCTTCTATTTTATGATTCATTCATTCATATATCTCTGTTATTATCTCTGCTCAATTACTGATACCTACGTCTAAGACAGTCTGAGAAGTATTTCAGCCCAGTTGGAGTAGCTCTGTTCTGGATACTCCCTAAACAAAGACATCATTAATGTAACTAGCCATAATGAAATAGAATTCTTCAAATAATGCCTTTTCAACACCCTTAATATCATTCTCTATAAGAGAATGAAACGTCGTACTTTTAAAGTATTTAAAACTAATATTTTCGAAGTATTAAAAGTAATATAATTGAAATATACACTCCCCTAACAAAATATTCAGGGCTTTTTTGCTTTTATATCAATGGGAATCTAACTTCAAAGCTCTATAGCTTCTAAAATATACATTTAATGGAAAAACGTGAGTGAAAAGAAACGAAGATCATAATCAAACCTATTTAAATCGCTGTTATCAACAATATTCGGTACTTAAAAAGTTATGGAAGCTGAACACGAAGTAAGCATCATAAAAATCTACCATCATGGAAATTAATTAAAACTGAATAATCAGTATTGGTACAAACCATTTAATAAACAAACATACCTTTTAGAAGTTTAAGTAATAATTATTTCAATATCGAAAAAAATACAAACGGCTTATGAAATAAGATAATTTGTTGTCAAATATCCTAGCTTACAATCTACAGATCTCTTTAAATACAGAAACGGTGAAATTCGAGATTTATGTAGATTAAATTATGACCTTTAATTTATCATTAGTCACATTTTTCCACTAAATGAATATTTTAGATGTTACAAAGCTTAGAAGTTAGATTCCGATTGACACAACTCGGAAATTTTCTAATACTTTAGAAGGTCAGTCTATATAAATACGTAATAAACAAAATGGTGCCTTCAAGCAAACGTGGCAAATATTTTAAAAGAGCAAGTGCCTCCTTGCGCCTCTTTTAACTCAAATCTGGAGGCCATTACAGTATGGGATAGAATCCCTTACAAGCAGAAATCCCTTTTCTCTCATTTTAAAATATTGTCCTCGCAGTTATTATCCCGAGAGATTTCAACCAACACATTACTGCAAAGCGAAGATCAAAATGTAGTAAGGTATTTCAATTTCTCCTCCAGATTCAGCTGCGTAAATAAATTAATGTGTTTGAAATTCGAATTATTAAGCTTATTAAACAGAACCTTTTGATTCCACAAATACTTTTCTGCGAGACAGTTGCAAGAGGATTATGTAAGATTCAATTTGCTCTTGTCGTAGCCTTATATTTCATGTATAAGTAGGCTTTAAATTCAACAGTTTACCTTTGCTGTCACTTCTCGAGAAATTATGAAATACACTCTAATAGGGAACGCAATGCTAGAATGTAATTGGAAATTATTTACGACTGCACAAATCAATTTCTCTTCATCTACTGCTATTTCTGCACTTTGAAATATTTTATCTCTTCCCGATTCGCAGTTTTCTTTACTCTTACTTTTAAACTTGATATTTAAAGATTGATTATTTTACTTCTCTGTTGTTCTTTAATTCCATTAATGCTTCTGAAAAAATTAGCTTGAAATTACGAATTTAAATTCGTTGCTTAAAAGTTCCACTTTAATGTAGCTTTGACTTTGCAACTGAGTTAATATGATTTAGAATGCACTGAATCTGAATTGGGTTAAGTTACCTCTGAACGGCACTTTTTTGCATACCATGGGCTAAATGGCCAGGTCACAAGGACCCCGAAGGCTCAGAGAAGGTTGGGGGACGAGACGCACTGGAAGACCTGTTGGGAGACAGATGGTAGCCTCCCGTCAAGGTCATCCAGCGTGTTCTTTAAATGTGCACAGATTATGGCTCTCCCGCACACGGGGCCACGGCTTAATGTACCGTCCAAAGGACGGCCGCCTTTCCAAGCCCATCGGTGTCCCCTATTGACCGTGGGCAGAGGGCGAGGAGTTTTGCGGAGATAAATCTCAACGCTGACCCAGCTGGGACTCGAACCTGGGAACTGCAGATTACGAGCCTAGCGCGCTACCGACTGAGCCACTCCGCCCCCACTGTATCTGATATTTTTCTATTAAATACAATAAAAAATTCTAACCTCTGAACACATTGATTCCATACGAAATTGAGAAATAATAGCATAAATTTAGCAATAACTTATATTCATGGGTTATTAAGTAATAAGAGCTGGTTTTTAAAAATCTGTTTATGAAAAATTTATTAAATTCATTTTTTTATAAAAATATAAAAAACTGTTTCAGATCTCTCATTCAACTCTTGTCACATTTTTCAATAAAAAAAAACCTGTAAAGTTGAAAAAATTAATTCTCTTCAAGCAGCTCAGATCCGACAAGAGCCTATCAGTAGAAACTGTCATAGAGAAGATTTGTGAGGAAGGTAAGACTTTAGCAGAAAGACAACACAGAAAGGAAATACCCATGTCTTATCCGGGCTCGAATCTAGGTCCTTTTGTTCAGTAGTCAAGAACGCTAACCACTCTTCCAGCGGGATGGGACAATAAAAATAGCAATCCAGATACCTGTAATAGTTCGTTATCCTGTATATGAGACTTCACCACATATAGAGGTGTACTGCGGCAGAACGAACACCTTTGCAACCAACAATACGCTGCAGATTTCAGTACCTTAACATTAAACGGGAGAATAGATAAACGTCTAAGTTTTTTTGATGCATTTTATTTCGCCTTATACATCACATTTTCCTTCATAACTTTGCAATAATTGCTTATGACAATTAGACACTGCCCAATATGATTCCGTTGTTCGTCACGATTATAAATAATATCTATTTAAAATTACGTATTTCGCATCAAACAAGACTGGCCAACGTGGTATGTACTGGCATGGAAACCATATCCTGAGAAAGCTTCTACATTAACTAAACTGATGTAGAAAATTAAATATGGAAGTTTCCTCAATATGGATTATGCCAGCAATGACCTAAATGCATTACTATAATAAACGTTAATAATAATGAAACACAGTCTAGCCACTCTGCCTAATACGATAAGGCTAGTTATTGCATATGGAGTAATTTGTAAGAGTAGTTTTGACGATAGAACTTGAGTATTTTCAGCAAATTATAGACGTTTATTGAATGTAAAAAAATTATTTAGTCTCCTACAAAACATAAATAAAAAAATGTACACGTGAGGGCAAATCTATAAAATAAAGGTCATATTTTCTGCAAATGTTCTCTAACATTCACATCAACATGTTTATTGGTTGTATCGAATTTCCCTAACAGGTAAATAACAGAGAAGAAATCCTATAATGTATTACCACCCAATAACAAACTTTTAATACGTAACAGCCAAAAAAACTCTTCGTTATTTGTCTGCATATGTTATATGTTCAGTAACGAAGGAGGCCAAAGGCACATTTAGGTCTCTTGATAAACACTCTCGAAGAACGAAAAGAGGAGAAACGAGAAAAAAAACAGAGGGAGTGTTGCAACTGCTGTAATGAGTCCAACCTGGGACTGCGAACCACCCCTATTTAATTCACAGAAGAAAATTTCCTTGACACTCCTCTAACGGAAACGTCAGTGAAATGCATGACATGGTCTGCGATGAGATTCAAAACTGCGGAAAATATCTAACCACAACGAGGTCTTGTCGCGTTTGCAGCTCATGAAATATGGATGGTGCTGTCTGCAAGTAAAACAGCTCTTCTCTAGAGGAACGACTGCCGAGTATAGGGCCTGGCGGGCCGTGAATGAATCTCTGCATCTCTCGTCCTTCCTCTCCACATCCCTGGACAGCAGAGACAGAGTAAGACCGACGTAGCCCCATACCAAGTGCATAGCTTCCACTCCAAGAATAGGGAGTTTTTTGCTGCATTTTTTTTCCACCACTAGAGCACGAACTGACCAGCTATGGCACTAGAGATACATAAGCCGTAATCCCCTAGATGGAATCTTCGTGGCGCATGCCTAGATACGAAAGATGCTTTCGTTTCCTAAAGAAATGTACTTAAATATCATCATCAACTGGTGATAGGAGAAGGTAGCAAAAATGTATTTGAATTTTTACTTTCATCTTTGAAGTCATATTAAGAGTTTAATTAAGTATTTCTAGCTGTTTTTTTATTTAGTTTCTCGTCTCGAGCAAGAGTTGTTGTTTTAGCTCTGAGCGGCATTTTTTTTTTGCTCAAAATGGGTTAATGAAAAGGTCACATGGACCCTAAGGGCTTAGGGAAAAATTAATAAAGGGAATTTACTGAACATATGTTAGGAGACAGATGGAAGTCTCTCGTCAAGGCCATCCAGAGTGTTCTGTAATGAGTACTGTGCACTCTGTGTCCAGTACACATTACCAGAGTGTGTCCAGAGTGTTCTGTAATGGCTCTCCTGCAAACGGAATTACGGCTTTACGTCACGTCCGACGGACGGCGGCGTTTACAGGCCCAGAGATATCTCATTTCTCACCAAGGTCTGAAAGGGAAGTTAGCGGAGATAAGTTCAACGCGGCACAGTTGGACGTTGAACCTGGGAACTGCAGTTACGAGCCTGTCATTCGACCGATTGGGCCAATTCTAGTTCCTCGAACAAGGACTGGACGTGGTATTTTAACAGCGTTAAAATTGAAGTGCCTTTCTCAATTATTTTTCATGATAGTCAACCTGTATTACTTTATTACTAACGTTCAGCTTTAAGTAAAGTTTTCCTTAGTTTATTTCAACTTGATGGTCTATTCAGTTAAATGGTTTTCGATACTGATTAGTACTTCTGAGTTCGATTTTTTTCCTTAACAAAATTCTTCAACTCTTCTTATCAGAAAAGATTTGGGCAATCCCGACAAAATCTCCTTAAGACTTGTAATATATTTATTATTCACATCACTAATTTATCTCAAGGGGATTATCACTAATAATACGCTAATAAATAGGAACGTTTCATACATTAGTTTCTGTGTTTCGTTCCATTAAAATTTTTTGAAATAAATGGAACTAAAGATAAAAAAAATTATTATAAATATATCATTGTTCAAAAAAATGGATTTGTAACTTTAATATTATCGTTTTAGGATAAATCGAAACGTTTCACTGTCATTATGAACAAAAAATATACAAATTTGCTTGTGAAACGATATTTATAATCCAATAGTAATAGCTCATCTGGGTTAAAATATTGAGTATTAAATATTTATTTTAAAAGAACAGTGAATATATTAGTACATTTAACTTACTGAGATAAAATAATTATGAATTAGATTATCTGTAATAAGATAGCGAAAAATCTATACATTGCCAATATTTTAAAAATAATCCCTTCAAATAATTCCCTAATATAATCTCTTCAAATGCAATTAGCTTTCAAAATTATGCTAAATGTAAAAAAAAAATGAAATTCGGCAAGGTGGAATCGAACGATTAAATAAAACAAACGGATCGGTTTCAATTCCTAGATAAAATAAAGATGAATATTTTCGTGAAATTAACTTTTTGCTATCGTATCCTATCATAGATTTCAATCTCGTTAGTGATCTGCTTAAAGCAGCTAAGAGACAAAAAATTATTTACTTTTCTTTAAGCATTGTCTGCCTAGTCTTTTTAGAAAAAAACAACACAGCGAAACACTTCACACAACGAACGGAGATGGCTAAAATGCATTTTCCATCTTGTATAGGTTTCAAACACACGCCTGCACAAACAGCGAACGCCCACTACCTCATCAAAAACAAGGGCACGCCCACTATAGAGCCATCAGTTCCTAATGACTATAATGGGACTTTCGATAAAAAATTAATTAATCAACAATGGCTTTTTCTTCTTTTCTTTTTCGTGGTTGTCCAGAGTAAATTGCTAGGATATATTGATGCTTTTGTGCCGCTATATACAAAGTTAAAGAAACATCTCATACATTTAATTTTATTTGTATCGACGCATCAAATTAAAGATGTGGCAAATGAAGACAATGTTCAGATAGCGATGATTGCTGATAATAGTCAAATGTGAGAGGTCATTGGAGGTATCCAAAATTGGTTTGGAACGAATTAATATCGAAGGTACTCTGACAATGATGATTGCCAAAAACAGTAATGGTAGATAAGTTATAAATAAAAAATAATAAATAAATACCCCCTCAAGCAGCTGCTTGCCACAGAGGTCTGACAGGAGCCTGTCAGTTTTATATGCCATAGTAGAAGGATCTGTGAGGATGGCAGGACCTCAGCAGAAAAACGACACATACATCCATGCCTTACCCGGGGCTCGAACACAGGTCCCTTAAGTCAGTAGTCAAGCGCGCTAACCACTCTGCCATGGGACGGCTAGATAAGTTATGAAAATGTTTAAACAGGAAAACCCAAAATCTTGGAAACAATAATTCACGGAGAAATCTCGCAGAATACCATAACAAAATCTGAATTGAATACTTTCTAATATGACGCCAAAATTTTCAAATTTCTAGTTACGTAGATTCATTTTTGTAAAACAAGAAATAGTCACAATTCAATCCATGGCTGTCATAGATAAGGTAATTTAATTAAAATGTACGACAAAAATTTATTTAATTGCGAATAACTATCCTAATCTTTTGACCCCTGACTAACGTTATTATCCAAGACGGTTTGTAGTTCTGTAATAAATGAATTCATGGTTGTCTTAGAATAGTAGGTAATTAAAATGTATGACAAACCTAGGACAGGAACTTCATTTACTTGTGGTTAAATGTCCTAATATTTCGACACTGATCAGGGATTTTTATTCACAAGTAAGTGATTTCTTGTCTCATGTTTATCATACATTTAAATTATATTAAACAAAATTTCTTTCTCGTTTTTCCTTCACACAATAGGTTTTTTGTGTTGTATAAATAAATAAATAAATACCCCCTCAAGCAGCTGCTTGCCACAAGTAATTAATTTATTAATCAAATAATATTAGTATCATTATACTCTTCAATAATATTAAGCAATTGGTTTTTAAATCCACCATGATAAAAATAATCCAAAGTATTTCAGTTATCTTTTGTAAACTGCAAAGTTCTCACATTTTATCACATGGCATGCATTCAGGCGTGATTCATTCGATTTCTTGTCGCAGAACATATACATACGTGTATATATATATATTTATGCACCCCTAGAGTTTAAAAATGCGTCTTTCGTCGCTTAAAGTACCAGAATCTATTTCCGTGCTCTCGCATTCCGGTCAATAGTTCGTCAATTGCTTCTCTGTCGTTCTGCTACGAATCGTCATTTAGGTCCAGAAAAAGAGAGATATTTGGCACACTCGTTCTGTTCAGTCCAGGGCTACTACAGCAGCAGCTAGTCGAGGCAATGTTCACAGTGAAGCAAAAGGTTCCGACAGAGAGGCGGAGGCTGCGGAGCATAGCGCCGCTCCAAAGAGCATCCCACAAAGAGTGCTCGATGTGTGGAAAGAACTTCAAACGGTGAAATGTCAGACATCGATACACGGAGAGGAAAGAGAAAGAAAGACGCTGCTGCAGCTGAAGTCTTTCTCTCTCTCCTTCCTCTGCTCTCTGCCGACCCATCTCCATTGAATGCACGTAATCCTGCGGTGGCTCTTCTTCCGCACGCTGGAGAGAGGCAGCACGAGAGGTGATAAGGTCACGCTTCCTCTACCTCTTTTCTGTCCATCCTAAAGAGCGTTACAACGACCTCAAAGAAAAGAAGAGAGTGTGGCCAGTGTGGCAAACTGTGCAGAGGTCCTGATCTCAAAGCATTGGACCTTTTTAGCCAAATCTTTGCTATGCAGAGCTGATAGAGGAACTGTTGCTAAGTAAATACAAATTCATATATACATTCAGGGGTCATTCAAATGTAAATAACCCCTCCTCTCCCTTCCATGTTATGTCCATGGAAGCTAACTTCGTAGCTCTGTAACTTCCAAAATAAACGTTTTATGATAATGTGACTCAAGATAAATTAAAGATCTCAATCAAATCTATTTAACTGTGTATTTTCAACAATGTTTGTTCGGTATTTAAAGACTTATGAAAGTTTGAATATATAACACCAGCAATGCCAAACATTAGACATTTCCTGAGAAATTAATAATATTTGAACAAGAAATATTTTTTCAAGCCATTTAATATAATAGATGTTTATTTAAAAACTTTGTGTAAATATTTTTTTCGATATTTTAAATTTTCTTAGACACATAGTTGTTGATAAATATCCAGACTTTCATAACTCTTTAAATATAATGCGAATGCTAGTGAAAATCGGGATTTAGATAGACTTGATTGAGAATCTTTGAATTTTTCTCCAGTTACATTTTCTCATAAAAACGTCCCAAGTTAGCTTCCACTAATAAAGCATGATGAAGACTGGTGTTCATAATTCAATAAACACTGAGTGCATACCAGTGACCACTTTATAATGAACAAACACGTTATTACGTTAATAATGAATCAGATTCAGATCTCAAATAACTTCTTAAATAAGAATTTTTACAGAAACGAGCAACACAAGATCGTTTATCGTAATCAAATCTACCTAAATCTCGATTTTCAATTATATTCATTACTCATTTAAAGAGTTGCAAGTTGACATTTCTAACGATAAAATATCCTAAAGATCATTAAAATTGATAAAAACTGAAATAATCATTACACAATATGCAGGAAATAAGCTTGCACATTTCAGTAAAGTTTTAATACAATGGTTATTGCTTTTATTTTAGTCGATTTGAATTAACTTTTCTAATAAATTATTATGTGATGAAAAAATTTATTAAATATTTTTTTTTTGAAACTCCATACCTCTAAAAAACACTGAACAAATATTGTTGACAATTGAGGGTGGTGGAAACTTGTTTTAGATATTTTTATTTAACTTAAATCACATTTCTCCATAAAATTTATTTAAGGAATTACAGATCCCTTCCATTTTGATTCTCCCTTGAAATTACATTACTAATAAAATGGCCAATGAGTGTTTGCTGAACGAGTCTGTTGTCAATCCATTATTTTAGTACTTTCCAAAACCAACGCTTTGTTTCACATTAGCTACAGTCAACAAAAAAGCATCAGTTATATAATTAGATTGCCACTTGTTGTTTTCTCAGTTGATAACATCTCCGTTCACAGAACTTGAATTATACTCGTCACAGAAATGTGTAGAGGATGTGCAGAGGAAAGCTCAAAAACACCGTAGCAAACTATTTCCAGTCCCTCACTGATACTATATCCACTACAGTCGCAAAGCCGTTCAGGATCCTAAACCTAGTTCTATTGTAGAAAATTTTTAAACATAACACGAGGGCACAAACCCTTCTCAGAGGGGGAGAGGGGGTATTCTTGCAATTAATTTAATACTGTCTAATTATGCAAAAATGTTAAATCAACTATCTGGGGATATTTCTAGGAGTATCATCCAATAATCCAGAATATCCGTTAATTTGGCACCAACGAAGTCGAAATGGTTCCGAACTATCTAAATTTTACTGTATATGCGGTATATCATTCAACACGAAGCGAAGAAGTTTTATTAATGTTTATGATATTTTCACTTTATTCCGAAAGTGGAAAACATAATTCAGAATTGTTCTTCTATTTCAAATCTTAAAAGCACAATTTATATTAAATCCCAATTTAAATATTTATTCTTAGAGTGTTGTAAACGTTATGGACTAGTCCCTTAATGTTCTAACCAACTCTATTGGCCCTTATCTGTTCTTTCGTTGATTCACAACCTATATAATTGTTAATTAAAAATGTTATACCTAATTGGAGTAAAGAGCTGGCAACTATTTTTAAAAAAATTATAATACTTTTAACCTAACATGATGCTTGAAAAGCAACAGGACTGCACACCATTTATGTTTTTATGGGGAAAACTGCATATAGTTTAAAAATGGGTACTAATTTTGCCTCAAGAAAAATATAAATAATAGCAGTTGCATCAAACTTTTACGTATAAAATACCGTATGAGTTAGTTCTCACAAATTTCACCAGTTTAAAAAATAATGGTTTAGAACAAGGGTCGGGAACCCGCGTCTCTTAGCGCTCTACAAAGTAGCTCTTGACGCTTTTTGGTTCAATATTCAACTTTGAAATTGTTTTAATAATTTTCATTGAAAACAAACACTAGAGCAGGTTGGCAGATGATGGCTTTAAATCACTGATGCAACTGAAATGCTCTAAATAAGCTGCAAATTTGACTGAGTTGGTCAAGATGACTCAAACTCAAAAATCACACTGATCATAAACAGATTTTTCAACACTTCTTTTCAGTAGTTTATTTATACACTTTAATAAATCTATTTGAAAATTATACGTTACGGTTTTATTTTTGTTAATAAAATAATCTGAGGTTTCTTTTATCCTCTCATGGCTCTTTACCCAATAAAAATTATAATTTGGAGCTCTCAGAATTTGTTGGTCTATTTTTTTTTTTGCTGATTTGGCTCTTTACCCAAAAAACGTTCCTGACCCTGGTTTAGAACATTATTAAATATATTAGTTATTCCAATCTATACCTTTAAATTATTACCGTCAATCCTCGCTTTTCTTTTCATAACTTGCTTATTTTAAAGACTAAAATGTTTTGAATTTGATTCAATTTAACGAGAAATTTTAAACCCTTTAGCTCATTTCAGATTATATATAACTTATACTGAAATAACCATTCATATATTCTAATATTCTTTCAATTTCATTACTAAGCCCCAGTATTTTTATCATTTCTCTATCACCAAGAAAGTTGCATTTAAAACAAAATTCTATTTTCAGAACATTTTCATTTTCTTCCTTCCTATTTCATGACTGTATACCAACTCACTCAACAATGTAACCTTTTTAAAACGTGTCCCATTTTTTCCAACCAGCTTTAATTAAGAAAATCCAGGATAATAAGCATATATCCAACGAACCCCACCCTTTATCTGAACAGTTGTCACGCCTTAAATCCAGCACTCAGAAAAAAAAGTAGCAATTTGACGTAGCAAGTGTTAGTCTCTCATCTTCGGCTGCTGTCATGCAGAGATACACTCGCAGAGACGAGCTGTCAGACGCAGTTTAAAATAGGTTCTGCCAACTGTGTGGCCACGTCCCTCACTGACGAGCTAACAGCGCCACTCAATTAGCCTGGCCGCGGCTAGCCACAGGGGAGCAGGCACCAACTCCCTCACTACTCCGTCTAATGAGCGCCGGTTTGACACTTGCAGCTATATCCCATTCGTACTGCAGCTACCGTGTGTTTGGCGGGGCGAGGCGCGGCGAACCGACTCAAATGTGATTTGGTGGTCCGCTAGTGACGTCAGGCAGGCGGACGTGGACAGCGTGCCCGAGTTTCAGCTCCGAGAAACCTTCTCTCGCCGAGTCGGTAACAGCTTGCAAGGCTTGACAGTTGGAAGTTCAAGCTTCGTGGTATGTCTAGCAGCAATTATATCACTTGGCGTTTATGTCGTAGACGCTTCTTCGCTTACATTGGATGACGTAGGCTTTTCATAATGGCTAGTCGAGGTGTGGAGAATTCTCACACTGATTATTCACAAAAGTCAAGATGTTGGTGAACGCTATCTGTTGGTGATTAGCCTTGCAGACCGATTGCTTACACTGTCTTGATTTTAGGAGCATAGAGCCTACAATGAAACGATTAAGGTTGTTAGCTAAGTGCTTCACCAGTCTAGAATATAGTGAACGATGATAATTCTGAAATGGGAAAGGCGGAACTGTGAATTCGATTATTCTTCCGAATGTGCAAAATCGCAATTTCGTCACAGTCGAATAACTTACTGGAATAAATTTCTGGAACAGATGCATTCCAGTAATTAACATTAAATTATTGTGTTGAAAAAGAAGGTTTAAATTTGAAACAAATTTTTCTCGAACAAAGTTCAACAATCATTCGTTTCAAAAGAAAACGCATTGGATTGGATTTTTACCTCTGAGCTTTTTTTGCACACTATGGGTTAAATGGCCAGGTCACAAAGACCCCCAGGGACAATGTTGGGAAACTCCATTGGTCAGTTGTTTGGAGACAAAATCCTGATCAGTTGGAAGACTCCTGTCAAGGCCATCCAACGTGTGCAAATGCACAGGGTATGGCTCTCCTTCACGCAAAACCGTGACTTCACGTTCCATCCGACGGACAGCGGGCTTTCTAAGCCCATTGGTGTCCCCGTTCTCACCGAAGAGGACATGATAGAGTAAGCGGAGATAAAGCTCAATGATGACAGAGAGGAACCATAGCATATTCTTTAGCAGTAATAGTATCAATCTATACTGAGATCAAATCTGTAAGAATTATTTACAAAAATAAATCCTGCAAGCATATTTCTTTATGCTCTTTATGGGTATTTGCGGTAATTTATGTTTCTCTGGTGCATAATATTGGCAATTGCTTGACACTCTTCACGACAACTGAAAGCTGCAAAATTCATCATCTGATTGGATGAATTAACACTTAATAATTTCGATGGGTCATTTTTAAATTCTTGAGTTTAAAAAACGTTTCGATTTCAGTTTACTGAAGTGGGGCCGTTTCCTTTCGGAGATGTAATTCGACAGAAATTTTAATTCTACTCCGTTTCAGATAAAGAATGGAAGGGCAAAATTTTAAGATAAAAGAAAGCAACAACCAATAAAAGATGTCACACTCACATTACCTCTAGCATGAACAACTCGATGATGTAATTACGCCACATCAAATAGTTCCACACCTTATGCGAGAAATAAGTCCTTTTTCTAATGTACGTTATTATTATGCATAGTTTACGGAAGCGAACAATTAAAATTGCTGTTTTTTCTTCAAGAATATTGAAAAGTTCACAATTAAACATATTTTCTTTCATATCGGTATATTAGTAATTAGAAAAATTGCCCCGGTGTAACTCAGATCGTTGTTGACGTCAGCGCGCGCTCTCATAGCCTGTTGCTTCGTTTCTACGCTCAGGGTTAAACACAATAAGCCACGATTGGACAAGAAACTCTTTGAGGGAGCGAATTATCATAAGTTTTATTTCCGTTTCGACAAATTTTGGATCCCTGAAAGTCCCTGGATAATTGATCAAATGGTCCCTAATTTCGTACGTGATCCCCCCCCCCCTGTCTTACCCTATATTGAGCGAAAAAATCAGGTTCGTCTCTACAGTGGGAAGCTTAATATAATAATATCTTTGGGAATGCGAAGGATCTGTCCTTCGCATTCCCAAAGAAATTCGCGATTAGAAATTGCGAATGAATAAACTTTTATTCAAAATACCGATTTTTTTATTATTTAACCTATCGAGTTAACTTTCTTACTGCACAACCTCGTGGTACTCTTAATCTTCAGACAAATTCCCAGCTTCTTAGTTCCTTTATGTGAAGAGTTACGGCGACCAGACACAGAGACAGTTGAGGACTGAGACACTTTCAGAAGTTGCATCTTGCTTTTGATTGGCTTTCGGGTTAAATACAATAAGCCACGATTGGACAAGAAACTCTTTGAGGGAGAGCAATTCGCAGTAGGTGGGAGAAGCAAATATTCGCCCACTCGAGTACAAGTTGCCCTTAATGCTGATCCAGGCAGCGTATTGTTCAGGAAATGTTTGCAATCTCTTTGACAGATTTACCACAGCTAGTATGTCGGTTTTCCAGCTGGTGAAATCTGCTTCATTTATGAATGAAAATAACAGGATTCCATAACCTGGGCAAATGCAAAACCGGATGTGACAGCATTTAAAAACCCGAGCGTATGGCCACCCTTCGTATCTTTATCTTTAAAAAGCATATTCTGTTGCAATGTGTACATTTATGTGTTGAAAATTTAATAATTAAAAGTACAAATTCAATTACATTTAGTAACAAATATAAGCCATCCCTTGGCAGAGTGGTTAGCGCGCTTGGTACTGCTCAAAAGGGACCTGGGTTCGAGCCTGCGTGTTTGTGTTATCTTTCTGCTGAGGTCTCGCCTTCATCACAGATCTTCTACTATGGCTTATAAACTGACAGGCTCCTGTCAGATCTCTGTGGCAAGCACTTGATTGAGGGTATATTCCGCAACAGCCTGCTTCTCGACTGCCTGGAGATCTACCGACCCTCCGGGGTCATGGTCAGCCCTTGTGGCTCGATCGTTTCTCCCCCGTACTGGAGGAAGTACTAATTTGTTCTACTGAGTTATACAGATATCCTGAGGCTTGGCGTACTGCTCTGCCAAAGGAAGTTTACCCCTAAAATGTTCAATGAAGTGAAATTTATTTATTCTTTTAACAAATGTTTTTCACCCTTGCTCTTGATACGTATGCTTTATTTGTACAGTTAAATTTTCCTTTACAGAACAGTGACCTCCTCACCATTTTCCAGTCTTTTTTTTTTCAGTCTCTTTTTTAAAATAAAAATTTTCAATTTTTATTTTATATGTGTTACCTTTTTAAGAATCTTCCTTCGATTTTTTGCATCTTTAACATTTTTAACTTATTGACTTGATTTAACTTGAGAATATCATAGTTAGTCAAAATCGGGTAAAATTATAATCCCGAGAAACAACTGGTGTATAAGACAAGCAACACCTGAATACTGTAATAATAGAAGCATCCTACATATAGTTACCCTCTCCAGCCATAAATCCATGCTTCCACAAATCCACGCTTACCGACCAAGAGAAAGATAAAACAGATTAATGTGTCATTAAGCATATATCGTTCTTAAAAATTCTACATTTTTTCTCAAAACTGCTCAAAATTAATATTCAAATGAGTGAAACACGTAGTATAACTTCCAAAGGTTTAACTGTAGTTAGTATAGTTTGTCTGCAATCAATTTATATATTTTTTTCATTTTATTCTTTTTTTGTTTTTGTTTCAAAAGAAAGAACTTAAAACCATTTATCATGTTTACTATTCCTATTATGATCTGATAACTAGTTTTCCCTTTCAAATTCGGTGATGTAAAAATAGCAAAACATTTTATGTTCTTTATTATTTCCTTTGTAAAATCTAAAATAAAAATCCATCCCACCCACATGCACAATACGCATTAATTTCGTTTTCTGAAGCAAAGTTTTCAAAAGAAAAAAAATGGTGTCACCAGATGGATGGAGGTATTAATCAAATCCCGCGAACAAAAAAAAAAGGGAGAGAAACCCGACTGCAAATAAAACAGAACACAGGGACACACAGCAAACGGGTAAAGAATGACAAATACCTCAAAACAAAATGACAAATTCCCCGAAAGGAGAATTCGAAATCCACCTTTTTTCTCTGAGGTTAAGATAAAGTTGACGAAGATGAATAGTTAAAAATCCTGGGAGTCTTTGAATTTCAGCGGAAATCGACCAAAGACCGGGCTATGCCGTTTTTCATTTGTTTGATAACGCAAGCTGCATGGTACATAAATGGTAATTTCTTTCGAAAGCAGGATTTAACGCCCACCACCAGCCTCTCCTTTCATTCAGTGGGCAGAGCACAAAAGATGCTAAACAGCCTCCACCATTCATCACAGAGTTGTCAGGTGCGTTTTCGCTCCATGCATGAATCTCGTTGGCCCGCCGCACGACACAGCAACCAGTCACGTGCAGGAAGTAGTGCCGGTAAACCTAACTGTGTCTTTTGCCCTCCCTCCCTACCGGGGTCTGGCAGGAAATGTCAGAAAGGAATGCGATGGTGAGTTTGGAGGGGGGGGGGATCTGGGAGACGCAGGGGTGGAATACAGTGGTTTACTGTGTCTCAAGAAGACCGATTGGCAGTCAGGTCGCTCTCTTTCACTCACTCCCCGCTCTAGATTCTCTGTAAACAAGACCATGTGCGCTGCAGTCAGTTTCTTAGAAAAGCAAGGATTAAGTCGTCTTTCTCGAGTACTGCTTCAGAAGTACGATCACGGCACACGGATGTTGGAGTAAATGATATACTCTTCGGCGTCCTCATCTTTCGGCTCTTTAGCGGGAGCTAATCCGACTTTAATAAGAAATCTCGAGTTGGAATTCGCGTTTGTAACTGACACCAGGAAAATTCACGAATCTGTGACAAGGCTTTTTCAAGGGAATAATGGTTGCTTTGAAATCGTTTATGTATAATATTTTCATCATTTTGACATCAACCACTCAGCGCTAAAATGCGGCTCTACTTACCTAAGTCTAATTGGTTAAGCAATTTAGTTCAGATAAGAGTAGGTACATTTTTTCTTTCACTTAGTAAAGGGTAATAACTTTAGTATGTTGAAGTGTTTAAATTACTTAGCAAATCCCTTGATGTTACGTCAGTTGAAATATTTGAAGACTCTCTTAACATTGGTATCAAATTTAGGTGGAAAGGTGTCTTGAAAACGGACTGACTTCCCGATGAATTCATATCCCCCCACCATCACCACAGTTAAAGACAACTTTTCCTCTAAATCTGATATCGGTGTTAAGAGTGACTTCATACCTTTAATTACTGACTTTTTTTACAAGAAAGATTCAGTATGAAGAATTAAATAATCTCTTAAATAACTAATAAAATAAAGTAATATACATCTATAAAGTAACTGCGAAATTTTAATCACCTTCGTTTAATTATTTTCCTTTTATCCTTTTTATAGCAAGATCTAAACTGATATTCAGCAATTTTTTTTTTTCCATTTTACTATACGCGGAATTAAAAGTTTGAGATTTTTTTTTATCCATTTTGATTTTAATGATTCCCTAAAATTCTCATCTGAATATTTTTTTTTTTCAGTTTAAAAATAAATGTTAAAGTAGCAGAGAACAGAGAATGTCTCTATGGATTGGAATTTCAGAGAAAAAAATTCCTCTCTCATTAAAACCTAACCCAGATTTCTAGATGAGAGTTAGCTTTATTAATGTGTTACTCTTGAAACTTTATACACTTCATCACTTCTTACCGCTTCTATGTAGGTCAGACGGAATTCTCTCCAACTGAAGAAACATTATCAGGAGTAACATGTCGGTGAATCGGTCAATTTGCGAACTTATGAATATGAACATTCTGAGTATTCTCATAAACACTCCGGATATTCGGGTCTCGAAAAATAAGCAATAGAGAAAAAAAAATTAAAACTATAAATCAGGTTCTCTGACATCAGTAATAGTTCGTATATTCTTTCGTATTTTAATTTTAACTAAACTGCGAGCAAATGCAGCAATAGGGATCACTGTGAGACTTCAACGGTTCTCGAATCTCATAATAGGTCAATGGCCTATCAATCAAACTCTCAACCAACCTATGATCTGTGAGAATTATCGAAGCGTCAACTGCGCAGTCTCATAGTCTCCTCTTTGTCTCCCCAGTTCACATTCCCACGGCACTGCTGTAAATTTTTACGGGCGTGGCCGAGTGGTTAGCACGCTTGGCTACTGATCTAAGGGATCCGGGTTCGAGCCCCGGATTAGGCATGGATGTGTGTGTCGCTTTTCTGCTGAGATCCTGCCATACTATCAGATCTCCTACTGTGGCATATAAACTGACAGACTCCTGTCAGACCTCTGTGGCAAGCAGCTGCTTGAGGGGGTATTTATTTATTTTTTTATATTTAAATTTCTTTTGATAACTCACGTAAGAGTTGGGTTCCGTAGCTTTACCTCTGAGCGACATTTTTTTTTTTGTACACAATGTGTACTAAATTAGCAGGTCGTAAGGACTCCTGGGCTCAGAGAAGGTTGGGGGAAGGGGACCCACTGGACAGCTTCTCCCAATCAGACAGACTGTAGCCTCCCGTCAAGGCCACCAGTGAGTGTGTTCTTTAACGTGCACATAGTATGCTCTCTCGCACATGGGACAGCAATTTTACATCCTATCTCACGGACGGCGGCCTTGCCAAGCCCTTCGGTGTCTCTTTCTGAGTTCACAGTGGGAGTTTAGAAGAGATAAATCTCAACGCTGATACATTTAGGACTCGAACCTGGGAACTGCAGATTACGAGCCTTGCGTGCTATTGACTGAGCCTGTCCCACTCACGTAAGAAGAAAATGTAATGAATGTAATTAAATGATAAAGAAAACTACGAATGTTGTTATACGAAACTCAAAATTAAGGAAGAGTTACGATGGCTTGGTGTCTGCAGAGATTACTGAACTTTTGAACATCTATTTTGAGTTGTTACGTGCTTGTATTATGTATAGTGGGTGACAAACTAAAAAGCATAGTTCTCAGAGTATCACTACAGTTTTCAATTTAAGTTACATAAAAGTAAAGTATCTCTAGTAAAGATTTCGTAAAATAAGGAAAAGTTTGATCATGTTTTCTATTTTGCAATTCAATATTTATCCTCCTCCATCTTTATCTTCTGGGCATCGAGAGAAAAGTCCTACTCTCCTAATACAAGATATAAGCCCAAGATTATCCGTTTTCAACACGTGATGCTCTGCGAAGTTAAGTTGTATATAGTTAATTTTTTTTTCTAAAACTGAAAAAACATGCTTCTAAAAAGTATTCTACTACGAATCATATCCACAGGTTTCTTGGAATCATTAATAATGAATCCTCATCCAGATAGTTATCTGATATCTCAGGTAATCAACTGATTGATATTTGCACAAATGCAAAAAATTATTTTCTAGTAAACGATTTCATTACCAAAGAATATGATTTTATTCAGAATTTAAAATTCTGAAGGATAGCATTGAGTATTTTTCTCTCATTCCTTACATCTTTGCTCACTAGAATCTGTTCGATTTTGTTTAAATTTCCACTGAAATTAGGGAGCAAGGAAAACTCAGTTGATAGTGCATTAGGTTTATAATCTAAGATTGCTGGTTTGTAGATTCCCGGTCCACTGTGAAAAAAGAAACTAATGTGATTGGAAATATCTCCGAATGGATAGCCAAAACGGACAAGTACATTGAAGAATGGGCTGGATAGCTTTCAATAAGAGTTCCCACTCTAATATGTGTGCAATATGTCTCATTCCAATACTTTTTCTCAAGTTGAAGCTGATTTAGCCTTTCAGCGCATTGCACAGCAAAGAAAATGCTCTTCAGGTGAAAGCCACCTCAAAGAACTTGCATTTCTTTTATTACGTTTGTTTTTATTAAGATCATTATTTCATTTCTACCCTCAGAATTATCTATGGATTTTTGCTACGCCTTAAATTCCTCGCCTCGAACAATATCAGTGTCAGCATCATCTAGCCATGGACTTCTAGACGCGCCCGAATCCTTTTATCTGCTAGCCAATGAACAGACGAATACATTCAACGCAACAATGGAGCTTTGAACGGTATTCGCTAATCACTAGCAACACTTTGCAAATAGCGAAGTCTTCAACTGACTGACACGCATATCACCGGTTCGGATTTCGGTTTCAACCAACATTTAATTCCTAATGGCCAGCAGCTAATAATTATAGCATTAATACCAGACAGCAAATGAGCTCTAACACGCCGTCTACTTGACTGCGCCTCCAACAGTCCGGGTCAATGATTCGTTGTTAACGCTTATACTACTCAATCTCGGCGGTGGACGACAGAGCTCGCTGCATCTCTTAGTACATCTCCCCCCCCCCACCTTCTCCCCGCCCCACAACCAACTGTTCCCCTCCCCAGGCCGCAAGGTTTACCTTGCCCAGGTGCCTTTAACGCCTATGCGGCCATGTACCTGCCGATCGCGTGCTTTGTCTCACGAAATGCTGCTCGCGGGATGACTGCGTAAATCATGCATGAAATCTTCTCGCTATCTCGAGTACATCCGATAGAAACCAGAAATCGACGAGAAGAGTCTCATGCTGTTAAATGCAGAAACGTAAAAGACACCGATTGCTTTTTCTTTCTATTTTTCACAACCTTCCAGAAACAACCCTTAATTTTGTCGGAACGTAATACAGCACCTATGACATTTTGCATTCCATCACATTTTTTGGAGGAAGGAACTTCCTCCAAAACATTCAAATTTAATATATTTTTGGTTTCCTCTATTTTCTTACCCGATGTTATATTTAATATCGGTTGCATTAAATTTAAAAAATTATTTATATTCCGGAGAGTAAAATTTTCAGCAGTCAATATAAATCGAAAAGAAAATTATTAGTCCTACCAGATACTTATGGGGTTAAAACGAAATTTTATTAATATTCAAACTTTTTTTTAAATTGTTCTGAAAGCATCGAATCCATTTCTTCTCTGGTTAAATCTGAATTCCTCTCAAAATAAATATTTTTTTGCAAATGAAATATCCAGATTACATAAAATTAGAAATCATCTGAGGGACACATTCAATCATTCACAACCTGATTTAAAACTAAGATTCAACTAAAAACTTTTCATTTCAGTATGGCAGCAAACATACATCCAGTCTTAATTTTATTATTATTATTATTATTAAGGGCTGAGGATTGCTCATTCGGAGTGCGCCAGGCTAGTAATCTACAGTTTCCAGGTTCGAGTCTCAACTGTGCGAGCGTTGAGATTTTTTTCCGCTAATCTACCGATGTGACGTATGTTCAGGAGATCCATACTCTAAGCACGCTAAAGAACACGCTGGATGGCCTTGGTAGGAAACTCTCATCTGTCTCCTAACAGCTATTGGGCGGGGGTCTCAGTCGGTAGCGCGCCAGGCTCGTAATCTGCAGTTCCCAGGTTCGAGTCTCAGCTGGGTCAGCGTTGAGATTTATCTCCGCAAAACTCCCCGTCCTGCCCACGGTCAGTAGGGGACACCGATGGGTTTGGAAAGGCCGCCGTCCGTAGGATGGAACATTAAGCCTTGGCCCGTATGCGGGAGAGCCATACCCTGTGCATATTAAAGAACACGCTGGATGACCTTGACGGGAGGCTACCATCTGTCTCCCAACAGCTGTTCCAGTGGGTCCCCTCCCCCAACCTTCTCTGAGCCTTCGGGGTCCTTGTGACCTGGCCATTTAGCCCATTGTGTGCAAAACAGTGCCGCTCAGAGGTAACCCAACCCATCCCTAACAGCTATTCAGTGGGTCCCCTTCCCTCAACCTTCTCTGAATCTTTGGAGTCCTTGTGACCTGGCCATTTAGCCCATTGTGTGCAAATAAGTGCCGCTCAGAGGTAAAACAATCCATCATCTCAGTCGTATTAAAAACTAAAAAATGAATATGATTTCGCGCTGATAAAATGTCAATGCCAAATGCTTTTTGCAACAAAGTTTTACTTAAATTTCAGATTTCGCAATTTTTCTACCTGATAAATCGTTTTAAATTTGACAGCATTTAAAATATTTAAGTCTTTTCCTTGATGCTTATCATTCTGAAAGTTTTGACAATTTATATAAATAAGAAATATAAATACCCCCTCAAGCAGCTGCTTGCCATAGAGGTCTGACAAGAGCCTGTCAGTTTATATGCCATAGTAGAGGGTCTGTGAGGATGGCAGGACCTCAGCAGAAAAACAACACAAATGTCCATGGCTTATCCGGGGCTCGAACCCAGATCCCTTAGATCAGTAGTCACATGCGCTAACCACTCGGCCACGGAACGGCTACAATTTATGTACCTTTAGTATATTTTCTGATATCATTAGATAATGCATTCAAATTTCAATTTTTATATTAAATATACTAAAAATAATAATATTTTTAAAATTCGAGATTTTAGACAACTTGAAAGACGAAAGTTGTTCTGAGATCATTTTTTCAATATATATTATATCCTGAAAAACAATCGGTACCCCTGAAGAAATTTGAAAATTTTTAATGTATCACAACATACATTTCAATTTTCGCAATACAATGCCAGAGAAATTTTCATTTTCTTTGGAAAATGCTATTACATGTTGCCCACAGATACCGATTATTGCATGAGATAAAGGTTTCTTAATATCTTTGGATTGCATTTTTACCTTAATAAAATATTATAGATACTAAATAGTAGTTGCCATTTTGCAGCAAGAATCACCAGGGACCCAAAATTATGTTTGATTCTGGATTTTTTTTACTGTCTCAAATAAGCACTGATTCTTCCTATAAAAAAAAACACTTTAATGATTCTATTAATATATATATAACCAAATAAAGTGCATAATGTTTTAAAAGTATGATAAAGCTGTTTTAGAATAAAGTGAGATAAAAGTTCTACAAGGCAATGTCAAAAGAAACAAAAAGGATATCCCAACACGAAGTCCAATAACTGTTATCATCCTTATTGACAAAACGAATTTTCTCCTTTTTACGTTAAAGTATTTGCGCCAACATAGAATGTTTTCCACCCGAGATTAAATAATTTTTCTCAACGGGAAATGCCATTAGCGATTAATTACTATACGTGCAACATTGTCCAATGTATAAGACCAACCAAAGAACCGGAGCCATTATTTTTAATGATAATCATTTTCACTCACTGAGTGAAAAATCTACCAAGACTTTCTATCTATGTGCACTTATTAATTGATCAACGCAGTGACAAATCCCACCACGCAAATAATTCTTTCAAAAGATATCTTCCGTGAAAAAAATGCGAAGTAGTGTTTCTCAAAATCTTTTTTTTCTTCGTGATAAAAAAAAAACATTTCAATCAAAATTAAAATCAGTATTAAGCTCAAAAGAACAGCGTTCTAGCTGCAAAAAAAAATGTTTTTTTTTAACTGGTTTAAGTGTCATTTTTAACGCGATGTAATGAATTACCATCAGATAAAAGTTCACAATTACTGCCGTCGGTAAAAAAAAACCCACATCTAAAATAATATTTCCTAGCAATAAATCACATTCCAGTAATAATTCTTGCAGGGTCTAAAACGAGCCCTCTCCACCAGTTGTGAACTTTTGTCCGGTTCGCTGTCACCCTCACAAGCAGCGCCCCCTCACGTCACAGGTTGCGAGAGCGGATGTCATGTGACAGTCCACATGTGGCAAAGCCCCGGTAACCCGATCCCCGCACGCCGCCATATGGACTAAGCACGTGTGTTACCGTGGTGCCAGGCCCCGGTAGTCCCCCTCGCTTGCTTGCCGAAGCAGCGAGTAGGGGGTTGCCGCACGCCGCTCTGTGTCACTGTGTTTGCGGCTGCTTGCCTCTGGAGCTGAGATTAGAGATCTCAGTGAGAGAGTCATTTCGCGAGAGTGTGAGCGGAACACAATGCTATGATTCCTCGCAAATTGGGGTAATTTATCAAGTGCAAGTGCCCTGGATTTGCATACTTAACCAGGTGAGTGGATGTTTCAGAATGAGAATGTGTGTAGCCTGTATGTCCTTCCCTTGCTTTGCTGGTGTGTAAAATGCAACCTCATGGGCCTGTCGAGGCGCAAGAGGAGTGTCGCCATAGTAACCTACTCGGAGTGTGCCGCTAAAAGCATCCTCAGTGGCAACGCACTTCTCCTGGATTGACTGATTTCGTCTTCATGTTCATTTGTTTCATCTCCTCTGTGTAATTCGTCGACAGCGACCAAATGAATGGTTAGTCTTTTCACCTCCAGTTTCAGTAACTAACCAATAGAACCAACGAATTAAATTTATTCTCTACGAAACTTTCTCCGGCCTAAGCCATTTAAAAGAAGAATTGGAAGTTTTAATGTTATTTTACTTTAAACCGCATTCAGTATTACGAACACTTAACTGGTATACATGCAATACTTGAACCTTTTTAGAAAATCGAAGTAAACATGTGTGTAATCACAAGTTTAGTTTGATTTAACATGTGTGTTTTCACATGTTTACTATTGAAGATGCCTTGAATGTTTATGACAATTTCAATAACGAAAACAATGAATAAAATTCCTTTGGTACAGACTTTCTACTTTGGTGTATACACTGACAGGCTCCTGTCATGCCTCTGTGGCAAGCAGTTGCTTGAGCTGGTATTTATTTATTTTCATTATTTATAACTTTCTGAATCAAACTGAAGCAGACCTGAGAAGCAAAATTTTCTACAGATGTAAATATTTTTAGAAATATCTGCTAATCAGGAATATATCAACACCCTTGCTGAGTATATCCCGAAAGTCAACAGATATATCTATTTAAATTTCAACAGATAATCACAGTGTATTATTAGTATTACCAATATTTTTGCACTTATTTGGATATTTAAGATATAAATTCTGATATTTAAGAGTATATCACTTAATGTTCACATCAGAAAATAATATGAAAAAAAATCTTAGTTGTTATTTTTATCCGTTGACTCTATAGCTCCAATAAATATTATGTATGCATCCCTTTCATTTCACTTAAAAACACACTGTGTATTATTTTATTGTAGTTATAGAAAATGAAACTACTTGGCATGAGGCTCTGTCTGACAATGTTCTAAACTACTGATACTTGGATCTCGTATATCTCCTTTAACTGCTTGTAATATTATATAGAAGTTATTTATTGTCTTCCGAATCCTAACTTAATTTATATCAAATTATATTCTGAACGAACTGGTGCAAAAACGGAAAATGTTTAATGATA
Source organism: Ryuthela nishihirai (assembly GCA_038380435.1). Classification (NCBI taxonomy): domain Eukaryota; kingdom Metazoa; phylum Arthropoda; class Arachnida; order Araneae; family Heptathelidae; genus Ryuthela; species Ryuthela nishihirai. Next base: position 29,626,139 of record JAWZYU010000016.1, on the reverse strand, counting down.
GTATAGTGTATAGTGGATAAATTTATTCAATCTGTTTCATAAAGGCTAATTCAGCAGTAATTCAGAGTTGTCCTGTATTATCCTTCGCAATTTTTATATCCGTGCTAACCCACTATCAAAGACATGTCAATACATCTCATGTGTGGCCAGCTTACAATAATTTTCAATCTATATTTTCTAAAAAATAATTTTTTGATTAACTGATATGTACGTCAAATAAGTCTATTAACCTGTAAGAAGTTAATTTTAGTAAGAAATTGCTCATTATTTGACGAAGTAATCCAAGGATAGTGGCGAGTTTGTCCTATGCGACTTGACATGGACCAAAGTTACGTGTTACAAGAATATCATCTCTCAGTTTTATGCATTATACGATGTCATGGCTATGTAAATATTAACTACGCATGTATTGAAAAGTGAGCGGTGAAACCATTTTTCACAACGTCGTAGTATGTTTGCATACTAATTTCACGAAGATCTGTCAATCTTTTTATAGATGTCCTGAGATGTTAACTTATCATGATATCGTAAAAATCTATCCTTTCCTGAATTTAAGAAGTTTGCATATCATGATATCGTGAAAATCTATCCTTTCCTGAATTTAAGAAGTTTGCATATCATGATATCGTGAAAATTGGCCACATGTCTATCCTATCCTGAATTTAAGATGTTAGCTTACTAATTTCTAGAAAGAAGAGATGTACAACCATTTCACCCGATATCATGAAATATTATAAAATAAATACCCCCTCAAGCAGCTGCTTGCCACAGAGGTCTGATATGAGCCTGTCAGTTTATACACCACAGTAGAAGGTCTGACAGGATGGCGGGACCTCAACAGAAAAGCATCACAAACGTCCATGCCTTATCCGGGGCTCGATACCCAGGTCCCATTAGATCAGTAGCCAAGCACGCTAACCACTCGGCCACGGGACGGCTCATGAAATATTAGTTTCCTCAATTTTAGGAAAGGAGAACTGTGCAACCATTTTATACTATATTATAAGAAGTTAACTCCTTATTTTTAGGAAAGGAGAACCGTGCATCTATTTTATACTAGGTCATAGGCAGTTAACTCCCTAATTTTAGGAAAGTGGAACTGTGCAGCTATTTTATACTATGTCATAAAATAATAACTTCCAGCAAAACTAAGAAGCTTTCCATTTCAATGCTAAGTAGCGTTACTGAAGTAGTAGTTGTTATGCGTTGTCCCGTTATGTATTCACAACGCTTTTTTTTTTATTTTCCTTAGTTATAAATCCCCCCCCCACACTGTTTTCTCTAGTGTCATTGTTATAAATAAATAAAAATAAATAAATACCCCCTCAAACAGCTGCTTGCCACAGAGGTCTGAAAGGAGACTGTCAGTTTATATGCCATAGTAGAAGGTCTGTGAGGATGGCAGGACCTCAGCAGAAAAACGACACATACATCCATGCTTTACCCGGGGCTCGAACTCAGGTCCCTTAGATCACTAGCCAAGCGCGCTAACCACTCGGCCATGGGACGGCTATTGTTAAGTTAATGTTACATATTTAAATAATTTAAAAATTGTTATAAAGTATAAATTATTTAAATATGTAACATTAATTTACCAGCTTCAAAAATATTAATTTTTTAATCATTAATCTTACTTTTTCCATCATTAGATATGTACTTAAAGTTACAGTCCTTGAAGTGAAATCATTTGTTTAATATAGGTATCAATTTCATTTGAATGGTAGAAAAATTCCATATAGTACTGTTTTATATATACATTTAACCACATAACATGTTCTATTAACATTGATTTTTGGAAAAAATTTCATCAGTTTACGATTAAAGCATAATTTCCATAGCTTTGCCAATTAAATGATCAAAGCCAATGTTTTGATTATTGCTAACCATATTCTAGTTCATATTCTAATAGGAAATGTAGGAATTATTTTACATATGCTGCTTGCAATAAATAAAAAATTCTGTCTGGATATATATATTCCGAAAGAAGCTAGCAATAAAAAACTATCTTGCAATAAATAACTATCAATAAGTAACTTTTTTTAATAAAGTAAAGAGAAATCTTTAATAAAACATAAGTTTACTGACGTTAGCATAAGGCAAGGATATAAGAAGCCATAAAAAAAAATAATTGCATCCTACGAAGATTGTGGGTAAATGCGAATAACCGTATTGAACGAATTTGTTTTTTACAAAATCAATATTAGAACCAGCAAAAGCACTTATGAAAAGAATGCATGACTGTAATGACTGAATTGTATTTGCCTTCAACACTGGCTCGCAAAAGCATTCGTAATTCTAAAAATTTAAAAAATCTATTCCGTTTGAAAATGTAATTGAATATTCCTGTCAAAAGACGTTTTTGAAATTCTAATACTACCTCTTACGTAGCCTAAGGCTGCTACTTAAAGATCAGCGTGGGAATTAACACCAGGTGCTGCTGCTTTCTCTTTGTTAACAACAGAAGAGTTTATGATTATTATTCTAAGATACAGGTCACTTTAAAAGCAATTTTTTTATCTCAGTAAAAATTATTTTTTTTACATACATCATAAATTTCCTTGAATTGTCTCTTGTTCTAGATAACATTAGGCACTCTCTCTTTTTATCAAGATAGTTACCATTGCTGCTAGAATAAGTTTCTTTAAACACCAAATACATCGGAACTTCATTGATTTGCGAACTTGAGGTATTCTCCTAAATCATTCGTGAAAGAAAATCAAATAGTCTAGAATGTTTAATAGAATGAGAATATTTCGCTTCACCATTTTCCTTATGTCACCTTTGAGTAAAAAAAGTGTGTTCTTTTGATGATTCCATTTCATTGGAATTTTTAAATACATCGCAACTCTACAGAGCTAAAACAAGTTAGTCTGGTTCTTTATTATATTCATTTTGAAATTATTATAGTTTATTGCAATCACTGCTGGTTTTCATGTGTTTGTCCCCTCTGTGAGAGAATCATTAAGACCCCACCCCTTAAAGCAGGATTGTCCATTAAGGCTCCTGCGGGCTACAGGTTGCCCTTTAGCAAGACCACCGTCGCCCACCGCATGGAAAGGAGTAGAGTTAGTTTTTAAGTTAAGGTTTTTTTACTCTAAAAATGTTTAGATTTATTTACCGCAAAATAGAAATGTGTTTTTAACACGTTAAGCGCCAGTTAAATTACTTAATTTCAATAGTTTACTTCTGATGGCACCCCCTTTATTACTTTATATTCAGACGTAAATCAAAATTTAATAGCCGTCCAAAGAAATCCTAAATTAAAATTAACCCCTGGTTAAAAAAAATTTCGGGTACCCTCGGTCTTAGAGGTTTATTTCTGTTGACTTATCAGCAACTTAATTTCTGATTTAAATGTAGCTTTACACTATACAGTTCCAAAACTGCAATCAAAATATCATAAAGCATTTAGTATAATTAATAGAAATTTTGGTACACAATATTTCATAACAGTTTATTTCGATAACACGTTATTTTGTCAGAAGAAACTCCTTATTTAACGAATATTACCGTCATTGCTCTACATCAGATGCATTTGCTTGTGGTTGCAAAGGAACCGGATTAATAATTTTTGGTCCCGCCCAAATCTAAAAATTACACTTCCCCCTTCCCTGCTTCCCCCCACGATTTATAGAGGCTATAAGTTCCCTAATAGACAGGAACAAATTCGTTGCATGAGCAATTACCTGAAACAATAATAGAAATTAAAATTAAATTTTATGTAACGAGAGGGAGAAAATATTTAAGCTTATTACTCAATATAATATTTTTCTTGTTATTATTTATTTCAATTTTTATTTCAAATTAGATCTACATTTTCACTCAAGAATTACGAAAACCAAATCTGTACTTTTACATGGTTAAAAAATATTGATTATTAGGAGTTACAGATGTTTTGAAGCTAATCTTATCTACGATCGTGCTATTGGACAGTAATATTAGGTATCTTATAAAGATAAGAGGAATTCATGTGGGGAGGAAGCATTTAAGCTATCATTTTCTTCAAATATGTCATTCCTTCATCTCTCTGCTTCTTTTTTTATTAGAATCGTTCTCATGACGCCTTCCTTCCCCCCCCCCCCCACCCCCTTGGTCATTATGGTGATCAGGCTCTGTGTCGAACTGGAAAATGCTGCAACGTGATCTTGCTGTTTAATGCACTCTTCTCCAAAAGTATACTTCTTTTCTTCACATATGTTTATCGTGGAACTGTTCTCTTGATGTGTGGGTTCAAACCCGATTTTCCTCTCCCTAAGGTCACCACAGCCGTCCCATGGCCGAGTGGTTAGCACGCTTGGCTACTGATCTAAGGGACCTGGGTTCGAGCCCCTTTATTAGGCATGGATGTGTGTGTCGTTTTTCTGCTGAGGTCCTGCCATCCTCTCAGATCTCCTACTGTGGCATATAAACTGACAGGCTCCTGTCAGACCTCTGTGGCAAGCAGCTGCTTGAGGGGGTATTTATTTTTTTTTTATTAAGGTCACCACTGTTTGAAATTTATTATATAAGAATAGATATATAGATGACTTTAAATAAAAAAAAATATAAATAAACTACCCCTCAAGCAGTAGCTCGCAAAGAGATGTGATAGGTTAATACGCCATAGAGAAGATGTGTGAAGAAGGCGAGACCTCAGCAAGAAAGACAACACAAGCATCTATGTCACACCCAGAGCTCGAACCCAGTAGCATTCACAAAAGTCACACACTCGCAATATACTCAGTCTTGCGAACATTTAAATTTCTACTGTATATATATATACATAAATTTCATAAAAAAGACTAGCAATTTAGAGTATATATACTTTTAGATTTGTTCACTTTAAATGTTAAAAGCCAGAAAGGAAGATCCTCGTTTTAGAATAAATTGGTTGCTACAACACTCTTTCAGAAATTCCTCTAAGCCCAGTGCACCATATGTGTTGCTGTCCCCTATCGGCCTCTTGTGTTCCCCGTCCTCCCAGAGAGACCTCTCCTGTCCACTCCCCTGCAGCCCAGAAAAGGACAGATCCCCCACGCGTCACCCTCTCCATCCCACCCCTCGAGTAAACTGTAGTAGCAGAAATCAAGAAGAAGGGGCGGCGATGCCTCCGGATGTGTGCGGAACTACAGATGCTGGCACTTAGGTCATCCGTGACCCCATGTAATGGATCACACTTATCCGTCATTTATCGGTCTTGGGTGGGAACAACACTTTGGTCTTCCCAAGGGAGAGGAGCAGTGTTTGCAGCAAAGGATTCAGGTGTTTGGCAACCACGTCAGGCAAAGACAGGAAATGGAGGATGAGTTTTATCTTCTGACTCATCGGCATTAAAAAAGTGCTCAATGTCATAGAAGTTGATCATAGTCGACAGAGTAATTCAATGCTAGTTCATTTGAATTTGTTTTAAAAATATATATTGTTAAAGAACAATCTCTCTGTCTTATGGGCAGAAAAAAAAATCCCTCCCCATTTTCCAAAATCAAACTGAATTCTTTTACTTCATCCTCAGTAGCTAGATTTATCGTCAACTATTACTTTTTAATGCAAATTTAGTTATTCTATCTCCTTTCTTTCCAGTAGTCGCAAATTAGCTTCGAAACGTAGATCAGCATCACAGAATATAATTCAGATTTCTGGGGAAATTGTCTGAAAATTTTAAGACTTACCATTAAATACAATTAGTAAAGAATACTACATCTGGCATTCTCTTTCGTGGCTGAAAAACCCTGTATTGTGAAACGCATCCAATATCTGAAAAACAATTATTTTTCAGACTCTTCAGCCAAGAATTACTTTTCCCACTCCCAAAGAAATACTTAAGAGTGTCAACATCTTAGTAAATCAATCTGCAATATATGAGGGACGCTTAAGAGTGATCATACAACAACTACCTAGTTTTACAAGCCATTGATTTTACATGAAGTAACAGGAGTTTAAAACTTTCATTACTCCATACCAAACCATAAGTAATAAAATAACAGCCTGCGAAAAAAAAGGAATCACCAGTAAGACTCTGTTCCTCTTCTTTTTTATTATCAATCGCATAGCCTTTGGAAATACTGTCGAAGGCTCAACCTTTCTTTAACTTTCCTGTTGAGAGAAAACCCTTCGCTTGACTTGCTCCTAAAAATCCATGATGTTTCATCCTCCAATTAACCGCGCTAAAGTCAGAAACGGGAAGTTTTCATTTTTAAGATTCTTGCTCGTCTTTGCGAGCCCCTCAGAAAAGCAGTTCACTCAATTGCATTCATAAAAAGGCAATTTGCATATAATGAATATGCATCTTTGTCGGCGAACAAAGAGATTTCACATTTTATTATGTCACGGATGGGCACTCGCCGTTTCTGCTGGTCATAAATTCAAATAATCGGAAACCCGCCGAACTACTATACTTCGCTACCTAGCCGAAGATGCCTGGCTTTATGCTACACTGCCAAAAAATCTACTGCTGGCCATTATTTCAAATGAGGATGAAAAATCGTAACGCCGACTCACGGCAACACTAAATATTTCGAAACAAAATTATCTCTCAGATTTATTTTTGCAGCTTTCCTATTTAAGTTCAATAGAGATAAAAAGAAAAAGTATGATTGAAAAATGTTTAGTTCTTCATTCGTTCATTTCCGCGTGTTTTTACTCTCGTTTCATTATCTCACTTGCACAGAAACATCTGCTTTTCCCTCTGTGTGCATGCGCATGCTAAAAAAAGATTCAGCAGATGATTTTATTTATTCGTTAATTTTCTTTTCACATCAGGATCACTCTTTTATTATGCGGCGGCATCTCAGGTGGTAAAGAACCAAGACTGGCTTAAGAAATAAGACCGACTGATCTGTCCGACATTACAACGTGCTTTTTAGCATGCACCTGGTGACAGCCAAAACATGCAAACAATTAACGGCTAAATATGAAATACGTAAATGTTAGCAATTAAGTCTAGCACGATTGTAGCACTCCTGGAGATTATTTGAAATTTTTTCAGACCTACAACATGCCCTACAATAGCAGGAAAAATCACAGGTAATTTTCCTTTAAACACGTAACCCATGAAAGGTTTGGTGAAAAATTTGAGTCTCTCCTAGAGTGGAACACGAATCCCACCACCTTCTGATAATATGTGAAGTGCTCTGACTCTGGGTTACCAAAGCTATTTTATAATTTCCTAAAAAAAAAAAGAGCTCTCTTTGAAAGCACAGTGGTCGGTTAAGGTTCGGTAGGTCGGTAAACCTGCATGTTACAGGATGCGTCTCTGAAAATCGAGCACAATTCGAACTCTTCCAATCGAGACAACTCTGAATTTTTTTAGCAAACCTTTCACATTCTACAATGTGTAATTTACTTTTTTTGTCGTTTTCAGTTATAATTTTAAAATCAGAGCTAACAATTTTTCAAATACGCCACCAGGGTGACTGCAACCAAACCAGACTTACAGGCCACTACCAGTTTCTTAATGGAACTATTTTTATTATCACTGCATCATAAAACGTTCGCCAGATACTAACCTTGTCTAAAGATTTACTACACAATATGATTATTATTTTAATCATATTGTGTAGTAAGAGTTTCAGTTGAGTCGTTCCTTATTCAAAATTTATCATATTAACACATTTACAGACAACTGTTTGTAAAGATGCTTTAAATATATAATTTATCTCTTGTTTTTCTTTCGACTATAAATAAGAGTGGTAAATAAATTAGACCTGATCCATTGTTTCATTTCTAGAGCCTTCAATTCAAAATTTCTCTTCATTTGGCTCCTACTGCTTCGTTCAAAAGGAAGCATATTATCTGACAAAATATAGCTCTTTTATCTGTAAAGAAGTAAAATGAACTTCGATGTTTTGTCTCAACGGCGTTTAAACCTATACTTCTCTCTACCAATGCAAACTGCATTTCAAAATGTACTTTGCGTTAGTATATGGATAGGCTCGAAAAGAAGAGACTAGATATTTAACAGAGGAAATATTCAATAAAACATCAATATATACTATAGTTGAGTCGCATATCCATTAGGCGATAGGTCCACTACTTTTTTTCTTCTGATTCTCTTACATCTGTGAATAAAGAATAAACTTCCGTTGTAGATAATCTTGAAGACAGAACTGGAAACTATACTTATTCAACATTTTTATGTTTGGTAGACTGACAATTTTTGTTTTTTGACATCGGAGAAAAAGATAGTGGATACGTAACGTGAAACTGATATTTTTATTGTTGCTTGCGAAGAATCTTTCCTGCCATTGAAAAATATTATCAGAAAGACATGCAGGCAATATTGAGTTTCTGCAAGGGAATGGGTTTGTTCTTTACCTTTACATGGATGTATTTAGGAAAGATGCAACTATTTCTTGTACTCGGCTAAATACGAAATGGAACAAACGCGAAAATCTTAAAACAATTGTTTCTTTATAATACAGTATAAAATATTTGTTAAGCAATATTCTTAACTCAGATTTCAATATATAATAGTTTAAATCTTAAACATAAGCACATATACACAGTCGTATCAGAATAATATAACCCCCTACCATACATGCACTATGGTAGGTGGTCATATTATTCTGAAACGACTGTGTACACTGCCATAATCTCCGCAAAATTCCCCGCCCTGCCCATGGTCAGTAGGGAACACCGATGGGCTTGGAAAGGCCGCCGTCCGTCGGATGGGACGTTAAGCCGTGGCCCCGTGTGCGGGAGAGCCATACCCTGTGCACGTTAAAGAACACGCTGGATGGCCTTGACGGGAGGCTACCATCTGTCTCCCAACAGCTGTTCCAGTGGGTCCCCTCCCCCAACCTTCTCTGAGCCTTCAGGGGCCATGTGACCTGGCCATTTAGCCCATGGTGTGCAAAAAAGTGTCGCTCAGAGGTAAAACAACCCAACCCAAATACACTGCCATACCAAAATATTACGTTAGGAAAATTTCCATGTCAATGTATTATGTCAATGGTAATACAATTTCGAAGCTCTATAACTTCTCAAATATGCATTTAATGAAAATATGTGACTGAAGATAAAGATCATAATCAAATCTTTTTAAATTTCGATTTTCAACAATGTTCACTTTTTTAAGTTATCGAAGCTGAAATATTTAGCAATAAATTATCTTGTTTTATATAAATCAGTCATCATTGCTTAATATTAAAATAATCTTTATGCAAACTTGTAAAATGCATATTTTATTAAATCGTTTGAAACAATATTTTGTTATTTAAGTTTTAACAAATGTCTGAGTTGAATTCCTATCAAGCACTACTGTTGTGAAATATTCTAACTTCCATATTCTTAAAATATTGAGCGAATATTGCTGAAAATTGAGATATAAAACTCTTTAATTATGATTGCCTACGACGGAAGTGTTTGTAAGGTTTTCTAATGCTTTCCACGCGCCTCCTTGCTTTATTAAATCTATTCTTGGTTCATGCAGCAGATGTTCTATATCTGCTCCCGTCGATTAATGCTCAACAGCCAGATAGCATAAAACAACAACATTTATTTACAAAGACAGGTTCAAGGAGGTAGCCAGTGGGTGCTTGCGCACTTATTTTAAATACCTGTCAGCACTGTAGAGCTTATTTCTATCTCAGGTTTACTACCTTATGTAACACCAATTTAAACGCACAGAACAATTCAGTCCACAGCATACTTTCAGTTCACAGGGCGTCGGCGCACAGATAAATCACAGGGCATACATCCCACAGAACACCACAGGGCTATTCCCACAGAAAATTCTCTGCTCCTCGGCACTTCGGAACCACGTCCATCTCGTGGCCGGTCCACTTTCCTCCGAGTCATCAATCGTCATCTCCTATTCTTCTCTTAATCCTCACTATCCCCTGTAATCCTTTTGACTACGGGTCAGGTCACCCTGCACCTTCTCCCCACATGGTCAACCCCCTATGATGACTACACTCAACCCTTTTACACATAAGAATGCCTCTATGAGGTGTCATAGCCGTAAAACATAAACTCAGGGCCATACACGATCACACAAACAGATTTACATGTTTCCTGTAGTTTAAAAGGATTACAGCCCTCAAGCAGGGCTCGGTTGCCAGATCCTGACAAATTTTACAGATCACGGATCTTTAATTTATCTTCAGCCACATTATTCCATTAAATGCATATTTTAGAAGTTATAGAACTTCGAATTTAATTACCCATGACAAGGAAATTCTCTAATATTTTGTTAGGACAGTGTATGCATATCTTCCTCTCGACCCAGATCATTACCAGTTATTTTAAGTTAACACGATAATAAAGTTTATGCAAAGGGCAAATATCCAAAAATCTGCTCTACAATTTTAATGAATGAAAATGAATTTGACTTTGAAAATACGTAACAACTGTCACATGCATATACATACAGTATACGTAATTGTTCAACTGGGAGGTGGGATCACATGATTAGTGCCATACGTAAGGAGGATACATAAAAACCATCAAGCCCAGAGTGAGAGACACAACATTAAAAAGTTTGGAGCCTATTGTGTTAAAGATTAAAAATTTAAAAGAAATAAACGACCTATTAGTGTGAAACTACACACAAACTATGTTTACAAAACACTTTTCGCATATTGTATTTTAACTTCGTCCCATTTTTTCAAAACTTTAGTGAGAGAAATAATGTCTTTTACAGGCACAATCAACATTCTTTTGCTTAAATTTTATTTCAGGAAAAACATTTTCTCTTCTCAATATAATTTTCTCTTCTCAAAGCCTTAACTGGCATAGTGGTTAGGCCTTAACTGCCTTAACAGGCGTAATGGTTAGGCATTAACTGCCTTAACAAGCCTTAACTGGCATAGTGGTTAGGCAGCTAGCGACTGTTCCAGCAAGGCAAACTTTGTGTGTTGTGTTAGCTCTAAGGCAGTGGTCAGTAGTGACTTCGGTCTTAATAGGGCATGTCCTTGTATGAGAAGGCCTGTATTAAGCTAGGAATAGCTTCTAGGATTCTTCTCTGTCCTATATGTCGCAAATCAAAAAAAAAATATCCACCAAAAGTTTTTAAATGATAGTAGTCATATTAATGAATAATAATGTAGAATAAAAATGTTTACAGGTTTAGAAATTTCATTAAAAACATTCTACTCAATTCATTGCCACTACGCTTTGTCAGCAGACTGTCAATATAATACGCTATAGAGGAGACCAGTATGACGAAGGCTTTACCATAAACGTCCGCATTTTATTCCGCGGTTCAAACCTTTGCACAACAGTCAAGCAAAGTAAACTTTCCGCTCCACAAAATAAAATGTTATTGATTAGCTCTTGAACTAAACATAAAAAAGAATAGGTGAATCATTTATTTGGGTTTGAACTCCTTAAGAAAGAGTTTTATAAAACCTGGAATTCATTAAGATCTTCTGTCATCATCTTCCTTAAAAGAAAAAGTTCTCTTTAATCTCTCCACTTATGTTTTAAAAACACTCTTTAATAGAAGAAAAGCGTTGCATATCCAGAAAGCAAAGCACGTAATGCAACTTGAATGTCATTGATTTTAAATCGTACCCTTCCCATCATATTCCTCGTAACGCACAGCATTTGGTAACAGTAAAAACAAACTTTTGCATAACAAGAAATACCAATGGTCCACTCGCATCCTCGAAATCTCCATCCCTCTGGAGTTAAGAAGCAAAAATTCCCTCTCTGTAAGAACAAGGAATGCGAACGAAGATGATTGTCTTTCGAACGGCTCCTCAGTCAACCCTGACTGACGCACCCCCATGCATCGGTCACACACAAGACACATGAATGGGGAACCCACAACGTAAAACGACCAGTAAAATAACGGGCCATGTCACTTAACGATCCTCAAAGCTATGCTCCTTCTTTGCTCCTCATGAATAAGTCATCGAGTTCGGGCAACCTTTCTTCGAGTATATGCAATTTCCGGCCTCTACTTGAATACGTCTACATAATGTTGTGTGTATATTAAGTCTCAGACTAGCCTTATTTGACGTACCGACAACTGGGACTACCTTTCAATAACAAGATCTTCCCTACCTAATCGCCAGTGCGTTTATAATAATGGATCTCCAAGGACTCAGTCCCCAGATTCTTAGTCTTCCTCCTGGCATGTATAAGTAGCTACCAAGTTTTATTTATTTAACTTTTTCGGGGGGATTTAATAGGACAGGTTTTTCAGCCTTATATATATAAGTCGTATTATTTTTTTTATTTTTTTTTTTTTGCTCTTTGGATGTTTCTCGAAAGTGATATAATGTATGTACATTTGCATTGCTATTTTCAAGCTGTTGAAGTGAGGTAAAATTTTATTTTTAAGCATTTATGAGTTATTTTGAGGTATGGGTATAAAGTGAGACTGGCATTACTTTTGGATGTGTATATGAAGTTTGTATAGGCTCTGAATAATGAAGGATTTCTGGAAGCTATTTATATAAAAATGTATTTGCGCTATTCACAGTTTTCTTTCTAATAAGTTCGCCCTTTTGAGAATCCGATTCTTTTTTTTGTGTATCATTCAATCATGTCTTCTTGAACGAATGAGAAGATTTGTTTTCCTATATGCTTGTTAGTGCCAGTAACGATGTTTATGTAAAAAAAATAATACCCAAATATGCCTCAATGAAGGAGTTTAATAAGTCTATGTTATATGTTAGAAGCTGTCCCATGGCCGAGTGGTTAGCGCGCTTGGCTACTGATCTAAGGGACCTGGGTTCAGGCATGGCTGTTTGTGTCGTTTTTCTGCTGAGGTCCTGCCATCCTCTCAGACCTTCTACTATGGCATATAAACTGACAGGCTCCTGTCAGACCTCTGTGGCAAGCAGCTGCTTGAGGGGGTATTTATTTATTTTTATATGTGTTAGAATATCTTTTCAATTTATCAATAACAGATTTTGTAAAATCATTGATCATGTTTTTGTATTTGACGATGTAAATATGGAACTCAGGATTTTAGAGAAATACTTCGGATAAAATTTTTGAAAACACTTTTATTACACTGAACTGTTATCTAGTAAAAAAAAAATTAATGTTCGTGAATTTTTGATCAGTCAGAAAATGTTTGGCTTAACTAATTTAAAGACTTATTTTTAGAATACTATAAAAATTTCACGCAATATTTGCGAATAACAAAAAAATTCAAACCTTTATGTAATAATAAAGTCATATATAAACATAGATAAATAGTTACCGAAATGTGTAGCAAAAAAAATCCAAAACTTCAAATATTTGATATAAGGTAAAGGCAAATATTGTCTTAGTAATATGGTTTTTATTATAAGCAACTTAAACATCTGCTGTGGATCAGGTAAAATCAGGAAGAAGACAACAGCGTTAATATCAGCTCTCGAATATTTTTTCCGTTCTAACAGCAGTTATTCACATTTATTTTTTCAGTATAAAGCATTGTTTTTTTTCGTTACACACTAGTAGAGTCAGTGGAGCTTGAAGAGGCAAGTCGAGACTATGAAAAGCTCATTTGACTCTCCAATAGCTATTCTGGATCTTTAATTGACATTGCTATCTTCTCATTGATCATTGATTGATAGATCATTCTCTTAATATCTTTAAGAACTTCGAAGCGTCAATTGCGTAGTTTTATACTCTCTGCCGCTGGCTTTATTTCTTTGGTATATAGATTTTCCGTCCATATCGATGACAATATATTATGCATTTAGATTCCCGTGTATGTGCATACAAGCGTCATAATGGCTTATTATCTAATTGGATAGCAAAAGGGGGGGGGGGGTGTCAATTCCATATAAAGCATAGTTGTTTTCTACAGTTTCTCTATAATTTTTATAGTTGTTTATTATATAAGACAACTTTCCTGACGTCTTACTTCTATTTATATCTTTTCTATGATATTGTATCAATAGATTCTTGTCAGATTCCTGTGACAATTCACTGCATGAAATGAAATATACTTTTATCTGCATATCTGTTCTGCTCTGAGTGTCTTTTTTTCTCTCTTTGCCGTCCCGTGGCTGAGTGGTTAGCGCGCTTGGCTACTGATCTACGGGACCTGGGTTCGAGCCCATGGTTGTGTGTGTTGTTTTTCTGCTGAGGTCCTGCCATCCTCACAGACCTTCTACTATGGCATATAAACTGACAGGCTCCTGTCAGACCTCTGTGGCAAGCAGCTGCTTGAGGAGGTATTTATTTATTTTATTTTATTACTTAATACAAGCTGGATGGCGAGGTCACAGGGACCCCGAGATTCAGAATAGGTTAGTGAAAGAGTTTCTCCAATTAAGAGGCTTTCGTTTTAAAAATCACTTGTTCTTCTTTCTAAATGAAAGCAAAACTCAGGATTCAAACGAAAATTTCAGCGGTAATACAGCTAGGGCCGAAACTTAAAAGAGTTAGATTTTATGGTGTCTCGCAGTATTTTAGGGCTTAGGTCAAAAACTCTGCTAACCCAAATTGGAGTTTGTGTGAAACATTTTTATAAATGAATTCGAACAAATGTGCATGTATTATTTTGCACATATATAATTTAATACTTTCCACACAATAATATTGTGTTTTGTTCCATGTAGACTTTTCCTTTTTTGTTCTCGTAATCTGTAGTTCCCAGGTTCGAGTCCCAGCTGGGTCAGCGTTGAGATTTATCTCCGCAAAATTCCCGCCCTGCCCACGGTCAGTAGGGGACACCGATGGGCTTGGAAAGGCCGCCGTCCGTCGGATAGGACGTTAAGCCGTGACCCCGTGTGCGGGAGAGCCATACGCTGTGCACGTTAAAGAACACGCCGGATGGCCTTGACGGGAGGCTACCATCTGTCTCCCAACAGCTGTTCCAGTGGGTCTCCTCCCCCAACCTTCTCTGAGACTTCGGGGTCCATGTGACCTGGCCATTTAGCCCATGGTGTGCAAAAAAGTGCCGCTCAGAGGTAAAACAACCCAACCCAATCCTTTTTTGTTCCCACGTGTATATTTAAGCAGTTCAGGTGATCGAAAACAAAATTCTTTGCAATGAGCAGCTGTTCTCGGTCTATTTTACCTCTGAGCACTGCTTTTGTTCATACAGTGCACTCTAATCAGGTCACAAGAACTCCAAGTCAGAACTGATTAAGGTTGGGTTGTTTTACCTCTGAGTGGCATTTTTTTTACACACAATGAGCTAAATGGCCAGGTCACAAGGACGCCGAGGGCTCAGAGAAGGTTGAAGGAGGGAACCCGTGGAACAGCTGTGGGAACACATGGTAGCCTCTCTTCAAAGCTATCCAGTGTACTCTTTAACGTGCATAGGGTATGGCTCTCCCCCACACGGGGCTTCGCCTTAAAGTCCAATCCAACGGACGGGGCCTTTCCAAGCCCATCGGTGTCCCCTACCGACCCAGGGCAGAGCGGAAAGTTTTGCGGAGATAAATCTCAACGCTGACCCAGCTGGGACTCGAACCTGGCCACCCTCTCCCCCTTAAGGTAAGAGGAATCACTGGGCAATTAAGAAAGGCAGATAAAAGTCTATCTTGAAGGACATTCATTTTCTTCTTTAACATGCACAGAACATGTCTTTTCAACACAAATGGTCGTCTTTCTAAGCTCATCGGTGTCTTCTTCCTCACCGAGGGCAGAGT
Organism: Ryuthela nishihirai; assembly: GCA_038380435.1. Classification (NCBI taxonomy): domain Eukaryota; kingdom Metazoa; phylum Arthropoda; class Arachnida; order Araneae; family Heptathelidae; genus Ryuthela; species Ryuthela nishihirai. The sequence continues at coordinate 29,610,612 of JAWZYU010000016.1, read as the reverse complement.
GAGGAATGGTATATTCTCAACCCAGACATAGTGGGGACTCGAACCTGGGAATTACAGATTAAGGGTCTGGCCCACTACCGACTGAGCCAATCAAATGAAAAAACTGCATAACGGGAATGGTTACTAAATCCCATTTGAGCAAATAACTATAACTTATTGTTTTTTAATTTTTTGATGCAAGATGTTGATTTCTTTCCTGTTTCTGTTGCGATCTGACAGAAGCTTTTTAAATCTTTGGATTTTACGATATACCGTCCATGAGCTGTATGATAGCCATATTTAAAACTCTGCCATCATTTACTGCAGATCAATTTACATTTTATTACAGATCATAATGTTTCGTGCTATGAGATCCGCGACCACATTTAACCTTACAGCCGCTATCTAATCCTCACAGAAAGAGTGTCTCTCAATTCCCTTAACAAGAACAGCAGATGTTGAAAAGGCCTTTACCCCCAGTTCAACATTTCTCTTCTCCCATACAGCAGTGGAGATGGAGATGGAAGAGAAAAATAGGCATCGTTCTCGGAAAAGATAAGCAAGAGCAGTGCCGAGGCTAAATTGCTATCTCCGACAGCCGCCGACCCCATCTTTTCCTTCTCCGCCACGGCTGTTCGTCACCGCCGTACGTTCAGCTTTTGTTTCCCAAGAGACCTGGCTTCACAGTTGCGTTTCGGGGACGATGTCTCAGAGAGGTTTCCGCCAGGATGCTGACCTCATGATAATGTTACTCTTACTCCCACCTGGGAGGTGGTGCGTCTAATGCGAGGGTCAAAGGGCATTATTCTGTGTCAAGAACGCGCTCACGTAACCCGAAGCGTTTGTTACGGAACGTTTCTCGAGATATAACGAGGAAACAAAAGCTGGTTACTGTTGTTTTCCAAAACACAAAATACTCCTTAACATAAGAGGATGCTCGGGATCTTGGTATCTCAAAGGAAAAATGTGCGAATAGTCACACAGAAAATCACAGAAAAACTGTCACACAGAAAACAAAATAATTGTCATTTTCTCTGATGGATCCGAATATTACGAACCCTAAGTTAACACTCAAACGTCTTATCTTGTTTTGAAATATGTTTTTATATTAAAGTATCATATAATCATAGAATGGTATCAAAAGGGATTATTTTCTTCACTTAAATCACAGTATATGTTAATTAAAAATTTAGGCTTATTTCTTTCTTACAACGTGTACTGAATAAAAAATATCGCTTCTAAGGCAATAATTTTCCGATTTTCATCAACCGCGTATCATTTTGTCAAACACTGTATACTTGCCAACGTTCTTTAGAAACGTGACATTTCGGAGCAATAAAAAATAAATTTTTGAGTGATTTTTATTTTCTTTCTGGAAACGGAGTATAACCTAATTGCAAATATGAACATTCGCGCTAGTTTCGTCCTGAGTAATTATGATCTGCCGCTTTCAGTTGTGGTCTATAGTAAATACAAATAATGATCTGTAGTAAATGCCGCATATTGGTCTGTACTAAATGAAAAGTGTGATCTACAATAAAAGCAAATTGTGGCCTGTAACTAAAAATTAAATCCTCCGTAGTCTTTGACTTTTTAGAAGCGTTTTTGTATAAAAAAAAAACAGAACAACCCTTAGCGAGGAAAGCTTATACTGTTTCGCACTTCCAGAAACAATTTTTTGAATTGCTTCTTGCACTCTAAAGTCAACAGCAAATGTTAAGATAAAGCCAATATGCAAAGCCAATTATTTTTTCTTCTCCCAAAACAATAATTAGAATTCGCAGAACTATGAATCAATGTTTATCACCAATTATTTGTTTGAATGCTCGCACTTCCTTTATGATTGATTACGATCTGCTCCTCGCACTGCTGCTTGGCTGGCTTCAGTTGAGAAGGACAATTCCCAACCGACACTCCAATTTCTGTCAGAGATTTAAACATTCAATTTGCAAGTGATGTATGCGCTCCTTGAAACGCTTAAAAGAAGTTTTTCTCGATTATCAATGTAGCAGAAACGTTTTTAAATTCTCGGTGATGCTCCATCAATCTTAAAAGTTTCAGAAGGAGTTAGTTAGAATCGAGTAACGGTTTACCACTGACAAAGTGCCTTGAAACACAGAGATGGATTGGAAAACTCTGAAGGAGCAACACGAAGCTAGACTCATTTTCGAAGAGCATCGTTAAAGTTCAGGTATTTCGCATTTCGAAGCGTGTGATTCATTAGCGTTTGAGCGATTCTAGAAACGTCAACTCTGAAGAAGCAAATAACAAACAGAGAACAGATAAATGTGCATTTCTCTCTTTCCACCGATGTGCTCCGAGTAAGAGAAGGGGGCCATTAACCCGAAGTTATGGGAACAGATGCAACTCATTAAGATTAAGCCGGACACTAAATGATTTGCCGATTGCTGGCGAACGAGAGAAAGTAAATGATACACTAACCTGAGACAATGACACCTTGTTTGTTCCGCAACTCCAAATAAAGTAATAAGAGTGCTACCTACCGACGACACAGCAAATTACGTATAATCACGCAAAGATGTCAACATTCTACCGCAGTAATTCCCGAACGTAATTGCTAATCTAAACGATGCCTAGGTCTAGATAGGATTAGTTCTCTCGCTGTAAAATGGGGACCTTCAAGCCGAGTTCCGAGTCAGTGTCGTGAGGGCTTGCATGCAAATGACGCGGTGAAGTGGGTTCTTTTTGCTTTCGATAAGGGAATGGGAAGTAAGTTGAGTGCGCCTTTCTAGACGCCACTCTGCGTAGTGTTAACTGAGTAGTACTCATTATGAATTCCTTATTTGAAGATAATCTTGTTAACCTATGCAGCCGTGCAGCAGTTTGAAGGCCTTTCGTGTCTAGTCTTGTCTGAAGTGGAGAATGGTTCTGTCTGCAGTTCTCCGTTAAAGTTTGCTCTCCTTCTACGTTGCTAATGGACATTTGAAACTAATACCACTTGTTCCTTCAATGTCCTCATTTCGAAAATTGGCTTAGATATCCCAACAGGTAGTGCGGCTGGACGAGGTTTCACAAGTTCGAGCACTTACTTGCCAGCATTGAGACAGTCTTTCTCTCTTTTCACTCATTTAACTGAGGAGAAACAAATGCGCTTCTAAATCTGAAATGATTCTAAATCAGATGAATGAGGCATAGGTCTCTGAAGTCATGAGAGTCAGATCCTCCTTTATCTCGAAGGTAGTATATTGTAGGTGTGGAACCACTGAAATGAGATGATGAACTATAGTTCTCGCTTTGGGTTTCGTTCTTTTTCCTCTGAACAAACCTTTTGTGCATTAAAGTCAGGTCACAAGAACCCCAAAAGTTCAGAGTTAGATTGGAGAAGGGTTCCACTGTACATCTGTTCGGAGATAGAAGTTTCTCGTCAGGACCATCCAGTGCTTTTTAACGTGAACAAAGTAAGATTCTCATACACAAGGGGCTACAATTTAATGTCCCATAAGACGAATGGGGACATCTAAAGTCAATCTTTGCCTTTTGAACGAGGTCAGAGCAAGAGTTAGCGGATAAAATTCAAACACTGGTACTACATAGACCTTAAGAACGTCTAGGGTTAAGCGTTTTGTTAGTAAAATATATTGTAAAATAATGGCTATAGATGGCGCCACCGGTAACTGAACCGGTCTGAAAAATGCAATTCACTTTTGCGTTTCAAGTTCGGATTAAAACATAAGCAGAACTTTTTTTCTCCATTCTTATTTTTAGATATCACCATGGGAAAGTGTCACAAGAGTTTATATGTATTCAGGCTAGTTGATAAGTCAGCTTTATGATTATCTACAATCTAGAATGAAAGTTGTTCAACTAAATTCCAGAATATTAAACTTATGCAAATATGATTTCTCATCTTCATGACCTCCTGAAGTATCTTCATGACCATCTTCATGACCTCCTGGTGTTACAGTCCTTTACCTCTCACCATTCTCTAATCTCCAGTAAAGTCTTAAGCAGTGATTGTGTAGCGGTGTTATTACGTCGCTAACACTGCTGGTATAGATTTGTGTGCTGGGGAGAACACGTTCTCAGTGGCTTTGAGGGTTAAAAGAAAATATTTTCTTCTCACCAATAGCGCATCCAAGAATTTCTTAAGGGATAGTTGCAAGAGTTTTTTTTTTTACGTTTTGGTTAAAATCTTGATAATCCAAAAATTTCTTAAAAATAATACTTCCCAAGGAGATGTTTGAAATTTTTGTCCTTGAAGTCTCAATCCCTTCGATTACGCTTTTCCTTCATACGTGGTAATGCGCCAGACTCGTAATCTGAAGTTTTCAGGTTCGAGCCCCAACAGCGATAGCGTTTAGATTTATCTCCGCTTGCTACTGATCTAAGGGACCTGGGTTCGAGCCCCGGGTAAGGCTATGGCTGTTTGTGTCGTTTTTCTGCTGAGGGACTGCCATCCTCACAGACCTTCTACTATGGCATATAAACTGACAGGTTCCTGTCAGACCTCTGTGGCAAGCAGCTGCTTGAGGGGGTATTTATTTATATTTAGAGCCGTCCCATGGCCGAGTGGTTAGCACGCTTGTCTACTGATCTAAGGGACCTGGGTTCGAGCCCCGGGTAAGGCATGGTTGTGTGTGTCCTTTTTCTGCTGAGGTCCTGCCATCCTCTCAGATCTTCTACTCTGGCATATAAACTGACAGGCTCCTGTCAGACCTCTGTGGCAAGCAGCTGCTTGAGGGGGTATTTATTTATACATCTTCCTCCTCTACCAGCTCTGAGCCTCTGGGGTATTGTGACCTGGCCATTTAAACCATTATGTGCAAAAGGTGCAGCTCGGATGTCCGGTTTTACAAAAATTAGAGAACTCTAACTACCTTAAAATGATTAAGAGAGCAAGAATGTCAAACGATATAGACCTAAACTAAATATTTCTTTATTTGGCCGATTATTGTATTAGAAAAGATTTTTATCACATTTATCTCAGCGCACCTTAATGACTGAGGCGGGGGGGGGGGGGGATGGTTCAGTCGGTAGCACGCCAAGCTCATAATCTGAAGTTCCCAGGTTCGAGTGTCACCTAGACAAGAGTTGAGATTTATCTCCCCGCCCTGCCCTCGGTCAGTAGAGGACACCGATGGGCTTGGAAAAGCCGCCGTCCGTCGGATGAGACTCTAAAGCCGTGGCTCCATGTGTGGGAGAGCCATATCCTGTGCACGTTAAAGGACACACTGGATGGCCTTGACGAGAGCTTTACATTTGCCTCCTAACAGTTGGTCTCCTCAGCCAACCTTATCTGAGCCCTCGGGCTCCTTGTTTACTGCCCACTGTGTACAAAAAAGTGCCGCTAAAACAGCCCAATGCATCTTAATTATTCTTTTTTATTGCTTTGTTTTTTGTTTTTCACTTTTTATTAACTGCAATTTATAAATGTTATCAAGGCGCTTACGTTGCATTATATTTCGTCTTGTACGAATAAATATAAAAAAAAAAACTAAACAAATGAAATGTTATATTTAGAATAACTCATTTTCGTTTAGTGAACTAGTGAACTGCCTGAAAAGATCCTCAAATTCTATTAGTTAGTCTGCATATATCTAAAAAGTGCCTAAGGAATTCTTGTATTTTTTCCTCAACATCCAAAAGAATTTACTTTCAAATTAACTCATTTACATGTCTGGCTCCATCAAACTTAAAAACTGTAAAACAAACGAGTCACTTTATTTTGATTTGTTTTTACCTGAAAGAATTTCGTTTTTAAGTACGTCTTGTAATTCAAGAGTTGAATCTATCGTTAAGAAACTTCTCAAAAGACCAGTAGCAGGTTGCTCACTTTCTGTACTTTTCAAAGAGTTTAAAAAAACTAATCATCACTTAACTCTGATCTCCATGCAAACTGTTCTGCCTTTTCGCTGTTGCCTCATTCTCTTTGTCTTCATCTTGGAGATTTAAGGAATTAAAGTTTTTCGTCGCCTCTTTTGTTCCTTGCCCAATTCGGGAAAAGAACGAAGAATTAGTCCCACTCTTACTTGTGCTCTTCTAAAGAGCAAAAGAAAATCCCTTTTTCATACCAGCAGAATAAAGGTCTTTCTGGTATCCGATGCTTCTTCAAAAAGGGTCTTTATTTGCTTTTACAATTCGTGTTTTTAATCACCGTTTTAGAATCAACAATAGCAAAGCTCTTGCTCATTGAAAGGGCGAACTATCTTATGTCATGTTTACTCAAGTCGAGCTTTTTGTTTCCCTATTTAATGTCGTGATCAGGATGTTTGTTTTAGTCCCGAAATTACAAGGAAAAAAACTAGAATTGAACCTGCTTTGCTTATTTGCTGTAGTTATCCTTTTAAAGATCTAATAGGAAACAAGAATTTAATTTGGCTTGGTTTTCTGATACCCATTTTTTTTCCACAGGTATTTCTTCAATTTTAAATGGTGATTTGTAATTTTTGTACTAAAATCAGCGCTGAATAACCAGGAGATCCCTTTCTGTTCGAATCCGTAGCGAATTTTTTTAGACCTGTCCAATTAAATATAAAATAATAAAAAAAAACTTAAGCAGCTGCTTGCCACAGAGGTCTGACAGGAACCTGTCAGTTTATATGCCATAGTAGAAGGTCTGAGAGGATGGCAGGCCCTCAGCAGAAAAACGACACAAACAGCCATGCTTTACCCGGGGCTCGAACCCAGGTCCCTTAGATCAGTAGCCAAGCGTGCTAACCACTCGGCCATGGGACGGCTAATTACTGAAAGTGAAAAAAAGAATAGAGCCGGAAATTAACAGGGTAACTCTTAATGTATGCAAAGTCAGGACTCGAATTTGGAAACATGAAGTTACGAGTCTGGTGTATTTATGAAAAATAAGACAGAAGACTATTTTCATAGCCAACGCTTAATTACATTCTATTAGCAATTTGAAAAATAAAATAAAACTTTCAAGAATTAGACAGATGGGAAAAAAACATCAGTTCGTTCTGGGATTCGGTCCGGGATCGTCTTGTTTTTCACAAGACGAATTGGTGGGGATTTTTTCACTCACATTTGTCAAATTATTGGAACTAATGTCTGTTATCGCAAATGTTAATTCCATTGTTTCGTATAAAAGGAAAATTAAAACTTTTATTTTGTACTTTTCCTTTTATACGAAACAATAGTCACAAAAGATTTACAATCGCAATTCAGTGGTACTTTTAGTAAAGGGAAATATAAAATAAATAAATACAGTTTTATGACAAGAAATTTATCGACTAAAATATTTCGATTGATTTAGTGCTAAATTTTTACACTGAATAAAGATTTATTTTGCCAGAATTTGGTTGTTCTCTAGGAGTGACGGTTTTTTACGATTCGATCATAACTAAACATATGTACTTTAGTGAAAAAAAAAAACTTTTATTTCTCTCTCTAAAATACCATCTTTTTTTATGTTTCTATTTTAAAATCTGAAAAAAAAAAGGCTTTATATTCGACTTTTATAGTAATCATTAAAAATAATTCACTTTAAATTATCAACTAACTGAAAAAAATATATTCTTTAAGAATGTATTTTACGAAATCAATACATATTTATTTCTCAGCCGAACATTCAGTTAACAGCCTTAAAATGCCTACGATTCTCGAAACTCAGAAGCTGTAATCGCTTCCAAAAATGCCCATTGATTTCCTAGCCCTCTTCTTTAAACCAGAAGAGGCTTACGCACTGTTTCCGCTCTAAAGTGTATAAACCACATTGGGAGTAACCATGAGCTTTGCGCTTCACTGCCATCTTCCAGTTCATGTAGGATAATGGCACTCGAAAAGCTATAACCGTTATTGCTCTAATTCGCATTGCGGATCGTTTCCAAAGGCCCATTTCTTTGGAAGAATGGTGATCTTAGATCTACTCTTGGAAATCTAGAACCACAGACTACATCGACCGTTCATTCGCGCAAATATAGCCATCTGAAGAGTCCCCATGATCTCTGCTATATTTCAGCACGCCACTTTCGCATCACCTTGCAAAGTAACCAACGCAATAGATGTTTAGTTCTGCCTCTTTAAGTCTTTTATTTCTAAACGTAAATGACTTTCGCTATAAGCTATATATATCCTCTGCGTGGTACATAGTGTTTTTACTATGCTGTTCGTGTGATTTCTTTTAATGAATGACTTCCTCTAACGAAATAAGGAATTAAGTCATACTGCTATTGCCGTCCCGTTGCCAAGTGGTTAGCGTGCTTGGTTAATGATATTAGGGATTCGGGTACACGGATAAGGCATGGATGTTTTCTCTCTGGTATTGTTTTTCTACTGAGGTCTCGCCTTCCTTAGGATCTTCTCTATGGCGTATTATACTGACAGGCTCCTATCAGAACTCTATAGCAAGCAAGTATTTGAAGAGGTGTTTTGCCGTCCCGTGGCCGAGTGGTTAGCACGCTTGGCTACTGATCTACGGGACCTGGGTTCGAGCCCCGGATAAGGCATGGATGTATGTGTCGTTTTTCTGCTGAGGTCCTGCCATCCTCTCTCAGACCTTCTACTATGGCATATAAACTGGCAGGCTCCTGTCAGACCTCTGTGGCAAGCAGCTGCTTGAGGGGGTATTTATTTATTTTATTTTTTATTTTATATAATATTTTCATGCATACTATTTAATTTTATTAAATACTTATGAAAGGTTTGTTTGGGTTGTTCTACTTCTGAGCTCACTTTTGCGTACACAGTGGATTAAATGGCCAAGTGAGAAGTAATCTAAGGGTTATGGGAAGGTAAAGTAACTAAACTGCGAGTAGGAAACAGATGGGAGACTTCTGTTAAAAGCCATCCAGCGTGTTCTACAATATGAAAAGGGTATGGCTATCCGGCAAAAAAGACACGGCTTAACATGCCATCCAACAGAGAGCGGTCTTTCTAAGCTTTTCCCCGTCTGTTTCTCATCCAGGACAGAGCGGGATTAGCAGACAAAATACAGGAAAAGTAAGGACTCGAACCTGAAAATATCAAATTAAGAATCTCGTGTACTAATGAGGATAAGATTCACTACTTTCTTAGGCAACGCTTAATTATATTTCATTAACAATCTCAATAGTGAAATTTAATTTTTCACAACTAAGCAAGTGTGAAAAAAAAATACCAATTCACCTTCGGATTCGAACACGGAATCTCGGAGTCATCCAGAAGGCGAATTAAAGGTTTTTTTCCCTTTACCTTTCTCTAAATATTGAAACCAAATCTCTTTTAAGACTATCACAAATATTATTTCCATTACTTCGTATGAAACGAAACATTAAAACTTAAAATATTCCCAAAATGTAGCCAATCGAAACAAGCATTAGTTCATCTAAAAGTAATATATCTTTATAAGCAAGAATATAAAAGTACTTATCTTTATAAGCAAGAATATAAAAGTACTATATCTTTATAAGCAAGAATTCTGATAGAAAACAAATCAGTATAATGAGAAGAAAATAAGTTATGTAAATCAGTTCTTATTACTCTACAAGAAATAAACGAATGCATTTTTAACAAAAAATGTTAAAAATAATGAATACGAGTATTGTCGTCGAACTCGTTGAAAAGAAAATTGAATAACAAGTACTTATTTTCTTTACACTATGAATACTTCCATTTCTTTTCCACAAATGCACATATTTTCCACATTTCTACTTATAATCCGAATTTCGATTTTTTCCTCCCTTTTGGATCTCTCTGCAAGACTGGAACTTCATTTCTCTTAGCGTTACAATCTCTGCATCACATACGAATATATTAATTGCATTGAGGATAGATCAATGAATTCTCTGATGTGGATCTCATTTCCTTTCCCAAAAGAGAAATAAACTGAATAGAATTCTATTCTGAATGAAGAAAATACAAAATGCAAAATTCTTCACCTTTCAAATCACTTTCCTGCGATAAACCGGCTTTCCATTGCTTTTAATCGTCAATACGCATCCTCAGAAAAACAGTGATGCATTTAATGTGAGAATCTGAAGAGATATTCTCTTCCTCTACCAATCCCAGCAATGAAAAAAAAACATCCTCCATCCAGACGTGGCGTCTGTACATTCCAGGTCAGCGACGCGATATCAGCAGAATCTCCTGACTCCCGCCATTTTACTTTCCTTGTCTCTGCCCTATACTTCTCCACGTGGGTGAAGACCTTGAGACAACAACAAACAGCTTACCGGCGTTGCCTGATCCCACTACCATCCCATTCCTCTTCTCACCACTCTCCATACTCATCGACGACATTTGGCGAGAGTGTCGGAAATGTGACCCGTCAGCAAACGGGCCAGCTATGCTCTGAACGTATGACGATCCTGATAGCCATGGATGCTCTCAACACCTACAAATGACAGACCACTTTCGAGAGAGCTTTATCGACGTGAAAAAGGAAATCCATCTGGATATAGACGCATGCTTCTCTCTCAATGTAAGAGTTGCTTGGGGAAATGTTTCTCATCCCCTTCCGAATAGTGTATCAAAGTCCTGACATAGAGAATATATCATTAATCGTATTAAAGGTGTTAAAAAGGTAGCATTATTCATCAGACAATAACAACAGTCTGTTCGAACATCATTCGTAAACACAACCCCTAAAAACTGATATCAGTCAACACGCCCGGAGCTAAATAAAAATAGAGAGGAGGAGCATGCGACGGTAAATGGAGGGGGGAGAGACTCATTCCATTGCAGTTAACATTTTACACTTCATTTTAGAAGTATTTTTTTTAATTCGCGAAAAATACGTGAAATATGCACAAGTTAATATTTTTTGCCCTCCATTACCTTTACTTTTATATTCAATGGCCGAGTGGTTAGCTCGCTTCCCTGCTGATCAAAGGGACCTGGGTTCGAGCCCCGGTACGACGTGGATGTTTGTGTTGTCTTTCTGTTGAGGTATCGTCATCCTCACAAACCTTCTACTATGGCTTCTACAAAGTAATAAACTGACAGGCTCCTGTCAAACCTCTGCGGCAAACAGGTGCTTGAGGAGGTATATTTATTACCTTTACAAGCATTCTAAAATTCTCCCTCATTCCCTGATTCGGCTTTGTCATTCAATATCTGATTTCGAGAAGCAAATAATATTAATCAGTAAGTGAATTGTCTTAATGGATCACACTTTTATACTGTTTCACCTAAAGAATGGAGCAGCGGTTCTCTTTCAAAGAGTCTCTTGTCTAATTGGCGCTTAATACGAAGCCAATGAAGAATCAAATATAACGGCTGAAAATTATCAATCCTTACGCGTTAGTAGTTTCTACGGCAAGTGTTTTACATTGCGAGTGTATCGGTGTGAAAACATTATGCCTTATCGTATACTTTACAATGCTCCGAAATTGCAACTGAATTTTCAATTGCTCAGTTCCATAAGCTATACCTAATACAAACGATAATTTTACTAGTCTAGCAACAATTACGTTAGATTTTATGCTGACTAAAATCTATGATGAAATTAATTAACAAAATCAATATCATGAAATCAGTAAATATCATCGAATAAAGATGCTTTAAGGATGCACTTTTAAAATATTGATAATATCGCCTAAAATATATTAAACAACTCGATAACACGTTAATTATAGAAACAGAACTTATTACATTGCTGTGTAGTAGACACTCATTCTTAAAGAGTTTCAAAATTTGAATATGGTTCTACGGAAAAAAAATTATCGTTAAGTGTTATTAACTAAGCACAGTCGTGTATTGGTTTTAATTCGAAAGTCGCAAGAACGTGCTTCACGAAGCAGATTTGGACCTTAAGTCTGCTTTTTGTCGTAATAAATGACAGGTTGATAATTTAGTGTATTTCTCTGAGCTTTTTATTTATGTTCCCTGAGCTGTTCAAAATTTGATTAATTAGGTGAAATGAAAAAAGAGTCACCAAAGAACAATTATCTAAGAAAAGAGCTGCGACCATTGGCGCTTCTTTTTGATTTTGCATCTCGAAACAAATGTAAACTTAAAAAACTCTGATTAGACACATAAAAGCTTTTGCATCCATTGTTTCTGTTGATTCTCACTCGAATATTAACAAAAAAAAACAGAATTAATATCATTCCCAATTTTTTTCGTCAAATGAATGCGTCTGTGAAATGCAATTTTTTCTTGTTACATTTTCTCTTTCTCACTTGTGGAAGCACTTTTTTAATGCGAAATTGTTTTGTGTGAAACATTGCATTTAAAAAAATATATACTATTCATTTTGAACACAGAGTTGCGATTATTTCTCTTTAGCATTATTAGTAATTTTTTCTTCAGAAAAATATTTTTATTTTGATCAAATTTTTTTAATCATTTCTTCCGTCTAATAAGCAATTTCTGTTCAAATTTTTTTTGTTGTTGTTGTGGTTTTTTTGATAAGTAAAAAAAAAATTCTTTTCATAAGTTTTAAGAAGAATTTTGCATTTTCCAAAAATAAAAATAAATCGTACAAATAAATACATTAATTTTATACTTTTCCATCTTTAGCGTTAATTCCTGGCATATGTATATACAAAAACTATTTTCTAAAAGATTGGAAATTTTATCTTCAATTTACCATAAAAAATCCTTAACACTTTATAACCTGCATATTAATAAAATCATTGGTTCAAAAGCTCTGTTACTCCCTTCCTCATCAGCTTTGACTTGCTACCTTATTAATGAGCCAGTACGTCCCATAAGTTCTGATCTTCGGGATCCTTGTGACTTCATTAATGAAATCGTATGCTCCCATAAGCTCGGTCTTCGGGATCCTTGTGACTTCTTTAATGAGATCGTATGCTCCCATAAGCTCTGATCCTCGGGATCTTTATGACTTCATTAATGAGCCAGTCTGTTCCCATAAGCTCTGATCTTCGGGATCCTTATGACCTCATTCATTAGTCAGCATGTTACCATAAACTCTTGAATTTTGAGAGAGGGCGGGGGTGGCTCAGTCGGTAGCGCGTCAGGCTCGTAATCTGTAGTTCCCAGGTTCGAGTCCCAGCTGGGTCAGCGTTGAGAGAGACATACCCTGTGCACGTTAAAGAACACGCTGGATGGCCTTGACGGGAGGCTACCATCTGTCTCCCAACAGCTGTTCCAGTGGGTCCCTTCTCCCAACCTTCTCTGAGCCTTCGGGGTCCATACGACCTGGCCATTTAGCCATGGTGTGCAAAAAAGTGCCTCTCAGAGGTAAAACAACCCAAACCCAACTTGAATTTTGAGATTCTTGTGACTTCTTCAATTAGCAAATGTGAGAAATGCTACTTGAGTATCCTTTACAACGATTTTGGCATTCGTTTAAATTAACGCATTAACTGCTTATTTTTCTATTAAATATTTTGAATATCGTTTCATTTTTCTCTCTGCATTAACTGTATAACGAAAACGAAATCTGATTGCCTCTGTTTTTCTTCTGTCTAAATTTCACACCATCTTTTAGGCGAATTCAACAAATCGTTATTTAACAGCCCAAAACTGACGAACAATTTCAGTCGTTTTCCACTCTGACCTTCCCATTCTGGTGTCCTCTGAAAAGCCTCCGCGACATCACTTTCAGTTCATCGCAGTATCAGAAGAGGATGCTTCACTTTCAGCACCCTGCACGAGCCGTGAAGACCCACATAACTAACGTCGTCAAAAGCATTGTAAGCCGTATCCAAAACAGACGCTCCTTTGTGTTCTTATCCGCGATAAGTGTCGAGTGAGAGCCAAAGACGCATTGTTCGAACTAAAGTTATAAACCGTTCCCTAGCAAAGTCATTTTCTATTGTCTTTCGCTTCTTCGGTCTGTGTGAACTAGCAACTTGCGGCAGATATTCCTTCGACGTCATCTCTCCATTGGGAAGGCACTCAAGAAACAGTTATTGGATTTTGCCTTATGAAAATCGCTAAATCAATATTTTTACGGCGTCACACGAAATGATTCTAATACTTTCCATATCGAGCAACACGACCAAAAGAAGGGATAAAAAGTTGGGGGGAGGGATACTGCTGGGAAGACGTTCGTCGGTTGTTGAACACAGCACACAGGGAATGACTTTTGATGAAAAAACCAATAGATCGGCCACAGTTTGCTTATTTTCCTATCTAATAGCCTCTAGGCACGGTGTGTTTTACCTGTTCACTTACATCTCCAATGAATACCCAGCATAAATCGTAATAACTTCCTCTCACTGTATCATTTATCCTTCTCTGAGGAATTTGGACGCAATTCAGTGTTGATCTTTGCTGCTTTCCGCACATATTAAGTCATGGACTAAACTATATATATCTGTTACAGAACAGTTTAATATGACTATTACAGAAATATTTAATGTTACAGAACACTCAGTTTGGCATTACCTAAAACCTACGATCACATATTTATACAAGTACATAGTCCGTAAATATTTTTATACAAGAGGGGGGGGGGGGAAGGTTACAAAAACAAATTTAGGGAGCAGTCTCAAAATAATGAAAAAAAAAGTTGAAAAGAATTCGATATAGGTGGAAGGTTGTTTATTTCTTGCAAAATATACAGCCGTTTCTGTGGCAAAATGTTTTGTGTTTCTGTGGTTTTTTGCACACAATGGGCTAAATGGCCAGGTCACAAGGACCTCGAAGATTCAGAGAAGGTTGGGGGAAAGCAGCCCACTGGACAGCTGTTAGGAGACAGATGGTAGCCTCCAGTCTTGGCCATCCAGCCTGTTCTATAACGTGCACAGGAGGTGGTTCTCCAGCACACGGCTTAACATCCGTACGATGGAGGGCGGTCTTTCCAACATCTTCAGCGCACTTAGATACGGATAAAATGGATCTAAGTAAATCATCCTTGATAAGGCATGAATGTTTATTTTTGTTTTGTTTCTGCTGAAATCTCGCCTTCCTGACATCTCTTTTCTATGACGTATTCCATTGCAGAATCTTGCCAGATTTCTGTGGCAAGCAGCACTACTCGAGGAGTTATTTTACTTATATGAAATATATTATTCCATGAGGGGCGGGGGTGGCTCAGTCGGTAGCGCGCCAGGCTCGTAATCTGCAGTTCCCAGGTTCGAGTCCCAGCTGGGTCAGCGTTGAGATTTATCTCCGCAAAATTCCCCGCCCTGCCCACGGTCAGTAGGGGACACCGATGGGCTTGGAAAGGCCGCCGTCCGTCGGATGCGACATTAAGCCGTGGCCCCGTGTGCGGGAGAGCCATACCCTGTGCACGTTAAAGAACACGCTGGATGGCCTTGACGGAAGGCTACCATCTGTCTCCCAACAGCTGTTCCAGTGGGTCCCCTCCCCCAACCTTCTCTAAGCCTTCGGGTCCATGTGACCTGGCCATTTAGCCCATGGTGTGCAAAAAAGTGCCGCTCAGAGGTAAAACAACCCAACCCAACCTATTATTCCATGAAATAAAGTAATAAAATGCAAGCAGATTAATTCAAAAACAATTTTCTAAAACCTCGTTTCCCAACCTTTCAAATATTTTGCCTTCCTAGAATTTCGGGGGGTCGAGCCACCTATGTTTCCCCATAATACTTACCTCCTATTCATGCGTAAATGCTCAAGAGTGCATGTTATTAGCTTTTTTCCAATGCGAGCACAGTTTACCCCATATTATTCAAAGATTCATTACAAACATGCTTGGAAGTTTCAGTTTGCTTTCGTTCTTTCAGATTTTATGCATAGTTGGATCAAGGGGGCAAAGGTCCCCTTGAGAATGCTAGCAAGGGTAATAAAGGAAAAAAATTATTAAACAAATATTTATTACATGCATTTTTCACGAAATGTTCATAGGCCATTAAAGCAAAGGGGAAATATGATATTGCAGTGGAATTTACGGTATTTTACCACACCTTTACTTTTTCCCGACCCGTTTGAGACACTTGCTTCCCCTCCCCTTTTTTTTTCTAGATCCGGACTCGATTTTATGCACCTAAAACTCTCTTTGAAGCAACGTGACATTTGAATCTAATTTTCTTATTTTGCAGCAAAAGCCGCAGTTTTTCTTTTTGACATTTAATATTGGAATATATTCGTAACATTTTTTTTTTAACAAAAATGCCTTTCAGAGCTCTATTTTCATTAAAAAAATTACCTGATACTTCCATCCCTCTCCATTTTTCAAAAGCACGTTTCCATCTTTTATTGTCTATCTCATTTTGAATCATCTTAAAGTCCGTCCCTGCACCAATACTTACGCTTACAACTACGCATATGTCAGGAAACACTCGCCTCCCTGATCAAAGTCGAACTTTTCTATTCCTTTGCTGAGCTTTTCCGGTATTTTTTTTTCACCAGCATCTTCTCTATGAAATTGCCTCTGCGGATCCTCACTTTTCTTGCTATCCGAAACGGCTTACCTTGAACAATGCACGTTCGCCTCGGCTTCAGTCTGAAAACTTCCCATTGTTCCCAGTATCTGTAAGGCTCCTAGTAAATTGTATGCCTGGAATTGCATCCTATAAACCTGCAGTCACGAAACGAAAAAAAAGAATATCTATTGTCTGCTTTTCTGGTATATTGAAATTTTGAGGTGATGCTTTATATTCAACTGTCACCAGTTAAAATCTTCCATAAAACTTGTGAAGTTCACTGCCGACCGTAGAACATTTACGTTAAGCACCATTTACAGTTCAAGTCCGACGGGTCAAAAGTTTATTGGCTCCGTTCGAAATAAAGTCCTCCATTTTCTCGGCTATCTTCACTCTTTGGATGTAACGAGACGCGAATTTCTGATGGTTTGAAGGAACGTTTGGACAGTTTTAGGACATCATAACTACTGGCGTGTGTGCCTGACGGATATTCTTTTTATTGCAACAAAGGGAGGCATCAAGGAAAAAAAGAGATTTTGCTGTTTGAATCCACGATGTTGCTGTTTGAATCCGTGTTATCCTTCTGTTTGCTGTTTGAATCCGTGGCTTCATTGTGCTCCTGTTTGCCATTTGAATTCACGATAAATCCCTTGGGAAAGGCGAAGAAAAAGAAATAGTGTGTTTGAAGAACTGTAAAAAGACTAAAAGTTTCTAAGCTATTCTGTTTAGTATTCGTAATTTGGTATTACTGCGACCTGACCATTCCTGGCAATAATTACGAAACCCTTTATGTACAGTACTGTGATTCGAACAGTGCGAGTGCATTTTTGGGCTGCAAATGATGAAGAGCGTAGGAGAAGTTTCTCGAATTGAGGGCGACATATAAACTCTCTTTTTTCGTGGATGTCTCGGGTTTATTAGAGAGTATGCGATTAGTGTGATTTTAAAACGTTTGTGATACTCGGTAGTTTCAAATGCGAATCTTGTTTTCTGAAACGTAATACAATAGTTGTAATATCGTTATAAGATTTCGTTTAGATGACTGTAGGTAAGGTCATAAATTGAAAACTAAATATAGTCACGTGTAGATTGTTTCGAAAATTTTTAGTAATTATTTCTAATGTATTGTATTTATTTGTAAAAGATACTTGATACTGGCATTGTTCAATTCTTGTAAATATGCTAATTTCGGTCTTTTGTTGCTTGAATTTCGTAGCAATATTTATAATTCATTAAGTTGATCTATACAAGTGCGAACTAGAATTAATGCAAATGCAATAGGATATCTTTATGAGGGGATAATAAAATACTCCTGTTAGGTATTTATTATATATCACCTACAAAAGGGGCGGGGGTGGCTCAGTCGGTAGCGCGCCAGGCTCGTAATCTGTAGTTCCCAGGTTCGAGTCCCAGCTGGGTCAGCGTTGAGATTTATCTCCGCAAAATTCCCCGCCCTGTCCACGGTCAGTAGGGGACACCGATGGGCTTGGAAAGGCCGCCGTCCGTCGGATGGGACGTTAAGCCGTGGCGCCGTGTGCGGGAGAGCCATACCCTGTGCACGTTAAAGAACACGCTGGATGGCATTGACGGGAGGCTACCATCTGTCTCCCAACAGCTGTTCCAGTGGGTCCCCTCCCCCAACCTTCTCTGAGCCTTCGGGGTCCATGTGACCTGGCCATTTAGCCCATGGTGTGCAAAAAAAGTTCCGCTCAGAGGTAAAACAACCCAACTCACCTACAAAAAGCAGTAAAATATAACATACTGCATTTTCTGTAGCATAGGTAGCAATGATTTTACTATATACAAGCCCTAATCTATAAAACAATGGTAGGCAATTTAGAACTTAAAGTATCTATTATTTAAATAATCCAAGATCGATTCGAAATGAAATGGAACGTCATTATGATATAATTTTTTTCCCTTCATTATAGTAGATTTTAGCAAATTTCTTGAAAAATAATACTAATACATATATATACATTTAATATTATTTCTGCCTTCATTCCTGTTACTAGTATTCTCAAAAGAGGCTTTGAAATTTTGAAAAAATTCAGTGCCGGTTCTTGGAGAGGGGGGTCAAGGTCCCTCCTCCCCTAGATTCGCCTCAACTCTATATACATATATCTGTATGGCATGTTAATATAAGCATAATTTGCATTTGCATGAAAAAACTTATTTGCTGAGTCATAATGCAACTCAGTATATATAAATGCCAAAAATCATTAACTAGGAAACATCTATAAATAATATCTCCACTTTTTTATTATTTTTTTTATAAATAATATATCCACTGTAACAAATTTTTGCAAAATCATAACTCTTGTTCTAATTCATTACAGCTGCTAAATTTTAATTTAAAAATCAGATTTTTTTTTCTTCAGATTGAAAATTAACGGTTAATTTGACAATTAATTAACAATTATTGAATGAATGAGTTAATAAATAAAATTATTGACTGAATCAACTGACTAACCTATTAACTAAATATTCGACAATATTTGACTTAATCAAATTTAATATTTAATTGCTGATTAATTGACTGACTTGTACAATTGAGTAAACAATTGATTTGCATAATAACATGGTCGTTTATTTTTAACGATTAAATAATTAGTCGATTTCAACGATTGATTGAATGGATTAATAAATTAATGCAATCTTATTACTCTAAAGTCCTTAGCTTTTCCTATTTTAGCGATCAAGAAGTTATAAAAATCATGTTTTCACCGATTTATTTCTAAATACTAACATATTTGTAAAGAACAAACAATAATGCTTTAAAAAAAAGCAGAGATGACTTCGGGCTTAATTTTTCGAGTCCGGTCCGCCTGAGACCGAAGTTAATTGAGTCCGAACTATTTCGACAATTATTCAGCCCAATTTCGGGGAAAAGTCATTCTCTGACGCATCATACGGCGTCATACAGATATGTATTCTCTAATAATTTAATTCCTATATTGTTAATTATAATCATTTTATGACAAAATTAAAATGTTAATACTATTTGGAAAGAAAAATATTAGAAATTTTAATAGCAGAAACTGGAAGATCGTGGGTAATATTATAAACGCAAAGCGACATTCATTTATTAAAGGTAGAGAATATTTAAAAAAAATCAAAACCCGCATGAGGCTGATTTTTAATTACTGACTGATTAAAAGGTTAGAGAAGGTTAGAAAAAATTCGAGAAATGCTTGTAAAAATAGCTAAGATGAACAAAGGTTATAAGTTAGATCCAGTACTCAAGAATTCTAAGGCGAAATCTTACCATTTGAAACAGTTTTTATTCATCAATTTATAGAACTAAACACTTTGTGATACTTCTTGAATATTTCTGAAAAAGAAGCGCACATGATTATGTTATTAATACAAATATTTTAAAACGTAATCATTCTGTTATTTTCTTGAGAAAATAGTTATAAAAATACTTCGTGTGACAAAAATAGTTTCCGATCTTTTGACAAGGGAAATTGAACTAGACCTTAAAGGTGAGAAGCCACAAATGAAAAAATAATAAGAGATAATCATTTCAAAATGGCATACGATTCCTTCTCAGTTTGCTTTCCACACTCATGGGATATTTTTCATAAATATCTTCATTTGCACTAAAAAGTTGCCTTTTGTATTCATGAGTTTTGAATAAAATTGCAGAGTTTTGAGTTACATTCATTTAAATTCTTGTTTCAGTGAAAACTATTTCGAGCCATTCTCAGAGGATATTTTCATCTTATCCGCATGAAACAAATTCGAATGATTTCCTCGTCTTTTAGATCTTCATCTATTATTTTCGCCATTGTTTCTCACAAAAATCAAAGCTAATTCTACGAAAAGGCAAGTCCTTCACACAGAAGAATTTTAATGAGATTTTTTCTTTTTGGGGGGATTTTAAATGGTGCTTTTGTTACAAAACAACAAATTGGATAGTTCTACAAAAAGAAATTTAAATTGATCTGATTAATTTCACGCAAAAAAATAAACAAATCTAGTATAGCTCTTCTGGCAGTTAATAATATATTTATTGTCCAAGAGCTTCTCTTCACACGTAAATAATTATTTATTCATCCCAAATAAAGTTGTTGTGGTAAACCACCCCTTTTCAGATTACCGCCACATGCCTTCAACTAATGCGCCAAAGCAGTTAGTTATTTTTGTCAGGAAAAAAAAATGAAATATCGATTTGTACGTAAAACATCATTTTCTGATTAGATTTATTAAAAAGGCAGAACTTCAGCACATTTGACGAAAGCCCCAGTTATTGACGATAAAATATTCAACTAAGTATGTTTCCGGTTTAACAAATTTTCGTTACCACGCTCATACAGCCTAATGGCATTTTGATGATAGCAGGGAGCATTACACGGTAAACATTCTTCTCCGCTTTAATGCAGTTTGCATTCTTTCGTAAAATGTAAGAACAGTTTTCTGTACCAGTGTCTTCCCTGCTTGGTCATACATAATTTAAGATCTTTCAGAACAACTGCGCTTAAATTTTGATTCGGAATAAATCAAATTTGGAATAAGGACGAGTTTAATACCACGATTAAATAATAGCTCGCATCAAGACAATGCTTGAATTCGATGTTCTCCGAATTAATAAGTACAAAACGATGTTTCGTTTCTTGTTGTGACATCTTGATTTTCGTGTTGTGTCGAAAAGAAAAAAAAATGCCATTGTCGCTTTTTAATCGTAATGCAAAGTGAAGAAATCGCCTTAACAATTTTTTACATGACTTTTAATTTTGTGTTTTTAAAACTCAAGTGCTAGCAACATTAGCTCTAGGATGTTTCAGACCATTCGTGAATGAATTCAGGTCCATACTCAATTAAAGGAATTCCCTGAACTCTTTTACCAGGGAAAAAAATTCAAAATCGATTCTTTGTTGCTTATAATTAATGCCAAATTCTGATTTTTTGTCAGTGTGGGTAGTAGCAATCATAAATCTCAGAGCTGGCCCAATTGTAACCCGAACCTTAGGATTGCAGGTTTCGTGCCAACCTGGCCCTAATAAGTTGAACAATAACGGACTATATTTCATCAGATATATCAACCGAAATTTTATCAGAGAGATGAGGAAAGACAAATATTTTTTTTTTCTGAGAGAGGGACAATAACACAATTACGAAGCTTGTTTTTAACGATTAATGTATGTATTTATTCTAGGAAATGTGGGGGTCATGTCTCATTGCTCATCTCCACCCTGGACACATCAGAGTTTAATAATAGACCGGAAATGACAAACTTCCAGAATATCTATTTTTCTTGAGAAACGAAATAAGGTACCAAAAGCCAGAGCTATCGACTATATTGCTTCTTACCACCTTATACTATCAAAATGAGTCCGTCTTTATTTTGCATAGCACTGTTAAAAAAAATAAATGAATCTATACGTTTTTCAAACATTTCTTCGCTCGGGAATTCCTGTAACACATAGCAACATCTTGAAGATGGTACATGCACGAAATGCACCCAGCACATATATTGTAAGTTTGACTCCTATTCCTATGGAATTGGGTTCTTAATTAAGACTCTCCCCTACTTACTAAATTCCGAATAATTGAAAAAAAGTGAGTTTTAATATTAAAGCGTTGACAATTATTGTAAACGCATAACTGGAGTGGGACTTGCCGGCGTGAACTAAGAGAAGGATCTGCATAGAGTTTCCAGTTCTTTCACATTGTCTCTACATCTTCACTATTTCTGCTCTCTTCAGTATTCACTCTTCAACGAAGATTTATAACGTCAGTGAAGTGAAATCTCACTTAATTTGCATATTCGCTCTAAACTACAAACACCTCGCGAGCCCCACTGGATTCTTGCAGAACCCAAGGTTCCAAGGAACTCCGTTCAGGAAAAAAATTATCCAAATCAAATTAGATGTAACAATTCTGACTAGATATATTCATTTTCCCCAGAAAAACAAAATTTTTGACAGCTTTTCATTTGACAGCGATTTCCCTTCTGTTTACAGGATCTCGTATATTTGCGTACTTTGATTGGACATTTCATACAGAATAAAATTTTTAATTTCAAGCAATCGACGGAGTAAGCCATCGTAAAATTTATGCCACGTAATTTACTTGTTTAGCTATACAAATTGAAATTAAATTATCCCTAACTTCAGAAAGTTATGTCGGCATCTCCTGAGACACTCACCTTCTGCGTTTGCATCGTTTAAGATGTTTATTGCCTCGACTGTAGAATGGGAGCATTCGATCCAAATCGTATTACTTAGGTAGCTTTGAAAAGATTTCTAATCAAGATTTTAAAGTTTAACGTACTAAAATAGAGACGTTCATATTACCATCATTTCTAAAAATAATTGAATGTTAAAGCTGGGAAATATGCATGTCTGTACAGATATTGAGAGAGTCTCGGGGTAGAATTAAATATTCTTTAACTGCGGAATGAGTCTTGAAGAATTTTCTCAAAAAAGCTCTTTTGAAGAAGCAGTTTCTCGAGTCTATAAATTATAAAACTGAATATCACCTAGAATGGAGGCGTTCAGTGATAAATTGTTACAAAAAGAGTCCATTAATATGAGCTAAATTCACATCATTCACCACTTCCCAATGTACGAGTGTCATCTCTGCAGTTCTAAGATCCTTAAAAACTCATAATATAAAGGAAAAAAAGCAACCCAAAAAATACAAATTTAACACCACTCCCCTCGAAAATTGGAGACGAAAACTCATGCCTTAAATTTACATATATTAATCATGACATTTCACAATTAAGTGAACTTAGCTCTCCAATCATATACCTTTGGACTCTTTATACGGGGGTTGGCTGAATGGTCAGAGTGCTCGTAAGGTGCAGTTATCAGTTCTAGTTCCACTTCACCAGTATCGAAATTTATCTTCGCAAAAAAACTCTCATTGTTTCCCGTCTGAAAGGGGATACCGCTAACCCTGGAAAATTCGCCATCCATCAGAGGGTCGTTAAGCCGTAGGGCCATGTGAATGAGAGTCATACCCTGTTCGCGTTAAAGAACACGCTGAATGGTCTTGATGGGAGACTTCCATTTGTTTCTTAACAGCTGTCCAGTGGGTTCCTTTCCTCTAACCTTTTCTGATCAAGTGCAGTCCTTGTGATCTGGTCATTTAGTCTTTGTAAAAACAAAAAGCGCCACTCAGAAGTGAAACAACCAAATCTCTTCATACAAATAAACTGAGAGTTAAATATATTTTAGGTTTATCACGATAAATCGAGAACAAAATAGCACTTCTATTAAAAAGTGCATATCAATCAGAGATAATAAATACAACAACACAAAAAATTTTTCACGAGCGTATTTCTGTAACATTCTCATGAGTGTAGTTTACAGTTTAAAAAAGAATCATAGAAAATAATAAACCATCTTTTGTCTCACTCCATCCACACTTGTTGATTCTTGAGGTTATCCACCATAGCAGGCAACGTGGCGCGTTATGTGCGCGCATTAGGTACCTCATCCTTTTCCTCCTCTTCCTTCTGCTTCTCCATCACCTTCCTTCACTCTACCTCTAACAATCCACGCGTCTGCAGCTGCAGCTTCCCATGGCCCGTGCCCACTTTCACCGACTTACTTAAGGATGCTAATGCATTCTTGTAACGAGAAATTGAAATGTTGGTGAGAAAGTTACTGTGTTTCGTTGCTTGCTTTCGCCGCCGGGCTTGAGAGAGGGGAGGAGAGAAGAGGAGGGGGAGTAAAGAATGTACTTGGAGAAGAGAGGCAAAAGATGTGCGAGAGCCTGCATTGCACATCCGATGCATAGACAAGCGCACGCACAGACGGAAGTATGCAGACATCCGCTTTAGCTAGAAGGCAGGGAAGATTGCCTACCACCTTCCTCTCCTTTTCCCTCTATCCGTTTTTCTCCACATCTCTGCCTTTGCTTCCCTTTCCTGCAAAGCTGTTTATGTTGCGTAATGTGAATACGAAGAGGACATATGTGAAGTCATCCAGACACACATCACTACGCTGAAAATGTGTTCATAACCCGACGCCCCTCCCCACATTCCAATTCTCTTTTTTCTTTCCCTCTCGTTCATCTTCCTCTTTCTTTATTCTCTTCCTTCTCCTCTCGCTCTTGCTCTTCCCCTTCCTTTCGTTTTTCACTGCGTTTGCGCCGAGTTAGCGAACTTTCGTCCCGTTTTCCAAAGCACAGGGCGTTACGTATGAAAAACAGAAGCCGTATGCCATCTCGGTGAGTGTCCACCCCGAGGCCTCAGACATCATCAGTACGGTTGTCCTCGTACACAAATTGTGATTTCGAGAGTCTGGTTGGGTGCCCTAAAGGCACGTGTGTCTGTCAGTGACTACGTGCGTTTTTGTGTGCGTGTGCCTGTACGTGGCCTTTCGATTCTGCCTGTCCATTACAGCCCCCACGAGTCAGTCACTCAAATGCACACACATACACCCAAACACACCAAAGTCTGCATCCAATTCCAGGTTTTCATTCCCCCCAGGACCGATTGTTGATTCCTGGGAAAGAGCAGAAGGGAATGGGAGAGTGAAAGAGAGCAGAGGGTGGGGAGTGGGAGAGAGAGAGAGGAGTAGGGAAAATATAAAAAAGGAATATAAAAAAAAAAAGACGACGAGACCAAAGAGTGTTGGTGCAAACAAGATATGGCCTCTCTCTCTCTTCACATCGTGCCCTCTCCTCCGTCTCCTACGGCAACCGATTCCCTCTGCTGGGTTGCTCTGATCAAAATTATTGAATTTCCTTCCGTATATTCGATCACCGAAACATGATTCCAGTCCTGAATGAACTCTGAAAAATAAAACTAGGGACAGAAAAGGTTTGTGCTTGTTTTCTTTTCCCTTTTATGCTTTACTATAACAGGAAGGTTCGGTTAAAAAAATGGGGGTTGGGGAGGGAAAAGCGAAACGCGCACTTGTACAACCGGTAACTGTGCTTGTGTGTGCACGGAGATGAAGAGTGCGCAGGGTTTGCAAGTGGTTTTTGTCTGTATATATGTTGACTTCTCCGATTCAGCAAAATTGGCGGTCTCCAATACTCACCAAATAATGTCAGGTAACTGGAAACGGGGCCAGTTTCAAATACAGACACCGGATTGTTGGCATTCGACAGTCAATATAGGAGAAAGGAAATGGGCATGAGTCGAGGTGGCTGTCGTCTGGAGAGTGAAAAAAAATGGGGGATGTGTATTCAGTTTTGTGTGGGTGTTATTTACACACTTTAGTTTGTAACTGTACAACTAAGGAATAAATCTATATGCATTGAAAACTCTTCTAATACGCCAACACACAGCCATAAAGAAGAGTTAGAGATGTTGTTAACCAAAGTTATTTATTCAACGTTCAATTCCTTTTTAATCATCAGTGTACATAAAAACGATTTGTAATGCTATGTTAAATTATTTTCTCAGTTTTCTTTTTCCAAACATTGTCTATTATCTTCTAGAAAGAGATTATAATCAGATATATCAACTTTTAAACATTCACTGAAGGATAGGACAGTATTTGCACATTAACCCAGAGGCTGCAAATCATTACTTTCCCAAACAAAAGGACAGTACATTTAATTACTCAATAAGAGCCTAAAGATTTTTCAGTTTTTAGTTCGAGTTTAATATCTTACTCAACCTAATTTTAGCTTTTTTTCAATGTCACTTGCAAAAGCATGTACACTACCCATCAACAGGTGAGGGGTTCCTATATCCAACAGGCCAGAAGATAAATTGTCGTTAAATAAAATCATTGTTCTTTTAACACGAGGTCTGTGACTTATTGAATTATAATTTACCGTATATTCTGAATAAGGTTTAATTTTTGATTAACTTTATGATATAAGGTTTTACTATGCATATCAAAGTCTTGAATCGCTTCGAAGAATTTGTTCATTCAAAGTAGCAAGATTTTTATTATATTTTCCAAACATGATGCATTTGACGAGACGAAGCCCTACACCTATTTTAAAATGTGTAAATGTCTAATAAGCTAAAAAAATCTATATTTTTTTAGAAAAAATAAGACAATGACAATCTTTTTGATATACTCTCATACAGAAACCAGAAACGAGTATTACAAATGCGTAGATTTTACTGAATTTTTATTATTATTTATACATGTACTAATTATATGTATGTAAATGACATGACAGACAGTTAGTGGCAGATTACAACACTTTGGTACCCCTAGTCCACGTTTTTTCTGAAATCTTTTGCCACTAAAAATTCATAACACCTTGCTTCAAAATGCGGTATTTTCATAAACATGCATTAAATTTACATTAGAAAGCAGTGGAAAATATTTTTATTAAAAAAAGCATTAAAAATAGTAATTTGACTATATCCAAAAATTAATCATCGCTTTCGAATGAAAAGAATAAAATATTCAATTTTTACAGATTTATGATATTTATAAACGTTTACCAATAGGCCAAGGAAAATTTTTTGTAGTATATCTTAATATAAAACCTATATCTGTGCTTGTAAAAACCCAAACCCACTTAAACCACAGCCAAGGTTCTACAGATCTGCTTCCACTAATGTTCAAACAAGACCATTCAGCAGATGAACAAATGTCATACCCACGCTTATCGGGATTCGACCCGAATCGTCTAAAGCTCTCACCAAGAACATTAATAAACTAGTGAGGATCCTTTGATAATAATGTAAAAAGGTTAGAGTTGGGTTGTTTTACCTCTGAGCGGCACTTTTTTGCACACCACGGGCTAAATGGCAAGATCACATGACTCCGAGGGCTCAGAGAAGATTGGAGGAGGGGACCCACTGAACAGTTGTTGGGAGACAGATGGTAGCCTCCCGTCAAGGCCATCCAGCGTGTTCTTTAACGTGTACAGGGTATGGCTCTCCCGCACACGAACCCACAGCTTTACATCTCATCCGACGGACGGCGTCCTTTCCAAGCCTATCGGTGTCCCCTACTGACTGTGGGCAGGGCGGGGAAGAAAGGTTAGAGAGAAAGCAATTAACAAAAACGATTTTCGACATATTCTAATAGGAACGAAGAAATCCCTAGTCCATTATGTTTGTCTCTAAAAGATGTGGAGAGACATCTCCACATCTTTCAAAGACTTAGTGTTAACTGTTTTGAAAAATATCTTCTAGCTGAGACGCGCTCCACGTTTGACTGTAAAAGCAACTCTTTCTTTCACAGAAGTTACGACGATTCTTCTCTTTTCTGGCTCTCGTTCACAAGTGGCGTGAGAAAAAAAGAAGAATCGACAGACAAAGGAAGTGCGAGACTGTTTCCCCTCCATCACAACCTCGTGTTTTGTTTCCATCCCTCCCCCACCCTGACATCTCCGACGCCCAAGTCCTCTGCTTTGTAAGCCTGATTGATTCCTTTCACTGGCACAAGGTGGCAGGATATTGTGACGGCGGGGTGGTGGTCGGCCACGTGGACGACATATCAGTTATTGATAGGGAATCGATAGCCATAATTGAATCGCAAGGACCGGGCAAAGTTGGCTGGTTTCTTGCCTGGAAAAGGAAGTAGCGGTTTGGAGAAAGCAGTCAGTAAGTGACTCTGTGCTTGGGGTGGGAGCGAAGGAGGAGGTTGTGGGGTTGGGGAGGGGGAATCGAAGGAGGAACGGGATAGGGGAGTGAATTCTCGGTCGCAGAATTAAACCTCTCCACCAGCTCGAAAGTTGTAATTCAGAAGGGAACGAGTAAGGTTTGGCAAAGCTGAAGAATTGAAGAAGCGTTTTCTTCGGTAGCTTTGGCTCCCGGATTTTGATTGGTCGGTTGTATTGGCTCTCAGCCAACAACCGACAGTTATTACTGCCCTATTTGGACAGCCGTTCTTGCGGAGGAGAACAGGAAAACGGAGCCCAAAGCGCCCCTCCCCTGCTTTTTGTTAGATATCGCGGGCTGCTTTGGCGGATTTCGCAGGACCGATTTTTCTTCAAAATATATCTCCTCTTCGGCTATCTAAACATTCAGTGTGTGTGTGGGTGCGCGAGGTCTGATAGAGTTCCGAGACTGTGGCAACTGCAGTGTCCGTTCAGCAAACTCGAAACGATTTCGAGGAAGGATTCAGACTTAAACCGGAAGGGAAAATACATCGTTTAACGAGAAAAGTTTTATATTCAGCCGTCTGAAATATATATTTATCATTAAATCTGAAAGAAAATCCCCGAGATTCTTTGTATTTTCTTTTTCCTCTTTTGCGATTGGTTGATTCGACTTTACCAAAGGAAATAAGTTTCCGCAGCCAAAAAAAGCCTATAAAACTGAACTTCAGACACAAATTGATAAATAAATATATATATACACCCTTAAGCAGCTGCTTAATGTGTTTATTTAATAGGATTTTCCAAAACAAATTTTAAAATTATTAATGTCTAAATATTTAGAAATTACATTAAAAATGTTTGCTGTTCTGCTTTCATTGAAAAATTCTGTAAATTGCAAATTCTGTAATAACTAACGTTCGATTCCTAAAAGACAAAACATTTGTATCTATTTCTTTAATTTATTACATTATCTTATCAATCGTGCTAGGCGCCTATTCTCGATTTGGGTTGGGTTGTTTTACCTCTAAGCGGCACTTTTTTGCACACAATGGGCTAAATGGCAAGGTCACAAGGACCCCGAAGGCTCAGAGAAGATTGGGGGAGGGGATCAGCAGGAACAGCTGTTAGGAGACAGATGGTAGCCTCCCGTCAAGGCCATCCAGTGTGTTCTTTAATGTGCATAGGGTATGGATCTCCCTCACATGGGGCCACGGCTTAACGTCCCATCCGACGGACGGCGACCTTTCCAAGCCCATCGGTGTCCCCCACTGACCGTGGGCTCAACGCTGACCCACATGGGACTCGAACCTCGGAACTGCAGATTAGGAGCCTGGCGCGCTACCGACTGAGCCACCCCTATTCTCGATGTAAGGCCATAGAGAACAGAATGAACTGTATCTCAAAATAAGTACTGGGTTCTTGTTAACTGCTATACTTTATAATGAACTCTTTCAGAGTCAATTTAGGTAAAGACTGCTTTAATAAAACCTGGAGAATTATTCACATAGCTTTGCTTTTCGAAATACTGAGACATTTAAAGCTAAAATTTATAATTTTCAGCTCTTTTTAATATAATGTCACATGTTTTAAACGTAAATTAGGCATAGTTACTTTAATCGTTCTTTTATTCTGCTATAAGTCATGTTAACCCAGTGACGTAGTGAAGAATACATTTTGCCCTAGTGATGATTCGTAGAGCAAATCTTATGAATAATTAAACATATTTTCCCAGAATAAAGCTGTAAATAAGTTTGCTGATGTTACTCATTCCTTAATTAAAGGAATTATAAGCTAAAGAGCGTTAGACACGGGAGAGTTTGAGGATTAAGAGAAAACAAGGTTAAACAAACTTTTATTACTTCCACGAAAGCCAAGCCCCGCAATTTAAACCCCCTTCTTGATTTTATCTTCCTATCAACCCAAGAATGAATTTAAATCCAAATGTCAAAAAGGTGTTAATACAGTGGTTCTGAATCTATTTTTTATCACGAACCACACCTTAATATGATAAGATGGGTTGTTTTACCTTTGAGCGACATTTTTTTTTCACACAATGGGCTAAATGGCCAGGTCACAAGGACCCCGAAGGCTCAAAGAAGGTTGTGGAAGGGGGCTCACTGGAACAGCTGTTGGGAGACAGATGGTAACCTACCGTCAAGGCCATTCAGCGTGTTATTTAACGTGCACAGGGTACGGCTCTCTGGCACAAGGGGAAGGCCCAGCTTCTGGCCCAGCTGACCCAGCTGGGACTCGAACCTGGGAACTGCAGATGACGAGTCTGTAATTGTTGAATCACCATTGCTAATTTTACTGCATCCGTATCAACCACATGTTGAAAATACTGAGCTTAAAAACTAGGAAACCCAGTCACCTCTGAAGAATATGGAATGGTCGTTTTCGAAACGAGTAGATATTGCCTTTGTCCGATTCTGGTTCCCTCTAATGGTGGAAATTCAAATTAGTGGACGATTTGAAACTGTGGAGAGTAATTATTATTAAAAAAATAATAAAATAAATCCCCCTCAAGCAGCTGCTTGCCACAGAGGTCTGACAGGAGCCTGTCAGTTTATATGCCATAGTAGGAGATCTGAGAGGATGGCAGGACCTCAGCAGAAAGACGACACACACATCCATGCCTTACCCGGGGCTCGAACCCAGGTCCCTTAGAACAGTAGCCAAGCGTGCTAACCACTCGGCCATGGGACGGCGATATTATTATTATTAGTACCTAGTAAAAAAAAAATAAAAAGGTTTTCACTTATCTCTTAAAACAAAAGAAACCAATTAGTATCTAGTAAATGAAAAAAAAAAGGTTTTCACTTATCTCTTAAAACAAAAGAAACCAATTCCCTCCCCCTTCCCTCGAGGGAAGAGTATACCGCAGTGCTGTCAATTGATGTTTGTCACTTGATCACTCACTTTACTACTCAAACAATCAGAATTCTAGACGAATAAATCAGTGACGATATTGAAATTTTGCCATTTTCAATTTCAGCGACTTCTAATGGTAGAAATAAAACTATTGGAAGATTCGGAAAATGCAAATCGCAATATTTTATCGACACCTACACAACCCGCAAGGAATTTTTTTTTTTCCATTTTTCACTTGAAACAAAAAAAACTAGCGTGCACAGAAAAATAAACGACAAATTGTCATTTTTTTTTCTTTATATATTTCAAAACGAGTTAAAAGCAAATCAATTGAAAACAATTTTCTTGAAAGTAGATAATTCTTTTAATTTGCAATAGTCTTCGTCAAACGTTTTCACTTTTTGTTGTTGGAGCAGAAAAATCACGAACCGCCATTGTTGCTCTCAAAGACTACCGAGGTTTGCGGATCACAGTTTGAGACATACTCGTCTAACGAATTCAGAAAATTTCTGTATCAAGGTAAACATCCTAACCGAAGCTTCAACAGAAAAACAAAAAAACAATGCCAATAGCAATGCCTCTCTTGGGAATTGATGGTCGCTGTGGTTTAACAAGTCTCTCAGGATTCCAATCAAGAAACGCTGAAAATCTGATTCCACACACATTATAGCAGGTTGGGTTGGGGTTGTTTTACCTCTGAGCGGCACTTTTTTGCACACCATGGGCTAAATGGCCAGGTTACAAAGACCCCGAAGGCTCAGAGAAGGTTGGTGGAGGGGACCCACTGGAACAGCTGTTAGGAGACAGATGGTAGCCTCCCGTCATGGCCATCCAGCGTGTTCTTTAACGTACACAGGGTATGGCTCTCCCGCACACGGGGCCACGGCTTAACGTCCCATCCGACGGACGGCGGCCTTTCCAAGCTCATCGGTGTCCCCTACTGACCGTGGGCAGGGCGGGGAATTTTTGCGGAGATAAATATCAACGCTGACCCAGCTGGGTCTCGAACCTGGCGCGCTACTGACTGAGCCACCCCCGCCCCCATTATAGCAGGCCTTTGCTAATTACAATGTTACGAAAGTAAACTAGAAATCCTAGAAGTTTCATAACACAAAAAATTCTATAAATAAAATACAGTTTGTCATTGCTATTCAAGGTATAATTAAAACTGTATGTATCCCTATAGGAAAAAAAGTAAAAGCACGAAAAACGCAAAGATACAAGTATGTATTCCTCAAAACGTATTCTATAGAGCCTTTAAATAAAAACGAAAAATACCTGACATAAGAAGAGTTCGATGAAACTTCAATTAATGACAAGGTGGAAAATCATGCGCTGCAACTTTCACGTAGTCTGAGTTTCGGGAATGACAGTGATGGGAAAGTTAAAAATTCTAATGGTAGAAATTAAACTATTGGAAGATTCGGAAAATGCAAATCGCAATATTTTATCGACACCTACACAACCCGCAAGGAATTTTTTTTCATTTTTCACTTGAAACAAAAAAAAACTAGCGTGCATAGAAAAATAAACGACAAATTGTCATTTTTTTTTCTTTATATATTTCAAAACGAGTTGAAAACAAATCAGTTGAAAACAATTTTCTTAAAAGTAGATAATTCTTTTAATGTGGACCCTGTGGAATTAAAGTGACTCAAGAAATTAGCTCTTTGGAAAAAGTAACGTTACAGTTTAATAGAATTTTGTGTGTTACAGTTTCAGGAGTTAAAGCAGAAACAAATCTTGAGCCCAAGGAAGAATCTCGAATTTGAATCTAGGAATGAATCTTGAACTCGAATTCAGAAATGAATCTTGAACTCGAACTCAGGAAGGAATTCTGAATTTGAATCCAGGAATGAATCTTGAACTCGAACTCAGGAAGGAATCTTGAAGTCGAACCCAGAAATTAATATTGAACTAGAACTGAAGGAATCTTGAACTGAACCCAGGAAGGAATCATGAATTCAAAAAGAAAAGACTTCAACTCGAACCCAGGAAAGAATACTGAAGTTGAACCTAGGAGGGAATGTTGAATTCAAACTCAGGAAAAATCTTCAATCTTCACTCAGATATCAGTTGTGAATTTGAACAAAGAAAGGGGCTGGTTCATTGACCGACACCCTATTTTATTTGCAAAATTTTATTTCTTACTTTTGATTGGAGAATATATATATTTTATATTTTAGTTAGAAAAATTAGACGTTTAATTCAAAAACAATGCGTTGTCTTCCCACCCCTACCAACCATAATTCCTTTGCTACGACCCTTATCTTTTTTTACTGTTCCCCTTTCATATATTCGTCTTTTCTAATGCGAATCGAAATATAAAATTAGTTGTAGTGAACATATCAACAAATTGGAGCATATCGATAACAGCAGTGGAAAAAAGAAATTTTGAAGACCTCTATAACGCGATTTTTCTGATTTGATCATGTAACCAAATAATCTGCTTTTACCTAAACACTTAACTAATTGTTACTCTAGTTCCTAGAAATTAAGCACTAGCTTCTCCATTCTTAAAAATGCGATTATAAACTTCAATCGATCGATCAAACTTCAATCGCAAATAGGCTCAGAGTCACAAATCAAAAGTCAGTGCAGCATAATGCAGTTGAAAGTCTTAAACACAAATAGTGAAAAGGAAAAGATATAGGAATAGCTCCTATCCATTTACAAAACTGGCTCTCTGGAGTCTTGAATATTGTCGTAAACAGAATCTATTTAATCACGAATTCTATCTTAATGATGACTTTTTATGAAGGAAGCTGGACTGGATGATGTTACTCTGCAGATCCACACACTCTTGCGGCGTCAGGACGCTTTCATTTTATATAGGTAATGCGATGCAACTGAAGAGCTAGATCTTCCTGAAGAAGAAAGAGTTCCGGTTGTTTCTCTCGCATTGGAAAAAATAGTTTTCAGGTCATCATAAATTTCTTTTACCGTCAAATGGAATCCGTATAGAGAAGAGTAGCGACACATTCACATCCTGTTCATAAGTGGAGGAACTTGATCGATGTTTTAAAACCATTGCTGTAATGATGAAATGTTATACACATATTAAGAGATGAAAGATGTTTTAAAAAAATAAATAAATACCCCCTCAAGCAGCTGCTTGCCACAGAGGTCTGACAGGAGCCTGTCAGTTTATATGTCACAGTAGAAGATCTGAGAGGATGGCAGGATCTCAGCAGAAAAACAACACGAACATCCATGCCTTATCCGGGGCTCGAACCCAGGTCCCTTAGATCAACAGCCAAGCGCGCTAACCACTCGGCCACGGGTAGGCACGAGAGATGTTTTACACGCAGATAAATATTTGTACTTAATAGCAAGCTCTGAATGATACCGCAAATACTAAGGAAATGAAGAAACCAGAATTATGTATCGTCATTAAGGAATTGAATGAAAAATATTAGAATTTTGAATCGCTATTAATAAACCTGAAAGTTGGATCTAGTATCGCCTTAAAATATAACTAACTGCATAGAAATTTTAAGACTGGGATTACTGTTAAGAAACTGAATGTAAATATTAGACCTATGTCTCGCCGTTAACCACATACTTTGATGACAAAGATTAGAAATGTGTATCAGACTTAATGAATGCAACATCAATTCAAGTAATGCCTTTAATCAAATTAAATAGAAGTAGACAGCAAAACTGAAGATTTCCAGTGACTTAATCATCAATATTAGAACAGGTGAGCAGATACAGAACGTTACATAGTAGATGAATTTAAAACAAAGTCAAATTAAACGAAATATACTACGATATAAAATAACATAAGTGATGAGAGAAATTGGAGCAAACTCCAAGAGTGGCCTCACGTTACTACAAGGCTCATTGGAAATGAAAAAACGTAATAAAATACCAGTTATCAAACAGAAGCAGTCTATTACAGATATACCAATCAATCAATTAGTTGAATGGCACTTCAAAGTAACCTATCCTGATTGATTAAACTGATTGTAAAGTAATACACTGAATTAACTGATGACTGGCGCAATATTAAGGATCAGGGCCAATCTGTGTAACAAATGTGAACTTATTTTAGATCGAATGATCACTAAAAATAATTATAATATTGAATAGATTAAAAAGAGAGCATAAAAATTTTGTCTTCCTAATTGAGGGAAAATAAAATAATTATTTTCCTTTATATTCTGAGAGGGAGGTTGCTCAATCAGTAGCGAACCAGGATCGCAATCTGCTGAGTTCCATCTGTAGTGAGCTCAAATTTTCTGCACTATCCTCTATGCTGTCCAAGGTTAAAAAAGGAAGCTCCAAAAGGATTGAAGAGGTCACCTCCATCGGATATGCAGTTTGCAATAGTCATGTGCATGTTTAAAATGCTGAATGGTCTTGACACGAGGATTCGATCCAAACCCTAGCAGCTATCCAGTGTATGCCCTTTACTGAGCTTCAAGACCTTGGGGGTCCTTGTGACGTGGCCATTTAGTCTAATGTGTACATAAAAATGCTACTCAGGATAAAAACAATCCAACGCAAACCTATTTGTATTCACCCTTTCAACAGATAGAAAGTTTCTCCATTGAGATTAATAATTACTACATCCATAATGTCATTAGTATTGCTGGCTTATAGCGAATAACAGATGCATATGATCATAAGCAACGAGAATAATACATTTAACATCTATCTTTCAGACTAGTAGATAAATATAAAATCATTCTTGTTTTAACCAGATGAAACGAAAGGAGCATAAATCTGATGTAAATGAATAATTGATCAGTATCAGTGTATAGGCAAAAGAATTCTGGTTAAAGAATGCTGGTTAAGATCTCATTATGAGAACAGTATGAGAAGTACAGAACGATTGCATCTACTACAATTTATTGATCACACTTCTTCATTTTCAAATAGCCGAATTAATTGCATATTCACTCATTTTGTAATGCTTCTTATTCATCTTTTGTGAATGGAAAGCCATATTAAAGCTCCTTAAATTTAAAAATTTGCTTTTCACGAAAAAATGTTATTGGAAATGAAATTATCCATTCAAAAAATCTCTAAATCTCGATTTTCAGCAATATTTGTTTGGATAAATACTTAATGAGTTAGGGAAGAAGCTGCTATTTACATCATCCTAAAACGCTTTTCTTCAAAATAAAACGAAAAATAAAAGAATTAATACAAAAACTTCTGAAATTATATTCTTTTTATTGAACGATTTGGAACAGCAGTTATTATTTCCGTTTTCATAAATTGTTTTAGGTGAATTATTATGACCAGCAAGATTACTGTTAAATGGTTCGGCTTCCACAACTATGATATTAAAGCATTAAAAAAAGTTCTTTTCTGCACAAGCTGCTAGTTTAAACACAAAAAAGTACACAAATTTAATTAGAAGACAATAAGACTTTCCACCAAGCGTGCGTGCGGCTAAACTTTCAATTTAGATAGAAAGAATAAGATGGCAATTTGCCGATTTGTTTCTTCCCCCCTCCCGTCCAAAAAAAAAAGGAGCACAACTTTCAGCATCTCCGATTTGCAGCAAAGGCGAAAAGATAAGAGAGAGAAAGTAGATTTTCATGTAAAACGCGTAGAAACAAAATTAACACCAGTATATCTCCATTACGTAGCTGTCAGCTTCCACATCTCTGTCGATGATGTCTTAGCAGCCAGCATCATCGGAATCGGGACATCCCTGATGTTTGGATAACGACAGCAAAGCTCAGCATCACGATCCACTTCAGGATCTCGTAAATCGACATGTTCTGCTGTAAAATACATCTCACCGCAGATAGAGAACGAAGGCACTCATAAATACAGATGTCGACGTGTGCGGTGGATGGCAGGGGAGGTGGCTCGCGACTGTTCCAAGGACTGGTCCGTTGCTGCTACGACAGCACGTGTGTGTGAGGGGGGGGGGGGATTGCTGGCGTCGAGGGAGGGTGGCCCACACACGTGCTGATACAATTATACCGTTGCCAGCTATTCCGACTTCGTGCTGCTACGTAGCTCGGACACAGGGGGGCCGTAACCATCTTGAGTCTTCTTCCCGTCTCCAGCCCAGAGGAGCTCCGATGCTGACATTCAACATGCTTCTCCTCTGGCAGTGGTGATGTTGGCGAGGAGGAGGAGATATTGGCTTATCCTCTGAAAGAGAGGAATGTGTATTCATTCTCTTGCGATGTCACTGCAATGGTTGTCGGTGAAGAGTTCAAAGGCATTTCACCAAGTTTTCGGAAACTATGCTGTTTTCGCATATGGTCCCCAAGGATATTTATTTAGATTATCAGGGCGAAAGTGTATAGAGGTAAGTAGTATCATGATGATACTACTGAGGTATTACTCGCATGAATTCTATTACCAATTTTATAAGGAAACTATCGTATTATGCGATAGAAATCTACATCCAGCTTTGAAGATTTTTACAGAAAAATGTCAATAGTGATTAACTTTGGAGATCTCACTCAAATCTCCCTAAATTTTAATGTTCAATAACGTTCGACTAATATTTACTTAAATTTACGTGGGAAACGGGCAGTGGAAACGCTTAACTTACAAACCTTCAAACAAACACTAGGAGTTCAAAAAGTATTACTTTGTAAGAAAAACAGAAAGCTTCCTCGGCATGCACTAAACAATAATTCATGACTATTTCCTATAGAACAATTCACATGTCAGGAAAAAAAACGAAGTTATTACTGCCCTAGGTAAGTGTTCGTACATAGTTTTCTTGTTTGGAACAAAGACAAGCTTGTCTTTTATTAGTCCTCAAATTTTTATAGCGATTCAAGTAATTACTCAAGTTTGGAACCGATAACTCTTCCTTCGCGACAGCATCAGTCTGGCCTCTTAAATCCCCCCCCCCCCCATCTCAAATCAACACTCGTTCCCTTGCTCGTCCATCAAATGCTACCAATCACCGAAGCAGACCCTAATAAATAATCCTTTGATGACGGGTACAGATGTTGCTGAAACTCCATTTCTTTCTCTGACAGTTTATGACAATGTAACCCGTTTTGGACCCGAAGCTCTCCTTGTGTAGACAAGGAGACTTTGTCGCCAAGAGAGCCTGTCTTCGTGAAGCCGCAACTTTATTGGCTAGCTGACGTACGAGTTGGAGTAATGGCTGGGTGCTGTCCTGCAGGCCCGGAAACGGCGGCACCCGTGTCTTTTAACATGCCGTGACTGAGGGTTAACGACGAACAGAACGACTGAAGGCGGCCCTTAACACCGGCCGTCGGGCAGTGACGTCAGGGCTAGTGTTTCGGGACTTCTAACGATTCTCCAGTAACTTCGTTTCTCACAACAGTAACATCCGGATTGTACGTAATTCGTTGGCAACTTGAGTTTTTATCTGCTTATTCTGAAAGAAAGTGCGCCCAAGGCTAGTTTTCTCGAACACTAAAAACAGGGAGAATCTGTCTTATCCTCCCTTGAAATTGTGTTGTGTTGATTATCTGAATTAAGAGGATATTTCTGTGGAGTGAGTTTCACTGCTTCCTGAAATTACTTTCTTCATTTTAGTGTCACTACTTCCTTCCCTGAAATTCGAAGTGTTCTACGAATCAAATTGCTAATTCTGGATCTTTATGTCTTGCAATCGCAGACTTCATCAGGTTATACCTAAAAGAGACAAGGTTAGGGAACAGTGAGTAACTCTGATTGAACCTCTATAATCTCTTCTTGGTTGTGGTATTTTTAAACCTTCTTACGTCTAAGATGCAAACAAGCTTTTAACGGTTTTCATCGGAATCCAAGTCTATACCAAAATTAGTTTGATTCCAATGACGATTTCTGATTCGTCAACATTGCGGTGTTCTCATCTTCCTTCCCTGAAATTCGAAGTGTTCTACGAATCAAATTGCTAATTCTGGATCTTCATGTCTTGCAATCGCAGATTTCATCAGGTTATACCTAAAAGAGACAAGGATAGGGAACAGTGAGTAACTCTGATTGAACCTCTATAATCTCTTCTTGGTTGTGGTATTTTTAAACCTTCTTACGTCTAAGATGCAAACAAGCTTTTAACGGTTTTCATCGGAATCCAAGTCTATACCAAAATTAGTTTGATTCCAATGACGATTTCTGATTCGTCAACATTGCGGTGTTCTCATCTCTGATCGGCAAAAAGGATGATAACAGAGTATTCACTCAAATTCGTTCATTGACTTGCATCGAAAAAGCAACAGTCCCATTACTGTTTTAATGTCCTAGTTTGCCAAAAATGATACCCTGCTCCCAACAGCAACGAAATTTATACGGTCTGAATGAATATTCTCAACATTTCGAACTTAAATTGTTTTTAAGCTTTTAAAACTAACTTGGCAGACCAAAGATACGAGAATTCAAGTGGTTTTTTGAATTATAATATTGAACTTTCACACTTTCTCAAGCTCTTAATAGTTGCTGTGTTGTTTTATCATGATTGACATTTTTCCGCACGCACAGATCTAAATGGCCAAGTTCCAAAAACCGCAAGGACTCTAAGAGTAGGCCCATTCAACACCTGTTAGGAGACAGATGGAAAATACCGCCAAGGCCATAACCGAGAGCAGGGTGAAGGTTAACGGAGATAATTCTCAACGCAGTCGCAGTAGGGACTTGGGAAAAGTTCAAGTTTAACTCTTTTTTCCTTTTACATTTTATTCCTAAATTCAAATCATTATATATCAAAGATGAATCTCAAACTTCGACTCAAAATCACAAATTCTACTTCTTATTATCCTCCTTATAGAAAGCCCAAGTTTCTCAGTCATAACAAACTTTACGAAGTATCAAAATGGAAAAAAAAAACCTAAATTTAATCTTTAGATCGTTTCATTTTTATTGCAGAAAAAAAATTCCACTTATGAAAATTTCTTCATCCCGTCTACTGAGCTTCAGAATTTTTTCTTAAACAAATCTTCAATTACAAAATGTGCGTAAAACGCATTTACTTATTATTTTCTGATTCACATAGCGTGTGCGTTTTCTTCACCAACGCATCTCAGCCATCAATGTGACAAACGTCAGATTCTCCTGCATACAAAGCGGTCAACAGCAAATTCACTCTTGTACGTTTTCTTTGCAGACCGGTTGAGTTTAACCTCTGAACAGCGCTTTTGTGCACATAAATGGCCTCGTCATAAGGACCCCAAGGCTCCTCTTTGGTAAGGATAGGGCACAAGCTGGACAGCTATTAGGACATTTGAAATGCCAAACAAAAAGAGCGCACATAGCTTTTTGTATTCAGCATATTTTTCAAACAAACTGTCTTCCTTGTTACTTGTTACGAAGTACAATGGGGCGGGGGTTGACTTAGTCCGAAGTGCTCCAGGCTCGTAATCTGCAGTTGGTTACCAGATTCCTAACTTACACAGCGTATGGCTCACCTGCACACGGCACAGCGGGTTAACGTCCAATTCAAAGAGCGGCGGCCTTTCCGAGAACATAGGTGTTCCCTTTCTCATCGAGCGAACGGTGGAGGTTAGTGAAGATAGATTTAAGTTCTGAAAGAGTTTGGGCTCAAACATGAGAACTAACTGCATATTAGGAGCCTGGAGCACAACAGACTAAGTCAACCCCCGCCCCATTGTACTTAGTAACAAGTAACAAGCAAGACACTTAAAAAGATAATAGACTTAAAAAGATAGACAAAAGATAGACAAAGACTTAAAAAGATAATAGACGCGAAACGCTTTGTACGCTTTTTCTTTTTTGACATTTCAAAGATTCTATTGAGAATCCAAACGAAAGCACTGGTATTTACACATCGTGTTACTTTCTCGAACTTTACAAGCTACATTAATGTACGAACTCGCCTTCTCTCCTAGTTCCGCTGATATTACAAAACTACTTCTCACATTCGGCCATTTGCATTTTGTCATCAACTTTCCTCCTATTATTTCTTTTATCTATTTTTTTCCTTCTCAATTTTCTTCCCCCACTTTCTTTTTTTCATCGTGCTCCCTCTTTATTCACTTCTTCCTATCTCCATCTTCCCAAAGAACCTTCCTCTCCCTTCCAGCCCCACAAGCAGCAGCGATGCCTTCATCCATTGAACTCCCTGTACCACCACCAGGCAGCAGCCAAGTATTAACAAACGCATGTAGACGCCGTCCTTCCTCTCCATTGACTCTCCTTGCTGTTGGGAGTGGCGGTGGCCCCTAACGGAGATGGAATTCCAAAAGCATCTCCCTCTTCTTGCTCAGACACGCATATCTATAACAAATCACGCCATCAGCACGAGCTGTGACGTCATCGGCTCTTTTACAACCATTGACTCCGCAAACTGTTCATTTTTTATGCAAAGGAAATGGGACGCGCGGGTAGCAGTGAAAACTTGTGCTTTATTTTCCCTGCAGTAGCTAGTGTCTCAGTAGCCTCCGCCTTGCGAGCAGGACGGAGCCGGGCATAGCGAACATGGGTTTAGTGGACCGGAGAGATTTATTGCTGGCTGGGGCTTGTTTCAAATAGCTGATGCATAGTGCTTAGCGGAAATTCCAGAGAGAAGCTTCCGGTGCTGCAGCAGTTCGTGTTTCTGGAATCCTTCCATTACGTTCGCATTATTCTGTTCGTATCTCGTGTATTAATGCGATTTGTATGGAAACAACATTAAGTAATATGTTTAAATTCAATTAACAACTCATAAAGAATATGTTCACGAAGCAAAAAAGGTTTGAATATCTGCTTTATTTAAAATTTTGCGATGTTTTCCTGGAATGACAACTCAAGAGCCTTTAAACAGTTTTTCTGAATTTAGAACTGTTTTAAGAATCTTTTTTTTTTATTTTCGCAACAAAAAATTCCTTTTTCCCTTCAATTTCCCCTATACTTGATTTCGCTTTTTGCGTATCTCTTTCTGACGCATTTTTTTCGAGAATTCTGTTCTCGATTTGTTTTCTTTTATTTTCTTTCCTCGATTTCTCTTTACTTTCTTTTAATCGATTTTTTCACTTTCTTTTCTTACCTTTTTTATTAAACTTTATATTTTATCCTTTTCCTTTTTTTAACCTTCAGTTTTTTTTCCTCCCTTGTCAACCTACTTCACTCTTCTCTTTCTTTGCTTTGTTTTTCGGGGGAGAGGTGAAATTCATTTCATTTCATCCCGTTACTTATCTGCTCTTTTTTTGCCATTTTCCTTTATTTGAATTTGTTTCCATGATAAAATCTTTCTCCTTTATTGTAACTGCTTCTTATTTTCTCTTTAATTTTTTTTCATATTTTTATTACCCCTTTTTTCATAATTATTTTATTGTAAAATGTTCTCTCTGTCATTTCTCATATATATCCACTATAACTACTGACTAACGGTTTTTATTAATTTGCATTCGTTAATTACTCCTATTTCTTCTCCCTCTACTACCGTTCTTTCATTGATCAATAGTTATCTCAGTGATTTTAAAATTTTTTAAAGTGACGGAACGCTTAAAAACAATGAAAAGTACGGCTGAACTTGACATTGAGACCTTTTCCTACGGGAAAAAAAAATATTTCGCATAACACTTGATTGAGATTTGGCCGCCAAACCCTGCTTGAAAAAACACTTCTCTATTGCTTCATCCATCATTTCCGTTTTCCTTTTACTTCCTTGTCATCTAGCATAAGCCGTCCCGTGGCCGAGTGGTTAGCGCGCTTGGCTACTAATCTACGGGACCTGGGTTCGAGCCCCGGGTAAGGCATGGATATGTGTGTTGTTTTTCTGCTGAGGTCCTGCCATCCTCTCAGACCTTCTACTCTGGCATATAAACTGACAGGCTCCTGTCAGACCTCTGTGGCAAGCAGCTACTTGAGGGGGTATTTATTTATTTTTATTATCTTCTATCATGTTTCGTTTTCCTTATTCATTCGAAAATGTTTCTAAAATTTTTTGCACTTTTTGTTCGTACTTGACTCAATCTGTAGCGACCCAGACTCATAATCGGCAATTCCAAGTTCGAGTCCCAACTGTGCCTGTGTTGAGAATTTTATCCGCTCCCATTCTGAATTCTTGAAGAGAAAGGGGGCACTGATGGGCTTGGAAGTGCTGCCACCTGTCGGACGGGACATTTAGCCGTGGTTCCATGTACAGGATGGTCTTGACGAAAATCTTCCAGCTGTCTCCTACCAACTGTCCACTGGATTCCATTTCTATTCTTCTCTGAGCTCTTAGTTTCTTATGACTTGGTCATTTAGCACATTCTGTGCAAAAAGTGCTGCTCAGAACTAAAACAACAAACTTTTGTTTGTGTTTTAATTTTCTTCCATGCCCATTCTACGAAACTATTCTAAATATTATTTTACGCAATAGAAAATACAGTTATAAATGTCTGAATACAATAAAAAAAAGTCTGAAAAGCGATTTTTCAACTGTATTTTTCTTACAACCCTCTACTAAAAGTTCCCACAAGAACCAGATGCTTAAAACCTATCCAATCCATTAACACCACTTATATAAACAGCGTTCATCAGATATTTTAGCATCAATAAAAGCAAATAGGACCGCCGGTGTCAAAACAATACTAAAGATACGTTTACTCATTCTCAGTCATAAAACAACCTCAAAAAAAACATTAGTATCACCAAAATCGCTTCTCCTTGACTTTCTGGAAAGCCGAGTCTTGTCTATAAATCTTTATACTCTTAAAAACAAACTTCTCTCTCAGATCTTCAGAGGGAAAAGGAAAAGAAGCGAGAAGTTAGTATTTCCTGCCTGGCAACGGCAAATCGGCCTTAGTCTTGTTGAATCCCAATTCCTGGAAAGCTCTTTCACAAAGCGTAGCTACCCCATTGTGAAATAGGAAGCATAAAACGGAGCCGTGTGCTTCTCCTTCGAGTAGCAGCCAACTTCTCCGTGAAGCTGAGTGGGGTTCCATGCGGCTAGGAGGAACATGTGTAGGCAGCCTTATTAGCGAGACAGAGCGTCGCTCGACCCCCAATATACATGTAATGAGCTAGCTTAGGGGGAATTAGTCGTGCGGGATCGCTGTCACGGTTCTCCAGCACACCGAGCGACTTTGAAGGGATTAGATAGCCGGCACGCTCTGAGCACTACGCCACTATTACATTGACTACGTTTAAATCCGCTACGAGCCAGTCCTTGGCAGTGGAGGTTATTAAAGCCGCTTTCTAACATCGATTGGCCCGGTACAGAGTTTCTCCCGAGCTCTTTCGGCGTGCTTCGACAAATAGCAAGGTAGACAGGACCTTTCTCTATCTTTCACGCACACAGACTTGAGAGACTTGGGTGTGTTGGTGTGTTTAGAAATGCGTGTATGGTGTGTTGTGTCTACGAACAAGGGAGATGTCACATTGTCGGAAACGAACCTAGCTCAGTTTCACCTTTCAGTTCCTGTTCCGCATTTTAGCTGATTAAAGACAAAGTCTGACTTTGGTTTGCTTGGCAAGCGATCCATCGATCCGGTTCGTAGCAGACTCGATCACACAGAAGTTGTATTTTTTCTCCTTCAACTTGGGCGCAGAAAAAAAGACAGGCGAATCGTAGGAGGATAACTTCGATACTTTGTTATTGGATCAACTGTTGTCAAATACGTAGAGATTGGATCTGTGCCTTTTTATACGGGTTTTTTTTTTGTGTGTGTGTATGTGTGAACGTAATGGAGGCCTAAAAATAAAAAAAACATCAAGCGGAAGAAAGTTTTTCGCTTTTGTGTTAAAATGGAACAAGGCAGTCGTGGAATTGTTTTTCATACAATTCGC
The DNA here is from genome assembly GCA_038380435.1 of Ryuthela nishihirai. NCBI lineage: Eukaryota > Metazoa > Arthropoda > Arachnida > Araneae > Heptathelidae > Ryuthela > Ryuthela nishihirai. The sequence continues at coordinate 29,566,429 of JAWZYU010000016.1, read as the reverse complement.
AAGAAAATAAATCTTTCCTAAAAGCAATGAAAAAAAGATTTTATTTATATACTTATAATTAGGATAACTACAGAAAAAGATGTATAAAAGAGATAAATAATCTGTTTTGCGTAATATAGAAATTTCTATATCCTTATCTTATACATTATATCTTATATACTGATAGCGGAATGAGAGCGCAAGATTTATGCTGCTTAGTGAACACTAGAATGGGAATCAGAACACAAGATATATGCTTCCTAGGGAACGCTGAAATAAACCTGAATCAGAACACTATATGCTACTTAGGGAACGCTGAAATCTGAATCAGAACACTGTATGCTGCTTAGGGAACACTGAAACCTGAATCAGAACACTATGCTGTTTAGGGAATACTGAAACCTGAATCAGAACACTATATGCTACTTAGTGAACACTGAAACCTGAATCAGAACACTATATGCTACTTAGTGAACACTGAAACCTGAATCAGAACACTATGCTGTTTAGGGAATACTGAAACCTGAATCAGAACACTATATGCTACTTAGTGAACACTGAAACCTGAATCAGAACACTATATGCTACTTAGTGAACACTGAAACCTGAATCAGAACACTATATGCTACTTAGTGAACACTGAAACCTGAATCAGAACACTATATGCTACTTAGTGAACACTGAAACCTGAATCAGAACACTATATGCTACTCAGGGAACGCTGAAACCTGAATCAGAACACTGTATGCTGCTTAGTGAACACTGAAACCTGAATCAGAACACTATATGCTACTTAGTGAACACTGAAACCTGAATCAGAACACTATATGCTACTTAGGGAACGCTGAAACCTGAATCAGAACACTGTATGCTGCTTAGTGAACACTGAAACCTGAATCAGAACACTATATGCTCTTTAGGGAATACTGAAACCTGAATCAGAACACATGACACATGCTGCTCAGTTTCCTCGATGCATTCAAGTGCTCTACTAAATCCATTAAATTATATCCGAAAAAGATAACTCGGGCATTAAAACAGAGGTAGCTAGTTTAATTAACAAACTAGTCTATGCATATCAGACGTCTGTGATCAAAACTATTGCCAGGCTCAAAATAAACCCAAAACAATAATAATTTCAATAGCGAAATACAACAGGTTGCATCATACTTTAAAGTAATCAAACGACATGCTTGTCAGATAATTATCTTAACAAAACATTTTTATTATCTAACTAAAAAAAAAGTCCTCCCTTTTCCTATTTCCTTTCAAAATCTAAAAGCATCATTCCAGTTATTAAAATATCACCTCGCTTTTTTCTTTTGTTCCATTCCACTTAGAGTACCCCATATTTTCCATTTCTAACCGGCTTCCTTCACAGTGTTCTGTCCCAACTTTCCACTAATGCATCATGAAGGTAGTATATATATCGAAGCCACCACGTTTTCAGATCGACGATTTCTGTTCCTCATTCACTTTAATAAACGTGCCTTCCCTTTAACTGCATCCAGTTGACTGAATTCAGCTTCAGAGGCATATAAAGTCAAGTTAAGCACAAGGAGCAAGAGCATCCCACGAGCGTTGGAGAGAAGACAAACTGCCTCTGTTACGGAGTCTCTGTTTGCCTTGAGGAGAAACTTCACGATGAAGCTCTTCACTCTCTGCGAGAGGAGTGTTATTATCCTTAATGCCATGCGCTACAGTTAATTTAGTGTCAGCTGAAACTGCTGTGCAAACTTCTCGCCCAGAAACCGTTCCTTCTTTCGTCTCTCGAACTTGTTCACTGCGTTCTTTGGTTACTACTGATCTTCTGCTCTAACGTCTTTTGTAACTTGTCAAAAAGGGAAGAGGAAGAAGAGGAGGAAGAGTAGCCGAAAAGAGCAGAAATGCCTGTTTCCTCTTATTGTGCTGCTGTTACTTCCCTCTCCTTCTTTAATGGATTGCTCTGCATTAAACCCAACGTAAATATTGAAAGAGTTTATTGTGCAATAAATTTATGGTAATGCAGGGTCAGATATAAATATCCGAAGCCTTTCATCAAAGTTTGTTTCGTCCAAATTTTTATTTTCTTTTGCCAGAAAAGTATTTTTTTTAGTGAACTGCTTAAATAAAAAGAGTCTTCGACGTTTAGTTAGTTTTTTTTCTGAAATTGTAATGCGCCAAATAGGAATTGTTTATTTAAATATATTTAAATCTGTCATCTATCTTCAGTTATTTTCATCCTCTTGGCGATTACTTCCCGATAATTTTGTGTTCAGACGACTGCACTCTCATTATCGTATTTATGAACATTATTTTCGTCACCTTAGGGCAGTGATTCATAACCGGCCTTCCATGGAACCCTAGGGTTTCACGAGATGTCTTCAGGGGTTGAATGAAAAGTCAGGATTCCTGAATTCAGAGGAATACATTCAACTGCAAAACAAAAAGGATCTTTTACTTCAATTTTCAGCCATGTATTTATGTGGAACAGATATTTCATCTCAGACGAACGTTAAAAATAAACAAAGAAATCATATCTTGTCATTGGAAACAAAACTGCGAGTTTCTTTGCACAAAATTCGCCCAAGGATTCATGACTTCGCCATGGATAAGAAAACTCAGATATCGCATTGAATAATTAATAATTAAAACATCCTCCTAATATTTCTACGGTGTAATGATTAATTATAATAAATGTGATATAGAGAGATGATGTGAGTAAATATCTCTTTTTTGGTGGGGTGACTGAAAAGGAAACTTTTTTTTATTTTTCTCTATGTTTGGGTTTTTTCGGAACTGACAGAATCGTTCAAAGATTTTGTCACTGTTCAAAGGATGGGAAACATTGCCTTAAAGATTATTTCTATTCCAAATCTAGATTTCTCTTGGTATATCCCAGTTATTTTCATTGGATGTATGAATACTTCGCTGTCCTTCAACTTTTGGATTGGGTTGGGTTGTTTTGCATCTGAGCGGCACATTTTTGCACACCATGGCCTAAATTGCCAGGTCACATGGACCCCGAAAACTCAGAGAAGGTTGGGGGAGGGGACACATTGGAACAGCTGTTGGGAGATAGATGGTAGAGGGGCGGGGGTGGTTCAGTCGGTAGCGCGCCAGGCTCGTAATCTGCAGTTCCCAGGTTCGAGTCCCAGCTGGGTAAGCGTCGAGATTTATCTCCGCAAAATTCCCCGCCCTGCCCACGGTCAGTATGAGACACCAATGGGCTTGGAAAGGCCGTCGTCCGTCTGATGGAACGTTAAGCCGTGGTTCCGTGTGCGGTAATGCCATACCCTGCGCGCGTTAAACAACACGCTGGATGGCCTTGACAGGAGGATACCACTTGTCTCCTAACAGCTGTTCCAGTGGGTCCCCGCCCCCAACCTTCTCTGAGCCTTCGGGGTCCTTGTGACCTGGCCATTTAGCCTATGATGTGCAAAAAAGTGTCGCTCAGAGGTAAAACAACCCAACAACAGATGGTAGCTTCCAGTCAAGGCCATCCAGCGTGTTCTTTAACGTGCACAGGGTAATGCTCTCCCGCACACGGGGCCACGGCTTAACGTCCCATCCTACGGACAGCGGCCTTTCCAAGCCCATCGTTGTCCCCCTACTGACCGTGGGCAGGGCGGGGAATTTTGCGGAGATAAATCTCAACGCTGTCCTTCAACTATCTTCTTCAGATGCAATTTTAACTTTACACTTGGGTAATTTTATCAAACTCCCGAAGAGAAGTAATTCCCAAGTGGGAATCGAATCACACATCACATAGTACAAGTCATCAACTCTGGTACTGAGTGGACTCCATCACACTTACTAACTTTAAGACTCTAAAATAGAGTGTTCTTTTCCTCAGAGCAATCAGTCAACAACTGATTCTTTCCGTTCTAAACCTGTTTTTTATCACATCTTTAGACTTAGCATTCTATTGATCTGAAACCAACTATTTCAATCGGAAAAGCCTATAATAAGTTTATGTTTATTGTTAATAAATCTTTCAATTCATAACTAAGAATAAAAATCTTTCTGCAGCCAAACTATTGTCGCAAAAGTCTGGTTGTTATCAGAGTAAATCTCCCCAAGAGGAGACAAACTAAGGAGGTCGAAACTCGTTCATTGTATCGCCTTAGCTATTTGAATAAGCAAAAAAAAAAATGCCACAAATTCCATTCAAAAAGCTAATCAACCACTAATAAGTTACAATTCCCAAAAACCTCTGGACGAGGAGTAGCTCAGTTGGTGGATATCAATTTCGTAACCTGATATTTCCCAAAGTTCCAATCTCCACTGGACCAGCATTGAGTTCTAACCCCAGGATTCGCGGACACCGCTGTGCTTCGAAAGACCGCCGTCCATCGGAGAGCACGCTAAGCTGTAGCCCCGTATGAAAGAGTTAAAGAACAAGCTAAATGGCCTTGACGGGACCTTCCATCTGTCTCCTAACGTCTGTAAAGTGGATTCCCATCCAACTTTGAGTCCTTTTGACCTATCCATCTAACCAACTTTGTGCACAAAAATGTTGTTCAAAGGTAGAAGGAAGCAGGAGTTGTCTCAGTCATTAGTACACCAGGCTCGTAACCTGATGTTCCAAGGTTCGAGTCCCAACTATGCCAACGTTGAGATTTATCTCCTCTAAACCCCCCCCCCCCATGCCCACGGAAGAACGGGGACACCGCTGGACTTGGAAAGGCCGCGATCCGCCGGGCAGGACGTCGAGTCATGACAATTGTATGCAAGAGAACTATATTCTGGACACGTTAAAAACACGCTGAATATCCCTGACAGAAAACTTCCATCTGTCTCCTAAAACTAATCAGTGGGCCCACTTCCCCAACCTCCCTGAATCCTTGGGGTCCTTGCAACCTGGCTATTTATCTCACTGTGTTGCGAAAAAGTGGCCGCTCAAAGACAAAACAACCCAGCCCAAAGTTAAAACAACCCACCTAAACCCTACCTTAAATCTTTGAGTACTTGTAATCTATTAATTACATTGTGCATCAAAAAAAATATCTTTTAATATTTCTACAATATTTTTTTCAAATTTTTACAAATTATACATATATATTTCTACAAATTTTTCATCTACAATAGAGAAAAAACTCTGACTACCAATCACATCTTTGTACTACTTTCTGTTTGGACTAACAAACTTCAACAGGAAAATCATTTGTTACGAAGAAGGTAAGTCCGATCAGACTATACGTACATTTATCAGTGACATTCTACATTTCAGATCCACCAACGGTTGGCCATTAGCGCAATAGGCTGCCATTCAGAACATGGTACCGTCCCTTTTGCTACATCAGCTGAGCAATCCATGCTCAAGAAACGAACGTTTAATGGCATGCTTAAGAGGAAAGTTTTTTTTTCTCTCCGTTGCGCGACAAAACGTAAAAAGGCTTGATGAATTGCTGCGAATGAATTACAGTCCAAATCGCTTTTCCTTTAATTACTACCATCTGTTTTAACAAGGGAAATGTCGCAGAACAATGAGTGAAAAGTGCTAGCTCTTGATCGATGGCCAACGAGGACTTGAGCACCAAAGCGTGCCCTAAGCGATCTCGGGATTGTACAGGGTAGTAGCTTTTGGTCCGTTCACTGATGTTTTTTTTTTATATCTCACTCTTTCCTCCATTTCTCTTTCAGCTGCAGAATAATGCAGAGAGAAATCTGCTGGGGCATCTATAACGCAAGCGAAGAAACTAAATTCGCGCGCTATGTTTCAAGAGATTCAAAGAAAGTTTTACGATGGACGTTTTGCGAAATGTTTTTTCATAAAACTACTGATTTATTTAATGCAATATCTCGAGAGTTTTCTTGACTCGTGAATTTCCGAGATTTCTATTCTTGATTCTTAGTTTTCAGGGAGGTGTTTTAGTACGAAAATGAAAAATAGCTCGAACATTTTTAAAGCGTTGCTTTATGACTTAGTAGTTCTCAAACTAGATGTTACGGATTTCCAAAAAAGCTGCAGAAACGATTGATATTTGAAAAAAAATCACAAAAATTCATAACCAAATTCCTACGACACAAACTTCAAAATTTTAAATTAATCAAAATTAAGAACAGAAATGTTGGCAAATTCTAATTTATTTTACCTTGGATGCCCTTTTTCTTGCACACAATGAACTAAATGGCAAGGTCACAAGAGTCCCAAGTGATCAGAGATGTATAAGGGAGTGAGATCTATTGGACAGTTGTTACGATACAGATGAAAACTTCTTATCTAGACCATCAAGCATGTTCTTTAACCTGGCTTTCCTGCACGCAGAGCCACAGCTTAGCATCCCATGCGATGAACGGAAGCTTTTCCATGCCCATCGGTGTCTTCTTTCTCACCAAGTGCAAGGTAGGGTTAGAGAAGATAAAGCTCAACCGCTCGCACAGTTGGGACTCGAACTAGGGAACTACAGATTTCGATCCTGACGCGCTACCGACTGAGCCAACCCCCTTTCCTATGAACCTGATACTCTACGTATGACTCGCCCCCCTGATAAGCGAAATAATTGATTTTTGATACGGACAGTGCAATTCGGATAACGGGTTGGGTTGTTTTACCTCTGAGCGGCACTTTTTTTGCACACCATGGGCTAAATGGCCAGGTCACCTGGACCCCGAAGGCTCAGAGAAGGTTGGGGGAGGGGACCCACTGGAACAGCTGTTGGGAGACAGAGGGTACCCTCCCGTCAAGGCCATCCAGCGTGTTCTTTAACGTGCACAGTGTATGGCTCTCCCGCACACGGGGCCACGGCTTAACGTCCCATCAGACGGACGGCGGCCTTTCCAAGCCCATCGGTGTCCCCTACTGACCGTGGGCAGGGAGGGGAATTTTGCGGAGATAAATCTCAACGCTGACCCAGCTGAGACTCGAACCTGGGAAGTACAGATTACGAGCTTGGCGCGCTACCGACTGAGCCACACCCGCCCCTTCGGATAACGGATATCACACCTTGTCGCTCCATTAAAACTGCACACCAAATAAAATACGAATAATACATATTTATAACATTTAAAATAAGTATGAGTGCTTCTCCCGGGAAAATAAGTTTGGAATGTTAAAAATTGACAAAAAAATCCTCTAGAAGGTTATTTTTACTCTTTGGAAAACTTTATAACACATGAAAAGATGTATTGCAAGTTTGTTTTTATTTTTAGTCTGAATGGTCAGTAAGATCGTAAGGTCTCCAAATCGGGGAGCTTGAAAAAATTCGAACCACTGCTTACATGCCTTTGAAGGGAGAGTAGTTTCACACATCTTGAAGTTCCAGTTTGCGTAGGTAATGCAGATCAAGAAGTAATGGGAACCAATGAGTTTTACAGAACACTCCCAGCAGACTGGTAGGTAGGTCGATAATAGCATTCCAAGGATCTCAAAAATGAGTTATTTACGCAGTCAAGTTGAATGGTCTCTTAATTCACTACCCTTCCGTTTTTGATTAGATGCTAAAATGAAAGAAGCGATTTCAGCTTCACATTGACACCCAATATGAAATGAATCGGACTAAATTTGATTAGTTCGCCAGGTTCCTAACTTGCTGTTCCCAGGCTCTTTCTGCCAGCATTAAGCTATTCGTCATTAACCCTGCTTACAGTGAGAAAGGGCGATTCCGATAGCTCGGATAATGGCTTTCGTATATCACATGGGGCATTAAGCCGTGACACCGTGTTAAGAGAGCCATTGTGCAAAGAACACGTTGGATGATCTTGACGAAAGTACTCTAATGTGGTTTTTAACAGCTGTCTATTCCCTACTCAGCTCTGAGCTCTTCGGAGTCCTTGTGACCTGTGTGCAAAAAAAGTGGTGCTCAGAAGTAAAACAACCCAAAACACGCATGAAAACAATTAATTTGTAAATGTATATAGGAAGAAGAAAGAAACACTTTAATTTCAACATTGTTTAACCTACGACAAACAACAATAAAATCAGAATTTCTTTTATGGTACAGTCGCTCAAAAAAGTATCCGAACACTATGGTTGATTACAGAGTTCAGAAAAAAAATCGTTGCCAGTTTTTTTTTTCTGAATTCTGTAATCAATCATAGTGTTCGGATACTTTTTTGAGCGACTGTACTCCCAAAAAACATATGGGCAAAACTTGAACCCGCGACTGTTCTACTTAATATATGTGAGAATCAATTGCTAATATTTTTTGCAGCTGTGTCATATTTATCTGTAATTTTTAAGAAGAAAAGAAACAGGGCCAAGGGCTGTACTTTTAAACGTAAATGTTAATTAGCAAAACAAACTACTGATTGAAATTCGTTATCTCAGTTCATTCTCTAATCCCTTTGAGCGAAATAGTCAGCAGTGCATTTGCATTCCCAGAATTAATGTCGAAATAAACTAAATACAGACACTCGGCTCTCTAGTTTTTTCTTCCTACTATCCTAACCGGAAGTAGAGATTAAACGGACAGTTTTTATTGCAAAACCTCCTGCACGCTGCCCATGTATCGATTACTGTTCGTCGCCTAGCAACCTGCGATGGGTTCCTACGCTGCCCATAGTCGACAATTCTACATTTTTCTCCCACAATGTCTTTCTATTTCTGTTCCTTTTTGAGCATTTTTTTCCTCTGATAACATTAGCTTCCAGAGCACAGACTAAAAAGGAACAAAACGGATATAATGCACATTTTATTTTCCATCTAATAATCCCGCTTGCTATACTACTTAAGCCTAAAAGAAGAATGCATTTGTTAATGTTATTATAGCTGCTATATCTCATCGGGTGGCAGATTTAAAAGCCAGAGACGCATGTCCATAAAAGGAATTCCATCTGCAGTCTTTTAGATTAGTCTAATTGACTGCGTGTTTTCATCGTAAATATATATTTCCGACCGCTATACTAATGCACAAGTCACATTTAGTACTTCTGCAGTGGTGTATGTTTGTTATATGCAAAACGCGGAACTTCAACGCATGTCTTTGTCGTCCTTACTCTCATAATTCTAACTGGTTGAAAAGTTTTATTTTTTCGTGTCCTTTCATTAACTCTTCAAGAGTGGTCTACCATCCACATCTCTCATTTTTTTTTTTGTCATTTTTCACGTACTACTTAAATGTATATGGAAAATGGTCACAATTCCAATAAGTGCTTTTTTCTTCCGTACCCAAAACAGACATCAGATGTGTCGTGTGAGTTGCCATCTATAAGAATTTAGTAATATTGCAAAATATTAAAATAATCATAAATTAATCTGTACAGTCGCTCAAAAAAGTATCCGAACACTATGGTTGACTACAGAATTCAGAAAAAATATCACGCAACGATTTTTTCAGAAATTAGTGATCTGGCAACCTTCGTATCACGTGACACGAAGGTTGCCAGATCACTAATTTCTGAAAAAATCGTTGCCTGATATTTTTTCTGAATTCTGTAGTCAACCATAGTGTTCGGATACTTTTTTGAGCGACTGTACATCAAACTTCGAGACTTTTAAACATTATCGAAATAAAGAAAAATGCTCAATTGTTACTTATGGGAATGGCTGATAGAGAAATTGTTACGAGGTGATGGACTGATAGAGAAATTTTAATAAAATTGCGTACACGGATAAAAGTTATTTGAAATCAAACTTCACACTCTCAAATATTCAATTAAAGTATTATATTTTTATATTTATTATTTTAAAAAATAAAATAATTCGTCTTATATTTTTTGTATGTATTGCTCCTTCCGAGAACTCGGAACTTTTTTTTTTTTGAAAAGTACACAGACTTTGGTTTCGAACTACGCAAAAATCATGCCCGTTTGTATTTTCTGCTGAGGTCTCGCCATCCTCACAAGTCAACCTAGCAACTCTTTATGGTGTATTAAATTAATGACTTTTTATCATACCTCCGTAAATTCCCCGCTCTGCCCACGGTCAGTAAGGGACACCGATGGGCTTGGAAAGGCCGCCTTCTGTCGGATGGGACGTTAAGCCGTGGCCCCATGTGCGGGAGAGATATACCCTATGCACGTTAAAGAACACGCTGGATGGCCTTGACGGGAGTCTACCATCTGTTTCCCAACAGCTGTTCCAGTGGGTCCCCTCCCCCAACCTTCTCTGAGCTTTCGGGGTCCTTGTGACCTGGCCATTTAGCCCATTGTGTGCAAAAAAGTGCCGCTCAGAGGTAAAACAACCAACCAACCAATCATAGCTCCGTAGCAAATGAACTCTAAAGAGAAATCTATTTTTACTTATTTTAGTTACATAAGGTTACAGATTTCGCTGCCCAATGAAGGCAGCGAAAAATGTGCCCTGTGTGGTGCACATTTTCTTCGCCTTCTCTTTTGGCATCACAATTAGGGTGGATCGGAAAAGTCATAGAGTACATTCGAGTTGCGGCAAAAAGTCGCAGATTATGTTGGGTTGGAGAGTAAAAACGTAGATTATGTTGGTTTGGTGCAAAATTTCGTAGACTGCATAGAGAGATGTCATTGAAAATTGCCCACTGTATAGAGATCTCGCAAAAAATGTGCTAAGGTGTTGTAGAAAATTTAAAACTCTGTTGGGGGTTGCAAAATAACAAGAATTCCATGAGATGTAGAAGTAAATCATATTGTGCTTTGAGATATCGAAGAAAATTACTCACCGCTAAAAAAATGGGTGATCACTTTTCTAAATAACAGAGACTAGCCGTCCCATGGCCGAGTGGTTAGCACGCTTGGCTACTGATCTACGGGACCTGGGTTCGAGTCCCGGGTTAAGGCATGGATGGATGGATGTATGTGTTGTTTTTCTGCTGAGGTCCTGCCATCCTCTCAGACCCTCTACTATGGCATATAAACTGACAGGCTCCTGTCAGACCTCTGTGGCAAGCAGCTGCTTGAGGGGGTATTTTTTTTTTTTTTATTATTTCTTAAATGTTCTAGCTTTGAGCGACCTTTCTTTTGCTGAACAATGGATTAAAGGCCCAAGATCGCAACGAAATGGGCTTAATATATTTTAATAAATATCTCTTAGACAATTATATTACCCATCAGGGCCAACTAGCATTGTTTGAAGAGAACAGAGTTTCTTACCCACGTGATCAGGTCTTAAAATTGCATCCAGGAGAGATGTCGGTTCTAATCTCATCAAGGCCTGCTTACCCAATGAAGGCAAAGCATCGATGAATAGGAACAGCTCAGTCCGACTCCGTAGGAATTGAAACCTCTCGAACTTGGGATTACGAGCCTGGCACATTATCGATTGCATCGTTTCAATCCCCGTCGGATGTTGTAGAAGTGAAGTCTTGTATGTTAGGGAGTAATCAAATGAAAGCCTTGTGCGATTCAAACTAGTTTGAAATTTCAGCTTTGCCGACTCTGTATCTGAAGAGGCAGTTGAGTTTTCTGATCGATGCGATGAGCTGATGTTCAGTTATTTACATTGTGATTAAACGTTTTAAATGAGAGCAAAAAAATCCACTTTTGGATTTTATTATCATGTTCAATAAGTTTACATGAATTTCATTTGGTAAGATTCAACGAAAATTACCTTCAGACTTCAAATTTGGATCAATTATACAGGGAGGTTGTTGGCGCGCCAGGCTCATAATCTGCTCTTCCCAGGTTCGAGTCCCAGCTGTGTCAATATTGAGACACCGATGGGTCTGGAAAAGTCCCCGTCCATCGGATGGGACGTCCCCTTGCACGAGAGTTGGGTTGGGTTGTTTTACCTCTGAGCGGCACTTTTCTGCACACCATGGGCTAAATGGCCAGGTCACAAGGACCCCGAAGGCTCAGAGAAGGTTGGTGAAGGGGACCCACTGGAACAGCTGTTGGGAGATAGATGGTAGCCTCCCGTCAAGGCCATCCAGCGTGTTCTTTAACGTGCACAGGGTATGGCTCTCCCGCACACGGGGCCACGGCTTAACGTCCCATCCGACGGACGGCGGCCTTTCCAAGCCCATCGGTGTCCCCTATTGACCGTGGGCAGAGCGGGGAATTTTGCGGAGATAAATCTCAACGCTGACCCAGCTGGGACTCGAACCTGGGAACTACAGATTATGAGCCTGGCGCGCTTCCGACTGAGCCACCCCCGCCCCCTCTGCACGAGAGAGAATGCTCTATGCATGTTAAAAAACAAGCTATCATCTGTCCCTAACAGCTCTTCAGTGTGTCTCTTTTTCCAACCTTCTCTGAGCCCTTGGGGTCCTTCTGACCTGGCAATTTAGTCCATTGCATTCGAAAAAAGTGCCTCTCAGATGTAAAACAACCCAACCCTTTATAAGCATTTTCCCTTTTTGAACCTTCCAATTTCAAGTGCAATTCCGATTATATACCAAAATTCAAATTATGTCGTAACTGTCCGAGATATTTGATTGAAGAATTTCAAAAGAAAAGTTTGCAGAGTAATTCATAGAATAGCACAAAAGGGCTGATATATTGACTTTGCTCAATTGTTAATATTTTGAGAATATGAGGACACCAGAGTTGATATTGGCATGATTCTACGTAGGAAAAACCATACAGGCAAATTAAAAAAATATATATACAGTTATAATCTTCTTTAATTGTTTTAATCTATAATAATACATATAATGGCCGCAATTTTGTTGTGGTTAAAACTTAGTCAAAAAACTTGAATACCATTCAACGAAATAATTCACACATTATAATCAATCAATGTTGCTATGACTGATAAATGCCAGTGTAAACTCGACCATTAAGCATATAATAAATAATAATAAATACCCATACTCGACAACAAATATTACTGACGAAATCAGCACTAAATAGAGTGTATTCAGTCGTAATTAAAGTTGAAAAGATACGTCGATACAAATTATTTGCATAAAATATCATAATGAGAACTATCCTCATCATATATTTCACACACTCTTTAGTGTGCGGATTTCACACAGTCGGCAGTTATATGTCCTTGAAACGGTTTGTGTGAGTATCGCTCTCCTGTCTGTTCCCAACACTATATTTCCCACTCGCAGCAACACATGGAGGTCTCCTCCTCTGTACACATAAGGAACTCCTTGTACAGCGGGCGAGAATTAATCCAGTAACCGTATACCTCGAAGTTGGTAACTAGCAAAGCGACAGGAAATACCGAGAGTGCAGAAGGCCACTTAGTCTCTGGGCTCTCATTACGTCACAAGCACGGAGCACAGCTGTTTTCTGTCAACACGGGATGGTGCCCTCTCTCACCTGCTTTCATTTGTTTCTGACCGGACTTCATCGAATCGACCCGGAGAAAAATGGCAGCAGGAAATTTGAGGATGTTTCCTATCACTAGGGAAAAATCAGCCAATGACAGCTGGAGGAAAGGTTGCTAGCTAATACTCAAATTCTGTGTGCTCTCAGATGTGTTTTTTCAAGCTGCTTTACAATTAATTTAAATGAGAAATTGCTTTTGAAAACAAACTAGCATGCCGAATTCAGTTCGTGGATGTTATGCATTAAAAAGGGGTTGTTAGGCCTTTTGTATAATTGAACGTTCAACCATATTTTTCATAAAAGAACATCTACGAATAAAGGAAAAAAAAATTTTTTCGGTTTCGTTTTATAATTGCAGTTGCAGATTATTTAATGCACATCAGATTATGAACTTTACACAGGTCCAATGGTACACTGATGGAAACAATATATTACAAAAATAATTAATATAATAATTCTTATTTTAATTGTTAAACAGAGGTTCGATTTTTTTCCTCCATGGCGGGACTTTTTTTGCACATAATGAGCTAAAAATCCCTCTTGAAAACTCCTCCAAATTCCCTCCACATTGCTTGCATTGATTGTTGATTGATACCTAAAAATACAAATAAATAGACGAATTATATTTCTACATTGTATTTTTTTTTGTAAAAACCGAGCTTATTTGTTTTTTATCACCCAAATCTCTGTAAACCTTCAATACCCATTATTGCGAACTCAACCTTCAACGCTAATGGCATTTCTCTGAAGAAAAATTACACCCAATTAATTTATCTGAAATAAACATATTTGCAAAATTCATTATAACACATTTACAAAGAAGACAAATGGTTTCTCTCAACAACGAATAACACTTCAGACAAATTATTTTACTTATTAACGAAATTATGACGAAAAAAATTCTCTGTACATTAGGCGCCATCATGTCTAGAAATTTTAAATGACCTTCTTGTTTTCTTATTTCCGTAAGAATTAGCCAAATTAACACACAGCAATCATAACAAATGTTCACATATTTCTTCCGCCCTTTCAGTTTTCTCATTGCATTTAATCACATCGAAATTAACTGCCTTAAGAATCCTTTTGAGGCTTAAATATCCTAACCATTACGAATGACGGATGAAACCAAATTATTACGATTGTCGCCTTAATCAATGCGACGCCTTTAACTACTCTGTTAAAGATAATTTGCTTTTATGTTTCACATTTAATGAGTTTCATCTCCAAGCGCGTTTCTTTGCTTATTGTGTGACCTTTAACGGGTTTTTTTTTTTTAATTATTACTCTTAAAACAAAGAATAACTGATCTAGTCAACGATTCGATCTGGATTTGTTAACCACTGCTCCGAAATTGTCCAACATCCGCCGCCTAGCCGCTCACTCTTCCAACGTTTAAATTTCCTCGTATAAAGGAATCTCACTGATAATGAAGAAGTCGTATTCTCCAATCAAATCAATCGAACCCGAGACGTCGCCGATTACGAAGCTAATCATTATTCTATAAAACACTCTTCTTTTGAAAAGGATAATCTCAGTTAGGTAAGCATAGTACAGAAGTCATAAACTTGCTTTCTGGGAAAAAGATATCACTGACGATTTTAACATGATTGCAGAAAGCGTCTCATTTCCCTAGCAGCTGTTTGATTTCCTCCTCCAACCTTGTTCTAAGTTGTGTAATTGGATTGTTTTTATCTCTGAGCAGCACTTTTTTCTACATAATGGGCTAAATGACCAGGTCGCAAGGACCTCAAAGGCTCATAGAAGGTTGGGGGAAGAGACCCACTGGACAGCAGTTAGGAGACAGATAGATGGTAACCATCTTTCAAAGTCATCCGTCATCCAGCGTGTTCTTTAACGTGCACATGGCTCTCCCGCATACGGGTCACAGCTTTACATCCCATCCAACGGACGGCATCCGTTCCAAAACCATCGGTGTCCCTACTTACCGATTACAGTATTTTTTGCACGAGAGTTGGGTTGGGTTGTTTTACCTCTGAGCGGCACTTTTTTGCACACCATGGGCTAAATGGCCAGGTCACAAGGACCCCGAAGGCTCAGAGAAGGTTGGGGGAGGGAACAAACTGGAACAGCTGTTGGGAGACAGATGGTAGCCTCCCGTCAAGGCCATCCAGCGTGTTCTTTAACGTGCACAGGGTATGGCTCTCCCGCACACGGGGCCACGGCTTAACGTCCCATTCGACGGACGGTGGCCTTTCCAAGCCCATCGGTGTCCCCTACTGACCGTGGGCAGGGCGGGGAATTTTGCGGAGATAAATCTCAACGCTGACCCAGCTGGGACTCGAACCTGGGAACTACAGATTACGAGCCTGGCGCGCCACCGACTGAGCCACCCCCGCCCCTATTTTTAGTGGAGATAAATCTCAACACTGGCAAAGGGGTACTCGAACCTGAGACTTGCAGATTACGAGCCAGGTGTGCTACCGACTGAGCCAACCCGTCCCACCTTGTTCTAAGCATTAGGATCCTTATGACTTGGACATTTATCCCACTGTGCATCAAATGAGTTCCGTTTAAGGCTAAAGCAATGTAATTCAAACAGGCGCAGATATAGAAAAAATGTCGGGGGTGTGAATATCGGTCGAGACGGTAAAAAATTAAAAGACAGGGCCCAAGAGACTGAATTTTCACTCTAGTGTAAAATTTTCTCCTCTGTTTCAGATTTTAAAGAATTTTTACAAAATGCCTGAATTACAGCTTTTTTGCTGCTTTTACAGCTCGTTTTGAATACGGTCGCAAACCAGTTTTGTAAACCCGATATTTAAGTTCCCGAAAAGCATTCTGATGCAGAAGAGCATTCTGATGCAGAAGAGCGGACACTGAGAAGAAGCGGGAAGGATTCCCGCTTCATCTCAGTGTCCGCTCTTCTGCATCAGAAACAGATCACTCAGTTTTATCTCTCCTTTTGTATACAGCCCTCAATATTGATAAACTGAGGTTGCATTGATCTCTGGCCGATGAACACGGTTGCTTGGCAACTGATGAAATCGATTAGAATCACTTATTTATATTACTGGCCATGAAAGTTTTACCTGCTTCCTCAAACACGTGCCACGATTTCTCCAACATCTAATTCTGCCTCTGTCTATCCCTACAATTCCTCAGCATCTTAAAAAAGACAAGACGAAATGCTCTGAGCATCTCAAATGCATCAAGGCGATTTTTCCTTGAGTCTCTAATTACACTGCCCTACTGAAATATTAGAAAATTTCCTTATTATAGCAATGGGAATTTAACTTCGAAGCTCTATCTAAAATATGCATCTAATGGAACTGACTGGAGGTAAAGTAATAATCATAATCAAATCTATTAAATATAGATTTTTGATTAATGTATGTAAATAAAGTGTTATAGAAGCGAAAATATTTCACAACAATAATGCGCCGTAAGAATTTACTTCAGAAATTTATTGAAATTAAATCAGTAATAAGTATTGTTTCAAACTATACAATTTAGAAGTTTGTTTAATGATTATTTCAATATTAAACATTACGGAATGATTTATTGTTAAATATTCCAACTTCCCGAACTCTTTAAATACTGAACGAATATTGTTGAAAATCGCTATTTAAATAGATTTGAGTATGGTGTTTAATTTACCTTCAGTCACATTTTTCCATTAAAATGCATGTCTTCGAAGTTATTGAGCTTCGAAGCTAGGTTCCCATTGACACAGCATGAAAATTCTCAAACATTTTAGTAAGCCAGTATATGAAGAAATAAGATTGCAATATTATGCCCTTCAGTCACATTTTGTCACATTTACCTCTCTTCATTTCACATTTTCCTTCTTCACATTTTCTCACATTTCCCTTCCTTCAGTCACATTTACCTCTCTCGAAACCATTTTCCAGTTATCTATTTGCATCTGTCTCCAAAGACTATGCCAGGTTCGAGTCCCAGCTGGGTCAGCGTTGAGATTTATCTCCGCAAAACTCCCCGCCCTGCCCACGGTCAGTAGGGGACACCGATGGGCTTGGAAAGGTTGCCGTCCGTCGGATGGGACGTTAAGCCGTGGTTCCGTGTATGAGAGAGTCATATCCTGTGCACGTTAAAGAGCACGCTGGATGGCTTGACGGGAGGTTACCATTTGTCTCCCAACAGCTGTTACAATGGGTTCCCTCACCCAACCTTCTCTGAGCCTTCGGGGTCCTTGTGACCTGGCCATTTAGTCCATGGTGTGCGAAAAAGTGCCGCTCAGAGGTAAAACAACCCAACCCAAAGACTATGGTCTATTTTAATGGTGAGAGAATTGTTTCATTCTCTCTCATTGCCAGACTTGTAACCTGATGTTTCCAGTTCGAATCCCGGCTGTTCCTAAGTTCAGATTTATGTCCGTTAACACCCTCTGCCCTCCGTGAGAAAGGGGTCATCGATGAGCTTGAAAAAGACTTCTTCCATCTGTGGCCCTGCATGAAGGAGAGAACCATATCTCTGAGCATTAGAGAAGAATGATGAATGGACTTAATGGGAGGCTTACTTATATCTCCTAAAAGCTGTCAAGTGCATCCTCTTCCCCTCTGAACCCTTGGAGTTCTTTGATACCTGACGATCTAGCCCATTGTGTGTATTAAAGTGCCACTCAAAGTAATTGCCCACAAGGTGGTAGAAAGACAAGCTGGTGATATCCATTAAGGCATCACAGTGTTATGAGAATCAAGGAAGACTGGGAACCGCTACTTTAGAGAATTATTTCATCCAACTGGTGCTTCGTTTAATGCGTTGGAACTACAGTTTTTCCATTAAACGCTAAAATGCATAACAATATAGTTTCGTATATTTGTTGCTTTTTCTAAAAGATTTTTTCTTTCCAGAGTCAGCAATGTGGAGGGTTGTCGGAAGGAGACGATGGTTCTCTTGGAAAATACAGCAACTTCCTTCTTCCGGTCACCTGACGGCAACGATATTGGTTTGCCTCCTTGTCATCGACACGTGGTTCCCAACAGTCACTGCTCAAACCCCATCAGGTAAGAATTGTGTTTTCAATGCTTCACTAAACATTTTACCAGTTCGTACTAACTCTCCAGCTACGAATCAATATTCACATGTTTTTATGATGTACTACAGAAAGTGATGTTTTAATATTCTGTTTTCATCCTTTCTTAAGTTCGTTTTTAGAAAAAAAAAAGGCTTGTGGCCAGGTCGCAAGGATCCCGAAGGCTCGGAGAAGGTTTGGGGGAGGAGACCCACTGGACAGTTGTTGGGAGACAGATGGTAGCCTCCTGTCAAGGCCATCCAGCGTGTTCTTTAACGTACACATGGCATGGCTCTCCCGCATACGTACACATGGCATGGCTCTCCGCATATGGACGTTAAACCGGGGCTACGGTTTAACGTCCCATATAACGGATGGTGGCCTTTCCAAGCTTCTCGGTGTTCCCTACTGGCCGAGCTAGGAGATTTGCGGAGATAAATCTCAACGCTGGCGCAGGCGTGAAATTTTTGTAGTATAGCCTGATCATCAAAAGGTTTCAATGGCAGCAATGATTTTTCCCCTCTTAACCTCATGATTATGTGAAGTACAACGTTTTTGTTTCAAAAGATAAATGAAAAATTATTTGTATTTCATAAGTGCTGATAAAATCATAATTTTGGCATTTTTATAATTATCCAATAGTTTGAATATCCACTCTTAGAGATTGCTAAAGGTAGAAAATAAAAACAAAATTTCTTTTTGAAAAAGAGCATCTCATATTCTTATTCATATCATATTCATTCATAATTTATTCTTCTAATGTTGTTTGCTTTTGTAAGCACTATTCCATGGCTTTATCTCCGTGAGGCAATTTTTGAGGCAAAATATGTTGGGTTGTTTTACTCTGAGCGGCATTTTAAGACACAGAGTGAGCTAAATGGCCAAATCACAATGATCCCATAACCTCAAAGTTAGGTAAGAGAGAAGGGGACCCATTGTAAAGCTGTTGGTAGACATATGGAAGAGTCAGTCAAGATCATCCTCGTGTTTTTTAGCGTGTGTAAGGTGTGGCTCTTCTACACTTAAGGTCACGGCTTACGACCCATCCAAAAGATGGCGACCTTTCCAAGCCTATCGCTATCCTCTTTCTCCCACAAAGCAGTGTCGGAGTTATTGGAAATAATATAAAATGCGAGACAATGCAATCTCTGCCAGGGGGATGAGAGTGGGAGTGGCACAGTGGGTAGCTCTCAATCTGCAACTCCCAGGTTCGAATCCCAGCTGGGTCAGCGTGGAGATTTATATCCGCAAAACTCCCTGTCCTCGGTCAGTAAGGGAACACCGATGCGCTTGGAAAGGCCGCCGTCTGTCGTATTAAACGCTAAGCCGTGGTCCCGTGTGCGGGTGAGCCATACCCTGTGCATTTTAAAGAACACGCTAGATGGCCTTGACAGGAGGCTACCATCTGTCTTCTAACAGCTGTCCAGTGGGTCCCTCTCCCAACCTTCTTTCCATCATCGGGGTCTTTTTGACCTGGCCATTTAGCCCATGGTGTGCAAAACAAGTGCCGCACAGTGGTAAAACAATCCAACCCATCCCTGTCAGGGATTAACCTTCATTAATTTGATGGATAACAATTATTTGAAGCATATCGGTATTCTCTTATACAGGGAAAGGAGATGAGAAGCGAGAAAATTTCATAAGTCACAACCTGACATTTTCTTTATAATCAAATATTTTGTATTTTTTCCTTTATAATCATCACATAAGAAGTTAATTTAAATATCGATGCAAATCGATTGGCTTTGCGCAAGTAAAGCCATTATTTTTTTTGTATAATATACGAACTCCCACTTTTACAAAACTCACTGTTTAAACTGTGTGGTTCTACACATAAATACTGCACAAATACATAAATATAAAAACAGTTATTCGCTGGGGAATTTAGGTCACCACAACTTTTAGAGTCGAACTAGTGTAGAAGCAGTGGTTTCAAAGGGTGTTTCCAGAAGTTCTGAATTGTTCGAAGCAGAGAAGCCCGTCTAATTATTCTTGGTAAGGAAGCAATTAACTCTACGCTAAGCCATCCTGAAACTCACGGCCAGGTCATCTGCATCATATCCGACTGCTTTCTGCCTTACTCTTATATGTTCCAAGCAGTATATAATCCATCTGCTGAAGAAAGCAATTAATTACAACTTACCTCGTGGTCTGAATAGCGTGGCATATAATAACACGAGAAAATTCAAAGGCTGAGTCACTTTATACTGCAGATTAAGTAGATTTATATTGAAGATTAGAAATTTAATGACTTCCATATGAAAATAAAGATGTTTTGTCATTATTTTAGCCACTTTTTAGATTGATAATTTGAAAGTTTTCGCTCTTCTACCATTCGCACACTCATTTGATAACCGATGGTAGACAGATTCAACTTTTCAAGCCGTCCATTGTAAATTAGATCAAAAAACTGCCGTTTAATTTTTTTCGATGCCTTGTTACATGTTGACTAACGATTAGCTATTAAATTCTGTCAGTCTTTGTGTATTAACTGAAAAAAAATCAACAGATGAATAGCTTAGAGCAGTGGTTCTAAACCTTTTATGCTTCACGTACCCCCTGAAAATGTGTATGTAACTGGCGTACCCGTTATATAGATAGATAAAACTATAGTTATAGTATAACAATGAGAATGAAATGTAACATATATAAATATAGCATTTATCTAGCGACTTTTGATCTCTCACGGCGTACCCGATGTTGAGAACCCCAAGCTTAGAGAGAAACATACAAGCAATTGACTTGTAGTGCTGACAAATTAGCTATTTTTTTTATCTCTGGAATCAGTCAGTCATATTTCAAAACTGCTTGGAACCAGGAACGTACAGTCGCTCAAAAAACTATCCGAACGCTATGGTTGCATACAAAATTCAGAAAAAAATCTAGCAACGATTTTTTTTAGAAATTAATGATCTGGCAACCTTCGTGTACGGTACACGAAGGTTGCCAGATCATTAATTTCTAAAAAAATCGTTGCCAGTTGTTTTTTCTGAACTTTGTATACAACCATAGTGTTCGGATACTTTTTTGACCGACTGTACCCAGAGGAATGATCCGAAACCCCTCTCCTCCTCCCCGAAACTAAATTCTGGATACCTGCCTGCTTGGATCATTTCATAAAATATTTCAAACATTTACATCCTTTAGAATCGATTCATTTCCCTTTTGTTTTGCAATTCATAGTTGCATAAAATAGAAAAAGGAACACTTAATTAAAAAAAAACTCAATACAGCATTTGACAAGACTGAATACCGTAACTAAATTTTACTAGATCCTAAACGTGTGACAAATATTAATTTAGCTGGGCAACATATCAATATTTTAAGCATTAAAAAATGTTTTTTGGTAAAAGTAGTTAACAAACTACTCTTGAATACAGAATACTTTACTTTAATATATAGAGAGATATTTTAAATATACTTCAAAAAGTCAAATTAAATTAAACAAACTTTAGTCACACAGGTTACCTTCTGACAAAGAATTCAGCAATTACTTTTTAAAAAATATAATCTTGCCGATGATTGGGATTCGGATCCACGCCTCCCAGTTACTCTAACCACTAAGTTATCAATCCGTCATTTTATCCACTAATTATGACTGTCGCCATGAGCAACAAAGTCGGGAACATTTAAAAGCTACAATCTGAGAGTAGTGAATTCCAATCACAATTTTCGACAAACTCATTTTTTGCACAAAGCATTTCTCAAAAAACAAACCTATTTTAGAAAAAAAATAAAATTTAGCTTTATACACACTTTTACCATCGGTTGCTTTTACATCGGTTGCTGTAATACTCTTACAGCAACCGATGTTTGACTTAGAAAGAACTATTGACAAGCAAAGAAATAAGACAGGATTGCGTCATAATACATCTTTATCCTGAATGATTATTGCATCATTACTCCACCTCGATTTATGCCTTCGCTGAGTACATCTTCCCACAAAAGTGTTCCTAATCGTTATCGATTATAGCTTTATTCCCTCAGAGTCTCATACGAAGCTGATACACTCAACCCATTTGTCGTTTCTATTGCTCTATCACAGCAATAAGTCAGAGAGGCAGTCAATAAAATTTCGTTGTTTACATACGGACTTAGTCCTTGGCGTCTTTATAAAAAAAATATATGAAAAAAAGAATGGGCTGGTTCTTATCTTCCCATGGCTACCATTCTTAGAGAAAAATTATTGCAAGAGCCAGGAAACAGCCTCTTCTATAGTGAAGTAGCACTCTGATAATAGAGAAAGCTTGATTATGGTAATTTTAACTTAAAGCAGTTTTTCTCGTACATTACGTTTTTATAAAGAAGTTCCATGATTATTCCTCATTTTTCAAATATTATAAGTTCAATCGTATCACGAAACATTGAGATCATTTTTATCAGTAGAATATCTTAATTATTTTAAATATTACATGAGGGAAGCGACCCCCTCCCCCCCCCCCCCGTTGAGAATGCTAGTAAAGGTATTGGTGGCCAAAAATGATTAAACGTGTACGTATTCCATATTCACATATTTCACATATTTTTCAAGTAAGTTAATTTTAATAATTTCTAAAACGAAGGGGAAAAGTTTACCCTGCAATGAAAATCCTGTATCATGCCCACCCCCCTCCGCCTCCCGCTTTTTTTTCTCTATATGCGGGTCTACATTTTTATTTATGCAGAATTATATACAGGAAATATATTATTATATGCAAGAGATATATTATTATATTTTTATGCAGGATTTTATATATGTGCATGATATTACGTATATACACAGGATATATTATATATAGGCATTCAAGTGCTAAAACTATATAATACATGAATATAGGTATTCAAGTGCTAAAACTGAACTTCGAATTCCTAGAGCTTTGTGTTCTGTTATTTCTGAATTGCAAATTTTGCTTCGTGAAGGAAATGAAGGTCATAGAGTCTGAGGAAAATATAATACAATCTGATAATAAAAGAACTCATTAAAAATATTTGCAATGAGAAAATACCCAATAATACATATCATACATTAAGAAAAGCAGCAATCGCCATTAATCTGGTTTCCTTAAAACATAGATTTGCCACAGCACATTAAACCTATATAATTAATTTCTTACGTACTGCTTAATAAAGCCTAGGCAAGCCGAAGTATCATTTCGCAATAACCTTCATATTAAAAACGAATTATTTCCCAGAAGAAGGTCGGAAATATTTCAACGAATTCCAAACTGCACTGCAAGAACAGGGAACAATTGGTTTCACTCTGTTCCAACGATCCTTTCTGTTGTCAACATCCTCTCCTTTCGTCTTCTCCATGGCAACCGTCGCAGATAATGATTAATGACCCTCCTCTTCCACAATGAGGGGGGGGGGGAAAGATGAGTTACACTTCTAGATAGAAAATCGGATTCCTGTCTCTCTTGGAGATACTTTTACACTCAATTCTTCGATTTCTGACTGGTCAATTGCTCAGAAACGCAACACAATTTTTCGACCCCCCCTCCCTCACCATTTTCCCCCACCAATGAACATAAAGAAACTAAAAAATTTACACGATGTGCAGGAAAATCACCAGTATCACCACAAATCGTCTAGCTCTTATGAAATACATTCTTAGTCCTTACAGTAACAACTCCAGAACTCTCTTATGCACACACAGACACACGTGGCAGTCAGGATAGCTGTCTTCTCGGCAAGATCCCTCTGCTGTGACGGAATGCTGCACACGCACACTCACGGAGC
The DNA here is from genome assembly GCA_038380435.1 of Ryuthela nishihirai. Taxonomy (NCBI): domain Eukaryota; kingdom Metazoa; phylum Arthropoda; class Arachnida; order Araneae; family Heptathelidae; genus Ryuthela; species Ryuthela nishihirai. Next base: position 29,542,620 of record JAWZYU010000016.1, on the reverse strand, counting down.
CCAACACTGCCTTCAGTTCCCTGTAAGCACAATCCATTAATTAATAAATTAGAAAAGAACGAGTCGTGGGAATTTGAATCGAGAATTGCAAACGCCAGCATTTACTCCCTCAAAGGCAAGTTTCTGGTCCAAGTTTTAATTAGTTTTTGATACGACGGCAAAGTTGTGTAGAACCTTCTCTCACCACCATATGTGGCATCTTTACTTTTCTCTTTCGTAATTGGGAAAATACCTTTGCCCCGAATGCGTAAACAGATGCAATTTTTGCACAGATACATTGATAATATTCGAATTTTTGAATTTCAAGTTCTCTCTACCGGAAGGATTTAAACTGTCTTGCAATCGAAAGTGCTTCGATAGCAAGTATATAACTATCGACGCCACTGAGTACAGTCGCTCAAAAAAATATCCGAACACTATAGTTGATTACAGAATTCAGAAAAAATATCTGGCAACCTTCGTGTCACGTGACACGAAGGTTGCCAGATCACTAAGTGACACGAAGGTTGTCAGATCACTAATAGTCTATTATACTCTCTATATATATTTTACTTGCAAAAGATACGATCTTTTAGTGCAAATAATCAAAGTTAAACATAGAGTTTTTCCATTAACGCAAAAGCTTTCTATTTGACTAATCAATACAAAATTACTTTGATAATATTTGCCTGCGTGTATTTTGGCACGAAAGTTATAAACCGTATATTATGACAATTCTTACACTATATTACTCATTTACGTAACTTCACATTACGCTATTTATGTTTACACTCGATAATACATTATCTACCAAAATATTAAGAATTTCGATGTCAATGGGAATCTAATTTCGACGCTTTGTAACTTCTAAAATACGCGTATAATGGATACCTGTGAGTGAATATAGATTAACGATCGTAATCAAATATATTGAAATCTCGATTTTTCAACAAAATTCGTTCAGTATTTAGAGTTACGGAAACTAGATAGATAGAATATTTCACAATAGCAATGCGTCGTAGGAATTTAACTTAAAACTGAAACTTAAACAGTAAGTATTGCTTCAAACCATTTAATGAAATTGGGTTGGGTTGTTTTACCTCTGAGCGGCACTTTTTTGCACACCATGGGCTAAATGGCCAGGTCACATGGACCCCGAAGGCTCAGAGAAGGTTGGGGGAGGAGACCCACTGGAACAGCTGTTGGGAGACAGATGGTAGCCTCCCGTCAAGGCCATCCAGCGTGTTCTTTAACGTGCACAGGGTATGGCTCTCCCGCACACGGGGCCACGGCTTAACGTCCCATCCGACGGACGGCGGCCTTTCCAAGCCCATCGGTGTCCCCTCCTGACCGTGAGCAGGGCGGGCACTTTTTTTGCACACCATGGACTAAATGGCCAGGTCACATGGACCCCAAAGGCTCAGAGAAGTTTGGGGGAGGGGACCTACTGGAACAACTGTTGGGAGACAGATGGTAGCCTCCCGTCAAGGCCATCCAGCGTATTCTTTAACGTGCACAGGGTATGGCTCTCCGACACACGGGGCCACGGCTTAACATCCCATCCGACGGACGGCGGCCTTTCCAAGCCCATCGGTGTCCCCTACTGACCGTGAGCAGGGCGGGCACTTTTTTTTGCACACCATGGACTAAATGGCCAGGTCACATGGACCCCGACGGCTCAGAGAAGGTTGGGGGAGGGGACCTACTGGAACAGCTGTTGGGAGACAGATGGTAGCCTCCCGTCAAGGCCATCCATCGTGTTCTTTACGTGCACAGAGTATGGCTCTCCGACACACGGGCCACGGCTTAACATCCCATCCGACGGACGGCGGCCTTTCCAAGCCCATCGGTGTCCCCTACTGACCGTGGGCAGGGCGGGGAATTTTGCGGAGATAAATCTCAACGCTGACCCAGCTGGGACTCGAACCTGGGAACTACAGATTACGAGCCTGGCGCGCTACCGACTGAGCCACACCCGCCCCCATTTAATGAAATAAATATACATTTTTGTGAAATGTTTATTTTAATATTGGAGAATTATGAATGATGTTTATAAAACAAGCTAAGTTATTATGAAATATTCCAGCTTTCGTAATTCTTAAATACTGAACGAATATTATTGAAAAACGAGATTTAAATAGATTTCATTGTAATCTTTAATTTATCTTCAGTCACATTTTTCTAATGAAATGTATATTTCAGACGTTTTAGAGTTTCGAAACTAGATTCCCGTTGACATAGCATGGAATTTCTCTAATATTTTCCTATATGCATAGAGAATGTGTGGCCTCTATTTGATGGGTTACCCAGTATAGGTCTAGAAAAACTTTCAAAAAATATTTTCTCGCTAGTTTTTCTTAAGCATACAAATAAAAATTGCGCATTGGTTAAAACCACAATTTGACCGATATAAAACATTCCCCATTGATTTGTTTCCGTCTTCTCTACGCAAACTCTTCTCCCGCTAATTAAATGCCTTTTGCGAATTTAGAATTAACCGCTTTGAACTTCAAAGTGTCTCTCAACCCTTTCTTTATGTAAAGACACTTTCAAAGAACTTGTTAAGCTCAGAGGTAACTCCTTCCCCCTTCCCTTCCGAGATGCGAAGGGCACATCACTTCGGACTTCGAAGTGTTGTTGTCACAATCACGAGACATAAGAGATGTCGTTGCTCGGAAGCGGAAGTATCGAATGACGTCTTTTCCGGTCCCTCGTTCCTTCCGTTTTCGGGAACAAACTTGCTTTGTGCGAGGTGAACATTTGCAACTTTACAACGCACAATCCACCGGGAATGCTTTAGGAAACTTTCTTGCTGAAAGTTTTCGTTGAGTGAACAATTCAGTGCATTTAAATGCAAGAGGTTGTCTTATTTTTCCCTAATGGTAATTAATGTTGATAGTGTTGTTGCATATCAGAGGTAGAAATCCTTAGTCTTGATAGGAATAATCAGTCAAAGTGTAAATAGTAATAGTTTTTGCTGCATATAAGAGCAAGCAAGTTGTAATAACATTCTATAATTGTGTTAAAGTACCAAAAAGTTTTTTCAAGTTTGGGAGAAAATATATTTTTCAGTTTCAAATAGTGCTCTTTCATTTTAAATTTGGAAAAAAAAAAGTAGAAAATCAAAATTTTACCAAGTATAATAAAACCAAACAAGTTTTTTGAAGTTCGAAAATGGTCAAAAGTGAGTTAAACTTACTTATTTCCCAACGTTTCTCCAGTTTGATAGCTTCAAAACTGAACTTTTTTTAATTCAGTTTCGAAAAAAAAAGGTCCATTTTTAAAACCCAATCATAGCGTCCCTGTCCACATGAACGTTGCCCATCATCCTCCATAAGCATCATCTCATCTCTTAATCACCTAATCTCCCATAACAGAAAAAGAAAGTAGTCTTAAAGAAAGATAACTAAATGCCAATCGTCAAATCAGAGCTTTTCCGTCTTAAAAGTGAATCTTCCCAAATTAAACAGAAAGCTAAAAAAAAGACATCCGATAAAGAACGATTGTGTCTCCCTGTGCGCGCTATTTCCCCATCTCGTATTTCAGTGTTCAATAGCATCCACACAAGGGAAGAAAAGAAAGAACAGAAAGCGAGAACAAAAACGCCCATAAGTGGTCTAGCAAAGGTAGAGGCGTATCATTCTTCTTCACAAACTTCCTGTCGCAAAGAATGTTGTTTGTGGCCTATGGAGGATCATTGCTCACAACGCGGTCCGCGACAGGGATAATTCCATCAGGATTGCAGAGAAGTGTCAGGCGGAAAGGAACGTCACTTCCCCCCCTTTCTCTCCATCTTATTCCCCCCCCCCCCTTCCCCGCACTATAATCTCGTTCGCCGACTGACGATCGTCATTTGTTTCATGTGTGGAGGGGTTGCGGTAGGTTGACACTAATCGGTTGTGGGTTCTTCTAAGAAGCCCAGGCATCTACCTTCGCCACTTGTACTAGATGAATGACGATCCAGAGTGTTTCTTTCTCTCACCCTCCTCCCCGTGGTTGCACCTCGCTCCTCCCATCCACCTCTTTCTGTTCCCTCTCAGGGTGTAGTAGGAAAGACACCGAGACCAGTCAGATAATCCTAAGCCATGTCATGGAACATTGAAGCTTTCTATTGTGGATGCCTCTCGCTTCATGTAGGGTACAAGCGCGCAGTGTCGTGATATAGCCGGTAGGAGATTAACCAACAAGCCGAATCTACCGCGCGACAATTGGATTTTCGGCCAAGTAAAGCCGACGAGATTCGGCGACGCAGGTGGTTCGGTCTAATTATTGTGGTCAAAGGCAGGGAGTTAAGACTTTTGATGGAGCAAGCTTTGTTGTTACGTGACAAAAATAAGAGTTAAAATCAGTCTGATAGTCATGTCACGTCGTTACTTACTGCTATTACTCACGCACAGCACTTGGCAGATAACAAAGTAAAAACAAAAAATTGTTTTCTATATATAATTTAAGTTTTTGTCTGCGCATTACGTAAATGGTTTTTCTGACCAGATTCCCAATGAATATCGGGACATTTTTGTTTGAACATTACGATGAGATCTGCTGAATTAGCAATTAAGACTTTTTTAAACGTGTACTCATAAACTTGCAAATTGTGCATTGTACCACCTACAGAATTGTAGGGTAGTTACTCCCTCTTAATAATTAATACTGCCGTCACAAATACCAGACAAGTTAGTTAACATAATGAAAGATCTCTATAATAACACTGAGTCGTGTGTGAGAGTTGGTAAGGCTTGTAGTAATTGGTTTAGCATTACTTCTGGTGTTCGACAAGGGTGTTTCAGTTAATCTGAATAGTCCCCTCTTGAGCAGGTGTCGCAGTTTAATTATCTTGGGAGCTATATAATAGATAATGGTAATGTGCGACATCAGATTAACAGACGAATAGAGATTGCTGCCGGGACTTTTAGGAATCTATGGAGAGTGTGGAGAAATAGTCGTATACATTTAAAGACTAAAATTAGACTGTATAATAGTTTGATTTAAGTAAATTAATTTTTTAATAATTTAAGTAAATTTGAGTTTTAAGACAAATTGTCTCTCCGAACAGTTTAATCATGAAACAGCCAATAAATGCTTCTAAATTATTAGTCCTAAAATTACAATACGCATAGAACATGAACAATTCAAGTCTAATTCTTACAAAACAGTATTCCTATTTTGCAATGGTTTTTCTACCTTAATCGTTATAAACCTGCTTCTATTGCATCTCACGACTACGACGAGGTGTGTCTGCTCATCTTTCTGACATACGTCACGAATGTCGTCACAATCACCAGACTCCTCTGTGTGCTTGCAATCTTGTTTTATATGGTGACAGCAAAGGAGAAAGAACTACTGACATCAGCCTACTAGAGTGACATACGTACCAACTACGTAATGGTTGAAGCTTGCCATTATCTGTGACAAGGCCTGATTGAGCGTGAAAAACGGTTGATTGAGGTCATCTCTTTATTGCAAAGGGAGCATCCCATCGACGGCATTCAGCAAGCACGTCCGACGGTGCACCAAATAGCTGGAGGAGACCTGTAATTCACGGATGATGGCACAAACTGAATGGCCATGTTGATTTCATTTCCTTGCTTAGCCCGACGTTTGACGATATAGTAAAGAGCGGGGGAGGGATCTGGGATGTTGCGCTAAACGACGGGAAAAGATACATTAGAGCAGTAATTGCATGTATTTTATCTGGTGTTTGTTAACTTCGAAAGTCTGGGGCTAGAAGACAAGTTGGTTGTCATCGTATTCTGTGTTTTTCTTTCCTACTGTGATATCATATTTTTCTTCCTCTGGTGATTGTTGTTCACTTTTTATCACATGATGGTTGTTGTTATACGGTTGCTAATATTAAAATTGTACAGTTTGTTGCCTGCTTGATATCATGAGCAATTGAACACTACAAATTTATGTAAAATGCAAACCCTTTAAATTACGTTATTTTTCATTTACTCTTAGTAGAAAATATATGCCTGTTGTTAGTGGCCTTAACGAAAGGTTTCCTTCGCTCTCTCAATAATTCAGTCAGATAATCTTTCTCAAACAACATATTTTAATAGAGATGATTATACGAAGAATTAAGTAATATCAAGATTTTACTTTAATCATTTCTCACTCCACTTTGCACACCAGTTGGAAGTTTCAGCATATAAATTCCTCAAACAACCGTGGACTAACTAGATGTCACGCTAGATTGTGAAATTTAGTTCTCTAAACATGTCTATCCTGAGCTGAAGCTGATGCATTTGGCCACTGTAGGCCAGTTCTAGCAAAGTCCTGTTTAACATTGTCTGTTTATCGCATCCTAGGTCTCCCCTTTTTCCTGAGGCCTTTAGGCACTCTGGTCATAACTCTATTCGCCAATCTATAATTATGCAACATGGCCAAACCAATGCAGTCTCTCTCTGCACAATATGCTGCTCAAAAGAGGTTGCTAACTCTTTTGCCTAACCTCATCATTATTTTCAAGATCAAACCACCTAATGCCCAAGATATGCGTAAACATCTAGAATCAAATGTATCAAGTTTCTGTTATATTGTTTGCAAAGGATTTCTGTTTGGCTACCATAACTAACTTTATAAAGAAGCAAACTATTTTAAAGCCACATTTTAGTCTTAAGGTGTATACACCAATTTTACCACACTATTCATAGATTCTTAAAAGTCCCAGCAGCAATCCCAATTCTTCTGTTTATCTCACGCTGCACATCACTAGTATCTGTAACATGCTCCTAAGATAATTAACTGAGACACTTGTCCGCAAAATTCCCCGCCCTGCCCACGGTCAGTAGGGGATACCGATGGGCTTGGAAAGGCCGCCGTCCGTTGGATGGGACGTTAAGCCGTGGCCCAGTGTGTGGGAGAGCCATACCCTGTGCACGTTAAAGAACACGCTGGATGGCCTTGACGGGAGGTTACCATCTGTCTCCCAATAGCTGTTTCAGTGGGTCCCCTTCCCCAACCTTCTCTGAGCCTTCGGGGTCCATGTGACCTGGCCATTTTGCCCATGGTGTGCAAAAAAGTGCCGCTCAGAGGTAAAACAACCAACAACCAACCAACTGAGACACTTGTTCAAGGGTGCAACAAAAATAATCCCCTTTGGTGGGTAAGGAAAATAAAGAAGATTGTTTTATAGCCTGTGTCACTTCCTATGGTATGAGCTTTCAATTGATACCTACATACATATCCCACATCAACAATTGAACATTTCTTAAATGACAACGCTCGTTTCCCCGAAGAATCATTCAGGCACTTTTGATAAGATTTCATTTCTTTTTTTATATTATTTTTTTTTTATATTTTTTTATTTTATAAAGAATTTATATACTGAAACTTCTTATAATTGCACCTTCCTTCTTCCTACTGTTAGAAAATTATGGTGATTTTTCATAAAGTCAACCAAAGCATAAATCATAAATTTCATAGCGTTCAAAAATATATATAAACAAAGCTTTTAGGTCTTGTTTTGTTTTTAGTACTTGAAATACTTTCATGAAATTAATATTGTTTATATGCAATCATAGAATATTTTAATGTTGAAGAATATCAGCATTTTTAAAAACAAAACTTGTAGCATTTTGTGAAACCGCATCACGAACTCATTTAATTCTTTCAAATAAAAACGTTTCATCTATTTATTCAATAATCTCCTACTTATGTTCAATAGAATCATACATTCATTTAGAAGGTTCAATAGCATCATACATCGTTCAGAAGGTTTAAGAGCATCATACATTCGTTCAGAAGGTTCAATAGCATCATACATTCGTTCAGAAGGTTCAATCACGTATTCAAAGTTTCGCCCCGAATTCTGAACTCCCATCCATCTGTTTAATAATCTTATTCAGAAAATTAGATGGTTTCATTCACCAAGCTAAATAATATCTACTTAATAATATCTAGCATCTATTCACAAGTCTTATCAATAAAGCCAGAAGTTTCAGTATCTACTGCCAGTCGCGAGTTTCACTTCTCACAATAGTCTTAAGCTCATTTAATCCGGATTAGTCATTAATCTCACCTGAGTAGTTTCATTCAATTAACTTGCTTAATAAGACTATCAGACGACTCATTAGCTTCCTCCATACAGTTACACGTTTCTTCTATTCATCCATCCGGCTCAGGCGGTAGCGCGCTAGGCTCGTAATCTGTAGTTTCCAGGTTAGAGTCCCACCTGGGCAGCGTTGAGATTTCTCTCTGCAAAGTCCTGTCGTCGGTCAGTAGTCGATACCGATGCGCTTGGAAAGGCTTCTGTCCCTCGGAAGTGACGTAAAGGCGTGGCCTCATGTGCAGGAGAGCCATCATAACCTATGCACGTTAAAGAACAAGTTAGGTAGCCTTGATGGGAGGCTACTCTATCTCCTAACAGCTGTCCAGTGGGTATCCCCCCCCCCCTCAACCTTCTCCGAGCCTTTGGGGTACTTGTGACCTAGCCATTAAGCCCATTGTGTGCAAAAACGTGCCGCTCATAGGTAAAACAACCCACGTCATCCACCCAGTTACACGTTCCTTCCATTCATACATCCATTCACAAGTTTAATATACCCATTCAACAATCGCAAACACTTATTTAACAGTCTTATCTCGCTATTCAGTCTCATTCTTCTATTCGACAGTCTTATTCGTTGGTTCAATAATCGCACCCAACAGCTCAATAGTTATCCTACTTAATAGCACCACACGCCTATTGTTCTCTCATTCACCCATTCAATAATCTCATTCCAAGATTCAATAGTTTCTCCCCTTACTTAATAGTGTCATCCTCATTTCCAAAAGTCTCATTCACCTATTAAAATTTCTGACCACCTTCTCCATCAATCCATAAATCAGTCTTCGTACGAAAGCACTCAAAGCAAATCGGCGAAAAATATTCATGACCACCTCGAATGAAAACTGCCACTAGAACTTCGAATCATAAAATATACAAATAGCTCTGGTAAGTGGCGAAGGACCGCAACCGTACACGTAAAGAGTGGGGTCATCTGGTCAAACCCATTGGCTTTTCGCGGTGGGAGAATTGATAGCCGTTACCGGAAAACGTGACAGCCCTAAGCACTCATTTTGCATGACGTGACGCAGAAACATTTGGTCCTAGCAGCCGGCTAAATTTATATCGCACACAGATCCAGCGTCATAAGTATTAGTGCGTTTCCTTGTTAGAACTCAGCCATCGTCTACCTGTCATGCACCGACTGGAGTTCATTTTGCTAAGTACTGTAATTTGTCGCCGGCTTTATGGGCACCGCGAAAGTAATTACTGTCTCGTGTCGACTTGGTTTTGTACGTTGCTCCGATGGACGTGATTGCCGATAATCACGAGTTTCCGGACCAGTGTGGACACACTCCAAGGGAAAAGGGTAAACACAAACATGTCGCCTTGCGAAGAGTAAAACCCAGACAAGTAAATGACATGGAATTTGTGACGAGAAGATCGGCGCTGTTGTAGGTGGATTGTGTGGTTAATGGCCTCTGGATGACTTAACACTTCATGGAAAGGAAATAATGGGAAATATCTCAACATAGAGCTAAGGCGTTTCTCAAGATTTCAGAATGGGAAACAGATGAATAGTTGTGATGACGTAGAAAAGACCTTCATCAACAGGCGACGTCTATGAAAATTTTATCATGCTTTAATATTGTTTACACTAGGTCATACTCTGATAAGTTATACTAACTTTGCACTAATAATTTTAAAATTCATTTTCCGAGAAGTTCTTTTTGTATGTAGTAGAATTTTCTTGATCTACGCATCAGCTGAATCAAATCTAGGAACTCTTGTGCCATTGATTCTTAGTAACGTGTGTATTTTGTTTTCTTCTTCAGAAAGTAGAAACCTGAATTGTTGTTAGAAACCTGAATTGTTCTTGTTCTTGTTGTTGTTGTTGTTGTTGTTGTTGTTGTTTATTGTATACGCGTTCGAGGAAATGTTTTGACTCTTCTTGATACCCAGACTTGCTGGCTGAAAATAGTGGTTGAGTTGTTATTGATTACAAAACTACTGTGCAGCACTTTATTGCATACAAAGGGCTAAATGGCCAGGTCATAAAGACCCCTTTTGGTTCTCAGTTCTTGTCGTTCTACGATAAAATTCTCCCACATCGCTTTTTTTTATATATATCATACGTGAAATGAACTTTATATTTTTCGTGTTTTATGCATGATGTAGTTGAGAATTTTTAAATCGTCAAGATTTTTAAAATTACAAGCAACCAAATTGCAAGTAATGTCGCATCTTGATCTGCATTTCAAAAGGGAAATGGAAACATGATTTCAGCTTATCAAGATGAACAAACCAGCTTTATCTCTGCTTAAAACTTCTTTGCAATAAAAATACCTCTGCTTTGCATTGAACAAAATTACTTCTGATATCTTGTGATTTTGTCAAATGTTCTAAACTTTTCAGCACTTGAATGATTATCATCAGCGGCGGAAGCAATTGAGACAATGAGACTGCGCAGTTGACGAAACAATGATTCTCGTAGATCATTGGCTGATTGAGCTATCAATCACTTTTCAATCAACCAATGATCTATGATGCAATTGTTGATCCATGACACTATTGGCTGATTGGCAAGTAACTGAAAATTCCGTAAATCAATCACCTGTTAAATATTATAGATGTCCCAACTGCACAGTCTCAATGTCTTAATTTCTTCCACTCACGATTCGCGACTGATTATCATGCATAACATAACAAATGCATAGCAATTTGGATTATGTAGATAACTGTGGGAAATAAATTTCGCATTTACCTCCCTTAATGTTTTTTTTATCTCCTTTCTGGTTTTTCTAACAACGGAATCATTTTTATAATTTTTTTATTTAATTGTTTAATTACTTGAAACTGCATTTTACATCTGTACATGCATGCATTATGAAAATCCAAAGATAGTTATGATATACATAATTCTCATGATTGTCTTGATAAATAATTCTTATGCATTCCTATTTTTTCAACTTTAGGCCGACTTCCACAAAAATTTGCCATTGAACCAGCTGACAGGACGGCCATCGTAGGAAAGCCAGCTGTTTTACCATGCAGAGTTCTCAACAAGGTCGGCACTCTGCAGTGGACGAGAGACGGATTCGGACTAGGATCCGACAGGGAACTCAGGGGCTTTCCCCGCTACATGATGGTCGGTAGTGATGACGAAGGTATGATGCGGATATCGATCCACTTCAACAGTAAATTTTAGATTCATCCTTAGTGAATACATAGATTACTTGTAGAAATAGAATGAGTTAATATTTCTGAAAAAAAATGTTTTTCTGAAAAATATTAACTAACGTTGAAGTCTTTCTACAGGTAATCAATGTATTTACTATGGATTGATTTTTAATAGAAATAAACGCTTAAGCGTGATTGACCTTTTCATTAACATCTAAATCAATAGAAACAATTGGAAGAGTTGCCTCTCCTGAAGTATAGATGGCGCCAGATCCGCCACATTTCAGTGAAAAATTTATAAGGTCTTATTCTGAAAGATTTTCTTGTCCGATGCGTGGTGTAATGGTAGCGCTCTGTGGCATGAATCTGAAGAGTTGTGGGTTCGATTCCCGCGTAGCGCCCTATGGCATGAATCTGGAGAGTTGGGGGTTTAATTCCCGCCGTGTCAGTGGTAAAAAAAATTTTTTTCTGAAATATTAACCAATAGTAAATTTTACATTCAAATTTCCATGTGTTCTCCACAATTACTTTCACTCTCATAAACACGAATGAAACCGCTTAAAATATAAAAATAATCTGTTTCTTCGAAGTATGCGGCGGCTTAGATGAAACGAAACGGATAGTAATGGAGAAAAAATGGTTAATCTTTTTCAGTCGAAAATAAAACAGTCAAGACTTCTGGGTTAGGTAGGCTTCACTTCTGATCAGCACTTTTTTGCACTCAATAGACTAAATGGCCAGGTCACAAGTGCATCAAGGGTTCAGAGGAGATTGGGGAAAGGAATCCACTGGACAGCTGTTAGGAGACAAATGGAAGCTTTCCGTCAACGCCATCCAACATGCTCTTTAATGTGCACAGTGTATGGCTATCCCGCACATTATGCTGGGATTAACATCCCATCAGTCGGATGGCGATCTTCCCAAGCCCATCGGTGTCCTCATTCACACCGAGAAAAGAGGAGGATTTGAGAGATAAACACTACGCCGGCACAGTTAGGACTCGAACCTAGGAACTGCAGATTACGAGACTGGGGCGCTACTGGCTAATCCAATACCTTCCCCCAAAACATTTGGAGAAGTTAATATCAATAATATAGTTAATATCAATAAAAGGAAACCATTATACACTCTTATTATTTCAAATCTATGAGAATTTTCTCTAATAATCGATAAAATCCTCCAGTAGTATAATACCAAAACTATTTTTTCTGATTTACAAAAAAAAATGGTTTCATCCAATCAATTAGATAACCCAAAGACCACTTTCTCATCAATTACTAAAGACAACTCATGAATAAGCATTACTCATTGTTATTTTCTTTTTAAACTCAGCGACTGGATCAATAAGGCGAATTAAAGTTTAAGTGCCCGGAAAAGAATATTATGTAGTAGATTGCTTCATTCCACATAAGCGGTGAGTCTATTGCAGCCCATTGTGGAGAAACACTTGTTACCACAAGACAGAATGATCTTGTTTCCAGGGTAAAGGAATATGAGCCACTTACACAAACATGACCTAGATGAGCAGTGCTCACATTTCAGAGAACAGCTCAGCTATTCTCCAGAATGCCGAGGAACGCTGTAACTCAAGCCGATACAGCTGCGGGGTGGATGACGTCATCGCTAGGAGGGGTGGAGCACTTGATAAGCGATCTGGTCACAAGGCGGTTCCAGAGCCGTCAGAAATGAAGAGAAAAAGTTGTTGTATGCTTCTTGTTGCATTGCAGTGAAATGGTCTGGAACTGTTAATAAATTTTCTCTGGCAAACTCTGCCAAGAGAGTTAAGATGAGATAATACTTACAGTTTTTTTCTAACTGGATTCTTCTTCTAGCGGGGAATTTAAAAGCTCCGGCTTAATTTTTAAATAAGAACTGTTGACAGATGACTGATTCAAAGATTAAAAAAAGCGATAAATTATTTTTTGTAGTTTGTTAGTTCATAAGAAAGATAGCAAAGATATGAAAGTCTGGATTCATAAACGTGTCCTTTGAGAGACTGTGTCGGTTTAAATAAATTATTGAACTGCAGTGGCTGTTTCGGGGTTATTGATATGATGAGAAAGGTCATGTCCAAAATCTTGAATATTTATGAGTGTTTTCTTTAGTTTCAAACAAGTTATTAACGAGTTAACTTGTTATATACGGGTCTGTGTAGGAATGTTTATATATATACGAATGTAATTCTTCTTTTTTATGTATCTGTATTTAAAATAGCATATTCGTATTTTCTTATTGCCCTATGCATGAATATCATTTTTTTACATATATAGGATTGGGTTGTTTTACCTCTAAGCGGTACTTTTCTGCACATCATAGGCTAATGGGGGGTTACACGGACCCCGAAGGCTCATAGAAGGTTGGGGGAGGTGACCCACTGGAATACCTGTTAAGAAACAGATGGTATCCTGGATGGCCTTGACTCCCGTCAAGGCCATCTAGCATGTTCTTTAACGTGAACAGGGTATGGCCATCCCTCACACGGGGCCACGGCTTAACGTCCCATCCGACGACGGCCTTTCCAAGCCCATCGGTGTCCCCTACTGACCGTGGGCAGGGCGGAGAAATTTGCGGAGAAATCTCAACGCTGACACAGCTGGGACTCGAACCTGGGAAGTGCAGATTACGAGCCTGGCGCGCTATCGACTAAACCACCCGCCCCCCTCATATATAGGCCTAGGTATCTTATGTAGGAGACTGGATCTAGAAAAAAATAAGGGGGAAGTGGTAAGCGAAGTAATGGACCCTGAAAAATGTAAAGGGAGGAGGGAATATTTTTTATTTTAGTTCTGTTCCATCTTACCTAAGGTATTTTAAACTCTACTATATTACATGAAAAGAAAGTCAAATCGGAGGCTTTGCAACATTTAAAATACGGAATTTATTAAAATATGGGTCAAAAGATCACATCGCGTTATGCATAAAATCTATTCAAATCTTGAATCCCAATAATATGCATTTGATATTCGTAGAGCTGGGGAAGCTGAGCCAGCACATGCGAAGAATTCAAAGCAGAATGTTAAGTGGAACATAAATATCAACCCGTTAGTTTCAACAATTGCGATGTTTTGTATTTGGGGGCAAAGAATTCTTTCAATTTACGCCACTTTCGAAGAGCAGTCCTGAAACTAGCGATACTGTCAATTTTCAGTTGATTACGGAAGTGTAACTTTTAGCTCCGTTTACCGGATCTGAGCTCTGAAACAAGTTCGTTTAGTTATTTTGTTACAAATTTTCACCTGGACACTGATATTTCGAACTTTACGAGTGAGAAACAGTTTCAGGTATCGCACTAATTATCGGTAATCGTTCTGAATGCTTTTAAATAGCATTTGAACATGGTTCGTAAAATTCCTTGAAATGTTTCCTTTTGAGTTGGGGTTTCTACTAAATTTTGGATAAATTTATTTAACAGCCTTATATAGCATGCTGATTAAATCTTTTAGTAAAAATAAGCATACGCTTGACTTGTTTCTAACATCGCTAAATAATGTACTCAGAAAATCAGAGTAGCCCAGGTACAATGCTCTGACGCGGGTTGCCTCTGTTGTTAAAAAAAAATGGCCGTTAGCGGAAGACATTGAACGTTACTGACAATCTATAGCATAGTTTCAGGCAGTTTTCCTTAGAAGAATTATTTCTGTAAACTAAGAGGACTTCAAAATTTACTTCATTACAAAAAAACCGTTATACCATAATATTGTTTAGGAAAGGGTATATATAACCCACCGAACTGGCTGAAGCTCTAAACTAAGCGTGGACTAACATTAGGTTAAATTTCTTTTTTACAAAGCAACAGGAAAAGCAGTTCTTCCCTAACAATATCTTAATTTCATCAAAAATCGAATAATTAATTAAGCTCAATTTCTCCACTATATCTAAATACATAAAGTTAGAAAGATAATTCTAATGGACAGAAAGTTAACCATAATTTCTTGCAATGTACGTTAAGGAATATGCTGGATGTCGTTGATGGGAGACGTCCATCTGTCTCATAACAGTTGTCCAGTGAATCACTTCACAGTCGTCTCCGAAATTTTGGGGTTTTCTTGACTTGATCATGTAACCTACTGTGTGCAAAGAAACGTTACTCATAGGTTAAACAACCCAGCCTTCTCGAAGTCTTTGTGCTTCGTAAGTAACGAAACTAACAACCCAGTCATTAAAGAGGCTTCATCCTAAATGCTAAATTAAAATATTGTGCTTTAAATTTAAATCAGTAAAAAAAATATTTCTTCAGTGAAGGATAATAAAGTCAACAATACACACATTTGCGGCTTGTAATTTTATTAGAGTTATTTCATATTCATGTTGACTAATGTGTGCCAACTCTTTCTAATGCTAGCAAGCGTAATCTCTGTTGTCAGAGGCTGAGTAAGAGCAGCTCAGGTTTTCCCACCGCAACAACCTTGAAGTGCATCGGGATTGGATTTCATTTGTCACATGACTGTCAGCTGCTGTATAAGCGCGCCTTTAATGACCAAACCATCACATCTGCAAAAAGAGTTCTTAAAAGCTCAGAACGCAATGGCTGAGCCATCTTTCTTCAACTTCTAACAGTGAAACAACAGCCAAAACAAATGTCAGCAACTGAAGTCACGAAAACTATTAATGGTATTCGTGAATAGCGTGTTAAGAATTGTTGCATTCCGTCAAATTAAGATGTGTCGAAATAATAGACGTTCACAACTATGCACTTGTTGGTGATATACGTTGAATAAATATAGAGTAAAAATTATCATTAACCGGGTTGGATCACATTTTAGCGAAATGTGTGAATGATTTAGCAAACTTTAAAAGCATAGCAAGTTCAAATATATCACCGAGAGCATGATTAGCTTAATAATTAATTAATGAAATAGACAGCCAGAATTGAGAAAAAGTATAAGTCAAAGAAATCGACACCATTTGTGTATTTAATCACTGATTCTGACAAATTATATATTTGGTTGATAACTTCCAACAAATAATGTACTTGGTCGCAACATTCTACCAATTTTATGTTGGCGCTCAAAGAATCATTAGCAAATTATGTAATCAATCGCCAAATTCAGGCACAAACTGTGTACTCTATCATCAAATTAAATCATAAATTATATACTTGAGAAGCAAATTCTGACAAATTATGTATTTCGCGAAATCAAACAGAAATTATGCAACCGAACGTCAAATTTAGACAAAACCTACGTAAATGATCAAACATTCCAGGCAAAAATTATATAGTCGATCACCAAGTTCTGACACAAATATAAACTGATTTGTCAAATTCGGAGACGAATTACACAGTCGTATCAGAATAATATGACTACCTATCATAGTATATGTTTTGTAGGTGGTCATATTCTGATACGACTGTGTATATGCTTGGCAATAAATAATTTGTTTTATATTGTTTGTTGTCTCCTGTTATGATTTGTATTTCAACTTTATTTTTGATGAATAAAGAATTATTATTATTATTTCAGCACAAATGTTTATTGGTCTGTGAGCTAAGACGAACCCATTCACATAGCATGAAAATTCTCTAATATTTTGATAGGGCAGTTTATTACCTTCTATGTGTTTTGAATTATCAAAGAGTTTCAATTCTTGATGCTTTTAACTCAGCTTAATCTTTCATCATCTTCACAGGTGATGTTAGCTCTATTTTATGCTACAAAATATTGGATTTACCTACTGTTACTTGACTTTTAAAAATAATCTTTAACATCCACTAGATTCAACTACTAATACTTCTAAGCATTATCAGTTAGATGTTTGCTTCAAGAGCTAAAAATTTCATTTATTTTCTTTTTCTCCTTCACAGGCGACTTCTCACTGCAAATCACGAATGTCAACTTGGAAGACGACGCCATGTTTCAGTGCCAAGTGGGAGCTGCGGACGGTGCCAAGGGCATAAGGTCAAGGAACGCTGCTTTCACTGTATATGGTAAGTTGCTTTGTTTACTCTATTTAACCAACAGTGTGTCGTTTAAATCTTGCATAAGTCTTCTTCTAGATTACAAACAATTGATGAATAAATTATCATAATGGAAAGATCAGGAAAATATTTGTTTTTAGTGTTTTGAAGGAAAGGGACCAGAGACAACCTAGGCGCTCTATTCGGCTTGTCCTGGTTTCTCACTGAACATACAAACACAGTCAGATATGCTAACCAAATATGGGCTATATGTCAGCATTTGGGGTGTTTTTTATCAGAAATCAAAATGGAGACTATCACCTATAGTCGCTCAAAAAAATATCCGAACACTATATGGTTGATTGCAGAATTCAGAAAAAAATATCTGGCAACATTTTTTTTAGAAATTAGCGATCTGGCAACCTTCGTGTCACGTGACACAAAAGTTTCCAGATCGCTAATTTCTAAAAAAATCGTTGCCAGATATTTTTTCTGAATTTTGTAATCAACCATAGTGTTCGGATAATTTTTTGAACGACTGTACATCAGTGATGTCCAACCGGTTGCTCTCTGTTGCCTGATTTTTTAGGCGCCGCGAACGCCTTCTATAAATTTTTCTCCAGTTGTGATGCGTGAGTTTCACCGAGTTATGAAGGAAAGGAACAATTCGTGAATTTTAGGCAAACTTGGCCGAGTGGTTAGCGCGCTTGGCTACTGATCTACGGGACCTGGGTTCGAGCCCCGGGTAAGTCATGGATGTTCGTGTTGTTTTCTGCTGAGGTCTTGCCATCCTCTCAGACCTACTGTGGCATATAAACTGACAGGCTCCTGTCAGACCTCTGTGGCAAACAGCTGCTTGAGGGGGTATTTTTTTTTTACATAACCCCAAGCCAAAACGATGGACACCATTGAGCAAATAATTATGCTAGACAATAAAAATACCCCCTCAAGCAGCTGCTTGCCACAGAGGTCTGACAGGAGCCTGTCAGTTTATATGTCACAGTAGAAGAACTGAGAGGATGGCAGGACCTCAGCAGAAAACAACACGAACATCCATGCCTTACCTGGGGCTCGAACCCAGGTCCCGTAGATCAGTAGCCAGGCGCTCTAACCACTCGACCACAATAAAGAAGTCGAAAATGTTTAAGAAATATGTTTCGTAAATAATTTTAATTTCAGAGATCAGAGGTCATAAACAGACGAAATGGAGAACCGGGCTTTTTGCAAGTCTTCATCTCCTCCATCTGGAGTATAGCTGGTATCGTTCATTATGAGCTTCTGCCCACTGATCAAACAATCACTGCGGATATCTACAACGAGTTGCAGATGCACTGCTCCAGAAACAGCCTGCACTTGTTCATCCCAACAGCGTTGTGGACCTTCAAACAGACCAAGTGATCGGAGAATGCTCCACAGCCTTGTTTGGGAAATTCTACCCCACCCTCCGTATTCTCCAGACATCTCGTCATCCGGTTACCATCTTTTCTTGCCACTGGACAATCATATGCGCAACCGATAATTTCGAAACCGAGAAGCACTGGAAACGAATTTGCTGATTTCTTCGCTTCTAAACTTCGGCAGTTCTACATGAGTGGCATTTACAAATTTGTATACCGTTGAGCAAAGGTTATAAGATTGTGTTGGTGCTTACTTTCCTGAATAAAAATATATTTATTCACTTTTTACGTATGGTTTCATTTTACCCACAAAAACCGCCCGAACCGTTTTTGGTTACCTAATAGACTGATGCCGTCCCGTGGCCTAGTGGTTAGCGCGCTTGGCTACTGATCTACGGGACCTGGGTTCGAGCCCCGGGTAAGGCATGGATGTTCGTGTTGTTTTTCTGCTGAGGTCCTGCCATCCTCTCAGACCTTCTACTCTGGCATATAAACTGACAGGCTCCTGTCAGACCTCTGTGGCAAGCAGCTGCTTGAGGGGGTATTTATTTATTATGAGAGTCCAAACTCGTAGTATTTCTCATAGATTTTGATGTAAAGTTCTCTCTTTTCCAATTGTTCTTTTTAGCTTTTCTATTGGAAACATAAATTCTTGGTACCTGTCAGTTTAATATGACATAAGAGAGAAAGGATCTGTGAAGAAGTCGAGTCCTCAGCAGAAAGGAAACTTGGAAAAGAAACTTTCATCCTTATCTGGGGCTCAAACCCAAGTCCCTTTGATCAGTAGCAAAGTGTGCTAACCACTCGACCATGGTCACTTAAACTAGTAACTTTGCTGATTGTGAGTTCACTGTTCACATAACTGACTATTTTCAAAAATGTTTTGAGACCTGTATAGAAATGACTGGCCAAGGCATTTGTATACAGAATAGTCCTTTAAACAATTTTATTAACATACAATTATCACTAAAACTTTCATGAAATATTATAATTATCTAAATTATTTTAATATATAAAAACTTTGATTATTTCATTTATTTGTTAAAAGACATGGTAAGATTCAGTAAATTGTATGTTAATACTATGGCTGTGAAAAGACTGATATTTGTAATTTTAACCACTGCATTGACAACACGTTATGACTTCGAATATAATTGTAATACTTCCTTCCTCTGTTGCGTAATATTTTTCTCACTTACATCACTGAAAGACTCGTAGAAAATAACATTCTTCAAAGAACTACTTTTGATCACTGAAAGACTCGTTAGAAAATAACATTCTTCGAAGAACTACTTTTGAGAGTTTTTCTTTCGAAACAACTACTCTTTGTAAGGAAATTTACATTCCACTTATTATAAGTGAAAAAGAAGCGAAGAAAGACATATTCTTTGCAAAAACATTTTGAGAAATACAACTCCTGCAAAACCAATATATGAGGATAGATATACTGGTTATTAAATGAGGTTTATTATTAAACAAAAGAGCCGTTTAATTCAGTGAATTCTTAAATAAATAAATTAATTAAAAGTTTCTTTATCTCCCTTTTTCGATACACCATTCCACACACGCATCAACAACAATTTTTCTTTTGATTTATCTCTAACAGAGTTTAACCTTCTTTAAGTACACCTTTAATAACCCTGTCGCGAGTCTCCACCGTTTCTTCTGAGTCAGACACACCAAAAAATAAACCTGTTATTTACTTTTTCTCCCTTCATGCTTAGCTGGATCCTGGCACGTGAATAGCCTCCACATTCCCCATATACGCGTCCAAAACTTACAACTTCCAGCCCACCTCTCTAGCTAGTTAGCAAAACGTCCTATGATTAAAGACTCCCTCTTGCTTTCAGCGTCATGGGTTGCTGTGCAGAAAACTGGAGACAGGCTATAAGCCCTTTGGCACAACAAACGCACGGCGACGGGCAACGCAGTTTTCAGCGCGACCAAAGCAGAGATGATGGAGGACGGAAGCGGGAGGCAGGGAAGCTCCACCTTATCTCCCGTGTCCAGCTGGAAGAGCCTCGTTGCCATGCACGGGATTCCCCGACCATGTATCTCCGTATAATCCTCTACAGTCGCCATCTTAGCTTCTCCACACGTCCAACACTACTATTGTTCGGTCACAAAGGCGCTCCGCCATTAATCCGCGCCATTGTCATCCTCGCACCCACTCATAACGAGATCTTATATCTACAACAATGGTTACCATGAAGCTCCCCATCTTCCGTCTGGCGCATTCTTCTCCTCTCACGATCTCTACTCCTCCGCATCCCCATGTTTTAATTACACTAACTAAGTAACAGTGTGCTAAAAATGCCATATTCATAAACGCTGTAAGCTTTTTTTTTACAAATAAAGTCACCTTCCAATAGTTTTGCCTCAGTTTCTCACTCACACACAAACACATCCCTTCCTTAACATGATATCCTTTAATGATCGCACACATTTGCAAGTGCTTCTTTTCGCATTAGAAAGAAAATGATCGAACCGTGTGACAAATACTTTGAAGTCCATTAATCTTGGAGCGGCATTCCTTTCCGTCAACTTCGATCCTTCTTTCTTCTCCTCTTTTCCACCGTGTTATTATTCCTCACGAATCATTAGACGTGCGGCTTCTCCTCTCCCCGCTGGCGAACGATCATCGTAAGCAAGAATCTAATCGACTTAGTTAGATCCTAAATGCAAATTAAAAAAAAATGGCTTTCGTCAATTAAAGCCATGCTGATGCTCCCGTAAGTTAACGGAATAGCCACGTTTTGATGTGCTTCCCACCTCTCAGAACATTTTCCTAACGGGATGGAATAAAATAACACTTTAAAACGAAAACATTTTAAAGGCATTTTCGAAACCATCATCTTGAAGTGATCATTACATTTTTCATCGATTTTTAAATGATTAATTATCTTGATACAAAAAACTTTCAAACGCAACTTAAGCGAGAATGTTTTTGATAAAAAAAACATGTGTAATATTAATCACTAATTTCTTTCATTTTGACTTTTTAATCATCATCTGTCGGATGGGATATCAAGCCGTGGTCACGTGTTCACGAGAACTACATCCAGTGAACGTTAACAAACCAGCTGAATGGCCTTGACGAGAGGATTCCATCAGTATCTTAACAGATGTCCAGTGGATGATAAGTCACATTCAGTGGATGATAAGTCATATTCTAACTTTGAGCTCTTTGGGTTCTTGTGACCTGGCTCTTCCCTTGTATACGCAAAAGTACGTTTAACCCATTAAAGTACCTTTAATCCAACCCCCCCCCCCCCCCCACTTTTTTTTGTGTAATGCTGACACTCCCCAGATGCACAGTAGGTTCCAAGTCTCTAGGACTCCTAGCTTTAAGCTCCTGGGGTCCTTATGATCTGACATTTAGTTTTACTTACGTATGCAAAAGTATCGTCCATCCCAATATCTCAGTTAATGTTTGCCTGAACATCAGTGCCTAAAACCGTTCGTTTTAACAACAGTGACCGAACCTTTCTTTAACTCTTTGGCATTAGGTCCAATATTAGCGATCGAATCTAATGCTTGTTCGCTATGTAGCTGTTCAACCAGTTTAAGGTTTTATTCACCTCTAATACTAACTATAGCACTTTCGGATGGGTTGGAATATTTTTCCTCTGAATAGCATTTTTCTCGCACAATAAGTTAAATGGCCTTAATTTTATCAACTGTTCGTCACCATTATTTTAACATTTTTAGTGATGTATTCGAGCCCCGGGTAAGGCATGGATGTTCGTGTTGTTTTTCTGCTGAGGTCCTGCCATCCTCTCAGATCTTCTACTGTGGCATATAAACTGACAGGCTCCTGTCAGACCTCTGTGGCAAGCAGCTGCTTGAGGGGGTATTTATTTTTTATTTATTTGTTGCCAAGGTGGTGATTGTTATTTTAGGTAAGCAGACAGTACAGCTCAAAGCGTTCAAATGACTGAACGATGCAATAAAAGCAATAAAAGCAAGCGTAAAAAAATGATTAATGAAGGAAACTTTGAAAATATAGATTCCATTAGACATAAAAGCCTCTCTGGTAAATTCATTTCCATCAGTATTATCAATAATTCAATGCCTAACTGAACATTTCATCTAATTCCACTTCTAAATGCGATACCATATTTCAAGTGTGTTATTGAAACGATTCTAGATGTCTGTTTAAAAACCTTAATTAAAATTTAAACTTAGATTTCTAAGCAGGATGAAATTTTCTGCTTCTCGTCCCAGAAAGGGAAAGCTAAGATTTAAAAAAAAAGGAATAAAACCAAAGTTAATATTTGATTTAAATAAAAAAAATAAATACCCCCTCAAGCAGCTGCTTGCCACAGAGCCTGTCAGGAGCCTGTCAGTTTATATGCCATAGTAGGAGATCTGAGAGGATGACAGGACCTCAGCAGAAAAACAACACGAACATCCATGCCTAATACCGGGGTTCGAACCCAGATTGGTACATTAATTTCACACTAATTCGATTTTTAGTTTCGTTTAACCGAACATTCCTTTCTAATTTCATATCTCTATAGATATATTTAAATAAAGTCTCAAGCTAAAGAAAATGAGAAGGAAAAAAACCTTCAGGTTTCAAAGACAATAAGCTGGTTTACCATAAACCCTTTTTTACTTCTGGTGTTCGTAAAGATTTCCTTTCCGTTGTTTTTTAGCCTCAACTTATCAGTGTTGACCGATGGAATCAAAAATGGGATATTCTGTGGCGAAATGCGAATGTCTATTGAGGAAGCAATAGGAGACTTTGAGACTGCGCAGTTGAACTCTTCGACATCCTCATAGAGCTTTCATCGTTGACAGGTGATTTGAAGATCATTGGTCAATTCGGTTTGTTGATTTTGACAATGATTTATAGATCATTGGCCTATTTGGATGATTGGTATTCAGGGTATTTGTTGATCATTGGCTTATTTGATTGGTTGATTGACAGGTGATTGTAGATCATTGGCCTCTTTGGTTGATTGACATGGGATTTGTAGATCATTGTCCTATCGATTGGTTGATTGATAAGTGATTGATTTATGATATATGAAAAGTATCCGAAGCGTCACTGCGCAGTCACCGCTGTGCCACTTGTGATATATTATTACGAAAGAAATACTTATAATGATTGATAACAAGATAGCACCGAAAATATTTATATCTCAATATTTGATTATGCGGGGGAAAAAACAATCGAAAGGAAGGAAAATTATAAGGCAGATTTTTAAATTCAAACATTTAAAACTATTGAGTCGTCACACGAAAAGCAAACAAATCGCATGATAAATGCATCACTTATGCGGATGCTAAATATCGGCAGCACATATCTAAAAAGATTCAAAATCTTCCCACACTCTATAGAACATATAAGAAATTATTTGAGTGATAGTAATCCTTCCTTTTATTTACTGATGGATTGTGGTAAATACGGATGATAAACTGCATCTATGATGAAACCTAGCAGGAAGAAATTGAGTGGAGTTAGGTCTGGTGAACAGTTGCTAATATCAGGATAGAAAAGACGTTGTACAATATATAAATAAAAAATCATGAATACTACAGTTTTTAATGATGCCTGAAGATTCAATAGATAGATTTAGTAACAGCATAAGTGTCTCAGTCACTTTGAACTCTTTCTTCACGACGTCTTTTAGTGATGATTTAACTAAACACCAAAAGCTCTGTGGTCAAAGCACTTATTATGCTATTGGAAGTAGTGAGTTCGATCCCAAAAAGGATGATAACCATTGACGGCATTCTTTCCAAGCCCATCGGTGCCTTCTTTATTACCCAGTGCAGAATGGGGGTGGAAATAAATTTCAACGGTGGTCCAGGTGGGAGTCGAACCTGGGAACTGCAGATTACGAGCCTGGCGCGCTACCGGCTGACCGAACTGCCATCCCACCCATTGTCTGCAAAACAAGTGTCACTCAAATGTAAAGCGATTGAATTGTCTCAAAGATTGAACAGAACTTTACAAAATAAATTTCACGAAGTTTGAGAATCATAAAACAAAACATCCATAGCTTGCCGGTTAAAGTTACTTTTATAGGGATTATTAAGGGCATTTTTAAGGGAATTTTTTAAGAGGATTAATTATAAGGTGTGGCTCAGTCGATAGCGCTAAATAAAAATAAATACCCCCTTAAGCAGCTGCTTGCCACAGAGGTCTGACAGGAGCCTGTCAGTTTATATGCCAAAGTGGAAGATCTGAGAGGATGGCAGGACCTCAGCAGAAAAACGACATACACATCCATGCCTAATCCGGGGCTCGAACCCAGGTCCCTTAGATCAGTAGCCAAGCGTGCTAACCACTCGGCCACGGGACGGCTGATTACAGGCTCCTAATCTCAGTTCCCAAATTCGAGTCCCAGCTGGGCCAGCGTTGAGATTTACCTCCGCAAAACTTCCCGTACTGCCCTCGGTCAGTAGGGGACAACAATCGGCTTGGAAAGGCCTCCATTCGTCGGATGGGATGTTAAGCCGTGAACCGTGTGCGGGAGAGCCATACCCTGTGCACGATGAAGAACACGCTGGATATTCTTGATGGGGAGGTTCCATCTGTCTCCTAACAGCCGTCCAGTAGGTCCCTCCCCCAACCTTCTCTGAGCCCTCGGGGTCCCATTTAGCCCATTGTTCAACAAAGTGCCGCTCATAGGTAAAACAACCCAACCCAAAGTTACGTTTATGTTTCAGTAATTAAGCACAAAAGAAAAGCTTAACTGAACACAATTTCTGATCTCGAAAGGATGAAACTATTGCTTACAAACACTTCGTACATCCGTGAAAAATCCGATAACTCAAGCTGATGTTTACGATTTTTCCACAAAAAATACGAAAAACTTGGCATCAGGGGAAATTCACTAAATGTTGTGGGAAGTATAAGAAAATGCTTCGTGAATTAATACACTCTAACTTCATTAACTAACAGATGACAATGGTAGTGTTTGAAGGGACTGAATAGTTCGAAACGTAAAAAAAATGCTTCGACAATTAACTAACAGCTTCCTTCTAGAACACGTTGTGAAATAAGTGTACACAATCCTCATTTCCCTGTGCTGTATCTGTTTATTTTTTAATACCTGTGGGACAAATTATGTCTAATGTTTAACATAATAACACATAAAATGATTGGAATTTATTGGGAAATTTGCCAAATATAGTTTAGAAAAAAGAAATTCAGCGACGAGCCAGACAGAGAAGCTGCAATTAAAAGTGGTTCCAGGGCCATTAGAGGCTTAATGATCGCTATTCTTTCCAAAGTTTGTAGTTAATAAATATTCTAATATATGTATATAATAAGTTTACAGTGGCACCACATGTTGCAGTAGAGAATATTGTAAATAAAGAGAAATATCTTAAAATCATGTCACGTTCTAGCAAATACCACTTACAATATGGTTTGTATTAAGTATTTGAGATTTTTTTCTTCTCATTCATATTTAAAATTTTTTCTTCTCTTCTCATGGTATACGTAAAGTAGTATCTCTTTTTTAAACTGTAAAGTGATTTTTCGTTCTCTCCTCTTAAAATTTCAAATATCAGTTTTTCAGTTAATTATATTTGGGTAAAAAAATTTGGCCTTAAACCCGAACGATCATATTGAACTCATATTTAAAATGCACGGTTCAAAACACGTCCTTTTCTAAACCTGATTAAGTTATTAATAAAAATCAAAATTATTTCAAAATAATCTTTATCAATGAATTTTGAATGGGAGGTTCGACAGATTGGTTATAAGAAATATTGATACGAGCAATATTTATTCTTACTTGAAATCATTTGATCTATCCCTATGTAGCTATAAAGGACTAAATCTCGAAGATCCCGAAACTTAAGAAAAATGTAAAGTCTATGACATATCCGAAATATTAAGGTCTGAATCTCCTTCTCCATTCCAGTCACCCACCACCTCTCTAGAGCCTACACACTCCACACAAAGAGAGCAAAAATGACGGGCTGAACAGTAGGTAAAAAAAAGATCGAAGGCAATCCGACAAGGCAATCCAGAGTGCTCTTTAAACATCAGAGTCATGAGTACCAGCTATGGGCGTTACGAGGGAATACAGGAGACAAAGTGAAGCAGCAGTCTCTCCTTCGAAACCCAGAAAAACGTTTTAAGAGCATTTGATCAGACCCACAAAAGCTGGAATGCTATTTAT
The DNA here is from genome assembly GCA_038380435.1 of Ryuthela nishihirai. Lineage (NCBI taxonomy): Eukaryota > Metazoa > Arthropoda > Arachnida > Araneae > Heptathelidae > Ryuthela > Ryuthela nishihirai. The sequence goes on along the minus strand of JAWZYU010000016.1, from coordinate 29,516,031 downwards.
GACACAAGGACTTGGGTTGGGTTGTTTTACCTCTGAGCGGCACTTTTTTGCACACCATGGGCTAAATGGCCAGGTCACAAGGACCCCTAAGGCTCAGAGAAGGTTGGGGGAGGGGACCCACTGGAACAGCTGTTGGGAGACAGATGGTAGCCTCCCGTCAAGGCCATCCAGCGTGTTCTTTAACGTGCACAGGGTATGGCTCTCCCGCACACGGGGCCACGGCTTAACGTCCCATCCGACGGACGGCGGCCTTTCCAAGCCCATCGGTGTCCCCTACTGACCGTGGGCAGGGCGGGGAAGTTTGCGGAGATAAATCTCAACGTGACCCAGCGGGGACTCGAACCTGGGAACTACAGATTACGAGCCGGCGCGCTACCGACTGAGCCACCCCGCCCCTATGACACAAGGACCATACCACCAAATGGATCCTTGTAAGTTACAGTATCACCGTGAACACTTTAGATATTCCCGCCATTTCTCTGCCACCCCCTCAGATTCAGGTCCCCTTTTTCACCTTTTTTTCCCCTCTTCCCAAGGTATACGAAAAGTAGTATCTCTTTTTCAAACTGTAAAGTGTTTTTCGTTCTCTCATCTTAAAATTTCAAAACCCCTCAGACCAACCCTCGCCCCTTTAAAAACATTCACAAACTGTATTGTCACTAAATGGAGAGTAACATTCCCTATGATGGTGGCAAGGCCACTTCAAACAATTCTCAGGTTAGGAGCACTTCAGGATTTTGCAGGCCCTCCTTCTACCAGGAATCTATCATAAATAAATTAGAGAATAAATAAATTAATAAATAATATTAATGCTGATTTATCAAAGTAAACTTTGTTTTTTACATTCTCCACTCTTTTTAAGACACGCTATGTCTTTTAATACTCTTTATAGAGAGAGAACTGAGAGAAAAATATTGAAAGTTCAAGTTTAGATTTATCAATGCATAAAGGTTTCTTAAATTTGTTTCATTCTTACTAATTCTAAAAGGTTGCATAAATTGGAAAAAATATTCATTTCTATTCTAAATTTTACTACACCTTAGCAGGTAAGGGGTAATCCTTCTTTTTGGGGCCCGACACCTGGGCTCCTTAGGGGCTAGGATGAATCAGCTGGTAGTGTGCTCGTAATCTGCATTTCCCAGGTTCGAGTCCCAGCTGTTCATCCAGATTTATCTCCGTTAACTCTTACATTGACTTTAGTGAGAAAGGGGATATCGATGGGCTTGAAAAGGGCATCTTCAGTCATATGCGACGTTAAGCCTGGGTTGGTCTGCTTTACTCATGAGCAGAATTTTTTGCAGACAATGGGCTAAATGGTCATGTTACAAGGACCTCAAGGGTTCAGAGAAGATTTGGGGGAAAGGGACCCACTGAACAGCTGTTAGGAGACAGATGATAGCCTCCCGTCAAGGTCATCCAGTGTGTCCTTTATCGTGCATAGGGGGACACGGCCACACACTGAGACACGGCTTAACGTATCATCCGACGGATGGCGGCTTTCCAAGTCCATGACGGAGGGCAGGGCGGGGAGTTCTGCAGAAATAAATTTCAGTGCTTGCCCAGGCAGAACTCGAACATCGGAACAGGCCATTTGTGCAAAATAGCCATGCCCTGTACGCTAAAAGACACTCTGAATGGCCTTGACGGGGACTCCCATCTGTCTCCTAACAGCTGTCCAATAGGTCCCCTCCCCCAACCTTCTCTGAGCCTTCGGGGTCCTTGTGACCTGGCCACAAGTTTATTATTGAGTGAGAGTTTAATAAGTTAATTATTGAGCGCAAATAAAAGTGCCGTTCAGAGGAAAAACAGAAAACTTTAGCCTTCTCTGCTGTATCTTAATTCGGTTCAGAATGGCTGATGGTCTTTTCAATCCCATCACGGTCACCATCTCTCACCCAAAGCATAGAGTGCGAAGAGACAGAAATCTCAAGACTAGCACAATAGGGAGTCGAACAACGAGCCTCATACCAACTAAACCTTCAGCGCCCAGTGTAGTTAAAGTGAATCATAAATAATTGTCATCGCATACATGCAACTATAAACTCTAGAATATTTTAACCGAAAAAAATTTCAAGTGGTTGAAAAAAAGAAGATAAATTTTCTCTGTATAAACTTCATGGGGTTCGTTGTTCCCTGTCGCACACCAGAAAGAAAACTAATTATCATTCTGAGATAAACACTTACTCATACAGAAGAGAAAAACTTATTAACATGCTTTCAGATATTTGACACCTTAGAGGAGGTTTTCGGGATAACGCTTTCCTTTTTTACTTGTCCCTCCACTGATATGTAGCGCCAACAAGTTCTCAGAATCAAAGATGTAATTGAATGACTAACCGCCATTTTCTTCTTTACGTGCCAGACGACAAGCAACTTTCCTTTATGACACAATACGCATCGTGTGACGTAACCGGGTACCAACACGTGTTACACATCTCAGGCTGCAAACAATTAGAGTTCGTATTATCTCGTCTGGAGCCTTCTGTAGTCTCTTCTACTCCTCCTATGATCCTTAACTTCAGTGAGATTGCAAATTCTTCCTTTTCGCTCATCCAATTTTCTTCATTCCGTTGCTGCACACACAGTTCGCCAAGTTGGGCAGAACTTTACCTAATCCTAGTTCTGTCAACAACTCTAACTAGTCTTTCACTCCACCACCTGTTATGGTTTCATGGATGTATACATTTTTATTCCTTAATAATTTCCAGAGTATTCTCTTAGCACTAATTACTGGGAAATCCAATATGTTAAAGCAGTGCAGGAGAAATGTGGGATAGAATATCCACCGAATCCTTTATCGGTCAGAAACAAAACAGTGTATTTGTGAATAGAGCCAATTTGCTTTGTTTTGTTAGAAGAATAACTCGTGCCTAGCTATACAGAAAATTATTTTTCCAACATAATTTTTTGCTCTAATAAGCAAGTTTAATAAATAAATATGCTGCTTTTCATAATTTAAGGAACAGCCCTATGTCAATGGAAAGCTAAGTCTAAGCTCAACTTCTAAAATTTTTTTTTCAAATGCGATTGTAAATAAAGATATCTCGATTTTCAACAACATTCGGTCAACATTTAAAGTTTGAATATTTAACATTCGAAGTTTGAATATTTAACATTCGAAGTTTGAATATTTAACATTCGAAGTTTGAATATTTAACAATAACAATGTTAATCTTAAGAGACTGATACAAAACTGTGAAATAGTGAACGAATTCTTTACACAGACTTCTAAAATACGCATTTGGGTTTCTTGTCCCTCCCATTAGATATTAGTTTTCCATAGAGAACATAAAGTTGTTCCTTAATTTATGGAAACCAATATACTTCGCATTTTCCCATAATTTTTTACATAACAGAAGATAGGATTTTTTTCGCAACTTTTCTGAGAAAGGAGATGTTAATGACGTCACAAATACCGAGAAAAAAAAGAGAAGATAATTTTAACTGTTAACTCCGTGTTTTAACTTGTTAATCTCAAAATTATGAACTTCATTTGATTCGTGAAGAATAATTGAAGGGAATGAATCACACGAAGAACTGAACTGATGCAAGTAGCTGACAAATTGGTATAAAAGAATTGCGATATTTTAAAGTGTTATATTTTAGTAAGTAATTAGGTAACAAATGTAATTGTCTACGAAAATGTCATGGAACTCTCAACAGTTCCTTGTGATGACAGCGTAAATTTAATTTCATATGCAATGTCTTAAATAATAAAGTTCCGAATCGCTGGAATAGTAGAAAAGGAGCTATCTTGTGTTCCTAGGGGCGGGGTGGCTCAGTCGGTAGCGCGTCAGGCTCGTAATCTGTAGTTCCCAGGTTCGAGTCCCAGCTGGGTCAGCGTTGAGATTTATCTCCGCAAAACTCCCCGCCCTGCCCACGGTCAGTAGGGGAACCGATGGGCTTGGAAAGGCCGCCGTCCGTCGGATGGGACGTTAAGCCGTGGCACCGTGTGCGGGAGAGCCTATCCTGTGCACGTTAAAGAACACGCTGGATGGCCTTGACGGGAGGCTACCATCTGTCTCCCAATATCTGTTCCAGTGGATCCCCTCCCCCAACCTTTTCTGAGCCTTCGGAGTCCATGTGATCTGGCCATTTAGCCCATGGTGTGCAAAAAAGTGCCGCTCAGAGGTAAAACAACCCATCCCTTGTGGTCCTCAAGATGTTCCGATTTGAGACCATTGGACTTCATTTTTGGGGATACATTTAAAATATTGATTATTTGGGGAAAAAAATATGAAATTTACCTCAGTGCAACTATTGCAAGTGTTATATCAGACATGCGGAGCCAAATATGAATGAAAATTTAAATATCACGCGCCAATGGCACCCACACTTAAGTCCATTGAACGCAGATAGAGACTGAGAGTTTCTTGACATTTTGTAAACACAATTACTTTCGTTACTTAATTATTTAATAAAATATGTCCTTTTAAATAATGGGTAATCTCTTATAGTAATATCGTGTTAAAAATTAATAAAGAGTTATTAAAATTCTTTAAAGAGTAATAAAAGAAACTTGATGAATGAGAAATGAAAAATAGTGAATCCTAACAAATACAATCGAAAGACATGGAAACAAACTACAATAGATGTAAAAAAAAAACTGGAACAAATCTACCCCCCTCCAAAAAAGTTACGATAAAAACTGAAATAATATTCTCAAAAAATAAATGCCAATAATTCATGGAACAAACCTATAGACAACTGAATCAAACAGAATGGTAGACAGTTTTGCAGAGAACTAAAAAAGGAAACCCATCTCTGACGGACAGAATGAGACGGGCGTGGAAACAAACCTCTGAGCAATGTATCTAATATCCGTTTAATAAAAGAAGCCAGTTCATCTCTGAAGGTATCGTTGGTAGAAGCCAAATACAGATCCAGTGGAGGCCAAATCAGAACAAATCTCTAAATAGTGTGTGCAAACCGTAACGTTTCCCCAGTGACGGATGATATCACGTAGGAAGGCGAGACCTTCGGAAGCCACCGATCCAGAGAATGGCACTTTTAGCGGTTGACGTGGTCCACTTCTCGAGCCGTCGTTTGTCACTGTCGTTCGATGGCAGAGGAGAGGCAACGAGAAGTGGGTGGCCACCACAGAGGTGAGTCGGCGAACAAACAGACTCCATTCTGATGGATGAGAGTGAACACCTGAGTGGGAAAAAAATGAGAGAAAAATAAGGAAAGTTTGGATTTTTTTTTCTCTTGAAACTGATCGCTGGCTGACCAGTTGTAGAGACGAGACGTGAACGTGTCAAAAGAATTTGATATGGCAATAATAATTCGAATGATTGTACGATGTTATTAAACATATTTTGAAATATATAGAGAGCTGTGGTTTGTAATTTTCTGATTGATGGAACTTCTTTCCAAAACTAACTGGGCAAGAATAGGAGAGGCAAATATTTGAGATTTAAAATGGAATTTTTTAAGTTAGTGGCGGCTCCAGAGATGACACAGGTCAGGCTGAATAAATGATTAGATACTGATAGTTCCTTATTAACACTTTGTTTAATGTTGACACTTCTTTATTAACATCAAATGCATTATCAATATACACTGCCTGGTCAAATTATTATGAACACCTACCTAATACCTCGTCGTTGGTATCCTGGTACAGTTCCCAAATCGCAATTTTTAAATTCTTGGCTCATAGTTCTTGCTAAAAAGGTTTTGAAGTACTTTTAGTGGTCATCTCTCTTAGCTGATGAACTGTAGCAACTCTGTTCCTCCGTACATTTCGGGTCAGCAAACGTCTGTCCCTGCTTGTCAGAGTCTTTTTTCCTCCCACATTTGCCGCGTTAAGAGGACGGTTTTTGATACTATTGCCATTCTTCATACACTTGGAATATCGTACCTCTGATTTTCCGCTGAGTTTCATCACTTCCGTTACGGATTCTCCTGCCCATCGCGCCCCAACGATGACCGTTTAGAGTGAAGTCAGTCAGCTCAGCCTTTTTACCTCTGTCACACTTTGCTTGCCGCCATGGCTTTGCGCCTTTTATATGACTTCATAATGACGTAGGATACTTGAGTCAATAAGAAATTTTGTATACATTGGTATGTTTCATGGTACTTCACGTAACATGCACGATTGGTAATAATTTGGCGAGGCAATCTATCATTAACAACATCTTAATTCTATATCATTATTTTATATGAATAAGGAATTTACAATTAGTGATATTTAATCGTTTTTTAATTAAAAAATCTCTCAAGCAGCTGCTTGCCACATAAGTCTGACAGAAGTCTATCAGTTTAACACGCCGTAGAGACGAAAATAAGCGAGGAAGGGCGAGACCTCAGCAGAAGGACAATTCAAAAAACAAAAACAATCATGCTTTATCCGGAGCTTTAACTATGCTCCCTGTGATTAATAGCTAAGCTCCCTAAACACTTGGCCATCGTGAGACCATTTATTTTCATATTTAGAGTGAGTGACAGCAGATGAGGCTATGAGACTGCGCAGTTGACACTTCAATAATTCTCGTAAAACATAGGTTGATACACAAATTTTGAATTAGTCATTGACCTATGACATATAAGAATTGTCAAAGCGGCAACTGCGCAGTCTCGTAGTCCTCCCTGTTGCCACCTTGTTTCCTTGTATATAAACATGAGTCTGAATTCAGTTCATCTCAGAAATGAAATTTACTCGGACTGTTCAATAAGCAGCGCGAGTCTCAGGCTCGTGCTCGAACCCCGGACTTGTCCGCATCTTTCGTCATTAGCGGGTAAGTAGAAGTTGCCGTCCGTCCGACCGGACTTACAGCAAGATCCCTTGTACACGAAAGCCAATAAAGCATGCTTTTAAACAGAGACGAACAACCTTTTAATTTCTGGCTCTGGAATCTTTCGCTCATTGGGGAAATAAGAAAGAGAACCAAATCAAAGCGATTCATTTCAAAATCATTCTGCAACAGCAACTTTTTCCACACTTTTCGAAATCTGACAGTTGTTCTTTGAGAGAAATATAAATTTATGCTGTTTTTTACACACTGTGCCTAATGTTGTGGTCTAGACACAAGAAGGCCCTAGTTGGACATTGAAACTTTTCTGAAACTCATCTTAGTTCCCGCAGCACAGTGGCGTGTCAAGCAGATAACTTCAACATGATGAAGCACTTACAGCGTAGGTGAGAGATTCTTATCATAATACTCTCTCTCGCTCGTTATCGACTTTTACTATGTTCCAAGACTTATCAACAGCAATTTATTTTGTTTCTTCAACCATTTTTTTGTCTCCCACAGCACACAAACATAAAGCTTCTTACAAAGCACCAATTAATGTCCTAATTACCAGCTACTCCTCTACGTTCCGGGATCGTTTTGCACTCTTTTTATCGCAGTTTTTGTGTCATTTACATTTTTCTGGCCCTCCTTTATGAAGCACTCCCTTTTAAGTATTGTTGCATTCCGTATTAATTATTCGGATGAAGGCTTTGCCCGGAAACATCACGTGCCCGTAAACGTCACGCTAGCATGCTCGACGCTTACGTGCCGAGACCGCTGCATCCACGCCACCTATCTGGCACTAAACGGCTTGTATGAGACACCAAGAGCACAGCTGCCAAGGCCTCCTCCATTTTCCATGGCTTTAATTTAACTTTGCTCTTTGATGGCGTTTGAAAAATTAAGCAAGGTACTTTGTTCTTACTTAACTCGGTTAACAACAGTGACAAGGTAAATCCGTCTTAATTTCATTGTAATGCATTAGGTGGAGGAATGCCTACACGCGAAGGAGACGTTACAAAGGATCGCTGTGACTTCGGTCTATACGTGGATAGCGAAGAAGAAGGTAGAACGATGTGACAGCAAAGAAAACGGTTGATTCACTTAGAGAAATGGGTTGGTTTTGGTTTTTGCTTGGCGGATATCGCATACAACAGGATGATGGGTTATCTAGTGCCTCGACGCAAAGGAGACAGCGGTAAACCTGGTTATTCGTTGCAATGTTCTTATAAATGCAACGCGAAAGTTATTTAAGACGACATAATATGATTTTGTGAGCGTTATTTTTCAGTCAATAAGTTCGCAGTTCTAAATAGATAATATTTCTCTCACACCTATTTGAAGTAGATCAGAATGCTTAGATATTTAGGAAAAGGCTATGCTGCTCTCCATTTTATTTTGCCTTGAGATCTCTTTCTTAGAGTTTAAATCTTCATAAGCAAATAAAGAATTAGAATAAAAATCTAAATATAAAGATATATTAAATTCTTATCACCAGACCTGCAAGGCGACTGGATTTCAATTGCAACATAATGTTTTCCCCTCCTTTTTTACAAATTTTGAAAGATTTTTTGAAAAATGTGCCTAAGTTTAATAATTTTTGCTTCTATTATCCATCTTAGCATTCTGAAAGAGGGACCAAGATCATTTGCTCACCTTTCCTAGATCCGGCTCTGTCATTAACTTATTTATTTACAGGACCATATTTTTTTCCCCACATCTCGTGTGATTTAGTTATCGAAATCTTCAAAGATTGCATTTCGAAAAGAAAAATCATAAGAACTGCAAGACAACTAAAATCAAATTTTGTGAAAATAAAATGAAAGTGACACATTTAGGCCATTAGAAAATTTTACTGTTTTCTAACATTTTTCCCCTGTCAGTAAAATTCAATAATGAATTTCTGTTTAATATTCTTATACCCCCTCAAGCAGCTGCTTGCCACAGAGGTCTGACAGGAGCCTGTCAGTTTATATGCCACAGTAGGAGATCTGAGAGGACGGCAGGACCTCAGCAGAAAAACGACACACACACATCCATGCCTAATCCGGGGCTCGAACCCAGGTCCCTTAGATCAGTAGCCAAGCGTGCTAACCACTCGGACAGCTATTTTTAACCTACAGTAAATTTAATTCTTAATTACTTCAACATTTATAATCTATTATTAGCCCAAGCTCGTAATCTGCCGTTTTCATAGTCGAGTCGCACCTACGCCAGCGTTGATATTTATCTTCTCTAAACCTTAATCCTGCCCTCTTTTGGAAAAGGGCCTGATGGACTTAAAAAGGCCCTCGTCCGTCGGACGGAACTCAAAGACGTGTCCAGGAGTGCCCATACTTTGTGCACGTTAAACAACTTTTTGAATGGTCATGATGAGAGGCTACCATCTGCCTCCTAACAGCTGTCCAATGGATCCCCTTTCCTGACCTTCTCGGAGCCCCTGTAGTCCTTGTAGCCTGCTATTTAACCCATTGTTTGTAGAAAATTGCTGTTCGGCGGAAAAACAATCGAACTCAATCCACAAATTTCCTAATCTACCTTCGGATATTACTTTATACATTCGATAAACCGCAACATTACTAAACACAAAACTGTCGAATTCCCAAAACACTTCTAAATAATCTCGTCTCGTATAATTTCTTTAGCTGCTATTAGGTATCTAAGGTTTTTAAGAAACTAGCTATAACATTACACCAAGTGATTCTTCGCCGTTATCTTTAATGACATTTTCATAGATTTTCCATAATTTACCTCGTAGCAACTAATTTAATTTTATTGTCCTTTGTAAACAACATCGGTAATAATTCCGAACATAAATGGAAATATCGTTAAACACGTTATCTATGAAGCTTGAATGGTTAACCTTATTAAATCTCCCGTCAATGTTAAAAGTTATAGATTTTACAATTATTAATAACTCACGGCCCCTAAGAAGCAGATACCGGTGAATGAGAAAATCACATTAACTTTTTCCTTCTAATCTATCTCTCATCACATCGTTTCTTGTAAAATTCACCATCATTCTTGTCTTGTGCCTCCTAAATCGAGGAGAGAAGTGTGCCATTTCTGCATTGCATGAACAACGTTAACAACTGCGAAAATTGCGTTTCATATCACTTTTCAGAACACAACGTCGTAAACTTCAGTCACCTTCTGGGAATTCTCCGACTTCACTAAAGCTGACTGGAGAATGGAGTTGATGAGATCCCAGGAGTTTCGGCTGCAAACAACTTTCTCTCCTGACATCTTCTGTGTACTCTATGACGAGCAGAGGTTTCTCGTCTCCCCTCTGAAGGGACGGCAGCTTTCAGACCTTTGCGGCGCATCAGTGCCATTTCAGCAAAGCGTTGTCACCTCATTAGGTATGACAAAGATGAGCAACCAATAACAGCTATCAGAATGTGCCACGTATCTGAGATAGCCCTACAGCCTCAACAATGCAATCACCCAAGTTTTATTTGCTTGATCAGATATCTACTGCATTCTCAACTTTAGAAGCAGCTGCACTGATAGAAGAACGGATAATTTACTAATGGTCGTACTAACAGACCTTGCACAGTTTAATATTTAAATATCCTATTTTGGCATCTTTGGCGGCTAATTATCGCCTTCAGTCATTCTATTGAATGTATTCAGTAAAACTAATGATTTTTATGAAATATCCGACAATCATAAATGAACAATAACCTTAAAATTACCCGAAACTTTCGATACAAGTTCGTAGACAGTATTTGATTTTTTAGGGAAACTTTTCTTGAAGGCTAGCGTAATTCTACTTGCGAACAGCATGGCCAAACCAAAGCAGTCTCTCTTTCCAAAAGATTTTGCTCAGTGGCAGATGATAACTCCTTCGTTTAACCTCATCATTACTTACATAGTTAAATCACCTAATACTCCAGATCTAGAATCAAAGGCATCAAGCCTCTTTTTATCCTGCTTATAAAGGGTTTGAGTTTCACTAACACATCAAGCTTTAAAAAGGACCAAACATTTATATAGCCTAATTTTACTCTTCAGATGTATACTCCAATTTTTTCTACAATCTCCATAGATTCTTAAAATTCTCATCAATAACGATTTTTTTCTGTTAACCTCATATCGGACATCAGAAGTATGTTATATAACTCCCTTGATAATTCAACTTTGCTTGGGTGCAACCATTCAAGAGAACTGAAGCACCATCAGCCTGACCAATTTTGATCATTTTAGTTTTCTCTCTACCACTAAATCTACTCTAATGCTAATCTCATCGTCCGCGTCATTTTCCAAAATGACCAAATCATCATCATGAACTAAATCAGAAATTTTTAAATCTCTATAAAACTTAAGGCTCCAATCTGCGTAACATGATCAATAACCAAACGAAAGATAAAAGGAGATAAAATGCACATTCGTCGAATGCCAGTAGTGATACTAAACCAATCGCTAGAAGCCTTACTAATTCTCGCGCACGACTCAATGTTATTATTGACAGGCATCATTAAGTTAACTAATTATTAGGTGTACGATACAATTTGACAATCAACCACAAACTTAGACGATCTACAGAGTCAAAAGCCGTTTTGAAATCTGCGTATCTAAAAATATAGTTTGTAGAAACTCGAAGCATTTTCAAGCATCTACCGAGTTGGGTTGTTGTTGTTGTTTTTACCTCTGAGCGGCACTTTTTTGCACACCGTGGGCTAAATGGCCAGGTCATAAGGACTCCGAAGGCTCAGAGAAGGTTGGGGGAGGGGACCCACTGGAACAGCTGTTGGGAGACAGATGGTAGTCTCCCGTCAAGGCCATCCAGCGTGTTCTTTTACGTGCACAGGGTATGGCTCTCCCACACACGGAGCCACGGCTTAACGTCCCATCCGACGGACGGCGGCCTTTCCAAGCATCTACCGAATAAAAATATTTGATAAAAGGTTATCGAATTCTATTGAGCACAATAATGCAAGGAACTTTATCTGGAACAGAAACAAGACTAATGCACTTGTAATTATGATGCTCTTTCCAGTTCTGTGCATCATCAGTAAATATTGGTGCTCAGTTCTCCTTGCAGTGCATTCCTATCTATCATTAACAGACCATTGCATATTGTAAATATCTTTTGAATTCAATCATTGTTATTGACAGATTGTTATACCGTAATCAAACTTGTGTATATACTTATTGCGATCTCTTTCTATTATAATTTGTAGAATTCAAAGATATATGTGTGGAAGAAATAAGACTTATTTTCTCGCAACTTATAAGGTTTTATTTAAAAACTTTCTTATTTTCCCGGTTATTTGGATGCCAAAAAAATAGTTACATAAAGAATCATCATATGATTTAAAAACTGTTATCATTGTGCTTGGTATTAACAGTTGGAAATTATTATAATACTATCTGATTTTTATTTTCTTTCCTTAGTATAAAATTTCAATGTTGTATATTTCATGTCAATTATAAAAGTGCTTTTAGTTGCTCTTTATATCAATGTATATTTTATATCAGAAAAGTTATGAATAATTTTTATCATTAATCTACAAGCGAATTAATACACTCTTGTGATAAGCTGACTTAAAATATTTACTGATTAAAATATTTACTGATATTTATGTATTAATATCGATATAGAATTATTACTTATTGAATAATCAAACAAACCCACAAACAGAATCAGAAAACTTCACTTACTTATGACATCACAATTTAAATCTCTGTCATCACTATAGTTATTACTATTTTATAATTTAATCTCTGTGATTACTATTTACTATATATGTATTACTATCTGTCATTGCATAACTCTCTGTGATTGCTATTTAACGCTATCATTACAATTTAATCTTTATCATTACTATTTACTCTTGTTCTTACTACAGTCATTACTGTTTTACTCTCTGTAATTATTTTTTACTATCAATTATCATCATAAATAATGATAATTTATTATCAAATGCTTCATTGCTTATTTTACTCTGTTGTCATTGCTATTTTACTCTTTATTGTTACTGTCGTGTTTTATCAAAAAACACTAACCTCTACGTAATATAGTGCTAGCTGTAACAAAATACCATGTTCAAGATTAGATTGAAGTATCAATGTCCACATGGATGTTGCATCCACTTTTTTTTTTCATTCCCCCGCATAATTTCCCTTTTCCCAAGGGCACCAAATGATCCCTTCTTTTTTTAATAGGGATTTTACTCTTACTATTTTTAACCCCTCAGACCGCCATGTTTCTCTATGTAACCTAGTATCTGCAGAATCAAGCGGCAAAAAAAACTGCTTGATTCCATAAATTCTTTAACGAATTACATTTTTCATAAAGATTATATCTCTTGGTTCTAAAGAAGCTTCAGAGGTATTAGGTTCCGAGTTTAAACTTGAGGTAGCTGTGTGTACTTTTGCTTCCAGGTCTGTACACCCCCAAACGCCATTAACATTCTTCTGTTTTTCGTTTCTGTCTGCAGTTCCCCCAGAACCACCCAAAATAGTGCAAGGAGACTTCTTACGAACGACTGCGGGAATGACGGTGGAGTTGACCTGCGAATCCCATGCGGGAAAGCCACCAGCAGAGGTAAGATTCAAGAAACAGTGTCTTTCTTTCTTTTCTGTTATCTCTCTTTCTTTTCTGTTATCTCTCTTTCTACATTTCCCTCGTGCATTTATGCACTTTCACTCCCTCCTTCATTGTGTGTTGACTCTTTCTTCTTTACGTACTTGTTTGATGTTTATCTTTCTCTTCTATCTGTAAGCTTTTCCTCTTCTACAGTATTTGAGTATTCCTATCATCATCCTGAATATGGGCATTGTTTAGTCTCGGAATGTTTTTGTGACATCCCCATCTTCATCTTGCTCTTCTTTAAGCTGGTCTCTCTTAAATACCCTAATGATTTCCTCATTTTATGTCATCTAATTATTACGGTTATGAATTATTCATTATGAGTCTAATATATTGAATATTTAATAGACAGTTCAGGGTTTAGTCTTATTTTAAGAGTACTTATATTCATCCTCTAAACGTTTCAACCTATAGTTACAACTCAGAATGCGTGTTTTTAAGTACAAAATGATATACACTTCTAAACAAACCCAGTTCAGGATTATGTAAAGCAACTTATATGTTAAATCTTTCTTTCATCATGTCAACGTTTTCTTTTTTCTTTAAACGCTTGATTTATGATTAAATATAAAAGTGCTGAATACTGCAAAGTTTATTGTTCTGTTATCGAAATTTATTTTTATAGAATATTCTTTTAACATAATTCATCTATTTAGGTAAGTCTCAATGAATCTGAAACTTTAAAATCGCCAACATCGAGTTTTCGAACTCAGACTCCTAATCATAAAGTTTTTTTTTTTCGTTAAAAATTTGAAAAACGTCGCAATTTGACGATTTATATCTAATTTTAGATTTTATAAAACGCATGCTTGTTACGTATAAGATGGAAAAATATCAGTAATAAAGTATCACAGGAAATGTCCTGTTGACAAGAAACACTTGAGATAATTTTGTGCTTCTGGAAGACGTGGGTTAGAATCCCACTCAGGATGAAACCAAACTTTTCAGCAAAGTTATTTCAAATGAGAAAACAAACTGGTAGTGGAAGGGCCAAGAAAAATGTCTTTGACCAGAAGCTATCATCGTATAGATTTTTTTTTTTTCATCCCGGCCATATTTGCGCATTTTTTACATCGTTCTAATGATGTGTTGAAAAAAAACTATTCTTGCAGAATGTGTGACTATATATTTTTATTATTTTTTTTCAACAAGGTTCCGGTTTTAAACTATAGAGGAGGGAAGTTAATGACCCCTTGTCTTCTCTAGATCCAGCCCTTCTTATATGTACATATTTATTAGGGATTACTTATTAACGGAATAGAATTTTTGCGAATGTTTAAATTTAATTTAATAATAATTTATTCTGCCAAATATCATAACGAATTACTGGAAAATATACCTAGAAAGCAAATAGAAGAAATACATCTTTCAAACACATTAAATGTTTGCAACAGATCCCCAATGGTACTATTCTATATATTTCATACATTTGATCTAAAAGGGTTTGTTTAATCAGCGAAGAAACACACAAATTCAGCAACAGATTCCTTTCCAGTATCTTCTGGAAAGGAATCTGTCGCTGAATTGGAAACTTCAATGACCTTCACAATCAATGGAAACTTCACCAAAATTTAAAATTTCTATTATAAATACATCGCTTGCAATATTCGTTTGAAATTTTGAAATTTTCAAAATTTTCCACCGCTAGAGGGCGTAACTATAGCTTTAGAGAGATTCTGAAAGTGCATATCGTAACATTTCTTAGATATCTATCCAACATAAAAAGAATTTTTGATTTATCTCTGTAAACAAAAAGTTCGATGTCTAGAGATAGACAGACAGACGGACGACAAAGCGAAAATATTATCTCAATCTCTTTGAAAACGAGATAAAAAAGAGTAGAGGGGGTTGAGGGTAAATGATTGGAATGAGCCGGGAAAAATGAAGGAGCAAAGTGTCTGGCTAACCATACCAGTGAAAAGTTATTCTCACTGTTTCAGTGGTCTTTAAAACATTACTAGAAAACTATGGGTAATGTAAGACGTATGTTTAATATTTTTTCACCTTCATTCAGATTACTGTCATTCTCAAACGAAGGGAATATGGCCCCTTTTTACCCCCTCCCTTTAGTTCCGAAACTATATGTGCACTTAAATCTATATATCGGTAAAAAAATCCAAGAAAAATATGAAACGTCATACTCCTTTCTTGTTCCAAAATAACTGTACCTACTATGAAATTTCTTCTAATATCTTATTCTGCAAAACTGATTAGGCATTTTTCTGGAAAGTAAATTCACAATCATGAAGTTCCAATATCTTTCAAAACGCCCATTAACAAAGTGGCCCCTTTAATTGAAGTTACCAATTTACGTAAGGTTATAGTTTTTGCCCTAAAGTGAGGTGGTATTAAGTTTTATTTAGCAAGTACACTAAGACCTTCTCTCGGCGACTCTTGATCATCGAGACGCCTATAATCAAGAGGAGACAAATTTTTAAGGGTGTTTGCCCAATCGTTAATTTAGATCAATATATTATTGGAAATTAAGTCTACGTAAACTTGAAAGAAGTTAACAGAATTTTAGTTTCGCATTTCATTACTTTATTGCTGTGGGTTTTGATAAATATACGTGTTAGAAATAAAAATACTGAACCCTGAACTATACATGAAACATGGTAATAAAAATAACTCCAATCTAATATAGATAAATCACACGTATAAAATAGCTCTGATACTCGAAGAATTATTTTCGACAAGTTTCTCCAAATCACTTCTCAGTCACTCTACAGTAAATAGAGCATAACACAATGAACTTTAACTCAACCAATCCTATAATTCATAATTTTCCCGCAACGAACATTACTGATCCGTAGATAATACGTGATAAATAACTTTGATAAGATTCTTCAATGCGACTTCGTCAAATTTTAAATTACATATGACGCCAAGCGAAACTGAAACTGAAAGAGAGTAAAAAGTTTATGAATTCGATCAACAGTAGTTAAAATGCTACCATAGGTAAAATTAGAAAAAATCCGTAAAGCATTAACAGTCACAAGTTCTATAAGTATATACTTATACACATATATCGGATGCTTTGATTAAACATTGTCTTCTAGAAGAACGCATCTTAAGTGAAAAATCCTAAATAATTTATGTCTAGATTCCTTTACTTGCTATCAACGTATCCAAATATTTCAATTAGAAATAGCACTGAATGATTTCTCCCAAGTGCTTTAAAGAATATTCAAAGTGTTACAAAGTCAGAATACTTTGTCTTTTCAAAGAATAGTATTTTTTTTCAAGACGATATCTGAAATAACATCATTAGCTCCATCTTCACCTCGTTCTTCATAAGCTCTCGCAAATCCCATCAGCAGGATGAGGATCAGAAAGAGTTCTCGTTAATGCTCACACTTCCCAGCTGTGGATGCAAGCATGCAACGATCCTCTTAGCCGTTCCAATTTTAACTTTAAAACCTGCATTTAGAGGGAAGAAAAAGTTACCCTAACTTGCAAAGAAAAAAGAAATTAAATAAGTAGGCTGATATGTAAACTAAAAAAAAGCACATTGTAATAAGGGTTTAGGTGGTATTAGAATATTCCCGAAGTTGGTCAAAACTTGAGGAACAAAAGCGAAAGAAGAAGAAAAGAAAAATTGGATGAAAGCGAAAAATAAAAATTTGGTTCTAAGGATACCCGTCATTTCTGGCACATGATTTGCCGTTTTTGCCGCCGTTCATCCCCAAATTAGATGGAAGCAGATTTCATAAATGCCAGGTATTACCAAGCTGTTGTGTCTCGGAAGGGGAGGCCAGAGGTCCAGCTGTCGCATACCACCAAGCCGTTACTCATTAGCACTTTGCGGCACAGCTAGGCCCAACCGCAAAACTCCTGTCACCACACTTAATTATTGCGCCCGCGAAAGCAAGGGCTGCAACGTCGTTTCTTTCCTTCACTCGGGTCTTGGGCTACTCGTCGTGTCCATGCTGCAAATGAGCTTTGTATCGATCGTAGTCATTAGGTGCTGACCTTCCCTCCCTCTTGC
The DNA here is from genome assembly GCA_038380435.1 of Ryuthela nishihirai. NCBI lineage: Eukaryota > Metazoa > Arthropoda > Arachnida > Araneae > Heptathelidae > Ryuthela > Ryuthela nishihirai. The sequence goes on along the minus strand of JAWZYU010000016.1, from coordinate 29,498,711 downwards.
TTAACCACCCTCCCGTCCCAACCGCTTTACCCTCAACTGTGAAGTGCACTAGTGTACGAACGTTGTCTCATTGGTATCAACATTACAGTGCGTAGAGAGAGGAAACGCAAAATGAAGAGTACTCAGAGAGAGGGGAAAGAGAGGGAGGTTTGAAGAAAGAGAGTGGCGTAGGTAAGGCAGACCAATCAGTTGTGGAGCTGCTGGGAACAAACCATGGATCACCGAAACGCAGAGAGAGATTTAGAAAGCCTTCGCGTCGCAATTTTCGTAGACTAACTAAATGTTGTCTGCGGCCAGGGTCTCACTAATGGACCTATAGAGGGGATAAAAAAAGCAGGAAATGTTCAAGACCGCGCCTAAACTAGTCGGAGGATGCACGTTAAGAGATCTTTTCTCCTCTCTTTTTTCTGTCTGCTTACTTTTAACTGTGAACTGAGAGGATAAAAGGAACTTGGCAGACAGACTTTAAATAAGTGGTATGTGGGAAAAATAATTCTTTTCATTTGAGCTAGACAAAATATTTTCCAGGTTCTTTAAGCGGATATTTTCTCAGGTTTGTTTTTCTTTTATCGTTGTCATTATCATTGATAAAATAATCTTTAAAGTAATTGTTACTTTGTCTGGAAAAGCCTCCGTTCGTCGGAGGGGACGTTTACGCTCTGGTGCCTTGTGCAGGAGAGCCATGTCCTGTGCACGTTAAAGAAAACGCTGGATGGCCTTGGCAGGAGGTTACCATCTGTCTCCCAGCAGCTGTCCAGTGGGTTCCCTCACCCCAATCTTCTCTGTGCCCACCTCCTTGTGACCTGGACATTAGTCCATTCTATGCGGAAAAGTGCTGTTCACAGATAAAACAACCCAAAAAGCAAATTTGTCAACTTTTATTTAAATTAAAAGGAATATATGCATAGGAAAGACAGAATTGAGGACTCTTTTGACAGGTTTTATCACTGCTAACCATGCCAAGCTACTGAATTCGAAAATGTTCATGATAATCAGGCATTAATTATATTGCGACCTCAAATCTCTGTTTAAAGCTAAAAAATTATAATTTTGAATTAAAAATGTTCTGATAACTAAGAAAAGAGAAAAAGCAGTGTTTTTGGCGACAAAAATTGAAAGATAAATATTATTATATTGATTAAATGGACATGGGTTGTTAAATGGGCACTAGTTCAATCTCAGTTAAGGGAAAGACTGAAGTGGTTGGATTGTAGTTTAAATGTTTGGATGGTTAGAGAACTAAATGGAAATTTGATTCAGAAGATTCCGGTTGTATATTTGGCAACTCAATTTTTAGTGATTCGTCAATATTTGAAGCCAACAGGACAATTATCTATGTTGCATTTATTGAACTTCATTTCTTCTCGTTATTTAGCTACTTATTTCCATTGTACCAATGTAAATAAATATGATGAATCTTATCATCAATAATGTAAAATGTATTCCTCATTTTCCAGCTGACGTGGTTAGATGGAGAAGGCAACGTGGTGTCGGATGATACTGAGTACACCACTCAGCTTCTGGGGGATGGCAAGAGAGCGAACGCAGCGCTCAAGTGGACCCTCACTCCTCGCAGGGAACACGACGGAAAAACTTTTACTTGCCGATCCGAAAATCCTGCACTAACTCAGCCTCTTCATGCTCGCATTAGTCTCGAAGTGAAATGTAAGTTTTCTTTAGTTAGTGTTTTGCGATTTTTATTCCTATAAGTCCATTCGGTAGTTCAATTTTTGCATCAGATTTGGTCATAACAAGTGCTCTTTTTTAAAGGAATTTCGTTATAACGGCAATAGACGTTCAATGAATGCATGAAACCAATAAGAAATTTCGATAAAATGACGTCGAAACGTCGGTGTGAGCAACAAACCAATTTGAAAAAACTGATTTAATAGTGGCACTCACCTTTCTATGTGCGTGCTGCGAACCATGTGTGTCATCTTCCTCGTGTGTGCGAAAAATCAATTGTAAAATGTTTCGCTGTGATGACCCCAAAATCCGTTTTATCCAAAATAAATTATAAGAAATCTCACTATAATATAAAACGCTCGGAAAATATTTTTCGAGAAATACTGTTACGGGAAAAATGAGTTTCCCCGATGAAGAGATACTCATCACCATACCGTGGGTTCGAGTTCCACATATCGGTAAAACTCATTTTTTTCCACAAAAGTATTTATTGAATTGATTTGGCAATTGATTCGTGTCACGTGACACGAAGGTTGCCAGATCACTAATTTCTAAAAAAAATCGTTGCCAGATCACTAATTTCTAAAAAAAATCGTTGCCAGATATTTTTTCTGAATTCTGTAATCAACCATAGTGTTCGTATATTTTTTGAGTGACTGTACATGCCTGCCACCGTGATGTTGGTTATTACGTTGATTTCTTCAAGGTGATGTCCGCAATTTACATTTGGCTTTACAGCCCCGCATATTGCCGTTAATCTTCTAGTAACAGTCATGAATTAAATTTAACTTTATAAGGCCATATTGGATTTCGCCTTCTAATGATGATCATATATTATGTTTACTTAAATAAGTAATATAACGAAGTACCAATACACGTAATTCTTTTTTGGTATTTTTCCATTTCTATGATTCATTTCTGATACTTTTCCATGATCTGTTTTGCAATACCCACAGGAAGTTAAGATTGAACTTATTTCGTCATATGAGTGATACTAATTCAGTAGATGCGGGAAATTTATGCATTGTAAAAGGGTAGAACACTGCATTTCTATTGGTAAGAAAGCTCTACAATATAGTTTCCGACACTTTCAGGTTATTTAAATGGAAAGTCGTTTTCAAAGCTTCCTTTGAAAATTAGCTTTTTGCAGAAAAATAACACTGAACATAAAGATCTCACTAAAATCTCTCTAAATTTCTATTTTCAATAATATTCGATTAGTACTTAGTTATTTATTTCCACATTATTTGTTTGACACTTAATAGTAGAATAATGAACATTTGACAGCAGACGCTTGACAGTCATACTAATTTGCTTCAAAAAATTAATCACTATAAATAATAACTGTAATAGTAAAATCATCCACTAAAATAAATGTCATTTCAGAAATTTGTGCATTGATTCTTTCAAATTTAATCAGTTTTGAAAAAAAAAAATATGTGGTTGGGACAAATTTAACAACAGCACCCGCTGTTGAATGTTTTAAACTTAATAAATCTTTAAATATCAATCGAGATCTAGAGAGATTTGAGTGAGACTTCGAATTTGTTTCCAGTGACACTTTCCCATGAAAAACTTAATTTCAAAGTTTGTGAGGATTTGATTGCATCTTTCCATTCAAATAACATGAAACTGTCCCAACACGCTAGAGTAATATATGCAGCTTATTTACTGCTACAGTAGAGATTTTATCAACAACTGTTTTTTAGTTGATTTTTAGTCGTAACAGCCTTTTAAACATAAATTTTGAGGCTGCTTTTCTTTTGTATTTCTGTCTGATTTTTAATTCTCTCGCAGCTAACTGGAAAAGATTGGGCAATAGGATGCTTCTGTTTTCTTCTGAACCTAATTCCTATACGACTTGTAATCAGTTCTGCTAATTCAGTTTTAAAGCCCCCTTCCGTAACTGTTTCTCGCCTCCAAGCTATTTCCCGCTCTCTGGAGAAATTGGAATCCAGATGTTCAAGAGAGGAGTCTCTTTAATTGTTTCCGATTCCCAAACGATACTTTTACCAGCTTGTTTTCGACGAAATTATCTCGGGAAATTCTTCTTTGTAGGCTAAGAAATTATTTGGAGAAGAAAAAATTTTAGTGTCGATTGACAAAGGAAATAGTTTAGTTTATCAGGGGGAGGAGGAATGCATAAAATTCTCCACTTGCATCTTCGTGTTAGATCCTGTTGTTTGTGTAGAAAGTTAAATAATCTGTTGTTTCTCTATTTAAAATTTATATTGAGTTATTTTAATTGTCTGCAGCCTTGTTTTTTATGAAATCATTCAGATATGTGCTTTAGATAAATTAATATTCTGTTTTTATATATATTTATTAAACCTATGTATTATAAAAATACAATAACAGATAAAGATGATATAAGTTGAATGTAGCAAAGATCTAAATCTAAAATATTTCATGTTCCTTTCGAAAATGGATAAATAAGATTTGAAATTTTCACAACTAAAGGATAATTCCTAACATTTTATTTAATAGAGATGAACTTATTTGAAGCTTTCTGCTCTACTCCGGATAATTGCAGTATTGTCACGGATGCCTCACAGAAAAGATACGTAGATCATACAGTACCTGAATAAAAATTAAAGATTTTCGATGCTGTGCTAATGGAATGCCAAATAAAAATATCTTGAAGAATGAACTTTTTATGAGAATGAAACTCAAAGTAAATTAAACATCTAAAATCTTAGTAGAACCTTTTTAGTGACTTCTTTCTTTTCTTTTGGCTTTTGACCACTTTTATGAGAGAGAAAAGTGAATCGAACCTAAAATAATAAATAACTTAAAAACTTTGAAGATAAGTAGAAGTCTTACCTTTAATAATGAATCCAAACATAATTATTCGCTTTAACTTTGATCTGTTGTTTGATGCTTTTTCGTTTGTTCTTTTACTATCTAATTTATTCCTAAATAACATCCTTTACTATATAATTACTTAGTCTATCTAAATCTTAAATTTCCAAAATATTTGATTGCTTAGTCTATCTAAATTTAAAATATATAAATTCTCTAATCCTTTACTATAAATTACTTAATTTATCTAAATCATAAATTTCGGCAATATTCGTTTCAGTTTCTTTAAGAGTTATGGCAATTGGAATATTTGACAACGGCGTCAAATTTTCACTCCCTATTAAAAAAGTTCGCCAAAATTGACTAAAACTGAAAGAATTATTAGATGCAATTTTAAATATAATTATTTTAGAAACTAATTGTTACTTGTATTTCGATCCGTTTTCATTTTTTTATATAAATTCTTATGGCCAGCAACTTTTGCTGTTAATTATTCTAGCTCTCATAACTCTTTAAATCAATGTTTCCCAACCTTTTTATCTTTCTTACTTTATTATAATAACCGAAATTTCTATTTATTTAAACAGAAACACATATTAAATTATACATCTTATTAAAAAATTAAAATATAAAAATTTAAAAAGTACTGAATTGCAAATTATTAAATATTATTATTGTTTTTCGTAAATTTTCTCAGCACACATGAACCTCAGATGTGACACACCGGTTGGGAATCACTGCTTTAAATACTGAATGAATATTGTCGAAATTCAAGGCTTGAAGACTTCATTAAAATCTATATATTCATTTACAACCCCATAAAAAATTCATTATTTAAAATATTGAGTTTCTAACTTGGTTTGCTATTGATGTAACATAGGAATTTTTCAATATTTTGGTTTAGAGAGATGCATTTAGATTGTAAATACTTTAAGACTTGTTGCTGGAAAAGAATTTCAAACTTTGTTCATAACTAAGTAAAACTTTCTCTGTGTAACTAACGACCCACTTAAAATCCATTTTTCAAACTGAATTCAAAACAATCCTAAAACTCTCTACTCTTGTTTTTGAAGAAAAGTTTGAGTATCATTCTCACTTCAGCGTTTATTGAACCTAGGCGGAATATTAAACAAACTCGAAACGGGGAATTGAGATACAAATGATTTCTTTCGTTAATTTTGGCTTTTGGCTATTTACGTGGGAAAGAAAATAAAATTGAAGCTTTACCTTCAGTAATAAATAACGTAAACATTGGAAGTAAGTCGAAGTCTTTAATAATAACTCAAAACTTAATTATTCACTTTAGCTTCAGTGTGTTATTAGATGTTTTTGGGTTTGTTCCTTTAATTTGCCTGTTTCTACAATTCCTTGCTTAAATCTCAGCCTTGGGCACTTTTAGAAAAGATTAAACCCATCGTTAGATTGTAATGTTGAGACGATAAGTCTCAAGCAACTAAAGAAATCTTTTGGAACGAAGTATCGATGCAAACAGGGATTATTTATTTTATAGAACAACAAGGCCATTCATGCGTTAGCATATGAAATATATTACTTGCCCGCACACAATATGTGGGAAATAGGAAAATAAGAAATCTATTTGTTTTTGTCAAAGTAAAAATTAGAAAACTACAGGAAAGTGTGGCCAGCTTCAAAATGATGATTGAAATTGTCAGTTGTCCTTCTGAGCGTATGCTTATCAACAGAATATAATGGCATTAACTTCGAATTAATAATTACTGACTGCCGAAACCTTTGACTTATCACTCTCTAAATACCAATAAACATCTTATAGATATAAAGATATGCACTGCCCTACCAAAATATTGGAGAATTTCACATTCTCAATGAAAATCATTCGAAAGTCTATAACTTCTAAAATATACATTTAAAGTGAAACTGTGACTGAAGATGAAAATCGTAATCATGTCTATTTAAATCTCGATTTTCAACAATATTCGTTCAGCATTTAAAATATTATGGAAATTAGCTATTTTGCAATAGCAATGCATTGTAAGAATTTTGCTCAGAAATTACACCCATACATAATCCTCAAGCAGCCATCAGCTATGGAGACTATGCAGTTTAGTTCTCTAAATATGTCTGCCCTGAGCTACAGCTGCTGCATTTGGCCATTATAAGGCAATTCTAACGAGGTCTTGTTTTATATTGTCTGCTCACCGCATCCTAGGTCTTCCCCACTTTTTGAGGCCTTCAGGCACACTCTTTATAACCCTATTCACTAACCTATAGTTATACATACGGGCAACACGTCCAAACCAGCGCAGTCTCTCTCTCTCTGCACAATATGCTGCTCAAAGGAGATTGCCGACTCCTTCACTTAACCTCATTACTTACAAGGTCAAACCACCTAATGCCCAAGACATTTCACAGACATCTAGAATTAAAAGCATCAACTTTCCTGGTATCTTGTGAACAAAGAGTCCACGTTTCGCTATCAAAGCTAACTTTAGAAAAGAAAAAACTATCGCATAACCATTGCCTATTTTTCCGCATCTCCATAGATTCTTAAAAGTCTCAGCAGCAATCCTATTCTTCTGTTTATCTCATGCCGTACATCACCATTAACTTAATAATAAGTATTGTTACAAAACATTTAATAAAATAAATGCACGTTTTCGAAATTTGCGGAATGATTATAAGTGACTCATCAAACAAGATAATATATTGTTAAATATTCTAGCCTCCATAACTCTTAAAAAATGCTGAAAAACATCGTTGAAAATAGAGATTTAAATATATTTGATTATGCTCTTTATCTTCAATCACATCTTTCCAATAAATGCATATTTCAGAAGTAATAGAACTTCGAAGTTAGATTCCCAATGACAGTGGTATATGTAGTGTGAATATCGGGTAATTTTCAGTATTCCTTGTTGTTCGATGAAAGCATAGAGATCTTTGTGGTAACGTCAATACCGAAAATAATGAGACCACTGTGCTCAAAAGCATTACCTAAGATTTAAGGAGTTAAGCATCCTAATCAGAAACACAGAAGAATATCTTTTGTTCGGAGAAGAGTAGTAAGCAACGCGATGATCTATCCATGTTTAATAAAAGAGACATAAGAAAAAAAAATCATCTTTAGCTGTTAACATTTGGCCCTAAAGCTGCATTTAATTTATATCTAGTAACAAAATTTTCGGACTTTAATTACTGCAATGCTTTAAAAAAGAGAGATAAAAAAGATTATAGAGAATATATTTTTGTTTACTGGAAAATCGCAATTACATAGTAGAGTATGTTTTACTTGTTGGGTCTTAAGTTTCATAACAAGTCATCAGTCATCGGCCAAGTCACCCATTTAACTTTCAACCATCTTCGTCTTCAACACCTCACTGCTATCAAAGACTTTGGATGAGGAAGAGGAAACGAGGGAGAGGAAGTATAGTCTGGGGGAGGGAGGGAAGGAGGAGGATGCTGGCTTTGTGACGGAATCTTTTAGAGCCGCGTTAGAAAGCCAGAAAAATTGTTCTCTTTCTTAAAACTAGAGACTCCACTTCTTAATGCCGACCAGAAATTGATGTTCTTTTGGTAACAGTGATGTCGTTGGCGGCAAATCCGTGCGCGCCAAGGGGCGATGGATCGCCAGAGCAGGGCCTCTCACTGAGATACCGTGCTCCCGCTCCCTCCCTGGCTTCTAACCGTTTCCACTGGCCGTCGGGCTAGCAGCGCCCTAACAAAAGTGTAAGGGGATTTGGCCGATCTCTGAATAGATGGGGCCCGTGTCACATTAGCCGCAAGCTAAGCGAGATTGATGGCTCTTCCAGATCCACCTGAAATCACCCTCAAGGTGAGCGCAGACAAGATCACCGAGCTCGATAACGTGAGGTTCACGTGCGAGGCCGTGGCCAACCCTGCTGACGTCATCTACAAGTGGTATAGGTGAGTAAGAATCGTTATTTGTTTTGTTCATTGTTTTTTAACCAATTCCTTTTTCATAGTTTCTTCTCTTATCCTATCCCTTAACTAGACTCGCAAGTATTATTCTTACTACTAGTGACCCTGTTCATCCTTTTTTCCTTTAATCCTTTTTCCTTTGCACCATTTTCTTTAACCACATTCTCTTTTTTTCTCACAGTTCATTTACACCGCAATTTGTTCATTCTTTTTCTCTTTTCTCCTCCTCATTCTTCTTTTTCCTTTACAATCATAATAACTTCTTATTGCATCATTTCCTCATTGTTGACCTTTTTTCACCCTCTATAATTCTTCTTTATCCACCGTGAAGTTTTTTCACACTCTCCTTTCTCTCTCTCTCTTTCCATTATTTTGCTCTGTATTTTCTCTCAGTTTTCATTTTCGTTTTTCATTCTCTATTCCATCTTTCATTGCGATTTTTTCCCTTTTTACCACCGAATTTTGTCTGCTTCAATAGCTAATTTCCATCTATTCTTTTTCCTTGAGGAGAAAGTTGGCTCAATCGGTACGAGCCAGACTCGTAATCTGCAGTTTCAAAGTTCGAGTCCCACGTGTGCCAGATCGAGATTTATCTCCGCTAAACCCCCACCCCTTCCCTCGGTCATAAAGGGGACACCGATGGGCTTGGAAAGGTTTCCCTGCGTCGGATGGGATGTTACGCCATGGCACCGTGTGTAGAAAAAGCCATACGCTTTGAAGACTGAACACGACAGAGATGGCCTTGACAGGAGATTTACCTCTGTCTCCTAAATATGAAACCTTTCCACATTATTAAACTCACTTCTTACCCACTACGAACTTTGAGATTTATATCAGCTCATTCAGCCCATTGTGTGCATAAAAGGGATATTCAGAGGGAAAATACCCATCAGAAGTTCGGTTTCTTTGTGTTTTACTCATTTAATGGCTAAACAACGCCACTCAGGACGGAAAAACACAATTCAAATAACCTCTATTACTTTTTCTAATTCTTTTTTCTCTTTACTAATCAGCCACCATTTTTTCTTTATCGTCTTAGCAGAAAATATGTCAAATAACATTTTTAGTATTTTATCAATTTTCTTTTTATGTTAACCACTAATCATCATATTTTATTTCAGTTAGAATAGTATGAACTTCTACTGTTTTCTTTTAGTGATTAAGCAGTTATTCCTGCTCATTTTTGTCTCAAATTTAGCTTTCCCTAAAAAAAAACCTATGAAAGCAACATATTCAATTTTTTATATTATTCATTTGCATTATATATCTGTAAAAAATACTACAAAACTGTAACATGCTCGAATAAGAGTAAATCATAACATGAAATAATAATTAAGTTGAATAATAGACACTCACAGTTAAATACCTGTAAGTGATATACATACATTGAATAAGCATAGAGGAAAAATTGTCATTAGCCGGGTGGGATACGAACCCACGATCTCCCTATAACTTTTCAGGTGCTCTGACTGCTGATCTACCACTCGCCAATCAGCGATGAGCAGGTAGCTCAGAGGTCAGAGCACTTGACATGTTATCTGGAGATCGTGGGGTTCGAATCCCACCCTGCCAATGACAGTTTTTCTTCTGTACTTATTCAACAATTAAGCTACTGATCAGTTATTTCTTGTATTTTTAATTTCGTCCTGTTTTTTTTTTAATTACTTAATATTGCAATAGTGTAAGCGAAAAATCAAATTTTCTTTATGTTCATAATTCATTTTACCAAGTGTTGAGGAAGTTTTCGAAAAATAAAACTTTAAAAAAACATTAATTACCACCAGAATACGCTTTGGTCTGCTAGTGACAGTCATTTTATAAAGTAGCTAGTGACAGTCATTTATTAAAGTGTAGGATAATTCACTACGTATAAGTTTCAAGGTTTCGCTAATATTTCATTTATTTACAAACCAATTTCCTTGAAATTTGGCTATAACAGATTTAAATACAAACTAAACATAATTACATCATAGGCTAAAGTGGTCTTCCTGGGAATCTAAACATAATTGTACTCAATCTTCCTTTAATTCGAAAGTTCAGTGTCGCTCGTCTTCTAGAATATCCCAATCTCTTGGTTAATCTTAACAGTAAGATCATCGAAGAGGCAAAATTTTTTATTGTATCATTTCTCTCAGTTTCTTGTATAATCACAACGTAGAGAGAGGCTACCACAAAAACCCTCGAGGACACTCTACCTAGTGAATCACCCTGCATATTTTGAAACCAGCGTGTTATATTTCACTCCTTGTTATGAATGTTGTTAAACTAAACTTTATCTCTGACTAAAATTGATAAAATACCAAAGCTTTTACTTTCAGGTATTTCTTATCATTTGGTGCATTGCCTACCGTATATCTTCATTGCTAGTTACATTTTTTTTTATTTTACTGAAAGGGAGAAATAAACATTATCCCTTTTGGTTCATCAAAATGATTTAACTGCAGAGGGAGTAGTTCATAACACTCCTCTGTGAAATGGAAGAACAAACCTTATCGCATCTTCCACCAACAGTTTATAAAAAAACTTGAGTAAAAAAATATATCCCCTTAGTTTTAAACCTTCTTTTATATCATAGTACTTTCAAAACAAAGGTGCTAAGTGGCATCACCAGATAATTTAGATATAGCCACCAGAATATTTCAATAATTGAAATAAAATATTTTTAATTAAATTTAATATTTATTATAAATTCTCTACAGAAAGAACATTTTCAAACACGTATAAATACCCCCTCAAGCAGCTGCTTGCCACAGAGGTCTAACAGGAGCCTACCAGGTTAATACACCACAGAAGAAAGATCTGTGAGGAAGACGAGACCTCAGCAAAAGGACAATACAAACATTCATGTCTTAACCTGGACTCAAAACAGGTCTCTTTGATTTAACTTTAGTTAACTTTTCGTAATGTGGCAATAGAACATTTCCGTGGCTGCATTACCGGCCACGAGAAAGTATCGCCTGGAATCACTGTTCCAAAACCCAATTAAAACACACTCCTGTTATTACCATAAAACAAGAAATTGTGTTCAAGTCATAAAGATCACGTTTGTGTGTAAAGAGCATTACTAAGTTTTAAACCTTTTTACCAGTAGCAAGCCACTTGACGTTCATTAAGGGATCCATCAGTAACCTCTGACCTTTTTCTCTCCCACCCTCTAGGAACGAAGAGGTGATTGTGGGCGACCACACTACGACCTACATCATCTCGCGGGTGACACGTGATTACAACAAGGACACCATCAGCTGTGAAGTGAGCAACGCCGTGGGAACCACCAAGTCCACCCACACTTTAAACGTTCTGTGTAAGTACCAGATTGTGCGAACTAGGACAGCAGTTGTTGATTTAGCAAACCACTGTTCGAGTCATGCTGTTCTGTGTTTCATACTTAAGATAGTATTTATCATTGTTAACTGCAAATGATTCAAAGAAAGCCGAGATTTGATACTTAAGAGTCGGTTTTTAATATAGCGGTTTCTTTATCAATATGAAGTTTGGATTGGATTGCCTTTCCTTTTATTAGGGCTAGGAAACACTTATTGCAAGATCATTATTAACAGTCAAAAAACACTTTATTAGTCATCTATCAGCTAATTATTGTCTTTGCATAGTCTTTTTAAATTTTCTTAATTTCTCATTACTACCTACAACTAAGCTTTATATATTATTATAGAGGCAAGTTGATATTTCAGCCATGAAGAGTATATTTTTGTACTTTGTTTAACATTTTTTTTACTATTTTTTTTTACTAATTAGTGACAAAATATTCTTGAAACCCTTTGAACAGGAGAGCTAGCACTGATGATAACATGCAAGGATTCCAACATAACAGAAACATTTAAAGACGCAATTAAAAAACTCATTAATTATTTAAGTTCTTCTAGCTGAGTTTTGTTCTTAATTTATTAAATAGCTGTACTATGGTTTAAGGACTGAAAAATAAAATTCGCTCTATTTGATTCTAAAAAGATATTTATTGAATTTAGCTGGATAGACTGACGTTTTAAATGTTGTGTGTTAAAAAATGGTTACAGAGAAACCGAATAACACTTGAGACACACCCTGACTTTTCGTGTTATATTATTCCTTTCCATTTTCCAGTTAAGGTACAGCCCTAGACTTTGGAACACTGTAACAAAAGCAGCATTTTTCATAGCTCACAAGGATCTATTAGTGTGAAACTTAATACTGTAGTCAACTGATGGCCATTTCAACTTTTATTATGTTTTTAATAACTGCCTAACAATATTTCTTATATGTTTTGATATCTGAATTGTATATTTTATATGAAAAAGAAACTTTTTTGCATGAAAAGGAGTTTTAGGCAAAACAGTTTACTTTTTTTCAGTACTCTCTATAGCAAGTCTGCTTGTAACCAGATATCCCCAGGTTCGACTCCCACTCTACAGCTGCGCTGAAACTTTGCCTACTGACCCCTGCCATGCTCTCAGTAAGAAAGGGAGAATTAATGGGCTTGAAAAAGCCATCTTTCGTCGATGTGCAAAGTGCAAGTGAGCCATACCCCATGCATGCACTTTAAAGAACACAATGAATGACCTCGAGAGACAGATGGTCTTCACAAATGAAGACCATCTGTCTTCTAAGTTGTCCAATGGGTCCGTTTCCCTATTCAACTCTAGCACCTTGAGATCCTTGTGATCTGGCCATTCCATAAATCGTAATGAACAGAACTAAGATATGCAAAACTATTTAAATGAGTTAATACGATCATGTCTTTGAAAGAGATAAATCAACTCTATCTTCTTCCCCTGGATAACCTGGATTACGCCATGTTTTAACCTCGCCCACCATGCGAAGCGGAAAGGAGATCTCTGCCGTACACGGTGGCTGACACAACGATGATTATAATGTAGTAGATTTGATAATTAACGACTGTAACATCCGCGGAATAAAATATTTCATAATGGATATCATTCAGTTTTGATTCTTAGCACGTGTAGTGTGGCCAAGTCATCCATTGTACTTTTCGGAGGCAACATTTCATCTTTCCAATATTCGGACTTTTCAAAATTATGCTCGAGTTACAAAACTCGATGGACATTTCTCCAATGGACATATTTTTAAACTGGATCCCGCCCCCATTTTTTTTTACCAGGGTGTGTCTCAATTATGGAACGTAGTGAATAACCCATGCCAACCTAATTAATGATGTTTGTCCATGAAATGAATCATCTGAAGAGTCTAAAAATGAGACATAAATTTCCCACAAGATTGAATTGCTTTTTAAAAACGATTGTTGTTTGGGTTGTTTTACCTCTGAGCAGCACTTTTTTTGGCACACAATTGGCTAAATTGCCAGATTACAAAGGCTCAGAGAAAGTTTGGGAAGAGGACCCACTTTACAGTTTTTAGGAGACAGATGGGAAGCCTCCCGTCAAGGTCATCTGGCCTGTTCTTTAATGTGCTCAAGGTATGGCTTTCCTGCATACGGCAGCATGGTCTTGTGTCCTATCCGATGGATGGTGGTCTTTTCAAGCCCATCGATGTCCCTTTTCTGTCCGAGGAAAGGGTAGAGACTTAGCGGAGATAAATCTCAAAGTTGGCACAGGTCCGACTCGAACCTGGGAACTGCAGATTAGAAGCCTGGCGCGCTACCTACTGAGCCATTCATTCATTCATTAAACGTTAGTACAATGGGAGTTCCTTATTCAGACTTTCTCAATTAAAATCCTACCTACTGAGCCAGCACCAGCCCCATTTTAAAAAGGAAGTGCAAGTTCAGTTAGTAAGTGTAAACCAGTGGCAGAGTGGAAGATTATGAGACTGCGCAGTGATTCTTTCGACAATTCTCATAGATCACTACTTGATTCATGTGACTGCCAAGCGACTGACCTATTTGTTGTTTCACACGTGACTGATAGATCATTGATCCATGAGAACTTCCTTTTGGAACTGCTTCGCCACTGGATGATATACAAAAGAAACAATCACTATATTCATTTTACTCTGTCATCAATGTTGAGAAAAAAGAAACTAATATATATCCCCTTTATGAGACACACACTGTCCTATCGAAATATTACAAAAGTCTATATTCTATCAATGGAAATATAACTTCGAAGCTTTATAACTTCTAAAATATGCGTTTAATGGAAAAATGTGACGGAGATAAATTAAAAATCGTGTCCAAATCTATTTAAATCACGATTTTCAACGCTGTACATTCAATTTGTAAAGAGTTATGGAAGCTGGAATAGTTAAAAATAAGATTTTTTTGTTTTGTAAAAATCATTCATAAGTCTCTAATATTGAAATAAGCGTTACGGAAACTACAAAAATATATATTTCTTTTATTAAATGGTTTGAAACAATACTTATTACTCAAGTTTTAATAAATTTCTGTGGTTAATTTTACTGTTGTGAAATTTTATAGCTTCAATAACTTTAAATATTGGACGAATATTGTTAACAATCGAGATTTAAATAGATTTGATTATGATCTTTAATCTGTCTTCAGTCACATTTTTCCATTGAATACATATTTTAGAAATATTGAACTTCGAAGTTAGATCCCCATTCACATAAGATAGAAATTCTCTAACATTTTAGTTGGGTTGGGTTGGGTTATTTTTACCTCTGAACAGCGTTTTTTTAACATTTTAGTTGGGTTGGGTTGGGTTATTTTTTCCTCTGAACAGCGTTTTTTTAACATTTTAGTTGGGTTGGGTTGGGTTATTTTTACCTCTGAACAGCACTTTTTTGCACACCATGGGCTAAATGGCCAGGTCACATGGACCCCGAAGGCTCAGAGAAGGTTCGGGGAGGGGACCCACTGGAACAGCTGTTGGGAGACAGATGGTAGCCTCCCATCAAGGCCATCCAGCGTGTTCTTTAACGTGCACGGCTTAACGTCCCATCCGACGGACGGCGGCCTTTCCAAGCCCATCGGTGTCCCTTATTGACCGTGGGCAAGGGCGGGGAGTTTTGCGAAACACTTTAGTAAGGAAGTGTATATTTATTAGGACCCGTGATGCTTAACTTTTACCATATACTGTACTAATTCGATTACCTGGTTTCATAATTTACTTCATTTAAAGTGAAGTTAAGTGTTAAAATTAAGTGCAGCGAAAACATATGATAGCACCTAATTAATATTGCGAATTATTATTGTTTCTTTTTTTCTCAATTACCCTCATTCTGAAAAACGTTCGTGTTGTTTATTCATTGTTATAATCCTTATCAACTAATTGATTGAAATAAAGTGCTAATAAAAGCTTTCTCTTATTCGATTTCCAGATGGACCGATTTTCAAATCGACCATTGAAACCGTGGCAGCAGACGTGGATTCCGAAGTCCAGCTATCTTGCGATGTTGAAGGCAATCCTCTCCCTGATACGAAATGGACCTTTGAAGGATCTGACCAAGTTCTGAGTACAGATTCGCACCTAGTCATCTCACAGCTCACCCAAAAAAATGCAGGAAGGTATACATGCCAAGCCACGGTAGCAGGATTCGCAGAAATCTCAACCGATGTCCTCGTTTTTATTAAAGGTAAGTGGTATCGAAGAGGGTGAAAATATTTACATTGTTTTGCCGTCCCGTGGCCGAGTTAGCGCACTTGGCTACTGATCTAAGGGACCTGGGTTCGAGCCCCGGGTAAGGCATGGATGTATGTGTCGTTTTTCTGCTGAGGTCCTGTCATACCTCTATGGTAAGCAGCTGCTTGAGGGGGTATTTATTTATTTTTTTATTTAATGATGACCTTTTTCCTTTATCTAATGTATATGAAGAAGAGTATTTTGTGTTTGTCCATCTGTCCATTTATGCACTCAGCCCCCTAATGAGCTATGTGAGAATCTAAAGTCAATCAAAACCAGTGTGGAACTGGTTGAATTCTCGAAATTCCCATAGCTTTAATATTATCGGGGTGAACTCGATGTGAATGAGTTGAATTCCCATCACCTTAGTATTAGCGGTTACTGAAAATAATTGTTGCTATGAATAAATTAAAAGAAAAGGAACAATCCAATTAATTCCTTTCTTCTTTAGCGTGATAAAGCCATTATTTCAGAAAACGGTAACTAAATATTTTAAAACAGGAGCGGAACATGGCATTTTTCCAACATCGAGTAAATCGGCTGATGAAAAATATGCTTGTGAACATGCGAGTGGCGTTTAACTAGTAAATTATCGATTTTTCGAATTCCGTTCATTTTATTATAGAAAAACGAAACATTAATTATTGAAAAAACACGAACTGCTTTATTATTTATTGTGCTCTTCATGATATCAAAACGATAAAAATCAAATGCAAAAAAAAATTTAGCAGAAATACTAGCGAATTACTCAAAAAATAAATAACTTTAGTGCAATGAGCAAAATAATTTATTATCTCTTCGTGTCACGTGACACGAAGGTTGCCAGATCACTAATTTATAAAAAAAAATCGTTGCTAGATATTTTTTCTGAATTCTATAATCAACAATAGTGTTCGGATATTTTTTTTGAGCGACTGTACAAGAGAGCTCTGCAAATTTAAAAACACTGGATGGTTATGATTAGAAACTTATCTTGTTGATAATATTTTCCTAGCAATTTCTGAGGTCTTGGGGGTCCTTGTGACATGGCCATTAAGCCCACTACGCGAAAAAAAAAGTGCCCTTCAGAGGTGAAACAACATTGCCTTAAAATTAGAAAATTATACTAATTAAAAAATTTGACGCATTTTCTATTCCTCAATTCAATCGTGAAAAATCGTTCCCCTATTACATTTTTATCTCGTTAAGCAAAACTTGGTAGTGAAATAGCTAATAATCTGTTTCCAGTATTCTTTAAATTATGCACTAATAGTAAGATGTTAGTTAATATGTAAATGATTTTGCTGCTTTATATAATAACATGTTAGTAAGTAAATAATTATTAAGTAGATATTAAGCATATTACAGATGAGATGAAAAATATTAATGTAAGTAACTAAAAATTGAAATATGCCCTTAATGTAGAGAAATCTTAAACATTATCTCAATTCCCTATGAAAAAAATATCCATATGGAAACGCCAAAAATTACACCATTCCATTATCATATAATAGATTAAGATTTGTTTTACCTCTCTGAGCTGTATTTTCTTTTCACACAGTGGGTTGGGTTGTTTTACCTCTGAGGGAATTTTTTGCACAGAATTTGTTAAATGTACAGGTCACAAGGACCCCAAGGGCTCAGAGAAGTTTTGGGGGAAAGGGACCGACTGGACAGTTGTTATGAGATAGATGGTAGCCTTCCGTCAAGGCCATCCAACGTGTTATTTAACGAACACAGGTTATGGCCCTTTTGCACACGGGACCATGGTTTGCTCGTAGCACGCGGGACCATGGTTTTACGTCCCATCCTACCGACGATAACCTTTCCAAGCCACAGATATCTCTTTTATTACCGAGGGTAGAACGTAGGTTTAGAGGAGATAAATCCAACGCTGGCCCAGGTGAGACTCGAACCTGGGCACTTTAGATTATGTGTCTGGAGCACTCCCACTGATCAACTCCTCCACAATGTTTACTGCAGCAACTAAAGAGACATTGAACTCTGTTAAGTTCTTGCAATTCTCTCCATCAGTAGAACTTAAAAAAAACATTCACAAATTCACAAATCAAGCCAACACAAACAAAATCGCATTTAATTTCCTATTGGTATCTGATAAAAGAAGAAGAAGCAATAAACTATCGAAAAAAGATGCGGAAAACAGACTTCATGTTGCCATGGTGTGTTCCAGAATGCCCAGTGTTAGTACACATCTGCACCCACAGCAAGACACAGGAAACAGATGTAAGTGTTACTGATAAAAGCGGTTTCTTCTTTCACCGAAAACAAAGAGGTCTTTGGCCGAACAACCTTGATAACTCAAAGGGGCTGTCATTCAGTTTACAAAGCAGCGGTCTCAATTGTAGTGTCAAATGTTTTACTTCTTGCAACTCTCCCCTAATGCAACTTAAGAGTTAACTTTTTAATTTCGCCAGTCTTAAGTTTTTTCACTGAGGTCACGCTTTCAGTTAGAAAGAATATGTGAAGGGCGAATGAACACAGCAAAGAGAAAAAATGATCTGCATTTGAGAGCAGACAACGAGTTGATTATCAAAGGTTCTAACTGCTAAGATATTAAATCATCGCTATAAGAAAAAGATACTGAGGGATTTAGATGCGAATGACTTCAAGAGCTACGCAGAATTGCTTACCGTATATAAACCTCCTTTTTTCAAAGGTGTATTTATTTTTTCGTTTATAAACGATCTCTCCTCTGCTGGATTTAGATTGAAATGGATTGTTTTTCCTATGAGAGTCACTTTTCTGCAAATTGTGCTAAATGGCCAGTTCAGAAGAACACCAAAGGTTCAGAGGTGGATGAAGTAAGGGAACTTACCAGACAGCTGTAGGAAGTAGATGGAAGCCACCCATCAAGATGGGGGTGGCTCAGTCGGTAGCGCGCCAGGCTCGTAATCTGTAATTCCCAGGTTCGAGTCCCAGCTGGGTCAGCGTTGAGATTTATCTCCGCAAAATTCCCCGACCTGCCCACGGTCAGTAGGAGACACCCATGGACTTGGAAAGTCCGTCGGATGGGACGTTAAGCCGTGGCCCCGTGTGCGGGAGAGCCATACCCTGTGCACCTTAAAGAACACGCTGGATGGTCTTGACGGGAGGCTACCATCTGTCTCCCAACAGCTGTTCCAGTGGGTCCCCTCCCCCAACTTTCTCTGAGCCTTCGGGGTCCTTGTGGGCTGGCCATTTAGCCCATGGTGTGCAAAAAAGTGCCGCTCAGAGGTAAAACAACCCAACCAATCAAGATACTTGGCGTGTTCTTTAACGTCCACAAGGTATGACTCCATGCACACAAGGCCACGGCATTCGAAGGTTAACGGTATTTCATTGCCCATTGATGTCCCTTTTCTCGCTGGGGACAGAGCGGGATTTAGTACGTAGGCACTATCAGTACTGTATCGGTACTGTACAGTCGCTCAAAAAAGTATTCGAAGACTATGGTTGATTAAAGAATTCATAAAAAAATCTGGCAAAGATTTTTTTTAGAAATTAGTGATCTGGCAACCTTCGTGTCACGTGACACAAAGGTTGCCAGATCACTAATTTAAAAACAAAATCGTTGTCAGATATTTTTTATGAATTCTTTAATCAACCATAGTCTTCGGATACTTTTTTGAGCGACTGTACCTGTATTGAAATTTAATAACAACCCCCCCCCCTATCTCTCCTTCCCCAGAATTCATTCAAATGACAACCCCTACCAACCAAACCAATTCAGAAAATTTATTAACTATTTAAACTGAAATTGGAACGAGGGAACACTTGCTTTTGATTTACCAATTATTATCGCAGTTCAGTTTCAGATAGTTATTTCTATTTTAGTCATTTCATATTTCACATATTTTTTTTATATTTCCGTATTTAATACAAGTTAATATTAAGTAGTTTCAGTTTTCGTACATAACGCGGAAGCTGATTTCGTAGTCTATAACATCAAGCTAAGGAACTGATTTCCGGGTCGTTATTCATGGAGTACAACGTCCTTTTATCATTCATCATTGAATTGAAAAACATCACAGGTATTGGGAGGTACTTCCTCAGGCTTTCCCATATATCATTCATCATGCTTATCTGATGTTAATAAATAAATTGCTCACAAAACTCGCCTATGTTCAAACCACGTGATAGAAACCGAAATCTTGGGAAACCTTCTTGTTACTTCAATATTAAGAGAATGATTTCGCAAATTGTTAACTTAAAAGTCTTTGAGACATAAATTTATATATGAATTTTAATTACCTTAATTTATAATGAAGATATTTATTACATTGATTTACCAAGTGAAATAACGTTACATCAGTGTATAGTTCTACAATAGATATTAATAAAGTATTATCTAATAATTTTTTCTTTTCTCTCCTCACATGATTATTTGTGAGACTAAATTCTGCATTTCATTGGTTAAATCACTGTCATCATTTACGACCCATTCTAGTGTTCTGCCGACGCTAAATTGAATAGTAAAACACACTTTCCATTTACTTATTCTATTCTTATTACACTGCTGGCCATTAAAACTGCAACACCAGGAAAGACAAGAGATATCAAAGCCATATTTAGTGAATACATAGCTTATGTTGGAAGGATCAAATGATTACAATGCAACTCTGTTAGACTTGTGGAATACAAAGAAATCAGTATCTTCTGTAGTCACCATGAGCGGCAATAACCGCTGCTACACGGTCTGGCATTGAGTGGATGAGACGTCGCATGGGTGTTTCGGGAATGTTAGTCCATGCAGTTTCGATACGTAGCCAAAGTTCATCTGTTGTAACAGCATGCTACAATGCAGATGCTGGTGCCTGGTGTGCTAGTCGTTGTGAGATCATGGACCAGACATGCTCAATTGGGGACAGATCCGGTGAACGCTCAGGCCAAGGTAGAAGTGTCATATGGTGGTTATCCAGAAATTGTTGAATGATGCATGCCACATCTGTCGGGCATTGTTCTGTTGGTAAATGACACCAGAGAGCCCCTGAAGATAAGTTACGACCACAGGCTCTAATACCTCAGTGGTGTAATGCTGGCTGTTCAAAGTACCGGTAATGCATACGAGGCGCATGTGTGAGTGGAGTCCAATGGCAACCCCATACCATAACATCAGGGGTCGGACCTGTATGGCGCTGCATCATGCATATCTCACTGAGCCTGTCGCCGTGGTACCACCAGATGAGGATTCGTCCATCTTGGTGCTGCATACTGAAGCGGGATTTGTCTGAAAAGAAGATGCGATGCCATTCGCACATCCATGCACAACGTTCTTGGCACCATTGCAGTTCCAAACACCTGTGTTGTAGAGTCAATGGTAGCTGAAGCAATGGCCACCTAGCAAAGATGCCCCAATGCTGCAGACGACGTCGAACCATATGTGCGGACACTCGTTGATGTGCAACACACCCTAACTGTTGAGCTAAGTTGTTTGATGTGACTGTACGATCATTCAAAGCCATGCGCACGAGATGTCTGTCCTCTCGTTCGTCTGTGTGACAGGGCCGTTGAGATCCATCACGTCGGTGAGTTCGTTCCTCCTCTACCCACTGACGCCATATTCTCATCACTGTAGCATCATTCCGTCCAATCCGAGCACCGATGTTTCGATACGATAATCCGCCTTCCTGTAATCCCACAATTCTCCCTCGATCAAAGTCGGAAACCTGGTCATATGGATGCCGTGTTCATTGACGGGGCATACTTGATCTTTTAGTGCGCAAGAACTGCGAGCAAGCACATTTCCAGTGCTTTACACCGGCTCTTTGTAATCTCTTATTATACCACTTCCAGGGGACGTTACTGTCACACATGATGTGCGTATGTGCTGCGCTTTGAATCATTTACATGTTCTCCCACGAACTACCTATCGTGAATATTTCGGTACAATATGATGAGTTTTTCCTGGTGTTGCAATTTTAATAGCCAGCAGTGTATTTCTTCCTTCGTAGGTCATATATTTAACCCACCATTGTAACTCACATCATCAATGTTTATCTTCCGCATTGAACCTTAGAAAGATTAGTTTTGATGACTTCTTTTGATATGACCAAGTCTTCTAGTCTTCGATAATGTCTAACAGAGGATTTATTCTATCCAATAGTGATATAAATCATTTTTTTAATTATTAATTAAAAATTTAGTTGGAGATAAACCAAGTATGAATGTAAGGAAAGTAATTTTTGCAAAACATCAGTTTATATAGCATCAGTATGGCACTACGACAAAATGATATCTCAAGTCATTTGCACCCTTATCTAAATATGAGATTCTTCTTTTCACCGAATGGCTAAAGGCAAGATTTGGAGTTGCACTAAATTAAACAGCTGCCGATAGTGATTCCCGGTATCGAAATTCAATCCTATCTCTGTCAGAACTGAAAAGCCTAAGATGATTTTTCCTTTAAGTAATGATTCTCAGTCTACAGGTTCCATCAGTACTAAAAACGACTTAGCTCGCAACTGGTGGGACGGGGAGGGGAGGGAGGGGAATCAGGAGCTCGGTCAGTAGCGAGCTAGGCTCACAATCTTCAGTTCCCAAGTTCGAGTTCCACCTGGGCCAGGTTTGAGATTTATCTTCGCTAAAAACCCTGCCCTTGGTCAATAGAGGACACCGATGGACTAGGAAAGGCCGCCGTCCATCGGATGGGTCGTTACGCCGTGGTTCCGTGTGAGGAAGAGCCATAATATATGCGCTTTAAGGAATACACTGGATGGTCTTCACCATCTGTCTCCTAACAGGGTCCCCTTCTTCCAACATTCTATGAGCCATCGGGTTCTTCTGACCTTGCCATTTAGACCACTGTGGGTAAAAAAGTGCAGCTCCAAGATAAAATAACCCAACCCACAAATAGTAATTTCATGGTTGAAAGTTTTGTGAAACATTCCCTCAGACTTTTATTTCAGACGCTGTCTACATCCATTATAATTTTTAATCAGAGTAACTTGTGAAATTATATTCTGTATTCCACGACAAATTATTACATGCATGCGCTTCATTAGAATTATTTTTAATACTTCAGTGCTTAGAATTAGAATATTAATTATACTGCTCCATTATTCATAGGTCCTCCAAGGGTTAAGAGTCCGCCTATACAGTACGGAGTGGAAGGCGAAGTGGTCAGACTGGAGTGTATCATCTCGTCCGTGCCTTCTCCATCAAGAGTCCTCTGGTCCAGAAATTCGCAGGTGAATAAACTTTTCCCTTTTCTGATTGAAGGCTCTTTGGAAAACATACTTAACCGTTATTCCCAATAGGGAGTATTTCATTCAATTGTATGCATTTAGGCTCTTGAGCTCTCAATTATCTATCAAAAAAATCCTAGCTCGTTAATTCAAAAAACTTAATCACTGTGAAAAACTCAGAAATTTAATAAATCTTTACAATTAAAATGTTATGTAAGTTGTTCATTTATAAACATTGTTGATAGTCAGGAATTTTGTTTGTAGTTTAAATATTGAATATAATATCGAATAGTTTATTAGATATGAGTAGTTTTGTCATTTTCGAAATATTTTCCTTGATTTCTTATCCTTTGGATGAAACATTGGATGAGATATAGGACTGATAAAAACCCTGCCCTCGGACAATATAATATTCCAGCTTCCACAGTTCTTTAAACAATAAACGCATGCCATGGTTAAGAGTTGCCTTATTCGGTTACACACAAGATTCATAATCTGAGCTCCTTGGCTCTAATGCCATCCAGAGAAAATCACTGTGCCTGTGTTGTGATTTTCTCCATTAATGTTCCCCATAAGAAATCGACGGGCTTGGTCGATTGGGATATTATGCTCTGATTCCATGTACAAGTGAGTCATTGACTGTGCTCATTAAAGAACATACTAGATAACGTTAGTGGGAAGTTTCCATTTTTCTCCTAAGAGCTGAATCTCCTTCTTCAATCTTTTCTAAGCTCTTGTATCCTTCTGATTTGGCCATTTAGCTCACTTATGCAAAAAAGATGTCACTCAGAAGTAAACCCCAAACTGATCAAAGTTCTTCATGTTTAATTTATTAAAAAAGTTAGTGACTTTGATTTTGCATTCCCTTAATACGACACTATGGTCACAGCATTTGTTGATAGATAAAATTTTTGATCACTCGATGGATCAGTTCAACTCTAACTGTTAAAATAATTTTAGATTGTATCATGCATTAAAGGCTCGGAAATATTTACATCAGAGAGCTGTTTTGTAATGGGCAGTTTTATCAAAAAAGCAATTTTCTTACTCACACGTAATTGCGTAGTTCACTTAAAATATTCGAAAGATCAGAGCTTTTCAGCTGGATGTTGATGTTGAGAATTTTTCCCACACTTGCTATTCACATTTCATCTCATCCCCATTTTCTGTTTTAAACGAAAACCATATTTGCATTCCATAGTTTTATTAACTATTAGTTCATGCTGCCTTAAACCACACCGAATATTTCTTCATTATGTTAAATAATATGTTTTTCTGATATGTGAAAAAAGAAGCTAAAGCTGAGACAATTGGAATCTACTCAGTCCAGTTAATGTGAGGTTAAATATCTGTCCTAAATGGTTTAAATGTAAATAGATTCAATAAATTTTACAAGAAATATGAGATTTATAAGATAACTAACTCTTTATTATTGTAATATATAACTTATAGTAATTAATAGTTCTGTAAAATCATAAAATTCAATTCTGAGCTTCTTCTCATTAGTACATAATTTCATAAATTAAAATGATCTACCATTATAAGTGCTTTAATTATATTTTCGGATCATTCATCATAGAGCTACATTGAGAGCCGAAAAATTCATTCAGCAACTAAAAAACATTTCGGTATATGGAGTGGCTCAGTCGGTAGCAGGCCAAGCTCGTAATCTGTAATTCCCGAGTTCGAGTCCCAGCTGGGTCAGCGTTGATATTTATCTCCGCAAAACTCCCCGCTTTTCCCACGGTGACGGGCTTGGAAAGGCTGCCGTCCCGTTAAGCCGTGGTCCCGTGTTCGGGAGAGCCATATACTGTGCACGTTAAAGAGCACGCTGGATGGCCTTGACGGGAAGCTACCATCTGTCTCCCAACAGCTGTTCCAGTGGGTCCCCTCTCCCAAGTTTCTCTGAGCCTTCGGGGTCCATGTGACCTGGCCATTTAGCCCCTGGTGTGCAAAAAGTGCCGCTCAGAGGTAAAACAACCAACCCATTTCTGTATGATAATTTCCATAAAACCTGGCTTCTGTAATCTTCAGATTTTTCCCCCATCTCTAGCCATGAAACAGTTTATGGATAAATCTCAACACTTCAAAAAATAATTTTCTTCTTTGTTTCAACATCAGCTCCTTTGACTTGTATAGTTTAGTATTCATTACTTGTTGCAAAGCCGCTATCTTTTCACGATATGCAAATTGTGAAATTTGCATTTTGTGAAAGCAAATTTCACAATTTGCTTTCACAAAATTTAACTCTCGATGTTTTGCTTTCCTTTGTAGCATGTGGACATAGACAACAACGAAGGCTATGAGATCGTAGAGGAGCCCATGTCTGATGGAGTCAAAAATCTTCTCGTCATTCACAATGCTGACGAGGATGACTTTGGCCAATACAACTGCTCCGTATGGAATGACTTCGGCCATGACAGCATGCAGATCACCCTGAGGAAACAAAGTAATCATTCATTAACTAATATGCATTTTTAAATTACGTTATATTTCATCATTACTCTCTGTGATTTACTTGAATGTTTTTTTTTTTAATTTTGTGATCAGCTTGTAACTAAGTATGGCTTTAAAAATGAACGGGACAAAAATAATTTAAACTGAAAAATTAATGGAATCTATCATTTTTATTACTGAAAAAGCTCAGTATAGAAAGACGTTCTGTTCAAAATCCTACCTTTCTTCTTAGTAACATTCAAAATCTCTTAGCAGTTGCACTGAACCTGCACCAAAACTATTCTATGTCTTAATTTAGTTGAAATTTCCCTGTACTTTAAATCAAATTTTGTTCTTTATAGATAAATCTAAATTGAGGTCATTTCCGAAACACATTCTTAGCGTTTTGTTTAATAGCAATTTGCTTGACAAGTTTCAAACCTTTCTGCATGATATTCTAGCAGGAAAAAAAATCACTTTTACAATGACTAATGACCAGTTAAATATTACATAAAAGAATAGCTGCTGTGAATATCGTTATTACTAAGAGCTTCTTTTAAGCAACGATAATGAAGAGGATCGAAGTTTCATCTCGTCTTAGGGAATCAAATGATCGTTAAACCTTATCCGGGATATTTTATTTCGCAGATCCTAAAATTCTTCAACTTAAGCCTTTGACCTGTCTTTATCGTCCCAGGCAGTCGTTGCTTGCAGCAACGCAAATGTGATCATTTTTGATTAGATTCTTCATTTATCATTATAAGATTAAAAAGAATTAGTATGCGGTGAACAACTTGCATTAACAGTTTGTTCAAGCTTAGATACAGATAAGATTTTGAGGCGTTAAAAGTTCCTTAATTTTCTGCTACATAAATGCTGAAGCTGTCATTAAAAACTGAGTCCAGAGCACCACAAGGGGGAATGCATTCCAAATAGCTAGCAAAGCAGCCTTCCAGAAAGCTGGGTTTTCTTTACAGTCTTAATATACTGTCCTTATTACTCTCGAAATATATATTAAGACACAATTTTTTATTTTGTTTCCCGAATTTTTATATAAGATATTTTAAGCTGTTATTGAATGCTACTGATGCGCACCAGAAAATGATTTGTGTGAAAATGTGGATTGTGAACTGGATAAAATGAAGATAATTTACTTTTCAAGCGTTTAGATTTATCATTCTGAATTCTGAAATTATTTTGCTTACTTGATATTTTATCCAAGTTTTTGTTTCTAAATGCATCTGAGAAAAAACATGTTCTGCTTTGAAACGCCCATTGAGTTCCGAATCACAATGCAAATTTCTTTCGGCTCCCAAAGAATCCAAAGAAGTAGGGAAAAAAAGCAATCGTGTCCGACAGTTACGAAAATAGATCGCCTTTTTGAATCAGCGGGGTAACAAGATTATATGCAAATATTACGTTGATTTTTAGTTTGCTAGATACGAAAAGATAAAAAGACGTGGTCGTGCAAGACGAGTAATGTTTGGAATTTTAATTAGCTAAAATTTTTATTTGGAATTGCCTGACTTATTTCATCAGCTTCCTCAACCTTGCGTATTGATTGAAGCAATTGTAACACCAGTTTCCTCTTTTCAAGAAGTCTTTGATTTTGAAATTCACTTTTCACTGGCTACAGTTTGGTAGTAAAAGGTGTTAATTGATAATAGCAGAATACTGTATACTAAAACTCTGATTCTAAGCTCAATAATTTTTATCTATTCCAAATTGTTAAAACAGTTTAAAACCTTCGTACTGTTTACTGAAAATCTTAAAATCTCTTTGAATATAGCAACTGAAAAACATCTATGTCTGTAAAAGAAATTGTTATAGTTTTGTAGATAGTGGTTCGACTAATTAATTTCAGAAAGATTCATTCCATGATACGCTTTTTGGGATTCTCCATTTTTCTCTATTTCACTACATTAGACCTATTCTTTCAAAATAATTGCCAATTGAACGTTAAATGGCATAATCTATTATTAGGAACTATTTTTGGTTCTGTTTCGTAGGGAACTCTTCGAGAAAATGCCGCTGAGTACCGTTTTATGTTCATATTCTTATAAAAAGACTTTAATAAGCATTCGTTTCGAATAATATTTCTTGATCAAAAACTTTATATTCATATTCATTAAATTCGTAAATGCTCCTCAACAATACTTTTTGCAAAATGGAATTTCGTTTAAGTCTTGTTGAGTCTTTCTTAAGTTAGCGATTTTCTATAAATACACTAAATTGTGCCTCGTTAGTAATTTTAACCGGCACAAAGAAAACTATTAATCTTTAAAACATTTAACAACCTGTTTCATAAGTTCTGTATTATTTCCTAACTTTTTTAAATAATATATATTATTCTGTCAATGCTGGAAACAGAACACCAGAAAGACTACAGAAGAACCCAAGCTTTATCTGAGATTCCATCCCAAATTCCTTTCCTGCCAAATAGACTAATCACTCAACCCACTGAGACGGCTTAGCACCAATCATGATTACATTTCTTATTCGAGTGTGATTAACTAACACACTTCATAGAACTTTATGGACTGAAAAGCACAATTAAGCTTTCTCCATTGTGCTTATGTTAATGGTTTGTAGCAGACCCCCAAAAAAGGACGGCAGTTTGCAATAACACAAACCCTTGCCAACCTATCGATTTTTAAGCAGGGAGTTTGGCTTTTAAAAATAATGCCTGCACTGATAGACAATAACTTCATAACTTTTGATAGTTTTCAAATGAACAGTGACTGTCTATTTATAATGCCATAAAAGCCTCCTTTAAAGATTTGGCTTTCTTCAAGTGAACAGTCTGCATCCATTGGTATAATATCTACAGAGCTTCCTTTAAACATACGAGTCTTCAAATGAACAGCTTGCACCCATTGGCAATACCTTTAGCGTTTCCTTAAGCATCTGCCGTTTTCAGGTGAACTAGCTGCAGTCGAACATTCACAGCTTATTTAAATATTTAATTATCTTTAAATGAAGAGCCTCTACCCATCCTTCAGAACTTCTTCCATAGTTTCCTTTATATAGTCATCCTTAAGCGCTAATCCAGGGCACAGTGAAACATGGTTTTAAAGGAGGATTTGTTTTTGTGGCTCAACATTTAACTGTCAACGACATTTTTCTTCTAATAATTTCATTAAAAACAAATACTGGAGAAGGTTGATAGATGATAGTTTGAAGAAACTGATACAATTCAAATACTCTAAATTGCTCCAAATTTCAATACGTTGGTTGAGAAGACTCGAACTCAAAAGTCACACTGATAATCTGTGATTTTTCTTTAAGATACGTTTTTTAATAATTTTGTTGTATACACTTGAATATGCCTGTTTTAAAATTATACATTATGGTTTTATTTTGGTAGAAAACTATTTGCACTTTTTTTTTGACTCGACATAATAAACAATGTAATTTGCGGTTCTTAAAATCAATTTTTTATTTTTTTATTTTTGCACTGACTCTTGATAGCTTTTGATCCAATATAGTTTTTTGATCACTGAGCTATTTAATCTCCAGGTGTTTAACTTTATTTCGGTTTTGAACTAAAGCTAACGTTAACAAAAAAATTAAGAGAAGTTCAGGTATGCAGTTTTGCTCTAATGACTAGGAGAGAAAACAACTGAGCAGCAGCAATTACTGCTTAAAATCAGCTAGATACCTCTCTATAGTTGAACAAAAGATTTACATTCATTCTCCAAAGCACCTGATGATAAGAACGTAATCGATCGCTACAAGAATCGCTTAGAATCCTGACAGCTATCTCCCCACAAAGAATAAGACGATGAAATGATTATCATGCGATTTTAAACCTCTATAAACGTAGAATTCAACAATTACTTGAGTTCAGACATCATGAGTTTTAAACTCTCTATCTAGGCCACATGAGTTTTAATCTCTGTTTTGAAACCTCGTGAGTTTTTATTAGCTCTGTATGGAGGACTCGTGAGTTTTAAACTATGTATTGAAGACGCATGAGATTTCAACTGTACAGTGAATCCTTACAAAATTTAAACACTTTATTCTATCAATGCCCATTCTTATCCCACCACTACCATTTTACTTTAAAAATCCTGTTATAAGTATTAATCCGCTGAAAACTGTAGTTTTAAAAAAAAAAACGTAAAACGATAAAATGTCCATTATTTTGCAAGAGAATCCTCCTATATATATCTAACAAATTTGCCTTCAACCGAACTCTAGCATAACCAATATGATATGTATTTCGATTTGAATTACAATTTGGCACAACTTGTAACCATTTCCTCTATCCAAAAAGAAAAAATCTCAAAACCGACCACTAACTTCCATTTCTTTTTCGTATATTCATCGTGCTTTCCAGCTTCAGAGTTTAATATTTAAATCTTTCATCATATGTTAGCACGGTTCTGCATCCAATAGAGCTGTTGATGAGAAAGAAAGCACCCAACAACTCTACGAAGCGTATCTTTCATTTCAGCATCGCCCCATTCTGTCGGCCTCTCTGCCACATCGACCATTTGTGTGCAGAGGATGCCGCGTCAGGAAAAGGCTTCCAAGAAAAATCAACTTCTCTCTCGGCACAAATTAAAGTTTCCGCTCGGGCAACTAAGAGACAAAATGCACTTCCTTCCCATTTACACCAGATGAAATTCCCGACGAAATCTTGATGGCAGGGAGCAAAGATGTTTTTATATCTCACGTTCCACTCCGGAGTCGCCCAGTTCTACACTCTTCCTCTGTGAATTTATGAAGCTTCGCTGATTATCTGCAAATGGCGTAACTGATTTTCGGCGAGATATGATCTAAGTGACCTGAGCGGATCTGGCAACGACGCGGGCCCGATAACGGCAATAAGAGTGCTGCCTGCCCGAGCCTAATTACACAAACTCAGACAGCAAAGCATTTCCAGTGCAACGCCTTATGGGTTGTATGCAGTTGCACTGGAGAAGATATTCGGGGGAAAGAGACAGTGGGTGTGCAACATCAGAAAGGGAGACAACTCCCTTGATGATGATGATGTGTTTGTGTGTGTGATGACTTTTCATCATAGTCCACACGTTCAGATCAGAAACCCGATCTTTCTATTTCGGCTTGCCATTAACTCGCGTGCTTTATTTGCTAGGCTGAAATAAGACAAGTCCTAACTAAATCTTGACCATTAAAGGAAACAACTTCCGATGCACGAACCCTTTCCTATTCCTTTTCCGGAATCATTAAAAGAGGAAACTCTCCTGGTTTCAGCAACTTTGTTTCGCTCTTCCATTCCTTTGCCTTTTAGAAAGAGGCAGGTGGTAATGCGTTGTCTGTTTCCTGATGTTTCGTTTAATTATTCTAATTTATTTTTAAAACATCACTTGCTGATTGATAATCAATATAATTTCCTTCTCGAAAGAAATGCGTAGCTGTCCAAAAGGTTACACATAAGGTGAAATGCAGATTACAAAGCGCAATTGTACCTCTTTGTTCATCCACTTTATGCTGATATGGAATGGGAGCTGGCTCAAATGGATGTACACTAGCTTCGAGGCCTCACTGTGCCTGCTCGTTGTTTTTTTTTTTTTTCATTTTCGCTAACTCCACCCTACTATCGTGTGAAAAGGGACACCGATGGACTTGTAAAAGCCGCCGTCTATCAGATGGAATGTTAAGCCTGGATTTTTGTTCAGGAGAACCATACCCTGTGAACGCTAAAGAGCAAACTGTGTGGCATTGATAGGGGCCTTCCATCTTTCTGCGAATATTTCTCTTCAGTGGATTCCCAACTCTGAGACTTTATTTCTGCTAATTTAACATATTACGTATAAAAACATATGCTAGTCAAAAGTAAAACCCAACTTCTGCTAGTCTCTAGTAAACGATTAGTATGACGATAAGGAATTAGTCAAAAGTATAACCCGACTTATGCTAGTCTCTAGTGGATGATTAGTATGACTGTAAGGAATTAGTCAAAAGTATAACCCGACTTATGCTAGTCTCTAGCGGATGATTAGTATGACTGTAAGGAATTAGTCAAAAGTATAACCCGACTTATGCTAGTCTCTAGCGGATGATTAGTATGACTGTAAGGAATTAGTCAAAAGTATAACCCGACTTATGCTAGTCTCTAGTGGATGATTAGTATGACTGTAAGGAATTAGTCAAAAGTATAACCCGACTTATGCTAGTCTCTAATGGATGATTAGTATGACTGTAAGGAATTAGTCAAAAGTATAACCCGACTTATGCTAGTCTCTAGCGGATGATTAGTATGACTGTAAGGAATTAGTCAAAAGTATAACCCGACTTATGCTAGTCTCTAGTGGATGATTAGTATGACTGTAAGGAATTAGTCAAAAGTATAACCCGACTTATGCTAGTCTCTAGTGGATGATTAGTATGACTGTAAGGAATTAGTCAAAAGTATAACCCGACTTATGCTAGTCTCTAGCGGATGATTAGTATGACTGTAAGGAATTAGTCAAAAGTATAACCCGACTTATGCTAGTCTCTAGTGGATGATTAGTATGACTGTAAGGAATTAGTCAAAAGTATAACCCGACTTATGCTAGTCTCTAGTGGATGATTAGTATGACTGTAAGGAATTAGTCAAAAGTATAACCCGACTTATGTAGTCTCTAGCGGATGATTAGTATGATAGTAAGGAATTAGCCAAAAGTATAACCCGACTTATGCTAGTCTCTAGTGGATGATTAGTATGACTGTAAGGAATTAGTCAAAAGTATAACCCGACTTATGCTAGTCTCTAGCGAACGATTAGTGTGACGATAATGATTGTTTTAAGATATTATATACGATGCATATTTAATTTAAAATGAATATAAAACACGTATATAAATGGATGATAAATAAACGGCAGATATTAGAGGCAAGCGCGACAATTTGCGGAAGTCAATTAGGTGGACGACAATTGGGTGGATGCGACAATTGGAGGTCGCATCCACCCAATTGTTGTATCCTTCCAATTGTCGCATCTACCCAGTTGTCGTCCACTAATTAACTTGCACCCATCTGTTGTAAACCGATTATTAAACTACCTAATTAAGAATTTTTCCTTATAAAAAACAGTCAAGTTTTTGCTCCTTAAAAATTTACTAAATGCTTGAAATATATAAATGAATTGTCAGTTTAGAAATATTACTTCTGAATGAACAATCTCAAGCTCAGACTCAAAATAGTTTAGTTTCCTCTAGCAAAATGAAGCAAGTAAATAAAACTATTCCAAACCTCTGAAACCAACGTTCCAATCCCCTCCTCCTCTTCCACGATAACGAAGTGCGATAATTCGATAATTTCTATCGAAATATCGAGCCCATCTCCTGACCTCCTGTTATTTTAAAAAGAGGTTAGGAAAGCTTTAGTGATTTTAATTGTGTCTTGTAGTAACCACTGCTCTTTGCCCTCGAGATGGTTTTTCGTGAAACCATCGCTGTCTCTCGCATCCCGCATCTCTCGACAGCGTGCCGAAATGCCTACCTCATGGTCCCGTCCTTCGCCGCTACCCACAGCGATAATGGTTAGAGATTCAGGGCTTCACCCTCCTTTAATTGTTATTGATGATGCTAGCAATTTGTGGCGCTAATGACATGGCGGTCACCTCCCTCTTACCCACACCACACAGCAGACGACATTGATTCCTCTTTCTCCTCCTCTTCCTCTCCCGCTCTTCCTTTTCCTTTCCACTCATTCATCCATCCATCTTTTGCATGAAGGCCCATTTCCATTTTACGCACGTTGCACTTTATATAAGGCCCCACTATGGCTCAGTAATTAAAAGCCCAAATTTATAATTTGTCGAACCATTGCTCCGTTCGTTGTGGCGCATTGGAGGACTGCAGGATGTTCCATCACAGAGAGACGAAAGCTCTTCCCCTTTTCTTCAATATCCATTCTTGTGGAAGAACGTCTTCTCACAGTTCATTTGCTAGGGAGCGTGGTGTGATCGCATCAGTATATTAAAAGAAATCACAAAAGTTTAAAGAAATTCTTTCTCTTCTCTTACGCCCTGATCTTTCTCCTATCGATCCAGAGAGAACGCTCTGTTTTCTCTTCAACTTATTAGATTTTCTATTCATTGCAAGGTTTTCTTTCTACATATAATATCCCATCTTTTCAAGCACATCAAAGAATCATCTCTATGTATAGAATAAGACTATTTTCGAATCAAAATTGCTGTATTCATATCACACTTATGCGTCTGTACATCAAATTCCATGACCCTATTGTCTACACAAAATGGAAAAATATTTTCTATTTAAGTTTTATAAGGAATCTTTGCTATTTCAAACATCACTTTTTACACACTAAGTCTTATGATTCGAAGACAGATAATTGTATCATGTTATGTAATACTGTTCTTTATTCTTTTCTTCAAAGATTATATTTGCTATTTATTGCTTTCTTTTGTTTAATATTTTCTTGAAAGTAGTTGTAAATTGTCTCTAAACTTTATACCGAGAGTCACACATTAGCTTTTTTATTCCATTCAGAGCCAAACGTTTATAACACAACAAATTCCTGTTTATTGAACTAAATATATTTTTAAGGAATGAAACTAAGTCAGCTGTTTTGTGTCTACAAAGCGAATATATGATATATTCTCAATATATATATATATATCATAAGAAACATGATCATAATATTCTCATAATACCTATATTCATATATTGTATTATTGAAATGGTACACATAAGCCGTAGAAAAATTTTACTTCTTTCGAAGTTAGGATTTAAGGCTACAAATTCTGTAGTTGAGGAATATTTAGACACAATAAATTTAGAATTTACTTAACACGTGGAATTTTACTTCTATTTCTTAAGCTTTGTAAGGATACTTTGGTATTTCAAAAGTGAAATCTTTTATAAATAAATACCCCCTCAAGCAGCTGCTTGCCATAGTGGTCTCACAGGAGCTTGTCAGTTTATATGCCATAGTAGAAGGTCTGAGAGGATGGCAGGACCTCAGTAGAAAAACAACACACACATCCATGCCTTACCGGTGGCTCGAACCCAGGTCCCTTAGATCAGTAGCCAAGCGTGCTAACCACTCGGCGATGGGACGGCTAACACTCATAAAATATTCAATGTTAGCTAACTTTTAAACTTTTATTTGCGTCGTCACTTTGTGAAGTAGCCAAAGATGGAGCAGCATTTAAGGAGCTTGAAACAAAAAAAATTCTTTAGTATCTCTTAGTTCATTCAGCGGTGAAAAGGATTTGGATCTGATGCAAAAATATCGTTTTTATTTCTAGTAATCTAAATATTAATCTGTGTAATAAATAATTTTATTACTAATCTCTCACTTTCTGTTGCATGCGTCGTGTTTTCCGCAGTCTGCGGGTTGTCACAACATTTTGCAGTGGTTAAGCGCTGAGCGTCCGGTTTCGAATGATCGGCATTTATACCATATCATATGTCTCTTCCTACTAATTAGAAGATGCTCTACAACCTTGTAATTTACATTTTTCCTCCATCTCTCTTTGTTGTCTAGTTAGGTTTGTTAACTAGATAAATTTATCTCCAAGGGAGCTACAATAGCCGTCATTCCATTGAACATGGTCACTTTTCTGTGGTTGCCCTAACATTGCACTCTTCGTTAAAGAGTTATTTGGGTGTTTTAGAATTTTCCTTCGAACGCTATATGTATATACATGTAACTGTAAATAAATTAATATCCCCTTAAGCAGGTTGCACAGAGTCCTGTCAGTTTAATACGTCATATTTCTAGCCCGAGGGCTAGTAGCATCTGCGCACTAGCATACACATAAAACATAAAATCAAGGGTTTCTATATTATGAATTGCTGATTCTACTTTCAAAATGGTCATTATTAGTGAATCTAAATGGTGCTTTTATGATGCTATAACAAACTACGATGTGCAATACTGAGCTTAATGTGTAACGATTAAGAACAATAAAAGTCAAAAGAAACAATAAATTGCACAGCCTTACTTCATTATGAATACTAAACATGGTTAGATTATAATGGCAATGCAAACATTAATATAATCTCGCTAAAAGAAATGAGTCACTTAGGTTCTTTTTTTTGTCTGTTACAGAAAGTCTGCCAATGCTGATCATCCTCGCTGGAGTCATCGGAGGAATCGTCTTCATCGTCTCAGTGACGATCGTTATCATCCTCTGCTTAAGGAGGAAGTCCGTCATCAAAGGTAAATCTCGTTTGATATTCAGGTTGATGATGTCAGTGATTTGTCTGCTAAGTAATAGGGTGAATATTTGTTGCGTTTTGCTTAAGAGAGAGCATACCTTTAAAAC
Organism: Ryuthela nishihirai; assembly: GCA_038380435.1. Classification (NCBI taxonomy): domain Eukaryota; kingdom Metazoa; phylum Arthropoda; class Arachnida; order Araneae; family Heptathelidae; genus Ryuthela; species Ryuthela nishihirai. Next base: position 29,462,898 of record JAWZYU010000016.1, on the reverse strand, counting down.
AATGTTTCTCAAACTTAAAGGACGGATATTGTTTAGATAAGACGCCAATTAGATAGTAGATTGTTTCCATTTTTCACCCTTAACTTACTAAGAAATCTTGATATCTTCTGAATTGCTCTGAAGTAAACTGTTGCTTATGTTCAACAAGATGTAGAAAACAAGTGCAAGGCCTCACAATTCCAAAGCGTCTTCAAATTTGTCTGTCGTAGAGTAAACTAAAATTTAATTAATCTCAACAGAAAGACATCGCCACAATCACTAGATTTTGAACTGATCACACCAGATTAAAAAAAGAAATCTTCGTTACGAAAAAAAAAACCAAAAATTTTGTAGAAATATAAATAAAGGTGAAGCCATGTTGTTGACTATTTTTTCTAAAGGAAGCTTTGATCTAAAAACTTTGAGAAGTAAATTTTATAGGAATATAAACAAAGATGTAGCCATGTTGTTGGTTGTCATTTCTAAAAGGAACTTGATCTAAAAAGTTGGACAAGTAAATAATTTATAAGAATATAAAAAAAAAGTGAAGCCTTATTGTTGGTTATTATTTCTAAAAGAAACACTATCTAAAATTTTTCAGAATTAAAAGTTTTGTTACATCTGAAAATTTTCAGATGTAACATTTTCTTAGGAATATAAAAATGAACTTTATTGCTTACACTGCTCTTAATATAGACCAGTGTCTGCGAATCACCTGACACCTTGTTTCTAGAAATCCTTCTGATCTGGCCATTTAATCCAGAGTGTAAAAATATAGTCTCGTTGAGAGTTAAAAAAGCAATCAGCTTCTGAAAAAACAGCTGAATATATAATGTTTCTGGTCATTCGATTATCTTATAAACTATGATTTAAATTTAAAAAGGCATGTAAAATATTTAACTACTTAAATATAAAATAATATCCGTATTGTTAAATATTATTGAGCTAAATATTTTTTTAAATACTATTGGAAAATATTTTATTTTAATTTTCAAATTAAATCTATATAGTTTACCAAATCTTACAAATATTGTCAAAAGATAATCTTCTGACATATTTCTTTCTAACAAATTGTAACTAATCGTAACACATCTAAGATTTTTCGCTCTCAGCTTTGATCGTTCGTGGGATTTAGTGATGAGCATTAACATGTAAAACGTCATTTCTAGGCCAAAATGTCACTAAGATGAACGATGTATCGCAGTTAAAAAATATTGAATTCCTACTTTTCCTTTCTTAAGATCATTTACAGAAATAAATTGTGCCCTTCGAGGTACGAAAAATAAATTTGCTGATAAGGGTTGGGTTGGGTTGTTTTACCTCTGAGCGGCACTTTTTTGCACACCATGGGCTAAATGGCCAGGTCACATGGACCCCGAAGGCTCAGAGAAGGTTGGGGGAGGGGACCCACTGGAACAGCTGTTGAGAGACAGATGGTAGCCTCTCGTCAAGGCCATCCAGCGTGTTCTTTAACGTGCACAGGGTATAGCTCTCCCGCACAAGGGGCCACGGCTTAACGTCCCATCCGACGGACGGCGGCCTTTCCAAGCCCATCGGTGTCCCCTACTGACCGTGGGCAGGGCGGAGAATTTTTCGGAGATAAATCTCAACGCTGACCAGCTGGGACTGGAACCTGGGAACTACAGATGCTCGTTTTAAAAGACAATGAAGTTAATCACTTTACAAATTTGGCTCCTCTCCCAATGAAAATTACAACAAATGGGCGAATATTAATATTTTACTAGTACCTAACAAACTAAAAAAAATTTAATTTATCTTTAGAAAAAAAAAGGTTGAGTTTTTTTTCCCACCACCCCTGGGGGTAAAGGGTCAAATCATCGCTTTCACCTTAAATCCCTTGACCGAGTCACTCAAACGCCGAAATTTCAAACTTCGAACATGAAATAAATCTTTCACAATAAGAGTTTAAAATTTCGCCAATTTTTTAAATATGTTTCTCTCTAATTGTGATAATTAAAACTGTTGGGAAATTCAGAAAATGCAAATACTAATCTAATCCTTTATCGAATTCTAAAACAAGTTTCATTTAAAAATAAAACAGTTTAATCTCGACAGACGGAGGAACAGGCCGATGACAAGGTAAAAAATCCTATTTCTTTTTGAAAACAAGCTAAACACTGCTAAAAAGAATTAAAGTAAATTTTAAAGATTATGATAATTATAAAAATAAATAAATACCCCCTCAAGCAGCTGCTTGCCACAGAGGTCTGACAGGAGCCTGTCAGTTTATATGCCACAGTAGAAGGTCTGAGAGAATGGCAGGACCTCAGCAGAAAAACGACACAAACAGCCATGCCTTACCCGGGGCTCGAACCCAGGTCCCGCAGATCAGTAGCCAAGCGCGCTAACCACTCGGCCACGGGACGGTATGATAATTAGTTTCTTCTTATTGCTCATTCTACAAATGTCTCCTTCAGTTCTGAATCTTATCCTACGCTGTTGTTTTACCTGCGATTACGGTTAATATACAGGGAAGCATTATTACAGGGTATCTTTATAAGAATTCGCAAAGCTTCTCAATTACATTTTACTTGCGCGTTACTAGATCTTACTTCACAAGAATATTAAATACATCATCCTACACCTAAACTTTGCTTCTCACATTCATAATCATATCTGTACTGAAATATAACAACCAGTATAAAAAATGTTTACTAATCACTTCGCAATTAAAATATCGCAAAATAATTATATTTCACTTGCTTTCTTAGTAAAAAGTGTGAAACATTGGCTCTGTATTAAACTAAAAAGTGAAATGTTTTCTTTTACTGAAAAGTATTACTGTTTCAGAACTACTCGCATTGCAAACGCCAAACGGAGATCTGTTTCCTCTTTAATCTCGTTTCCAAGAGCCAAAATCGTGGTAATATCTTTCGCTTAAAATAAAAAAGACAAACCTTCTTTACTTCAAATTATTTTAAACCTTTCAATCTTTGTCTCAGCCCTCAGAATCCTGGAATGACGTCCTGGCATTTTTGGTTTTTGTTTGTTTCAAATATTTGAAAAACCTGTAATAAAATGTATATCCTACCTATGGAAATTACTTTTAATAACATTAAAGTATCTTCCTATTCCTTAACAAAACAACTCTGAGGCAAAATGTTTGTAAATTTAATTTTTCTTTAACTATAACAGCCATGATTCGCCGAGGTTCGTTTTCTTACCTCTAATAAACGTATCTTATTTGGATACAAAAAGTAAACTGTGCAATGGTACATATTAAAAGTTTTAAATACATCTATTTCCTTTTTAAAATGCAGTCGTCCGTGATTAATACGTTTCGTCATTTACTGCTTCCATTATTTTCTCTCCGAAAAATATTATCCACAAATATCGCTGCCGTTTAAAGTTCATTTTGAACTTATTCTGCGTATCTTCATGTAAAGAAATCAGTAGAGCTTTACAGTCAACCCATTGAATTTTTCGACACAGCTTCGTGACATAAAATTTTTGTCATAGATGCTGGAATCTCTCCCTATGAAACTAACGACGACAAGCAAAAATAAATCTTTTCCTTCTAACAGCAAGCTCCATCGCATTCTGATCATTTTCCCTTTCACAGCCTCTAATACATCTGCCCCTCGTTCTTCTAAATAATTCCTGAGATAGCGGCAGTTTCTCTACGCAGTTTTCGAGACCCATAGCCGGCCAGGTAAGGCGAAAAGAAAGTAATTGGTACGTTGGCCGGTGAATTAAGTAGGGGTTGTAAAGTAGTGTGTAATTGACAGTTTTGCCGCGAGCTACGATAACCGGGACTCCGTAGGGAGGCCACCAGATGAATGATAACCCCTGCTTTCAGCGCCCCCATCCATCAAGGCCCTCGGGCTGTACTTTACAGTGGTCTTCTGGGGCGCCGGCTTGGTGCCATTTGTCAATCAGATGCCTCCACGCGGCAGCTTACAGTAATTGATACGGCCCTTGCTAAACAATAGCTCCTGAGGGGCAGATACCTCTACATCTGCTCACCATGTCATCCATTATGACGCTATTATTAGACGTGGTGGGTACGCTCACACACTTTCCCTCTCTCTCCCTTGAAGCCCCGTGTTGCCTTCCACTGCCTGGTGATGGGGATGCAGATGCACCTTAGTAGCGCTAAGTGAATCCCACCCCATCACATTTCTTCACTGTCTCAGTCTCATCTTTCTCACTCTGTTCTCTCCATATAATCAGTCGTGGAACAAACGTTCCGCCTTCAGATTTAGATAATTGCAGCCGTTTAGGTCGACAGTTGTAAGAGTTCATCCATCCCAGTGTAATAAGAATGCCTTTAACGAATAAAAAACTGGTGACATGAAATGAGTCATAGTAACAAAAACATATGTAGGTATCGGGAACAATCATTAAATTTATAATGAATTGTATTATTAATTAATAAACTAATAATTAAAATATAGATAAAATAATGAAATAAATTTATTCTTAATATTATCAATTGAAAAACAGATTTGCAAGCTGTTGAATATAAATACGTGGTCTCCAGTATTTTTCTTTTTTTTTTATTTATTCCCATATGTTTTTTCTACGTGAGACTCAGCTCTTCCAAAACATAAAATATTTAATATCGTTTTAATAAAAGACCCTTCAGTGTTCTGCTAAGAAAATCAAAGCTATCATCAAGAATTATATTTAAAACAATACCAAACTTTGAATTTATCAGGTTGGATGTTATTTTCATAATCCATAGATCACCCTCCACCACACACACACGCGCCAATTGCATCTGAAATTTATTTGCTAGCTTCATTGAGAAAAGAACTATAGTTACACTCAGTCAGATAGAAAGATAACAGTACTTTCCGTTTTCTAGAGAGCAGCACATAATGTTCCTTTAAAACACAATCGATGCTTTTAAATGGAGTCTCCCTTATGTTCGTAAAACTGTCTTGTAGGATGCTTCTTTAGCTATGTCCTGAACATTCTACGAAACGCTTTTTGAAGTTCCTCTTGATCTCCCTACTTTAGACCAACTTCATGCAAAAAAGTACTGCTCGGAAGTGAAACAATCCAGTCCCAAACTGTACAATTATTAAATCCTTCACTTCTTAAGTATCACATACTTGTTTTTATTTCATGGGTTTTTCAAAACATGATCAATCTATCATCACTGGAAACAATAAGAACTTAACATATCCCACATTCGAGAATTATTTCAGCCATTTTGATGAAAACAGTTCTTAAAGAAAATCATTTCAGTACTAAATATTTTATTACGATATTAGGAAACGAATATTATCTCTTGTTACGTGACGAAGGAAGGCGAGTTCTGGATAATCGATAGCCTCAGAAAAGTGTAATCCTATATTTCCAAATTAGTTAGGACCGACAAGACATACTTATTAAAACCGCTTCACTTTATGCAAGACGTACAAAATGCCGCTCGGATGGAGAATAATGCAGATTTCCAATTTAATATCCACGATATCGCATATTAATTTTAAATTTAAATACAAAATAAATGAACCGGAAAGCCAGAAGAGGAAAGCACCGGAAAAAAATGAAGGAAAATTATTTTTGTAGCAACTAAATCAGCTACATCAAAGAAAGAAAGTTAAGAAAAGAAATTCGTGGTTTTAAATATTGAAAATAGGAAGACTAGTTTGGAAAACTGAGAATCTTTTTCTGGTCACTGTTTTTTTTCTTTTCTCAATGAAACAAAAAACAATTCGAAGTTTTGAAAAAAAAATAGTTTGTAGTAGAAAAGAAATGTTTAACGAGTGCATGAAGCATATTTACCTTTTCTTTGTTTTTATCGTTTCGTTATTTTATATCTAGCTGTCTTCCACTTGTTTCATTCCTGTCTTCTTTTTGAGAACTTGTGAACCAAATTATACGATGATACACATACAATGTGTGTATGTTCAATAATCTAAAAATGCAAATAAATTCTTCTAGTAAGCAAGCATAAGCATCATTTCTGTTTGAATGCTCACTGCAGCATTAATGGTATGCGAATATTGTAATGAACTAAAGGACATGCATAGTGCAATGGATTGGTGGTTGTCGATTTTTGCATTAAATAAAGTTTTTTTTTACTTATCTTCCATCTCATTCACGTGCATAGTTCAATTATGAAGAAGAATTTTTTTGTGACGAGGAAAGTTTTAATGTCAGCAGTTACTTATTAAGTTCTTGCTTGGGACATTAAATCTAATACCAAATCAAGTTTTAAGTAGAGATCTTCAAAGATTTCGGAATTGTGTTAATATAAGTTAGGGTTTCAAAGCATATTGCTAATGTAGATCATGGTTCGAAGCATATTTTTAATGTTAGCCATGATTCAAAACATACTGCTAATGTAAGTAGTACGCTAACCATAAGCAACTACCTAAGCTAGAGGTTAGCTTACATGATTACTAAACCAGCGGTCACGTGTATGCGGTTGTCCGAGAAGTCAGTACAAGCTCAATAGAGCTTCAAGGTATATCCGTCTTTTGTGTTTTTTTAATTTTAAAGATTTTCTCTTTCTGAATTCTTCCAAATTATCCAAAAGGGATTATGTAATTCGAAAAGAATTTTAATACAAAATATCATAAAGTGATTGGATACCATCCGACCAGAATATCTGATAAAATATCGTAAAGCGATTGAGTACAATTCGAACAAAATCTGCAATGCAAAATATCACAAAGTGATTCAATGCATTTCGAACAGAATTCATGATGCAAAATATCATAGTGCTTCAGTATATTTCGAACATAATTCGTAAAACAAAATATCATAAAGTGATTCAGTACATTTCGAACAGAATCTGGAATGCGAAATATTATAAAGTGATTTTAGTACATCTTGAACAGAGAGTCATTACTTACATGCAACAAAACTAGAAAGTCGTTACTCTCTCATGTACCTCAAATAAAATCAGGAGAAAAATTAAATTCTTGCTATTAAAGCATGTCTGTATCATTAGTACCAAAATTACTCGGAAGTATAGCTGTACTATACTCACAATATTGATATCAATATTTTATTAATGCAAAACCTCTCATTTATCTCATCATTATTTTCACAAGTTTTCATTTATCTTCCATTTTTTAATTTCAGTACCTTGAAAAGGGTTTACTGATCACAAATATAAAACTTATTCTAACATGTTTTTTTGCTTATACAACTTTTAAGTACAGACAATTGAAACTGTAGCTTATATACGAATGCTATTATATAACAGCTATTATATTGATAACTTTTAAGTTCAAAATTTAATAATTTCATAAGAGAAAAGAACCTTATAGAAAAATGTAGCTTTAAATTAGTTTTACAATAATTGATTATTCCGAAGCAACAAAATCAATCAAAAAAGAATTTAATCAATTAATATTTTGCGGAAAAAATTTTCGTGATTTATCAACGCCAAAAGAACAGCAGGTAACGCTGTGATTATCATCTATGATTAAGGAATTTTATGTCGTCATGGCCAATTATACATATATTTGAGCAAATTAAGAGTTGTTTTATAAATTAGAGATTATTGGCTTTTTTCCTTGAAACTGAAATTTATTGAATTATCTGGTTTAATATGCATGAAACGCTATTAAAATTTAGATAGATTTGAATATATGCTGTATCACTATATAATCAGTTTTTTTTTCTTTTGCGTAATGTAGATGTGTGACTTCACTAAACTCTAAATAATTTTCAAAGATATGATGAAGACACTCAGTTTCCTCGGGTAGAAACTCGAGTACAAAAACAGGAACAAAGCTTAACTACCTGTTTTCTTTATGATATGTGAATGCTAAATATACTTATATATGAGAATTTTGACTTTCTTCCCTGCTAAAGTTTCTTTTCTTCGCTTGATGGAATGAAATCCTTTCAATTTAAAACTCCTCCAATTACTCTTTCTTTTCAGATGAAGAATACGGGTCAGAGAAAAAAGCCAAACAGTCTGACTCTGCTTCTTCAGGTGATTCTGACCTGAAGGTTGAGATCAGGACTGCCTCATCCCTCTCCAACAATGAGCACGAGAGGAGCTGGGAGGACAACAGCGACACACTACGAACTCACGATACTCAGGACTTGTACAAATATCCAGCTGACTATTCAGAGTCCAACTTCCCTCCGAAACCTGTAAGTGAAATGATTCTTTTCTGTGTCGCATGAGCTTTGAATTGTGTTTCTCTTCTCTCTGTTCTTTCTTTCTGTCTCGGTGTCAATGCAATAATAGCACCATAGAAACGTGATATTTGCCTCAAAGTAATTCTAGATTGATATTGATACGATTAGATCAATGTAAAGGGTTTTTAACTTGCTTAATGCATAATATTAAATTATCTAAATAATTATAAAATAAATAAACTGAATGAAATATGTTCTCTATCAAAAAACAACTGCACAAATCTATGCCATTTTAATAAAAGCTAGTTCACTAAATATTCCTTGTATTGAAATTGAGAAAAATATATTTTAGCATTATACTTTGAAACATGAAGTAGAATTCATCAAAATAAGTCATTTACATTATGCAAATTCTTTTCCTCGTCACATTTTAGCATAAGTATACAATGTTTTGAAGCACTTCTCAAATAAAATAATTCCCCTTGACATTTCATATCAGTATCGAAAACTCTCCAGTCTCATACCAACAACTCCACAAAAGAGTTTTAACTTTAATCTTTAACATTTCTGTAGATTCCGATGATAGCCGCAAATTTTTAGACAATTTACATAACGTTTCACATTAACATGATTGAAAGAAATGGATCACACGTTGTATCTATTCAGGTATTTCATTAGACCTTAAAATAAGAGTGATCCATGCATCAGGAAGCAAGAAAAACAATTAAAGGAGTAATTAAATAGTTTTAAATTCTCCTGAAACTGGTATTGAAAAATGAAGCATTTAACACTGAAGTATTAACATGAATTCTGTATTTGAATTCTCTATTTGAAAAAGGAAGCTTTGAAATAATGGTCAAAATTTGAGAAATTAAAGTTGAAACCAAATATTTATCAAACCGAAGAATATGCGTGAATATGGATAATTATATTTTTAAATTCTTAAATTCTTTAAAATAATTCTCGTGGGATAATTATATTCAAGAAATCAAAACTCATTTAATAATGAAAATATCCTAATACTAAAGCACTTGCTGTTTGCATCTCAATAATTCATTAAAGAGCTTTTGCAATAAAACTAATTTTTCAGAAAATTATAACTTCCAAAACATGTTTTAGAAATTATTGTAAAGCAATTCATAACCAATTTTTTTACATAATAAGAAATATTTTGCTTTTTGATATATTTTTTCGACAAAATTTAAAAACTATATATCCCAACCATTTTGTTTTCCTTTAATCTGCATGAATTGTTATAATTTTATCTTCTCCATAACCAATTAATCTAACCTCATTGTTTGTTCTCTCTATCTTGTTGGCACTCTTTCTAATAATCCTTCGTTCTCTTATTGTGTCGTTTGTCCTTCGTTCCCTTTCCTTCTTCGTTCCCTCGACTGACACGACTTTTTCTCCCTCACACAGGCATGAGTGAGGTGGCGAAGCTTCTCCATTCCTTTGTCCTTCCGGAAACCGTCCCTCTCTTCCTGCCGCCCGCCTCTTGAGCAACTCGCCAGCTAACCAACTACCCTTCACCTTTACCTTCACCCTATACACAAGTCGACTGACCAATCGGGTGACTGCCTCCCGGAGCGCCGGACTCCCTGAGAATGCCCCGGGACTTCCTCCATCACCTGACCACCTGACCACTTCCCATTTCCACATCTCACCTGACTGACTCTGCTGTCAGGGGTCTGTCTGTCTACCTTTCTCTATCTATCTTCGTCCTGCCTTTTTTTTTTTCATGCTTGTTCTTTTTTTTTTAATATATCCACTGTTTGTGCATGTTTCTGTGTTTTTGGAATCTTTTTTCTTTTGCTTTTTTTGGGGGGGTATTTTCTGTGGTTTAAATATTACATCTCTGTAATAGCAATGTTTATATTTTTTTTTATCTTAATCTAAAATAAAATATTTTGTTTCGTTTATTACGCCACACTTCTCTTGTGTGAAAATAAAAATCAAGACTACAAAGCTTTAAACTTATTGTAGTCTCAAAAAGCTTACCTTTTACCATTCGATTTTCTGTTTTTTGTTTTATTTAATAATACTAGATGTTATTGTAAGCATGGAAGACTAAACGTTGTAAATATTTGTTTATTGAGTAGTAATAGGTAGTATGTTTTATAACTTCAAAAAAAAAATACCAGAGTTTCTTCTTTCTCTTTATTCACTTATCGAGTGTTCATATTGCCTGCAAAATATATTTTTTATTACTTTTGTTACGTCTTTTCTTATACCTTTGTAATTTTAAATTTATTTCTTACGTAGACAGAGCAATAATTTTTACGAGTAAACATTGCTTTATATAATTAAATCAATTTAATATAATGATACATAATTTATATCTATAGATGATGTATATTTTTACTGTAGTATAGTATAAATTAAATAACAGGAAAGTTTTATTAACGTTTTCAAGGATTATGGCATATTTTCAAATAAAATTGTAACGTATTTATTCTACTGCAGTGATAATTCGCATAATTAAATTTAATCAAAATATTTCACGAATTGTGTAGGAAGTAATTGTAACAAAGGGAAAGAACTCAGTTGTTTCAGAACTGTAGAGAAACACAAGACGATGTAAACGGTTTTTCTAATCTATAGGAAAGGGCTATAAGGCAATCAAATCAATGGTTTACGAACTGTAAGAAAGGGAAGCAATGAAATCAGTAGTTTCTGAATTGAAGGGAAGGCAGCATAAGACAATGATGTTGGTTTTTTCTGAACCGTAGGAAAGCCAGTGCGAGGAAATGAAATCAATGGTTCCTGAACTTTAAGAAAAAGAATATAGGGCAATGAGCTGAATGATTCTCGAATTGTAGAGAAGGAAGGCAATGAAATCAATAATTTTGGAAGGGAAGGCAATGTCATCCAGTGATATCGATTATTTCTGTAATATAGGAAGGGGTGCGCAAAGAACTTTAATCGATGGTTACTGAATTATAAAGAGAGAATCATAAAAACAATATAGTCGATGGCTCCCGAACTAAAGGAAAAACAACATAAGGAATGAAATCAATGTTTTCTGAACTGTAAGGAAGGCAGCATAACGCACTGCTTCAGTGTTTTTCGAATTGTAGGGAAGGAAAAATAAGAAAATTAAATCAGTGCTTTACAAACTGTAAGAAAAGATATGAATGGTAATATAATCAGTGGTTCATGAACTGTAGAGAAAAGGAACATAAAGCTATGAAATCAATGATTTCCGAATTGAAGAGAAGGAGCATGAAGCAATGAAATCAATGGTTTACAAATTGGAGGGAAGTCAACATAAGGCAATGAAATCAATAGTTCCTGTACTCTAGGAGAGGGACTGCGAGAAAATGAAATCAGTTGTACTGTAAAGATAGAGCCTAATGCAATAAAGTCAATGTTTCTCGAAAGGAAGGAAAGATAACATAAGGAATCAAATCAATGGCTTCTGAATTGTAAATGATGGTGCATCTAATTTACATAGGTAATTGTAAGTCATTGACTGACTGACGACTTATTCTAATGGCAGAGCTCTGAAAATTTACACCTATGGGGAATCCGAATCGTAGATCTCAGAACAAAATCCGAAATCAAACAGAGGTCAAGTAGAGATCAAACCTAGATCTACAAGTGCTAGAAACATGAAAATTTTTCTCATGGGCTGTAGATGTCTGAAATGTAATGAAATTTAGGATCCGGGGGGTCCTTCGAAGTGAAAGGTCAAATTTAGATCTATCGGTGCTAGAGAGCTAAAAATTGGTACCTGGAGGTATTTTGTATTGTAGAGTACAAAAATATTGTGAACTTTTTTAATGCGATGAGTCCTTCGCATTCAAGGTCAAATAGCGGTCGGAATGACTGGCTAAAAATCGAGAGGTGCCGAAGACACCGATTGATTTTTAGTAATGCAATTGCTCCTGAACTGTAGAGAATATAAAGGCAATGAAATCAGTGGTTCGCAAGCTATAGGGAAGAGAATATAAAACAATGAGATCAGTGGGTCGCAATCTGTAAGGAAGAGAATATAAAACAATGAAATCAGTGGGTCGCAATCTGTAGGGAAGAGAATTGAAACAATGAAATCAGTGGTTCGCAATCTGTAGGGGAGAGAATATAAGACAATGAAATCAGTGGTTCGCAATCTGTAGGGAAGAGAATATAAAACAATGAAATAAATGGTTCGCAATCTGTAGGGAAGAGAATATAAAACAATGAAATAAGTGGTTCGCAATCTGTAGGGAAGAGAATATAAAACAATGAAATCAGTGGTTCGCAATCTGTAGTGAGGAGAACTAAAACAATGAAATCAGTGGTTCGCAAGCTATAGGGAAGAGAATATAAAACAATGAGATCAGTGGGTCGCAATCTGTAAGGAAGAGAATATAACACAATGAAATCAGTGGGTCGCAATCTGTAGGGAAGAGAATTGAAACAATGAAATCAGTGGTTCGCAATCTGTAGGGGAGAGAATATAAGACAATGAAATCAGTGGTTCGCAATCTGTAGGGAAGAGAATATAAAACAATGAAATAAGTGGTTCGCAATCTGTAGGGAAGAGAATATAAAACAGTGAAATAAGTGGTTCGCAATCTGTAGGGAAGAGAATATAAAACAATGAAATCAGTGGTTCGCAAGCTATAGGGAAGAGAATATAAAACAATGAGATCAGTGGTTCGCAATCGGTAGGGTAGAGAATATAAGATAATGAAATCAGTTGTTTCGCAAGCTATAGGGAAGAGAATATAAGACAATGAGATCAGTGGTTCGGAATCTGTAGGGAAGAGAATTAAAACAATGAAATCAGTGGTTCGCAATCTGTAGGGAAGAGAATATAAGACAATGAAATCAGTGGTTCGCAATCTGTAGGGAAGAGAATATAAAACAATGAAATCAATGCTTCGCAATCTGTAGTGAGGAGAACTAAAACAATGAAATCAGTGGTTCGCAAGCTATAGGTAAGGGAATATAAAACAATGAGATCAGTGGTTCGCAATCGGTAGGGTAGAGAATATGAGATAATGAAATCAGTTGTTTCGCAAGCTATAGGGAAGAGAATATAAGACAATGAGATCAGTGTTTCGGAATCGGTAGGGTAGAGAATATAAGTCAATGTAATCAGTGGTTCGCAATTTGTAGGAAAGAGAATATAAGATAATGAAATCAGTGGTTCGCAATTTGTAGGAAAGAGAATATAAGATAATGAAATCAGTGGTTCGCAAGCTATAGGCCTCATTAAAAAGCTATCGTTAAATTCTTAACACTAGTAGTGTATTCCAGTTACATTTCCTACGTGGATTATACCTGGGATTATACTCCTCCTGCCATCCCCCCAGCAGGTGCTCGCGATAGTGGACTGTATAGTGGACAGTCAAAAAAATAGAGTTGTCTTCATATTAGATTCCGTTTCCATAAATTCAGAAAATATCTCCGTAATATTCAGTTCCACATTTTAACATATATATATATAATCTTTATCATTTAAAGAATTCTGAAAAATCTAAGATTAAACAATAAATATTAAAAAATATATATTTTATTTAATAAATTGAAGAGATTTTTCGAGGTATTTGTTCAACTATCAAGGGGTTCGTATCCCACCCTGCTCAAGACAATTTTCTCTCTAAAGCTGATCGACGTTAAATTAAGAGTGATATCTTCCTTGATTAATTTTATTTCATTTTTTTTTGAAAGAAATGAATTTGTTTTGACAAACTAGAAATTTAGTAATGCTATTAATCGTTTCGAATTTCAAGACGTTGCGTAGTTAAAATAATTTAACAAAGATCACAATTTAACCTTATTTTCGAAGCCAGTGGTTTGTTCCTCTTTATTACTTGACATTTTGTATAATAATATTGGATTTTTTGGTGATCTTTACCAAAGGTGCAATAAAGGCAACTTTGAGAAACATGGCATGCATGTGAAATGTCAATATTTGTGCTTAGTTTTCAATATCTAAACAAATTATAGAAAAATGTAAACTGATAGTAAAAGTAAAGGATAAAAGCTCTATACAACTGTTAATAAATTTCTTATTTCGTATGATCTTGACAATGAAAATTTTACAGACTTTTTTTTTTCTTTTTTTCACCTAGGAAAGCCAAAGCAACAACGGTTACATTCCCTACGTGGATTATACCCGGGATTATACTCCTCCTGCCATCCCCCCAGCAGGTACTCGAGATAGTGGACTGTACGGAAGCCCACCGCAGTCTCTGAGTGACCTGAGTCACACAGTGGATCCGCGCTACCGCGCAGGGTACGCCAACCCCTACCTACGGACTTCTCAATCGACCCTGCCGCCGCCGCAGGGAGTGTTTGTGACGTCATGGGGTAGCCACACCCCTAGCCCGACGTCTCCATCATCGGCGCCGAATCCAGGTCAGACACGCTATATCACTGCACAGCAGTCTCAGACGCATCTGAAGCCTGGAACGCTCGCAACGCATGTCTGACCCTAGGAGGGGGTCATGGACTCATGATGTGGTCGCAGTTCCACGACTGGTCAGGTCAAGTTTGCCATGCCCGAGTTCAAAGGTCGGCCTTAGGCGGTGACCTCCGCTACCCTTCTACTGGTGCTAGCGGGCTTCCATTTCTGGCCGCCGAATCAACCCGCCAGTGAGCTGCCAGCGAGCGGCGAAAGCTGCTTTGGGTGGACTGGTGGCTGTGAAGACGTCCCAAAGCTTCAATCACTAAGCTATAAATGAAGCCTATTTGGAACTGCCTTGTGTATATCAAAACAAACGTATAGACCAGGGTGTGTTATGAAAGAAATCATAAACCGTGGGAGATAAAGAAGTTACGTATTAGCTATGCAAATCCGTGTTTATGACTGTTGGACTTATTGGACAGAGTATATGAACTTCAATGATTTGCTAAACAAACAGAGAAGAATCAAACTATTCCGTGTTACTGATTGTGCCACTTTTGGGTCGGAAGACATTGATCTTTCGTCATACCATTTCAACCCTTCTCTCACGGGACATACATCAACTTGAACGAGTTTAAACTAAAGGTGCTTTTTACCATTTCTCGCTGCCTACCATAGTAAACCCTTCCCACCCACATGTGCATGTTATTTTGTATCACCTTCAAATTATCACCCATCATCGAGAGGACTGAGTTTCAACAAAAGAAAAGAAAGAGCCACTGATGCTTGTTTGTGTTTTTGCGTCCTTATTATTCCTACAGACTCCTCGATGCCCGGGCATCCGAGCATCTCCTACTGCCTTGTACGCAAACTCAGTATTTGCCCCAAAGACACACATCGTTCCGAGGCCTTCTTTTTTGATGTTGTTTCCACACTGCTCACGTTTTGCTGTGATGTTACGTCATCAGTGCCGGCGAAGCATTGTTACCCGCGCGTGGAGGATCGCCAACAATGCTCACCGGGTGATGAGCTCGTAGTTGCTGTCGTAGCATTGTTATTACTATTATTATTATTACTATATCCACAACTGGTACACACATCACCCGTGTACAGCCTCTGTTCGTCTCATCGATCACCTCCATCCATCGTCTGAAGTTCCCACGATAGTTCAGACGTTTAGTGATCCCCACCTTAAAAAAAATCTTCCATGTAAGAAACAAAAATAAAGAAGACCCCCCACTGGATCAGTGGCGAGTCCATCTTCATCTCCTAATTCTAGATAGTGCCAGTTGCCTTGTAAATATGTGTATACAATCGTATTGACCGCCGTTGTCGTTAGTATTTATGACGGTGACTCTAACATAAACTGACATTGCCATCATATATTTTTCACTGTGAATGATGTAAGCAATAAAGTTTCCTGAATTAAATGTTTTTGTTATAAGTTCCGATTTTACATGTTTCCTCTTCTTTTTTGTTCTGTTTATACATCCACACACTCTGAAGAATGTTTCATAATTCCCTGAACACGTTTGATCTTAAGTAGAGAAAAAGATCCATTTATGGCATTCGAGAATAAATGGTTCGGCATTCGAGCATTTATGGCATTCGAGAATGAAATTTCTTGTGCTTAACCTTTCCTTCTCTGTGAAGATAAACAAACTTCATTTAACTCTATGCATTCATTTTTACGCTATCATAATCACAACTTTATTACAATACTTTATTTAACACTGCGGCAAGTTACTCAACTCTTGCCCCTCCTGGCTCAAGTGCCGCCAGGCTCATAATCTGCAGTTTCCAGGTTCGAGTCCCAACTGTGCCAGTGTTGAGATATATCTTCGCTTTTCCCCTAAAGTGCCCTCGGTCAGTATGGGACACCGATGAGCTTCCAAAGGCTGCCCTTCATTGAAAAGATCTGTCTCTTAACAGCTGTCCTGTGGATCTCCTTCTCCAACTTTCTCTAAGCCTTTGGGGTCCTTGTGACCTGGCTATTTCACCCATTGTGTGCAAAAGAAGTTTTCACTCAGAGGTAAAACATCAACAACCCAACTCACTTAACATTATTAGAGTTGAATTGTAATTAATGAACAGCAAATTAACAGATTTCGCGAATTTTCAATATGTCATTAAAAGAGAGAGGGGCAAATTTGAAAGTCAAATGAAAACGTAATGGATTGTAATATTTGTGTAAAACAGGGTGGCCAACTTTTTTTGCTGCCTTTTTCTTGGCCATATATTTTATTGAAAACGTGTCACGTGACACCCAAAAACGGATCCAGAAGACACCCAGTGCTAATAGAATCTGAAAGAGCAAAAATATCTGGGGGCTTGCCGCAAGTTGACTATCCCTGGTGTAAAACTAAATAATAGGGTACATTTAATCTTTTTCTTTCATTCTTAAATTTCTTCCAGGTTTGAACTGATTCAATTAAATTTGCAACAAAAATACTTCACTGTTGCAGTGCATATAGAAACATTGATTCTCATATATGATAAAAAAGAAATTTTGCATCAAACATCAAAGTGAACCACTTAAGAAATGCAAGAAAACCAGCTTATCAGAAGGATTTTGCGATTAGAGCTATTGTCAGTATTGGGGCTGAAACACTGCAAGATATGTTCACCATGTCTACGTATTCGCATATTTATTTAGAATAGTTTTGGCTCTCCTGCATAGGGGACCATGGTTAAAACAGTAGGGTAGCTGTAGGTTTAAAAAAAGAAGGATTTTCGAAAGATTTTCTTAAATCTTTGCTAAGGAACCTTCCATCCCATATTTAGCTGTATCGCTACGTGCTCATATTACTAAAATACCATTTATTTTACAATGGGAACCTGGTATAATATTTACATTTCTGTACTGCTACAAAATCCATACTATTATTTATTACGCCATGGCCTTCAATAGAACATTTGTGGTAACTCAAAATTTTGTAATGAAACAAGAGCTTTGACAAACAAAAATGGAAAAAGTGGAAATCGTCAAAACTTGAATTGCAAATGTTTACTCATTTCAAACGAAAAGAATTTAATTGTAAAAAAGATACTGGACACGTCAATCGCACACTCCTACATAATCACATTAGATGCGTTCACATTGACAATTTTGTGTCTTTTGGTCTACCACCTATCCAAACGCGAAAAAGCCCATCTGCTGATCCATTTCCTTTTGCAATTGGTCAATTACAATACTGACTAAAAATAAAATAAAAGAATTCGTTATTAATCTTATTTTTCCTTTATCAGGTTCATGAATCTAATACCAACTTCCATTCAAAAACAGCTGTGACAGTAAGTCCTGCACCATCCACCTAACAACAATAATTCCGAATTTAAAGAGACGTATATATGTATTAATGGATGAAGAGTTTATGGCCACTTCATTAGTCTTACAGATACATGATAGTCTTAAAATATAATGGTTACGAACGAAATGACAGTTTTATCACAGAAAGACGTATAACAAAAAAAATTATATAAGCTTAAGATATTTTATAGACCATCCTTTATCGAGTATTATCGGATCACCGATTAATTAAATGATCCGAACCTTCCAACAAGTCCTTAGAAACAACATAATTCCATACTTCAGAACCTCTATCAATTCTCTCTATAATATTAATCGTTATTTATCTATCTTGAAACTTAATTTGAATCACAGGTTTTCTCTACAGGATTTATAAGTGATAATTGTCGACATCAGGTAACTTTTTTCCACTGGTACCCAAACATTAAGCATATATGCACATTCTGAAAAACACTACAATGAAATGCTATGAGAACTGAAGTGACAATTACATTGTCTGTAGGAGTTTGCATAGTTAAGGGTACATAGTTGAGTCTCAGCAGAATGGAGAAGTTAATATGGAGTATGGTGATCCTAACAGTGTCACAAACATTACAACTACTTATACTCTTTGCCAAGTTGGTCATGAGGTCTGGTGGCAATACAACCCACTCTTTCTGGAGAGCAGATCAGTTCTAAGGAAAGTTCTTGGAGGAGATTAACGACCTCCAACGCTTCTTCCCAGCGCATCCCATATATCTCTGTAAGGTTCAAGCCCTAGAACAGACTGGCACTTCATTCTCTGAATATCCTCACTTTCGAGTAATTCGCCAACTGTCTGTGCCCTCTGAGGACGTATATTATGGTCCATTAGAAATAGATTGGGGAGGCAACAGAACCCCTGAAAAGTAACACATAAAGCTGAAGGATATCGTCCCTATCCTTCAGACTTGTAAGAGTGCCTCTAGTAAAGGCTGGAGTGGTGAGTACACATTTCACTTAAAGCCACCCCAGTCCATCAAACCATCATTACTATGTCATTCTCTGATGTTAGAAAGATGGTGACGAGTTCCTTGCTCTCTCTAGATCAAGTATATCAGGAATCAGGCAGAAGACAGAATTGCAATTCGCTGTCGAAGAGCACATGTGTCCATTGGTCTGAGATCAAATCAAGACATTGTCTGCACCTTGTTAGTTGGGCTCTCTTGTGGGAGGAATTGAGGGAAATACAAACCATCGACTGTTTCGCATAGAGCTCTCTCTCATGAAGCCTTCTGTAAACAGTTTGCTTCGAAGCTGCGCTCACAATGACTGCAAAAGCTCCACAAAGAGTTGTCAGTAAAGAGATCGCAGTATACGGATCCCCTTTTCCACAGTGCTTTTCCCCTATGATCTTACTTCCAGTCACGTGATATGACATCACTAACCACGCCCCCTTATTAATATTCATAATTAATAATTAATAACTTATAAATACCCTTTTGTCGACCTGTATTTTTTAATCCCCCCTCATTTAAAAAAAACCTTGGCACCATCTAGTGTATATCATAAGTACTATACTTCAGAAATGCCGTCTATTTTAGCCATAATTTTTCCAAATTTTGACCACCCCTCATTAAAAAAAAACCCTTATCAAAAGTTCTGCCCCTTTATTTTAAAAAAACCTGTGTCGCCATCTAGTGTATATCATGAGTACTATACTCTTAGAAAAGTTCTCTATTTTAGCCGTAATTTCTCCTATTTTTGACCCCCCTCATTAAAAAAATACCCTTATCAAAAGTTCCGCCACCTCTATTTAACTCCCTCCCACTGATCACAAACTCCCAAATAAGTCCCTTGGTTTCTACCCTCATCTGAAATTTATCAAGTCCAACTGAACTTTCGGTGACAACGTTCAGGTCATCCCCTCTCAGAATGGCTGATGCAATCCTCAAAAATAATTGCAAATACCGACAAACTTTCGGGTGGCATCCCCTCTCAGAATGGTTGAGGCAATCCTCAAAAATAATTACAAAGTCCAATATTTTGTGACATCGACCTTCATTAAGTCTGGCGATGTGCATTTTGCAACAAGCGTTCGGTACCTCACCAGTACCAGGGACCACGATTTGCGGAAAACCCACTCACACTCTTGATCATAGTTTTCGGACACATCTCGAAATTTTTCTAAGTCTAGAGATGTCACTCATTGACAGCCCTTCTGACTAAACCGCATTGAACAAATAAAACAAGCTTTTTTAATTCCCATATATTCGTTACCGACTGGGTCACAAGTTTAAACTTTTTATTCCTAATACTTATTACCACTTTATCCTCAGTACATGATGCAAAATATTACTCTTTCCTAGGAAGTAACCTTAGTAACAATCGATAATAAAATATTATTTCTTCCTCCGAAGATAAATCAGCTAATTGTTTGAAAGTAAGATAACATTTTTTAAAATATCTGCAATTGTAAACGCTCACGCAGTTTTTAAAAATCGTCTTTTCCACTGTTTACCGGCGAACGTGTGATCCAATGACTCATCACGCTGATGAAATTTTATTTCGCGTAGTACACGTGTGTGCATTACGCTTTACCAGGTCAGTTGTTTTCATTGGGTAAAAAATAATTTTGCAAAGAGTTTTTGTACATGGTTGAATGTTATAGAAAATAATCAATGCTTAAAGCAGAAAACAATTCATACGTTGCGGGTACCCTTGCGTTTTTGCTTACGGTGCATAAAACATCTAACTTTAGTTCTACATCCAAGTCCAACGTGAATGTATGTTAATGTTGTAGGGGATATTAGTTTTAACAAATACTATAAAATACACTAAGTTACTATGAAAATAATACTCTTAATAAGTCTCACTCAATCGATATACTGATAACAACTCTCAACTTACCTGAGCTAATCCACCGAAATTTTATTTGCAGCTGGACTGATAGTCAAAATTTAGCAAATACTTCAGCAATTATATCAGTATATCTATGGAACAAGTTACATGAAAAAGCTTCTTCGATTCGGCAACATAAAAATATGCCTAACTAAAAATTTTCAAAAATAATTTAAAAGTACAAACTTCAGCAATAAGTTCTGGATACTTATTACTGTTCAGTGACACCGGTGATCACGAATTTTTCCCCCTGTGCAGAAAAGCGACACTGATATACCTTTCATGCAAAAGACATGTACTTGGTTAATGGTCGCGACTGATGAATTTTTTCTCTTTAATGCGAATGGTTAGATCACCACTGGTTATAAGTGACAGACAAAAAATAATGTCTTTACAGACTAAGAGACACTCTGTGTGAAGCATCCCAAGTCCAGAAATACCCTTCTTAAAAAATCGAAAAACTCCCTCCACACACACTCCTACTTCTTAAAATTTAACACGACCTTGTTGCTTAATCTGAAGAAATGACAAGGAGACGAGCGCGTGCACGAACTGGCTACCCATCTAGTGACAACTCATAGGTCATGGGGCACTTACGCGCTGACCTATGGAGCAGCCCTTCGATGTGAAAACAGATATGCTACTGTTTATCTAAATCCTTTACTTATGGGAAGAGCTGCCCGCTCCGTGAGTTTTATCTCCTTCAAGAATCTTTTCAACTCTAATGACAAAGTGAAATAATTATTCGTTTCATGATGAAATGCAGCACTTTATTGGATAGGTCAATGGAAGCTCCTGTCTTATCTTCGGGGGGGGGGGGGGGGGGGGGAATCTTTTCGGCTTAACGACACAACAGTTCACGATCTGCAAAAGCACCATGAGGTCAGCTAATTTTAAAATGTCCTCTTATGCTGTTCATCACAATTAAAGAAAGTATGTAGCTATTACAGGGAGAATATGGTTTGACCACAAAAGGAAATAAAGTACATTAGAAAGGGAAAATCACAGTTAGAAGGAACCCAGACAGAAAATTGTTAATGTCATAAGAAATGTGTGACGTATTTTACAAAACGGTACCGATGTCGCAAAAAATTCAGTGTAAAAAATGGAGAAACAAAACGAGTTTTGCAAAATAATAGAATGTGTAAAAATTTCAATCCCAGTGTGATATGATGCAGAAGTAACGCAAAATCTTTAGTATTATTCCCCATGTCATTTGTTAGGTGGCGATAGTGTTAACATCCACGAATTTTCAAATGACATTCAGGGATGTATCATTTCCATCACTTAAGTTTCAACTTCTTTTATTTTTTTCAACCAATAACCACGATAATGTACAGTTTCTGCGGGACAGTACCGGTGATGATTTCGATGCAAAAATGGCGCATAGGGCGATCTTTCTCACAGTAGCGATATGACCATGCACTTTGCTAAAAAACAGACCTGGTCAATGAACGATGCATTTCCCATAGACAATAGGTAATTAAGATTTGAACTAAAAAGTCATGACATGGCTGAAATTAGATGTTTCACAACACACGCACATTTCATGTCAAAGTAAGAATCGGTTTTGTTATTTTCCTGCATGAGAATATATATTTCTATACTAGTGTGGAATTCTTAGAACAAGTAAGTACACTATGTTTGTGTAAGTGCGAAAATGGTTGTTTTTCCCGCACCAGTGTGGAATACTTAGAACAAGTGGCACTATGTTTTATAAGTGTGAAAGTGGTTGCTTTTCCAGCAAGAACCGTTTTTTGAAAATGTTATGTATTCCCATATGTGTTTCACTTGTTTGGAAATTTAAAATCTGAAATAACACTACCTATAGAAATTAGCATTACTCCAGTAAATTCCATTAGTATGTGCTAAATGCTTCTCGATTCTGAAGGAGAGGGCTCCCAGAATCCATCTGTTAGACAATACTTTGCGTTCTCATAACTTCAACCATTTTCCGAACTTAATGCATAAAGCGCTAATTCCTTCAATGGTTATTTCACACTTCAAACACTCATCAAAACAATCAATCGCCACATTACAGAAGTAAGGAAGATTGAATAAGAAAGAGAAGCAAAAGAGAGGCTCAACCATTCTGAGAGGGAATGCCACCAAAAGTTTAGTCGGTCTTTGCAATTATTTTTGAGGATTGCATCAGCCATTCTGAGAGGGGATCACCTGAACGTTGCCACCGAAAGTTCAGTTGGACTTGGTAAATTTCAGATGAGGGTAGAAACCAAGGGACTTATTCGGGAGTTTGTGATCGGTGGGGGGAATTAAATAGAGGGGGTGGAACTTTTTTGATAAGGAGGTTTTTTAATGAGGGGGATTAAAAAATACAGGTAGTTAAACCAGGAGGCAGTTTTGATAGGGTTTTTAATAAAGGGGGAGGAATTTTTGATAAGGTGTTTTTTTAAATGAGGGGGGGGTCAAAAATTGGAAAAATTACAGCTAAAATAGAGGGCTTCTCTGAAAATATAGTACTCATGATATACACTAGATGGCGCCACGGGTTTTTAATAAAGGGGCGGAACTTTTGATAAGGAGGGTTTTTAATGAGGGGGTCAAAAATTGGAAAAATTATGGCTAAAATAGAAAGCTTTTCTAAAATATAGTACTTATGATATACACTAGATGGCGCCAAGGGTTTTTAATAAAAGAGATCGGACTTTTGATAAGGGATTTTTTATGAGGGGGGATTGAAAAATACAGGTCAACCAAGGGTCTTTATGAGTTATTAATTATTAATTATGAATATTAATAAAGGGCATTGTCGGTGACGTTATATCACGGGAGTGACGTCATAGGGGAAAGCACTGTGCAAAGGGGATCCCTATACTGCGACCTCACTACTGTTGTCTGCCTGACATCATTTTAAAGTGTTAGCTGTTAGCACACGATATCGGTCATGCTACCCCATTGTTACACTTAGACAATCTTGCATTCGCCTATGACTGACATCTCCAGTCTGTTGGAACTATGTCCAAAGTCTTGAAAGCACTGATTGGGAGAAAAAATTGCAGTCTGGGATCTGCTGGACTCGAACATAACGATTGATCTACCACGTGTAAAAGCATCCATGTGATGCCTCTGTGCTACACAGTTATCAAGTGTTCTGCCAACATGGACACAGAAAAGGAATGGTGGATAATCAGAGGCAGATTTTATAGTAACCCAAATCAGCCTTTCGAGTCACATATGCAAATTCTGTGATCTTTGCGATTTTTGGGAGCTTACAACCAAAAACTCACTGACACACAAAATATAATAATTTCAATCGTTTGTGAGATATTCAAAGTTGGGAATGATGCTAAATATTCCAACACCTGTGTATTTTGAGATATTATTTCAGTGTTCATATTTCAGAATTTGTTCAGGCAGCCATTCCTTTACTTTCTCTGGGAGGCAGGGGTGGCTAGGTTGGTAGTGCACCAAGCTCATAATCTGCAGTTCCCAGGTTCAAGTCCCAGTTGGCCCAGCTTTGAGATTTATCTCCGCAAAACTCTTCCCCCCTACCCTCGGTCAGTGGACTTGAAAAGGTCGCTGTCACTCAGATGGGACATTAATCTGTGGCCCCATGTACGGGAGAGCCATACCCTATGCACGTTAAAGAACACGCTGGATGGCCTTGATGGGGGGCTACCATCTGTCTCCCAACAGTTGTCCCTAGTGGGGACCTTTCCCAATCTTCTCTGAGCCCTCAGGGTCCTTTCCTGGCCATTTAGTCCACTGTGTGCAATAAAGTGCCTTTCAAAAGTAACAACTCAACCTTTTACTTTCAGTAACGAAAGATATTGTTCTGGATTTTAAAATGTCTTTCGGTAACTTGAAAAATATCAATTACTGACAGAAACATCTTCCTTTGAAAAATATCAATGTTAAAAAAAGCAATTACTAAGCACTGTCGGCAATTATCTCAAGGCGTCTGCTATTCAGAAACTAACGCATTCCCGCACCACGATTTTTATTGGATGCTTAGCACCTAATGTCCGACCCCGCCTTCTCGTGGTGCGGACCGTTAGTAACTTTCAAAAGAGATAATCTCTTGTGGAAGTGAACGGAAGGGGAGGGCTGCCAGATTAGTGTGGCCTACTGATCTGGACAACTATGGCTACTTTTCTTTGTTTTCTACCCTGCTGAGGAGTGGTCAACCACACAGGGTCCTGGTGCTGACCATATAAACCTACTGGACTGGACAGATATATGGCTCTGAGCTTGATTATGGATCCTGATTTTGCTGCACTGGTGGGCTTCTGTGGAGGGAAAATCTTCCGCTGTGTTTTCTGTTTGTTTGTGGGTTGACAGCCCCAAGTGAATAGATTCACAGGATATGTTTATCAGCTGGTGGATAATCCTGAGCAGAAGTCATCGCAGGCACCTGAACTCTTTGCTTCTATTGGCATCGTCAAATTCTACATTGGAGGAAGTCTTCCAGTGTAGATGGCTTCAGCCTTTAGTAGTGGGGGGAACGGGTCTTTGCCCCATGTCTGCGATTAGGGGGCTGTTTGATATTGTCGGCATTCCCTCTCTCAATAAACATAGTTTCTTTAAACATCCTACTAACCATTTTCTCTCCATAGGTAGTTGGAATGTGAGGACTCTGCACAGAGCTTTTTCTCTTGATGTCCTCACACAAGAATTCCACCGTTATAATTTAGATATTCTCGGCTTGCAAGAGACCAGATGGACAGATAAAGGTCAGATTCTTAAAAATAATCTTAAATTTCTCTTTTCAGGGAGGGACGACAATAAGCATCACCAAGGCGTGGGTCTGCTTCTCAGCAGACACGCTAGCGATGCTATTCTAGGATATGAGTGCATTAATGAAAGGTTTCTTACAGCAAAATTTCAGACAAGCATTAAAGACTTGAATGTTATCTGCTGTTATGCCCCCACTGAGGATGCCGATGAGGATCAGAAGGATAGGTTTTATGAACAACTTCAGGATATTTTGAATTCCGTCAAGAAAGGAGATATTACCCTTGTTCTTGGTGACTTCAATGCCAAAGTTGGTACCGACTCTGACCTTTGGGGAGGAGTAATAGGCCCTTTTGGTATTGGTAGCTGCAATGGCAATGGGCAACGTCTCCTACAGATAAGTAAACTCAATGGATTCAGAATAACTAACACATATTACAAACACCGCGACATACATAAGTACACATGGGTTTCACCTGATGGGCTGCATAACAATATGATTTATTACATATTAATTAACAGCAAATGGGCTAGTTCTCTTAGGAATACCAGGTCATGTAGGGGAGCTGAAATTGGATCTGACCATTACCTTGTTAACAGTGTGTTGCAACTTAAACTTAAAAAGTGTTGTGCTAGGGTTAAAAAATTTACTTTTAATACTGAAGCTCTGAAAGATCCAGTTATAGCCAAAGCTTACTACGATAGGTTACTTAGTCATTATGACAGTCATGGTTTGCTTACTACTGAAGTTGAGGAAGAATGGGATCATTTTAAACAGGCTTTTTTGGACACTAACAGTACTCTTTTAGGAAAAAAGGAGCCGAAGAGGCAAAATTATCTGAGTGATAAGGCACTTGAGCTTATTTCGGAAAGAAAGAACTGCAGGAATGCCCTTAATCAATACCCTACTAGTCCTAATAGAAAGCATTACAGAGACCTTAATAAACTTGTAAAGGATCAGTTAGCTGCTGATAAGAATCTTTGGCTTGATGGTTTGGCTGACAAAGCCGCGGAAGCAGTTAGACAGCACAACAGCAGAGAGCTGTACCAGATAGTTAATGTTTTGTGTGGTAGAAAACGGACAGGCATACAAGGATTGAAGGATAAACAAGGTAAGGTTATAGAAGGGGAGGATTCTGTCATGGCTAGGTGGGCTGAGCATTTCAGTGATGTTCTAAACAATGTAGTTAGTTCTACTCCCATTGTTTGCAATGATGATAAATGCATTGGTGGCTTTAATGTTGGCCCTATAACACAATCTGAAGTTATTTTGGCTGTTTCTAAACTTAAACTTCATAAATCCCCAGGGGTAGATGAAATTACTACGGAAATGCTTAGAGCTGGGAATGTTTCGGTTACCACTTGGATGACTGAAATTCTGAATATCTTTTATGATAAAGGCATGGTTCCTAAGGATTTTACCAGAGCTATTGTTATCCCTATTTTCAAAAATGGTGATCGCAGTTCTTATGATAACTATAGGGGTATCAGCCTACTCTCTGCTCCAGGTAAAGTTCTTTCCATGATTGTGCTTAATAGAATTAAGAATCTGGTTGACAGTCAATTGCGTGATGAGCAATGTGGATTCAGAAGTGGTAGGGGATGTGTGGATCAGATATTTTCACTTAGGAAGATTTTTGAGAAATGTTTAGAGTTTCAGAAACCTTTGGTTTCTAGCTTTGTTGATTTCAAAAAGGCTTTCGACTCTGTTGATCGTCATAATTTGTGGTTGATTGTGAGATCATATGGTATACCAGACAAGTTTGTTAACATTATGAAAGCTCTCTATAATAACACTGAGTCGTGTGTGAGAGTTGGTAAGGCTTGTAGCAATTGGTTTAGCATTACTTCTGGTATTCGACAAGGGTGCATTTTGTCTCCTTTTCTCTTTAGCTTGGTTATTGATTATGCTATGCGAAATTCACTTCAAGGCAAAGATTTTGGCCTTAAATGGGCTGGAGATACTAAAATTTCTGATTTAGATTATGCTGATGATTTAGCCCTTTTGGCAAATGATGTTGATGAGATGAACTCTTTCATTCGAGCTGTTGATGAGACTGGTAGTAGAGTAGGTTTGGTTATAAACAGAGAGAAAACTAAAGTGATGAAAATTGGTCAGGCAGGCTGTGATTCAGTTAATCTGAATGGTTGCAGTCTTGAGTAGGTGTCACAGTTTAATTATCTTGGGAGCTATGTAACAGAAAATGGTGATGTGCGGCATGAGATTAAGAGACGAATAGGGATTGCTGCCGGGACTTTTAAGAACCTATGGAGAGTGTGGAGAAATAGGCGTATACACCTAAAGACTAAAATTAGACTGTATAATAGTTTGGTTCTTTCTAGGGTTAGTTATGGTAGTGAAACTTGGACACTTTGTAAACATGATAACAGGAAACTAGATGCTTTTGATTCCAGATGCTTACGCAGTATCTTGGGCATTAGGTGGTTTAACTTTGTAACTAATGATGAGATTAGGCAAAGGAGTTTTCAACCTCCTTTAAGCAGCATATTGTGCAGAGAGAGACTCCGTTGGTTTGGCCATGTTGCCCGTATGAATAATTATAGATTGGTGAATAGGGTTATGAACAGTGTGCCTAAAGGCCTCAGAAAGAAGGGGAGACCTAGGATGCGGTGGGCAGACAATGTCAAACAGGACCTTGTTAAAATTGGTGTGCAGTGGCCAGATGCAGTAGATGTAACTCAGAATAGACTTGCTTGGAGAACTAAATTGCACGGTCTGGTTGGACCTCCGTAGCCCATGGCTGCTTGATGATGATGATGATGATGATGATGATGATGATGATGATGATGATGATGATGATGATGACGATGATGATGATGATGATAACAGCTGGATTTAGGCAGTCACGCCGGTACCATGTCGAAAACGTCTAACTTCACTACACTGATTTCACTGATACAAAACTGTGTTTCATCATCATCACTGAATAATACATTACCTCACATCGAAGAATCCAGTTTCTGCATTCTATATCCCATTTCAGAAGTTCCATAATGCCGTAATAACTGGCTTCTTGAGTTCTTTGCATTGCTAGTCATCCACGGGTCGTCTTCAAAGAAACTCTCACCCCTTTATCAGGTATTCACCTCCGAAGTAACTGAGGCGATGTTAGGCTGCTCACTAGACTGAGACGACGAAGAATGAGATTCTGATATACTACTGTCTTTCTTGGACTATCACTATGAATCTGCCATTAAACAAAGAACTTCAGATATTTTAATTGTCCAATCATTTATGAATCATTACAGACAATCTCTGCTGCCTAAACGTTGAAAGAATTTGTAGTACTAAAGAATAGACTCAACTTTGCTTTATGTCTCACATTCATCCCCCTTCATACAAAACTGATGGATTACAAGGCTGCAATAGGGTGGCCAATCGAAATGAATAACTGGATGACGATGATTTGTAGCTCTAATGGGTCAGTTGACATGAGCATTCAATCTGTATGTGAATTGTGCTTGTTTACAACTTTAATTTTCTACTGAATGGATAGAAATATTAAAAAACTACAAATACCAATGAACTGGCCATAAATCCTGCATTCAATGACCGTTTCTTGTCCATGTATCTTTTAAACTGCTGTCTAAATTCAGAAGTGCAATTTTTGATAGGTGAGCAGGACTTAGTTTCCAGAACAGGTTCGTAAATGAACCTATGAAGAGTGCAGTTTCAGAAATCATCTTGAATCTCAAAAATAATAAATTGAAACTAAAATATAGGTAATGCGTTTCATCACTTGACAAAAAATATATACATTATATCACGTCCTCAGTCTTATTATGATGAAACTCACTCCAGCACATTCACAGATAGGGCAAAAAATCTGACTATCTACCTCTAGCCTTCCCACCGAAACCCCAAGAAATAAACCGTAAAGAGTCTCTAAACTAATCCATGAAATGTAACTTGTAGCACATAGAGTCATAATTAGCAAATCCAAGAAATAAATCGAATTAATAATTCGTTGTCAATCTATAAAACAAATTCCTTGGTGAACTCGGTACTGTGCTCTTCCCCTGAGAAATATACTCTTTAGTGAGCCAGAGAGTGGGTTTGCTCAGTCAGTAGCGTGACAGGTTTATAACTGATATTCCCATGTTTGAGTCCCCATCATGTTTGAGCTGAGATTTTGTCCACTAAGTCCTCTGCTCTCTATGAAAAAGAGAACACCGGTGGTCTTGACAAGACTTCCGTCTTTGGATCTCAATAACCGCGAAGTATGTCTTGATGGAAGGCTCCCATGTCTCCTAACAACCGTCTAATGGATCCCCTTCCCTCACCCACCTCTTAGCCCTTGAGGTATTTGTGACATAGCCATTTAAGAGATGCAAACCTTTTGTGTACAAAAGTAACTCTCAGAGATAAAACGATAGTGAATACTGCTCTTCTGATCCACCTGAAAGGCATAATATTTTTCCACATAATCACAAGACTTGTTGAAACACTTACCATAATCAGCTGAACGAAGTCCTGCTGATAAGATGGCTCATCTTCCTCCTAAAGCCACTTTGTGACTTTCTCTTTGATGTCATCATCCGATAGAAAACGTCTTCCTCAGAGATGGTTCCTCAACTTCCCAAACAAGCGAAACTCCGATGGCGGAAGGTCCGTACTGTATAGTGTGTGTTGAATATTTGCCTATCACCAAGAATGGAGATACTTATCCACTACAGTCACACGACCATTTCCAAACTCACGGGACCATTTCCTCACACGTTGCATTGAAAGACATTCGAGATGTACGCAGCCACAAACTGGCAATGGGTTTTCATCAGTTGGGTCTTCTGTGCTCACAAATCCTAATTACTGCTCGGATATCGAACTTCGTACACACATGCAGTACCTTCGACATTGTTCACAAGACTCTGCAAGATATGTTCACTCTGACTCTGCACCTCACAGCACGAGTGTGTAACAGCGACGTCTACTGCAACTTAGTGACACAAATACTGCAAATTAATGACACAAATACCGCAAATTAATGACACAAATACTGTAAATTAATGACACAAATACTGCAACTTAGTGACACAATAGGCAGTGATGTCACCGCCTCAGATGTTTGTTAGTTTGGCGACTGCCGCAAATACAAGCGAATCTTACTCTTTGACTTACCCTCGTATGTTCTTGAGCTCAATATTCAGTTTCGACACCGTGAACTTTCTAGAGAACTCGAAAGTTTTTAGAAAAGCCTCGAGTATTCGGAAAATGTAACAAATTTCACGAATATCATTTCGAGAAAGACGATTTAGCGTAATATGAGCTATAGTAAAAACAAACGAACACAAAAGACTCATTACTGTCCAAAATTACAACTTTGCATCATTAAAAGACTAGACGAAAACCGTTGAAATGACGTTTGAAGGGAAAATTCGATATTGTTTTATGAAGAAATTAAAATGCTCAGTCTAAAACAAAAATGACTTACGTTCAGGCTTCTTTTAATTACTTTTGCATACTAAAAAGCATTGCAGTTTGCTGACTATTTAGGATGATGACTTTTCCTATGCTCACTCGCAAACAGAACGATGTATCACGTGTTGGAACCTAAAGTTCGATTACTGAACTACATAATGAAATTAACACCTAACATTTGAGCAACATTTGTGTCTTAAGTTTCTAAGTAAGAGAGACCATCGAAAAATCGCGATGATTAATCATTGATACATGAATTTAACCAAAAACGTAGTAATTTGAAGCCATGCCATGGATATATAAAAAGGATATATGCTTCAGAAAAATGTTACTTTCAATATTCTGAGCTAACGAGAAAAGACCGACAGCTGTAGCAATTATGTAGTAAATGAAGGAATTGTTGCCAAATGATTGCAACCGAAAAATGTAACCGTTATAATTTTCAGTCGCAGACGGCCATTTTGTGTCAAATCAAAGGGATCATTCTATGAGGTTAAAAAGATCATTCTAGGGAGTCTAAGAGATAATTTTAAATGGTCAAAGAGATCAATCTCGGACTTCAAAGATGTCATTCTGGGGGGGTTAAAGAGGTCATTCTGAGGTGTCAAAGGGGCCAATGTGCGGAGTCGAAGTGATCATTCTAGGGGGTCAAAGAGGCCATTCTACGGAGTCGAAGTGGTCATTCTAAGGGATCAAAGAGGCCATTCTATGGAGTCGAAGTGATAAATATAGGGGGTCAAAGAGGACATTCTACGGAGTCGAAGTGGTCATTCTAGGAAGTCAAAGAGGCCATTCTACGGAGTCGAAGTGGTCATTCTAGGAAGTCAACATTCCACGGAGTCGAAGTGGTCATTCTAAGGGGTCAAAGAGGCCATTCTACGGAGTCGAAGTGATCATTCTAGAGCTTCAAGGGGCCATTCTACGGAGTCGAAGTGATCATTCTAGGGGATCAAAGAGGCCATTCTGCGGAGTCGAAGTGGTCATTCTAGGGGGTCAAAGGGGCCATTCTACGGAGTCGAAGTGATCATTCTAGAGGGTCAAGGGGCCATTCTACGGAGTCGAAGTGATCATTCTAGAGGGTCAAGGGGCCATTCTACGGAGTCTAAGTGATTATTCTAGGGGATCAAAGGGGCCATTCTATGGAGTCGAAGTGATCATTCTAGGGGGTCAAAGGGGCCATTCTACGGAGTCGAAGTGGACACTCTAGGGGGTCAAAGAGGCCACTCTACGGAGTCGAAATGGTCACTCTAGGGGGTCAAAGAGGCCACTCTACGGAGTCGAAGTGGTCACTCTAGGGGGTCAAAAGAGGCCACTCTACGGAGTCGAAGTGGTCACTCTAGGGGGTCAAAGAGGCCACTCTACGGAGTCAAAGTGGTCACTCCAAGGGGTCAAAAAGGCCACTCTACGGAGTCGAAGTGGTCACTCTAAGGGGTCAAAAAGGCCATTCTATGGAGCTGAAGTTGTCATTCAAGAGATTTCAACTCCACTGCCACCTCGAAATCCATAATGAATTGAAAATTAACCTTCATTTATCAAAGGCTGAGTAACATTACTTTATTTCCACTAAGTGCTAATTTAATATATAACTGTAAGACAGATAACGAACTATTTAAAGTTTTCTTTTCTCCATTCAGTTGTACTCATCATGATTATTATACAGCTGCATAACATAAAAGCAAACGCGAATGTAAGTTATTCGTTTGCAATAAGCCATGGACATAATCGTTTAGTGCAAGAGATAGTGGAAGCTTTGTAAACGTCATCAGGACAGCATTACGAATGCCACTTATATTCATAATCAGTCGATTGTCCTGATGAGTTACGACTTATCGACATATCCTGCTCCTCGAATATGATGTATTGTTCTATATGAATGTATTGTTCTATATGAATGTATTGTTCTATAAAGCGGTCGAGGTGCTAGTGGAAAGGTTTTAAAGCGTACTCTTAGAACATTATTTTGAGTTATATATTAATGATTTATTCTGAACTAATTTTTACTATAAGCCTTGAATAGTTGAATATATATTTGATTTATCGATTACATGAATAGAGTTATTTTTGCTCTGGGAGGCACTTTTGTGCACGCAATAAGTTAATCGGCCAGGTCTCAAAGACTCCAAAGCCTCAGAGTTATGTAGGGGAAGGGAATACATTGGATAACAGGTAGGAGATGGGCAGAGAAGAGCTACCCATCTTGTTTTCTAATACGAAGGCCGGATTTTAGGGGGAGGGGATGCAAGGGGAACATACCACCTTCCTCCCCCCTCCTTGGAGAATGCTAGAAAGGGTAAAAATGAAGGCCAAAAATGATTAAACATATGAATAGTTCACTCATTTTTCAACAAAACGTTTTTAAAACCGCTAAAACGAAAGAGAAACTATTATACTGCAAAGGAAATCCAGTCTTTTGTCAACCCCTTTTCTCTTTTTCCGGCTCGACTGCGTGGCTTGCCTACTTTCTCCCTCCCTCCCTCCCTCCCTCCCGCCCCTTTATTTTTTTCTATATTCTTGCCTGCTGACATGTATAGGGTATGTTATCCTGTGAAGGGTTACAAGGCTTAACATCCACCATGAGAACCGCTTCCTTTGGACGCCTACTGATATTCTCTTTCTCTTGAAGGACAAAGCGTGACTTAGAGGAAGAAATCTCACTGCAGACCCAGAGGAGGACTCAAACTTGGCAAACATTAGATTACGATACTTGGCGCTGCCGAGTCAATCTCCGTTGTCCCGATTGCATAAGACGAAAAGAGAAACGAAATGTTTACATTTGTTCCTCGGTTGTTTTCAGTGATGTAAATAAGGAATCTCAACAAGGGATGAGAAAGATCATAGATTCTGCGCAGCTCAATGCAACGAAAACAAATGCTCTTCTCTCTGTTTTGAAATCCTAAAAAAATTAGCTGAATTAAAAAACAGTCATTTTTCAGTATCGTTTGAATATAAAATAGTCCTCAGCAGCTACTTGCCACAGAGATTTGACATGAGTCTGTCAGTATAATACGTCACAGAAAAGGTCTCTGAGGAAGCGAGTTCCTCAACAGAAAAAAACCACCATGTTTTACCAGGGGCTCGAACCCAGGTCCTTTTGATCAGTAGCTAAGAGCGTTAAGCACTCGTCACGGGGATGGCATTGTTTATTAATATTACAGTAAAATATGAACAGAACCAAATTTGTTTTAAGACTCATAGAAATAATTAATGGATTTAATGCATAGTCCTCAGTTGAACATACAAAATTAAAGAAGACATTTTCTTCTATTAATAACAAATGAATAATTCATAGTAAATCTTACAGAGAAATTAATACAATAGTTTTTCTTCTGTTTGTATGAATCAAAATCATTGCAATAAGTTGATACATGAATTATTCCAGTGCACAGATTGATAATGCTGCTGCAAATAAGTATTATTAAAATCCAGACAGATAATTCTCGGAAGACAATAAGGTTTCAAGGAAGAAAATTTTCATGTTCCGGACTCATTAATTAGTTCCTTTTTGGAAGTTGATTCCATTTGGTATTTCGTACCTATCTTAAGCATAATGAAATCGTCAACGGCTTCAGTCACATCATTTTTAGAATATTTCACCTAGTCAAATACACTGATGGAGGGGGGGGATACAAAAACTTCGACAGCGGGGAGCCTGGGGCAATTGTCCAAACTTAAGATCTTTCCTGATGTCTGGAATTGGACTTTTTCCAATTGGAAATCTTCGATTTCACAATACATCAGTGTAACGATTCTAAAAATTAATCTGAATAAAGGAACAATATATCATTGGTGGAACCCAAAAAAATCTAGCTACATCACCTCTGAGCGGCACCTTTGTTTTTTGCACATTGTTGTGTTGTTTTACCTTTGAGCGGCATTTTTTTGCACACCATGGGCTAAATGGCCAGGTCACATGGACCCCGAAAGCTCAGAGAAGGTTGGGGGAGGGGACCCACTGGAACAGCCGTTGGGAGATAGATGGTAGCCTTCCGTCAAGGCCATCCAGCGTGTTCTTTAACGTGCACAGGGTATGGCTCTATCGCACAAGAGGGCCACGGCTTAACGTCCCATCCGACGGACGGCGGCCTTTCCAAGCCCATCGGTGTCCCCTACTGACCATGGGCAGGGCGGGAAATTTTGCTGAGATAAATCTAAACGCTGACCCAGCTGGGACTCGAACCTGGGAACGTTTTTTGCACGAAATGAGCTAAATGGCCAAGTGATAAAAGACTCCAATTACTCAGAAAACGGCATGGTAGCCTCCCGTTAAGGCCATCCAATATGTTATTTAATATTCACAGAATATGGTTCCCCTGTACATGGCTCCCACATGACAGATAACAGCCCTTACCAACCCCATCAGTAGGGGCGGCGCTACCGCACGTGCCACAGTACCAGGCAGCATTCTTTTAGGGGAGACAAATTTTCAAAATTAACGACCACAGTTGCAGTAAGGTAAGTAACACCTATTTTTCAACAGTTTAATTTAATTACTTTTCAAAATGGCATTAACTTTAACAAAATTAATTATTAATATCTAAGATCAGACTCGGAGAAAGGGCGGCAGATATCCAAGGTCGCTCCGGGGCATCTCTGACCATCAGAATTATCTCTTTCTGACTGAAAGCACAATAGGGGTTAGTTGAGATAAATTTCAACGCTAGCACTAGAACCTGGGAACTGCAAATTGTGAATCTGACGCGCTACTGACTAAGGCAACCTTCGCCCCAATGGTTGAGTTATCTTATAATTGAGATGTCCATTTCTGCAGTACAGTGGGCTAAACGGTCAGTTTACAAGTTCACAACAACAAGCCATGTATACTAAAGTAGGATTCAAGAAAGACTCCACAACTGTTAAGAGCAGATAGAGTCTCTAACCAAGACCATCCAGAATGAGTTTTAATCTGCACACGAACCATGGTTTAATGCCCCAACTGAAGGACGGCAAACTTAGAAAATTCAATAGGTAATCATCTAATCAAATTCAAAAGCAAATTAATACCCTAAATTCTACAGTGAAGAATCACTTATTCTAAAACCGTTAATCGATGAGCAAAAATTTATATTTCGCCTGTTTTAAGGATCAGGTGCAGAACCGTGAAGAGTATGTGCTGTGTGAGTCATTTCAAAGAAGTGAATTAAAACTACCGAAGAATAAAGTGCGTGTTTTTTTAAACTCTGCTGCCTCGCCAAAGTTTTCGTAATTTAATAATTCTGCATCATAATCTTATTACACATTAAGCCACGTAAGTGGTTCTCAAACCGCCTAACTAACTTTGTTTTCCAGTTCCTCTTGAGAGGACAGAAAATGTGTTTAAACAGCGATAAGCCGCTTTATAAAGAAGAGAAAAAAAGAATTGAGCATGGGAAATAGGACGCGAACGAGAATTTTTAGTGGCGTTTTCACATTACTAGCATGTGTTTCCACTTCAATGAATTATGAATTATTCCTATTGAAGCAATTATTTGTTGTGACGCAGCCTTTATACGAAACTCTAATCTCCAATAATATGGCTTCTTCCCGCAAAGATTTATTTGATTATAAATAAATTATACTAGTTAACAATTTTCAAGCGTAGGAATATTTTTTGAGTGAAAAAATTATTTTTCAGTGAAATATGACGTTTCAATGAGTGTTGTGACGTGTTTAAATTGAAGAGCACTTTAAATATCGAATTAAGTTCTTTGAATTCCCTGACGTCAGTCATTTCTGTTCATTGGTCAGCCATTAACCAATGACAGTCTTTTTTTTTTCATATTTCTTAGTCATTAGAGATGATTCAGGTCCGGACTTCGTCGGGTTGAGCCAGAGCCCATACACATCTCAAAATAGCACAAACGACTTTGGGCAAGTTCAAGTTCGATCCTAATTTAAATTTTCAATTTCTTCCCTTATTTATGAAAATATTTAGTAAAAAAAAAAAAACAAAAAAAAATAAATAATATCTTACGATTATAACATAAACTTATGACTGAATAGTTAGCGTTCTTAGTTACTGATCAAAGGAACCAGAGCTCTGGATAAGGCATGGAGGTTTCTTTTTCGTGTTGTCCTTCTGCTGAGGTTTCGCTTTCTTCATAGATCTGCTCTATGGAGTATTATACTGACAAGTTTTTGTCAGACCTCTGTGACAAACAACTGCTTGAGGGATAATTCATTTGTTCTTTATTTTGCCCAAGTATTAATCCCCGATATCCGTCCAAGTTAGATGGACCACCAAGAGATTCAAGGACTGCTTAAATTAGTCATCTTTTAAATGTCAATAATAACGATGGAGTTATATTAATAATGCTTATGCTTTCTTGATAGCCAAGAACGTAGCAATTTGAAGTTTCTTGACGAGCAGCAGCAACAGCTGTAGAGGCTCCCGTTTTGCTTTTCCTGGCAGTGAGGGTGATCAACTGCCGATGTAGTGAAAGGTTTTTTTTTGTGATCGACAGCAAAGGATAGGAGTTATTTGTTGCCATTAATTAATGGCCAACAGCCATGAATTCAAAATTACTGATACCCCCACCCCAGTATTTGAGAGTCATGTGTTATGGAGTAACAACCAGTGGGTTGCTACTACTACACAACCAGTCGTCACATCTACTACTACAGAATGTAGCAAATTCTGGCAGGCTGCTATTCCCTTACGCAATAACTGTATATGTTATTTCTATTGCTATCTTGCTGCTATGTTCACAGGACATATTAGGTCACAGTAAAATCTGCCTCCATTCGGATGAACTTTAAACTGTAGCCTCGTGTGCAGTAGACTCACACCTTGTGTAAGTTAAGGAAAATGCCCAATGGTGACATGAGGCATCCATCTATCTCCAACAACTGAACAGTGGATCTCTTCCAAACTTCTCTGAGCCCTCGGGGTCCTTGTGGCCTGACCATTTAACCTTTTTTTGTACAGAAAAGTGCAGCTGAGGTGTAAAGCAACACAACCCAAGGAATAAGAGAAGGAACTGGCCAGGCTCGAATCCAGCCTGGGCCAACGTTGAGATTTATCTCCGCAAAATTCCTTACCCTGCCCTCGGTCAGTAGTAGACACCGATGGGCTTAGAAAACTCTCGTCCGTCGGATGGAATATTAAGCTGTGGCTCCCTGTGTGAGAGAGTCACACCTGCGCACGTTAAAGAACACGCTGGATGGAGTTGACAGGGGGGGAGGGACACTCTCTGTTTTCCAACAGCTGCCCAATGTCCCTCTCCAAAACCTTCTCTGAGTCCTCGGGTCCTTGTGACCTGGCCATTTAGCCCATTGAGTGCCAAAGAACAGTGCTCTCAGAGGTAAAACAACCCAAACTCCCGTCAAGACCATCCAGTGTGTTTTTAGCCTGCACAGTCACTGCTTAATGTCCCATTCGACGAACTTTCCAAACCCAACAATAGGCACTTTCTCACCTATAATAACGGCGATTAACGGAGAAAAATTTCAATGGAGGAACAGCTGAGACTCGAACCTGAAAACTGCAAATTACCACTAGGGCGCTACCGATTGAGTCAATTTTTCAGTGTCAGACGACGTAAGATAGAGATTGTATATCTTCACATGATATGTATGTCAAGCAGCAGCTGATATAGTGACTTGTATGATGTGGTTATCTGAAAGATAAGCACCTTTTTAGTAGTGAATGCAAAGCTTCTTTTTTTGCCTAAATGATTATTATGTTATTCAGCAAATACAGAAAAAGATTAGAGTATTTTTTCTCTATTGTATATTTATTGTATATGAATTAAAGGGAAGTCTTTGCGATAATAAGCTATCTGGCACAATCGTTTTCACACAATTTCACCCACCCAATGAGAACTGGGTCCAATTTAACAATCTGTTAATCCATTGGCTGCAAGATCCTAACCAAAGGAGACGAAACGAAACACGAAGTACAGTACGGTATATCCAAAAACCACTCATCGCTACTATTATGATTCTCACATAAATAAATGTGTCGTCAAATCGTCTAAAACATAAGATCTCACACAAGATCTCTCGACTTCATCACCCATCTGATGGACGGCAACCTTTCCAAGTCCATTTTCTGACGAAACGCAAAGCAAACAAAATCTCTCAGTTACGACTCTTAACTCTCAAATCTATCAGCAAAGGCTTAACATGTCATTACTAAACTGAAACAATACCTGTAAGAAATACACGCAACTCTCGGAATATTTACAAGGTCGATTTTCGCTTTCTTTCCCTCTTCTGTTTCCTCAGAAGCGATACTGAACTCGAAGAAGAAATTTCATTAAGACGCTATCGATACAAACAGTTGCCCTAGGTTACAACATACACTAAACAAAGCAGAGAATGATTAAATTTAATACTTAGTTTATGTTCCTGCCTGATGTCTCGAAACCGTTTAAAGAAACCTACCTCACTACAAACAAAGAAAGGGAAAGGGATGATATTAATTAGCAACGTCCAGTTAATAACGAATGAGTAGGGAAGAGGGGACAGAGGAAGAGAAGATGAAAAGCAGAAAAACGTCCTTAGTTAAAGGTGGGTAAGTATTTGCATTTGAAACGGTAATTATTTAAGAGTGTATTATTATACGTAGTAAACGACTGGCTTTATAAAAATCCTTCTTTGTATAGAAGGTACGCGCCACCTGTACGATTGTACGCTCTCTGGTAGCCGGAGCTATGCATATCGATCTGATGATGTGAATTATTCTCGATAAATTGCACCTCAAGCGACAGTCTACTTTGTACGTGATGTTTAAGTAATTAACTACTAATTAGGAGTGGGAAGCAAATTGCACCCATATTGATTCTATCCGAGGTTTAAATATGCGCGTTTGCACAACCACATGGAAAACGTGGTTGGGCAAGTCGGCTAACGGGTTCTGGAGAAGGAAGCTTTAATTAAAACAGAGGCGAACTTTCGCCTCGGGTCATGACGTTTGCCAATTTTTCAGTTTCTGTCTCCGAAAGGAGAATTCAACGACGGACGAGCATAATGAGATTGTGTCGTTCATTTGTCTAAACCGTTTGTTCCCGTAACCGCAATCAACGTGTAACGGATGCACACAAGCAAGGCAGTTGTCGAATACACAGTCATTGATGTTCACTACCCGGTTCAGAACAAATCGTTGTACATAGGTCGATTAGGATGGTAATTCCTGAACGACAAGTTCCCAACAAAGGCTAAATGACTGTGACGGAGGTGGTCTAACGATCGCGCAAGCGGGCAAAGAGTTCAAGTGTCGATATCTCCACCCATGTTCGCCATAATTCTGGTAGAGCGATAAAAGTAACAAACACTACTCGTGGATGTACTGAGTATCCACGAGTAGTCACTAAGAGTATCTCTTCAGCGTCTGATATTTCCAGTTGAAAACATTTCTGTATGTGGAAAAATCTCTATAGTGAAATAATTTACCTTAGAATTAATCTTCGATCTAATATGTAAAACTATTTCAAATGGTATACTGAACGACAACTTGCATCACGAAAGCATATTTTTGCATGATTAAGAGTTAACCTGAATCAAGGAATCTTACTTTTTTAAGTTACCAGTTGCTATCAGGTAAATGTCTAATCTTCTTGTTGAAATCGTTTGTGATACCTAGTGTCATTTACATACTCTACGTTGATTATTTTATTTCCTTACAAGTAAACGTCTTATGTATGTAAAAAAATATTTTTAATGAACTGAGGGCTTCCCATCTGTCTCCTGTTTTTTTTTTCTTTCATGTTGCTCTGAGTCTTGGAATATCTTTGGACTTGAGGCTCTCATCTGCTTCTAAAGACTGTGTCGTGTTTTGATTCCCCCAGTTCTGCTCTGAATCTTGGAATATTTTTGAATTGGTGATTCCCAACTTAATTTAAAGACTGAGATCGTATTGTTTTCTCTAATCCTGCTCTTATTCATAGAATATCTTTGGATTTGAGGCTCTCATCTGAGCAAGATAGAAAAGGAAAAACTGCTTCGTGTTTTTCCTTCCCAATCCTGCTCTGAAATCTATGTTTTATAACCTCTTCATTTAGTGTTACTCAGTGGTAGCTCCTCAAACTCGTAGCATGATGTTTCCGGGTTTGAGTCCTTACTGTGCTTACTTAGGGATTTTCTCCACTAATTCCCTGATGTACCACAGGTTACTTTTTTTAACCGTTTCTGTATCCTCATGTATTCTTTCGCTGTAATTAACAATCACTAGGATTCTGTTATTTGATTGAAAACACCGAATATCATGACTTCGCTATATACCAAAATATTTTTTAAAAGAATATTTAACTAATTAAACTACTATTTTATTTTTTGAGTATGTTGTTTACGGATTTTGCAACCTAGCTAAATGGTTAGGTTAAAAAAAATCCAAGGTCTCAAGCAAGTTTAGAGATGGTGATCCATTGGATAACTTCTAAGATAAACAGATGGAAGTCTCTTGTCAAGACCCTCCATGGTGCGATCAAGACTATCCAGCATGCTCTCCAGACACAAAACCCTGGTTTAATATCTCATGCAGCAAACGGAGACTTTTCCAAGCCTATAGATGCCCCTTTTATTATCGACGGTAGAGTGAGAGTTAGCGGAGGAAATCTTGACCCAAGTACAATGGGGCACGAAATTAGAAACATCAGATTAGAGGCTGACACAACCAACCGAAAAAACCAAAATCTCTAAAAAAAATAACAATTGACATTTCCTTGCATTTGATTTGGTGTAATGGCGAAGCATTTTTGTGTGTACTGCGAACACAATGAGAAAGGATCAGACTGTGTAATTGACATTGGACAGTTGTTATAAGCCATTAGTTGATTGAGAGGTGATAGATGATCACTGACCTATGATCTATGAGACTGTCGAAGCGTCCACTGCGCAGTCTCGTAGTCCTCCATTTGCATCCCCAGCAACTGCTCACATGGGGCCGGGGTCAATCGGTTGAGCACTAGACTCGTAAATCTGAAGTTCCCAGGTTCGAGTCCCACTTGGGTCAGCGTTGAGGTTTTTCTCAGCTAAACCCCACTCTGTCGGTGAGACAGGGTAGGGTAGAAAGGCCGTCGTCCTTCGGATGGGACGTTAAGGCGTGGCCCCGTGTGCTGGATAGCCATACTCTGTTCACATTAAAGAACACACTGGATGGCCTCGAAGGGGAGGATGCCACCGTTTCCTAACAGCTGTCTAGTGTGTCCCCTTCCCCCAATCTTCTCTGAACCTCTGGGGTCTTTGTGATCATCTGGGGTCAACTCGCGCTTCGCTTCTGATTTGGTCTCAAATCTCTCATAGAGGTTGATGATTCATATCATTAAGAAAA
Organism: Ryuthela nishihirai; assembly: GCA_038380435.1. Lineage (NCBI taxonomy): Eukaryota > Metazoa > Arthropoda > Arachnida > Araneae > Heptathelidae > Ryuthela > Ryuthela nishihirai. The sequence goes on along the minus strand of JAWZYU010000016.1, from coordinate 29,420,945 downwards.
AAATATTTCTTGGACAGAAATTTCCTTTTTTTTGGCCCATCTTCAATGCCCTTTCAATCTGATTAAGCGGATCGGATTAGTGCTTCGTAGGCTTAAGATCGCAGTTTCTCATTCTGACTTCATTGAAAAATTAACTCAACGATCATTTGAAAAGATCGTCATGTATCAATCGCATGTGGTTGTGAATCAAGTTTTGTAGATGGTCTATCAGAGATATCACTCCTCATTTTTCACCATTCTATTCTGAGTCTTGATGTCTCTTTAAATGGCCATTTAACAAAAAATTACCCTTCAGGGGTACGTTAAAAAAAAAAACGCCAACTGATCCGTTAGTTAACGTTCAGTGACTCTCTAAGGTCAATACATTATTTTTTGAACCATTCTCTGAATATGGTAAAAAATTCTTCAGATGCAATCGAATCTCAGTTTTGTGTTAAATAGATAACAGACTCTTACTCTAGAAACAAATGTGTATAAATACAAGTTCCAATCCATTGTCCGAAACAGCCATTCATTCTCCACTACCCTTCACATTCCACTAGTTTCTCTATGGGCTTGCTCTCGATTTTTATTCACGTGAACTTTCTCCTATTCACGCAAAATGCACCCCCCCCCCTCACGTTCACAGAAGCAGAAGATAGCGGAAGAAGCCGCTTTTCCTTTCAGCTGGGCTACCTCAAGGCTGCATCTCGGTAGGAAAGAAGCAGAACGGCCACTCCAGAAGAGATGTCGACACGGCTGTAAAAACATTATGCACAGCTTTTAATGTTCTTCAAATTACCCCTTCAGGCCATTGTTCGTTGTTTCTACAAAAACGATTTCTAACTTTAAATTTTATATCGCTTGCCTGAATCCTTCGGAGGATGTAGAAGATGTAGAGGACGTCCTCCCTGCCAATTACAGCATGAAGGAAGAAAGAAGCTGAGACGTTGTTAATTTGCATCAAACCGTATAATAAATGAATGGCCTTTCTCTCTCTCTCTTTCTCTTCTTCGTCAGAAGAAGGGAGAAGGGGGGTGGCAAATGGAGAGATGGAGCAGGAGGGGGGATGGAACGAAAGGGGAGTCAAACATCTCTTTTGTTAACCGTGCGTGACATATTTACTTTGAACGAGGGAAAGAATTAAAAGACTAATGACTTTGTGGCATAAACTACTCATTTTTATAACGTATTTGTCATAATGCACAGTTCACTATTCATCTTAGCCTGCAACTCTCTTCAATATTTTCAAGAAAATTTTAAGGAGATGAGACAATAGCATTACACTGGAAAACCTGTTGTTGTTTTTTTCTCTCTCTTCACTATCTTCCCTTCTTTACATTCCCCTTTAATGGAAAGGAGGATACTTCTTCGTTCCTAAAGAGTTTTCAATTACTGTCAGCGACTGTTTTGCCTCCAGTGTATTTCAGCAGCGTGAATTCAGAGAGTACCTCGCGATTTACAGCCTTTCTCTTGGAGTTAGTAAAATCCGCACTCGTTTGCAAGAATGGTTTAGAAATGTCAGCAAAGTATTTGCTGTTGCTATGCAGAAGAAAAAATATCTCTTATCAGACAGTATAATCAGAGAATTATTGGGATGAGAGTTTGCTCAGCCGGTGGCGCGCCAGGCTCGTGATCTTCATTTCGCAGGTTCGAGTCCCAACAGTGCTTGTGTCTAGAATCTTCCCCTCTAACTCTCGTTCTCCTCTCTTGAGAAAGGGGACACCGATGAGCTTGGAAAAGCTGCTGTCAATCGGATGTGACGTTAAGCCGTTTTCCCGTTTGCTGGACAGACATACACTGCGCACGTTAAAGAACACTTTGAATAGCCTTGACATAAGCCTACCATCTATCTACTAACAACAGTCCATTCGATCCCTTTACCCAACCTTCTCTGAGCCCTTGGAGTCTTTGGATTGGCTATTTAGTCCGTTGTGTACAAAAAAAAAAGCTTTACTCAGAGATAAAAAAAAACCAGCCCCAAAGAATTTTTGATTTTTGATTTTTTTTTTAATTGAACGATACATGCACCATAAATGTCCTATTCCAAATATTCGTTTAGCAGGTTTTTCAAACCCTAGTGACCCTAAATTAAGCAATTGTGTATTATAATATTTTTACTGTTTCATTACAGATTATTGTTTTTCTAAAATACTGTACACAGAAAGAAAACCTTTTTTTTTATTTTTGACAAATATTTAAATGTACTGTTACCTATCGGGTATTTAACTGCAGCAAATATTGAATTATCCAAAAAGCATGCATGTTAATGATATTAAAAAATTTATTTCCTTTCTTCCTTTCTTGCAATGCATTAATCGTAATTAGTAGTTATTATTATTATTCAAAGTGTTCCATATACAAGTCAGAAAATAATGTAAGTACGAGTCAGAGAACAATAAAATTGCAAAAATAAATAAAAAAATAGTTACATTTACCTTCCTGAGCAGGCCTTTGAACAATCTGCTCATTTAGAATGCAGAATGAAATTCTTCTAAAATCAAATGTCTTCTACAACAAAGAACGCGTTCATTTAAGTTATAAACAAAAATTATTATTATATAACTTTAAAGTAAACATCAATATTTGAATCAGTAATAATAACATTTTTCAATCTCAATTTGAAAATACTCAAATATCAACAGGTAAGGAATTAAATATTCTAGGTGCTAAAAATAAAAAGTGTGTATACTTTCTGCACTCTAGTAACTACAAATAAAGAACCAGATTAATGAAAATAATAATCTTTATATTTAATTTATAAAATTGTTTGGTCTGTGTATGTATATAATCTATTGGATGAAGATTGGGCAAGGAGAGGCAAATAAGAAAACGAAGCTCGTCAAAACTAACGTGTTCTTTAATGTAATCTTATTCAGCGTATTCTTTTGCCTATATAAGATATACAGATAATGGGCAGAAAGATGGAAACATCGCAAAGTTTACGGAGAGACTTCGGTTTATGTTAAACAGCATCGTCTCCGTGCCAATGATGAAGGCATGAAACATGCAAATGACATTCCAGCATGCTTACATCATGTCTATAAAGACAAACCTTGCGTAGTAACTAAATGTAATTATTCGTACCATGTTGAGAGAAGATCTTATCGATTTTGAAAGGGACATGATTGTTGTAGCGCTTTTGGCAGGAGCTTCGATCCCTAAGGCAGCAGAACTCGCTAATGTTTTACGAGAAACAGTTCCCAAGGTCATTGCTGTATGGGAATCTAAAGGAAAGACATCATCTGCAAATGGAAAAAAGACGAAAAGCGCATTCTCCAAAGAGCGTTAGTGCGATGTGTAACGCGAAACCGGCGAGCTACAGCTGATCAGTTGTGCACAGATTTCAAAGTAGGATGAGAGAAGTTAGTTTCATCGAAACCAGTACGTCGAGAACTCCATAGGGATGCATATCACAATGAGGTGCACTTCAGAAGACACTCATCACACCTGTCAACAACACACGTCGTCGTGTGCAATGGTGCAAAGAGCACAAGCGATGGTGATTGCTTGTTTATTGTTAAGGGTTCTGTTGTTCTGTAATAGAGTGGGGTGCTTTCTCATTCCTTAAATAAAATTCCTAAAATTCCATAAATAGCGATTAACGCCAATCGCTATTTAACAGTAACCACTTCATCGATTGGCAGAGTATTTCTTTCATGAAGAGAGAGCTATTTTTCAGGATGGCAATGCTCCAATCCACAAAACACATGTGGTCACCCAGTGATTTGAGGAGCATGAGACTGAACTATTGGACCGCAGGAGTCACCAAATATCAACACACTGTAAAATCTTATTAGAACCTGCTTTTTTTTTCCTTTGGAAATAAATAAATAAAAATAAATACCCCTCAAGCAGCTGCTTGCCACAGAGGTCTGACAGGAGCCTGTCAGTTTATATGCCACAGTAGGAGATCTGAGAGGATGGCAGGACCTCAGCAGAAAAACGACACACACACATCCATGCCTAATTCCGGGGCTCGAACCCAGGTCCCTTAGATCAGTAGCCAAGCGTGGTAATCTAGTGGAAAATCTATCAGAACTTCTGGGATGATATTCAAGCAGCACTTTCCAGTCCATCGGACAAGCAGGAATTGATCAGGGTTTCTTGTCGACGAATAATGCCGTATCCCTCCTGTTGACTTTCAGACACTGGTTGACTCTAACCATGACGTATACAGGCTGTAGTGGATTCACCTGTTTGTCCACCACTAACTTTACGTTGGGGTTTTTCATTTTGTCCATTACCTGTAGCTCTTCTGCAGACGAAACAATTGCTTAACCCCCCCCCCCCCCCCCACCACCACCACCACCACCACCACCACCACCCTTCTTCGATGGACCACAGTATTTACAATTCCGTCGTCTTTCTTATTGAAGGAGAGAAAGCAATCAAGAGACGAAAATCTTTAAACTTCTAAGACAAAGAATCGAATCCAAGAACTGCAAATTGCGAATTTGGTGCGCTGCTGCATGAGCTTCTTTCGTCTCCTGAATTCTTCGAAATTTGGTATTGACTTCTCGTGGGTTTCAAAGCGGGTTTTAAAGATTTCTGATAAATATATTTCATTATACAGTCCAAACTCAAAAATTCGATAACTTATTTTTAATTTTTTCAAATTTCGAAAATTTTAAGACCATAACGGAAGTTTTGAATGTCATTAACCGATCAAGATCTCTCTTTTCCATTACGTTTGGCTCTCAGTCTTATATTTTGTTATTGCTTTAATAATTTAATAAAATATATATTATACAGTATAAGATCTAAATGTCAGCTAGATATAGTAGCCGAAATCCCAAGTAATTTCGATCAAATTTATATTTCCTCCACGTACTAAAATTCATTGCATAAATATGCACAAAATTATAATTGGAGTAACTTAGGAAGTCACAGCGATCTTACCTTAAAACATGAAGCCGAAAGCTTATACGGAATACTTGATTTCCATTTCCTCCAGCGAAGCTTTAGGCTAAAGGTTTTAAGAAAAGTTCACTAAATGAAATTCCATTGAAACTCAAATCTACTTTGTATTCACTATAAACTGAGTCAACAGCACATCCTCCCATAAAAGTACATGTGAAGAGCATTCATTATTAATCTTAAAATATAAAAACTGTTTTGAAACTGATATTTTGAAATGCTAAAATATTTATTATTTTCTAATTCAAAGGTTATATTCCTCATCTCCTGCTGATAAGCTTCTGTTTAGTATTGTTAAATGTATCCATAAACAAGAGGGAATAAATTCTAATGAAATTAATAACAAAAATATAATAAATGAAGAGTATGATGAAAACTGGAGTTTTGCCAGGATTGGGGCCTGAGCCTACAAACAGCTAACAATATGGGGATGGCAGTCGGCTCAATCGATGAGACGCCTGTGGTTCCCAAGTTCCAGTTTATGTCATAACCCTGGATACACTGATATTTTCTTGCCTAACTCCCGCTCTGCCATCGGTGAGAAAGAGAACCCGATAGTTTTGGAAAGGACACCGTCCATAGAGTGGGATGTCAAGCTATGACCCAATGTGCAGGGGAGCTGTCAGGCTAGAGGCCTTTTTAGATTTTTTTTTGTTCAGGCTTTGTATATTTATTTTGGATTTCACCAACAAGGCTTATGCTACGTGGGAGGCCCTCTGTCCCGGCATCTGGAAAGTTAATTGAAGTAACAGTGCCCAGAGGGGACGGAGGTCACCCCACTGCTCGCGGACGCCCCAGATGGTCAGGCAGAGAGAGAAAGAGAAAGGGTTGGCAACAACGAGAAGGGCAGAGCCGGTCGAGTTTCGAAAGCGTGCAGACGAGAAATTGTAAAGCTGGGAAATGCCGACTGGTAATAGCGGCATTGGGCTCTGTAAATACAGCTGAGCAGGCATAGTAAGCTGGTGTTGTTGTAATCTATGTAATTGAGCATATGTCCTCGTCCATCAAGCATGTTTGGAAGGTTAAATAAATATTTGTTATTTTAAAGTAAAGGCTGAAGTTTGAACCAATTTATTGGGGAGGAGCCTCAGTATTGAGTCCCTGCAGTTGTGATAAAAATCTTTGATTTTTGTTCCGAAAGACTCTTTCACCCGTCGCGTATAGCGATCGAACCGAGGGGACGTCCTAAGTGGTCCCAATAGACCGACAAACGAAGAAGTAACATCACAGGAGCCATACCCTGTTCACATTGAATAACACTCTGGATGGTACTGGCGAAAGGTTTCCATCTGTCTCCTAAATACTGTTCATTAGGATCTCTTCTCTCATCCGTCTCTGAGCCTTGGGGTCCTGGTGACCTGCACCTTTAGTCCATTGTGTACAAGAAAGTGCTGCTCAGTGATAAAACAATAACCAGCCAATTCTAAACAACATGTCACGTACCGTTACCAATTGAGCTCTCCCAGCCAATGAATCCTTAATTAGCAAACAAGAAATTATGAAAATAGTTCCTTGATCGGAGATATCTCTGAGATTGTCTGTCAAACGGCAAAGGACACATTTAATGTCTTCAAAAATATATTTTAATAATCAAACACACAAATGCAACAAAAACCAAATAAGTACTTCCTCGACAGTTAACTGAATCTTTCCAATAACCAAAAATATCGGTTTCCTTAAAGTATTTGCGAAAAACCTGCGAAAATATTAATAAAAAAATGGCAACAGTTCCTTAAAGGCAAAAATTTAATTGCCTAACCGTTGAATTATTAAGTAAACAACCGCAACCTTTATCGCTTGGTTGTAGCAGTAGTATCTCTTCTGCAGCCCCAACTTTATAATATTAACAAAATGGACACTGAAATAATAAGTTAAGTATTATTTTTGATCTTGAACACATACTTTGGAGGGGGCGGGGGTGGCTCAGTCGGTAGCGCGCCAGGCTCGTAATCTGTAGTTCCCAGGTTCGAGTCCCAGCTGGGTCAGCGTTGAGATTTATCTCCGCAAAAATTCCCCGCCCTGCTCACGGTCAGTAGGGGACACCGATGGGCTTGGAAAGGCCGCCGTCCGTCGGATGGGACGTTAAGCCGTGGCCCCGTGTGCGGGAGAGACATACCCTGTGCACGTTAAAGAACACGCTGGATGGCCTTGACGGGAGGCTACCATCTGTCTCCCAACAGCTGTTCCAGTGGGTCCCCTCCCCCTACCTTCTCTGAGCCTTCGGGGTCCTTGTGGCCTGCCATTTAGCCCATGGTGTGCAAAAAAGTGCCGCTCAGAGGTAAAACAACTCCCAACAACAACAACATACTTTGGAGGAACGTTAAGAGAATAAAGACAAAAACCACCAAAATCTTTTAAAAAAACACAGATGTTTTTGCTCATAAAAGTGTTCCGATTTCTGAGGTTCCACTTGATCGTTTGCTCCAAATAAATGCATTCTTCTGATTTAGCAAATTATCAAGTTATTGATACAAACTAAAATACACTTTTTTTTAGCCAAAGTTTTTTGAGCAGGTCATTTTGTAGCAAGCTTGGTTGGGTTGTTGTTATTGCTCCCAAGTTCTAATCCAGACTGATCCTACTTTTAGATTTTCTCCACTATTCTGCCCTTGGCAAGAAATGGTACACTAATGGACTAGTAAAGCCACTGCTCGTCGGATGTTACATTTAGACGTGGCTCTGAGTAACAATTGCTAAACACCCCCTTCTTATCCCCTTACTTGGTCCACCCTTCTATTCGACTCATCGAGTCACTTGTCCCCTCCCCCCCTCCACACACACACAAGTAATTTTTATTCTATACAGTCAGTTAAAAAACTCTGGACGGCCTAGCCGAGAGGCTTGTATCTGTCTTAATCGTTATCCAGCGGATTCTCTGAGCCCTTGGAGTCCTTATGACTTAGCCATTTTATGTACGAATAAATTGCTGCTCTGTAACATCATTTTGTCCATATGCATACTTATATCCATACGTCATTGACATTTTGTAACAAATAATAGCAAAAGTGCTTGTAGCACGTAAAACAAAGCATGAAATATTCCAAAAGGTCAGAGTTTATCTAATGTGAGATGACACACTGATGGTCAGTTTCAGAATTTTAGTATGCCGAGACATTTTCTTTGATTTGAAAAAAAGGGAATGAAATCTGACCTATTACTATTCATTAAAATACATATACATTGTGAAATTGTTTATTGCGAAGAGCAGATTGTAATCGTACCCATTCAGTATCAGTTGTGCTGAAAGTTGTTCTTACATCGCTAAGTACAACTTACGTGAGATGAATTAATCGACTTATCTGAGAAACAACTGGAAACTTTGAAACTTTTACGACCTGTCTCTGTATTTTATTTTTTTTTAATCTAATGGCATATAAACTGACAGGCTCCTGTCAGACCTCTGTGGCAAGCAGCTGCTTGAGGGGATTTTTTTAAGTTAGGAATGAGTACCAGAGATTACTAATAAAGCTTTAGGTATTTCATTCTCCTACGATGTGTATTATTTATTTATGTAAGATTTACGTTAGTTAGGATTCTAGAATTCAATACCACTCACACACTATTTACAATAATGTAGAATACTAGTCGAGAAAAATAGATGTTAACACCTCGGTTGCGTAGTGGTATCGCGTTGGCTGACAGAAACACATACTGCACCCACCAGCGTTCAAGTTCGAATTCTGGTATATCATGGTCGTTTGTTCTGTCGCATACCTAGTCCAATGATTAGCGTGCCTGATTACTTAACCAGCGGGCATGTCCCAGTATGTTTCTATATTGTTTGAGAAACCAGGTTGTTTTACCTCTGAGCGGCACTTTTTTGCACACCATGGCTAAATGGTCATGTCACATGGACCCCGAAGGCTCAGAAAAGGTTGGGAGAGGGGACCCACTGGAATAGCTGTTGGGAGACAGATGGTAGCCTCCCGTCAAGGACATACAACGTGTTCTTTAACGTGCACAGGGTATGGCTCTCTCTCACACGGGGCCACGGCTTAACGTCCCATCCGGCGGACGGCGGCCTTTCCAAGCCCATCGGTGTCCCCTACTGACCGTGGGCAGAGCGGGGAGTTTTGCGGAGATAAATCTGAACGCTGACCCAGCTGGGACTCCATACCGTATGAAACCGAGCCTATAATCATGTGAAACGAAACTAGTTCCATTTTCTTGACCGAGTAAAAACGAAAGCGTGTAAATCGAGGAATGGATGTGATTTCAAAAATAATGCATTTGATTACAAATAAATTTTGAAACAAGAAAAATAAATTATGACTGAACATTTCCTAACTTGATTTGTATTTGCTCATTTTATATTTGTAATTTATTTTCTGTTTTGAAATTTATATTGTCATTAAATATACGCACACCCACAAAAATGTAGTTGATGTGATTTGTTTATACACCCATCTCTCAATTTACACGGTAGATAGGTTCCGGGAAATTACCGTGTAAATCAAAACCGTGCAAAACGAAACCAGCAACTTTGGAATAGGTTTAAAAAAAAAAATTCTTGTTATTAATATAACGTACAGTAAAAACTTTACTTATGCATATTTCTCTCAAATTTCAGTTCGGCAGTAATAATAAGCATCAATGCAACAATATATTGTACTTTATTTGCACTAATCCAGATTAATTTCAGATTAATTTCCCAAAAATGTTTTTAGTCATGAAAAATACTAATGGTTAATATAGAACCATTTTTAGCCGTCCCGTGGCCGAGTGGTTAGCACGCTTGGCTATTAATCTAAGGGACTTGGGTTAAGGCTTGGTCTAAGCCCCAGGTTAAGGCATGGATGTATGTGTCGTTTTTTCTGCTGAGGTCCTGCCATCCTCTCAGACCTTCTACTCTGGCATATAAACTGACAGACTCCTGTCAGACCTCTGTGGCAAGCAGCTGCTTGAGGGGGTATTTATTTTTTTTAATATAGACGTATAGTATCGAATTTATAGTACCGACCAGGCCTAGCACCTAATGTCCGACCCCGCCTTCTCGTGGTGCATACCATTAGTACCTTTCAAAAGAGATACTCTCTTGTGGAAGTGAACGGAAGGGGAGGGTTGCCAGATTAGTGTGGCCTACTGATCTGGACAACAAAGACTACTTTTCTTTGTTTTCTACCCTGCTGAGAAGTGGTCAACCAAACAGGGTCCTGGTGCTGACCATATAAACCCACTGGACTGGACAGATATATGGCTCTAAGCTTTATTATGGATCCTGATTTTGCTGCACTTCTGGGGAGGGAAAATCTTCCGCTATGCTTTCTGTTTGATTGTGGGTTGACAGCCCCAAGTGAATAGATTCACAGGATATGTTTATCAGCTGGTGGATAATCCTGAGCAGAGGTCATCGCAGGCACCTGAACTCTTTGCTTCTATTGGCATCGTCAAATTCTACATTGGAGAAAGTCTTCCAATGTAGATGGCTTCAGCCTTTAGTGGTGGGGAAACGGGTCTTTGCCCCATGTCTGCGATTAGGGGGCTGTTTGATATTGTCGGTATTCCCTCTCTCAATAAACATAGTTTCTTTAAACATCCCACTAACCATTTTCTCTCCATAGGTAGTTGGAATGTGAGGACTCTGCACAGAGCTTTTTCTCTTGATGTCCTCACACAAGAATTCTACCATTATAATTTAGATATTCTCGGCTTGCAAGAGACCAGATGGACAGATAAAGGTTAGATTCTTAAAAATAATCTTAAATTTCTCTTTTCAGGGAGGGACGACAATAAGCATCACCAAGGCGTGGGTCTGCTTCTCAGCAGACACGCTAGTGATGCTCTTCTAAGATATGAATGCATTAATGAATGGTTTCTTACAGCGAAATTTTAGACAAGCATTAAAGACTTGAATGTTATCTGCTGTTATGCCCCCACTGTGGATGCCGATGAGGATGAGAAGGATAGATTTTACGGAAAACTTCAGGATATTTTGAATTCTCTCAAGAAAGGAGATATTACACTTGTTCTAGGTGACTTCAATGCCAAAGTTGGTACTGACTCTGACCTTTGCGGAGGAGTAATAGGCCCTTTTGGTATTGGTAGCTGCAATGGGCAACGTCTCCTACAGGTAAGTAAACTCAATGGATTCAGAATAACTAACACTTATTACAAACACCACGACATACATAAGTACACAGCCGATGGGCTGCATAATAATATGATTGATTATATATTAGTTAACAGCAAATGGGCTAGTTCTGTTAGGAATACCAGGGCATATAGGGGAGCTTAAATTGGATCTGACCATTACCTTGTTAAAAGTGTCTTGCAACTTAAACTTAAAATGTGTTGTGCTAGGGTTAAAAAATTTGTTTTTAAAACTGAAGCTCTGAAAGACCAAGTTATAGTCAAATATTACCATGATAGGTTACTTAGTCATTATGACAGTCATGGTATGCTTACTACTGAAGTTGAGAAAGAATTGGATCATTTTAAACAGGCTTTTTTGGACACTAACAGTACTCTTTTAGGAAAAAAGGAGCGGAGGAGGCAGAATTATCTGAGTGATAAGGCACTTGAGCTTATTTCGGAAAGAAAGAACTGCAGGAATGCCCTTAATCAATACCCTACTAGTCCTAATAGCAAGCATTACAGAGAACTTAATAAACGTGTAAAAGATCAGTTAGCTGCTAATAAGAATCTTTGGCTTGATGGTTTGGCTGACAAAACCGAGGTAGCAGTTAGACAGCACAACAGCAGAGAGCTGTACCAGATAGTTAATGTTTTGTGTGGTAGAAAACGGACAGGTATACAGGGATTGAAGGATAAACAAGGTAAGGTTATAGAAGGTGAGGATTCTGTCATGGCTAGGTGGGCTGAGCATTTCAGTGATGTTCTAAACAATGTGGTTAGTTCTACTCCCATTGTTTGCAATGATGATAGATGCATTGGTGGTTTTAATGTTGGCCCTATAACACAATCTGAAGTAATTTTGGCTATTTCTAAACTTAAACTTCATAAATCCCCAGGGGTAGATGAAATTACTACGGAAATGCTTAGAGCTGGAAATGTTTCGGTTACCACTTGGATGACTGAAAGTCTAAATATCTTTTATGATAAAGGCATGGTTTCTTAAGATTTTACCAGATTTTATCCCTATTTTCAAAAAAGGTGATCGCAGTTCTTGTGATAACTATAGGGGTATCAGCCTACTCTCTGTTCCAGGTAAAGTTCTTTCCATGATTATGTTTAATAGAATTAAGAATCTGGTTGACAGTCAATTGCGCCATGAGCAATGTGGATTCAGAAGTAGTAGGGGATGTGTGGATCAGATATTTTCACTTAGGCAGATTCTTGAGAAATGTTTAGAGTTTCAGAAACCTTTGGTTGCTAACTTTGTTGATTTCAAAAAGGCTTTCGACTGTGTTGATCGTCATAATTTGTGGTTAATTGTGAGATCATATGGTATACCTGAGAAGTTAGTTAACATAATTAAAGCTCTCTATAATAACACTGAGTCGTTTGTGAAAGTTGGTAAGACTTGTAGCAATTGGTTTAGCATTACTTCTGGTGTTCGACAAGGGTACATTTTGTCTCCTTTTCTCTTTAGTTTGGTTATTGATTATGTTATGCGAAATTCACTTCAAGGGAAAGATTTTGGCCTTAAATGGGCTGGAGATACGAAAATTTCTGATTTAGATTATGCTGATGATTTAGCCCCTTTGGAAAATGATGTTGATGAGATGAACTCTTTCATTCGAGCTGTTGATGAAACTGGTAGTAGAGTAGGTGTGGTTATAAACAGAAAGAAAACTAAAGTGATGAAAATTGGTCAAGCAGGCTGTGATTCAGTTAATCTGAATGGTTGCAGTCTTGAGCAGATGTCACAGTTTAATTATCTTGGGAGCTATGTAACAGATACTGGTGATGTGCATCATAAGATTAACCGGCGAATAGAGATTGCTGCCGGGACTTTTAATAATCTACTTAGAGTGTGAAGAAATAAGCGTATACACCTGAAGACTAAAATTAGACTGTATAATAGTTTGGTTCTTTCTAGGGTTAGTTATGGTAGTGAAACCTGGACGCTGTGTAAACAAGATAACAGGAAACTAGATGCTTTTGATTCTAGATGCTTACGTAGTATCTTGGGTATTAGGTGGTTTAACTTTGTAACTAATGATAAGGTTAGGCAAATGAGTCTGCAACCTCCTTTAAGCAGCATATTGTGCAGAGAGAGACTCCGTTGGTTTGGCCATGTTGCCCGTATGAATAATTATAGATTTGCGAATAGGGTTATGAACAGTGTGCCTAAAGGCCTCAGAAAGAGGGGGAGACCTAGGATGCGGTGGGCTGACAATGTCAAACAGGACCTTGTTAGAATTGGTGTGCAGTGGCCAGATGCAGTAGATGTAGCTCAGGACAGACTTGCTTGGAGAACTAAATTGCACGGTCTGGTTGGACCTCCGTAGCCCATGGCTGCTTAAGGATGATGATGATGATGATTAATTGATGTCATTTATAAAGTGGCCGAGTGATTGCTCGCTTGGTTACTGATCTAAGGAAGTGGTTAGATCGTTTGTCTATTGATCTAAGGAACCTGGGTTCGAGCCCCGGATTAGACATAGATATTTGTGTTGTTTTTCTGTTGCAAACTCCGCCATCCTCTCAGACCTTCTACTCCAGCGTATAAACAGAGAGACTGCTGTCAGACCTCTGTAGCAAGCAGCTGCTTGATGGGATATTTATATTTTTTTATAAAGTCGAGTCTACAGTGGTGTAAAATTAAGTTTCAATTTCTTAACCGTGTAAATCGAGGGATGGGTATAGTTTCAAAAATAATTCATTGGATTGCAACTAAATTTTAAAACAGAGAATAAATTAACCCTAAACATTAATTTGATTAAACTTTGTATTGTTTTTTTCCCTTTTTCGTAATTTACTTTTCATTTCGAAATTTATATCTCAATAACTCCCACCCACGAAAGTAGCACCAAAGAATTTCAGCATGATTTCTTTAAAAGATTTGAACCCTCTGCTCTCTGAAGCTTCCTGCTCCCTATTACTTGAAACGTTACTTTAAAAACAAAACCAGTTGACACGGAAATGACGAACAAGCACCAACTCCTTAACGACTCTGCCAAGAGGAAATAAATTATCGGAAATTACTTATTTCTATTTTCTGCTCCACAGTCTGATCACAAATCCGAAAACAAGAATAGAAAATGTGAAATGGCAACAAGCCACTTTCAGTTGTTCCAAGCGACAGTTGAACGAGCCATCCATTTCCAACAAAAACAACAGAAAACTAGCTTTTCGTATTTCCTTTTTTCAGTATAGGTGAAAAAGGAACTGCTGCTTTCTCCTTCAGCTAGGTTTTTCTCAACTGGTTACGAGATATGCTTGCTGTAAACAAGTTAAATATTAATAACTAAACAGAGCTATACGGACTTAAAAAGTTAGTATCATGTAAATGGAAAACCACAGTCAAGTTCTGAAACTTTAAAAATAAGTTTTTTTGTGTTAAAATGTTTCTGAAGATATGAAACATATTTCAACGAAATCTAAGTCTCGATTTTCAACAATATTTACTGTTTGAAGAATGAAGAAAGCTGAAACGTTTCATAATAGAAACGCGCCATTAAAATTTATCTCAAGAATTCTTGACAAATAAATAATACCATTATACTGAACCCTTTACAAGTTGAAATATGTTTTTATAATTCAGTACTAAAGATCACAGAAGAAGATGTCCTAATAGATAAGAGACTCATGAAATATTCAGCCGAAAAAATTGGTTTTGTCGTGAGTGGTATTCGATCCAATGTTTGATGGTGTAGTGGTTAGCATACCTGGTAAATTACCGCGGGACATAGTTCGAATCCCACTGAGGCAAAACGAATTTTTTCAACTGAATATTTCATGTTTTTATAAGTTCTTTTTGGCTACCTTTTGCCTCTAAGGAGCACTGTTTTGCCAACAGTGGGCTAGATGGATACGTCTCAAAATTCCAAAGGCTCAAACCTGGATAGGGGATCGACTAGACAATTATAAGCAAACAGATAGAAGCCTCCCATAAGGATCATTCTTTAACGTGTATGTGTTTGACTCTCCTGCATAGGTCTGTCGGATGGGACGTAAAGAGTTCAGTATAGTGGTTTTTTACCTCTGAGCGGCAATTTTTTTTTTTTTTGCACACAATAAGCTAAATGGCCAGGTCACAAAGACCCGTAGGGCTCAGAGAAGGTTGGGGGAAGGGGACCCACTGGACAGCGGTAATTCCGTCAAGACCAACCAGGACTGTTCTTTAACGTCCACATGGAGCCACGATTTTACACGCCCATGGAGCGATCTTTCCATGCCCATCGGTGTCCCCTACTCACTGAAGGCAGGTTGCTGTTTTAGCGGGGATAAATCTCAAAGCTGGCACAGGTGGTCTCAAGTGGCAGATATTATCTCGAACCTGCGAACGGCATATTAGGAGCCTGGTGCGCTATCGACTGAGCCAACCTCAGCCCCGGGGGAGTAAAGACGTGGCCCCGTGTTTAGAAGAGCCACATTCTGTGCATATTAAAGAACACGCTGGATAGTCTTGATAAGAGGTTATCATCTGTCTCCTAACAGCTGTCAGTGCGTCCCCTTCCCCCAACTTTCTCTGAGCCCATGGGATCTTGTGACCTGGCCATTTAGCCCATTGTGTGCAAAGAAAAGCGCCGCTCAGAGGTAAAACAACTCAACTCTGTTGTATATAGGACCGCAGTGTAATGTTTCATCTGATGGAAGGCTGTCTTTCCAAGCCCAGTGGTGCCCTCTTTCTCGACGACGGATGAGGGGGTTATCACTGAAAATCTCGAACTCTGAAACATCAGGTTACGAGTCTGGCATATTATGGATTGAGCCAATCTAGCTCCTGAAGCCTTGTGATAATTCTTTAATTTTTTTTTTCAATTTATGAAAAAAGTTTTACAATGAGTGATTTTTTTTTTCAATGTACCAGATTGCATAACTTTAATTAGTAGCGCGCCAGGTTCGTAATCTGCAATTCCCAGGTTGCAGTCCGAATTGTGCCTACGTTGAGGTTTATCTCCGCTAACCTGTTTTACCTCTGAGCGGCACTTTTTTGCACACTATGGGCTAAATGGCCAGGTCACATGAACCCCGAAGGCTCAGAGAAGGTTGGGAGAGGGGACCCACTGAAACAGCTATTGGGGATACAGATGGTAGCCTCCGGTCAAGGCCATCCAGCCTGTTCTTTAACGTGCACAGGGTATGTCTCTCCCGCACACGGGGCCACGGCTTAACGTCCCATCCGACGGAAGGTGGCCTTTTCAAGCCCATCAGTGTCCCTACTGAAAATCGGGGAAAAATCTCAACGATGACCCAGCTGGGACTCGAACCTGGGAACTACAGATTAAGAGCCTGACGCGCTACCGGCTGAGCCACCCTTCGGGGAAGCAAGGGACATCGTTAGCCTTGGAAATGCCGCCGTCGATTGAATGAGACGTTCAATCGTGGTCCCTTGTGTGGGAAAGTCATTCCCTAAGCACGTTAAAGAACAGGCTCGAGGTCCTTGACGGGACGCTTCCATCTGTCTGCTAACAACTATCCAATAGATCTCTTTCCCCGAACCTTGCCTGAGACCATTGAGGTCCTTGTGACCTGGCCATTTAGCCCATTGTGTGCAAAAAACTGCTGTTCAAAGGTAAAATAACCCTACTGTCTTATCTGCATTATTCCTGGTATGTCATGTGCTATATAGGTTAATAACGTTAAAACACACACAGAAGTTTAAGTTGATCTTCATTATCTAATTATTTGGGGCGGGGGTGGCTCAGTCGGTAGCGCACCAGGCTCGTAATCTGCAATTCCCAGGTAGTCCCAGCTGGGTTAGCATTGAAATTTATCTCCGCAAAATTCCCCACCCTGCCCACGTTCATTAAGGGACACCGATGGACTTCAGAATAGGCCTTCGCCCGTCGGATGGGGCGTTAAACAGTGGCTCCGTGTGCGGGAGAGCCATACCCTGTGCACGCTAAAGAACACGCTGGATGACCTTGACGGTACGTTACCATCTGTCTCCCAACAGCTGTTCCAAGGGGTCTCCTCCCCCAACCTTCTCTGAGCCTTCGGGGTCCTTGTGACCTGGCCATTTAGCCCATTGTGTGCAAAAAAATGCTGCTCAGAGAGAAACAAGCCATCAATTACTTTATAATTCAAAATATCACAGGCGCATATTCCTCGGTTCTTCTTCGAATATGCTGTTTCTTAAAGATCTATGTATTTCAATGTACCTCTGTATTCCGTATTTGTTTTTGAATAGAACCAATTGCCCAAGTCTTTATTGTTTTTGGTAGCAACAAAAGAAAAAAAAGAATTATTTGCCTCTCGTTGAACTATCTCCCCCCCCCCTCTTTTTTTTTTCCAGAAGGTTTATGCATCATTTCTCGTGTCATTTCTTCAGTCTGCCTCCAAAACAAATCATCCATTTTTCTTGGCACGTCCCCGACAATGAGTATAAAGTTTCAGACGCAGCCATCGAAACCTTCGTGTCACTGAATACTAAACCAAAACATCCAGCGCCCTCAAGTGGCAGATTTCGAGTCCGTGCTCCATCAAGATAACGTTGTGAAGTGGGGATCGAGGCAGTCACAAGGAGCGACGCAAGTGATCACACAAACTAAAGAATATCAGGCCAGGGAAATAGTGAAGGTTAGGATCACCAGATGGCGCCGCACATCAACATTGCCTCCGGTAGCCAGATTCGGAACTGCGATCGATAAGTCTCTGTTGGCGAAGTAGAGTATTGTCAAAATCATCAGCAGCATAGTTATTGCTTTTCTTCTTATTTTTTTTCTTAATTCCTTTTCTCTTTGTCTCAATTTTTTGCTTTGCTTCTGGGCATTTACTCTGATTATTTTAGTAATCAAAAGCACTTTATTATTTCAATATCCTTAATAGCTCATTTTATCATAATGACCATAAAATCGCTTTTAGCTAATTTCGCTAAACAATTATGGCGTGTAGAAAGGAATCTAAATTAAAAGACTTCTGTATTTAAACTCGTTGCCATTTTTTCCTTAGAAAAAGTTGGATATTCATTTTGAAACTTTAATTGCAGAAGTACGTAAAAAAAAAAGCTCTTGGTCATAAGTCTGCTGCTAACTTCTTGTCGTTAATTAAAAACATAAAACTGACGAATAATGAAATTGTAAGAAAAAGATCAAAACTATTTTCTTTTTCTAATTCTTATTTTTATTTTGTGTGCTGTTTTCTTCGCTTCTCAGATTTCGTCGAAATTTCACAGCGATAATCTTCAGACATTTTTTCTAAAACAATGTTCCTTTTTTTATATAAATCTTGATAATTATAAAAAATTATTTTCGAACGAGAAGAACGATTTAACTCTAATTATTTGTGATAATTAAATTGGTTTAAATAATAAGCCGTCTCCTTAAGCAATATCATATACAGCAAACTTTTATTTATCGAAATTAATGGTAACCAATGAGTCGAAAGGATTCAAATTTAAATGATTTTTCTTCCATATTATATATATATCAGGTTTTTTCGCTTTTTTTAACTTGTTTCTGCCATTTTTTACCCCGCATTTGAATGTTAAAAATATACCTTGTTAAAGAAAATTTAAGCGAAATTCAGACAAACTAATTTTAATGCTTTTTGAAATGATTACACCCAAAACATTTAACCACTAATGCATTTTTGGAATCTGTTTATGAGGCAAAATTATGTGTTGTGATTCCCTATTCAATTAAGCGGTTCCTCCGGAATACGAAGATAAGTCAGAAAGTTAAAAAAAATAATAATAAATACCCCCTCAAGCAGCTGCTTGCCACAGAGGTCTGACAGGAACCTGTCAGTTTATATGGTTTCATTTTTTTTTTCTATGGAGGACAAGTAATTACACCAAAGGCAATATACAGGAGATGTCCCCACATACGTGTATTATTCTCCACGTAGTCACCAGACTTGTTCAAATATTTGTCATCGCAGTCTGTCAGCTTATTGAAGCTCTACCGATAGACGTACGTGTCCTGCTCCTGAAGCCACTTTGTGAATCTGCTTTGACTGTGTCATCCGATGAAAAGGGACGACCTTGGAGATTCTTCTTCAGCTTCTGAAATAAGTGAAAATCTGACAAACTTGGTCTGGGGAACAGTATAGAGACGATCCATTATGTAATATGCTGGCGGGTATTGTTCGAGCTCAGAGCACCTTTCCTCATATGTTCCATTGGCAGGACATCTGAGCCATACACAGCTACAAGATAGCAATGGATTTCCACCTGTTTGGTCTTCTGTGCTCACAGAAACAGAATTTCTACTCAGATCTCCAGCTTCATATACATGTGAAATATCTTCACCATGTTCACTCCGTTGATGTTTTACCTCAATGCGACACTTTTATTTGCACAAAATTGGCTAAATACAGGGTGTTTCAAAAAGTACCCAACCTTCTATTGTATTTTTCTATTTAAACTTGACAAAAGACAAAAATTTCAAAAGATGAAAATTAGACATATATCTACCTTTACAACAGATGTTGAAAGAGATTTCCTGCAACCTGGATACAGGTTCGTACCCGTTTCATGGCATTTGCAGCCACTTTTCGTAATGTTTGTTTTCTTATGTTTGAAATATATCTTTCAATGTTAGTCTTCAAATGTATGAGAATTGTTTTGAAACACTACACATTTGAGATAACACCAAAGGAAAAAATCTGGAGGAGTAAGATCTGGGGATCTTGGGGGCCACAAATTTTTTGAAATCAAATGATCACGAAAAAATTCCTGCAACATGACCATTGTGTCATTTGCAGTATGGAAGGTCGCGCCATCTTGTTGAAACCAACACTCTCATTCATTCACATCCAATAGTGAAATAAACTGTTGGATGAGGTCACGATAAACTTCACCAGTTACAGTTGAATCAAAAAATAAAGGCCCTATTACACGACGACGGGAAATTGCACACCAAACATCAATTTTCCGTACGTGTAATGATCGTTTGTGAAAAGTGTGCGGATTTTCACTGCTCCATATTCGACTGTTTTGACTGTGCACATACCCATCCAAGTGAAACCAAGCCCCGTCACTGAAATAAACGCGGTCCAACACCTCAGTTCCATTTTCATTAACAAAAGAACGAAACCAACGACAGTACCGTAAACGTTTTTCATAGTCTGTTTCAGTTCATGAACGACACCAATGCGGTAGGCATGAAATTTTAACTTCTTTGTAGCCCTGAAAACAGTAGCTGGTGACAGTCCAACCTGTGAAGATAACTTTCTAAGAGATTTTCCGGGTGAGCGAGTTAAAGCTGAGACACATCATCAAGAACATCGGCACTTAACAGTGATGGCCAGCCTGGGCTCTTTCGATCCTGTACAGACCCAGTGTCATGAAATTTATCCATCAAACGAGATATTGTCGACTTGTTAGTCTACTTTATTGTCGACCTACTAACTGAGGGCAGGGTAGGGTTTTAGCGGAGATAAATCTCAAAGGTGGTACAGGTGGGACTCGAACCTGCGAAATGCAGATTACGAGCCTGGTGCGCTATCGACTGAGCAACCTCAGCCCTGGGGGAATAAACACGTGGTCCCGTGTGCAAACAACTGCAGACTGAGGAAACTTCAACTCAAACTCCTCTCTCACACGTTTGTAAGATTTGGACACACAATAAGTCTCAACAATAAATACACGTTCGTAAGATTTGTACGCACAATAAGTCTCAACAATAAATACATGTTCGTAAGATTTGTACGCACAATAAGTCTCAACAATAAATATACGTTCGTTTTTTGGAAAACGACATAGCTGACACAACACAAAAGAATGAATGCTTGAGTGACAAGCGCGTGACAAGGTCATTTCAACTGCTAAAGGCAGTTAACCTTGAGTATAGTAATACCAACTGACTAATATTATGGCATAAAATGTACATGCGCGTAAGTTCTACTCTCTTATATTTAGGGTTCCGTCCTTTGGTAAGGGGCCCGATTGGACAGCTGTTAGGAGACAGATGGTAGCCTCCCTTCAAGACCATCCAGCACGTTCCTTAACGTGCACAATGTATGGCTCTCCTGCACGCGACGCAAAGGCTTTATTTTTGGGCGGGGGTGGCTCAGTCGGTAGCGCGCCAGGGTCGTAATCTGCAGTTCCCAGGTTGGAGTCCCAGCTGGGTCAGCGTTGAGATTTTTCTCCGCAAAATTCCCCGCCCTGCCCACGCTCAGTAAAGGACACCGATGGGCTTGGAAAGGCCGCCGTCCGTCGGATGGGACGTTAAGCCGTGATCCCGTGTGCGTGAGAGCCATACCCTGTGCACGTTAAAGAACACGCTGGATGGCCTTGACGGGAGGCTACCATCTGTCTCCCAACAACTGTTCCAGTGGGTCCCCTCCCCCAACCTTGGAGATTCTTCTTCAGCTTCTGAAATAAGTGAAAATCTGACAAACTTGGTCTGGGGAACAGTATAGAGACGATCCATTATGTAATATGCTGGCGGGTATTGTTCGAGCTCAGAGCACCTTTCCTCATATGTTCCATTGGCAGGACATCTGAGCCATACACAGCTACAAGATAGCAATGGATTTCCACCTGTTTGGTCTTCTGTGCTCACAGAAACAGAATTTCTACTCAGATCTCCAGCTTCATATACATGTGAAATATCTTCACCATGTTCACTCCGTTGATGTTTTACCTCAATGCGACACTTTTATTTGCACAAAATTGGCTAAATACAGGGTGTTTCAAAAAGTACCCAACCTTCTATTGTATTTTTCTATTTAAACTTGACAAAAGACAAAAATTTCAAAAGATGAAAATTAGACATATATCTACCTTTACAACAGATGTTGAAAGAGATTTCCTGCAACCTGGATACAGGTTCGTACCCGTTTCATGGCATTTGCAGCCACTTTTCGTAATGTTTGTTTTCTTATGTTTGAAATATATCTTTCAATGTTAGTCTTCAAATGTATGAGAATTGTTTTGAAACACTACACATTTGAGATAACACCAAAGGAAAAAATCTGGAGGAGTAAGATCTGGGGATCTTGGGGGCCACAAATTTTTTGAAATCAAATGATCACGAAAAAATTCCTGCAACATGACCATTGTGTCATTTGCAGTATGGAAGGTCGCGCCATCTTGTTGAAACCAACACTCTCATTCATTCACATCCAATAGTGAAATAAACTGTTGGATGAGGTCACGATAAACTTCACCAGTTACAGTTGAATCAAAAAATAAAGGCCCTATTACACGACGACGGGAAATTGCACACCAAACATCAATTTTCCGTACGTGTAATGATCGTTTGTGAAAAGTGTGCGGATTTTCACTGCTCCATATTCGACTGTTTTGACTGTGCACATACCCATCCAAGTGAAACCAAGCCCCGTCACTGAAATAAACGCGGTCCAACACCTCAGTTCCATTTTCATTAACAAAAGAACGAAACCAACGACAGTACCGTAAACGTTTTTCATAGTCTGTTTCAGTTCATGAACGACACCAATGCGGTAGGCATGAAATTTTAACTTCTTTGTAGCCCTGAAAACAGTAGCTGGTGACAGTCCAACCTGTGAAGATAACTTTCTAAGAGATTTTCCGGGTGAGCGAGTTAAAGCTGAGACACATCATCAAGAACATCGGCACTTAACAGTGATGGCCAGCCTGGGCTCTTTCGATCCTGTACAGACCCAGTGTCATGAAATTTATCCATCAAACGAGATATTGTCGACTTGTTAGTCTACTTTATTGTCGACCTACTAACTGAGGGCAGGGTAGGGTTTTAGCGGAGATAAATCTCAAAGGTGGTACAGGTGGGACTCGAACCTGCGAAATGCAGATTACGAGCCTGGTGCGCTATCGACTGAGCAACCTCAGCCCTGGGGGAATAAACACGTGGTCCCGTGTGCAAACAACTGCAGACTGAGGAAACTTCAACTCAAACTCCTCTCTCACACGTTTGTAAGATTTGGACACACAATAAGTCTCAACAATAAATACACGTTCGTAAGATTTGTACGCACAATAAGTCTCAACAATAAATACATGTTCGTAAGATTTGTACGCACAATAAGTCTCAACAATAAATATACGTTCGTTTTTTGGAAAACGACATAGCTGACACAACACAAAAGAATGAATGCTTGAGTGACAAGCGCGTGACAAGGTCATTTCAACTGCTAAAGGCAGTTAACCTTGAGTATAGTAATACCAACTGACTAATATTATGGCATAAAATGTACATGCGCGTAAGTTCTACTCTCTTATATTTAGGGTTCCGTCCTTTGGTAAGGGGCCCGATTGGACAGCTGTTAGGAGACAGATGGTAGCCTGCCTTCAAGACCATCCAGCACGTTCCTTAACGTGCACAATGTATGGCTCTCCTGCACGCGACGCAAAGGCTTTATGTTTTGGGCGGGGGTGGCTCAGTCGGTAGCGCGCCAGGGTCGTAATCTGCAGTTCCCAGGTTGGAGTCCCAGCTGGGTCAGCGTTGAGATTTTTCTCCGCAAAATTCCCCGCCCTGCCCACGCTCAGTAAAGGACACCGATGGGCTTGGAAAGGCCGCCGTCCGTCGGATGGGACGTTAAGCCGTGATCCCGTGTGCGTGAGAGCCATACCCTGTGCACGTTAAAGAACACGCTGGATGGCCTTGACGGGAGGCTACCATCTGTCTCCCAACAACTGTTCCAGTGGGTCCCCTCCCCCAACCTTCTCTGAGCCTTCGGGGTCCCTGTGACCTGGCCATTTAGCCCATGGTGTACAAAAAAGTGCCGCTCAGAGGTAAAACAACCCAACCCAACTTTATGTCTCATCCGAGGGACGTCAGCCTTTCCAAACCCATAGGTGTCCCCTTTCTGACAGTTGGCAGGAAGACAATTTAGCAGAGATAAGTATCAACACTGGCACAGGCGAACCTAGAAACTGCAGATTACAAGCCTGGCATGCTACCGACTGAGACAACTCTTTTTGGGAAAAGCCATCCGCACCATTTCCTGTTTAATACAACTAAACTTAACAAATGTTTCTTACATTTTACTTAGAATGTGTCATTAGCTTCTAAATCTTTTTTAATACAGCGAATTGTAAAAGAAAAACTTGGCAAGTGAAAATACATCGAATATTTACATGTGGGTAAAGAGAACAAGATAGGTAAAGTTTACCTAATGTTCTTCCTTGGAGAAATAAAAAGTTGACAACCAACCAACAGCTCAGAGTTAAATCAGTCTAACCAACCGGACGCCTACATATTTGACAGTTATTTCAACTTGATATCGAAACCTGCCACCTGATGTTGTGCTCGCCCCCGTAATAGACTATAGCCTGTTTCACGATATTGTAATTCTAATCTTTTGACCTCTGACATCAACCCTGAGACGCAAATAATGAGGCCATCCCGATGCCTACAGACTTTCAAAATAATAGCCAACATTCTTGTTACTAAACGCGAATTCGCCACGTTACAAGATAAAATTTGCGAACCCATGATAAGACTGTCTTAGTAAACAATTTAGCCATTACCTGGCTAATTCCTTTTTCCTACTCTTAAAATATTCTATGATGAATAACTCTCTGATATTGGCGTTTTAGCCTCGAAATTAGGTTTCCCATAAGCCAGTAATATGTTTCACATTTCTATTAACAGCAAGATGAATACCGTTTTCTGCTCTTATAATGATGAAGTTTCCTAAATAAAGTCCTAACCTTTTAGAGTTTAGTGATAGCTTGATTTAACTGGACAGAAATGCGATAATAACCCTAATTTACTGCCTTTTGTAACAGGATATTTTTTGCCTCCAAAATAATGAGAAAAGCAAGGGGAAAAAATTATTCTTTACTATCAATTAGTGTGAATTCCTAGCTGCACAATAAACAATTGTATAATCGCGTTTATTAACATAGCAAACCGCGGAAGCGGCCTTAGCAACGGTTCTGTTAGCAACAACCTAGCAACCGTGACGTCAAGCAGAGGTTTTTTTTCCGACCTACGTTGTTTTTCCTCTTACTTGAGAGATAGAAAACATTCGAACGAATTAAAAAGAGAAGGAAATTTCTTTTAACTCATCAATGGAAGGCTTAGAGGTCTGAGAACTGCTTTTCAACTGGTGAGAATCATGGTACCACAAAATTGTTCCTTCAAAATTTTCCAGTAGCATCAATTCACATCAGTTGGCTTCCTTATTTAGACGAATTCAGCTCTGCAACTCTTTTTTTTAAAAATAGCTCTAGGGATATCCAAAATATAGCATTTGCTTTTCCATATGGAGTCATGATTTTGATCTGCTTTGCTGAAAAATAGATCTTGAGTTAGAAGAACTGATCAAAAAATACTGATCTTTCTAGAATCTTTCTTTTTACGAGCAGTAGGAGTTGGATTCGTCTACTTTTATCATACAAATCTATATTAGTCATGAGCAAGTTGTGACCTGCTTGCTGTTTTCAAATGGCCCACGACTATTTGTCATGCAAATTATTCCCCCCCTCCCTTTTTTTTTCTTTTAATTATTAAAATAATTTGTGAAACTCGATATTTTCCTTCCAAAGGTTGTGGATGTTCAACGTACCTCTCTATACAACGAAAGGGCCAATCAGAAGCAGCAATTTTCTGACGTCATTTTGCTCTGACTAATCACCGAAATTTTGCTAAATATTGAATATATTGCAAAGTATATTATTCAATCGCAAAAGTTACAATAAATAGATTTTTTTTATCTTAATTATTTTACTCTAAAAAAATTCCTCAAGAGAGAAAATTCCTCAATGAGAAAATGTTTCCCATCTATGATTTATGCCAGTGGTTCTCAACCTCTTATGCTTCACGCACCCCCTGGAAATGTGTATGTAACTGGCTTACCCCTTATATAGATAGACAAAACTATAGTTATAGTATAACAATGCCAACTTAGCGACATTGTTACTAGATCTAGCGACTTTTGAGCTCTCACGGCGTACCCCAAAAAAATTTACCACATACCCCACGTTGACGACCCCTGATCTATGCAATGATCCAATTGGCCAGGTCTTTAAAATCACCAAGACCCACTCCAATAAGAAATGATTATTACTAAACGTGAGTAAAATTTCTCTGAAATACTGAATATCAAAAAAATTAGTTTAATAGTGAAAAAGATTCCATTTTCCATCGCACGTAACAATTCTCTTGGTGAAACGGTGGTCGCGTGGATTAGCGAGGAGTTTCCTGCAGACTTCGATACGACTGTTTGCTTGCTCAGTAGTCAGTTCATGTGGAACACTTCGGCCACTCCTGGCTACCTCACCGATGCGTTGCAGGTGCCGCGCTGTAGTTGCTTGTGAGCAACGAATTTCGGAAGAGTCTGGAGCAAAATAATCTCGTGCTTATGTGTATCTTAGAACTGAAGGGCATTTTTTTTTTTGTAGAAATCGAAGTGTATGTACGTATACTATTCAATGAACATTTATTTGAAAGAGGGCAAGGCAAAGAGGGAATGTTTCCTGAACCACAAATTTTCTTGGTCGAAAACACCGTCTAAATAGATCTTTTTAGCGCTGATCTGCATTTTTTTTTCATACAGCTGGCTAAACGACCAGGTCACAAAGACACCAAAAGCTCAGAGAAGGTTGGGGAAGGAAAGGAAAGCTGTTAGGAGACAGATGGATGTCTCCAGTAAAAGCTATCAAGCGTGTTCTTTAACGTGCTTAGGGAATGGCTCTCCTGCACAAGGTCCATCCGGTAAGAGAGACGTTTATTCTTAGCAGCCAAGAGAGGCGTTTAGACATTAATGAAGAGAGACATTTAGGGTTGGGTTGTTTTACCTCTGAGCGGCACTTTTTTGCACACCATGAGCTAAATGGCCAGGTCACATTGACCCCGAAGGCTCAGAGAAGGTTGGGGAGGGGACCCACTGGAACAGCTGTTGGGAGACAGATGGTAGCCTCCCGTCAAGGCCATCCAGCGTGTTCTTTAACGTGCACAAGGTATGGCTCTCCCGCACACGGGGCCACGGCTTAACGTCCCATCCGACGGACGGCGGCCTTTCCAAGCCCATCGGTGTCCCCTACTGACCGTGGGCAGGGCGGGGAATTTTGCGGAGATAAATCTCAACGCTGACCCAGCTGGGACTCGAACCTGGGAACTACAGATTACGAGCCTGGCGCGCTACCGACTGAGCCACCCCCGCCGCAAAGAGACATTTAGATTTAATAACAAAGAAGGCATTTAGACTTATAATCGAAGAGAGGCTTTTAGACTTATTAGGAAAGAGAGCCATTGAGACTGATTAACAAAGAGAGATTGAGACTTTGTTAACGAAAAGAGACATAATAAAAAGAGAAATATTTTTTCTTAGCAGTCAAGAGAGGCGTTTAGACTTGGTAACAAAGGTGTTCAGTTTCGCAGCCGATCCCATGTTTGTTTCCCTTTCATCAAAAATTTTGATCTAGTTTTCATTCCTTTAACGTTTTCTTTTCAAACGATGCGTACAATATAAAAGTCCATTCCTCGGAGTAAGAACAGAGAAGTGTAAAGAAACGCCGTACACAAAAATTTCTACTTTACAATTTCAAACCGATTCTGTTGAAGTCGACCCTAAAGTCCAAAATAACCTGTGCCAGTTATTTTTTTATTCGAAAATTTTTGGAAACTTCAGCAAAAAATACCTCACGAGTAGGAGACGTGTTCCACCTACAGGGATCAATACGTCACGCTATTGTTTTAGGATCATATTTTGAAAGCGAAAGAAGACCAAGGGAAACCGGTCTTCGGGCGCACCTACTCGGGGAAATAAATCTCAAAGCATTTATTCTTCCTTACCCCTGAAAAAGTGCTAGTAGCGGAGATATTTAGGTTTCATATATCGTTGGATTGTTTAACCTTTGAGCGGCTATGTTTTACTATGTAAAGTGGTAGTGAAGATTACAAAGACCCCTAACGCCTAGTTATTTGGCACTCGGCCCTTGACAAGAAAGGAGACGACAGTGGACTGGGAAAGACTGTCGTCCGTTTTATGAAATGTTAAACCGTGGTTCTTCTGCTTCTGTTGGATGTAGTTTGGAGGTGATGTTGATATCCTCATTTTATCCACTGGACCAGAAAAATAACTGGTATTAAATACTCAAAGACATATTTGTTTAGAACATAACTAGCATTTGTAATTATACTGTATAACAGGGCTTCTATGTATGAATGTCAATATGTAATCAATGTATATCAACTATTCGTAACTGCATATATTTAACATTTCCTGCGGATAAGGTACCCTAAGCTTCACAGGGATTTTATTAACGTTATTTTAAATGTTTAATCTATTTTCTCTATTATCTGTATGTGCTATTTTTAAGGAGTATGTATGTAGCATTTGTTCTTACAGTCAAGCTCTTAGAACTTGCTATGATAAACTCTGTCTACGTAAATACAAAGGAAATGAAGAGTTATTATTACTTAAAAAAAGCTTCTATTAATTTTTGTCGCTCATACAATGGCGCATGCAATCAGCAGTCATATTTAGAACTGCACATGCGTATTTAAACTTGGTGCGCAGATCAGCCATTCACACAATCACACTTAATTCTGCATAGCCTGCTCGTTATCACGTGAAGCTCTTCATTTAAAAAAACCTACTAAATATGGTATTCATTTAAAATGTATACCACAACGGTGAAAAGCTAATGTTGTTTCTCGTATCTGCTCTTTCACGTGAAGGAAACATTTTCCACCTGTGGCACCACATAAGTAAGCAAATGAATAATCAAATGAAAATAAAATTGCGAAACTGTAGGGTTTTTTTAGTTTTATAATTATTTTACGGTTTACTTATTCATCTACTGTTTAATACCACTTGCCACTCTTAGGAAACGTTGTGCTTTTTGCTCCAAATGCTTACCTAGTATCTTGAGTACTAGATGATTTCATCTTATAAATAACAAAGAGGTGTGGCCATGAGATTTGCACACTAGATGACGCATTAGGAAATAAAGAATTCTGAAAATTTTTGTGTGAGAGATGGATTGAAAAGTCAGAGCAAGACTAAAGTTGAAGAACAATGCGACTAGAACCTTAGTAAAGTTGGCCATCAGAGTGCATTAATGGATCAGCTGTTGCTCAGCACATACTCGTATGTCTATTTAATTTCTATTTATAAATTCTATTACAATGGAAATAGTTTATAGAGATTAGTTTGCCATTTATATGAAATTTCAATTTCCTTGTCTAGCCGTCCCGTGGCTGAGTGGTTAGCACGCTTGACTACTGATCTACGGGACCTAGGTTCGAGCCCCGGGTAAGGCATGGATGTTCGTGTTGTTTTCTGCTGAGGCCCTGCCATCCTCTCAGATCTTCTACTGTGGCATATAAACTGACAGGCTCCTGTCAGACCTCTGTGGCAAGCAGCTGCTTGAGGGGTATTTTGTCTGCCTAAAACTATAAAACGACCTGGCCCCAAACTTTGAATTCTCGAACGATACGCATTATATTTTAAATCAGTGGTGCATAATAACCTTTACCTATCAGTGGGCCGCAGAAGTGATATTTTCTGAGCGTGCTGGCCAAAGTAAGAAATATTCTAGTAAATATAGCAACCATATAAGATCCTAGCGATACTTTTGTGCCAATTCTTCTGGAAAACACTGTTTTACCTCATTTTAACATCTAGAACAGACCGAAGGCTTAACTTTACACACAAAACATTACTTCACTCAGAATATTACAGAAAAAATTACATTATTTGCAAATTTGTAACAATGACAGAAATAAGAATAACAAATGATGCCAAATATCATTAAAAAATCTAACATCAAGAAAAGCAGTCGCGGGCCGTTGGCTGTGCATCACTCATTTAAATTGTATCTATATTTCGGAATTGTATATGTATTTCAGAATTGTATCTATATTTCAGAATTCACGATCAACACATGACTCCAATTTCACAAATTTAAAATTGCTTTTGCACTTCTGCTAGTTTTCCAATTTCTCGCTTTATACTATCTACCATCCTGGACCTTTACACTCCGAATTTCAAAAGCTTATTTTCTCAAAAGAGAAATTCATTATTCCAAATTCCCCAGCGTCAGTTTCATCATCTTGCCTCTTCCCATTCAACATCATCGTTCCTAATCAGTAAATGGTTGCGTTTTATTCCCTGAACAGGAAAATAAATTTCCCCCCAATTCTTCATATTTCTCGTGCTAGTCGCAAGATCCGTTTCCCGAAACCGTTGAGTATTTATTTTTATATCATCTAACGCAACAGCAGCAAATTTGTGGATCGTCTCTGGAGATATACAGACAAAAAAAAAGAATTATTAGAACATCACTACACGGGTCAGAAATTTATGGCCCGTTTCTAATCCGAAGGGACTGGAATCAATATCATAAAAATAAGTGAGGAAGTAATTAGTTGTGTGTATTTTTTTTTACCAAGAATGAGTAACCGATCACAAAAAAACATGTTCACTATTAGAACATTTTTTTTATTTTGAAAAAAAAAAAACTACATCTTTCCTTCTGACTTTTTGGGGCGGGGGTGGCTCAGTCGGTAGCACGCCAGGCTCGTAATCTGTAGTTCCCAGGTTCGAGTCCCAGTTGGGTCAGCGTTGAGATTTATCTCCGCAAAATTCCCCGCCCTGCCCACGGTCAGTAGGGGACACCGATGGGCTTGGAAAGGTCGCCGTCCGTCGGATGGGACGTTAAACAGTGGCCCCGTGTGCGGGAGAGCCATACCCTGTGCACGTTAAAGAACACACTGGATGGCCTTGACGGGAGGCTACCATCTGTCTCCCAACAGCTGTTCCAGTGGGTCCCCTCCCCCAACCTTCTCTGAGCCTTCGGGGTCCATGTGACCTGGCCATTTAGCCCATGGTGTGCAAAAAAGTGCCGCTCAGAGGTAAAACAACCAAAAACAACCGAACCTTCTGACTTTTGGAATTAATGAAACTGTTTTATTTACGTTTTCTTTAATAAGTAGATCTCATTAGGTAGAGTGTGAGGCTAGTGATATGCAGTTCGATTGGGTTGTTTTACCTCTTAGCTTCACTTTTTCTCACAGAATGGGCTAAACGGCCAGGTCACAAGGATCCCAAAGACTCAGAAATGGTTGCGGGAAGGAGACCCAATAGACAGCTGTTGCCAGACAGAGCTAGCCTTCCTTCAAGGTCACCTGGCGTGTTCCTTAACGTGCACAGGGTATGTTGGCCCAGCTGAGACTCGGCCTGGGAACTGCAGATTACGAGCCTACCGACTGCCCCGCTCCAT
Organism: Ryuthela nishihirai; assembly: GCA_038380435.1. Taxonomy (NCBI): domain Eukaryota; kingdom Metazoa; phylum Arthropoda; class Arachnida; order Araneae; family Heptathelidae; genus Ryuthela; species Ryuthela nishihirai. Next base: position 29,389,849 of record JAWZYU010000016.1, on the reverse strand, counting down.
CCCTCCCTTCCTGATATGCTGTTCCGAAGTTCGAATCCCATCTGTGGAATCCATCAGCGGAGATTTATCTCCGCTAACTCCCACTCTATCTCGGTAAGAAAGGTGTGGAAAGGATCGTAACATTTGTGTGCTTGGGCAAATGACTTCGCCCGTCATATAGGTCGCTACCCCGTGGCTCCATGTACAAGGAGAGCCACACCCCTGTGCATGTTAAAGAACACACTGGATGGCCTTGACGAGAAGCTTCCATTTGTCGCCTAACAGCTGTCCAGTGGGTTCTCTTCTATCAAACTTCTCTGAGCCCTTGAGCCTGAGCATTTAGCAAATTGTGTACAAAAAAGTGCTGCTTACCCAGTTGTTTAATAAGTTTTATTCCTCTCTAACTTACGATAGTCTAATAAAAGAGAATTAATGTTCTTGATGCGATCTTCAGCTAATTTCGCATCGTTCACAAATTACAATTCTTTCAATATGATCATGATGAGCAATATGAATCAGTTTCAGACAATGAACAAGGTAAATCATTAACTAATAAAAATGAAGTTACTCTGTCAATTCAACACCAGTAACTCGCAGGAAATGTCCTGTTGCTTTATACCAATTGAAGAATTACCTAAACAACCATGGGCGTCAGCAGAAAATTTTCCACGGGAGGGAGGGGAGGGGGCAAAGCTTGGAGCCAAATAATTATATCAATAATTTTTTATTTAATTTTTTAGAGTTTTTTTTTTACAAACAGATTATAGAATACAGTATTACAGCGATACAAAAACACATACATAACGTATATAAGTTAATTACGTTTAAATTGTTAGGATTATAATTTGTGGAATTTTTTACTCGATCCCAGGGTGGGGCAAGTGCCCCGTTTGCCCCCCACTGAGGACGCCCATGTAAAAAAGGGTTTCGAAAACCGATCGACGACAGAGCCACTAGGGAGCTCCGGATCTGAGCAGCTTTCCAAAGAAAGGAGGAAAATTCAACGATGAGTAAAATTTTAAATCAAGTTAATCTTCCTCAAAATTTAACTAGGAATCTTTCATTTAAAATGGTTAAAGTACAATAACTTATTTTCATGACTATATTAATATGTTACTAAATAATTTGAAACGAATTGCTAATCTTTCAGAAATAAACAACAACTTTCGGACAATGTCGTGGATTGCTAGCTTTCAATACACCAGCAAGAATATACATCGCCTGAACAAAAAGTTAGACTCTGCGCACCATTTAATATAATTGCAATGTAAAATTTGTAAAGGTCATATGTCACTGTCAAGTAATCCTGGCTAACACTAGACATATAATATAACCAATTTCCAAAAAAAATGCTATTGTTGGGGTTTAATGGGTTGGTGCAATCAGAGCCAAAATTATTAAACTTACAAGACTGTTGAAAACTACAATCTCTAAATAATGTGCAGGTTGGTTAGCACATATGGCCGATACAGGGAATAAATACACAGAAGTTGTTCCTTGCTTTCTTGATGCTTTCACATTCCATGGTAGATACAGAGAAGTATTCCCTACTTTCTTGATTCCTGCACATTCCACGGTTGATATTTGATTCAAAATTTCATTTCTGGTCTGAGCGAATCATCAAATTTATTATTAGCCCACTAACCAGGTACATTGACTACTGCAGTAACCTCACGATAACTAATAAGATATACTTCAGACTATTGAAAGGTAGCAATGATCTGTATTAAATACAGGGAATAGTCAAAATTATTTTATGGTAAATTTTTGATTGGAATGATGCACTTCTTTTAAAACAATTTTCGTAGGCAATAGAGAGATGATTACTTGTCAGAACAATTGATAACCATCTGACTCTCCCGATTTTTGTGGGACGGGGTTTATTCTCAATTGGTAGGGCACAGGATCATAATCTATAGTTCTCAGGTTCGAGTCCCACCTGCATCAGTGTTGAAATTTATCTCCACTAAATCCCCACTCTATCCTCGGCCATAAAGGGGACAGAGATGGGCTTAGAATGACTGCCGTCCGTTGTATAGGACGTTAAGCCGTGACCTACGTGCAGTAAAGTCATACCCTGTGCACATAAAAGAACACATTGAATGGCTTTGACAGTAGACTTCCATCTGTCTCTTAATAGTTATCCAGGATCCCCTTTCTCAACGTTTTCTGAGCTCTTGGGGTCCTTGTGATCTGGCCATTTAGATAACTGTGGGCAAAAAAGTGCCACTCAATCCAAATTTTTGTAGATGGCTTTTTCTCTGCGATGTACGAGTGTCACTGAAAATAACTTGATGGCAACCCTTTAAAGTGCTGCTTTCTCTTAACTCTGACTTCCAGCCACTGATTCATCCAATCAAGCCACGGTTTTATTTCCTCGTCTTTGTACTGGGATCCACTGTACATCATTGGGGATGGAAACAGAGTGCCATCTTCTCTGTTTAGATATCCCTTACTGATTGGTAGATCCTGGTCGATGTCACACTTTGCTTTTACACGAGAACGCTTTCAAGCTCACAGGCAGCGGGAGAGTGAATCGACATTCCAGTGTGATTTTATTTCTGATACTGGATGGTGAAATTGCATTCTCCCACATGTTGAATCCTCTGTTTCCACGACTTCTGGAATGGTACACACCTGCTTAGCATCATATCTGCAAAAGGGATTTCTGTACATACATGTAATAACAAAAAAGCTCTAAGGCATTGACTGTAGAGCAGGCATGGGCAACTTCTGGTTCACAGTCATATTTCCCGTAAGTTACGAAATAGTTACAAAACCACTAACATATTCAAAATTGAAGCGATTTCAAAACATGTGCTGCATATGGAGATATCCTATAAATGCGAACAGCCGTTTTCTAAAATGAAATTCGCCAATCTTATTCCATTCACCAAGTCAATCCTGATCAAATTTCCACCTTCAGAAACTTTGAAAGCAGCTACATCCAACATTTCTTTGTGTATTGACACACTTCTTTAGGAGCAGGGGTGGCTCAGTCGGTAGCGCGCCAGTCTCATAATCTGCAATTCCCAGCTTCGAGTCCCACCTAGGCTAGTAGGGGACACTGATGGACTTGGAAAAGTTTGTTAGATGGAACATAAAGACCGTGGCTCCATACTGCGGAAGAGCCATACCCTTGTGCACATTACATTAAAGAACACGCTGGATGACCTTCTTTAATGTGTACAGGGTGTGGGGGGATTACCATATGTCTCCTAACAGCTATCCAGTGGGTCCCCTCTGAACCCTCGGGGTTCTTGTGACCTTGGCATTTAGCCAATTGTGGGCAAAAGAAGCGCCGCTTCAGAGTTAAATCTTCTGAAAAATATGTCTTCTGAAGCAAATATATAACGAACGTTTGTCCGATTATTCACTCAGCCCCCAAAAGAGTTAGAGGCACCAAACTTTGCCTTACACCCAGGAGAAGAATATAGGGCTGGGGTCAACCCACCTGGGTCAACCAGTAATTGGATGGACGGGTTTGAATTTTCCAAGATCCCCATAGACTTAACATTAATGGTAAAAGTTAATAAACGTATATCTCATATGTCAATTGATAAAAGTTTTGGTATGTTAAGTAATAAATAATATTTATCAATAATAATAATTTCGTAGTACCTATCCATTTTTTGGGCAAATCGGATCATATTTAATTTTCTTTTTCTATAAAGTCACATATCCCTGGTAAACTGTATCTAGTGGGTACGAAATGATTTGAAAAGTTCGATTATCTGTGCCAGGCAATTCCGCTTTTCGGTTTAAAAACTTCCGACTTGGGTAGAATGATACAATACCTCGAAATATATCCGTTTCTTCCCTAAAAGAGAGGGAGAAAAAACCATGGGGGGATTAATCGTAATAATTTTTTATGCCAAATGAAAGCTTGCGACGTGGGGCAGTGGCACACCCAAAGGGGGGCCAAGGGCCCTGGCACCCCACAAAGAAAAAGGAAAAAAAAGACACTAGAAAATTTTCCAAAAATTTTTTCCTAATTAAAATTCATTTTTTATACATCTATATTGTGTCGTGTCTTCTACTTCTATACTACTTATGAAATAGCGGTCACATAAGGTGGGAATACCCTATAGCTCTCGGGTATCACGACCGCTGTGAATACAAGGCGAACGAATCGGGCGGACCGAGCGCTACTTCGTTTGGCCGAGCAGGGCCCGCGGCCCTTCCCCCCCCCCCCCCCCCCCAAGATTAAATCCGGAGTGCGCCACTGACGTGGGGAGTGTCGTCTATTCTATATTTGAGAAAATTTCCGACCCGAGCAACGCCGGATAAATCTGTTTGCGACTAATAATTATCAGTGGCGATTCAAGTACATTGTGTATTCTTGTTTTTAATTACCTATCTTCGTATTGCTTTTGGCTTTGACATTTGTCGATTGTTCGGTTTGTCAGTTTGTGGATTTGACAAAACGTTCCTCCATATCTTTCAAACGCGATGGAGAAACTTAATGATTTATACGTCAAATGAAAGCTTGTGACGCGGGGAATGTCATAGGCTATAAAAAAAAAATAACTCCTCTGCTTTCTTCCCCCCTGGAAAGGGGGACAACATGAAAATGATTGCTTCCTATATCTCCTGAACGCTTGTGCGGAAAGTAACAAGTTATGTGTCAAATGAATGACCCCCATGCTTTCTTCCCCCCTAAAAAACGGGAAATGTGAAAGTCGTTTTATTATATCTTTCCGAACGGGAGGGCTACAGTTAAGAGTTAGGTGTCAAATGAATGCTCTTATAATGGCCGTCGTGAACTATTTCGAATTTACCCCCTTATCCTCCTGATAAAAAGCGGGCGGATTTTGGCGGGGGTTCGACTTTAATGAGTCATATCTCAAATTAAAGCTTGTGACGTCACCAGTGTCATGGGCTACCTCAAACATGACTCTAAAAGTGAGGGGGAATGTCGTCGATGTTCATGAGTCATATATCAAATGAAAGTTTTTGAAGGTAGGTGTTTTTACTATCAAAAAATATAAATAAATTAAAAATTTTACAAAATGCCTATCTTCCTATGTGGCCCTAAGAAGTCGAAAATAAACCTAAAGTATATCGATGGTGTAATTCAATTACTGAGTTCGTATTCACTTCAAAGGAAGATAAGGCGCCGATTTATCTTCTCATCAAGATTGCCAGCGCCCTATCTTCCTTTAAAGTGAATACCAACTGTGATTGATTGCGTCATCGATGTGCTTTTGGTTTATTTTCTATTTTTTTGGACCATGTAGGAAGATAGGTATTTTTTTTTTAATTTTTTAATTTGTTTGTATTTTTGGCGAAACGCTCTTTGTGTAATTTAATGTGTAATCTTCACCTCGTCTATTTTTCCTTACCCAAAAAAATAATGTTTTCATTGTCCATCAAATCGTGAAGTTTATTTTGAATAAAAAAGCCCTTCAAGACAGAGGTGTCGGAAGAGCTACAGAGAAAGAAACTTAATGCCGCAGAGATCTGGCAAAGAGCTTTTCCCTTATAATACGAGAAAGTCTGTGAGGAAGGCGAGACCTCTGCAGAAAACTAACACAAGAACATCCTTGACATATCCTAGGATCGAATCCAGGTCAATTTTGTGAAATTTTTGTGTTCTGAGCCGTTAACACAGATAACGTTATTTCCAACAAAGCAGTTAATAACCCCCCGCCCTAGAAAAAGACTTAATGCTGCTGTATATAGAGTGCCAAGGTTTTTTGAGCCTATTGAAAAAAACCTTAGTTTCAATTCCCCTCCCCCCGAAAAAAAATCCTGGATACGCGCCTGAAATTCACTGAGAACTATTATTTTCTGTCATACTTCACTTATTCAAAAAAGCAGTTTTTCTCACATGTGGCGCCATCTGTGTTCATTAATGGTAAATACAACTTCTTAAATGAAAAAAAAAAAACGATTCCGTGCCAATTGCCTGGAGTAGTGGTTCCCAATACGGACGTTTAGTTTATCAAACCGATAACGGGCGGGTTGCGCCATCTAGTGTTTAACTAATTTTGTACGGAAAAATCAATTTTATTTCCATGAAGTGGGGGGGGGGGAATAACTCTTCTTAAACGGGAGCGTTATGGAATAATACGGTAAGTCTTTGGGGCCTCTTTTACCGGTCTTTTCCCACAATTTAATTTCTATCACAAACTCTAACACCTGAAAATAATATATAATATTATTTTTATCTATTTTAAAAGTGTCATCAAAGGTTACATGTCACGACTTCGCATATTTAGCAGCATGTGACGGGGCATGATTTCAGACGTGGATCTGAATTCAACAATGCTACAAGTGGTGCATTTATTTTAACGAACTTGAGCGATGATATGTTTGTTATCAGACATTTTGTTTGAAGTTCAGATACAACTTTGAAGACAGCCCGTCGAAATTCGATGGTCGAAAACTACAGATTTGAAACGACGAAGTAAAGAGAATTTGGGAAGGAATAAAGGTTCCAGATTTCTAAACCAGGTTTTCCTAGAAGTACGGTCTTTTTGAAGCTCGTAATTAAGGTAATCTTCTTCTGAAGATTCATATTCAATATCAAAGATAATTGTAAACAATCGAAATAAATGTTATTTTAATTTCTCAGTTTCGATACCATTCAAGTCTTTAGGTAACTTGTTTATTCTTTCAGTACTCTCATATTTTTAATTTTTTCGACAATATTAGCATAATTTTGTATTGTTAAAGGTTTTAGAAGTGGAAATTTTTGTTAGCAGTTAAAAAACGCGAACATTTCTTCTATAAAAAAAAGAGTTAAAAAGATGCGAATTAAAATAGAGAACGTGTTATTTTTCAAATCAACCTTCTGATCCCCCTACAAGTAACACTCCCCACACCACCACCACAACGAAATAGAAAAACAAAGGCGTATTTAAATTCGAACTCGGGTTTTATCATGACCTGACGTGAATTTTTAAACAAAAAAATGCGTTGTTTAAAAATTGATCCCCATTCTTTCTTCCCCCCTATAATTCTCCCTATTTCAGATGTGGATCTGAATTCAGCGATGGTAAAAGAGGTAAGCCGTCCCGTGGCCGAGTGGTTAGCGCGCTTGGCTACTTGATCTAAGGGATCTGGGTTCGAGCCCTAGGTAAGGCATGGATGTATGTGTCGTTCTTCTGAGGTCCTCTCAGACCTTCTACTATGGCATATAAACTGACAGGCTCCTGTCAGATCTCTGTGGCAAGCAGCTACTTGAGGGGGTTTTTACTTTTTTTTTGAAGAGGTGCATTTATTTTAATGAACATGAGCGATGGCACATCTCTGTAGCAAGCAGCTGCTTGAATGGGTTTTTACTTTTTTAAAAGAGGTGCATTTATTTAATGAACATGAGCGAAGACACATCTCTGTAGCAAGCAGCTGCTTGAGGGGATTTTTACCTTTTTTTTTTAAAGAGGTGCATTTATTTTAATGGACATGAGCGAAGACACATCTCTGTAGCAAGCAGCTGCTTGAGGGTTTTTTACCTTTTTTTGGGAGAGGTGCATTTATTTTAATGAACATGAGCGATGACACATCTCTGTAGCAAGTAGCTGCTTGAGGGGGTTTTTACTTTTTTTTTAAAGAGGTGCATTGATTTTAATGAACATGAGCGAAGACACGTTTGTTATCAAATGTTCAGTGTAGTTACGACCCAGCTTGAGTTTTAAGTGCAATTTGACTGCAGAGAAAGGACCAAGCACATAAGCAATTGAGAATCATCCGGGAGCTGCCTACGGATACGTACCACACATGAGCGCCCTCAGAAACTTTTTCCCTCCTTGGAGAATGGGGGAACGGAGCCAACTATACTTTTTCGACAAATGTCTGGGGTGTATGGAATACTCCTCCAGGGGAGAAATTTTAATAGAAGCAACGAAATACTGCATTCCAAGGTTATTTTTGCAGCTAACCAGCTTCTCACTGTGGTCATGAGGTTATAAAAAAATGAAATTGGCACTCCCAAAAAAACGAAATTGGCACTGGCACTCCCATAACCAAAAATTATCGAAATAACTTGAACGGTTGCTGTTCTTAGGAGGTGGAGCTGGAATTTTACGTTAATCGCAATCTGGAATCAGATTCATTGTGAAACCTCTTTTTTTAAAATGTTTCTTAAATTTTTTATTACTAAAAATATTGCAAAAATTAATTTTTGACTTATTGAAGTGTCATCGATTTGAAAAAAATGCATTGGAACGAGATACTGTCGTAAAATGAACATTTCAGCTGGAAAAAATATTGCGTTAATTATAATTAAAAACTTCAGTTGGTGAATTGGGGTGTATAGGACTAAATTTTCGTGGAATATTCTAGCCCTTCCTTTGAGGGCGACTGGGAGGAGGTATTAGGCGAATTGTCAGATTATCAAAAATGTTGGAACAAAAGTCAAATATCGACTTTTTGAGAAAAATTATATATAATATTGGAGCTAATTGTCCAATATATCTGCAATTTCTATTTTTATTTGTAAATGATATAAACCTTTTTACTCAATGTTTTAAATTGCAATTAAAACGATGTTCATTTCTATTGACAAAAAAAATTAATCATCAAATTTTCTTTTTGTATCTAGTGCGTTTTAGCTTCCTTATTAGTAATAAAAGATATATCTAAGGTAAGTAAAATATCCTTCTCTATGCAGATAAACACTTTTAATACACTATGCCATCGTAAAGAATAGAAAAAAAATGCTTTTTAAATCTTTTCGAACATTTTTGCATAGTTAGAAATAAAGATATTAAAATAAATCTTAAAAAATAAACACTGCTTTTTATTTGGAAAAGCTGCATTTCTCAATACCTCAATTTTAGGAGTGAAAGAAAAGGTTTATATCATTTAAAAGTAACATAAAAGTGAAAATTGCAGATTCACTGCACAATTAGCTTCAATACGATATTTTTAATTTTGTGATTCAAAGAACAGTCGATTTTTTTCTTAATGTTTTTACAACTCAGTCCTGAAGCCCTACACCCCAAGGCCAAATATTTTAATTCCATTATTTTATGTTTCCTCTAACCAATTCACAACATTTGATCATGATCCTTAACCCATTATTTTTAGATTAATTAAGAATTAATCACCTACAGCCGCGACCTCGAGTCATGCTTTGTGACCGACCTACCGGGAAATCTTTCGGTGTCCCGGCGACCCAATCCGCCACTGATAAGTAGGGAGTTGTTGTTGGCAGAAAGAAATCTGTGAGAGCATCTGAAAACATTACACCTGTACAAGAATTCAATCCAGTCGAAAATTTTGCACCTGAACAGGAATTGAGCCCACTCAAATCTGTCAAACGCAGTGGGAGATCCAGAAGCTGATCTAACTGCGATCAGATGAGTTAAAATATCTCAAGATCATCAAATAACGATCAAGAGGCATGATGCTTTCGGTCATTTCATTTCCCAAAACAGGATTATCTGAAAATAATATTTTAAGCGATGGAGGTTTGAAATTTGCATAATTAAAGAATGTTAAACAATTTCCATATTTCATTAATATTATCGATAGGGTTGCAATTTAAATTCGTATTTATTTTGTTTACCTTTAGAAAGGACCGTCCAACCCGAATTTATTGAAGAGGCATATTGCTAAGGAAAAGCAAACCTTACACAAAAGTTAAGTGATGTGTCAGTATCACTTATGACGTTCCTTTTTTTACTTACCTTCCTATTGATTTTGGCTTTGACATTTGTCGGATTTGACAAAATTTTGTTCCACCATATCTTTCGAACGCGATGGAGAAACTTAATGATTTATGTGCCAAATGAAAGCTTGTAATGCAGGGAGTGTCATAGGCTATAAAAAAAAACCTCCCCCATGCTTTTTTCCCTCCTAAAAAAAGGGAAAATATGAAAACTGCTCTTAAGCTACATCTCCAGAACGCGAAGGCCGAAAGTAACAAGCCATACGTCGAATGAAAGCTACTGACGCAGAAAATGTCACAGGATACGAAAAAATTGACCCCTCGTGCTTTCTTCCCCCCCCCCCCCTAAAAAAGGGGGACAACGTGAAAATGATAGTTCCTCTATATCTCCTAAATGCGAGTGCGGAAAGTAACGAGCTATGTGTTCAATGAAAGCTTGTGACGCGGGGAGTGTCATAGGCTATAAAAAAAAAGACCCCTTTTTTTTTGTTCTTTCCGCTTTCTTCTCCCCTAAAAGAGGGAAAATGTGAAAACTATTCTTAACCTATATCTCCAGAACTCGAATGCCGAAAGTAACAATAAGATACCTCAAATGAAAGCTTCTAAAGAGGGGAATGTCGTAGGATATTAAAAATTAACCCCCGTGCTTTCTTCCCCTCTAAAAAAGATGGACAATGTAAAAATGATTGTTCCCCTATATCTTCTGAATGCGAGTGCGGAAAGTAACGAGCTATGTGTCGAATGAAAGCTTGTGACGCAGGAAGTGTCGCAGGCTGTAAAAATAAATGACCCCATCTGCTCATCTCCCCCTAAGAAATGGGAAATGGTCGTTCTACCACATCATCGAAACGCCAAGAACTACAGTTACGAGTTAGGTGTTCAAGTGAAAGCTCTTATAATGACAATCGTACACTATTTCGAATTTCGCCCGCACTATTCCTCACTGATAAAATGGGGAGAGGGTTTTCGCGGGAGTCGACTTTAACCAGTCGTATCTCAAATTAAAGTTTGTGACGTCCCCAATGTCGTGGTCTACCTCAAGCCTGAATCCAGAAAAGTGGTATATGTGATCGATGTATATGAGTCATATATCAAAGTTTTTGAAGGTAGGTGTTTTTAGTGACAACAAAAAATATAAATTAATAGATTTAAAAAAGTACTATCTCTCTATAGTGCCCTAAAAAGTAGGAAATAATTCTAAAACATATCGATGGTGCAATGAGTAACTGAGTTCGTATTCGCTTCGAATGAAGATAGGGCGCCGATTTAACTACTTGACAGCATTTCCGGTGTCCTATCTTCCTTTGAAGTGCATACGAACTCAGTGACTGATTGCACCATCGATATGTTTTAGAATTATTTTTTACTTTTTAGGGCACTATAGGAAGATAGATATTTTTCAAATTTTTTAATTTATATATTTTTTAAATTCTTTCTTTCCTGCCTTCATCTCTGCAAAGTTATCAGTTTTTTGCTCAAACTCCATTTTCAGGGCAAAGGACTGTTCAGTTGATAACACAGCCAAACCACGTAGACTCTCCTGGGCCATGCTACTTCTTAAACAGTTTTTTATTCTTTTCAACTTCGACAAAGGACGCCCATCACTAGCAGTAGCGCAAGGAATAGTCAAAATAACAATTAAACGGTGCAAACCTCAGGAAAGCTAAATGATAGGAAGTGATTTATTACAATCAACAGAGTCTCAAGTTCACTGATGGATGATATCCTTTGGATTTCATCTTTAAGAGCTGATCGCCATACTGAGAATCTCTCAAAAATGATGCAGAAATTCCTCTTTTGCATTTTTCTATAAACTCTGTAGCTTTTTGCAAAAGATCTGTATCACATAAACTTTGCAAGGATCTAGAGTGCAAAACATTAAAATTTGAAGTAACCTCATGCAAACCATTGAACCGACATGTAAGTTGATTTATGATTATGTCCAACGTGCGAAAAAACACATTCACTTCAAACAAACTTTCAGGATCTTTTAAACGTACATCTTCACCGAGTTCATCAAAATGTCCTTCACCATTCTGTGGCGAGTCTGGGGAAATTTCGGATGAATGGATGAGCGGGAGTGGCTCAGTCGGTAGCGCGCCAGGCTCGTAATCTGCAGTTCCCAGGTTCGAGTTCCAGCCGAGTCAGCGTTGACATTTATCTCCGCAAAATTCCCCGCCCTGCCCACGGTCAGTAGGGGACACCGATGGGCTTGGAAAGACTGCCGTCCGTCGGATGAGATGTTAAGCCGTGGCTCCGTATGCGAGAGAGAGCCATACCCTGTGCACGTTAAAGAACGAGCTGGGTGGCCTTGACGGGAGGCTACCATCTGTCTCCCAACAGCTGTTCCAGTGGGTCCCCTCCCCAACCTTCTCTGAGCCTTCGGGGTCAATGTGACCTGGCCATTTAGCCCATGGTGTGCAAAAAGTGTCGCTCAGAGAGCCATACCCTGTGCACGTTAAAGAACGAGCTGGGTGGCCTTGACGGGAGGCTACCATCTGTCTCCCAACAGCTGTTCCAGTGGGTCCCCTCCCCAACCTTCTCTGAGCCTTCGGGGTCAATGTGACCTGGCCATTTAGCCCATGGTGTGCAAAAAGTGTCGCTCAGAGGTAACCCAACTCAAACGGCTTCTCAACAACTGATTTTAAAGCAATCCTTCCCTCTAAAGATTGCTCTAAAAAGACGTAAAAACGTTTCCCTATAAAATTCAGCTGCTGAACGATATGAAAAACGAGAGGCGAGTTGGCGTTGTGGTTTATTTTGTCATTTTTTTCAAAGACAATGCAATAGTTACTCATCTCGTTTAGTTCCCTGACGAAGCATATTTCCAGCTCATCCTGTACGCCAATAAATACAACAGAATATGCAATCAGAGTAATGTAAAACCTACACAATCATTTTGATACCATTGGATCCTCGCAAAAATGCACACAGTGCGGCGCTGTTTCAAATGCTGGAATTATCGGACCCAAATCCCTAAACGATGCAATAAATGATGAATGCTACCTGAAAAACTTTCAAGGCCACTTGTTCTAACCCTTCAAGTCATTGGAGCGAATGTGGAAGAAACATTTCTTTCGGCAAAATAGAGCAAGACCACTTATAGTGACTTTTTATTTCTTAAATAAACATTATCGTAGTAGAATCATTTCTAATCGATATCTAAATGGTTTGAAATTGGATGCCTTTGGTCACCGTACTCTCCGAATTTAAATCCTGTGATTATCCGATAGGCTTGGAAAGGCCCCATCCGTCAGATGCAATATTAAGCTGTGGTACCGTGTCCGAGAGAACCATACCCTAAGCACATTAGAAAACGCGTTAATGGCCTTGATGGCTCTGTCTCTTTATGCCTGCCCAGTGGGTCCCCTATCCCTCAAACTTCTCTGAGCCTTTGGGTCCTTGTGACCTGGGGCCAGGTTGGCTCAGTTGGTAGTGCGATAGACTCATCTGCATTTCCCAGGTTCGAGTCCCACCAGGGCCTGCATTGAGATTTTTCTTTGCAAAACTCCCCACTCTGCCCTTGGTCAGTAGGGGACACCGATGGACAGCGGCTTGAAAAGGCTGCCATCCTTCGGATGAGGCTGAAGTTGTGGCTCCATGTGCTGGAGAGAACGTGGAGCCACAACTTCAGCCTCAAAAGAGAGAGCACCCTATGCACGTTAAAGAACATGCTGGATGGGAGGCTACCATCTGTTTCCCAAAAGCTGTCCAGTGGTTCCCCTCCCGAAATCAAGCCTTCAGATCCTTGTGAACTGGACATTTAGCCCGTTGTGCGCAAAAAATGCCAGTCAGAGGTAAAACAATCCAACCCATACTATAATTATTTCTTGTAGGGATTTCTGAAAGAATCTGTCTTCGGGAATAATACGCGTTGAAGAACTGAAGAAAGAAATCGCAGCTACCGGGGAAAACATCACTGGAGAAACACTTAACTGAGAAACAGGAAATTTCAGTCGATGCCTATAAATGGTATTGAATACACAAAGACTTTGTAATAAAAAAAAGTTTATACGTGAATAAAATGTTCAATTTCTATTAGTGTGGTGTTATCAGATATATTAGTGTTGTAAGTACAATAGATCAATAAAGGCATTTCAACTATCAGGTCACCTTACATAAGAAGTAGTTCTACTGACTGGCACGGTAAGGTCACTAACTCCGACTAGAGCCAGGCAGGACTGTGAGCCAGTTTCAATTTGAAAAGCAAGCATAACCCCCTCTCATATATATATCTATCGTGTTTTGATGCTCGTTGCCAGGAACTCGAAAAAGATGTTGATTTTTTGCGAAAGATCTCGCTCCTGACGAGATTTTCTTAAACAATATTTTTAAAGTGGACATTTCATTGTCTTTATATAATATCGTATGGATTAATTTGACACGGATGCACTGACATTTCACATGACAAACTGACATGGATCTAGTGTCAGGTTTTATATGTCAATTTTTCTGAGATGTCAATTTCAAAGAAATTTCATAGCAAATTTATTAGACCAGGATCTAAAGATGCTTCTAAATACTTATTAATGAATCAAAGAACGATTCTAAAATAAAGTAGATGTTAACTTTAAGATTTTGCAGCAATTTCAATAAATTGGCTCATTTCGATGGTTTCCAGCTTTGTTGCTATTTTGTAGAGTTGTAAACGACGAAGTGGCTCCATCTGTAGGGCTCTTAAAAGACTACTGAAGCATGGCTTAATGTATCGCTATGCATTATTACTATATTATTAATGAATCTATCTTGAACTTATTTTTATAAATCAAAAATCTTATCAACACAAACGCAGTTTAAGACGGTTTCCTTAGTTCTACACATTACCTCTAAATAGGAAAATAAATCTCTGAACAGTTAAGAAAGCCTAAAGTGTTTGAAAAGATCCTATTTAATAAAAAAAAGCATCTAAACAACACTTGTGAAAATAACAGACTTTAGTAAATGATAGAAATATGAAAATCTTACCAAGTGTTGAATATTGTACTTCATCAATCTTATTCACACAGCTTATTAAAAATTCAGATGTTTCCATTTAGTCACAATAGATGGCAGCACTAATCCAGTGAGTGAGATGCGAATATTTAGATATTGAACGCGACTGAAAACACTTTTTTAGATTTATATTCATTATATCCGTTAACTTGCCACACATTTAAGATTTATATAATTAATTCCAAAAATAAAAAAATATGAATAAGGACGGATAAATAAGGAAGCCTATGAAAAATGACTAAATATTATAAAAAGATGAAGAAAATAGAAATTTGGCAGGAAGGGGGGGGGGTATTAAGATGTAAAAGCTGAAGTAACTTGTCAAATGAGGATTGGAATGAAAAATATAAATGATAGGTTTCGAACAAATAACCAGTGGTAAATCATCAGGATAGACATCAAGACAATGTTTACCCAAAATTAATTGCTGTTCAAAAGCCAATAATTAAAACATAGACGATAAACTGAAAAGTATATCTCTATTACAAACATAACTAAGGTGAATTATAGGTGAGCCTTTGTTGGCCTAAACTGAATAAAAGTGCAGTGGGATCTAAGCCTGGGTCTCTTTGAGCCCTTCATATGCTACAAAATCATGAAATTGTTTCTACTTAGGGACACTGATTGGCTTGGAAATGCCGGTGATCGTCGAATGGGGCATTGAGCTGTGGTTCCGTGTACGGGAGAGTGTGCGCGCTAAAGAACGTCTTAGGTAAGCTAGACGAGAGGCTTCCATCTGTTTCCTAACAGCTGTCCAATGGGTTCCCTTCCTCCAACCTTCTCCGAGCCCTTGGGATACATATGACCTGGCCACTTAACTTTGGAAAGGCCGCCGTCCGTCTGATGGGACGTTAAGCCGTGGCCCCGTGTGTGGGAGAGCCATACCCTGTGCACGTTAAAGAACACGCTGGATGGCCTTGACGGGAGGCTACCATCTGTCTCCCAACAGCTGTTCCAGTGGGTCCCCTCCCCCAACCTTCTCTGAGCCTTCGGGGTCCATGTGACCTGGCCATTTAGCCCATGGTATGCAAAAAAGTGCCGCTCAGAGGTAAAACAACCCAACCCAGCCACTTAACCCATTGCATGCCAAAAAAAAAAGTGCCGCTCAACCCAGTTGGAAAGCGATGAATCACTTGTCGCCAGCTTGATCGATGACCCTAGTTAGAATCTGTAAATACTCTCATGTGGAGAGTCATTCAAAATTTTGGCTTTCATTATTGCATTTCTTTTTTCACTTCAGGTACTTTTTTTTACCTCTGAGCTGCGCTTTGTGCGCACAATCAGATCCCATGGAGGGGGAAACAATCTCTCTCCCCCATACCTTGGGACCACCACTGGTAGACGAATGATGACCAACTGGTGGCCCGTGGGTCGTATTTGGCCGTCGAAAGTTTTCTGTTCTGCCCGCAGATAATGTTTATGAGTTTTGTTTGGTTATTCGCTGACCTTTCATTATTTTTAATAATTATTAAAAATGCGTTATTATATCTTTCGTTAATTTATGTAAATTTACTCTATACTTCATTTAAATAAATTATTTCACTAATTTCCTTTCATGATTAAAATTCTCCCTCTTCTGTAATAATGATCTGCTGCCCTCGTGAGTTTCAAGGATTCAATACTTGGCCCTCAAGCCCATATACACTGCCTAGTCAAATTATTATGAACATCGCATGATGCGCGAAGTACCATGAAACTGTTCTTCTCCCTGGTATAGAATTTGTATTTAAGAGTTTAAAAAGGTAACATTGTAGTGTCAGAATCTGTCCCAAATATTTTAATTATTTCTTACGAGAAATTTATGTGTTTTTGGTTTTGGTCCCTCTACCCTCCTGGAAGGGGGTGGGGTAAAGCATTCTTTTGGTTTAAGATAAAATAAAAACTTTTTGTCTAGGTCTAATAAATTATTACTATTCGCATTTTTCTAATCTACATATCATTCGAATTTCCCCCTTCGTGGGCACCAAGTCAGACTTTTTTTTTTCATTTTGAAAAAAAGCATTCCATATTCACCAGAAGTGATTGGATTTTCTGACTTCATTTTAACGTCTTTCTAATGAATTCAAATTTTCCGTTATTCTAAACTATTTTCTTCCAAAACAAATTCCCACTTCAGACATGACTAGTCTTATTCGATTTTTTGATTTTATATTTCAAATGCAAAAATGTTAATAGGTTCTTATTGATTAGGATCTAGGTTTACTCTAACTGTTGATAGTTGTTTTGAAGATGGAAAACTCTTTTTCGTTTAGATAAAAGATGAATAATTTCAAATATCAATGCTTTAACACATATACGCATCGAGCACTATGATTGGTCCAAGTTGTTAATGCTATACTTCCTTTCTTAAAGCCTGTTCTGTGATGCGTTCTCAAATGTGATCATTTCTAAATTCACTTTTCAAATCTAAAACCTCGTGTTTTCGGCATTTAAATCATGTTGAACACAACTTGAGTTTGTTAGCTAATGCTTTTAATTTCTAGTACGTACTGTAATTATTCTAGTTTGTCTGATTCTTCTTCAACAAATTTTCTGTTCGTCTGATTTTTCTACAACGTATGTAGTTGTAATAATTATTGCACTAAGTAATAATAAAACTGATTCACAAAAAAAAAAGATATTTTAATAATCAACTCTTTTTCTTTTTTCCAATCAGCAAAACTGAAAGAAAACAACCCCATAATTGAGCAATTAAATAAATCATACACTTCAATACACGTTCAGAATAGAGTTGTAAACATCGTTCTGTTTTGATAATTATAGGACCACATAAACACACATTTACACAAAAGACCAATGTTTTGTTTCACCACAGGCGGATTCTATAAATTAACCGTCCTCTTATATGCACTCCCATGAACCTTTGGCACTAGTTTAGATCGACAGCCTTTCAAATCACTGCCGATTTCACCCTCATTCGTTTTCGCTAAATCTCTCTTGCTTTCTCTTTTTGCCAGCGATATGTCCACAAAAGAAACACTTCTTTGTCTCTCGAACATTCCACTCGATTCACTGGGATCAAGTGTGGTTTCCGATGCATGCTGTAAATGGTTGGAAACTTCTGCCTCGAGCAATTTGATCACTGCTCCACTTCCGACTTGACTAGCCAACTCCAGCACTGACTGTCCGGAATAATCAGTTTTATCCGTAGATGCTCCACACTTCAACAGCAAACGAACCATATCTACTTGACGTCCGAGTACTGCATGGATCAGGCCAGTCCTTCCGCTCTTGCCGTCCTATAAGATCAAAATGAAAATTCGACAATTAAACAGGTACACACTTGTATCTGCTCTATCAGATAGTAAGCCAAGAGACTTACTATTCATTTAATTACACATCATTTGAATAATTTTTCCATCCATATTTGCATAATTCAGTTCAATTTTTATTTTCTTCATAGATGTAAAGCTTACCCCGAGCATTTTTATACCTTTATTTTAAAGGAATAAAATTGCCGGAAAACGAACTAAGAGCTACAAAACTAGTTAATTTAAAGAAGTAAAACATTTTACATACGTTTCTCAAAAAAAAAAATGTAAGACATTCTAATACCTTAAAAGCTCCCACCGCTGATCTCTAATTTATAGCCAGAAATCATCCATTATATCTATAAGATGTCTCAAAACATCCATTATAGACATTTTATAGACTTTATTTGAAAGGGGGAAGTCCTCTTCCTACATTCTGCATTTTCAGGTGGATTTCTAATAGACATTTATAAAATGCAACTTTTGCTATCTGAATGTAACAAGCCATTTTTATTGCAAGTCACTGAGCGATTTTTATTCCAAGTCAAGTAGCGATAGTTTTCTTATCTTATAGGTCTAACTAGTGCCCCAAGTAAAAAAATATAATTCATAAAATACTGTCACCCGCAACTTTTTCCTCTTCGAGGCATACGGTATGAACTTAAAATGTTCCGCATTTACTAAAATAATTATCTTATCTAGAACTGCATGTCAATAGCTTGATGATCTGACTTCGAAATTTAATGCCTTCAAACAAATATTTTTGAAAGAGTGGCCGAAAGAAGATTTTAGATTCGAACCAGGAACAATCTACAAGCTAGCAATACGCAGTTCCGTATTCTTTAACTGTAGTTGCGACGAGTAAGAGATTTCACATGATTGACCAAGACCCAATTTTTGTTTGAACAATAACAAAAATTTTGAATTTATTTAAATTCAACACTTAACAAAGTTCCACCACTGGCTTATAAAGGTGGATGATTTTACATTACAATTAATTGACTAAGTACTCACTCCATTCAGTTAAGCTTAAGTTCGAACAACACTCAAACAAAATAATGAAAATAAAACTTAAAAGTGAAAGTGACAACAAGCAGAGTAAGTTAAATTAAAATAACTTTACCATGTTGAAGTTTCTCCGGAACGAGAACTGTATTCTGTTAAGTTATTGTGATGTGCACACGGCGTAAATTTTCATGAAACACCCACTCCAGATTTCTCTGATCGTGGTTTTTCCCAAGCAAAGCAAATTTCTTTAAATTTCGCCTAACATACTTAGGTAAAAGTTTATCATCTCACTAATTTAAGAGATGTCTAATTTAACACTTTCCCTCCCTAAATCATGGCCTAAAATTCAGTCCAGTGAATTTCACTAAAGTTGGACTTAGCAAAGATAGCAAAAGAAAGATAGAAAAAGACCAAACCCTGGTCTGTTAGTCTGATCAACCCACACCGAACTGTTCCTCCCGGGTCGAGCGTGACAATATCTTTCTGGCAACCCTGGGAGCTCTCCGACCAAAAAGGGCCAATCAGAACCGAGCCCTGGGCAAAAAGCGACTCCATTTCCATATTTCACAAGTGAGATGGAGCTCTGCTGCCAGCCAACACTCGCATTCCTCTGGTAGGTCAATGTCTGCTTTTGGCGAGCTGAAATTGTTTCACAAGACACCTCTCGTCTCCGTACATTAGTCAATTTCCCTCTCGGCAACCAATGTAAACAGATGAAACGGAACCCTGAATGAAATTCGCAACGGAGATGTTGCACCCATTAACCCCCGAAGACATCTCCAGACACAAAGTGGTTGCATCTGGATAGAAATGAAATACAGTATATAAAAAAATTAAAATCAATAAAATCAATAGGTCTGCGATCTATCATTCCTCCCTTCTTAAAAACAAGCCAACACCCTGTGTGTCGTCACTTATTACATTCCGAAATGAAAATTTTGGAGTGGTACCAGGTTTTGAAATTTCGAATAATTCTCTCCATCACAACAATTTTCTGGTTTTCTTTCAAAAAAAAGCAACATAAAATTTTGTTGAACTGGTGCTTTCGATTAGAGAAGAATTCCCAGTTTCTTCACGTATCACACAATATTTCTCCAACATTTAAACACCGGAAACAAAAGAAAAATGAAAAGCGTGAGTAGAATAATTCCATTCATATATATAAACACATAAAATTACTCTTAATATCTATTTGTTTATGACAAAATATTCAATGCAAATGTTTAAAACATGGTAATTAACTCTATATATCAATATCCACTTATAAGCAGAACAATAGCATATTATGATAGATGGCAAGATAAATATTGATTACAAGATATAATATACTTTTAATTTACACATCGTAAATGTTCGTAATATAATATATAGGACAACTTAGATTTGTCTGATCTTACAAGCAGAAAAATCATCTCTCTTCAACTTAGAATAACCCACATCAACCATATTTCCTAGTTTCCATATTCTCAAATTATCATTAAATTTCAAACTAATACATCGTTAAAAGAAAACAAATCAGTGCACATCTTTCTTATGAGGATACAAATGTTCTGTCAAAAATTCTAAAATTTATGTGTTATGGTTACCCTGTTTCCCAAAAAAAAATCTTTTAACTTTATAGCCTGAAAAGAAAAGTGGGGACGGAAAGATTCCACTTCCAGGACTACCATAGAATGATAGCGGGTCCTTCCGTCTTCCTCCCCTGTCCAGACTAGCATCCCATGTCAAAGGGTAAACACAGTTTGCTAAACATCCGTCTGAACCCATGCAGTTTGGGCTTGCTACATGTATAGGGAGACGTCTCCAATCAAAAAGAGCTTGAAACATCTGAAAGCGCAACTAGTGAGTGGATTCAAATCCTTACTCACCTTTATCATCCTCACACTCTTCTACCAGAGTTAATTGTCATCACCCCTTTCACCGTCACAGAGACCATTTGATATGGGCCATCGATGTGGTCGGACTTCCACAATCATCTGGCAAATTTATACTCACCCCCTAAGTCGTGTTATTCCCATGTGTTGAATCCTCCAAGAAAGAAGATAAACAAAAATTAATTTCCTTAGAAAAAGAGAGCGAAAGAGTCCTCTTCTAAGCTACTATAAGGCATCATCACAGTCGAAACCTTATTTCTATTGGCACTGAGCCAAAAATTGCTCCTAAACTTCCCAGCTAATCGAGATGCAGGCAAAGTTCAATTCTTTCCGCACCCGTTACGTCATCTCCGTAGTTTCGTTCCTTACTCTCTCTTCAGCCACGGGGCTGCCACGGGGCTGCTACAGAGTAATACGATATACCGCAAGTTTACTGATTGACCTGTGCTCTTATCTCGAAGTTGGATCTACGTTCTCTTCATAGACTAATAACATAAATTCAACTCTCCAATATAAATCACTGTCATACACTTTAAACAATTTCTTTAGTTAAAATACTTATTTAACTTTGAAGACACACCACATCTCTGACATTCCTCCACTAACTCAAAACAAATGTTTACATAATTTCCAAAATGTTTAATCAATTTCTACTTAAATAAAATTCTACCCTTAGTTACAAGTTAATATATTCTTTAACAGTTCTGGCACTTCACCCATTTTTCTCCAGAGACCCTTTCTGTCTCCGTAGATAATTCTTGTTTGCTCGGCTCCTTGCACATCCACAAGAAAATATTAGCCACAGTTTTTTCTCGCAGTTGAAGAAATAGAAGAAGGGAAATTCTGACTAGTTAGTCCAGATGTACCTGCGCGCTTGGCTCAAATGAACTAAGAGTCAGAATGGAAGATTTCACAAGTTGGAAAGAGCTTTTTTTTTTAGAAGTGGAACCAAAACAATTAGAGAGAAAGTTCATAGTGAAAAGATATAGTCCTTTCTCTGGTTTTCTCTGAAGTTCTCTAATGCTCATTCAATCGATCTCATTCACGCCATAGCGGAACGACATTCTTTATATGTGCATTCTTCCAGGTTCCGATCACATTGTATATTTTCTCCTGAAGATGCCAATTCAATTTCGTCGGGTAATTTCTCTTCTGAAGCAAGCAGTATCATGGGTTGTGCACTAGAGGATTCTTCAAAGTCGGCTTCTTCGTGAACTTGTGAGTTCTCACTTTCTAACCAATCTTCGAAGCATTGTAGAGATTGAACTCTTCCGAAGGCATCCCTAGGTCGTAGATTATATCTAGACGTTTGTCGTGTCTCTGTTTCTACAACTTTGGGTATAGTCTGTGAACTCTGGTCGTTTCCAGAATACTCATCCCTTTGCAATAGTGTTAGTGGTATCTTAACAGGTAAGGATTCGATTGATTGTTCCTCCGTCATTACAGGTTGTTTTCTCTGTCGTCCTCCATACGTTGTAATGTGAAATCCTTCATCCTCTGCTCTGTCTACTTCTTCCCAAATTTGATCGATGCGATTCTTAATTATTAGTTCCCTTTCTGGCAATCTGGGCAAGGTTTTGGATTCCTCTTCACCTACAAATTCCTCAAATGGTCTGTGTATATTTGCTTTAAACAAACGATCCACGTGTACAATCTTCACTTTTTTTCGGGTCGCGAATCAAAGAAATCTCAAACGTGACAGGTGAGAGCTGTTTTGTGACCCTGTATGGTCCACTGGACAGTCTCGCTAACTTCTTACTTCGTCCTGGTTTTACTACTGGGGTATATAGATAAACTGAGGAACCTAATTTTATCTGTTTATCTTTCGCTATCTTACTTCTTTGCAAATGTTGTTTTTCAGACGCTTGTTCAAGATTTTCTTTCACAATTTCATATGCACGTTGCATCCTTCCCACAAATTGTTCCGAATAGTTTTGAACATCTGCATACGAAAATTGTGGTGGGGTTGTGTGTTGCAATTTAAAATCATCTGCAGACAGAGGCTTAACTCTCTTGTTTCTACATTTAGGAACATCAGTGTGTCTAACTTTGACTGGTTCAACAGTTACCAGTTTAGATCCCTTATTTAACCACACTGGTTCGGAAGAAAGGTTTGCTACCCTAACACTCAGTGTACCATCAGCGTTAAGAGTATTCACTGATCTAGCGACACAGAAATCTTTGAATCGATTCTGTTCATTGGGTTGAACTAGAACAATGTCTTTACTTTGAAAAGGATATATGTCTTCAAGCTGGACAGAAATTATCCTTTCGGTTCTAGGAAAAATTCTTTCCTTTCTTATAATCCTAGCAAATTTTTCCTTTTTGGGTACAGTAGAAATACAATTTACATGAGCACCTCCATCATTCATTTTCCTTTTGACTGTGTTCCCAGTTACTGTTAAAATTCCTCTTCCCACATCATAGTTAAATCGGTGATGCCTTAACAAATCTATCCCAAAAAGAGTATTGTACTGTTTACTCATTTCCTGTCGTGTCACAAAAATCGGATACTTGAAAGATTTGCCAGAGAGTTCAAACTGGATTTCATAGCATCCTTCAATCGGCAAAGATTCACCAGTTATTCCGAATATTTTAACATCTGTTTGTATCCGTCTCACTGGCATTTTAGCACAAACTCTTTCAAATGTTCTCATATTCATGAGAGAAACCGACGCTCCCGTGTCAACGAGTATGCGAAGGGGAACATTCCCAGATGATCCTTTCACAATGGGAAGATGTGAATCATGTTTTGTTGCGATGAACCTAACTGCAGGGAAATTTATTATTCCTTTCTCTGGAGCCGATACGCCCTGCTTTGTTCGACTCCCTCTGCGTTTAAAGGATTAGCACTAGCGTTTGCGCACCTATCGATTTGATAGTTCATTTGTTGGTCTGGATCATTCCTTGCAATGGGAAATTTCCTATCTCCTCTCGTATTTGGCACACAAAATCTGGGATTTTCTCTACTTTGTCCAAATACAGAAATTTGAGGAGGCACATTACGATTTCTGACTTCAGGAAATTTTGGGTTAATTCTTTTTGTACAATTCCTCGCAATATGTCCCTTTCCACGACAAGAAAAACAAACTTTCTGCGAGTTTGTCCATCTTGGAGTTTGTCGGGGAGAGTTTCTCCCAAAATTAACTCTCCTGCGAAAAACTTGAGGTTCACCTCTTTCTGACTGCATACTACAGAAAGTTTCTTTTACTTGTGTCTGGGGGATGTATGTATTATGATTTCTATATTCCCCAGGGGTAGTTTTCGAATCTACTGCATTAATTCCCATGTTCTGAATCTGTTCGGTCAAAAGTTGAAGTGTTTTATCCGTTTTATCACACTTGTACCTCAGTTCCTCCATAATTACGTATATTGACTCGGAATCATTTACATTTTTATTTCCCTGTATTGCATTTACTTCTCTCGTTTTGGACATTAACAAATTATTTTGTTGTTCCTGCACAGCAAAATCTAGAGCTTGATCAAAATTAAGGGGATTCCTGCTCAATACAGGTCGTTTGACTTTATCCGAAAGTCCTGCGACAAATTGACATAAAAGTGTTTGATCTCGAAGCGTTTTCACTTCCTGTGATTCCTCCGATTTTTGTGGCATATATTTATGCACCAAAGCTCTCAATCTAGTGGAGTACGTTATCACATCTTCCTGAATAGTTTGTTTTGCTGTGGTGAACTTATGAAGTCTCACCGAAAGAGGTTCCTTTGCATCGAATCTATCTATTACACACTTCTGAAAATTTCCCAATTGTGTTTCTTTCCTGAGCTCAGAAGACTCAGTTAAAAATTCCATCGCCTTTCTCCTGAATTTAGATTTTATAACGGTTAATGCGACCTGATTCGACCATCCTGCGATTTTCGACACTTCTGACACAGTTTCGAAAAATTGTTCAGCCGTCCCGCCAGGATCTGTGGCATTATAGACAGGAACCAAATTAATGAATCCGGCAATGTTCGCAAAAGAGTTTTGGGCACTGTTGTTTCCATTGTTCGCACTAGGGACTTCCTGGGTTTCTATATTAATCGTGGGAGGGTCTGATGTTTCGGTCGTGGTGGGTGATGAAGCTTGTGCCATTTTTTTTTTCAAAATTTTACACACTAAAACTTATTTTCTACTTTACAACTAAAATTTAGTACTTAATATGCTAAACTTTTCTTAAAATCTTTTTCTCAGCATTAACATGAGCTGGGAATAATTATATCTTAACTCTAATCAACTTAATCAGAATTGGAAACAAATTCAATACCCTTAATGCAAATTGATTGTTGTCACTTTCTAACAGAATTATCTTACTTTAATATACTCTTGATACACTTGATTTCTCGTAAATATTCCAATTTTTCGTCACAACAAAAGTTTGAGATTATTTATCAATTTAATAATCTATTTACCTCTCTACTCAACCTGGTTCTGTTTAATAATCGTTTATCTCCACTCAACCTGGTCCTGTCGCAAGGACGCCAGTTTGTCACCCGCAACTTTTTCCTCTTCGAGGCATACGGTATGAACTTAAAATGTTCCGCATTTACTAAAATAATTATCTTATCTAGAACTGCATGTCAATAGCTTGATGATCTGACTTCGAAATTTAATGCCTTCAAACAAATATTTTTGAAAGAGTGGCCGAAAGAAGATTTTAGATTCGAACCAGGAACAATCTACAAGCTAGCAATACGCAGTTCCGTATTCTTTAACTGTAGTTGCGACGAGTAAGAGATTTCACATGATTGACCAAGACCCAATTTTTGTTTGAACAATAACAAAAATTTTGAATTTATTTAAATTCAACACTTAACAAAGTTCCACCACTGGCTTATAAAGGTGGATGATTTTACATTACAATTAATTGACTAAGTACTCACTCCATTCAGTTAAGCTTAAGTTCGAACAACACTCAAACAAAATAATGAAAATAAAACTTAAAAGTGAAAGTGACAACAAGCAGAGTAAGTTAAATTAAAATAACTTTACCATGTTGAAGTTTCTCCGGAACGAGAACTGTATTCTGTTAAGTTATTGTGATGTGCACACGGCGTAAATTTTCATGAAACACCCACTCCAGATTTCTCTGATCGTGGTTTTTCCCAAGCAAAGCAAATTTCTTTAAATTTCGCCTAACATACTTAGGTAAAAGTTTATCATCTCACTAATTTAAGAGATGTCTAATTTAACACTTTCCCTCCCTAAATCATGGCCTAAAATTCAGTCCAGTGAATTTCACTAAAGTTGGACTTAGCAAAGATAGCAAAAGAAAGATAGAAAAAGACCAAACCCTGGTCTGTTAGTCTGATCAACCCACACCGAACTGTTCCTCCCGGGTCGAGCGTGACAATATCTTTCTGGCAACCCTGGGAGCTCTCCGACCAAAAAGGGCCAATCAGAACCGAGCCCTGGGCAAAAAGCGACTCCATTTCCATATTTCACAAGTGAGATGGAGCTCTGCTGCCAGCCAACACTCGCATTCCTCTGGTAGGTCAATGTCTGCTTTTGGCGAGCTGAAATTGTTTCACAAGACACCTCTCGTCTCCGTACATTAGTCAATTTCCCTCTCGGCAACCAATGTAAACAGATGAAACGGAACCCTGAATGAAATTCGCAACGGAGATGTTGCACCCATTAACCCCCGAAGACATCTCCAGACACAAAGTGGTTGCATCTGGATAGAAATGAAATACAGTATATAAAAAAATTAAAATCAATAAAATCAATAAAATCAATAGGTCTGCGATCTATCAATACAAACACAGAGACACATATAGTAAAAAAATAGGAAAAAAAAAGATTATTAAAATTTTTATGTAATATTAAAAACTACATAAAAAAGACACCATCCAATCTATCGGATCTTGTTGCCTAACCCAATTAACACCCTGGATATGGCTCTCACCCGAGAAAGGAGTCCAGAATCGATTAGTGGTCTTTTTTCTCTCTCTCTTTGTACGTAATACTTGTTTATAGCACGCAGACCGAGCGTCACAATTGCGTTTCTTTCACTTTCATCGTGTGAAGTCATAGTTCTTCCGTGTCATAGTCTTTCCGACATAGTCATGCACTGATTACAGATAGAAAGCGCCCTTCAATGACGTAGATCGTCAACACATTGATGACACCTCTCGTTCAAATGACAACTCTCTAATCACACATTGATGACACCTCTCGTTCAATGCCTTATGAACTACTTCACAGCTAAATGTCATTTGCGCTGTGCCTGAGAATTTCATCGGATATTTTTTTAATAACTTTATAGGCTGGATGAATAATTTAACTCCGCATTGACCCTGGAGCACCCTAAGTTTTTTCTTATCATCTATTATGCGGAAAAAATCGCCGAGATTATAGGACTGCAGGCTAGACTGTTACTTAAAGTTAAATTCGATTTCATATAAAAAGCAACATTAAAAAATCCATCCAATAAAAATGGGAACTTTCTTTTAGTTATGATTACAAGTTACAGATTGGCGAGTAAAAGGTTAAAAAAGTACAACGAAAAGCTTTTGTTACAACAAGTACACTAGGAACCAAACGTGCAATGCATATGGTGTTCAAAAAAAAACACATGACACAATTTTTTTATCTAAAAATTAGACTTTTTTCGAATATTTCAAGCTTGTGCTCCATTTAGTTCTATGAAATAAATATTGAATAATCATACTTATAAATTTGAGGTAAAACTCGCTTAAAACAATTACATACCAGTGAAACTATAAGCTGCCTCTATTATAAAAATAAAATACCCCCTCAAGCAGCTGCTTGCTACAGAGGTCTGACAGGAGCCTGTCAGTTTATATGCCACAGTAGGAGTTCTGAGAGGATGGCAGGACCTCAGCAGAAAAACGACACACACATCCATGCCTAATCCGGGGCTCGAACCCAGGTCCCAACATACATAAAATTGTAATAGTAGCCGTTACTAATGCTTCCCAAAAGGAAGATTCCAACTTTAATCCGAATTCTTCATAAACAAATCTGGGGCTGTATATTATTCCTACTATGTAAAAAATCACGTGCTGGACAAAATGGTCTCACAGGCCTGTTTGGCACTCCTCATTTACTGTAAGATACTGATTACTTACTCAGAGGGGCGGGGATGGCTCAGTCGGTAGCGCGCCAGGCTCGTAATCTGTAGTTCCCAGGTTCGAGTCCCAGCTGGGTCAGCGTTGAGATTTATCTCCGCAAAATTCCCCGCCCTGCCCACGGTCAGTAGGGGACACCGATGGGCTTGGAAAGGCCTCCGTCCGTCGGATGGGACGTTAAGCCGTGGCCCCGTGTGCGGGAGAGCCACACCCTGCGCACGTTAAAGAACACGCTGGATGGCCTTGACGGGAGGCTACCATCTGTCT
This sequence comes from Ryuthela nishihirai, assembly GCA_038380435.1. NCBI lineage: Eukaryota > Metazoa > Arthropoda > Arachnida > Araneae > Heptathelidae > Ryuthela > Ryuthela nishihirai. Next base: position 29,361,770 of record JAWZYU010000016.1, on the reverse strand, counting down.
CCCAACAGCTGTTCCAGTAGGTCCCCTCCCCCAACCTTCTCTGAGCCTTCGGGGTCCATGTGACCTGGCCATTTAGCCCATGGTGTGCAAAAAAGTGCCGCTTAGAGGTAAAACAACCCAACTTACTCAGTGCCCACAAACATACCCTCATCTGTATCTGTGTATCATTAGTAACGGCTACTATTAAATTTAGTAAATTATAGTTTCGTCTCATATTTATAAGTACGATTATTTAATATTTATTTCATAAAACTAAATAACTTCTGAACCGTCATTCAATTATTTCTTGACATAGTCTCTGCAAAGATTAAGATGTTTTTAGTATCGTGGGAGGATTTTGATTTTCATTCGTTGTTAATAGAAGTCCATGCCTTTTCTGTCAGACATCGTTTCATCGGTGTTTGTGTTTGAGGCATCCAACGTGCACACACTTTGTTAAACCCTAAGTCCTGGATGATGTTGACCTCTATTCCATGCAGCAGATTCAAGTCAAGTCGCATTTCACTCATCATAATCCTTCAATTGTCGCAAATCGCATTTTTTCAAAAGTAGTCAACAGTTCGTGTTATTATGCGTCTACCACGATTCTCAACAATAGAATTAAGTGAATGGAATCTGTCACACGGAAGAGTTGTCAACTTCCTTCTGGATTGGCTTACCTCTGAGCGGCACTTTTTTTGCACACAATGGGCTAAATCATCACGTTACAAAGACCCCGAGGGCTCAGAGGAGAAAGGAGGAAGGGGGCCCCACTGGACAGCTGTTAGGAGGCAGATCCTTCCGTCAAAGCCATACAAAGTGTCCTTTTGCGCGTGGAGGATATAGCTTTCTACCGCATACGGAGCCCCGGCTTAACGTCCATCCGACGAACGGCGACCTTTTCAAACCCATCAGTGTCCCCTTTCTCACCGTGAGAGGATTTAGCGGAAATAAATCTGAACTCTGATCCCGGATGAGGCTCGCACCTAGAAACTACAGATTACGAGTCTGGCGTGCTACCGATTGCGATACCCCGCCTCACTTTCTGCAACACTTAAGGTTTAACAAAATGTGCTCACATTGCATGTCTCGAACATAAACAGAAGTGAAATGACGGCTCAGCGAACACAGACGTCTACCGACAAGAAATAGTACAACTCGTCCCTTGGTTATGATAAGTGTTTGTCTTTGTGGAGACCCCTAAGTCAAAAAGTAATGGAATGATAATAGAATTACCCTGCTTTGTTCATAATTAGGAAATGTGAAAAAAAAAAACTCGCCTTGTAAAATTACTCTCTAACTAACCCTAATAGTTTGTCTTTGCGTCCCTGAAGACGATGGCTCAAAAAATGTCACAGTCTTTTGAATAGCACATCAAGGTCTTGTGTGCAAGAGAACTATACCATAGTCACTTTGAAAAATTTATTGTTAAATTCATCTACTTCAACATCTTCTGGTGGGTGAATCACCCCAATTTCACTGAAACTTGGGTTCTTTCCGGCCTGAAAATTTAGCCAACTGTTGATAAAAAATATTCACGTTTAGGAGTAAAACTACCAAATTACTATTTAATTGAGTATTACCATATTTCCTTTAAATCAGTGATTCCCACCCGGTGCTGCCCTGAGCCCCAGGGGTCTGCGAATGTACTAATTGGCATCCGCGAGCTTTGTTTAATATTTCAGAAGTTCTAACGGAAATCTTACGTTTACTATGATTGCATAACCTCCTCAGGTTTTATTGCTTTCGGCGGAATTATGTCAATTCAGTATGGCAACACTGTCTACTTCATGTTGATCACAAGCTGTGATTGGCTCTTGATGACAAAAATTTTTGGAGTTTCTCCATTTAAATATGTAGATTCAAATTGCGAAACGTACAATATTACCAATAGTACAACCAGCCAATAAATAAACTGTAAATAAAGAACCACTGACGCATATAGTCATTCAAAGATTATTAGATTTAAGGATCCTCTTAAAATATAGATTCCCCCTTTTTGGGAGAATCTATATTTTAGTTAAACAAAATTTATCAGGTAATGATGGGAGGAGGGTCCGCAGAAGGAATGAGACTTCGCAGAAGCCCTCAGAAGGAATGAGACTTCGCAGAGGCCCTCAGAAGGAATGAGACTTCGCAGAGGCCCTCAGAAGGAATGAGACTTCGCAGAGGCCCTCAGAAGGAATGAGACTTCGAGAGGCCCTCAGAAAGAATGAGACTTGATATGGGGTCCGCAGAAAGAATGAAACTCCAAAAGGATGAGACTTTATAAGGGACCCTCGGAGATAATGAAACTTTATAGGGAGTCCTCAGAGAATTATAATTTCATATGGAGCCCTAAGAAAGAATGAAACGTCATATGGGCTCCGCAGAAAGAAAGAGACCTTTATAAGGGGGCCCTAAGAAAGAATGAAACTTCATATGGGCTCCGCAGAAAGAAAGAGACCTTTATAAGGGGGCCCTAAGAATGAAACTTCATATGGGCTCCGCAGAAAGAAAGAGACCTTTATAAGGGGGCCCTAAGAAAGAATTAAACTTCTTATGTGCTCCACAGAAAGAAAGGGCCTTTATAAGGGGCCCTAAGAGAGAATGAAACTTCATAAGGAGCCCTAAGAGAGAATGAGAGTTCATAGGGCGCCCTAAGGAAGAATGAGATTTCATAGGAGCCCTAAGAAAGGATGAAACTTCAAAAGAGTCGGCAGATGAATGAGACTCCTACCAGATTTACAGCACTAGTTAGAAAACACTTATTTCAATTTAAACCACAGAATGTCAGATTTTCACTCAGAAAGGTAAATGTTTATAGGCTAAGAAGTAGGTGAAAGTAAGTTAAAGTTTAAGTGTAAGTTAGCATGACATCAATGCCTTTCAAATTGAAACTTACCACAACATCAATATCAGCCCCTGCATGATATAATCCATTAACTGCCGATGTGTTGTTTTGAAATACTGCCCGATGAAGCGCTGCAAATCCTATAACCAAACAAAGATAATAAACATTAATTCACTCTTACAGAAATCTTAACATGTTGCATTTCATGCGTACGTTAAAATTTCTATGAATTATAGATTTTTAAAGCCACTTAAAATCGAATCGCCAGGTGTAATGGATTTAACATCACTCATTGCAATGCCGACGATGAACACGAATATATTCCCGACCCTGGTAGTAATTATAGTGTTCTTTAAACATTCCTCCCTCAAAATTTCCATGTAACAATGAATTAACCTGGGAGCCAGCAAATTATGAGCCTGGCACGCTACCAACTGAGCCACCCCCGCCCCTATTTAACATGAAATTCTGATATATTTTTAAAGTTACCATAATATTTATCATATAATTGCAAAAACACATTTTTTTTTAATTATTCAAATGCTTATATTTGAAACCTAAATGAATACCCTGGCAATTTTAAACAATATACGTATTCTCGAAATACTGATGTATTTTTTGAAATAAGATCGCAGTTCAGCTATTGAAAAACACTAAGTAACCCGAAACAAAGGACACTCTATAAATGTAAATATTTTAACATAATCACATAGAAACAGAGGATTTGATTAACTTTCTGTTATTTCTTTGGAATCTGATTCCAAGTGTAACTTACCAAGGGATCGCACCCCTCAAGTCTTTCAAATTAATTTTTTTTGCAGTACTTCTAAGATAGCTCAAAATCAAATACCAACGTTTAAACACGTGTAATTTGCTTGATTAATCAACAATGTTTAAATAACTTGGTTGTTGTTATTATACATAATGTAAAAATAATTCCAAAAAAAGAATTGCAATTACCTTCATAGTCGTGAGAATCTAGAACGCTTCTAGAAAGAGGATGAGCCAATAGGATTTTGAAACATTCCTTCTCGAAATACTTCACAGCGAGTTGGATGGAAGTGTTGCCATGGCGATCCTGAAGCTGCACTGAAGCTCCATCGTCCAAGAGAATCTGAACGATCTGAGGATTGCGAACAATCACTGCTAGGTGAAGAGGAGTCTGCAAGAGGATAAACGAAAGAGGGGATAAATGAAATGCCTTCTGAAATAAGTTTACAGAACAGAGAACAAAACTTTGGTTCTATTATAGGTATATTATATCTATATAAATTGCAAATATTTAACGTGTGTTAGGTTGTTTTACTTTTTGCACACAATGGGTAAATGGCCACGTCGTAAGGCCCCCGAGGGTTCCGGAGAGGACGCACCAGACAGCAGTTGGGAGACAGATGGTAGCCTCCCATCAAGGCCATTCAGCGTGTTCTTTAGCGTGCACAGTGTATGCTTCTCTCGCTCAGGGCCCACGGTTTAACGTCCTATCCAATGAACGGCGGCCTTTCCATGCCCATTGGTTTCCCCTACTGACCGAGGGCAGGGCTGTGAGTTTTGCGGACATAAATCAACGCTTGCTCAAGTGGGACTCGAACCTACAAATTGCAGCTAGCAAATTACGAGTCTGGCACGCTACCAACTGAGCCACACCCGTTCCTATTTAACATGAAGTTCTTATATATTTTTAAAGTTAAAAGTGTTTAAATCCCACAGAGGTGAAATATATGGTCATACAGAATATGGAGTTCTAGAGGTTTTAGAGATTGGACCCTTAGGAAATTATTATGTATTATATTACTTGCTTTATGCTGAACCTTTTCGAATTATTTATGCCCCTGTCACCAGGACTGTACAGTGGTACTTGCAAGGGCGTTGGGTTGGGTTGTTTTACCTCTGACCGGCTCTTTTTTGCACACCATGGGCTAAATGGCCAGGTCACATGGACCCCGAAGGCTCAGGGAAAGTTGAGGGAGGGCACCAACTGGAACAGCTGTTGGGAGACAGATGGTAGCCTCCAGCGTGTTCCATCCTCCAGCGTGTTCCAAGGCCATCCAGCGTGTTCTTTAACGTGCACAGGGTATGGCTCTTCCGCACACGGGGCCACGGCTTAACGTCCCATCCGACGGACGGCAGTCTTTCCAAGCCAATCGGTGTCCCTTACTGACAGTGGGCATAGCGGAGAATTTTGTGGAGATAAATCTCAACACTGACCCAGCTGGGACTCGAGCCTGGGAACTGCAGATTACGAGCCTGGCGCGCTTACCGACTGATCCACCCCCGCCCCCAAGGGCGTCGGCAGGTGTCTTTGGAGGGATGATAAAACTGCTTCTGGGAATGGCAAGTTTTTTTAGGCGAGCAGAAACAAATAAAATTTCCAGATAAAAATATTTACGTCGTGCTGTTCATACTTTATAATGAATGAAATTGCGAATGCAGCAATGACGCATACAACATACCAAAATACTACTCAGGATGTCCGAAAACAAAACGAACAAAAAGGGAAAACTTATTATTTAAAATTCGTGTAAAAAATTTTTTTCACATTAATAATTAAAAATAAATTATATGCTACCGAAAACAAAAAGAAAACGTGAAACAAATCAAGATTATATTTCGTTAGGGAAAAAACACTAATTTCCTGTACACTTCATATTATTCAGCATAAAATAATTCAAATCAATGTTCACAGAGGGGAAAAACTGTCCTTCCCCTCCCCTGACAACACCCATGGATACTTGGGAGCCTGAATGAAATTCCATGAGTGTCGGAAGATGAAGAAGAGATGGTTTCTTTCCCTGTCCCCTTTCTGCACTACTGAACATTTTCAATATTATTATACCTATCCCTCGATTTACACGGTACTCAGTTCACACATTTTTGGTTTTGCACGGTCAAAAAATGCAACCAGTTTCGATTTACACGGTACTGACTGAGACGTACATAGAAAGGAAATCTCAGTCAGTACCGTGTAAATCGAAACTGGTTGCATTTTTTGACCGTGCAAAGCCAAAATTGTGTGAACTGAGCACCGTGTAAATCGAGGGATAGGTGTACTCTCATTCCAATGTTTGCTCCCATAGAAATGGGTAAACTAACAGTTTATAAACGACGGATTAGTTTAAATACGAGTAAATATCATTTTGAAACTGTTGTGGTGTTTGACATGTTTGAGTCTAACGAGCGAAGAGAGAGGTTAACGCTGTAAGTCTCTAATTTGATGTTCTGGGACTTCTTTAGAAAATATATCTTATTCAAGCCCACAAGGAAGTCCTTTGATATGAATCAGTAGTATAAAGGAAAATTTTCCCACTTCCCCCTGGGGTTACTGAGTACGTTCTTGCTTTAGAAGGAAATATTTATCGATATAAGTTTCTTATTTGCTCGCTAGATGGCAGGGCAATACCGTTGGGTAATTGCTGGAATCGAATCAACTATTTCAGTAATTGTGCCAACTATGCTTGTTGCAGTGTTGTTGTGTGAGGTTAAAATAATCGTCGTGATACTAAATGGAAATTAAAGTTTGTTTATGAAATTGAAATAGTCTACTATTTCGCTGCTAGTTTGCGCTGCTAGGAAAAAAATTCTAGCTTGGCAGCGCGAACGGATTGAAAAATATCTTAAGTTCAAGGTAAAAGTATGGTACACGTTTTTTTGCATGTACTTGAGTTATGCATTTTATCTAACAAACACAGGGCAAAGTTTGGGAAAAACCCAGATGTGAAGTAAAAGGTTATTTCCTTCACAGGAGATAGCAGACTTCTGTGACACTTCAAAAATATCATAGTGAGAGGTAAACATTGAGGGCGGATTGTTTCAGCATTCACCACTCACATGCATGCAGGTGGCCATTCATAACAGGACCTACAACTTTTTATGCACTTAAAAACATACTCGAATACTGCATGTATTAACAAATTTTCCACAGCCTAAAAAAACCCATTAAATTCGAAATGATTAAGGGATCATCCATAAATTATGTAAAATTTCAACAAGAGAAAGAAGTTATTGATTTCGTTACAGCTCGTTAATGGGGGTTGGGGTTGTTTTACCTCTGAGTGGCACTTTTTTTGCACACAGCTGGCTAAATGATCAGATCACAAGGATCCCGGGGGCTAAGAGATTATTGTGGAGAGGGGACCCACTGGAAAGATGGTAGCGTCTCCTTAAGGCCATCAAGCGTGTTCTTTAACGTGCACAAATATGTCTCTCTTGCACACGGGACACGGCTTAACGTTCCTTCGGATGGACAGCGGCCTTTCCAAACCTATCGGTCTCCCCTACTGACCAATGACAGGGCTGAGAGGTTTGCGGAGATAAATCTCAACGCTGGCCCAGGCAGTACTCGAACCTCTGAACTACATATTACGAGCCTGGTGCGATACCAACTGAGTCACCCCTGACCCGTGTTCCCCCTGTTAATGTCAGAGATACAGTTACGTATCACTAAAATGTTATTTTTGTTCCTAAAATTAGTACGTTTCTTTTCGTTTTCTGATGGCAAAATTACCTAACACTCTATTAGTATACCATGACTTAAAAGTAATTTATACTTAGGTAACACTCGCCATCAATAGCGAAAGAAGATCGTTATGGTCTGTGTCAAAATATTGTAGTAAGCCCCTATAGTATAAAATGGGGGGCAGCATCATGGGGGCCAGATAGTTCCTATAATAGTAATCTCCCCTGTTTGCAATGATATTTAGCATATAAAAAGTGAAGAACTGGAAGTGTTACATAAAAAAAATAAAAAAAATAAATACCCCCTCAAGCAGCTGCTTGCCACAGAGGTCTGACAGTAGCCTGTCAGTTTATATGCCATAGTAGAAGGTCTGAGAGGATGGCAGGACCTCAGCAGAAAAACAACACGAACATCCATGCCTTACCCGGGGCTCGAACCCAGGTCCCCTAGATAGTAGCTAAGCGCGCTAACCACTAGGCCACGGGACATAACAGGGTTTAAAATGCAGCTAAAACAACCTTGCGTAATTTACAGGCGATCCCTAGAATGAGTAACTATTTCAGGGCACTGCATTATAAAATGTGCATTAAAATGCAACAAAACTGAAAACAATAAAGCAAAATTCAAATATTGCAGAATTAGAGAAAGGGAAACTTTCTCGTAATCTGTGTGGTCCGCATTTTTTGGAAAATTTCTGCCGTAAACCACAATGCAAATTCAAAATTCGAATTTGAAGAGAAAACATCACACAAACCATTTTAATGAGATACACACTCAAACTAATTTGAGGAAACCCAAAAGACTTTTCTTTTTTCAGAAGAAATATTTCATTTGTTTATGAACATCGACACATGGCTTAATCGGCCATGTGTCGATGTATGCGCTATATACATCGACATGCGCTATATACATCGACATGCGCTATATGACGCACTATAATGCGCCATAAAGAAAATATGTAAGGAAAGAGAAAAGCCATCAGAAATCATCCAGTTCTCAATTGCAGGTCCCTTTGGTTATTAGACAAGCGCGCAAACTATTCAGTCACCGAGGGGGGGGGGAATACTTTTTGATTTGGACGAAATAATTTCTCTTGGGGGAATGTACCTTGCGGCTCCCCCTACTGAGTGAGCCTACGCTGTCAACTACAAACAATGGGGCTGAAAAGTGTCTGGGGGGTTTCCCCTTGCAGTACATCCGGTATGCCGATGGGGATAAACCGACGCTGCACGATATTCGAGTTTTCAGGGAGAGACATGGAAAAACAATGCAACGTTTTCCAAACATAAATCGTGGCGAAATCTTCCACAGTCGAAGACAATTCTGTTGCGGGTGGTCTAGAGTCAAAGTCAAGGGTAAAATCTGCCAAAGAAATGACACTTCAAATTAATTGTCTTCCCATTGCTTTCGTTCGTTCGTTTTTCGGCTTTACCCAAACAGTTGTAGCGCTAGATATCCCCAACCGAAGAGCCAATTGTAACAAGTCGTGTATCAAAATGAAAGCTCATAATGTAGAGAATCGCATAAACTGTAAACATAACCCATCTTTCCTTCCTCTTGAGAAATTTATCAATGGCTATCCTCTAATCATCCTGGTGGCCGAGTGGTTAATGGAAAAGTTTTTTAAGTTAGGAATTTTTTTTAGTGCGCTTGGCTTCTGATGAAAGAGATTCGGGTAAGATATGAGCATTTCCTTATTTAAGAGATGAGCATTTCCTTATTTATGTTGTCTTCTTGCGAAGGTTTCGCCTCCGTATTTTTCAAGAAATTCTTTAAAGACCGCAAAACAGAGGGGAAATATTTGTTCCGGTTCATTTTGTTCCCCACTTCCTCCCTTTCACTCGGGTCACGTAGCGTTCCCCTTTATCATTTTCTAGATCCGGGTCTATAGCTGACTGAGGGGTAATTTATTTATCCCTCAATATTTTCCCGACTCAAACACCAGTTGTAACCAGATATAAACCTAAATGACGTGGAGAATGACATAAGCTAATAACATTTTTAGAAAAATACCTATCTCACTCTATGAGCCCAATCCTGTTAAGTAGGCCAACTGGCGTGCTGTCTTCCTTTGAAGCGAATACGAATTCAATGATTAATTGCACTATCAATATGCTTTAGTTTTATTTTCTACTTTTTAGAGCGTATATACTTCTAAAGTTTTAAAATTTACTTCTTTTTCTCATTAAAAACACCTATCTTCATAAACCTAATTTAATATATAACTGATAAACATCGAATATATTGTCCTCCCCCTTTTTGGGGGGGTAGAGGAGGGGTCGTGTTTGAGGTAGCCCATGACATTGAAGACATTACAAGCTTTAAGATATAACGCATCAAGCTCGACCCCCCGCGTAACTTCCATGCTCTTTTTTGGGAGAGAGAGAGAATGGCATTGGGGGCATAATTCGAAGTATCTGCGACGGTCCTCATATTAGCTTTCATTTGACACCAACTCGTAACTACAGGCCCTCGCGTTTGGGAGATAGAACGACTTTTACATTCACCGTTTTTAGGGGAAAAGAAATCATGGAGGGTAAATTTTGATAACCCATAATACTTTCCACGTCACAAGCCTTCATTTGACACACAATTTGTTATGTTCAGCCCTAGCGTTTGAAAGATATAGTGAAACAATCCTTCACATAATCTTCCCATTCTTTTGGTGGGAATGAAACAGGGGTGCGAATTTTTATAACCTGTGACATACCCCATGTCACAAGCTTTCATTTGGAGTATAGCCCATTACTTTCTGTCCTCGCGTTCCTAAGATATAGCGGAATAATCGTTATAGTCAAAGGAACAAACGAGTATATAAAGCCATTGCATCGACTTAATATCTAATGAAATTTTATTTGAATTTTTTCAACTTGTCGAAAAAACAAACTAAAGCCCTATTTTCCTACGAAATTAATGTGATTTGAACAAATAATACAATGATTAATAATTTTGTTTATTTCTGATTTTTATGAAGTAATTATAAAAATAACTGTTTTTTTTTATGATTTTATTTCGTTTCGGGATGCATATTCTATGTGACTGAAAAAAAATCAATTCCATTGATAATGAGATAGAATTTTTTCAGGAATTAAACATCTAAAAGCTTAATATACTAAGGTACCTAATAGGCGAGAAACAGAACATTGAGCTCAGAGGTTTTTCCCTTTTTTTTTAATATTTTAATTTTTTCTATTTTAAATAATTGTCATATGGATAACGTCTTTGGCTACTGATCAGAGCGCCTAGGTTCGAGCCCCGATTAGGGCATGGAGGTTTCTGTTATCTTTCTGCTAAGTCTCGCCTTCCTCACAGATTTCTCTATAGCGTATTAAGTTTGTTGCTCTCAGACCTCGGTGGCAAGCAGCTGCATGAGAAGGTATTTTTTTTTAATCCACAATCAAAACAATAAGTTCTAATCGTCGATAAGCCTCTACAAAAGTCACATCGAAGTTCAGGAAAAGTTTTAAAGAAAACAAGTCGAAAATATTCTTACCTGTCTTAGGTAGTTGAAGACATCAACAGAGGCTCCAATGCTCTTCATGAGAGAAGTCAGCCTTTGGACCAGAGCTAGATCTTCTTGCACCACGGCGATGTGGATGGGCCTAAGGAAAGGTAAAAGAAGTGGAAGATGTTGCATAGGAACAAGTAAAATAGCTTTCAATCTTCGAAGGTGTTTTGATCTTAACAAACACAATGAACAACTTGAAAAAAAAAATTACATTAAGTCGGTGTTTCTCAAACTGTACTCCGGGAACTGTCTACGGTAAATATATATACAAAAATATAAATTGGTCGATAAAAATTTCAATAACAGAAAATATTTGTTGTTTTAATGTTAATCCAAGAGTCCACTCATTTGAAAACTATTATTATTAGAAATTAATTGTTAGAATATCGTTTCTCAAAAATTTACATAATATGCAAAACGTCCTTAATGCAAATATAAAGATTCTTGGAAAATTTTAAATTTGGAAATATAAGCCTCTAACTATTACATATAACATATAAAGTGAAAAACTTTGTTTATAAAGTTGAAAAAACAATGAAGGATTTTTATTCTAAATGTTATAGAATATTTTCTAACTAGACGAAGACTTTGTGAAACGTCGATGGCGTAACTATGAGCAAAAGGGTCCCCGTTGCAATACTTTCCTACCTCAAATGTTTTTGTGGTTAAAAACAGTTTTAGGTCACCATATTAAGCATTTTTTTAAATAGTTATAGATGAAGTATAGTAATTTATTAAAATATATTTATAAAATCAGCATTACTAAATGTAAAATGAAATTTATGTAAAAAATATTCTTAAAAACTTTCTTGCTTTCACTTCCGCAAAATGATCACTAATTTCATTCGAGTTCGCTATAATCTCTGCGATCAAAAAAGAAAAATTATCATGTTTGTGATGATTTCTAGAAATAAAGATAGAAATCATGACCTTTCTGATTTGGTATGAGTTTGATTTTTAACGGGTCCCCAAAAGCCCTAAGCTCATGACATTTTGCTACCACTTCCACACCCTATTGTTATGCCACTAGCTAAATTACGTATTATATTTAAATTGGTATTAAACGCAAAAAAAATGTTTAGTAGGGCGATTAAAATAATAAAAATATAAATCATTTTGCACACTATGTAAACTATGTCACATACTTGAGATAACAAAATCATTGAGTTTAATACAAATAAAATTCAAATATTGGAAGAAACTTAAAACCTGGATTTCTTTTCGAAATGTTTCACTCCTAATGATTTGGAATAGCAGAGAAATAATTTTACAGGAAAAAAAGTTTTATTTTGGGATTTAGAAAAAAGTTAACTTATTTCCTACCTATCAATCATGGCATCGCTTAATTGAACACTGACCATAACGAACAAGTCACCGTCTCTCAACCACCTTAAGTAAGCAATCAAAAATCGTCACCAAGCTCTTCTGACAACTATCACAACGTCATCTCTCCTCGAATTGCAGTTGAGCCCTTTAAGAAAACGGCTCTAATACAACAGCATAAAGAGGCGGGGAGGGGATTATGCAAGCTGGACACAACTGGGATGTTTGCAAGTGAGGTCCATGAAGACAACAGCAAACACTTCCTGGTTCCCTGATAAAGCTACAGTGTTAAATAAATATCATTTTCTACCGAAACAAAAGTATCGTGAGATTACGATACTTCCGCCCCTTTCGAAGAATCGAGGAAAACAACATTTCATCACAAGATTAAAAACCAGTACCTCTCAAATAAAATGGGATAACTGCTCGCAACATCCTTCATTCCACTTGCACTTTCAGAGAATTCAGTTCTCCCTTCTTCTTAGAAAGCTTCTTCATTGATCTGCAGATTAAATGTACCCTTTGATATTGACTCATAAAAATTACCATTTGATATCAAATGATGAAGTGGAAAATTTCTCAAATTCCGTCCGAGTTTCGTTCGCGCAATTTTTCCATTGCTAAACATGTTGAGCAAAATGAATAATCTACGAGTATTAAGCAAAGATGAACTGGGGCTGGAAAAATACAAGACAATAATTTAGATTGCTTTACCTCTGAGCAGCGCGTTATGTACACGATAGGTTAAATGGTCAGATCACAAGGACTCCAAAGTCTCGGAGTTGGGCATGGACTTCGGCAGAGCTTTCAGGGTGGGGGACAAATATGGTGTTACAGTGGGGGAAATTATTTCGGGGGAAGAGTTATGTTTCAAGATAGAAATATTATGGTCAAGCCTTTTATTGACGAGCGCAAAGACGAATACAATAATTATACATATATCATACCATAATGCATGATGCCCGAATAGCAAATTAGAAGAACATATTGCTTGTGGTGTATATGATAATCTCGTTTTCAAAGAGAATGAAGTGTTTCCTTAGCCGACTTTTGCGCTCTTTAAAAGTTTTAATTTGACCTAACAGATGATTGAGAAAATGAAATTAGCAATATTTTATTAGTATTTATACAACATAAAAATATATATTTTTTTTTATTCTTAGAAATGAAAAGATTGCTTTTCCCCATGTCCCTGTGAAAAATGGGTACAGAGAGTGTTGCTGTCAGTGAATATCTTTTCACACTCTACCATCGAAATTTTAGGTTCCACAATAAAAGTATCACTTGTAATAATCGTTAAAAGTTTTGTATTTTCCATATTTAGTGCTCTCTCTAATCATGCAAATTAAAACTGCCTAAAGGATTTAAAAAACGGCAATTATAGGATTTCATTAGTAACTACCCAACAAAAAAAAATTCCAACTATCTCTTAAAACATTTGCGTTTTTCACCCCTCTGAGTTTACGGTTGGTTGGTTGTTTTACCTCTGAGCAGCACTTTTTTGCACACAATGGGCTAAATGGCCAGGTCACAAGGACCCCGAGACCCGGTCACAAGACTCAGAGAAGTTGTGGGAGGGGACCCACTGGAACAGCTATTGGGAGACAGAGCTTCTCGTCAAGGCCATTCTGTGTGTTCTTTAACGTGCACAGGGTATGGCTCTCCAGCACACGGACCAACGACTTAATGTCCCATCCGACGGACGGCGGCCTTTTCAAGCCTATCGGTGTCCCCTACTGACCGTGAGCAGGGCGGAGAGTTTTGTGGAGATAAGTCTCAACGCTGAGACTTACTCAGCTAGGACTCGAACCTAGGAACTGCAGATTACGAGCATGGCGCGCTACCGACTGAGCCACCCCCGCCCCCTGAGTTTATAGGGACAATTTACTGCGCTCACTGCAAATTCCATGACCTTCACATTCGATCATCAAAATTTCTAGCATAAATACATCACTTGGAATATTCGTTCAAAACTTTGCAATTTTCAATTTTTTCCAACATTACAGAGTGCAATTTAAACTTTTGAGTTTTAAACAAAAAAAAGCAAAGCTTGAATAACCTAGGTTAATTAACAAAAATCACTGTCATTGTGTGTACTTTTCATAAAAACGGATTTTCTGTATAAAATATTTTCATTTTCGATAAGTTTTAAACTAAAGGTTTCACAAGAGATACGAAAATGTGTTTTCTCTTCCAGCAAAGCCTTCATGATGTGCACTTTTACACGTGATTTCTCATCCTTCCATATTAAATTCATGTTTGAAAAAAAAATTATTGGATGGAAAGTGAAATTCTCCTCCAGCAGTTTTCTTCACTGATTTCTTCTTTCAGAAGCTAAGAAAGTCACGGTAGAGCGATGCTAGGTGTGCACCGTTGCCAGATCTCCAACATTTGCCAAGCCATTCGAATTTCTAAACCCCGTCCCATTATAGGTTGAGAATCAATTGTTTCAACCCAATACAGGGGGGAACCTGTGTTCCGAATTTGGGACCTGTCGGTCAAGTACCTGGGGAAGTCCAGGATGCCTAAACCTGTGAAAACAGAAAGAACGCGGATAGTAATTAAGCCATCGGCAGCCATAAGACACCCGATACTGTCAGCAAGTAGAAAAAAAAGAGATGCATTCTCTGCTGGTATGGCACGGGTAATACTATCATTATGATGATAAGACTAGTCTCTATTTTTCAGTCACTTGCATTGCGACCGAAATTTTTTATAACAGTTTTGCGTCTACTGTTCTATTAATAAAGATTTGTTCAAGCTGTACAGTCAATTTAATATTTAAAAAAAAATATCTAAAACCGAATTCTGGGGACATTTATTCGTCGGGGAGAGAGCTTTTACTTTAATCCAGGGACTGTCCCCACAAAACGGGGACATATGGTTACCCAACCCCTAGTCCATATGGAAATGTGGCAAAATGTAAAATTTCAACTCAGTAGTTTGAAGCATTTAGGTGAACAGAGTAAGGAACGGTTTCACTCTCTACTAATGGCAACATTTCTACAATGTTAAACTCTCATATAGCAGCGCTCCTGTGGCGGACTAGTGAACTAACTTTCAGAGAAACAAATTCGATAGCACTCTCTTTATTTATATCGCGTACCAAAAACCTGGCGTAAATAATTAAATATATTTCGAGATTTTGAAATCCTTTTACTAGATTTTGTTTTTTTTTAAAAAAACAAGTAAATACTTTCAGATTATTCAATTTTATTTTTATATAATCATGATGAATAAATTCTGTTTCATACTGGTTTTTAACTCTACGAAACATAGCAGTCTGTGGCTCTGCGCAAGGTCATGACAGATCGGTGCCTCGACAGATAAAGCTAATTCCATAGTCTGACGTTGGTGGCGCTAATAATTGCCAGAAAAATAGTTGAGTAGACTCTCTGTCTCTCTTTTCCCTGTGTTCAGGTAGGTTATAAAATCTCGCATTAGCATTGAAAAAGATATTTTTATATTGTAGAGACACTTAAAAGGTTATCATATTTTAAAACATGGAAATTGTTTATTTTTTTCATCATTACAATAATTTCTCCATATTTTATTTTTTCTAAAAAAAAAAAGGGATAATGATTATTCATTCAATAGTAACGCCCATATGGCAGCACCTGAACGAATTTTGTTTTTCAACACAGTTTCATTCCCCTTCTTCTGTAGCAAAAGTGGATATCATAAGGGGGGGGGGGGACTTGCAAAAAAATCCACTAAACTTTCCCAAAACTGTATATTGCTAAAAGCTTTCCCATAAAATATTTTTAATCTCAAATTTTAAAAAACCGTAACCTCTAAAGAAAGAATAAGAGAAGTAAATATTTCATTTTAATAATAATGGGCAACCTATCTTTTTGGGATCCGCCATCCCAGAAATTTCAAATAGGCCCGTGTCATCCAGATAACCCGAAACGGAATACCATTGAGGTAAAGCAAGTGGCAACTAAGGAGACTATGAGACTGCGCAGTTGATGCTTCGATGTATTCAATCGATCGTCCTATAAGAACTGACGAAGCAACTGGTCAGACTCGTAGTCCCCCATTGTCTCATAGTCTGCCTTGTAGTCCCCCATTGACTCATAGTCTTTCATTGTCTCCTAGTTCCCCATTGTCTCCTAGTTCCCCATTGTCTCAGTCTTCCATTGTCTTGTAGTCCCCCATTGACTCATAGTCTTCCATTGTCTCAGTCTTCCATTGTCTTGTAGTCCCCCACTGACTCATAGTCTTCCATTGTCTTAGTCCCCCATTGTCTCGTAGTCTCCCAGCCGCCACTAACATTACATTGCTCTACTCTCGAAGCGGGAATTACGACAGTTGAGAGATCGCACAGAGCTGATTTATTTACCTCTGACATTTTTGTGCACACAATGCTTTAAACAGCCAGGTCACAAGGACCCCAAAGGCTCAGAGTTGGATGATAAGGAAACCCACTAGACAGCATTAAGAGACAGTTGGTAGCCTGCCGCCAAGGCAATCCAGCATGCTCTTTAGGTATGGCTCTCTTACACACGGGCCAGAACTTAACCTGAGGGACGCCTTTCCTAGCTCAACGGTGTTCCCTTTCTCTCCCAGAGCTTAGAATGGGAGTTAGAGGAAAAAATGTTGAACGCAAGTACAGTTAGGACTCAAATCTGGGAAATGCACTTTACGAGCTTGCACGCTACCGACTGAGCAAACTCTGGGACGTGTACGAGTCCAGAATAACCCTAGATGAAGGCCCAGCCCATTATCGTCCATTATTCTGCTCGATTCTAAGAACCCATAGAAGACGAGAGAAAATCTCCATATAGCAATAACGTTACCACAACAGTCCACCTTGATGAGAATTACAAAAAAAAGAACCACTCGAAAACTCAAACGAGTTGTAGTACTAAGAGATTTACAGCATTCAATAACCCTTCGTTGAGATTCCAGCTTTTTTGTAAGTGCATTGTAACAGGAAATGAACGCTTAGTACACGTAATGAAGTCAGCAGCGCGCTGTCTTATTCAAGTGACCTTGCTCATCACTTCATCAGGAGCAATTGGAGGAAGTTTTCCCATACCCCGTGACTGGGGCAATAATGAGATTGGAGGACAATTTAGACATAATATGCTCTAACGAAACTGAAAGTTCATTTATCATAATGTCTGGATAGGTAAACAAAATATGAAGTATATTTGTTGCATTCATATTTACGTCTCGCATGGAACATCAGTGTAAAATACATTCCGTATAACTTAGTCATTCCCATCTAGTATTGTCGGTGAGTTGGGTTGTTTTAGCTCTGAGCGGCACTTTTTTTTTGCACACAATGGGTTAAATGGCCAGATCATAAGAGCTCTTAGAATGAATGGGGGAGGGGACCTACTGGACATCTGTTAGAAGACAGATGCTGGCCTCCCGTCAAGGCCATTCAGGGTGTTCTTTAACGTGCACAGGGTATGGCTCTATCGCACATTGGACCACAGCTTAACGTTCCATCCGACAGATGGCGGCCTTTCCAACCCCATTGATATCCCCTACTGACCGTAGGCAGGGCGGGGAGTTTTACGGAGATAAATCTCAGTCCTGATCCAGGCGGGACTCGAACTTGGGAACTGCAGATTACGAGCCTGGAGTGCTACCGACTGAGCAACCCCACCCTCACACAATGGTAAATGGCCAGTCAGAGAAGACTGGGGGAAGGGGACTTGCTGGACAGCTGTTAGGAGAGAGATAGAAGCCATTCAGCGTGTTCTTTAACGTGCACAAGATATGACTCCCTGCACACGCGACAGCGTTTTACCATCCCATCCGACGGACAGCGGCTTTCCAAGCTCACTGGTGTTCCCTTTCTGACCGAAGACCAGGTGGAGTTTAGAGGAGATAAATCTCAACGCTGGCTTAAGAGGGACTCGAACCTGGGAACTGCAGATTACGATCCTGGCGGCTACCAACTGAGCCAACGCTTCCCTGTACAGGAGGGCCATAGACTGAATAGCCTTAAACGGAAATTTTGTCTCCCAATTGTTCTCATTCCCCAACTCCACTGGTTTCCATAAATTAAGGAAGATCCCTATGTTAAGTCAATGGGAAACTAACGTCAAAGCTCTATAACTTCTAAAATAAGTTTTTTTATTTTGAACAATGTTATTGCAGATAAAGATCTCAATCAAATAAATCAATATCTCGATTTTCAACAATATTCGTTCAGTATTTAATGAGTTATGGAAGTTTGAATATTTAACAACAGCAATGCCAGTCTTAAGAAACTTATACAAAACTGAAGAATAGTGAAAGAATTCTTTACACAAAGTTCTAAAATACAAACTTATTTTATTAAACACTTTGACACAATACTTATTACTAAGTTTTAATTAAAGTCATTTTTTGTGGCTGGCATTGTTATCACTAAATATTCAAACTTTCATGACTCATTAAATACTGAATGAATTTTGTTGAAAAATCGAGATATTGATTTATTTGATTGAGATCTTTATTTGCAATCACATTTTTCAAAACAAAAAGACTTATTTTAGAAGTTATAGAGCCTTTGACGTTAGCTTCCCATTGACTTAACACAGGGTTGGGTTGGGTTGTTTTACCTCTGAGCGGCACTTTTTTGCACACCATGGGCTAAATGGCCAGGTCACATGTACCCCGAAGGCTCAGAGAAGGTTGGGGGAGGGGACCCACCGGAACAGCTGTTGGGAGACAGATGGTAGCCTCCCGTCAAGGCCATCCAGCGTGTTCTTTAACGTGCACAGGGTATGGCTCTCCCGCACACGGGGCCACGGCTTAACGTCCCATCCGACGGACGGCGGCCTTTCCAAGCTCATCGGTGTCCCCTGCTGACCGTGGGCAGGGCGGGGAATTTTGTGGAGATAAATCTCAACGCTGACCCAGCTGGAACTCGAACCTGGGAACTACAGATTACGAGCCTGGCGCGCTACCGACTGAGCCACACCCGCCCCACTTAACACAGGGATTTTCCTTAATTTATGGAAACCAGTGGAGTTCTAAGCCCTTGGAATTCTCGAGGCCTGGTCATTGAACCCAATGTGAGCAGAAAACAAAGTGCCACTCAGAGGTGAACCAACTCATCCCAACTGAACATCTATTCAATTTCGTCAAGTCCAAAAACTTTAAATCTCTAGAACATAAAAAGTAAATTTTAAAACTGCTTGAGAATTTTTTAAAGCTCCTACTAAACTGAAGTTTATCAGCAGGGTATGAAATGATTTTATTTCGGTAACTGATTTCAAAGCAATTTTTCAAACTTACTTGTTTATTACCCATATTTAAAATAAAGTTATTAGAGTTAACGAGATCAATAGAAGTTGTACCTTAGCACGTGTTAATGTCTTCCAATGCTAAATTTCCAAATCACTGGATTGATAGAGGTTGACCGATCTTGCTGCTTCCGAGAAGTCCCGATTTGTGATACCATCGGACTTCTTTTTCGAGATACATTAAAAACATCGTTCATTTCGAAAAAATTCGTAATTTACAGAATTTAAAGAAAACATTACTGCAATTCTGCCGAGGTCCTGCCATCCTCACAGACCTTCTACTATGGCATATAAACCGACAGGCTCCTGTCAGACCTCTGTGGCAAGCAGCTGCTTGAGGGGGTATTTTTTTTATTTATTTATTTAACTGTTGCGTTGCATCAGACCAATTGAGCCGAGTGTGGACGAAAGCTGAACATCGCGCCACCCCAATACCGTTTACACTGAAGTCTGTTCAACACAAAACGAAATTTTGAAAGTTTCTTGACATTTTGTACGCATAATTTACTTTTTTTATTTAATTATGTAATAAAACATAGCACCTTAAAATATGGATATTATTTTAGAATGATCTTGCATATAACTTATAATTTGCTTGGCTAAACTTCTAAAAGGACACCCTATAAAGTAAAAATCGTTAAAGATAGTCAAACTCAGAGTGAGCAGAATTAAAATATTCCCGGATTCATTGCACTATATGGTTCACTGATGTTGAACCGTATCATTTAACTCAGCGGAAGTTGGGAAAATCCAAGCTGACATCCTCGTTGACGTAACTCATTCTGTTTCCTGTTTGCTCTTTCATGCCTTGAAGCCGAATCCACTGGGTTAGGCACTTTCGTTTACAAACAAGGGCTGAATCAAAGTGATATAATACAGGGCTCTTATTGTTATGAAATGTTTCATTCCATACAATGAAATGTTATTTTTAGCTGTTTAAGAATCTTAGAAAAAAATTTTATTAAATAGCTGTCAAACGATACTTTTCTTCAGGAAGTACTATTTTTTCCACATTTAATTAGAAATTTATTCGGAATTATTCTAACTGTTCACATATGTATTTAAGTGTGATTCTAACTCGAAGGTCGTAACAAGGAAACTTTGAAAGCTTCTTGACAATTTGGATACACAATTGCTTCTTTTTTTTACTTAATCATTTAATAAATATAGCATTTTAAAAAACTGATATTATTTTATAATGACTTGTACAGGCCCGAATCCAGAAAAAAATCAGGACGGGGGGGGGGGGGGGGTAAGAGACTGGATTTCTCTCGAAATGTAACATTTTCTCCTGCTTTTAGGGTTTCTTAAAAAAATCATGAAAACTACGTGAAATATAAAATAAAATAAATAAATACACCCCTCAAGCAGCTGCTTGCGACAGATGTCTGACAGGAGCCTGTCAGTTTTTATGCCATAGTAGAAGGTCTGTGAGAATGGCAGGACCTCAGCAGAAAAACCACCTATACACCCGGGGCTCGAACCTAGGTCCCTTAAATCAATAGCCAAGCGAGCTAACCGCACAAGTTTAATAATTTATTGGCCTCCATTATAAATAAAAATAAATACCCCCCTCAAGCAGCTGCTTGCCACAGATGTCTGACAGGAGCCTGTCAGTTTATATGCCATAGTAGAAGGTCTGAGAGGATGGCAGGACCTCAGCAGAAAAACGACACATACATCCATGCCTTACCCGGGGCTCGAACCCAGGTCCCTAAAGATCAATAGCCAAGCGTGCTAACCACTCGGCCACGGGACGGCTCACACATCATCACATAAATCATAACGGAAAATAAGTGATAGATAAACTATATATTACCGAAGCAACAAAATTCTCCAGATCCGATACTCACTAATTCAGTTCGCAAGCAGTCAAAAATGTCTACATTTCAGTAATAAAGATGTTAAAAATTAGAAATACTTCAAACTGCCTATTAATGAACAGTCTTTCGATAGACACTGAGTGATATTGAATTATAATCATCCCACCTACGTTATGCCAATGGGGTGCAAACTTCGAAGGTCTATAACTTTTAAAATAAGCGTTTTATAGGACAATCTGACTGAAAGTAAAATCAACAATAATCCTTCAGTGTTTGAAGAATTACGGACGTTTCAACCTTTAACAACAGCAATGCGAAGCAAGAGAATTTACTTTTGAATTGAAACTGAAATAAGAAGTATTATTACAAACTCTTTCATAAACAACTACATATTTTAAAAGTGTGTGTAAATAATTCCTGCAATATTAGTTTACATTTTTGATAGATTTCTTAGAACACATTTCTACCCTTAAATTTTAAACCTCCATACCTGTATAAATATGAAAGAATTTTGTTGAAAACCGAGATTTAGATAGATTTGATTGAGATCTTTTAATTATTTTGCCAAAGTCTCTCATAAAACGCTTATTTTAGAAGTTATAAATCTTCGAAATTAAATTCCCATTGACAAAACGTGGTATGGAATGCCCATTGAGTGTGTGTGTGTGCGTTTATGGAGATAGTATAAAGCGCTGGAATGCAGAGTGAAATCATAGTTTTGTTTAGATCAAATTTCCCTTTCAGCTAAATAAAAACCTATTCGCCTCACTTCTGTTAGCTTAACTTCCTTCTCAACGAAAAGTATTCTGGTTGGTTTGAGCTGCTTTTCCTCTTTCTAATGCCTGCTTTTGGCATCATTGAGACATTTCCTTCAATGGCATATCCTCCTTTCCTGATTCGATTCTAGCAGTTTGCATTTTTCCCCATTTTTGCCGTTTTTTTAACATTTAACATAAGTATTGTATCATACAAACTATGACTTTTGCCATCATAGCATTTCCTTAATTACCACTAGAATTTTCACACCAATAATCGAAGTTTTTCCTCTGATTACCTCTCCGTAGAAATACACTTTTAAAGACTTCTTATTAGCCAATATAATAAGTATCACTTATTTTCATTGCATTTGCAGTAACGTTTAAATTATTTTGCTCTAATTCTTTCTTCTTCCTTCCTTTCTGGTGTTTATTTGACTTCTTTGCTGTCTGTCCCGTAATTTATGCTTTTTCTTTCCTCTCGAAGTGGATAATTAGTTGAATCTTTTCTTCTGATATAATTTCCCATTTGCGTGATTGTTATTTTGGTATGGTTTCTTTTTTAAGCAAGTTATTGGATTAATTGAAATGCGTTTGCGATATATTATATTTCAGAAAACATCCTAGCCTAATAGTGTAATATGCATTTTTCTCCTCTCCATTTTAATGATTATTTTAAGGAAATATTATTTTAAAATATGGGCAATTGACATATATTTATTACATTTTCGCTCCTGTTCCAGTTGTTAAAATTATTCAAGGTTGGTGAGACTGTCCCGTCAAGGCCACCCAGCATGTTATTTAACGTGCACAAAGTATGGCTCTCCTCTACATACAATGCCTGGCTTAACGTCCCATCCGACGGACTGCAGCCTTTCTAAGCCATCGGGTGTCCACTCCTACGGATCGAGGGCTGAGTGGGAAGGTTTGCGGAGATAAATTTCATCTGGCCCACGCGGACTCGAATCTGGGAACTTTTATCTGTCACAAAGAATTGCAAACCAATCACCATATTTAATCATTTATATTTTAAATTCCTTGATTAATTAATAAATACATTAATCCTCAACTGATCTCGTGACAGATAACCTAATACTCCACTTAGAAGAATGATTTAAATCCAAATTTTGCGTCATAAAGATAAATACTCATACATAATCGCATAAAAAGTGCAGAGTCACGAAATGAGCTCCTTTGAATCGATATGTTATCAGTTAATTACAATTCATATGTCATTCACAGATGAAAGCTTTTTTCTTGCACAAAATTCAAATAGATAAACCATCTCGTTACAAAATTTGTGACGTTTGATTCTTATGTCACAATAGCCGTTGCAACTAAAATAGGATTACACATGATTTAAACAGATTAAATGTCGTTTCTACACAACGTGAAATATCACTTAATGCACCCACTCGTTCTTCCATTCATTATCCAGTAAGAGATGATACAGGTGATACTTCGGCATGATGAAACAGATGGTAAAGGGTCGAATTTATTATCTATCCTTTATTTGCTTTTCAGTGACGTAGAGGTATTTCCCCAAGTGAAGTGTCAACCCGCTCTCCAGTACTACTCGACCTTAAGAGAGGCACAAGACTGAATCTTCTAGAGATAAAGCGAGAGTAAACAGAGTTATGATCTTAATCAGTGAAAAACAATTATTACACGAGTGTTATGTTATTCAGATAAAGGCTGTTTGCTTTCTCTGTTGGGAATATTGCTCAATCAGAGCAATAATTTTACACTTAATAACGGAAGTTCTCAAACACTCCCAGCTAAAATGAGAGGGGGGGGGCTTCACTTCTCATATAAAATTTTTTCAAAATAATAAGTACAACATACATAACAAATTGAATAGTGTTGCCAGGATCAGAATTAACCCCCTTTGAACCCAGAAAATGTCTTAACGTTACAACCCAATAGTAACGCGAAAATTCAAGTATATTTGTCAGATTAATTAGAAATATTTTTTTATTACTCCGAAATATTTTTTCAATAAATTTTATTTGTCTCTACATTTCTTAAATTCCAAAACGTATCCGATGGACACTACTTTGGCTTTACGTCCCATTCGACGAAAGGCAAGAGGCATATGAGACTTAAGGCCGTGGTTCCGTTTGCACTTTAAAGACCACTCTGGATGACCTTGACGGGTGGTTGCTATATTCTAACTGTTGTCCAGTGGATCATCTTCCCCAACCTTCTCTGAGTCCTTATGATCTGACCATTTAACTTACTGAGTGCAAAAAAAGTGCAACTCAAAGGTAAAACAATGCAACCCAACAACTTTAGGCCATCTCGGGTCAAATCCATTTGCTTGTTATCATTTTACATGACTAGACTGTTGTGCTGTTTCAGCAGTAAATCTGATCATGACCTGAAGAATATCATTTACAACGTAATGTCCAAATTGTTTTACAGATCATCATTTATTCTGCAAGACTGTTACTTGTACAGTGCAAAGGTGCATCCTTCCCACTTCTTTTTATCCTAGGTACATCGTTTTCCAACAGATGACGTTGCTGTAGCCAGGGCCAGATTAAGATTTCAGGGTCCTTGGCACAGGGTGTTTACAAGGGCCCCGATATTCTGCAGCATTATTCTGTCTACCAAATGCAATTGTATCTCTTCGTCTTGTGATATTACACTATTCTCTACACTTAAACACTATAGCGAAGGTTCGAGATCATTTTAAACTAGGTCAGTCTGAACAGGTTTTAGAATTTTGTTAAAGCTTTCAAAATATGGGCAATTGACATATATTTGTTACATTTTCGCTCCTGTTCCAGTTGTTAAAATTATTCAAGGTTGGTGAGACTGTCCAGTCAAGGCCACCCAGCATGTTATTTAACGTGTACAAGGTATGGCTCTCCTTTACATACAATGCACGGCTTAACGTCCCATCCGACGGACTGCAGCCTTTCCAAGCCATCGGGTGTCCACTCCTACTGATCGACATTGTTAAACGCAGAGCATAAAACAAAAGAGCAAAAAAATGAAGAAAATAAAATTTAAGTAAAATGATATATAGAGTTTGGGTGTCCCTAAGAATACACAGTCCTAGGCTCCGTCCTAAAGGCCTAGTCGATAATCAAGGCCTGGCTGTAGAATTAATCAGATTTAGCACTCTCATGTACATTTGTTGAAGCAATGTGATGTTAATGAATTTTTGGTGTGTAAGAAGGAGACTTTTTTTTGGTGAGTAAGAAGGAACATCCACAAGCGACTCTAGATGTGTATGGGGTCGATGCTAGTGACTTCAAGACAGTTCATAATTTGCTAATTTAGTAAATGTGCTGGTCAGTAGCGAAGCAGACATCTGCAAGAGACGGATACGCCGACCTTCACAACTCCTCTTAGGCTATTTTTCGTAGATGGAGCAAGACAGTTGAGAGTGACGATGATCATAAAGAAAAACAGGCTTATGTTCCTAGATGATCTACCTTTATATTATACAAATAATAATGTTGTAGAACAAATACTGATCTGTTAAAAAAATTGTGAGGCACAGCTTTCCGTGTGACATTGATTCATGAACCAATTTAACCACTGGTGTTGCTATTCTGAAGTTAGGATTTTAGATTTTATCGCATCCTATCCAACTGCTTCTATATCCTTATGTTTACAAGGATCTCCCAGCAACGTATCGGTTTAAACTTGACATTGTATCCCAGAGCAACAGTAGGGACTCATAAAAATGATAATCCCAGAGCAACAAAGTTCCTCATGAAAATGATAAAATAAATGTCTACCGACCACGGCAAACAACTGATATAAAGGTATGTCATTGTGATAGAGATACTAATACGCAGTATGTGCTGATATTTTGTCATATTCTCTGCACATTGGCCTCTGGAATAAAGTGACAAGGTTTGTTTGTTTCAGTGTTCGTAAAAACCTCTTCATAACAATAGACAAAATATTGAAAGAATCATTACAAAACCTTCTCAGCTATACAAACGGATGGATATAACAGTTATTAATCATGTTTAAATCAACTTTCAGATAAATTTCTTTGAATTGTTTTCAGGAACATTCTCGAAATTTGACCAATTATCCTTATTAATTTAGAAAGAAGTTTGCTTCAAATAGTTTTCGGTTGCTGAGCAACGAAAGAAATAATTATCATCTTGCAATAAATTCCAAGGCGGATATTCCAGAAGCTAGATATTAATTTTTAGACTATTTATAATCTTACTTTAAATGGATTATAACTACACCTTAATTGGTAGACAAAATTCCGTTTTCTGAAAGTGAAACTCGAGCAAAAGAGGAGAAAAAAAATCCTTTGTTCTGATTAACGAAAACCATAACCATAAATTATTACGAATTATTAATCCGTTATTCTGATTAACGAAAACCATACCATAAATTATTACAAACATTTTCTCTGTCTAGAATTGCAAAAATTCATCTCTAGAATCCATCCATAATACACAGATTACTTGTAGAAATAGACTTCAATAATTATTACTAACATCTGAAAAAAATTATCGTTGCCACGGCGGGAATCGAACCCGCAACTCTCTAGATTAGGGGTTCTCAACGTGGGGTACGCCGTGAGAGCTCAAAAGTCGCTAGATCTAATAACAAGTCCATTTCACTGATTACCCAGTAAAATGTTTATAATTTTATAAGATTTGTTAAATTGTTTATATCCTTTTTTGTGTTTACTGATATATGTAATTTATGAATACAAAATTTAATGTATATATCATCATCATCAAGAAGCCATGGGCTACGGAGGTCCAACCAGACCGTGCAATTTAGCTCTCCAAGCAAGTCTATCCTGAGCTA
Organism: Ryuthela nishihirai; assembly: GCA_038380435.1. Taxonomy (NCBI): domain Eukaryota; kingdom Metazoa; phylum Arthropoda; class Arachnida; order Araneae; family Heptathelidae; genus Ryuthela; species Ryuthela nishihirai. The sequence continues at coordinate 29,335,043 of JAWZYU010000016.1, read as the reverse complement.
CATCTGCTGCATCCGGCCACTGCACACCAATTCTAATTATGCCCTGTTTGATATTGTCAGCCCACCGCATCATAGGTCTCCCCCTCTTTCTGAGGCCTTTAGGCACACTGTTCATAACCCTATTCGTCAATCTATAATTATTCATACGGGCAACATGGCCAAACCAACGGAGTCTCTCTCTGCACAATATGCTGCTTAAAGGAAGTTGCAAACTCCTTTGCCTAACCTCATCATTAGGTACAAAGTTGAACCACCTAATGCCAAAGATACTGCGTAAGCATCTGGAATCAAAAGCATCTAGTTTCCTGTTATCTTATTTACAAAGTGTCCAGGTTTCACTAACATAACTAACCCCAGAAAGAACCAAACTGTTATACAGTCTAATTTTAGTCTTTAGGTGTTAACGCCTATTTCTCCACATTCTCCATAGATTCTTAAAAGTCCCGGCAGCAATTCCTATTCGTCTGTTAATCTCATGCCGCACATCACCATTATCTGTTATTTGCTCCCAAGATAATTAAACTGCGACACCTGCTCAAGACTGCAACCATTCAGATTAATTGAATCACAGCCTGCCTGACCAATTTTCATCACTTTAGTTTTCTCTCTGTTTATAACCAAACCTACTCTACTACCAGTCTCATCAACAGCTCGAATGAAAGAGTTCATCTCATCAACATCATTTGCCAAAAGGGCTAAATCATCAGCATAATCTAAATCAGAAATTTTCGTATCTCCAGCCCATTTAAGGCCAAAATCTTTACCTCGAAGTGAATTTCGCATAACATAATCAACAACCAAACTAAAGAGAAAAGGAGACAAAATGCACCCTTGTCGAACACCAGAAGTAATGCTAAACCAATTGCTACAAGACTTACCAACTCTCACACATGACTCAGTGTTATTATAGAGAGCTTTCATTGTGTTAACTAACTTGTCTGGTATACCATATGATCACACAACCAACCACAAATTATGACGATCAACAGAGTCGAAAGCCTTTTTGAAATCAACAAAGCTAGCAACCAAAGGTTTCTGAAACTCTAAACATTTCTCAAGAATCTGCCTAAGTGAAAATATCTTATCTACACATCCCCTACCACTTCTGAATCCACATTACTCATTACGCAATTGCCTGTCAACCAGATTCTTAATTCTATTAAGCACAATCATGGAAAGAACTTTACCTGGAACAGAGAGTAGGCTGATACCCCTATAGTTATCACAAGAACTGCGATCACCTTTTTTGAAAATAGGGATAATAATAGCTCTGGTATACCATATGATTTCACAATCAACCACAAATTATGACGATCAACAGAGTCGAAAGTCTTTTTGAAATCAACAAAGCTAGCAACCAAAGGTTTCTGAAACTCTAAACATTTCTCAAGAATCTGCCTAAGTGAAAATATCTGATCCACACATCCCCTACCAGTTCTGAATCCACTTGGAAAAGTTGCCTCTCATGAAGTATAAAATGGCGCAAGGTTATTGTTTTTTGTATTGAGCCACCGTGACCGTGCGATCAGTGAATTTGGTTGCGGTTCAAAAGGACTTGGGTTTTAATTTGAGAAAAAGTTTTAGTTTGGGAAAAATAGCGCATTTTTTGTTTAAAGTTTTGTTGTCTCTCTGCTGAGATCTCATTTGCCGTATATATTTTTTTATGTGCCGTATAGGGTTGACCATAAATTAGATAACTCTTTTAGTAGCACTTTAATCCTCCCTCTATACAACGTTTGCCCCAATAATTTCTCCGTATTACATAATACTTTTCACTTCTTTAGATCTTAAATTTTTATACTGTAATCAGCTTAGACATAGACAGCACCAAAAACAAACACCATCCTGATCTGGGACTAACTCGAAACCCAATGGAAAGCAGGCAGCCTGAGATGAAAATGATTGTCGCAAACACTGCGACAATAAGTTCGACAGAATCTTCCCAAGTTTCGATGTGATTGATTGATCAATCAGCAGCGAGATTTAGCTTTCAGGTGGCTATCGCACTTCCCTGCAGAGTCTATCCGCTCTGGTTCGAGTCCCAGCTGGGTCAGCGTTGAGATTTATCTCCGCAAAATTCCCCGCCCTGTCCACGGTCAGTAGGGGACACCGATGGGCTTGGAAAGGCCGCCGTCCGTCGGATGGGACGTTAAGACGTGGCCCCGTGTGCGGGAGAGCCATACCCTGTGCACGTTAAAGAACACGCTGGATGGCCTTGACGGGAGGCTACCATCTGTCTCCCAACAGCTGTTCCAGTGGGTCCCCTCCCCCAACCTTCTCTGAGCCTTCGGGGTCCATGTGACCTGGCCATTTAGCCCATGGTGTGCAAAAAAGTGCCGCTCAGAGGTAAAACAACCCAACCCAACAACTATCCGCTCTGCCATCGGGACGAAACATGTAAAAAAAAATTCATCTCAGACTGCCTACTTGCCATTGGATTCGGAGTGAAGGAACTTGGGTAAAGTCCCGGATTAGGATGGAGGTTTCTTTCTGATGCTGTCTCTGCTGAGCTGGGTAGAATTTAGGTAGGCGTTGGGAGGTGGGGGCATGAGGGGAGGGCTTAGCTACTAGTAGGATTTTAAATAGAAATGAATATTTTTTTCTAACTTCTGCATCCTTCGGAATTAGGAACAATGAAATGAATTTACGAAACAGTTATAAATTGATAAACTTGAACTAGCTATACCTATAAATCGTACGAATTATTTTCTTTCATTTCTCTATTAAGAGTAGTAAACGAGATACATGTGTCCGGAAAAAAAAGGGTGATATATGTAAAACATTTTTATGTTCCGTTAAATTAATGATTATTTATTTCATCTATTTTTTTATTTTTTTTATTATTATCATATTTAAATTTAAGAATGTCCTGCATATGAATTTCAATTTTCTTCTCAAAAAAATGTTCAAAATAATCTTTTTTTATATACAGTAAAAACTCGAATTTGCGGACGTTTAACAAAATCGCTCACCGTGAATTTATTTGAAAAGAGTCCCGCTCAGTTTTTCCCACAATATAGATCGAGATTCAAGGTTGAATCACCACTAGCACTTGATATGTGGTAATTTAATTGAATGTAAATATTAACATTTAGATTGTTGTTGGAAAAACTCTACTGCCACGAGTCTTTTACATCTAATATAAACCTGTTAGTCTAATTTCCTTCTTATTTATCTATTTTTGTTGTTATTTATTCGTTTTCATTCGCACAGTTTTGTAATTTCATGTCCCTCTCTACTACCAAAAAAAATTTTTTTTCTTGACTTATACACAACGCTCTCAGATATATCTTTTCTCCAAGATCACTGTTGGTTAAATCTTTGTCAACTCGATATACGTTCTCTTAAATCCAAACACTCCTATCTTCTGAGCTGTGATATTTTGAAATTTGATGTCATTGCTCTTACAGAAACATGGTTCAATATCTCACTCCCTGATGATCTTTTTCAACTCGAAAAACATAAACTATTCAGCATCGACAGATCTAGTGGGTTGTTGTTGTTGTTGTTTGTTGTTGTTTTACCTCTGAGCGGCACTTTTTTGCACACCAGAGGCTAAATGGCCAGGTCACATGGACTCAGAGAAGGTTGGGGGAGGGGACCCACTGGAACAGCTGTTGGGAGACAGATGGTAGCCTCCCGTCAAGGCCATTCAGCGTGTTCTTTAACGTGCACAGGGTATGTCTCTCCCGCACACGGAACCACGGCTTAACGTCCCATCCGACGGATGACAGCCTTTCCAAGCCCATCGGTGTCTCTTACTGACCGTGGGCAGGGCGGGGAATTTTGCGGAGATAAATCTCAACGCTGACCCAGCTGGGACTCGAACCTGGGAACTACAGATTACGAGCCTGGCGCGCTACCGACTGAGCCACCCCCGCCCGAAAAAGTACCCCAAATATGATCTAGTGGGACACGAGGAGAACTTGCATTATATGAGAGGGAAGCATTTAATGTCGAACTACTGACAACTCTTTCTTACTCTTATTAATAAGGTCTGCGGGTCAAAATCTCGCTATCAATAAACAAAACCCTACTCTTATTATCAGCACATTTTATCGTCATCCGAACAACAATATTGAAGACTTTATTAATCATTGTACTCAGTCCTGGAAAGATTACTCTGTAACATTACTTCCATTCTTATGGGAGACTTTACTATCGATGCTCTAAATCATAATTCTGCGCATTCCAAACTTGAAATCTGTCTAAAAGCATTCGGTCATATTGGTTTAAACAAATTTCCCACTCGCATTACTCATCACAGTGATTTTCTCATTGATACTGATTTTCTCATTGATACTGATTTTCTCATTGATACTGATTTTCTCCAATAGACTTTCACTTCACAAGCATACATTTACTCTCTTCGAAGACATCAATGATAATTTTACTGTTAGTCCATCTTTAATGTATTATACACCTCGCACACCAAAATTTTTAAAAGTTTTTAAAGAAAAAGATTCTTTGAAAAACTCAACAATAATGAATTTTTTGAGTTTGCAAAATATCTCTCTTTCCACAAAAGTATTTCCGAATGCACACTCCAACCTCAAAAGTACAATATCTCTCCCGTTTAATGGATTTTTGCACTTGACACCTATGTTCCTTATAAAACTTTCAGAATTCGCCCTTCTCGAAAACCCTGGATTACAAAAGATCTTCTAAAAGTGATCTCATTAAAAAACAAACACTTTAAGAATACTATTAAACCCTAATAAATCATACGCTTTTGAGAACTATAAAACTCCGAGCGTTTATATTTCCTTAATCGGCTTTCCATTATTAATCCAAATGGTAATGAAATATTTCGAATTTCTTATTCCATTACTGGTAACTCAAGACTCTATATCAAAATTAATAAGATCGTTTATAACGATAATTCCTTCTATGATCCTAAAACCATTGCTAATGTTTTGAATAATGTATTCTTAAAATCTTGCACTCTATAGAAAATTATATTACCGCAAATGATTCATTGTCCTATTCTAATAACACTTAATATTGTGAAAGCTTTAAGCTCAAAAATGTTACTAAAATCGAAGTTTTTAGCCTTAAAAATTCATTTAAAACACTCGCAGTGTCTGCTCTCGTGGAATCCCTATCTTTATTCTAACAATACTTTGCCCATAAATTTTTGCACCCCTTTTTGATCAAATTAATTGCTCACTTAATTCTAATGAATTTCCAGCTCCATGAAAAGCAGCCATCATCACTCCCACGACTAAAAATTCAAATTCTTGTAACCCTCTTTAATTTCGTCCTATTTCAATGATGTATGTTTTAAGCAAATTTTAGAAAAAGTAGGTCGAGACTCCATTATCGACTTTTGTTGAAAAATTTAATTTGCTTTATTGCACACAATTCAGATTTAGGAAAAATCGATGAACTGAAACTTTCATGACACTTCTTGTTAATAAATGGAGAATGGCTTTAGACAACAAAGTAAAGACGGTTATCTAAATGGTTTCCCTTGACATCTCAAAAGCATATGATTCAGTTGAACACAACCTTATCTTGCAAAAAACTATAATTTTGACTATAATTTTGATCTCTCGATCTCAACTCTTTCTTGATTTAAAAATTATCTGAACGATCGCGTTATTCGAATTAAACTAAGCACTAATGAGATCAGGCGGTCCGGACCCTTCCCGAAAATCCGCTCGTCTTGTACAGTCGCTCAAAAAAGTATCCGAACGTTATGGTTGATTACAGAATTCAGAAAAAATATCTGGCAACGATTTTTTTAGAAATTAGTGATCTGGCAACCACGTGTCACGTGACACGAAGGTTGCCAGATCACTAATTTCTAAAAAAATCGTTGTCAGATATTTTTTCTGAATTCTGTAATCAACCATAACGTTCGGATACTTTTTTGAGCGACGGTACGAAACCTCAAACTTGTCCACCTGCTTTGAAATACGAATAGGTTGTCTTTGTAATATTCTATTTTAGCACCATATTTTAAGTCCGACATTAAAATAGATTAAAGAAAACCACTATCAAATGCTTGACCATATAGAATAGCATTATTTCTATTCGGTGGAATGTTTTAGTAATTGGGAAGCCCTACTCTCAAGTCTTATTCTCAGACATGAACTGAATTCTCGAACTCTTCACGAAATTGAAATTTCGGACCAGCCAAAACTAAAATCTCGGACACCCACGATATTAAATTCTGGGACAAAAAGTACCAGAAATAATTCTGAGAAACTAAAACTTCCCGAGTAACATCATTATAAACGTTACATATAAACGTTAGATTCATTAATAAAAGGGATTTAAGGTATTATAAAAATGAAAATTAATTTAACGTTAATTAAAATGATAATCCAAAATTTTTTTACTTACTTCTTTCCAGAGTTACAAGAAAATTTCGAAATTAATTTATGACGGAACCGCTAAGCTATGGTCGTCTGGAATCCCTATCTTTATTCCAACAATATTTTTCCCATAAATTTTTGCACCCCTTTTTGATCAAAATAAAATTATCAATAAGGCAATATCGCTGCTTAAATTATCGCAGCATTATCCATTTACACAGCATGCATTCTGTGCATTCTTTAAGTCTTGTTTTCATTTTTAAGCTAACCTACATTACGTTTGGTGCTCAGTTAACTAAAGTTACGGAAAACGAAGCATTTCCGTCATATGAAAGACAGTCCGGAAAAATACTGGAAATCTGATGTGGCAACCATTCTCTCACGTCGTAATATCGAAACAGAAAGTACTCACTCCTCCGGAAATAAAATCAAGCATTAAACTTATCCGGGCAAAACAATGACATACATCCTTTGGTTAGACTGATTGTTTTGTCTCTAACGTCACAAGGGCTCAGAGGAGGTTGAGAAAGGGAATCCCCTTGACAGCTATTAAGAAAAAGGTGGAAGTTTCCCAAAAAAAAGTCCGCTAAAGCGCGTTCTTTAAAAAAAACACCTATTTATAACTCTTCTGCAGAGAGGCCACGTCTTAATGCCCTGTCTGACGGACGGTTGACGAGCTCTGTAACTTCTAAAATATGCATTTGATGAGAAAAATATGATTGAAGATAAAGATCAAAACCAAATCTATTCAAATCACGATTTTCAACAATATTTGTTCGGCTTTTAAAGAGTCATGGTAGTGGAAATATTTAACAATAAATTATTTTGTTAAATAAAGAAATAATTTCCTAATATTGATCTAATCATTATGAAAACTTCTAAAATTTAAAAATATGGTACTTTTCGGTTAACGTAATTGCCAGTCGTAATTGTGCGCCAATCTTCGTATCCAGTGAATCTGTCGTCCTCATTATAAAAAACGCCCCGATTGTGCGGAGGCCAAGTGAGAACGAATCAGTAAAGTGTTTTTTATTCGAGGTTGTCCAATTCGAGTTAGAATATACTAGTATTTCACTTTACTACTTGTCAAATCCATTTCAGTGAAGTTAACAGATGCCAGTGATATCTAGTTTTTGATGACTTTTAAGAATCTGTTTTTTGACTTTTACTCTCTTTGGTACTTTTCGGCTAACGAATAAAAAACACTTTATTGATTCGTTCTCACTTGGCCACCACTCAATCGGGGCGTTTTTTATAATGCAGGCGACAGATTCACTGGATACGAAGATTGGCGCACAATTACGACTGGCTAACAACAATTACGACTGGTTAACCGAAAAGTACCAAAAATATTATTAAAGGGTTAAAACAATACTTATTATTTAAATTTTAGTTAATTTCTGAAATAAATTCTTATGACGAATTATTGTTTTGAAATATTCTAGCTTTCATAACTCTTTAAGTACTGAATGAAAAATTGAAAAATCGAGATTTAAATAGATTTGATTATTATCTTTATCTTGAGTCGCCTTTTCCCATTAAATGCATATTTTAGATGTCATAGTGCTTTAAGGTTAGAATCGTATTAACATAACATGGAACGTCTGTAATATTTTGGTAAAGCAAGTGTATTTTACATGGATTTCATTTCATAAAATTTCATTGAAATGAAACTTTCGTATCTTCGAGAAGGACAAAGAGAAATGCGATAAAAAGAAAAACAATTAGCAACCCTAATTGTAACATTTCTTAAGCCTAAAACGGAAGAAAAAACAAATTGCGCTCACCTGTCCCCGTCTTCGTCGGCGATCATGGCTCTTTGAATTTGCAGTACTCGCGTTTCTTGCTCACGAATCTTCTTATTTGTGACCTCATCGTCATTTTGTTGTTTCTCCGTACGTTGACCCGATAGAAGGTGAAAATGTACTGTGTGACCAGCACCGGCTAGCTCACTGGCCTGTACGCTAGTGGAGGGGCAAACCAGTCCTTCAGGCTTCGACGGACAAGGTCTTTGGTCGCCACTAGCCAACTGCGGGGGTGCATCTTTACCGCTCTCAGGGTAATGAAGAGGCATCGAGGATATACGCAGTCCATCACTCGTGGCAGGAATCATCGGATTTTTCACTTTTTGCCTTTTTGGGCGTCTCGACGGCGACATGGAGGGTGCATCTGAAATTTGGGCTTCATCGTTGTGATTGCGTTTGCCGTAGGACAAGGGGGTTTCGGACGCTTGGCCAGCTCTATGAAAATGTGATGAATTTGGGCCGGCCAGGGTTGCAACGGAGAAATCCGAAGAATCATCTGTGGATACTCCTATCCACCTCATGTTGCTGCATTCACTCACTGCAATTTGGTCAATACTTGAAGTTGCTTCACAGACTGGAACTTTCGCCAAGATATCGTTGATACTCTGGGCTCCCAAAATGGTTTCTCTGTTACTTTCACAAGACTTTTCTGAGGTAATGATAGACCAATTATTTAATATATTCATTCACTTCAAATCTTCTGCGCTGCCGCAGTTTTCTTTGCCAGTAGTGAAGGTAACGGTATTCAAATTAAAAGTGATTTGCTTCTCGTTATCTTCTTTCTTCTTACCATACAGATAGAAATTCTTATGGTTCGTGTTGCATATGAAACAAAACAGTCTTACCTTTCTTAAATTACAAAATTATCATTTGTCTTAATCACTACGATTTCTGCAAAGTAAGCCAGTCCAAGAATAACAGGTGATTTCACACGAAAGAAATTGCAAATAATATCGAATCTAACGAACGAAATCGTCTCTTCTAATCGATATTCCAAATTGATTCAAATTCGTTTCGCCACAAACCAATACATGGACAAAAACAGTCATAATGAACCTTACCTAAAAGCTGCAAGGTCTGAGACTCCTTGTACATCTGCCGTGTGTTTGTTTCTACACTGCTTCCTATACACAAAATCAGCTGCGAATCGTAACCTAAACGTGCTTAGCAATCTCCGGCAAAACGACCTATCAGAGCGACGACCAGCAAGTGCTTTTACCGGTTATAGTTTCGCATAACGGGGAATTCCCTCTCGTACTCTCGGCAGCAGAGACGAGCACATGCCGCGCAAACCTGGCAAAATGCCAAGGTGACGTAACGTGCGGGAAGTCCCCATTCGTTTGTAGCTTGAAAATGCTGGGTGAGTGGCAAAACGAAGTGCATCGTCGCAGTCTCCAGTCAGACTGGCCTCTCCTTTCATAAATATTGCTCAAATACGGACTTCGTATGGCCTTGGTCAGCATTAAAAATGTTATTCACCAGGTTATATTGTTGATAAATTGTTTTTGAAAGAGTCTAATGTTTTTCCTCTGAGCGGCACTTTTGTTCACAAAATGGGCTAAATTATCAGACCATCAAAAAGGTCTAAGAAGAACTCAAAAGCTCTGTCGTCCACCATATAGACTATTCGTTTTTATATCCACTTTGAAATATTAACTTTGCGTAGGATTTTTATTCGAAAACTGGTTAAAATTTTGGTTTTGGCCTGAGCGAGCCCAGGTTTAATACGTAGTTTAGGACTTGTACTCTGAAATCTGAACCTGAACTCGTCTCTAGTGTTAACAAAATGTCAACAAACTCTTAAACTTCCACTTTGTGTTAATTAATAAGAAATTATCACAGGGACATTTGTACTGAAAATTTGTTCTTTAATAAAATATTAACAATGTCAGTAAAAGATTTCAGATGTCCCTAAAAATACTAAGAATTTTACACGAAACTTTTTTTTATAATTTTTTTAAAAATTTTAAAAACATTTTTTTTTTGCAATCAGTCATAAAAAGTATTTTATCGTTTTCTTTTGTAGTTTTAATTTTCAAAACTTGGTAAAATATAGCAGATAATGAAAAACTATTTTTTTTTTAAATTATGATTATCTCCATGGCCTTTTAATTACTGTTCACCTTAAACCACATCTATCACCAGCCTCATCTCCCACCCCTTAGATCCTGCCCTATGTATTATCTTCGTTTTGTGCTCAACAGACTTCATCTGGGCTCTATTGGTGACGTATATTTAACTTTCTTGTATACTCTGCCCAGCATGGCTGGTGTAACATAGACACCAAAGAGCCATAACTTTATGACCAACTCGTCTTTATGCAAATCGAAGCAACTGCAGGTAAACGACGGCGCGTGTGAAGGTCATGAAACGATATAAATAACAACTGATACTGAGCTCTGTTAATTAGTGTTATTCTTGTTCTTCAGATGGAAAAAGCAGCGGACTTAAGTGAGCTTGACAAAGGCCAAATTGTAATGGCCAGACGACTGGGTCAGAGCATTTCCGAGACAGCAAGACTTGTGGGGTGCTCACGGTCAACCGTGGTTAGACCTTCAAAAAGTGGCCCGAGGAGGGAAAAACCACGAACGCCGGCATGGTGTGGGCAGATCACGGCTCATCGACGCTAGAGGTGAGTGAAGGCTATCTCGTATGGTACGAGCCAACAGAAGGGATGCTGTGGCACAACTCGCTCGTAATTTGAAAGCTAGTGACGAGAGTAATGTCTCACAACACACAGTACATCGACCCCTGCTGAAAAATGGGCTGTGTAGCCACAGGCCGCTCCGAGTGCCCATGCTAACCTCGGTTCACCGTCGAAAGTGTTTATAATGGGCACGCGAGCATCAAAACTGGACCTTAAATGATTGAAAAAAGGTCGTCTGGTCCGATGAATCTAGTGATGAACACAAACGATGCACACGTACCCGATGAATCCGGGTACGTGTGCATCGTTTACTGGGGAAGTGTGGCACCAGGATGCACCATGGGACGAAAACAAGCTAGTGGAGGAAGTATAATGCTTTGGGCAATGTTCTGCTGGGAAATTATGGGTTCATGTACAGGATGACCCATCATGTTCATGTTCAATTATTCATTCATGTACAGGAAACTATGACGTCTACCACCTACCTAAACATCAATGCAGACCAGGTACATCCTTTCATGGCAACGGTATATCCCTCTATTAGTGCCTTCTTTCAACAGGATAATGCGCCATGCCACACTGTCCCGATTGTTCGAGAATGGTTCGCAGAACATGAGGAAAACTTCCATTGACCTGGCCTCGAAATTCCCCAGACATCAATCCAATCGAGCATCTGTGATTTGTGTTGGAACGGTATATCCGATCTGCGGCGCTCAACCACGTAACTTACAAGAGTTAAAGGATCTGCTGGTAACGTGCTGGTATAGATACCACAAGACACCTTTAGAAATCTCGTAGCGTCCATGCCTCGCCGTGTAAGAGATGGAGAACCAACATCATATTAGAAATGTGGTCATAACGTTTTAGTTCTTCGGTGTTATGTACAATAACCGGAATTATTCCTTACTTTAAATGCTGTAAATTGCGAATTTTTTGTAATAAACGGTATTTTTAATGTATCCCAAAAACGATGGCCAATCATGTGTCAAATCGATACTTCTCAGCAGGCACGTAACCAAGATTTCCTTTTTTTTTTTAATTTGTTTTTTGAGTGACGGAATAATTTAGTTTTGTGGAGAGTTCGACAATTTGGTTTTGGAAAAGGTTCGAGAATTTAAATTTAAGAGTTGGGAGGGAAGGTTGAGATAATAAGACTTAACCTAGAGTTTCGCAATTGCTAAAATATTCCACCAAACAGGAGAGGTTAAAACGATATTCTATATTGAATAAAATTTTATAATTGTTTTTTAAATCAATTTTTACTATCGAACATATACTATGGGTCTAAAGTGGAATTTTACAAAAACAACTGTTTTTGTTTTCAATGTAGGTAGATAAGTTTGAGATTTCGTACATAAACACACACAAAATCCTCATGTAGCCATGGGCTACGGAGGTCCTACCAGATTGTGTAATTTTCCTCTACAGACATTGTCTGTTCTGAGCTGCAGCTGCTACACTTGGCCATTTTAGGCCAATTCTAGCAAGGTCCTGTTTGACACTGTCTGCCCATTGCATCCTAGGTCTCCCCCTTTTCCTGAAAGCCTTTGGGCACACTGTTCATAAATCTGTTTGTCAATCTGCAGCTATACATACGGGCAACATGGCCAAACCAACGCAGTCTATCTCTGCACAAAATGTTGCTCAAAGGAGCTTGATGACTCCTTCTATAAGGCGACCGTATTTCTTGGAGGGGGGGTCAGAGAGTCACAAGATCGATCCACCTCTACGAATTCAACGATTTGCAAATATGTCATTTAAAATATTACATATTAATGCCAACTTGTAATACTAATTCCACGCCGTCGTAACAAAGAAACTTTGAGGGTTTCTTGACGTTTTGAACAAGAGGCGTACCTTGGTTCAAACGGTACCCTGTCTCCCGCTCGAAACTAAATCCTTGGTACATGCCTGTTCTGAACACACAATTATTTCGGTTGCTTAATTATTTAATAAAATATAAAACTTTAAAATATGGGTATTCTTTTATAATGACCTTGTATTTTTTTTCCATTTCTATGAAATATTACTTTCAATATCAGGACTTATGAGAGCCAAATTTCTCACATCCACTCAGGAATTAGTTGAACTGACTTGCCGCTCTTCAAAGCAGGGAGGCACTATTGGGTTTTACTTCCTTAATGGGACATAGATTAGCGGAATTATCATTGATCCAAAGGTGAAAAAGTGTTCAATAAACTTTTCCCCCTGTTATCCATGGAAAGGTGCGGAGATTTTTCAGAAATGACAACGGGCTACCAGTACAATCTTTCCGTTAACAATCACCCATTTATTCCAAAAGAGCTTATCAGAATCATATTTCCGCTGCAAACAAAATGCTGCAACCAGGGTTGGATTGTGTCAACCAAACAACCGGGCGTTGCCCGTCGAGCAACTTGCATTTTGGGACCGTGGTCCACTTGACATTTGAGACGATGAGTCATGTGAGCTACCTCAAAAGACATGCTTATTTTCATCGAAATTAGTCAAGTATTATTTATCGTTTGTGGAAACGTTTTGATTAAAGAACAACACTTGCTATTAAGGATGAACTTGGTACATGTGCATACCCGGAAATGCCCGGCTCCAGGCACTGTGTCCCTCATGGCCAAAAAAGGTTAACAATAAAAATGAAATAAATGGAACTTAATATTTTATTTCTCACCTGCGAGAAACGTTCAGAGAAACGATATTTTAATTATAATAAAACTTTTGAAAAACAGATTACTGTAATAAAAGTTAAACTGAAACACGAAATAACATTTTACTTTATCAAATCATCTTAAGAATAAAAGTGCAGTCAAAATTTTATTAACTGGGAATTTCTAAAAAAAAAGAATAGCAAACTGTATATTTCAGTTTATGAAATCGGCGTTTTTTTTTTAATTTCTCAGTGTTTTAAAGCAGCAAGTGATTTGTAAGTTCTAAGTAAATAAATTCTTTGTAAGCTCTGTAAAGAATTTTAGAAGTTCTGAATTCTGAAGTTTCTGTTTTTCGAAGTTTGTTAGTTCTGTAAAAGCTGTAAACCTTTCCCTTCTCTAGACCAGTGGTTCTCAACCTTTTATGCTTCACGTACCCCCTGGAAATGTGTATTTAACTAATATACCCCTTGTATAGATAGATAAAGCTATAGTTATAGTATAACAATGGGAATAAAATAAAACATATATATACATACACATTAAATTTTGTATTCTTAAATTACATATATCGATAAACCCAAAAAATGACATAAATAATTTAACAAATCTTATAAATTTATAAACATTTTACTGGATAATCAGTGAAATTGTTGCGCTTGTTTACGCTTGCACAGTTCAGGTTGGGGTTATCTTGCTAAGGTAGAGTCGCAAGTCATCTTCAACATCCAGCCTGTTCCTATATTTATTTTTTAAAGCAGTTAAAGATGAAAAACCAGTAGCACTGTTGCCAACTTAGCGACTTTGATACTAGATCTAGCAACTTTTGAGCTGTCATGGCGTACCCCAAAACACTTTAACCGCGTACCCTACGTTGAGAACCCCTACTCTAAATCAATCCCTGCTATCAACTGGGGGGGGGGGGGAATCAAGAGGGGCGCGGCCCTTTCATATCGTATATAAGTATTTCGATATGTATAATTTTTTTTTCAGGATCATTTATTAACCTTTTTAACGTAAGAGAGTGATGATACCTCTATATCACTCTCTTACGGTCCATGGTCACCAGTGACCGTGGACTGATTAGACATATCATTTATTAACCTTTTTAACGTAAGAGAGTGATGATACCTCTATATCACTCTCTTACGGTCCATGGTCACCAGTGACCGTGGACTGATTAGACATATCATTTATTAACCTTTTCAACGTAAGAGAGTGATGATACCTTTATATCACTCTCTTACGGTCCATGGTCACCAGTGACCGTGGACTGATTAGACATATCATTTATTAACCTTTTTAACGTAAGAGAGTGATGATACCTTTATATCACTCTCTTACGGTCCATGGTCACCAGTGACCGTGGACTGATTAGACATATCATTTATTAACCTTTTTAACGTAAGAGAGTGATGATACCTTTATATCACTCTCTTACGGTCCATGGTCACCAGTGACCGTGGACTGATTAGACATATCATTTATTAACCTTTTTAACGTAAGAGAGTGATGATACCTTTATATCACTCTCTTACGGTCCATGGTCACCAGTGACCGTGGACTGATTAGACATTGAGAACGAAGAGTAACAATTCTACAGTTAAACAAATTTTTAACTTTGGTGGGTTTAATGCAGTGGTCTCCAAAGTTGTGTTTTTCGGCAGAAAAAGATTGAATAAAATATGCGAATAATTCTTAGAACAACATAGATATGCATGTTTTGTTTCGATAGAAAAACTTTAAAGATTCGTGGATACAGTATCAGCATACTCGTAAAATACACTGGTTTCCATAAATTAAATTAAGTCAATGGGAAGCTAACGTCAAAGCTAACGTAACACTTGTTTTTGTAAACGTTTTCACTTTCAACTTCTAAAATAAGTTTTTTTGTTTTGAAAAATGTGATTACAGATAAAGATCTCAATCAAATAAATCAATATTTCGATTTTCAACAATATTTGTTCAGTATTTAATGAATTATGGCAGTTTGAATATTTAACAACAGCAATGCCAGTCTTAAGAAACTTATACAAAACTAAAGAATAGTGAAACTTTACACAAAGTTCTAAAATACAAACTTATTTTAATAAACACTTTGATACAATACTTATTACTCAGTTTTAATTAACTTATGAAGTCAATTTTTGTGACTGGCATTGTTATCGCTAAATATTAAAACTTTCATGACTCATTAAATACTGAATGAATATTGTTGAAAAATCGAGATATTGATTTATTTGATTAAGATCTTTATTTGCAATCACATTTTTCAAAACAAAAAGACTTGTTTTAGAAGTTATATAGCCTTTGACGTTAGCTTCCCATTGACTTAACATAAGGATTTTACTTAATTTATGGAAACCAGTGTATTATTTCAACTGGTTTTATAGAGAAAAAAATGTTTAAATGGTAAAGAAAGGAAGGAAAAATGGTCGCCTTGTTCAAAAATGTTGGGAACCACTGAGTTAATGTATCAAAGGAAAGTTCTTCCTGAGTCTTCGGGTGCTTCAAAGCAAATGTTAAATTTTTTTCAGTCAAAAAGTCACACCCGCAATGAATTTGTGTTTTGCAGTACCCGCACCAGATCTGCAGCAAAAAAAAGTAGTGCTCTTTTTAAAGAGCCCTAATCTCAACCCTCCTCCCCATTGAATTACCGCGTAAGACTTTACCAGTGCCACCACCTTCTCCGTGATACGTAACACTTGTTTTTGTAAGCGTTTTGACTTTTAACACGCTTTATTTACAGTATATTAAACAAAATTACTCCTCAAGAAGCAACTTCCCTCAGAAGTCTGACAAGAGCCTGTCAATCAATGCCGGATATAGACCTTCTGGTGCCTTGAGCTATGGCAAATTTAAGAGGCCCTGAACTATTGCAAATTTAAAAGACCCTGAAATATTGCAAGTTTAAGAGACCCTGAAATATTGCAAATTTAAGAGACCCTGAACTATTGAAATTTTAAGAGACCCTGGACTATTGCAAATATAAGAGACTCTGAACTATTGAAAATTTAAGAGACCCTGAAATATTTGAAAATTTAAGAGTTGGGTTGTTTTACCTCTGAGCGGCACTTTTTTTGCACACCATGGGCTAAATGGCCGGGCCACAAGGACCCCGAAGGCTCAGAGAAGGTTGGGGGAGGGGACCCACTGGAACAGCTGTTGGGAGACAGATGGTAGTCTCCCGTCAAGGCCATGCAGCGTGTTCTTTAACGTGCACAGAGTATGGCTCTCCTGCCCACGGCGCCACGGCTTAACGTCCCATCCGACGGACGGTGGCCTTTCCAAGCCCATCGATGTCCTCTACTGACCGTGGGCAGGGCGGGGAGTTTTGCGGAGATAAATCTCAACACTGACCCAGTTGGGACTCGAACCTGGTAACTACAGATTACGAGCCTGGAGCACTACCGACTTAGCCACCCCTGCCCCACAAATTTAAGAGATCCTGAACTATTGCAAATTTAAGAGACCCTGAAATATTGCAAATTTAAGAGGCCCTGAACTATTGAAAATTTAAGAGACTCTGAACTATTGCAAATTTAAGAGACCCTGAAATATTGAAAATTTAAGAGGCCCTGAAATATTGAAAATTTAAGAGGTCCGGAACTATTACAAATTTAAGAGTTCCTGAACTATTGCAAATTTAAGAGACCCTGAAATATTGAAAATTTAAGAGATTCTGAAAGTGTGCAAACTAAGAGTACTTGTGTCAGTAGTACATATACTAAAATTGGAACGATACAGAGAAGATTAGCATGGCCCCTGCGCAAGGATGACATGTGAAATGTTCTACTTTTTTCAAATTTGGTTGTGAATTATTCAACTTTTACCTTCTCTTTTACCTTGTTTGGCACATTATAGCCCGCTGAAGCACCATAAAGTCCCAACCAACCAACCAAGCCCTAAACTAGTGCAAATTTAAGAGACGCTGAACTATTGCAAATTTGGGAGGCCTCAAAAATTTAAAATACTCATTTTTTTATTGTTAGTGAAGGGAACATTCAAACTAAACTTAAAACTGATGTGGTGAAAACATAATTCCACCATTCGTATACACTGTTGACTGTGTATAACTAAGATAAATAGTGTTTGCACAATAGATTAAATATTGACAAAAATGTTTCGTGGTACAGTAAAACTTGAAATACAGTTTTCTTGAGGCCCTAAGCTGTAGCTTAGTTAGCTTATGCATCATTAATTCCGATCCTGCTGTCAATATAATACACCTTAGAGTAGATCTGTGAGAAAGTCTTTTTTTTTGTTGTTGTTGTTTTACCTCTGAGCGGCCCTTTTTTGCACACCATGGGCTAAATGGCCAGGTCACATGGATCCCGAAGGCTCAGAAGAAGGTTGGGGGAGGGGACCCACTGGAACAGCTGTTGGGAGACAGATGGTAGCCTCCCGTCAAGGCCATTCAGCGTGTTCTTTAACGTGCACAGGGTATGGCTCTCCCACACATAGGGCCACGGCTTAACATCCCATCCGACGGACGGCGGCCTATTCCAAGCCCATCGGTGTCCCCTACTGACCGTGGGCAGGGCGGGGAATTTTGCGGAGATAAATCTCAACGCTGACCCAGCTGGGACTCGAACCTGGGAACTACAGATTACGAGCCTGTCGCGCTACCGACTGAACCACCCCCGCCCCTATGAGAAAGGCAAAAGCTGAGCAGGTACACGCAAAAATCCCTATTATTATTCTGATATTGAACCTTAGTTCCATTGATCAGTAATTAAGCATGCTAACCACTTGACCACCGGGACATTTTTAGAAGTCGTTAATTATAAGTGATAATAAAAAAAAATATTTTGTCATCAGAAAATATTGATAAGTAAAGCATTTGAGGGTTAAATAACGCCATTTCCAAAGACTGTCATGTCTCTCCGATATGAAGCGATTAACATAATTATTAACTCACTCTTGAGATGTTAATTTATGAATGACCCTAAAGTGTGCAGATGCGTGTGAAACGTCGAAGTATATTCTGCGCAACGGGTAAGAAAGGGATGTTTACTTTAACCGAAGTAAATATTACAAGGGCCGGAAAGATTCGAACCTGGTAACTACAGATTACGAGCCTGGAGCACTACCGACTGAGCCACCCCTGCCCCACAAATTTAAGAGATCCTGAACTATTGCAAATTTATGTCATTCGTTGTTAACGTACCAAAAATAGGAAATTGTTTTCCTTTGATTACCGGATGCATCTACTTTTCTCTCGGTTTTCTTTTTTATCTATTCAGAAGTTTAATTTTTTTCCTCATTAAAATTTAATTGATGTCTAGGCCGTCTAGTCCCGTGGCAGAGTGGTTGGCACGCTAGGCTATTGATCTAAGGGATCTGGCTTTCATTATTATAAACTAAGAGTACTTGTTTACTGTACCTGTGCACGTTAAAGAGGATGGTAGCCTCCCGTCAAAGTATTAGATTCAAGGTCAAGGTTAAGATTCAAGGTCAAGATTCAAGGTCAAGAAGAAGGTCCCCTCTTGGTAAGGCATGGATGTTTGTATTATTTTTCTGCTGTGGTCCCGCCATCCTCACAGACCTTCTACTATGGCATATAAACTGACTGGCTCTTGTCAGACCTCTGTGGCAAGTAGCTGCTTGAGGGGGTATTCATTCATATGTAGAAGCCTACGTGAAACAGAAAAGTAGAGAATTCTAGGGTAAAAAGAGAAGTGATGATTATCTGAAAATCCCATAACAAATTTAATGCAGAGATACCCTTTTGAACATTTACGATACTTTCTTTTAGAACTTTCTGTTGGGTTGTTTCATCTCTGAGTGGTCCTTTTTTTTTGTACACAATGGGCTAATTGGTCAGGTCACAAGGGCTCAGAAAGTTGGGGAAAGGGATCAAGTGGACGGCTGTTAGAAGGCAAGGGCTCAGAAAGTTGGGGAAAGGGATCAAGTGGACGGCTGTTAGAAGGCAAGGGCTCAGAAAGTTGGGGAAAGGGATCAAGTGGACGGCTGTTAGAAGGCAAGGGCTCAGAAAGTTGGGGAAAGGGATCAAGTGGACGGCTGTTAGAAGGCAAGGGCTCAGAAAGTTGGGGAAAGGGATCAAGTGGACGGCTGTTAGAAGGCAAGGGCTCAGAAAGTTGGGGAAAGGGATCAAGTGGACGGCTGTTAGAAGGCAAGGGCTCAGAAAGTTGGGGAAAGGGATCAAGTGGACGGCTGTTAGAAGGCAAGGGCTCAGAAAGTTGGGGAAAGGGATCAAGTGGACGGCTGTTAGAAGGCAAGGGCTCAGAAAGTTGGGGAAAGGGATCAAGTGGACGGCTGTTAGAAGGCAAGGGCTCAGAAAGTTGGGGAAAGGGATCAAGTGGACGGCTATTAGAAGGCAAGGGCTCAGAAAGTTGGGGAAAGGGATCAAGTAGACGGCTGTTAGAAGGCAAGGGCTCAGAAAGTTGGGGAAAGGGATCAAGTGGACGGCTGTTAGAAGGCAAGGGCTCAGAAAGTTGGGGAAAGGGATCAAGTGGACGGCTATTAGAAGGCAGACGGAAGCCTCTTGTCAAGGCCACCCATCGTGTTCTTTAACGTGCACAGGGTATACCTCTCTTGTACACGGGTCACGGTTTTACGTCCCATCTGACGGACGGCAGCCTTTCAAGTTCATCTGTGTCTCTTTTCTGACCGATGACGGGATGGGTTGGGGAGATAAATTTTAACGTTCGCACAACTGAGACTCGAACCTGGGCTCTGCAGATTACGAGCCTGGCGAGTTACCGGCTGAGCCTACACTCTCCCCAGAACTTTCAGTGAATCAACTTTCGAATGAGTCATTAAAAGATACTTGTTATAATAATGCTTTCTTAACAAAGTTATTCCATACCTTGAAGGGGCGGGGGTGGTTCAGTCGGTAGCGCGCCAGGGTCGTAATCTGTAGTTCCCAGGTTCGAGTCCCAGCTGGGTCAGCGTTGAGATTTATCTCCGCAAAATTCCCCGCCCTGCCCATGGTCAGTAGGGGACACCGATGGGCTTGGAATAGGCCGCCGTCCGTCGGATGGGACGTTAAGCCGTGGCTCCGTGTTCGGGAGAGCCATACCCTGTGCACATTAAAGAACACGCTGGATGGCCTTGACGGGAGGCTACCATCTGTCTCCCAACAGCTGTTCCAGTGGGTCCCCTCCCCCAACCTTCTCTGAGCCTTCGGGGTCCATGTGACCTGGTCATTTAGCCCATGGTGTGCAAAAAAGTGCCGCTCAGAGGTAAAAGAACCCAACCCATACCTTGAAATATGACGCTTAATTTGCCTTACTGAGATAATTACTAGACTACATAGACAAATGTTTAAAATAACAAAGTTCAGTTTGTGCAAAGACAACACACAGCAATTTTCACTGATTAAGTCATGAAACAATTTCAGTGAGATTAATAAACTATAACTAATCGTAAAATGATAATTCAAAAAAGTGATATAATGCTGTGATCCTCTGTTATTGCTGGGGTGATGATTCAGGCTTTCAACAATCTTTTGCAGTAGCTGCTTAAACTAAATGTATGCAGAAATAACTGTCTTGCGCAATTCTTTTTTTTATAGTATATCACTCTTGGCAAAGAACTGTAAGAGAATAATAGTAAATAATCTCTCAACGGGGCAGCTTACAACGAGGTATTACTGTAATTAGCTTTGTTAGGTGGCAAATGTTCCTACTTCCTTCTTACTCATATGTTCAATGAGTTTCATGGAAGCAACTCTGGAATGGTATGCACAAGGAAATACTTCCGTACTGGGAGCAAATGTAACAAAGAGCAACCTTCATCACAACAATTTTCCTTTCCTCTTCGACGTTGGGTTTTTCTCAACGGTTCGGGACGTCGGTGATTCACATGAAGTGTCAGCATAATTTCAACATGAAAAGCTTCGTTCTCTCTTTCCCGTAAAAGCATGACTTGAAGATCTCTCTGCCAGACACGCACGTCTTGCTTTGTAGAACAGTTCCCCAATCTGTGGGGCATTCCCTTTCAAATAACTAAAAGTTAATTGGGGAATATCGCAAAGGGTATTGTTTTCTGTAAATCGCAAGCATGTGGAATAAATTGGGGTGGAGCTTGTATTACTTAATTAACGAGAGCATATTTTACTAGAGTCAAATTTACATAAGCATGTTTTACTGCAGTGACGTACTCAGAAAGTTATGATGGGGATGGGCGAAGATATTTGAGTTTACGGAATATTTTAGTCTCTGATTTTCCGAGTTGAGTTGTTTTACCTCTGAGCTGCACTTTTTTTTAACACAATGGGGTAAATGGCCAGGTCACAAGGACCTCGAAGGCTCAGAGAAGGTTGGGGGAGGGGACCTACTGGAACAGCTGTTGGGAGACATATGGTAACCTCCCGTCAAGGCCATCCAGTGTGTTCTTTAACGTGCACAGGGTATGGCTCTCCCGCAGACGGGGCCACGGCTTAACGTCCCATCCGACGAACGACGGTCTTTTCAAGCCCATCGGTGTCCTCTACTGACCGTGGGGAGCGCAGAGAGTTTTGCGGAGATAAATCTGAAAGCTGGCCCAACTAGGACTCGAACCTGGGAACTATAGATTGCGAGCCTGACGCGCTATTGACTGAATCACCCCAGCCCCACTGATTTTCAAAGCCTACTTTTCATATATTTAATTAATCTTTTGAAAAAAAATTATAATCCGATTTCGATTTATTAAAAAATTGCGCAATTATTTAATCTTTTTTAAGTCACGTAAATTTTTAAATATCTCAATTACCTATTTGTTAAATTTAAACATGGGATCGTAGTCGGAAAGTATTTTTTTTAATTAAAATGACTTGAAGTAATTAAAATTTATCTTTTTTGATGGAAATCTAAAAGTAGACTGTCGGATCCATTTTAATACAACATCGAATATTGTTACAAAATCGTATTTTTTTTAAATAAGTCGTTTTTTAACATCTTAAGATTAGGTTACAAAATGAATAACCTTCAACACATAATTCTTTATAGGTAATTATTTAGAATCTACACTGGTTTCCATAAATTAAGGAAAACTCAGAAAAATTATGATAAACAAAAAACTATATGATGATTTTAATGAAATTTGATGGAAACATTGAATTACAATGCTAGTTTCAGAATGGCATAAAATATTTTACACTAGAAGCATTTTTTGACAAAAAATAACACTTATAGGAACTTGTCCAAAAATGAGGTGTCAGAATGCAATGGGCAAAGTTCTTTAGCATCGCTCGTGCAGGCACGACAGCGATGTTCCATGCTATTTATAATGTGAATCAGCTCAGTAAGGGAGTAACGACTATTGTTCCTTTAAAGCAGTAATAAGTCCCCCTTTGTTTCAGGTGGCGTGTTAATGGCAGCAACATGCTCACTCGC
Source organism: Ryuthela nishihirai (assembly GCA_038380435.1). Taxonomy (NCBI): domain Eukaryota; kingdom Metazoa; phylum Arthropoda; class Arachnida; order Araneae; family Heptathelidae; genus Ryuthela; species Ryuthela nishihirai. The sequence continues at coordinate 29,312,285 of JAWZYU010000016.1, read as the reverse complement.
TCACGCGGATTTAGGTGGTCCTTCATACATGCTCACTCGAATTTAGGTGGGAGATTGAGCTGTCCACTCCACGCACCTAATGGTCTCCTCTTTAAGGTATTGTTCCACTAGTCTAGCTCTATGTGGACGAGCGTTATCATCTCGTAAGATGAATGTTTCACCTATTGCACCAGCGTAAGAGCGTACATAAAGGTCCAGGATGTCATCTCTATACTTTTGAGCATTGAGGTTCCCACTCGTCAACACATAGAGGTCTGTGCGTCCACCTAAGGAAATGCCACCCCAAGCACAGACGCTACCTCCGCCATAACTGTCTCTTTGACGGATGTTACTGGGATGATAGCGGGTACCTCGTTCTCTCCATATCAAACAATGTCCGGAATCACTCTGCAAGCAATATCTGGACTCATCTGTGAAGAGTAAGGACTTCCATTGTTCTTCTGTCGTTAATATGCGTGCGTCAATCGTTCTCTCCTGTGACGTGACGTGAGGGTTATACAAATTGCTCGCCTTCTAGTGTAGAGACCTCCCTCATGAAGCCTTCTACGCACAGCAGAAGTTGATACAACCCTCCCAGTGGCTGCTGCAAGAGAGGATCGTAGCTGAGAGGGAGTAGAAGTCCTGTTCCTTCGTGCTATTAATCGCAGATATTAACCTTGTACAGCGGTCGTAACTCTAGCCCTTCCTCGGTTAAACTTCCGAGATGTGGATTCCGTGCTAAGAAATTGATTCCACAGTCCATGGACCACAGAAGGACTCACATTCAGCCACCTTGCCACATCTGATTGACTTTGGCCTGCTTCGAGCCGGCCAATAGCTCTCCATCGCAGTTCATTTGGCAAATGATGTCTCGAGGTCATTCTTACAAAATGGCTCTTTCGAATTTCTTTACTCACATTTACAACACAAAATAACGATCCACTGCAAAACACCCATTTTTATGCCGCTATCCGATTACTTAAATTGACTCAACTAGACTAATTTGCATATGATATGCTCACTCAGCATTACTTTACTAGTTACATGAACAAGTTTGGTGAAGATCGCACAATTTTTTGGCGAATTATCGCGATATTTCTCATTTTTCCTTAATTTATGGAAACCAGTGTTGTATTTTCAAGTCATTATTAATCAGAGGTTTCAAAGACGCCTTCTCATTGTTGCAGCTGTAGTAGAACTCAAGTCACAAGCAATAAAATAATGCTTAGAGACGCAATTTTGCATTTTTTTTTGCTGCACATTCAAATTGCAATGGTTTAACTCTTTCGTTCTTTTTACAATCTGTTGAAGTAGTTTATTCCATATTAACGATTTCCATTGATGCGAGTTTCCCAAAACCTTTGAGTGAAGAGAGATGGCTGGAGTCTGCATTAGAATGAGTCGTGTTGTTGGGTTGTTTTACCTCTGAGGGGCACTTTTTTGCACACCATGGGCTAAATGGCCAGATCACATGGACCCCGAAGGCTCAGAGAAAGTTGGGGGAGGGGACCCACTGGAACAGCTGTTGGAAGACAGATGGTAGCCTCCCGTCAAGGCCATCCAGCGTGTTCTTTCACGTGCACAGGGTATGGCTCTCCCACACACGGGGCCACGGCTTAACGTCCCATCCGACGGACGGCGGCCTATTCCAAGCCCATCGGTGTCCCCTACTGACCGTGGGCAGGGCGGGGAATTTTGCGGAGATAAATCTCAACGCTGACCCAGCTGGGACTCGAACCTGGGAACTACAGATTGCGAGCCTGGCGCGCTACCGACTGAGCCACCCCCGCCCCCATTAGAATGAGACAAGTGTAACTGTAGAGTAAGACTATCTAGTCGACCTCGACATAGGAACAATGAACAAGACAAAGTGGGGTCAGCTTCAACTTAGGACTAACCAAAATGGAGTAATTTTCCCAAACATTAAAAATTTCATATACAGTAGTACCTCATAAAGCACGAGTTTATTTCTAAAATTTCGCCTAGTACGAGCGAATTTTAGAAAATTCTGTTTTTTTTAAGTGCTGCTAACTTTCTATATCTCTTACTCTCCGTATCATCTTTGTCCGTAACAAGTACCAACTTTTATTAATCAGTTGATAATGCAATGTGTCTTGATTGGTTGCTTGCAAACTAGTTCCAGAATTCATGAATTTTGATTTGAGATTCACCGCTCCTTTGCGGTATAAGTTACAGAAGTTTTAAAAAATGCACTTTTAAAAAAACAGATTTTTTTTCTGTAATTCTGGATTTTCGAATACCGAATTTATATCTGCCAATGAATATTGCAAGTATACTGGCGATCAAACTGAAGGATAGTAGTGTATCTCGAAATGTAGACATGAAATATGTGCATTCAATTTTATTTTCAATGCGGAAGAAAATATGTGCACATTTAACTAATACGACCATGAGCATGCAAATTAGGGTTGCTGTAAAAGAGAGCGTGTCTGCGTCACCGCTCATTCCCATTCTCAGAAGTTTGATTTCACCATATCATAAAGATGATGTATGGATAGATAGAGTGAAGAGACGTCCCCTTTTTCTAGGGACAGTCCCTGGATATAAAGCTCTGTCCCTTAACAATAATTGTTCCCGGAATTTATTTTTAGATATTTTAAAATATTAATTAACTGTACAGCATAAGCAGATCTTTTACTAATAGAATAGTAGTGGCAACACTGTTATAAAATAATTCTATCGGTAATGCAGATGACTGAAAAATCGATGCTAGAATTTTAAAACGAAAACAGTCAATTACGAGCTGTCAAACTAGGATGACAGACGTCCCAAAAAACAGGGACGCCTGTTTACCCTAATTGGCAGCTCGCAACTGAATTCAAACATGATTTTTAAAAGTCCTAGGACCTTCTTCTGTAAATCTGGTCACTCTATATATGAATGATTTGTACGGTGGATAGTAATCGGCAGGATGGAAGTGAATCAATCCCAGACCGACGTCTCAAGGACCTTAATGTGCCACAAAATGTTTTCTCAAGACTTCGGGAGTCAATTTCAAGTCACAGGGGTAGAAAACAAAGTCGTCCTGAGGCCAAAACTGCTCAGAACGATTGCTATCTGTCTTAAAAGCAATATGTCATAGAGAAATGACAGCTAGGCTTGGGTTGGGTTGTTTTACCTCTGAGCGGCACTTTTTTGCACACCATGGGCTAAATGGCCAGGTCACATGGACCCCGAAGGCTAAGAGAAGGTTGGGGGAGGGGACCCACTGGAACAGCTTTGGGAGACAGATGGTAGCCTCTCGTCAAGGCCATCCAGCGTGTTCTTTAACGTGCACAGGGTATGACTCTCCCGCACACGGAGCCACGGCTTAACGTCCCATCCGACGGACGGCGGTCTTTCCAAGCCCATCGGTGTCCCCTACTGACCGTGGCAGGGCGGGGAGTTTTGCGGAGATAAATCTCAACGCTGACCCAGCTGGGACTCGAACCTGGGAACTACAGATTACGAGCCTGGCGCGCTACCGACTGATACGGTATGACTCGGGTATGACTCGGCGCGCTACCGAGTCATACCCGTGTGCGGGAGAGTCATACCCCGACAGCTAGGCAGTTGTCTCGTAAACTGTCAGCAGCCACGTATTATTTTATGGAACTTAGGGTCCCTTTGATTCATAGGATGGAGTGGCGAGCCAGACCACGAAAGGAATCCATAAAACGTCCTGAAAGATTCGAACTTCATAAACCCAACTCCCTTTCAGAGCCCTAGATCAGCTCGGATCTGCTCTTGTGGAAGAGTTCAGTTTTGTTACCTTAAAACTTCATCAAAAGTCTTAAAACTTCATCAAAGTCAAGTGAAACGCTTCGCACGAGTTGTATGAATATCAGGAGTGATCATAAGGCTTATGAACATTAACTGTCCCTTAATTTCAGTATCTCCATTATGGAAACTTTGTTTGCAGCACTAATGCATATTACATGATATCATCATTATTCCACCTCCTCTAACTCAATCACCTTTCTATATATGATACGTATTTTCTGAACACCATTTTGAGTTAAGTACGCTTCTATCCGTTATCTTTCAATTTTGAGCACCAATGTATACGAAATTCCGTAAGTATCCATGAGGTGCAAGTTTTCGCATTGGTTGATTCGACAGAGATTTGACATTTTTAGTCCTCTATTGCCGGTATATCTACATTTGATGTTTGACCTCGAAGGACCCGTCGCGTTCAAATTTTGACAACATTTCTGAGCTCTACGACTCAAAATATCTCCAGGAACCAATTTTCGGCACTCTTACACGAGTAGATCTAAATTTGACCTTTGACCTCGAAGGACCCCCTAGATCCGAAATTTCATAACATTTCTGAGGTCTAAATCTCCGAAACAAACTCCTCCCCCCAGATGCAAATTTTCACATTTCTAGCCCTCGTAGATCATGGTTTGACCTCTACGTGACCACCATTTGACCTTGAAGGACACGTCAGAGGTCAGATTTCGAGACCTCCGATGGTCATTTTTTCCTGAGATCTACGAACCGGATAACCCCTAGGTGCAAATTTTCAGACCTTTACCATTTTCTGCTTCATAGATTAGAATTAGCGCAATGTCTTGTCAATCAACCATCAGACAATCATTCACAATCATCTATATATTAGATGTAATGTAATAATAAAAACTTACTCAAAAAAATTTTAATTTTTTTACCATCTTAGAATTTTTAAATTAGGTCTGGGCGCCCAAGAAACATTCCCCGGTTATACTTAATCGGTATAAAAAAAAAACACATTAATGAAACTAATATAAAAATATTCTTCCACGAGCCACCTTCTGCTAGCTCCCCAATTCTATCTATAGGGGCACAGATTTAGTGTAACTGTGCCCCTATGGCTAGAATGTGTAATAATCGAACTTAATCACAATCAAATCAATTGGAATAGTTTCGTTTGCATTTGAAGATATCAGAACAAACTTTAACCTCACCAACCGATACATTATCAATGAGTAACCTCACCAACCGATACATTATCAATGAGTAAAGAAACGCCTCACAGATTTCCGAACATGGTAATGGGCAAGGTTCTGCGATTGTTAATAATGGGAGGACGAGAGCGTTCTGATGGTGATTACGAACGGGGAAAACCTAGGGAAAAACGTAAATACTTGAGATGTTCGGCTCGTGCGAAAAGAAATGCCCTCTTGCAACAAGGAAAAATAATGCTTTTTGCAACGATATTGTTTCAATCACATGAAATGCAGTAAATTTAATGTGGAAATTTTATTTCCTTACATTGCAAGGGGAAATTTATTTCATACGTAATTATAAGAAGCAAATGCAAATAGAACTTACGCAGCACTAGGCTTAGGTAAAAACGCTAAAAGTTAATATTAGCGTTGGTCAATCTTTAGCACAGGTTAAATCGATGGTTTCCGAAGTGTGGGGGGCGATCCCAGAGGGTGACTAGTTGGTTAGGGGGTGTGATCCCAGAGGGTGAATAGTTGGTTAGGGGGTGCGATCCCAGAGGGTGACTAGTTGGTTAGGGGGCACGACCCAGAGGGTGACTAGTTGGTTAGGGGGCACGATCCCAGAGGGTGACTAGTTGGTTAGGGGGCACGATCCCAGAGGGTGTCTAGTTGGTTAGGGGCCACAATCCCACAGGATGACTAGTTGGTTAGGGGGCGTGATCCCAGAGAGTGACTATTTGGTTAGGGGGCGCGATTCCAGAGGGTGAATAGTTGGTTAGGGCGCGAGATCCCAGGGTGACTAGTTGGTTAGGGGGCACGACCCAGAGGGTGACTAGTTGGTTAGGGGGCGCGATTCCAGAGGGTGAATAGTTGGTTAGGGCGCGAGATCCCAGGGTGACTAGTTGGTTAGGGGGCACGACCCAGAGGGTGACTAGTTGGTTAGGGGGTGCGATCCCAGAGGGTGACTAGTTGGTTAGGGGGCACGATCCCAGAGGGTGACTAGTTGATTAGGGGGCACGATCCCAGAGGGTGTCTAGTTGGTTAGGGGCCACAATCCAACAGGATGACTAGTTGGTTAGGGGGCGTGATCCCAGAGGGTGACTAATTGGTTAAGGGGCGCGATCCCAGAGGGTGACTAGTTGGTTAGGGGGTGAGATCCCAGAGGTGACAAGTTGGATAGGGGGCGCCATCGCAGAGGGTGAAAAATCGGTATAAAAAAAACACATTAATGAAACTAATATAAAAGCGCGATCTCAGAGGGTGACTAGTTGGTTAGGGGTCGCAATCCCAGAGGGTGACTAGTTGATTAGAGGGCGCGATCCCAGAGGGTGACTAGGAAAAGCACATGCTTTTCTAGGAAAGTCTTATGGTAAAACTGAATTGATAATAATCCTCAAAATGTCAGAGATCAACTGTTAGAAACACAACCTCCGCAGCTGCAAGATCTCTCCGTTCAATTTAAAAGCTTTCTTCACTCATTGCATCCTGCGCACGATTTGAAGTTCAACTTCACAAATAATAGCTGTTGGTTCTTGACAGTTGGCAACAGTATCACCTGCATTTTAATTTTCTATTATAATCGCCAAGTGTCAACAATTGATATCCTTCTTCTATTATACATAGTTTTTGGGAGCCCGATGAAATTTTTGCTAAGCTGAGGGATGCCCTTATAGAAAGTTTGGAAAACACTTTAAGTGTTGCCTTACATTTGTGACATACAAGACATTCTTAATTTCATAAGTTTGTGCAGTCGATACACTGTATTAATGTAGCGTTCTAAAATTTAAGTGTGCATATTCGCACACTATTGTACACTACTGGAGTGGAAGCCTTGCTATATATTTTCAGGGTTCCCTCTACTTTATTGCAAAATTCTTAAATTGAAGTTTACATTACAAATAATTTATTAATGTATATGATTTTTATGTGCACACAGCAAAGACGGTTCTTCCATTGGGCCACCTAGTGGCGGGAGTGGCTCAGTCGGTAGCGCGTCAGGCTCGTAATCTGTAGTTCCCAGGTTCGAGTCCCAGCTGGGTCATCATTGAGATTTTTCCTCGCCCTGCTTATAGTCAGTAGGGGACACCGATGGGCTTGAAAAGGCCACCGTCCGTCGGATGGGACGTTAAGCCGTGCCCCGTGTGCGGGAGAGCCATACCCTGTGCACGTTGAAGAACACACTGGATGGCCTAGACGGGAGGCTACCATCTGTCTCCCAACAGCTGTTCCAGTGGGTCCCCTCCCCCAACCTTCTCTGAGCCTTGGGGCTCCTTGTGACCTGGCCATTTAGCCCATGGTGTGCAAAAAAGTGCCGCTCAGAGGTAAAACAGCCCAACCTTTGGGCCACATATGACGCTGCCCGAACGAAAAAACAAGAAATATTGAACGAAGTTTAATGTTTATGATTTGCCTTGTGTAAAAAAAAGTAACAGAATTTTTATATTCGTTATACAGTCATTATTTGTTGTGCTGTGTGAACGAGGGGCGAGGGCCTGGCTAAACCGGTAGCATGCCAAGCTTCATCCCCACCTAAAAAGATCATTGGCTGTGGGCAACAATTTCGTGTGCAGAATTTCGATGCAATCCTTAGCTTTCCATGTTACTTTTACAATATATAGCCTTTCAAATCCCTACTAGCCATACCATGACTTTGATTGGATGTTTCACAGTAACTAAGACACTGAGTGCTCAATGAATTCCTCATGAAGTCGTCTTCTTACTTAGGCAATACTTTAATTTTCAGTCGGTCAAAACTGGCTTTCATCACTAAAAATTGCTTTTTTCCTGTCTTCAACAGTCCACAGTGACTTCTTCTTTGTCCATTGTAATCGTCTCTTGTTCTGAAAATCTGCCAATAAAGGTTTTGGATGAACTTTGCAACGCTGCAATCCGATTTCTAGAAGTCTTCCTCTTGCAGTTCTTAAGCACACATTGAAGTTTGCAGCCAATGTCATTCTTTTTTTCGTTCAACTCACCACAACTTTGAAAAGTTGTGGTGAGTTGAACTTTCTGTTCGAAAATGTAGTCTGTCAGCACGTCAGGTTGTTTTCCAAGGTCACAAATATAATGTCTCTGTCGGCAACAGACGAGTTTCAGAATGTATTTTCATTGTTCTCAAAACAGGAGAAAGGCCACATGAACTTGAGCAGTGATTTGACGCAAAGAATAACTTTTATCCCTTAGGTATATCTCCGATTATGAGACAAAAGTGAAAACCTTCTCATAGCTGTTCTTTAATTCTGCACCAAAAATGTTGAAGGCAACAGCCGTCCCACATGCAGAAATTCATTTTTATGCCTTATATCTTCTTCCACAATTAGGCAATGTTTTCATATTTACTCCACCGCTGGGAAAATCCATTCACCTGCTCGCCAATGATGAATTGATTTTCTGGCGCAGCTTCTTACTTTCGAAGCTAGGGAAAATGACAACAGCGATATACTTCCTAGGGAAAATGACAACAGCGAAATACTTCCAAGGAAAAGAATATCAACTTTCGTCTTTAAATCATCAATTTCATTAATTTCGTTGCATGCTCTCTCTGTTAATGCACATAAGAGCAGGAAAATTGTTGTTAGTCACGTTAGTATAAGCCATTGTTCTCCGGTTTGTAGTAAAACCTGCTGGCTGGTGAGATTTTTCCGAATTTCCCTTCCTTGTGTAGAAAAAGCACATTCACGTAAGTAGCGTGTAGAAAAAGCACATTCACGTAAGTAGCGTGTAGAAAAAGGCATCTGGTATTTCAATGATTGAAAAAGCAGATAAAAGCATATGCCCACCTCGCTTGAAGTAAAGTAAAATAAGAGTAATTTATTGATAAAAACTGTACTTTTTTTTTTGAAAAGTAAAGTCTGAAATAACAATATATATTTCTCTGTGTTCAACTCGGTATGTGTTGTCTGATTGTTAGACTGATTCTTGAGGGATGGCTCTTCTATTAAGTCCCTGGGGCATTGCCCAACCAAAATTATTACAAGAAACAATAAATGAATTTAAAATTTATTGTTCATTATCTACTATAATTTAGTATTCATATTTAAAAACATAATATCATTTTTATATACGTTATTTGCCGTGTAATGTAGACAGTCACAGCATTCACTTTGTGCATCGGTGCTTGGTCGTCTGCTTTAGTTTATACTATAATACAGATTTTTCTCTTACAACTACCTGGGACGGGGGTGGCTCAGTCGGTAGCGCGCCAGGCTCGTAATCTGTAGTTCCCAGGTTCGAGTCCCAGCTGGATCAGCGTTGAGATTTATCTCCGCAAAATTCCCCGCCCTGCCCACGGTCAGTAGGGGACACCGATGGGCTTGTAAAAGCAGCCGTCCGTCGGATGGGACGTTAAGCCGTGGCCCCGTGTGCGGGAGAGCCATACCCTGTGCACGTTAAAGAACACGCTGGATGGCTTTGACGGGAGTCTACCATCTGTCTCCCAACAGCTGTTCCAGTGGGTCCCAACCTTCTCTGAGCCTTCGGGGTCCATGTAACCTGGCCATTTAGCCCATGGTGTGCAAAAAAAGTGCCGCTCAGAGGTAAAACAACCCAAATCCAATACCAAGTGGACAGTGACGACTTGATTATCTGATTCCCGTAGTTCAGACCGGCCCGTTACATTTGATTGGCGAATTCAACCAATGCAATGAATAATCCAAGATCTTCTTACATAGCCAAAACTCTTCATTGGACTGTACCAGAAGGATTGGCAACTTTTTATTTCGCCAAGGAAGAACATTTACATTAACAGAGTAGGAAAGACATCTAAAACGGAAAAGAAAACGATATATTGAACTTATGATTTATAATAGAATAGAAATAATGCATTTTTATGCATTATTTAACAAAACATTCTACCAGCGATGCTTAGCTCAATGCAATGTCATTTGACTTGTGAATACAATGGTCTCTGGTTCGGTACCAGCAGCAGTCGTCTCAAAGCCATTTTCAATCAAACTTTTTCAATATTTTTACAATAAATATGAAATGAAATGAGTTGGAAAGGTACAAATGCATACATTTTTGAAAGCATTATCAGTCTAACACAAAATTAAAAGCAGTAATCAATAACAATCTTAAAAAATCGAAACTAAAATTGAAATTCGATTCAAAATTAAAACGAAGAAGACAAACAAAAATTATGTTTATTCTGTATCTGATATTGTATTACGATTTGTATATATGATTTACATAGAGTAATAAAAAGTATATATATAACTAATTAATATTATAAATATATTTTTATAGCCAAAAAACTGTTCAAGCGATATTTTGCGATGACTAATTCAGTTCAAAATAATTAAACATAAATTTATAATCGGAACGGAGTCGAAATATAGTATAACATATAATAGTATTCTTATAAATTTATAATGGATGAGCACTGAACGTGGTTACAAGTAAGTATATTTTGCAATACAAATTATAAAACAATGCAGTTTATTACAAAAGCATGGATAAAATTACTTATAAGCAAACTAAATACTATCGTACATAAAGTAATAAACTTTTCCTACAGAACAGTATAAACTAGTTCTGTCTACTCAATTAATCAACGTTTATCTCTTAATTTTTATACGCAATGTCCTTCATAACTTTAGAGATTGGGTTGGGTTGTTTTACCTCTGAGCGGCACTTTTTTGCACACCATGGGCTAAATGGCTAGGTCACATGGACCCCGAAGGCTCAGAGAAGGTTCGGGGAGGGGACCCACTGGAACAGCTGTTGGGAGACAGATGGTAGTCTCCCGTCAAGGCCATCCAGCGTGTTCTTTAACGTGCACACGGTATGGCTCTCCCACACACGGTCCACGGCTTAACGTCCCATCCGACGGACGGCGACCTTTCCAAGCCCATAACTTTAGAGATAAAATGACTAAGCGATTCTTTACCTTCGACAATTTTGTCTTCCCTTTAGTCCCTTTCATAGCTTTCTTATTAACTTTGACTTCCCCTTTGCTGGTATCATTTCAGACCCACTAGTGCTGAACCACTCTTCACAAATCCACAACTCTAAAATTACAATTCTATCTTTCTTAAATTTCAGATCGGTTCTATGTTCTAATTCGGGGCGGGGGTGGCTCAGTCGGTAGCGCGCCAAGCTCGTAATCTGTAGTTCCCAGGTTCGAGTCCCAGCTGGGTCAGCGTTGAGACTTATCTCCGCAAAATTCCCCGCCCTGTCCACTGTCAGTAGGGGACACCGATGGGCTTGGAAAGGCCGCCGTCCGTCGGATGGGACGTTAAGCCGTGGCCCCTACTGACCGGGGAGAGCCATACCCTGTGCACGTTAAAGAACACTCTGGATTGCCTTGACGGGAGGCTACCATCTGTCTCTCAACAGCTGTTCCAGTGGGTCCCCTCCCCCAACCTTCTCTGAGCCTTCGGGGTCCATGTGACCTGGCCATTTAGCCCATGGTGTGCAAAAAGTGTCGCTCAGAGGTAAAACAACCCAACCCTATGTTCTAATTCGTTTGTTACATAAATCTCACGCAGAAGCATAGGCGAGCGTTCATGTCATATTTTTCATAAAGTCACTGCAGCACGTTCATCTGTCGTAACAATATATATAAATAATAAATAGTAAATCTCATTATTACATATATTTTTAAAGAAGAGGTTTTAAAATACTACTAGAACAGAGAGAAAAAGTGCAGATATATATAAATAATTATTATACGAGAGGGACAAATTCTGAATTGCACCGGAAAGGACAGGAACGTTTTTCTGAGTTTGTTTTTTTTTCCGAAAATGTTCGCTAAATAATGCGTTTGAAGAATAGCTGAAAAAAAAAAGAATATATGCATTACAGAACGTCATTCCAGTCCAATGCAATTCAATTCAATATCAGACATATCTCAAAAAAATTTTCTGCATTTAGTCCCTGCCTGCGGTAGTCAAAATGCTCCACAAAAATTTTAGTCATGAACCTCCACTGCTTGTATAAAAACAATCTAGATTCTAGTAAGATAGCCAACCTCCGGAAAATAACTCACACACACCACATTGAGAGTGAATATTAAAACGTTGGTAAATATTACACTAGACTATTATCATTTTAGGCCTATTAGAATGACAACTAAAGCTTCTTGTATAGTGCAAATCTTGCTCTCAGTGAAGAAAGAGTTGGGTTGTGTTGTTTTACCTCTGAGCGGCACTTTTTTGCACACAATGGGCTAAATGGCCGGGTCACATGGACTCCAAAGGCTCAGAGAAGGTTGGGGGAGGGGACCCACTGGAACAGCTGTTGGGAGACAGATGGTAGCCTCCCGTCAAGGCCATCCAGCGTGTTCTTTAACGTGCACAGGGTATGGCTCTCCCGCACACGGGGCCACGGCTTAACGTCCCATCCGACGGACGGACGGCCAGGTCACAAGGACTCCGAGAGCTCAGAGAAGGTTGGGAGAGGAGACCCACTGGAACAGCTGTTAGGACACAGATGGTAGCCTCCCGTCAAGGCCATCCAGTGTGTTCTTTAACGTGCACAGGGTATAGCTCTTCCACACACGGGGGCCACGGCTTAACGTCCCATCCGACGGACGGTTGCTTTTACAAGCCCATCGGTGCCTCCTACTGATCGTGGGCAGGGTGGGAGTTGAGATAAATCTCAACGCTGAAGATTCTCAACGAAGTTCTCAACGAAGAAAGAGAGATAGAATCAAACATAGAGTCAGAACTGGATAGAAGGGAGGAGGGGGAAGTGGCAAGAGGGACTTCAGCCATCCCCCTTTTAGAATATTAACTATTGGAATAGAGGTGAAAAGTAATAATAAACATATCCGTATATTTCACATTTGTTTCAAGAATGTTTTTTGAAAGACCACAAAAATGGAGATGAAAATTATGTTTATTGCCTCTCGATTTAAATTTTTTTCTAGATCCTTTCCTGTGTATGCCGCAGGTGCGTCGAACACTCTCTGATCTGTGGAACAAAATGGGAAATACCCAATCTAATGCCCGCTAAAATAACCACTAACATCATTGCCCTTCTTCCCTTTCGGTTTCTGTTGTGATAATGGCAAACGTATCTCTAATGCAGACACTCCAATCCTCTAATCATGCACACTCGGATTTTCAAATAACCGGTTATCGGACCACATTGTTGTTCCGAAGAAGCCAGGATATGCATGCTAATGCAACCAAACTACCCATTAAATCACTGTCAAATGCCAAATGGGAGAATGTCCTATTAGAGGGGATTGTCATTGCCAGCCATAAAATTAATGAGTGGGCTGTTGATAGACCAACCGCCATTCCTTTCACGGGCATTTAATGTCCAACATTATGCAACTGTATGAAGATCACAAGAAAAACAAATAACTCCATCAGTTGAAGATGGCAGGATTTAGCTAAATTGCCATCTCAAATAAAACGGCTAGCTAAAGAGGAAATGATGGTGACTTGATTGAAAGAATCTATACGTCTTTTCCTCCCATTAAATCAAGGTTCTACGTGATCTCGAAAATAGAAGAACTAAATGGTGAAAATAAATAAGTCTGTGTTGTTTCACTACTCGCTTTTTTGAGTTATAAATTATAGCATACTTTTACCGTTACTCCTGATCGGTAGCGTGCCAGGGGCGGGGGTGGCTCAGTCGGTAGCGCGCCAGGCTCGTAATCTGTAGTTCTCAGGTTCGAGTCCCAGCTGGGTCAGCGTTGAGATTTATCTCCGCAAAATTTCCCCGCCCTGCCCACGGTCAGTAGGTGACACCGATGGGTTTGGAAAGGCCGCCGTCCGTCGGATGGGACGTTAAGCCGTGGCCCGTGGACGTCGGATGGACGTTAAGCCGTGGTGGTGTTAAGGTGTGCGGGAGAGCCATACCCTGTGCACGTTAAAGAACACGCTGGATGGCCTTGACGGGAGGCTACCATCTGTCTCCCAACAGCTGTTCCAGTGGGTCCCCTCCCCCAACCTTCTCTGAGCCTTCGGGGTCCCTGTGGCCTGGCCATTTAGGCCATTGTGTGCAAAAAAGTGCCGCTCAGAGGTAAAACAATCCAAGCCAGGCTCGTAATCTGCAGTTCCCAGGTTCGAGTCCCACCTGGGCCAGAGTTGAGACGTATCTCCGCAAATCTCAGCACCCAGCCCTCTGTCAATAGGGAGACACTGATGAGCTTGGAAAGGCCGTCGTCCGTTGGATGTGACATTACGCCGTGGCTCCGTGTGCGGAAAAGAGCCATACCCTGTACAGGTTAAAGAACACTCTGGATGGCCTTAAGGGGAGGCTACCATCTGTCTCTCAACAGCTATCCAGTGGATCACACCCCCACCTTCTCTGAGCCTTCGGAGTCCTTGTGACCGGGCCATTTAGCCCATTGTGTGCAAAAAACTGCCGTTCAATCCAATCTTCAAAACCTCAAGTATATTAATGAATGCCAGCAGGCTTCCTATACTCTGTAGATCAAGGACAAACGCTGATCCTGTTTGTCAGTTGCCCTTGATGAGATGCTGCGTTAACGATACCAAATGTATGCGTAGACACTAAAATGAACCTAATACTTTCTAGAGTGTTTCTGCTCTCAAGTTGTAGCAGTATCAGTTACGTTGCAGATTCAATTACTCATGCTGCGCATAAGTTAAGTGTACATAAGTATAATAATAGTTACATAAGTTTGTGGGAAATAAGCCAACTGGCAGAGTGGTTAGGCAGCTAGCGACTGTTCCAGCAAAGCAAACTTTGTGTGCTGTGTTAACTCTAATGAGGCAGTGGTGAGCAGTTGTGGGTTGGGTTGTTTTACCCAACCAACCATTTTTGCACACCATGGGCTAAATGACCAGGTTACAAGGACCCCGAAGGCTCAGGGAAGGTTGGGGAGGGGATCCACTGGAACAGCTGTTGGGAGACAGATGGTAGCCTCCCGTCAAGGCCATCTAACGTGTTCTTTAATGTGCACAGGGTATGGCTCTCCCGCACACGGGCACGGCTTAACGTCCCATTCGACGGATGGCGACCGTGGCTCCATCAGTGTCCCCTACTGACCATGGGCAGGGCGGGGAATTTTGAGGAGATATGTCTGAACGCTGACCCAGCTGGGGCTCGAACCTCGGAACTGCAGATTACGAGCATGGCGCGATACCGACTGAGCCACCCCCGCCCACAGTGGTGAACAGTGACTTCGGTTTTAGTAAGATGTTGTGCGCACCTCACGATTGCAAGCACTATTCAATTTTTATGTAGAAATATGCAAATTTAAATCTGTGCGTTGTGTTTCCCACATTGCCCAATTACGGATTATTCCCTTAATTAGACAATGCGGGCCGCAAAAATCCCAGGCCGTCTCCTTAGGGGAAGACGTTTTTATTAATATGAACAATGATGAGCACAACTCAGGTTTATGGAAATATAAAACAAAAACAATATTTATTGAGACAAAATATTTAAAAGTACAGGCAGAACAATTAATTTTTCTAATAATCAATCGTCTATCGTGGACTTAAAAAAAGAAAGAACTTAAAGAATTAAATGGACTATAGAACTGTGGAATCCCTTTAAATTTAAAATCTGAAATTAAGGATAGCAACTTATAAATTAAAGGAAGGGTAAGCGTACCGTTCTAATTGCTCAGTTTGTCAGCTGCATCGGATTACAGCCAGGTCGTCGTCACTCTAGCTTCGGGTGGGGACCATTTCCTTAATACTTCCTTTAGCCGATGACTGGGAGAACACCTCCGTCGCACTGTGGCTGATGTGGAGACGGGCCCTCAGTTGACCATCACATGTGCTGTTGGGTAATTTGGCTGCGGTGAAGAGAGGCGGTCGGCTGCATCATCGTGGTTATGTTGGAAGGGGGAGGGTGCCCTTCACTGGTTAGACGCTTCGGAAGCAAATTCCAGTCTCTCTGCTTCTAATTTTAGGGAACCAATCATTCATAGGGATGTCCTTGCGTTAATGCATCAAATCACACTGCTTTTGATTCAAAGTCCTGAGCTCGTTTCCAATGATTCCGATATGCCGATACTGAATCTGGTCCGCCCAGAGCTCTGGCCATCCCATCCAACTGCTCTCTCTAAAATCTCAATGCTGTCTGCTCTGTTCAAAATTTCGGTCCAACTGAAGCCCTCCCTGCCTCGCTACTCTACCCCACGTTCCTTTTCCCTTGTTTTTCCCGAAAATGGTATGTTCACCATATGTAGCATCTGCAGAAGAACTTACGAGTAAAAATTCCTCCCAGGAGGTCTGTCACTGCGCTTGAGATTGACATCGCCGCCTGGGAAACAGAATACCTCGTTCGTTACTGTAAACAACTGGACAATGTTGTCCAGTCCTACATCTGTATTTGATGTGGGGGACGATTTCCCGAACACAGCTTCCTGTGTGAGATCGCACTAAAGCTGTCAGTAGTCTTTCGCACCCCCAGACCATTCCAGCCGGACCTCACACTGCAAGAGAATAAATGGTCATTCCGCCTGTCATCCACCCACGGGGCACTGTGTCATGTCATCTGGGCGCTGGGCGTTCTCTGTGTGTGGCCCGCAGGGGCAGCTGCGAATCCCCCCTCCCTAACGTGTCCGTCCTGTTAGCTGTCTGTGTATTCCCTCTGTGTTGAAAAAAAAACTCAATCAAGTGAGAAATTAATTTTTAAAAAATGAATCGTTATGGCTGATGTAAAATCAGCGCATAACAAAGACATGTCTTTGTATGAGAAGGCCTGTAACAGATAGGAGTAGCTTCCAGGAAAATGTAATGGAGTAGCTTTCAAAAAAGCAATGGAAGAAATAAGAAATTCTGATGTATTTAAATAGTTCAATCAAGACCTGTACTCTACTGAGAGAAATTACAATCATTGAGTGGTTCTATAAAAACAGCCTATATTCTGTTCGTTTAATACAGCAGTTCTGAAACTTTAATTGGCTGCGTACCCTATTTTTTATTGACAGATACTGCGGACTTTAACTTTTTTTTATTTTTTTTAACTTTTAATTAGTAATCATGCAGGAGAGAGCGTGGCTCAGTCGATAGTTTGTCACACTCATAATCTACAGTTTCGAAATTCAAGTTCCAACTGTTCCACTGTTGAGATTTATCCCAACCTACACTCTGTCAGAAAGGGGAACCGATGTGCTTTGGAAGGCTGCCGTCCGTTGGATGGACGTTAAATCATGTCCCCGTGTACAGGAGAGCCATACCTTGCGCACGCTAAATGCTCTGATGGGGGGACTACCATCTATCTCCTAAAAGCTGTCTAGCAGGTTCTCCACCTTCTCTGAGTCCTTGGGATCCTTCTTATCTAGCCATTCCATTTAGTCCATTGTGTGCAAAAGAAAAGTGCCAATACAGAGATAAAACTGCCTAGTAATCATGAAGGACTAACATATTTAATTGGTAATCGTGGAGGACTCCCACTTTTAATCGGTAATCAAATTCTTACTCTTAGTCAGTAAACAATACGGATACTCGATCATATCGATACTCCTTTAAGTACCCCTCATCGTTTCGATCCTGCTTATTTTCGAAAAAAATTACTTGAAGGAATTCGTAGGTTAATTTAAATAGAATTTGTGAACTTCTTAAATATCGTATAAGAGGAAAATATTTTCAAACAATATGTGAAATTTATTTGTATTTTATCAGGATATGGCACTCCTGCATACGGGTCGTGACGCAACGTCTCATCCGACGGACGGTGCCTTTCCGAGTCCAACCTTTCTCACCAAGGGCAGAACGGAGGCTAGCGGAAAAAATTTACAATGCAAGCAGAGTTGGGACTCAAACTTGGGAATGTCAGATTAGCAGCCAGCAGCGAACCACGCCCCATCCACCGAAAGAAATAACAGGTAGGTGCAATTATAAAGATGCATTATGACCGTGAAGTGAAATGCTATTGAAGTTTAAAATAAAAGTAATAAATAAATACCCCCTCAAGCAGCTGCTTGCCACAGAGATCTGACAGGAGCCTGTCAGTTTATATGCCATAGTAGAAGGTGTGAGAGGATGGCAAGACCTCAGCAGATAAACGACACATACATCCATGCCTTACCAGGGGCTCAAACCCAGGTCCCTTAGATCAGTAGCCAAGCGCGCTAACCACTCGGCCGTAATTTGGTATGGTGCAAGATGGAGTTGCCCCAAATTACCTACCACGAATCAACCTCATTAACAAACATCACAATTCCGAGGAAATGCCACTTGCGGAAACATGGGATATTTAACCACGACTGCTTCCACTGCTTCCGTTGCATTTAACGAAGGAATATTGAGCAATTTGCTGAAAAAATACGAACGATAACGATATTAATGGCGATCTACGATTTTTGTGTTCTTCCTTGTGTTGAAATCCGGGTGATTTAATCGGAAAACCAGAAACTCAAAGTTCCTTTCTTTGACCAATTAAAACAGACTGCGTTTCTCTTGAAATGTTAGGGGCGGGAGTCAAAGAATCTTTCTTTGGCGGGAGTGGCTCAGTCGGTAGCGTGCCAGTCTCGTATTCTGCATATCGTAATGGACGTTGCGTCACGATCCGTATGCAGGAGAGTCATATCCTGCTAAAATACACATAAATTTCGCATATTATTTGAAAATATTTTCCTCTTATACGATATTTCGGAAGTTCCAAAATTCTACTTAAATTAACTTACGAATTCTTTTCAAGTTATATTTTAATCCAGTCTGTAGTTCTCAGGTTCGAGTCCCAGCTGGGTCAGCGTTGAGATTTATCTCCGCGAAATTCCCCGCCATGCCCACGGTCAGTAGGGGACATAAATGGGCTTTCGAAATGCCGCCGTCCGTCGGATGGGACGTTAAGCCGTGACCTCGTGTATGGGAGAGCCATACCCTGTGCACGTTAAAGAATACACTGGACGGCCTTGACGGGAGGCTACCATCTGTCTCCCAACAGCTCTTCCAGTGGGTCCCCTCCCCCAACCTTCTCTGAGCCTTCGGGGTCCTTGTGACCTGGCCATTTAGCCCATGGTGTGCAAAAAAGGGCCGCTCAGAGGTAAAGCAACCCAACCCAAATCTTGAAATGTTATCCATGAAGAACAACGATATTACTTTTTTCCAAGGTTTCAAGCATTAATAAGAGAAATATTTTGTAAAATGGGAGGCAAAATTAGGGTTTTCCATGCTGCCATATGGTAATGTTACTAATGTGTATTTTGCCTTTAGCAATTAACTTCCTAGAAATCGCAATAGCATTAAAATTATAAGCTTAAAAGAAAGCAGTGAACATCATTTTGGAAAAAAAAATCTTGAATATATATGAAATATTCTTTTCAGCCAGGTGAAACAAGAACCCCCCACCGCTTGACATGTAATAATCGGCTTGGAGGGGGGGGGGGGGGCTCAATCGATAGTGCGCCAGGTTCGTAATCTACAATTCCGAGGTTCAAGTCCCAACTGCGCCAGCTTTGAGATTTATCTCCCGTAGTCCCCTCTCTGCCCTCGGTACGAAAGGGTACACGGATGGACTCTCCGCCCTGCCACGGTCAGTAGGTGACACCGATGGGCTTGAAAAAAACGTCGTCCGTCGAATGTGATGTTAAGCCGTGCTTCCGTGTGTGGGAGAGTCTGTGCACGTTAAAGAACACACTGGATGGCCTTGACGAGAGGCTACCATCTGTCCCCTAACCTTCTCTGGCCTTCGGGGTCCTTGTGACCTGGCCATTTAGCCCATGGTGTGCAAAAAAGTGCCGCTCAGAGGTAAAACAACCCAACCCGATACACGGATGGGCTTGGAAAGGTCCCATCTGTCGGATGGGGCATTAAGCCGTAGTTTCGCGTCCAAAGGAAATCATTCATATTTCATTAAGTGTAGCACAAATGACCAAGTTGCCGTAAGGTAGAATTACTACTATCATTTTACCAAGTATTTATTTTGAAAACTTTTGTTTTAGTATTACTAAACAATTGAGATAACTTATTTCGGGGGGGGGGGAATCATTTAGTAGGTAGCGTGCGAGGCTCGCAACCTACTAAATGAATCCCCCCCCCCCCCCGAAATGTATGTATGTTCAGTTCTCGAGTTTGAGTTCCACTTATGCCAGCGTTTGAGATCACGTCCGTTAAACCCTCCCCCTTCTCTCACTCAAAAAGTAATAAAGACGAGCTTGAACATTAGAAAGGCTGCCGTTCTTCGGATGGGACGTTAGCCGAGACTCTGTGTAACCAAAACCGGAACGAAAACTTCAGTTGTTTTACCTCTGAGTGTCCCTTTTTTGCGTACAATGGGCTAAATAGCCAGGTCACAAGGACTACAAGAGCTCAGAGAAGGTTGATAATCATTTTTTAAGGGACTGCGGCCTTTCTAATTAACGAAAACCGCCGAGTTTGCGACAGCTAAACACTTCTTGAGTTTAAGACACTTCAGGAGCAGACGTGATAAGTTACTAACTTAAATCTTTAACTTTTCCTCTTTTATAGGCAAGTTAAAGACGGTTGGTCATATTAATCGGCTATTCCTAAAATACTTTTTTGCTGTTGTTTTTTTTTTGCGTTTGTTTCTACATTTGGATCAACTGCACTCTTGCAGTAATTACTTAGCCGAGCATTTGCGTGTGGAATTATTTAATTATTTACAACGACAGCAACTTGAAGATTCGATGTTTACCTTTTTGAAACTAATCTGCGTTTACTATGCAATAATATCTTCGATTTCAAATCGGCATTTTTTTTTTGTCTCTTTAATTTCGGAAAAGATTATAACTTGATTAGCGACGGGCTCTCAAAACCTAAGCCCAATCCAGCTTACACATAAATGGCAGATTTACTTCCTACAATTTCAGTGAAAAGCGGTTTACCAACTACGTTGAAAACTGATCTGGAAACAGAAAGGTTACTCCTGAAAATTTAGTATTGCAAAAGTCGTGAAATATCTCTATTACTTAATCTATATTTTCGTAACTGCGTTAAAAGAAAAATTTCCCTTCCAGGAATAGATTTATCTTCCGTTTCTTCGAATGGTTTATCACAAGGAAGGGAGTTTCCTTTTCACCAACGTTCTTGGCTATTCGGAAAAAAGAGTCTTTGAAACGTGAAATGCTCTCGAAGCCAAACCGAAAAAAAAAGTCCCCATATGCAAACTTCAAATTTCTGATTTCATATCTTTACTCGATACTTTGAATAAATTTTCGCAGTACTTTCAAAATATTAGCAATAAAAACATCACAAGGCTGAAATTTATTATACATAGGGTGCTACAAAATGAATCTCTGTACTCAACTCCATTATACAACTTCGGAGCCCGAAATTTTTATTTTTATAAGCTGAAGAAAATATGGTTTGGGTTGTTTTACCTATGAGAATCAATTTTGCGCAGACAATGGGTTAAATGGTCAACTCACAAGCTCTCGATGACTCAGAAAAGATCGGAGATCCCCTGCCCGCGCCTAGGTGCACCACAATAAAAATTATAAGCTGCCATTAGCACAAGTTCCCTATTAAGAGGAAGTTTCTATATGCGTGAGAAACTGCTAAATGGGAAAAACGTCGACACAATGCAGTGCTCCTAGTATCAAAATCAAAAATATTGTAGATTTGCTAACATTCACTTCGTGCATGTCTCGAGCACTTGCCTCAAGGTCGTGAGTCAACATTTCTCTGAAATGCGGCACTAAATATTTTTTACAGCATCTCTCAACTTCATGCTTATGTTAATAAACGTTTCAATATTTACTCTAAAGGAAATAATTTTCGTGATGTTCTTGATTTGTCTTTTGCTACTTTTAAAAGCACGGCTGTTTTAAAGCTATGGCTTTGTGTGTATGGGTGTGAGATCTATGTGGTGGAATTCCCACTTATGGACAAACTAATAATTTATATCTGAAAGTTTTATTCCATCTGTGTCGGAGTGATGACATACCAATTTATTAACAACCGGTTCTCTTCCGTTGTGTTTTTTACATTACGACATTTTTAACGTGCAACGATATGAAACATATTTAAGGAAATCGCCTTTTTTTTTTAAAAAAAGTAAAAGGTAACGGTAAAAGGAGTAACCACATCACTTGATATGCGTATTTTCGCTTCATTACTAATAATTGTTTTTTACATATATGTTTTTCCATTTCAAATTAACGTTTCCAAATTTTTTTTAACTACAGATTCGACCAAACCAGCTGGATGACATCACAGGTTTTCTACATACTATAAATAACAGCAGTACTTTGCATCATAATCTGTATTTCTCAGATTCCAGCCCCGCCGACAGCGTTCAGATTTATCTCCGTAAAACTCCTTGCCCTCGTCAGGAGGGCAAGGAGTGCCCTCGTCGCCCCTTCCCATTGCCCTCGTCGCCCCTTCCCAATGGGCTTGGAAAGGCAGCTGTTCATCGGATGGGACGTTAAGCCATGGCCCAAAAATCCAAATGAAAGGACTAATCTGATTTCACCAATCTGTGGAGCAATTGTACCACTGTTATGCGCTGGCTCCAGTCCTTTTGTCAGACATCGTAATTACTCAAGTAAGCAGAAAGCACCAAAGTGGCTGAATAAACCGATAAAGAACGCTTAATAAATACCCCCTCAAGCAGCTGCTTGCCACAGAGGTCTGACAGGAGCCTGTTAGTTTATATGCCAAAGTAGATCTGAGAGGATGGCAGGACCTCAGCAGAAAAACGACACGAACATCCATACCTTACCCGGGACTCGAACCCAGGTCCCTTAGATCAGTAGCCAAGCGCGCTAACCACTCGGCCATGGGACGGCTAAAGAACGCTTAAAGGAGACAAGAAATCACCATCATGCTGGTCAGTTTGTCAATGAGTGTGAGCCCGAGGAGGCCAATAAGGGATTACTTGTACTACTACCTGAACTCTGTGTCCGTAGATTGTATTTGATATTTGCTTGTTGTGTATGTAAACTAATACTGTGTAAATTTAATATGTGGAGGTATTGGCTCAGGGATAGCCCGAACCACAGAAAGGTTCAAACAAATACGATCTCGAGCCATATTTTAAAGAGAAAATCCACAACAGTCCATTTAGAAGTTCTATTCCTCATTGTCCACTCCCTCTCACCTCAACATAGAATAGGGTATATGACATAAGGGCTGGGGGTTGGCTCAGTCGGTAGCACATTAGGCTCGTAATCTGCAGTTCCTAGTTCGAGTCCCAACTGTGCATGCATTAAGATTTATCTCCAACACAATGAGATTACTCAACCCCCGTTCTGCCCTCGGGAAAAAAGTGGATACCAATGGGCTCGGAAAGATCGCCATCCTTGAAATATGTTAAGCTGTGGTCCGCTGTGCACCATTAAGACACACATGGTGGCCTTGATTGGATGCTTCCGTTTCCTAATAATTGTACACTGGGTTCACTTCCCTAACCTTCTCTAAGCCCTTGTGACCTAATCATCTAGACTATTATTTATAAAAAAAAATGCCATTCAGAGATAAAATAGCTTAATCCACTCTGTGTATGTGTGTGGATTTGTCAAAAAAAGTTGTTGCACCAAAACCAGAGGTTGGGTGCATACGAATTCAAGGGGAAGGTCTGACCCAAAGGGATGCTACTTTTATCCAAGTAGCCGATTGAGTTCTGAGGGTTTTCGCCCCATTGACCAAAAAAGTTTCATTCCTCATTTTCAATCTTCTATTTTTAGTAATAACAGAAGTTGAATTTTACCAACCCTGAATGAATGCATCGGTTTCTGATGATAACATTCCCCAAAAGCCTGTTAAAAAATCAATTCAGAATAGTAGAAAAAACTTAATATCAATGGGTTGAGTTGTTTACCTCTGAGCGGCACTTATTTCGGCACACAACGGGATAAAAGGCTAAGTCACAAGGGCTCAGAAATTTTTGGGGAAGGGGATCCACTGGACAGCTGTTAGGAAATAGATGGAAGCCACCCATCAAGGCTATCCAGCAGGTTCTTTAACATGCACAGGTTATGACTCTCTTGTACAGGGCCACAGTTTTATATCCCATCTGATGGCCAGTGGCCTCTCCATCCGTGCCCCCTTTCTGACTTTTAGTGGAGATAAATCTCTATGCTGGCAGCAAATGGATTATAATGTTAATTATGCATTCCTAACTTTTAGCTCTAACATTAAATTTTTAATTAACATTTTTACTTCAAAATTTAAGATTTTAGGATTTGTACTTTACAGAAAAAAAATAACAATTTTATTCCTACTTTAAAGTTACCTTTTTTTTGATGAACAAGTTATTACAAAAAATCGATTTCTCATTAAGACTTTACCTAGATTTTCGACAATTTTAGTAATATTCCTGAAAAGATATTGGGAAAATTATCCAAATTATTTATACAAATTCTATTAACTCGAAACTAATGATTTCAATCTGTACTATATTTGAACTAAATGTAATGTAACAGATTCATATTTTAATTTATGCAAACTTGAGGGAGATAGAGTGCTATTTTATTATACTGTTTAATTTCTACTCATTACACTGTTTAGTTTCTACTACTTAAAGGTCTTCGATTCAATTCCAGCCGCGCTGTCACTATACATATATATATTTTTTCTTAGTCTTTTCTTCATAATTCATTTTATATTCGTATCAGTTTTTTACAATTCGTTGCAAAATAAATTAATATAATGCCACATATACGTAATAAATTACTATTGTAAATGAATATAATCGAAATAGACAACTTTTCAAGAGATAATTTACGAGTAATTCAGTTTAAAATAATAAATATAAATTTATAAACGGAACAGAGTAAAAAAAAAGTAAACCTACATAAGCAGACATAAATTTCGCGAGTAGTATTTTTAAAATACTTCAAGAATGGAGGAGAAAAATACGCATATATAAATATAATATTTACAGTAGGTCAAAATACTAAATTGAAGTAGAAAGAACACCTTTTCGAAATTTTTTGTAAATGTATTTTGGGAACAGCTGAAAAAAAGATATTTATTACGAAGCGTCTTTTCAATCCTATTCGGCTCAACTGATTATCCGGCATCTCCCGTTTTTTTCCCAACATCCGGGCCCTGTCTGTAGTAGTCAAAGTGCCCCACTAAAAATTTTAGTCACGATTCGCTTCTGCTTAAAAAAAAAGAACAAAGAAGTATTTCTAGTGTAGCATTCCTGGTCTATAGGGAAAAGTCAAATGTAATAGAGGTCGCTATGATATTAAGTAATTACCGAATCATATAATTCGCGAAGATCATAGGTGCAGTCAGTACAAGGCTGTTCTTTACCTCCAGCTGTAGTCAGTACTATACCAGGGTCAGCGCTAAAAGAAACCACTTATCATGAATGCTAGTGATGCAGATAATTACTAGTGAACACTAAATCAAGCAGTCAAGAAGCCAAATAGCAGTACAAACATGTGCATCGAATTGCGTAATCGCTTTAAAAATAAGAATAGTATGTTTTATTAATGATAAAGAATTTTGATGTCAAGTTCTATCTCTATTTATTTTCTTAGACGTAAAATAGAGGATGTTTCATTGTTTATTGGTTTGAGAAATTATTTCAGGACTTCTTCTAATGTGGTGGTCTGAGTGGTACTTTTTTGCACACAATGGGGATAAATGACCAAGTCACAAGGATTCCAAAGCCTCAGAGATGATTGGGAAAAGGGATCCACTGAACAGCTATCAAGAGACAGATGGAAAGCCTTCCGTCAAGGCCATCAAACGGGTTCTTTAATGTGCATAGGGTGTAGGTCTCTTTTGAACACAGAACCATGGCTTAACGTCCCATTCCAGGATGGTAGCCTTTCCAAGCCCAACGGGGTCTCCTTTTTCATTCTAAAGTGAAGACATTTTATGCCGCTAGAAAAATGAAATGTACAATGTGGATCGTTTTTTTTTTTATGCAGTATGGTATTTAAATATTGAACAATAAATATCTATGTTGCCCACATGAAAAAGATGCATTATAATTTTCAGTATAAACACCAAATCACGAATGGAACATCTTTTAGTGCAGTATATTTTTCTGTCACTTCAAAGTCTATACTGTTTCAATTCAAACTTGTTCTTTTAACTGTTACATGAAATTATTTAAACTATTTGCAATATTTAAACATAACATGTAAAACAGAAAATAAATATTTTTTTTTAAGATGTTCTACATTATCCGATAGCTGGAACTCAAAATTTCCTTGTTTCGGTGGCAGATGCCTGAAAACTGTTGTAAGAAAAAAGCATCTCGTCTCTATTTTATGAAGCAAGGTAAAAAAGTTCAGAATAAGCCCTGAAAAAGAACTCCTTGACTCTGAATTACTATCTTCTAACATACATAATAGCGGTAACAATGTCGGCAGATGACCTACCAGGGCCCTTCGGAAAACAATGCCTGTTAAATTTCATAAGCGACACGCCCAACAGAGGCTCACTTGTAGATTGATTAAAAAAAATAATTTTTCTTAACAGATTTGTATACCCAACCATTTTCTAAATGCTTAAAACCACCCTGTTCCAAATTTCACACACAGGTTTCCCCCATGCCACTAAATATTTTGTCAAAAATTTGAGCCCCCCTACCTATAAAACTTGATTTTAAATTTCATATCTTATTTTCCATTTTTATAGTTTGCCGATTTCAGTTTTCATTTACCATGTTTTCCCTCTAATTTTGTAAATACTTTTACCACCCAGTCCCGAATTCTTCGTACGGACACATTTTTACTTTGACACTCCATACTGCTTTAAAAATTAAAGTCTCTATGATAGAACCCTAGTTCAAGTTTTAAAAATAAAAAAAAATATAAATACCCCCTCAAGCAGTTGTTTACCACAGAGGTCTGATAGGAGCCTGTCAGTTTATAAGCCACAGTACGTTTGTGAAGATGGCAGGACCTCAGCAGAGAAACGACACTTACATCCATGCCTTACCCAGGGATGTGACCCAGGTCCCTTAGATCAGTAGCCAACCGCGTAACCACTCGGCCACGGGACGGCTGTTCAAGTTTTAAATCACTATTATTTTTCCACCTTGGAGAGAAAGTTAGAGGAGGGATTAAGGGACAAGCGGAATTTAAACAGGAAATTTGTTAGTCGTAATATATATCAGTATCCGTGCGACTGCCTGGGAGCACTCGTTCCTTCGGCGACAGTGCATGTCGCTTGGCAATATTCCAAAGGATACGCCAATTGAAAGCACACAGGTTTGATCTTAACAAATTTCTAACCTCCTAATTCCCCAAATACTTTATTGCCTAGTCCAAATTTCTCCTAAGGGTTCCCTCTCCACCACCCCATGTTGCATTCAAATATCAAATCCTTCTCTCTCTCTGATAGGACAGAGTTCATATTTAAAATCATTTTTACTTTTGCACTTTAAGAACTATTGAATTTCAATGAAAAAACTCTTGGCTACTGATCTAAGGGACCTGGGGTTTGAGCTCCGGTCTCCTGGATATTGTGTTGTTTTTCTGCTTAAGTCCCACCATCCTCACAGTTGGTTGGTTGTTGTTTTACCTCTGAGCGGCACTTTTTTGCACACCATGGGCTAAATGGCCAGGTCACATAGACCCCGAAGGCTCAGAGAAGGTTGGGGGAGGGGACCCACTGGAACAGCTGTTGGGAGACAGATGGTAGCCTCCCGTCAAGGCCATCCAGCGTGTTCTTTAACGTGCACAGGGTATGGCTCTCCCGCACACGGGGCCACGGCTTAACGTCCCATCCGACGGACGGCGGCCTTTCCAAGCCCATCGGTGTCCCCTGCTGACCGTGGGCAGGGCGGGGAATTTTTGCGGAGATAAATCTCAACGCTGACCCAGCTGGGACTCGAACCTGGGAACTACAGATTACGAGCCTGGCGCGCTACCAACTGAGCAACCCCCGCCCCCCATCCTCACAGACCTTCTACTATGGCGTATAAACTGACAGGCTCCTGTCAGATCTCTGTGGCAAACAGCTGCTTGAGAAGGTATTTATTTTTATTTATTGTTCTGCTTAGGTTCTTTTCTTCTTCACAGACCTTCTCTATGGCGAATTTATACAGACAAACTCCTGTTGGATCTCTTTAGAAAGCAGCTATTTGAGGGGTAGCTTTTTTTTATTTAGTTTTATCTTGCTGTTCAAAATTCATAGCCCAATTCCATCTGGTTGGATCGGAAATCGTGGTCATGGATGCGACTCATACCCTGTGCATATAAATGAACATGCTTGAGGCCTTGACGGGAAACTTCTGTCTTACAACAGCTGTCCAGTGAGTACCCTCACTGGGTAGTTCGGAACTCTTAGGATCCTGGTGACCTGGCCATTTAGCTCATTCTGTGTGCACACACAAGTACAGCTCGAGGCAAGAAATATTTCACTACTGCTTACGGTATGATTTTGTTTAAAAATTAAATAATACTTCATAGGTTTGATTAAAAAATTAATAACGTCTTAAAATTAAAACAAGAAATATATTAAGTGTTTGAAGTAGCTAACGAACATGTATATGTTACAGGCAAAGTATGAAATCTGCAATTGTAAGGAATTCTTAGGCGTTATATACAATGCTTAAAATCATTAGGAAAGTGTGAAATAGTCAAGTGTTACACTTTTCCTACGCATTATATAAAATGTCAGGTACTGAATTCTGTATAATTCTTACGCATTGTATAGAATATCTAGGCAAAATATTAAAGATTAGATGAAAACACCTGTATTTCATACTTTGCCAAATTATTTCATGCAATTCCATAAAACAGGCATATACGTAGATTCTATCGAAAGCAATGCTAGATAATAACACATTTATTATATTAACAAATGTAAAAGAGGGGAGCAAGATACTTGATTTACAATGTAATATAGTATTTCCTCCTCCGTTTTACAGGTTTTAAAAAAAAAAATCTTGAAAAATGTACGAAATACAAATCAAGTTTTACAATTTAATCACTTTTACAATAAAATTTTACAAATAGTTTAATAATTTTTTGCCTCTTTTACTTTTACTCGCATTCTGAAAGGGGGAGACATGCCCCTGCCCCAACCCCTAGCACATACGTATATGTACATCCAATGTTGCCCTATGCAAAACTACCCTTCAAAGTAATCTCTTGCACATTCAATCCACCCAATACTGTACTCCTGTTTAGGAAAATTGTGGTGCTCACTGTCTGATCCATGTCTTCAAGGCGATATTTATGTCTCCAAGTCATCAAATCCTGAACAGTTTTTCATCGGGCCGAATAGGTGAAATTGAATTGATGAAGCGAAGGTCTACAATTGACGGCTCACCGAAGATTTTGTGTTGGGAGAAGGGAGGTGTAATGTTTCTAGATTTTTTATGGAGTGGTGTAATACTTCTAGGACAAATGTGCTTCAAAATATACGAGGGTTGAATGTCACGCGCTACTCCCCACCGTTTCATAAAACTGGCTACTTAGGCCTAATTATTTTAGCTTTCTGGCAGTCTTTAACTTCAGATACTGCTTTTACTTATTTCGGAAATATTTTCAAGGTTGGGGCCACAAGCCCTTGAATTGTCTCTGATTGTGTCCACTGTCTCAGACTGCGTCACTCTCTCTGATTCTGCTGTGCCTTTCTTTGTGGGTAAGAAATAATTCATGAATGGTTGCATAGATCAATCTAATTTCCGAAGATGATTTAGGGATTTGTGCCACCCTTGGATTTTGGATTTAGGGCTTGAGCACACGATTTACCATCCTCTTCTCGCCTATTCAGTAGTTTAATCATTGAATATTTGGATTAGCCAAAAAAAAAATTAACTCTATAAACTTTGAAATTAATACCAAATACATTTTTGAGCATAAAAATAATTTTGAGCTACTTGAAGTAACATTTTTCCCCTAGTGTGAAACAACTTTACCAGAGTTCTGGGTTTTGAACAGAAGATTCCAAAACAGACATGATTTTTCTGTAATTTTATTCAAATACTAAATCATAAAAAAATAAAATTTTTGTATACTACTTTTTGTTTTATTATGTATTCAGTACAGTTTCCTCTCCCAGAAAATTATCCACTATCAGAGACTGATTAAAGATGTCTGAATTCTGGGCATTTCTCAGACACTGTCCCCCCCTCCCCTCTTCCCATCCAAGTCAAATTTCAGGTTTTCTTCTCATTGTCACTATCAAAAAAAATTACATTTCATTATATTTCCGAATAATTAAACAGAATTTAAATAACCTTGAATATACAAATTACCCTTGATCCAAGCTCTTATGGACTGGGGGGGGGGGAGGTCCAGCCGTGGGCAACAAGTCATTCTCCCCAGCACTGGAAATGGGAATTTTGAATTAAGAGTACAGCAAAGTACATCAATCCTATAACATCAGCTCACCCCCCCCCCCAAACCCCCACCCCAAACTAAAAAAAAAATGGTTTACCTGAAGTAACAAAGTAGTAGACCAAAGTGGAGAGTAATGGATTTGCAGGGTTTTTTTTTTCTTTCATCTTTAGTGTTTCAGCAGCTAGAGTTTTTTCATCTTTGTAACTAGTGGGACACCATCCTATGCCATTTCCACCACCAATTCTCTCCCTCCTTCCCATAATCTGCCACTGTCCACAATCATAAATATAACCTGAAAAGTTGCCTAGAATGCCTGCTCCCCCACCATCACATTTAAGCCACAAGGCAAGGAATTTTATATCGTTTCTATAACAATCTTCATAGGAAACTCTATTACAGTGTCTCGCAAACTTTTTTACTCTGCGGCACACTGAATCTAATTTTTTTTCCGCGGCACACTGAATCTAATTTTTTTTTCCGCGGCACACCTAAAAAAGATTTTTTGATGGTTACCTAAAAAGAGGAAAATTGAAGTTTCGTTAAATGCATTTTATTTAAAATAAATATCATAATAAATATAATTAATCATAACTCGGTGTTTGTTTTAAATATTTGTTCATTCTATGGCTTGAAATAATCAAAAATTAATACCAAAATTTGGAAAAAGCATGATAAATACTTACAAGATACCAGTTGATAAAATCTGAAAGATTTTTATTAAAGCATGTCGATAACACAAGTCAAGTCAAAATGAAATCTTTGGAATATCTAGTGGCAATTTGAAAATCTCTCGCGGCACACTACTGTGCCACGCCACACAGTTTGCGAGACACTGCTCTATTATGTGGCACCATACTCTCTGGATCTGACTAACTACATTCCCCCCCTCCCTCTGGAGCCATCATCTACCAATGCAAAAATTAACAACTTTCAGGATCTGAAAGAGCACCTATATACTGTTGTGGCAGTCACTACATACACCATGGTGCAAAAGACAGGGGAAAATTGAATACTACCTTGACATTTATTGTGTCATTAATTTTTCATTTATTGTCTCTTAACAAGGTGTATTAAAAATCCTTTTTGCATTATAGAATGCCTTACTACAAACCAGATAGCCATATTTGTACTGTTTTCCTTTTCTAGCTGTTTTTTAAATATCCTTTAGCACTCTTACACATCATATTTAGTTATTTAGTTCTAATGAAATTTTGGTTTTATTAAATATTAAATTTTTTTGTATGTGTGCAAATTTAGCAATAAAAACTTTCCATCACTTGAGGATACAACTGTAAATGGCATCTTACTTTTGTGATAATCATACTTTCTCCTCCATTGCTGTCTTAGTACTTGGTTTCTCCATGTTTTGTATTATTCTTCCTTTTATATATTGTTACTCTACTTGCACTTCTAATTATATGATTCAGTTTTTTTAAAATTTAAGTAGATTAACCTGCTTAAAACCCCTAAAATTACTTTGAAAATTCAAAAAAGGTGAACACTGCATATTTCAGACTGTCTAAATTTAGGTCTGATTAGGTGTTGCAATTCTCTTTTCTGAGTCATCACTCTTCACTAATTTCCACAAGTGATATAGGACAGATGCAACACCTGCTGATGAATCTAAATTAAGACAGTTTGAAGCACACAGTGCTCATTGTCTTTTAGGTTTTTTAGTGATTTTAGATGCTTTTAAGCAGATAGAGCTATACAATGTTGCTTTTGTTCTTCAAGTCTGAATCATGTGATCACAAATGCAAAAATAGCAATAATAGAAAAAAATGTTTTGTTAAATCTGCACAAAAAAATTCAATTCCTGATTCTATATAGGAATAAATAGCAACAAATATGTAAGAGAGTAATTTAAGGAGTTAAACAGTAGGGCAGAATATAAATTTTACAAATATCCTTTTTTACACTATTTTCTACTAGTGAGACGTGAAATTTTACTATCACTTCAAATTGTTCTATTTTTTATATTAATGAAAAATTTCACAACTGATTCACCAAAAACAATGAGTGCAAAAATTTAATGCAGTAAACATGTAAAATGTTGTCCATAAAATTAAAATAGTGTAACAATATAACATTATGTTGACTAGAATGCAGACCATATAAAGAAATGTACAAAATATTCTTAGAACACAGCATCAAAACTGGCCAAGGTAGGTGGGGCATTGGCAGCTCTCTGTAAATTGCCCTTCTCCTTTAATCTTGCTTGCAGTAGTGTGTGGGATGCCACTCCAATTCTCACATCCATCTGACTGACTTCTGTTTTAAGCCTTGTCAGAGCTTTCCTGATGTTAACCAGAGGGGCTAATGTATAAAAAAAAATCATTAGTTATCTGCATTAAATCAAATTAATTAAAATGTAACTATGCTGCTTAAAAATGCCAATAATCTGAAACTTAAAATCTAGTAGGCCTTGCTGATTGCAGGGATTATGTTCCAAAGACTGTCATAAATAACAAATCTACAATCCATGAGATTAAAGGCCTTTTGAAAAGAGGGATTAGGGACCAGCATTACATATACTCAGACCCAGACCCAGAAAAATAATCGGGGGGGGGGGGGGAGCAAGAAATAAAATCGAGCTAGAAAAAGGTAAAAGGCCAAGAGACTAAAATCCAATGCAGTATAACAGTTCCTCCTCCGTTTTAGTTCTTTAAATAATTTCTTCAAAAATGCATAAAATATAAATAAGTCTTAATAACTTCTTTTGCCTCTTTTACCCTTATGCAGATCTGGCCCTACATATACTCTATGCCGTATAGGATATCAGACTGTGTAATGTGTATTGTATTATATTATATATTTCAGCTTACAATACCCTACAAAAAAAGCTGAAAAAGAAGTTTCCAACACTAGTGAAAAAACACTAGTGTCAAAAAAAAATACTTGATAGAAATAATAATAAATGATAGTGCTAATAATTATGTTGAGATAGCAAGTTCAATCCTGGTAACCCCAGTTCAGCAGAATCAGGGAAAGAGATCTCAGGGAGGCTGCAGGGAATTTCAGTGAGGTGCTTTCAGAAATGTTAGCAAGTTTAAACGGAAAACACTGAACTCTAAAGAAATTAAAGGGGGGCCTTTCTTACTTAACATTCAAATCTTGTGAGCCATTACATCTTACAATGTTTGACAAGATTTATAGCCTGTAATGCAAAGGGTAAAAATGTTTCAAAGCTGTCATTTTTCCACAGGTTAATTAATTTCACTGGTGGTAAGAATATTTAGTATTAATTTAATGATGGTAATATTGCACATAGTTTTGGCTGCACAAACCATCAAAAGAAATTTACAAATGATAAATGTGAAAGTCAAGTGTTTACATCATATAGGTGCAATATTTAAATGTGGTTTTTAGATGAATCACTGAGTTATTCCTATTCAGAGAAGAACAAAGTTGTTTCAAATAATTTTGCACTTATTGGTACCTATGTAATAAATGAATGAATGAGAAATATTACCTTGACATTTTCCATCCATGGTTATGATACTGTTCAAATAAATATAAAACTTTTCACAGCCATAGTATTAACATACAATTTACTGAATCTTACCATGTCTTTTAACAAATAAATGAAATAATCAAAGTTTTTATATATTAAATAATTTAGATAATTATAATATTTCATGAAAGTTTTAGTGATAATTGTATGTTAATAAAATTATTTAAAGGACTATTCTGTATACAAATTCCTTGGCCAGTTATTTCTATACAGGTCTCATTTTTGAAAATAGTCAGTTATGTGAACAGTGAACTCACAATCAGCAAAGTTACTAGTTTAAATGACCATGGTCGAGTGGTTAGCACACTTTGCTACTGATCAAAGGGACTTGGGTTTGAGCCCCAGAAAAGGATGGAAGTTTCTTTTCCATGTTACCTTTCTGCTGAGGACTCAACTTCCTCACAGATCCTTTCTCTCTTATGTCATGTTAAACTGACAGGTACCAAGAATTTATGTTTCCAATAGAGCAGCTAAAAAGAACAATTGGAAAAGATTGGGAAATCTGGATTCCTTACAGAGAACTTTACATCAAAATCTATGAGAAATACTATGAATTTGGACTCACATAATAAATAAATAAATAAATACCCCCTCAAGCAGCTGCTTGCCACAGAGGTCTGACAGGAGCCTGTCAGTTTATATGCCAGAGTAGAAGGTCTGAGAGGATGGCAGGACCTCAGCAGAAAAACAACACGAACATCCATGCCTTACCCGGGGCTCGAACCCAGGTCCCATTTACAATGAAGCTAAATTCATAAATAGCCCTCAGATGGAAAAAGAATTTGTGCTTGGACCTTCTTGTTCTACTAATAAGTAATTTTGCAATCTTCCAGCTCTCTGCCAAGTCCAAAATTTTTCGGATCTGGATCCAACTTGCTGCTGCTGATTTCTTAGGCCCTTGAAATGACCAATTTGCCTTTCTATGGCCTGACCTTCGTATTTCCAACTTTTCTCTCATATTATTAATTACTCTACTTAAAAAAAACTCTGTGTGGACTCCTTAATTTCTATAATTCTGGATTTGTTGACATCAAATGAGATCAGATATAGATCTGAGATTGAATGTGTGTTGTTGTTGTTGTTGTTGTTGTTGTTGTTAAACCTCTGTGGCAAGCAGTTGCTTGAGGGGTAGTTTATTTTTATGGCTAAAAGAAAATATTAGCTTAAATCACTTATAAGCACATAATACAATCATTATAACAGTATTATTATCAACTTATATGAAATCTCATATACTCAGTAGATATATCTGAAGAATACATTTCTTCAAATAATTGAAAACATTCATGGGCAACCACGATTAAATTGTTGAGGAAAGGTAACCATATCAAAGGTTTTGTATGTTATTGCAAGTTTTATGACAAGCCCTCTCAAACTAGCCTTGTTTTTTCAACAAGCCCTCTCAAGAAGTGAAGCATCTAACCCTTATCAACCAATGTCCATCAGAGAAAATAAATAGGTATAAAATAATGGCAACCAAAAATATTATATATTTCAATATCCATGCCTTATTTCCATTTCAACAATTTTGCAAACATTACTTGCAGAGGACAAAACAGATGCAAAAAGAATAATGTATTTATTCTTAAATAATTACTTGCAAATAAAAACTGGATTGCTGGGAAATGGATAATTATTGGTGGGCCACCATTTAATAGACAATAGGGTAGGTCAAGAATTATAATTCCTACACTTCAAAATTTATTATATGTTTCAATATAGTGTAAACAATTAAATAAAAGTTACTATGCATTTTGAAAAAAAAAAACCTGCTTTATAGTTGTGGTTTTTTTATTTTACCTCGGTGCAACAGTATTAAATTATGTGTGTATGTATGTAGCACAGGTATTAAGCTAGATACTAAGCTAAATTACTAAGAGAGTAAGTATTAATAATTTCTTAAAAACAGGTGGTTGAAAATTTTCTTTTTCAGGGTTATTTAGCTGTTAATTTTCCAATGATTTCTGGATTTGAACAGCCAGACAAACATGCTCATTAAAATTAGCATTTTTAATCATTATGTTACATAAATATATTTTAAAAATTTTAATAACAATGAAACTTACTTCCATCTGTCATGCTGGAACCCCTTTCCTCCATTTCCTGCTTTATCTGATCAAGTTCATCTGTTATCTGAGAGGTAAACAATCTCATTTGAATTTTTTAAAAAAATTAATAAAATCAACTCCATTAATATAATTTTTCTTTTTCATTTTTCAGCATAAACACTGTTAAATTAATTCATTAATCTAGCATCATAAGTATTAAACTTTTCCTCATATAAAAGCATCTATAAATAAAAGTTATAATACACAGATATCTCTTAAAATTACCTTTATTAAAAATATTTAAAAAAATTAAAAAGTGATAATAACCACTTTAATTATTTATGAGTTGACTTGTTTTGATATTGATATTTGTGAAACTAATAGTGCAGACCTCTCAACAAGTGTTAAGATTTGTGAGATTAAAACTATTCACATGAACAAGGCTAGTTCTTTAGAATGCATTTTTCATAAGTTTCTCTATTCACCTTAGTCATCTTATGGTCTATTAGCAATATACAAACTAATAAAAAAAATTGGAACTACTGAGAGAGCTTTGAAGGTTTTAAAAGAATGGAGTTTACATATTCTCCCTTACCCTACTACCTAATTCATTATACTCATATTTGGACTTGATGAAAATAAGAAAAAGGCCTTTTTATTTTACATGTTGGAATATTTTCCTCTTGAGTGCTAAATAATTTTTAAGTGATTGTCAGTGTTCATCAAATGTTGATCAAAAACATTCATCAAATGAAACTATCAGCTATTTCTGAGGAGCATTTTTTAAGAGGTGTAAACTTGATTTCTGTATGTTGCTCATATCTAGGCTGATCAATTCTGGGACAGTAGATATTACATATTATTATCAATATATTTCAAGAATATATATTGTTAATATATATG
Source organism: Ryuthela nishihirai (assembly GCA_038380435.1). Classification (NCBI taxonomy): domain Eukaryota; kingdom Metazoa; phylum Arthropoda; class Arachnida; order Araneae; family Heptathelidae; genus Ryuthela; species Ryuthela nishihirai. Next base: position 29,275,808 of record JAWZYU010000016.1, on the reverse strand, counting down.
AAACATGAAAATAAAAAGGGAAACTCACCTGTGCTAGAATTCGAGACCTTTCAGTAACACCTCCACTCACAGATCTATACTGTTCCTTTGCCTGTGCATGTTGATCCTGGGCAGCACGATATTCTAATAGTTGTTGTTCTAATTGACTATTAAGATATTTTTCTCGGCTGCCAATCTTTTCTAGTGTTCGACTAATCTCTGAATACAATTTGTCCAACTGTATTTTTGTAGTTGATAAGCTCTCATCTATTTCTTTACGATGCTGATTCATTTGCTCCAGATGGCTTCGCCAGTCCTTCAAAAGAAACAAGCCTAAATTTGAAACACCGATGATATACATTAAAAAACTTTCAACTTGATTATCACATTAAAATTTTTTATAATTTATCATTATACTATATGAATAATCTGATATTTTTTTAATTTTAAAAAATTGAAAATATATTCATAAAAAATAATTACTCACAATAATGCAATTATGATATAAGAACAATTTTACTATTACTATTTTTACATTATGATTTTACTACTTTAGTCATAATAATATGGTAATTTTCAAAGTTTAATAAATTATTATTATGAGGAATGATAAAAATAAATGTTAATGTTAATAAAAAAATTACAACACTTACTTTTGAATCACTTCTTATAGTAACTTTCAGCTGTGGTAAAACCCTTTCAACTTCCAATTTCCACTCAGCTGAATCTGTATTCGACTCCATTATCTCTTCTGGTTTACTAGCATCACTGTTACCCTTAACAAGAAATATAAAAACAGATATGTACATTACATGGTTAAACTAAATATTTTTACTTTCCAAGTTAACTGTTACTGACTTGCCATCAAATTGATGACATATAATGATGAGTAATTTTTATTTACCACCTACAGCAGAATCCACAATCTTTTCGACAAGAGAGTATCAGGGCACACAAAGATGGAATGGCAAACACCAAGGCATTCAAAAATGAACTTGACAAGCACCAAAGGGTCCAAGAATAAACTTGAGAAGCACTAAATATTTTTCAATTATCCCCCATCCAAATTAAAGTAATATAATTGTAATTAAAATTTTTGAAGTTTAACTGCTTATTCCAGTTATATATTTTAAGTTCCAATATTTTAAGCATCATCATAGAAATGTGAATGTAACTGTGTTGTTCAGTATAAAAGACCTGTTGTTTTTTGCACTGGTTATAAGAAATTATTTAGTGTTTTAGTATCAAATATATTTTGAAGTAAGTTTTTTTTTAAGTTATATATGAACAATTTTTTGAAGAAATATTTTGAAGTCATTTTAGAGTCAAATTAACATGATGAAAATTTGTTATGACCATGCTTGCAAGCACTAATAAAGGATGCATTAGTGAGCAAGTTTAGCTGCTTCATGAGCACCACGGTACTTACGAATGACAGATTTCACATGCCTAATCTAAAGCCTATTACACTAAAATCTAGAATGTAAATTGATGAGTTCTCAGCAAAACAACAGGAAGTCAACAAATTTCACCATAATAATAATTGCTTAACAAGACACCGTTAAATCTACTGTATATGTCTAGGTTATGTAATAAAATAATATACAGCTCACTAATATCAAAATATAATTAATTAAAATATAAAGTCCTGCAAGATAGAGGAAATGCTAATTTCACTAAAAAGAAAAATGACATGTATTTCTACCTTAACCAGTGTCTCAAGAGGTATATGCTGAATAAAATACAAAATACTATACCAACCATATAACTAAAGGCACTGTCATTTTTAGTATGAATAGATTATGAATTTTTTGCAATAAAAATGACAGAAGTGTCAATAAAGCAAAAGCTATTATATTCTTTAAATATCCATTTGTACAAAAAATATTTACCTGAATGAGTAATATGTACAAATTACAGAATTTCAAAATATATTTAGGATTTTCTGTCTATACAATAAAAGAATAATAATATACATTACTACAATGCTGAATTAAATGGTTGATATTAAATAAGCCAATTATGCAATATTCTTAATAAAACTGCTCATAGTAGAAAGATCTACAAAAATCAATGAAAAACCATTAATGGAAAGGCAGCCACACAAATTTTAAAATAAATAATTACACTTTCTAATTTAAAACCAATGTTCAATTTTAATTCACAATCTCAGCATTACCTGTAGATGTTTAAATGTCTATAAATCAATAAATATTTTTGTGGAAAAAACTTCACCGACACGTCAGTAAAATTTTTTCCACAAAAACATTTATGTTCAATTTTCTTCTTCAATGCTCTAAAATAACACGAAACATTTTTTCATCCTTCTTGATGCAACTTATTTATATTTTTTATTCATCATTTGCTTAATTATAGCAAAATAACTAATATTAGCTAACAAATAAATGTTGGAGGTTTTACAACTATCAAAGGATGTTATAACCATTTGGCCAATGTAATAATGTAATTCTGGTGGGATTCAAACCCATCTCTCCCAGAAGTATGCTAGGCATCTTAGTTGCTAGATCACCAGAAACTAACCATTTTTTCAACAATGTGACATATGAGAATTCCTGTAATTTTTGTTGATTCACCAGTGTCACCATCTAAGTCAGGAATCAGGCAGCCAGGCTGCCACATATGATGGTAGAAATATTTGTCACTCATGCTCACAATGTTATGTAAATGATTCAGTAATAAAACATCACAGGAAAACAATCTGTAGACAAGAAACACTTCAAATAATTAATTGGAAAAAAATTGCTTGTCTTGAGTGGGATTCAAACCCGTCTCGAGCAGGGGACTTCTGGGAGACGTGGGTTTGACATGGGACTTTTGGGAGACGTGTTCGAATCCCATTTTTTTCACAACCAATTTTTTTCAATTAATTATTTCAAGTGTTTCTTGCCTACAAGAAGTTTTCCTGTGATGTTTTATTATTGGAGTAATGTAATAGGATTTTTTCAATTTACATTTCATGACCATTTAATTCACAATTATACTGTTTACGTATAACTATAGGTCAACTACAAAAATTATCATTGTGAATTAAATGGTTATTTAATATTATTACTCTGTGTAAACTTATAATTTAAATTTACTTCTGCTTATAATTTAGCCATCCCATGGCCAAGAGAAAAAAGTTTTAAAAAAAACCAAAAAAAAAACATTTTTTAATTATAAATATGCATTCAAAATCTATATTATATATTGCAAGCAGATATTTCCTATAAGTGATAGAGCTTTCTACATGGTAAGTGAACATGTTTGTTCTGGAGTTGCACTGATAGCCAAATTGCCAAACATTGAATATTCAGCACTTAATGCCAACAATCAGATGAATATTGAATATTTCAGAAAATAAATTTATATCTTCCTATGCAATCTAATAATATTTCATAATTATACATTAAAATAGAATTATTTTAATAGTAATATTTAAAATATAGTCAGTTTTACTAGAACATGAGTTTTGTTAATCAGTTACAATCAATGCCATTGAACTACAAGAGAAATAATTGCTATAATGATCTGAATATAATGTGATTAATGTAAACAACATATATTTTGCTATAAATATCACGATATCAATGTATGTAAATAAAACCAATTAAAAGGTTAATATGTTAATAATGTTAATATTATTATATTAATTAAATATATTAATTAAAATATATTAATTGAAATGTCAATAAATAAAACCAATTAAAATTATCAATGTTTTTATATTTACTGCATATTTCAGTAGTTCCAAAGCCACTAAAATTATTTACTTTGTAAAAAAAATTTTCATCATCTTAGCATCAAAGTTAAGCTAATTTTTCCTTTTGAAACATTTTCAAACACATTGCTTCTTCAGAAACTACATTTTATTACAATACTGTTTGAAAAAACATTAAACTGAGTTGACAATGAATTACCAATGAACAATGAAAGGAACCAAAATTGCTGCTTGTTCATATTCAGATGTAAAATTTACAACAATGTTCAATGGCAGGTCAGTATTAATTGAATTTGGTATTTTGCTTTTTTTTTTTAATTTTGATTGTAAAAAGGCATGAACACTAGTTTGAATAAGTGTGTGTATGTGTGTATATATATATACATTCAATGGTCACTTTACTATGAACAAACTCACGTCAACAATAAATCAGATTCAAAACTCAGTAACATCATAAATGAGTTATTTATAACAAAACATGATGAAAGATTAAAAACATTATTCAAAATACTAAAATGTTTGTTGCACATCTAAACACAGCAGTACAGGTTACCATGTTTAATACACATTTGCGAATAAAAAAATATTTTTTCAATGTCAAATGTATTTAAAGCAGTGTTAACATTAAATGTGAGAAACAGTGAACTGGAACTTGAACCCCTATATCTGGATAATGAATTGAATGATCATTGTGCCCTCATACAGGGAATTGGTTACACACAGAAGAAAACACCAGAACCAATGGCAAGTACTTGTTTGAGTATGATGGACATTGTGTGAATTCCAAACAAAAACCATATGGAAGTATTCAAAGCAGAATGATGTGCAGTATGTTAACTTTTTAGTTTGACAATCAGGGTCTGCTGTTGATTGAGTTTCTGGACCATGGTAACATTATCAATTACGATATTACAAAACTATTGCATGAGAATGTTGCCCCCTATATCACACAATTAACAGTAACAATATTGAACAGGTATTGCTTGGAGTACCTGGACATACCCTTTGGTTATGTACAAAAGATATATTGGATAGACTTAAGAATACTTCTCTGATTGCTGGTCAGATGTGGGAGTAATGAAATTGTTGCTCTCTGAGAATTTAAAAATATGTGATTTGGTAAGATAAGAGTTCAGAGTTCTACCAGGATAAACCACCCACTTCAGCAATATGTTGAACCAGTTTTCTTACATAGACAACTATATTCAAATCACAATTTCAGCATTATCAAAAATCTACTCCAAGCAGTTAAATTTTTGGATCATGAAATGGTGAACTAAACAAGTTGAAATGTGCAATACTTTACTAAAATTTGGACAAATTTTGGTAAAATTTGAAAGTTATTGCTTTCATCTAAACCTGCTTGAAATATTAAGTTGAATTATTTGAATTGGCATTGCGGCTGTTAAATATCCCAACTTTCATAACTCATTAAATACTGAAAGAATATTACTGAAAACCAAGATTTGATTGATTTGATTAATTTCATTGAGATATTCACTTTCAATCATATTTTCCCCAGAAAAACTTAAAAGGTAGAAAAGGGTACTTTAAATTTGACTCCCCATTGCCATAACATGTGGATACTCCTAACAAAATGGCCACTTAGTGTATGGGAATTGAAAAATTTATATTTTAAGTTGTCTGGTGGAAGGAAAGGGTAACAAAATGCTCTATCTACTTAAATAAAACTTAAAAATAATGCAATACTTAAAGAACTTAAAAAAAAGGAGCAAACACTTTAAATCAGAACAATTTTTAGAAAAAATGGATCAAAATCAGAACATGCGACTTTTACATACAATGTAGAATAAATGCGAAAAAAAAGAGCAGTACAGATTCCATAAACTTTCACATACATGTAGATTGTTAATCACAATAAATGCAGTTTCATAGTTCAACTAATATAAATCTTTCACACTGAGGAATCTGCAATGTCGGAATATAGTATATGAGCCAACTAAACAAATTTACAAAAAGATAAACTTTATTTTTAGTGTACAGGTAAAGTTATTTTTCAAACCACTGAAAATTATTAGTGCCATTTTTACACAACTCACCATCATATAAAATTGTTCTTACAAGTATCCTCAACTATTGAATCATGAAGTTCATATTAAAAGGGTCACATATCCAGATGGAAATATTCTTAAATATGTAATGACAGTTTGAATGGTTCAGGTACTACACTGGTGGAAATTAAAAAAAGAACATCATTAACAATTGAAGAATAATCTGAGATTTATTTAGTAGAAACAACTTGTTGAGGAAGGACAGTGATCAACATGTGAAGTGATTCAATGTTTACTGTACCTTTTAATGAGTATTACATTTTACAGAAGGCCCATTTTAATAAGGTGTCGAACCTCCTCCAGCAGCAATACAAGCTTTCAATCTGGCATGCTATCGATTGTACAAATGATGGATATCATGCTGGGGGATAATATTATATGCGCTTTCAACTTGGACGTGTAATTCAGCAATAGATGTTGCCTGCCACAGTCCACAGAAGAGTCTTTGTCCGATCCAGTCCCAGACATGTTCAACTGAAGACAAGTCCAGAAAGCATGCTGGCCAAGGGAGTTGGTGCACTGTCTAAAGAGCATCTTGAATTGCCCAGGTGGAGTGTGGGCAGATGTTATCCTACTGGAATATCACATTTGGGATTACACTCAAATATGGCAGGACGACTGGCTGTTCGATGTTGCTGGCATATGTATTGCTATTCAGTGTACCCTATACAAACACCAGACACGTACAAGAGTGATAGCTAATTGCTCCCCAAACTATGATGCTCGGTGTGGGTCCTGTGTGTCGCTGGCAGATGCACAATGGAAGAAGCCACTCACCTTGTTGCCTTCAGATGCATAAACGACCATCAGACACTCCTAAGCAGAATTGGCTTTCATCACTGAAGACCACAGACTGTCATTCTTCCCTCCAATGAACTCGTTCTTGACACCACTTCAAACATGCTCGACAGTGACGAAGTGACAGTGATAACCATGCCCATAGTCCTGCTTCCAAAAAACGATTACGTATCGTTCTGTAGACACCCTTGATACAACAGAGGATTGAATTTATGATTTCACAGCCATCTGCTCTGTCACCACCGCCCTCCTGATATGCCAATCCTCTCATGCATCTGTAACTCTGCGTTGCCCGGAACCACAGCTGTAAGTGTACAAATGCTCTTCTGACCATCAACATCACCATCGTAAAACTGCCAATACCTCTCGTCCAATGCGGTGTAGAATTTGATGAAAAGACCAACCTGCTTCCCGAAGACCCACTGTACGACCTCGCTCAAACTCCGTTAACTGAACAAATGTTGTGCACCTGCGTCGTCCACACATGGTAGCTTCTTCAAAGAGCACTGAACAACATGACACAAGATGAAGAATTTATCTTCATACCCTAGTCTTAAATATGAGCTGAGGACAACAACATTTGCATGTTGTCGTCCTCAGTGATGTCATTATTTCACCCAATGACTTTCAATCTTCGATCACGGTTTCTGCTGCCCTTAACTATTAACATATTATAATATGATGTTCATAAATGAATTCCTTCTGGTTGTTCTTTTTTCAATTTCTGCCAGTGTATATAGACAGATGGAATTAAATAAAGCATTTTTGAGCTTAGGGACACTTAAAACATATTAGGTTTATTTAACACACTGTACTATGTGATGCATATATTTCATTGTGTACTGCAGATAAAAATAGTTCATATCATTAAATAGATATCTTGATTGGCACTCAGTAGTTCACTGGTGAGCACCTGACATGTCATCAAGAGGTCATGGATTCATATCCCACCCAGCTCAACAAAAATCTCAAGGTAATTTTTTTGCAATCACAAAACTTTTTCCATACTTTGTAAGAGAAAGCAAAAAAAAAATCATTGTTATTTAATGTTAAAATGAATGGCAAAACACTGCATTAAAAAATCCTTTATAGCAGATTTTATATTTATTTGGGCAATTATTTTTGACATTATAACAGAATTCTCAAACATCATTATACTGCATACATGGTATATTGGTTTTCTAAAGTTTTAGAAAATACAGATATAAGATTAAAATTAAATTAATGGATATATTTGTACTCTTACCAATCTAACAGATGAAAGATTTCTCAAACCTTCTAAATCTAGTATTATCCCTTCATCTTCTTCATCATCATAGTCTTCCTGAAAGAAGTCAGAGAATTTTCAAATTAAACTTCAGTATTACTGTAGTTTCACAGATAAATAAAAACATTTAAAAATAGACTACAGAGTTTCTAGATAAATACAATGTTACAAGTAAAAAGCCACATAGCTTTTTTTCAAAAAAGAAATAATTTAGATCCTTTTAATATAAACTTATGAAGCTGTAGATGAGGTTTGATGGTCTTAGCTCTGATGGTCTAGGAGATGTTGAACAAACAGACAGACAAACAAACAAATTCTTGTTTTCATATATATATATACATTATTATAATTTATTCCATGCTAGGGAGTTAGTGTAAAGGCCAATATGTGGGTAATTTTAAATACTAGTTTAAATGTTCAAATGGCTAAAAGTTCAAAGCACTAAATTTCATTTTACAAATAGACAGCATAGATATAAAAGCATTGTTACTATTCTGTATTGTTTGTATATGGTGCATTGTCAGTGTACTTTCCCACTATGGGAAGACACTAACATTGCCATACTATCAACATTAAATATATTACAAAAGTTTATTATTAGAATCATGCCGAAGAAGTATGTTAATTCGGTGCCACTTTTTTTTTTTAACTTTACAAGCTTCAAAATGAGAGAAAGCTAGAATTAAGAGAAATTAAGAGAACATTTTTAGCATTAAGCGTTTATTTTAACATTAGCTTTTATTATATTATTACATTTTAGCATTTATTTTAACATTAACTTAAAATAGCACTTAGCAAGATCACATGTTAATATTAAATATTTATACTGTTTATACAAAGCAATCAATATCTCTAAAATTAAAACTTGACCAAAAAAAACTGGCATTGCTCCAAATTAACAAAATATACTTCAGTAGTATGCATTAAATTTACATATTTCAATACTATAAGCCACTTAGTTTTTTAACCCTTTCTGATGAACTCCTTGGATATACCTGCATCAGTAGTTTGAAGTTTTAAATATGTAATGTATATTCCCACATCACCATTTGGAAATTCTGAATGCATGATGATATAAAATCATGCATCCATAAAATCCTCCTCCTCCATATCACTTAATTTAAACCAGTGTTCTTAGTATGTATAACTTGATTGCATGGCCATGAATCCTACTAAGTGTTTGATGAGCTTTAGGTACAAGAAGCAGTAACTAGACCACAAAGGGTTGTAACGTTCCAAACAAATGCAAAATACTTGAAGTTTTTATGCTCCGGATAGCTTAGACGGGCGCCAGACAATAATTAACAAATTGCCAAAAGTAGAATAAGTTGATAATAAGTTGATTTAGGGTTCAAATACCATCAAATTCATGAGTAAGAATCAAAATGATTGTCAAGTAAATTTTACTTATAAAAAAATCCTTAATTCGCGTTGCTCAAGAGAAAAAACTGTACAGACTCAAAAGGTTTATAACAAAACAGATTTATTTCCAAAATAATTCAACTCACCAAGACATCAATGAAGAAAACACAACTCCTGTGCTACACGCACTGTGCTTGGTGCTACGCACCTTGTGCTCGTGCACTCACTTGTGCTACTCCTTCTACTACTCTACTGCTTATGCTACTGCTTAAGTGACTTGTAGGTGACCGGATTTTTGACATGAGGCCGGCGCATGCCGGGAAAGACATTAACATACTATGACGAACGAAGCAAAAGCTATGACGCAAGAGGGGGCGTGTCCTTGGCACGCGCTTTAACGGTACAGTCGGGAGATCGGAGTTGCGGCGCATGCGCAACTCCTAGAAACTTGGAAACGAGTGCTGCGATGCCAAAAAGGAAATAAAAATCCCCAAAATGATAAATATAACGTAAATTAAACAAAACTGGTTAAGGTAAAGCAAAAGTGAACGGTGGGGCATCACAGGGTTAACTGATACAAACTGCACATCAAGCTCTGAGCATGCATCAAATAACATTTACCCCTAACATTTCTTCTTCAACCTTTTCCAGGGTAACTTCTGAGCCATCATCAACTAATGTCTCTTCTTCACCTTCTTCTGCAGTATGAACAGGTCTAAAATACAAATTTCACGTGCATTAGAGTAATTAGAAAAATATTACAAGTAAATAATACAATTTTTTACATATTAGTCAAAAGTAAATAAAATAATATCAATGCATGATAATTCTACTAGTGATAACTACAGAGGAGTGCTAAAAATACAGTCATTTCCTCCCTCCCCCTGACAAACTGATAGAAACAAATCACACAATTATTTTCACTATATAATTAAAAAATATTTTAAAAGTGTGATACATGGTTTAACACTCCAAAGAAATGCAAAATACTTTTAAGTTTAGACCCTTTTTCTGATCCAATTAGTTTTATGCTCCGTATACTGAGACGGGCGCCAGGCAATAATTAACAAATTGCCAAAAAAATAAATAACATTAAATTAGAGTTCAAAATACCAGCGAGCGTTAATGAGTGAGAGTCCAAAAATGATTGTCGAAACGTAAATGTTAAATACTAATCAACACTTAATTCACGTTGCTCAGGAGAAAAAATTAGTAAAGACTCAAAAGGTTTAAATAACAAACAAATTTATTTCCAAAAATCAACTCACCAAAACTTCAATGAAGAAGATACATCAAGCAATAACTGTGTGCTCAACTGAGCTCTCTTACTGTGCTATGTGCACTTACTATGTGCTAACTGACTTCTATGCTTATGTGCACTTACTGTGCTGTGCTACTGTGACTAGCATGTCACCGGTTTTAACAAGAGCCGAACGTGTCATGTTGCACACCAGGAAAGACATTTACATAAACTGACGAGCGACGCAAGCTATGACACAAGAGGAGGCGTGTCCTTGTGCACGCGCTTTAGCAGGTGACAGTCAAAAGATCGGAGTTGCGCATGTGCAACTCCTAACTCTTGGAAACGAGCACTGTAATGCCAAAAAGGAAATAAAAATCCCCAAAATGATAAATATAACGTAAATTAAGCAAAACTAGTTAAGGTAAAGTAAAAGTGAACGAGGGGCATCCCAATGGGTAGAAAGTCATTAGTACTTTTAATATAGCTCCTCAGTGGTTGATAATTGCAAATAGTAATAACAGATAATTGCATTTAAAAAAAGCTGTGGGAAGAAATAAACAAAGCTTTGGTATTTTCCTATATAGATATTTGCATTTATCACTTATGCATAAATGAAAATCTCACAAATATCAAAAATATGTTTTTCTTCATAGGACGTTTTTCTGGTTTATCCTTATTAAGCTCCAGATAGGCATGACAGGGCAGCAAATTTGAGCATTCTTGATTGATATATACTGTGATGAAAATTAGCATGACTGAAATATTTGTCATTTAACATGCTAATAATCAGTGCAAAATCACTGACTTTGCAACAAAAAAAGTATAAACTATAGTTGGTTGTTTGAGGTTTATTGGCGCATCGGCAACTGAGGCCATAATGCGCCAGACAAAGACAAATAGTAAATAAGAAATAAAAATCGTGTAAACCTACAACCAGAGTTAAAAGCAACATCAAAATGTGATAAAATACAATACAAAAAGAGCAACGAGTGTAAAACAAGGAAAGACAAAAAAAAAAGTCAGAATATATATATATAAAACAACAAGAAAAAAACAAGAATAAAAATTTGTGTAAAACAACAAATGGTTTTATATATATATATATACAGTACATACAATGGCTATAGACGAGTAAAATAACCTGTAAATTGTAAAAATTGAAAGACAGCGTTAAAACAACAATGATCTGATAACAAATGTCCGAATGTAAGGGACTCGTATGTAAAATCATGAAATGTAAAAAACAAACGTCGTTCTAGATTAAAACATGGGCAATGAATTAAAATATGTTTGATAGTTAAAATGGTGTCACAAAACTCACACTTAGGTACGTCGTCCGCCCATAGAAGAAATGAATGAATAATAAATGAATGACCTAAGCTGAGCCAAGCAAGTACAACTTCCTCCTTGCGATTCCTGCAGTAACAAGACTGCCATGGTTTGATGATAGGTTTGATCTCAAAGAGCTTGTTCGTAAGCTGTTCTGACCAAGATCTCTGCCACTGTGCCCGGAGCTCAATGGTAAAACGTTGCCGGAAATCCAGGTATGGAACCGGCAATGGAAAGTTGGACAGGGGGTGGCTGACCTGGCTGCAGAATCTGCCAAATCATTGCCCCTGATTTCGACGTGACCGGGCACCCAACAGAAATGGATGGTGGTTGTGGCTGCCAGACGATGTAGTTGCTGGCGGATCTTAGTAAGAACTGGGTGAGGTTGATGCCTCACTGAGATCAAAGCCTGTAGCGAGCTAAGCGAGTCGGTGTAAAGCACACACCGACGATGATGCTTAGTCGCCACATGGTCCAAGGCACGGCTGATAGCGTGCAACTCTGAAGTGAAGATGGAACACTGCAGTGGGATCTGGTCTGCAATGATTACATCACAGCAGACCATGGCTGATCCCACCAATGTGCCGGACTTCGAGCCATCTGTGAAGACAGGCAAGAAGTCCGGGTGCTCAGCACGATGGCTGGCAAAGAGTTGCCGGTATACACAGTTGGGTGTAAAGGCCTTCCCCATCCTGCACAGGGAAAAATCGCAGGAAGGGGAAACAGCGAGCCGAGATGGAAGTGGCTCAGCTGTCGACTGTGCGATGCTATCAAGACTGATGTTAATATCTCTGAGGTAGCCTCGGACATGCAAACCAAAAGGACGAATGGCAGTCGGCCGATTTGTGTAAAGTATTTTCCACTTCGGACTGAAAACGCAGTCCCAAGTGGGATGGCCAGGCAGAATCGCAATTTAGATGCATATTGTAGGGACAACTGCTGACGGCAAAGAGATAATGAAGGTTCGTCGGTCTCAACATAAAGACTCTGGACCGGTGAGGTGCGGAAGGTTCCCGTGCAAACACGGAGGGCCTGGTGATGGAGGGGGTCCAGCACCTTCACCACCGAATCCCAGGCGGAGTCATACACCTGGGATCTGTAGTCCAGTTTCGATCGGACAAGTGCACAGTAGAGGCAGAGCAAAGAACATCGGTCCGCCCCCCAAGAAAGGGAGGAGAGGACCTTGATGATGTTCAATGCCCGCGTGCACTTGGACCTGAGATGACATATGTGTGGTAAAAAGGTCAATTTCTAATCGAATATGAGACCGAGAAACTTGGTCTCCGCCACAACTGGAATGATGTTACCACCGAGCCGCAGCTTGGGATCCAGATGAAGATTACGCTTGTGGCAAAAGTGCACACAAGCGGTCTTCTGTGGGGAGAACTGAAACCCATTTGCCGTCGCCCAAACCGAATGATTGTTCAGGGCAATTTGTAGTTGTCTTTCAATGACCCTCATGCTGGACGAAGAGCAAAAGATGCTGAAGTCATCAACATTGCGGGCATTGCCTACTGATGGAGGAATCTTGACAGCGAAAAGCATAACACTCAGCACGCAGCCTTGTGGCAACCCCTGTTCTTGGGGGTACGGCCGCGACAGAGTGTTACCAACCCAGACACAAAAAGAACGTGTCGATAAGAAGTTGGAGATGAAGATCGGCATGTGACGTCTCAGGCTGAAGCTGTGAAGGTCACGAAGAATGCCGAATCTCAAAGTAAACTATAACAAAAGCAATATTACATTAGAAAATTTATCTAAAATTCAAAGTTTTTAATTCAAAAAATATAATTTTTCATTTTTAATTTGTTTATGGAAAAAGTGAGCCAATGTTTTTACTTTGTCATCTATCTGTCTGTCCTACCGTAGACATTTAACTTCTTTGTTTTTAGAGATAATTAATTCTTTTTGGGTTAGATAGGTATCGGTGAAATATTATGATTCGCACTTTCAGAATCTCCCAATAGTCACAATTGTGCCCTCTAATAGTGCAAAAAGTTGAAAATGGCAAATTTTAAACAGATATTGCAGGTAATGTAATTATATAAGAAATTCTGGTGGTGAGATATGAAAATCACAGTTTTCTTTAACAACAATGATTTTCACCCTTACCCCCATAAGTGGTGAGAAAATGCAATTTTTTTAAAGAGATAATTTTTTATTTTTAGAGATAAAAATTCTTTTTGGGTTGGATAGGTTCTGATAAGCTATTATTATTCACACTTTTAGAACCTCCCAAGAGTTTTAATTACACCCTCTGATAGTGTAAAAAGTTGAAAATTTCTAAATTTTAATATAATATTACAAATGATCTATTTGGGGTAGAAATTTGATGTTTTAGTGGTGGGGTATGATGATCAAGGGGTTTACATTAGCAACAACAATTTGTCCCTTCACCTCAGGGGATGGGAAAACCCAACATTTTTAAGAGAGTAATTAAAAATTCTTTTAGAGGTGAATAGGTACTAACAAAATTTGATTCATAGTTTTGTGGAAAAAATGAGCTTTGTCAATGAGTGGGATTCAACCCATGCCTACCAGTTATATGCCAGCTGCTCTAACAGCTAAGCTATCATCAGCTCCATCATTTATCCACTTAGTTGGCACCAAGAGTGACAACTAAATGATTCTTGCATTAATAAAACTTTAGCATGAGCGATTTCCTTATTTAACATTTATATTTGAGTAATATTGGATAAATTGTCTTTACTGATCATAGATGGCACCATGAACAATGAGGTCAGTGGCATTTAAAGTCACAACTACGTGGATAAATGATAAAGCTGGTGACTGCTTAGTGGTTAGAGTACCTGGCATTAACTGGGAGGTACGGATTTCAAATCCCACTCATAGGCAAAACTCATTTTTTCCACAAAATTATTTCTTGAATTATATGTTGACAGTGTGAATATGAATTTAATATTGATTGATGATTCATAGTTTCTCAATCCTCCGAAAGGTTTTAATTTACATTTTTAGAGGTGCTAAATGTAGAAAATATGTACAACTTGAGGTAATATTGCAAATTATATATTTATGATAGAAATTCTGGTGGTAGAATGTATTGATCAAGCAGATACCTGGATAACTTACTAACAGAAGTATAATTTATATTCATATGTATATATATATTTTTATACATTTATATTTGAGAAATATTGGATTAATTGCCTTTACTTATATTTAAATTACATAATATTATATTTAACCAATAGTATTTTTATACTATTGGTTAAAATTCGACCAGCTGCTCTTTATTTTTAAAAAGTTAGTACTTTTCAATTTTTAATGGTTTTTAATATAGTAATAATAAATAAAGTATTTTATTTTTCATACACTGACTGATTTGCTCTTAGTCCCAGGGATGAGAAATGCATTTTTTAATTTTATGAGATAAATAAGAATTTTTTTTTTTGCATTGCATAGGGCTAATAATTTATTACTATTTATATTTTCAAATCCCCATCAGTACAAATCACTACTGTTAAAGAGTACAATATTCAGAAAATGAAAAACTTCCTTTTCTTTGAAAATGAGCATCCCATATTCACCACAAACGATATGTTATTCTACTAGTTTATATGTGTGAACATCAAAGATGTTTTAACAATATAAAATACACTTCATTTTTCCAAGTATAGAGTTGTTATGAATTACTTGTAGCAGGAAATTAAAGAGATTAATGAAAAGCTATTTATATTATTTCTTCAAGTATGATTAAAAAGCAAATAACTGAAGTTTCTGTACTGACCTCCTCCAAGAAAAATTTAATTTTTTCAAGGCTTGGTCTGCTAATCGATCAAGAACAAAAATAGCTTGCTCACCCCATCCTTGTTTAAGTTTGCTTGGAGGAAAATCTATTGTGACACCCTGAAAATTAATATAAACAATGCATTTATAATTATAAATCATTAAAGCACATTCTCCAAAATTAAACTGATTTCAATCATAAAGACTGTTCAACAAGTAGCACCTGAGCATGTGTTACACTCATATTATTACATCAACATGCATATCCAGAGAAATAAATACTGGACAAACCACCGATTCTTCATATAATCACCAGAGTGACAGATACTTGTTCCAGAAATACACTAGCTGCTCAATTCCCATGTTGAGAAAATCGGGGCTCAATATTTGCACCTACCAATCACCTCAAATATCATCTTGACATCATATTGGAAGACATTGTACTTTTTCATATACTTTTAAGTGCATTAAAATATTGCGTCATTGATCATAAAGGGGTATGCACTTGGAATAATAATCAATTAGTAATTAATCCAAATGGCTTAAGAGAATGCAACAAAATTAATGATATTGCATGCAAAAGTGAAAGTTAATGTTCTCCCTCCTGGAAATATTTTACTGTTATAAAATTTTTCCTAGTTTTGAAAGCATGAGGCCACATCAGAAAATACATTACTATTCGCATATGAATGAGTGGATTTCCTTGACCTTACTTATAAATAATATAAATATAATTATTCATATTTCCATAAAGCTCATGCTGAAAGTATGCATACACAGCAATATTCTAATACTTCACATTTTCATTCATTTATTAAAAAATTTGAATGGATTTTATCTTGAATTAGTTAAAATTATGCAAATGTGATTGTTTTTATAATACCATGATATAATGAACTTCTTTGACTAAAAATAATCTATGCTATTTTCACTTTTTTTTTTACTAAATATTTCTAATCATTGGTTATGGTAAAAGAAATATTAACTTTCTCCAGCCTCCAATAGTATTATTAATAATGTATTTGATTAGAATGCAATATAAATAAAAGGAAGTTTAATTTAGCATATCACTATTAAAAATTAAAAGCACTTCAGGTAGAAGAAAAAGATGTAACTGTCAGCCACTTTGAGCTCAGGGTCTTTCGTGCGATTTATTTCAGTTGTAGATTTATCACTAACCTTTATATTACATAATTCAAGTTTCGATAAGGCTACAGAAATCTGGCTTTCCTTTCATCATCTCATATGTCCCTGGTCAATAAATTTCTTCTACCACTAATGGTATTACTGATATGGTTTCATATTGATTATCATTCTTCATAAGAAAAAGTACTGGAACATAGTAGTAAGTCCCCTCTTTCCAACCTTCTTCAAGTCCTTGTGGCCCATTGTGTGCAAAAATGTGCCACTCAGAGGTAAAACAACCCAACCATCAACTATGGTGATTTCAGTTTACCAAAATATATTGAAGCCCTATAAAATTAAATAGCAAACAATGAATATTTTGTTCCAATTTTAAAACACAATACCATTGGCATAGCAGGAGTTTCTATGGGTAAATGTATACAAGTAGTAATTACAGAAGAATTGCTAGTGTGGTCAGTTACTCCACCAAAACTTGATAAAAATGTTTCACAATAGATGAAGCAAATCCTTTTTTTACCATTACATTATAATCACAAAATAGGTAAAAAATATTAAAAGCTTTCAAGAAGAAACAATTCTAACTTTAAAAAATACAGATATGTGTGATTTTTAATATGTTACACATTATTTAACATAATTGCACATAGTTTTAATATATATTTAATATGTATATAAAATAAAAACAACTATTATTACACATAGTTTTAATTTAATAATATTGCATAAATTATTAAATGCATATTTTATTCTTGGCTATTCACTGGTGACTATGTAATGCAATAATGCCATTAAAACACAAATTATTATTATAGATGCATATGCAACTGTATAACATAAAATAACTGCAATTAACCACAAAACATTCTTCTTAAGGTGTAGTTATCTTCTAGTGCAAAAGTATCAAATTTCCCCAAGTTCAGATAAAACTTGAGAGCAAAGAGACAGCAGACCACATTGTTCCTTACACAATGCAACAATCAAATTTTTTGCTACCATGACAGCAGGAATGCTTCTCAGTTATCACTAAGTACTTGCTGGTTGGTGCATGCCCATTACCTAAACATGTTTTAAGTTGGAATTTGGGTTCTATTACAGGTATGGGCTTGAATGTTTAATGCAATAATTGGGTGTAATTGGCATATTTTTTTAAACATATCTCACAAATAAAACCATAGTTAAAATGAGAGAAAACATCAGGTTTTCTTACCATTTGTCTTAAATCATCCAAAATATTAGAAATGGTAGAATTTGGATCATCATACTAAAAAACAAAATGAAAAATGCCATCAGATATTATTTTACTAATAAACTTTATTTACAAAAATGTATTCAAAATTTATTGTTATTACTCTTAAAGCTCTTATTATAATTTTTAGTATAGTGGAAAATTTTATATTCATCCAAGTGGAACCCTAACCTATGACCACTTGATTCCATGTCAGATGGTTTCATGTTAAGATGCACTGAATATGTAAGAGATCATAAATTTGGGTCCTCTTGGGCATATAACAATTTTCTTGATTTACTATAATATTTTGATTCTACTATAGAGGTTTTCTGTGTTTCTATTATCCGATGCTATTACAACTCAGATGTGGAAAAATAAATTGTTAAAATTTTACATTCAAGTAATAATGAATCACGTAATACTGATGTTGCCATAAGTTAGTATAATAAGTTTGGTGGAGGAGGCATCATGCTCTGGGTCTGTTTTTCATGGTTCAGACTGAGGGGCCCTAGTTCTAGTGAGCATGAAATTGGGAGCACAGAATTGTTGAGAATGTAATTATAGGCAGCGGCATTCAGAGTCCCATTCACTAGAACTAGAGGCCCCAGCTTGAACCATGAAAAACAGCTTCCGAGTATGATGCCTCCTCCACCAAACTTCACAGTTGACACAACGCAGTCGGGCAGGTAGTATTCACCTGGCATCCTCCACACCCAGACTAGTCTGTCAGACTGCCAGATGGTTCATCATTCCACAGAATGCAGTTCCGCTGCTCAAGAGCCCACTGCCCCATGCTTTACACCACTCCAACTAATGCTTGACATTGATCTTGTTGATGTTAGGCTTGTGTGCTGCAGGCCACGGAAACCCATTTCCTGCAGCTCAGGACAAACTGTTATGGTACTGGTGTTGCTTAATAAAAAATAAATAAATGGAGCCCAATAAACCAAATAACAGGGGTAAAAAGGAAAGAGATATATTATGCCAAATAGTAGTGAAGGCCATGCCCAAGCAGAGACAAGTGGGGCATCTGTCACAGGCACAATCACTTTCATTTTTATTACTACAAGGTCAATTTTCATTCCTAGGTGCAAAAACTACATTCAATTTTCATTCCTATGACAAAAACTAACTATTCACTAGGTTGCACAATAACTCTTGTACTGGGCACAAAATTAAAATGAGGCATGGCCCTGGTAATGAAGGGGCGAGGGTGGCTCAGTCAGTAGCATGCCAGGCTTGTAATCTGCAGTTCCCAGGTTCGAGTCCCAGCTGGGTCAGTGTTGAGATTTATCTCCACAAAACTCCCTGCCCTGCCCATGGTCAGTAGGGGACACTGATGGGCTTGGAAAGGCCGCCATCCATTGGATGGGATGTTAAGTCGTGGTCCCATGTGCAGGAGTCATATCCTGTGCATGTTAAAGAACACAATGGATGGCCTTGACAGGAGGCCACCATCTGTATCCCATCAGCCAGTCCAGTGGGTCTCCTCCTCCAACCTTCTCTGAGCCTTCGAGGTCTTTGTGGCCTGGCCATTTAGCCCATTGTGTGCAAAAAAGTGCCACTCAGAGGTAAAACAACCAACCTGGTAACAAACTACAATAAACATTATAAGAATAAGACTTTTATTGAACTAGGAACAAATTGGGATAATATATAGATAACACTAATTATATACAGAAAATGTTTTAAAAAAACTTAGGCTATTTATTTATAGCCAACAAATCAGATTTAAATTATGGGAATAATAGGCTAAATGAAATGATATAAAAATATATATATATATAAATACCCCCTCAAGCAGCTGCTTGCCACAGAGGTCTGACAGGAGCCTGTCAGTTTATATGCCAGAGTAGAAGATCTGAGAGGATGGCAGGACCTCAGCAGAAAAACGATACAAATAGCCATGCCTTACCCAGGGCTCGAACCCAGGTCCCTTAGATCAGTAGCCAAGCACGCTAACCACTCGGCCATGGGACGGCTAAATGAAATGATAATGGTGTGATAAAATAAATATAAAGAAAATAAAAATAGTAAAGAATCAAATTTACTTTCTTATTTATCTAATAAATAAATCATTTAATTAAATTTGAATAAACTCAACCTATCTGGTTCACAGACCAAGAAAATTGGATCAACATAAGAGTGGTAAATCATTTAAGATTAGGGTATTGATAAATTAAAAATAGCAACAGTAACATCGGTTTAGAAGAAGAATGATAGAAATTATTTAAAAACTATTACCCTATTTTGATCTTATGAATTATTTAAAAGATAACAAAGTAATTTAATCAGTGTAATCTTAATTATTAATACATCCACCGTATACACCTTTAGATTAAGTTACAATAACTTAAAAACTAAAAGACGATACAAGTCTCACAATGAATATAATACCTTGTTTGCACATTAGTACTTCTTCAAAGTCTGACAAATAAGCAAATCTAAGGAGAGTAACAGGCCATTTCATTTTCGTATCTATTAATATGGGACCATATCTGTAGCAGAATTATGAAGCCAGTCCCTTGCATAACAGAAGTCCCAGCTGACATCAATAGTAAATAAAAAATAAATAAATTACTTTCAAGCAGCTGCTTGGTGCATAGAACTGACAGGAGCTTGTCAGTATAATACACCATAGAGGTCTGTGAGGAAGGTGAGACCTCAACAGAAAACCAACACAAAAAAATCCATGCCTTATCCATGGCTCAAACTATATATAGAATAATTTAATCAAAGTGTACTCTTAATTCGTTTATTCTTATTCATTGATGTGGGGGGGGGATGTGTAAAGGGATATTGTAGAAGTTTCATTTGCAAAATGTAACTTCTACAATATCCCTTTACAGTTAAATATAACTTATTTTATTAAGCAGTAAAGGATGGAGCAAAAATAATAATAGAGGTTTATCCTTACCTCTTGGGGTGTATCAAACTGTTTTCCACATTTCCTTATAAGCCATGCAGCTAAAGTTGTAAATATGAAAAACTGCTCTCCAGGATTTGTTTGAATAGCAAAATAGTGTCTGAAATTAAAAAAATATTCTATAAATAAATCATCCCCTTAATAAATAAAAATTGATATTTTTGATAAAGTCGAAAAATTTTACTAAAGCTACTGAAAATATTTTTGTAAATTATAGAAAATACAAAGAGTATTCTAAATGTAAGTCATATGAAGTTGTATAAAAATTACATGTGAAAACTGTAGATGATTATTCACCAATAAAAATCCCATTCCTGATAAGTTTCACATTTGATTAAGCACTGCTATTCTGCAACACAACAAATAGTATCACTAACAACCAAAGGATGCTTGGATTGTTACCAGCTATATCTAAACTTGTTTAATGATATAGAGTTGTTACTGTGCAACTATATTTTATGATTGACCCAGAAGAAATCAATGTCCTAGAAAACATTCATTAAGTAAAAACTTTTGTAAATTCAGTGACCTATATGTTGAAACTTAAAGAATTTTGTCCATTTCATAATGATATTCACT